>CAJQUN010000005.1:5640240-7099885 GCA_907163345.1 Haberlea rhodopensis | reverse complement strand
TTTTCTGGTATGGATTCTTATGATGTTTGAACCTCCTTGAGAGTAAGAATATCATCACGCGGACATGCTTCTTTCACAACCTTAACTTTCACCTTCATCATCGCCAACATGTACACCAATGGATACCCAAGCAGAAGATTGTATTCCAACCTACACGAGAGATAGTTAGTTAAATTAGTCATTAACATACACATACATCATTTTGTGCTATGAAAATTTGAAGATGGAGCTTTTAACAATTCATCTACACATCATAGCCATGGAACTGGTAGGGCTAAAGAGTTATCTATTTTCCAACAACCAATAATAAAGAAAAGAACACAAGAACATCATTTAGCATCATAGCGCAGATATACTTGGCGATTATTCAGTAAAACTGAGGCCCATGTGGCAATAGTAGCAGAGGGTGATACAAGAAATATAACAATTACCCACCTCCATTAAAAGTATTGCTGCAAAACTCTATCTTTGATAAATCTGAGGACCAAACCCGAAAACTTTCTGTCTTTTCGGTTGCCCTTCTCAAATATTTCTATTATCCAATATCTCAGGCTGCTACTAGTAGTTTCTTCACTGACAACCCCTAGTAGTCATGTTATCATAGAAGCCATCCCTTCCATTGTCCAGCGAGAACTGAGGGAATCTCCCCCTGAGAAAGCTTTCACCTAAAATAAAAACTTATTATCTTCTTGATTAATACTCACGCAACCTGGTATATGTGAGCTTTGGTAGATATTATAATACATGAAACATCTAAAGGGAGAGTAGACATACTCACGAAGATGTATGCCAACTTTTTTAAGGAATGACAGAAAATGCAATTCCCATCCCCATTAGCATGAGCGGAAATATATTCTTAAGGTGTCTGATTTGAGAGCTCTAGGTCATTACTCATTAGGCAACATGATTTTCACTACCTAGCTAAGGTTCCTTGATCCTTTGGGTATAGTTTGTATGGGAAAAGGGAAAGGCGACAAGTAAAATTAAATCCTAAACGGGTTAGTTTGTCAAGCAAAAATACATCAAGCCAAAATCCGATTGGCTAGGCGAGCCAGGCAGCAGGCAGACATACAAACTTGCGAGTTAAAAACACCACTGTTTTGCACAATAGCTGGCCCTACATTATGGCATAAAGTGTATCTTTCTTTTAACATATGATCACTGCAAAATATATATTTAAAAGATAGAACGAAATAGAATTTCAACAATAAAAATATACCTGGTAGTGTGGGCCAGAATCCAATATCTGCGTATGGGAGATGTAAATTGAACATAGCCCGGAAGTCCTAAATTCCATGCCGTATAGGCTTCCTAAAATCCATTTCATCAGCAGCCACGCAGAATTTTGACTATAGCAGAACTCCTGACAGGGCCTTCGGGAAGATGAGCAAAAGCAGATGTATCAATACTTGATTGAGGTTGCCCTCTATATGGTAAGGAATTTTGTTAAAAGAACCAAGAGTGGCTATAACTTCGCCACAAAGTATCATCATCTCAGTTACAAGCTGCATTGCGGGATCTGCCTGATTTTCCACATACAGCTTGATCAAGGGCTCTGGATCATCCGGATTAGAAACTTTTATTCTGGTCTCTATTGTAGATGTGTCTACTGAGCCCTACACAAGGCAGTTCAGATCATATACAAGCTGATTCAATAATGTAATGAAATGATATATATCACAAAATATGGAACCAACAAATGACAAGCGCTATTGTCGATGATAATATAACTAGATCCAGAAACGTATGCTCTATATAGAGCATAAGGGGTAAAAGTGAAGGAGAGCAGGAGTCATGTAGCTACCCACATAAATGAACTACAATATTTTAGTTATCAATTGAAGCAGCAAGTTCACAATATAACATGTAAGGAGTCGCATAAAAATAGCCATCATCCGAATTTTGGATGGAACATATGAATGCAAGTTGAATTAAGGATAATATATATGGGCGTACTATAAAAAACCGGAAATAACCCTCTAAGTGGGTTTTTTTTTAAATATAACAAAATTTGGCCAGCAAGTTCACAATATAACATGTAAGGAGTCGCATAAAAATACCATCATCCGAATTTCGGATGGAACATATTAATGCAAGTTGAATTAAGGATAATATATATGGGCGTACTATAAAACACCGGAAATAACCCTCTAAGTGGGTTTTTTATTTAAATATTTTGTAAACTTGGCCCAAATTTGCAAATTATAGTAAATCTGGGCATTTAACAAACCATAATAAACAGGCAGATCAGCGGATCTCAAATTTTATATTTTTATTACATGCGACCATTGAACCGATCCTTCTGTCCATGATTTCTTTTTAAAAAATTATTTGTCAGAGTCCACCGCTTAAACCGGACGACTCTAATGCAGATTCAGTTTTTTAACGGATATAAACATTTGAAACCATTCACAGTCTTATCTCTGTTAAAAAAAAAGGAAAAACAATCCGCGTCAGAATCCGTCGGTTCAATAGTCTAGATTCTGACAAATATTTTCTCTAAAAATAACCATTGAACAGATCCAGATTGACTGGTTCAACGGTCGTGCGAAAAAGAAGATAAAAAAATTGAGAATTGTTAAGTGACCCAGATTTGCTACATTTTACACATTTAGGCCAAATTTTGCTACATTTTTTCTTAAAAAACCGACAAATGCATGTTTAGATCACTCAATCAAGAAAATGGATTCCCTCTAGCAAGCAAACTGTTTAATTTAAAATACAGAGCCAGGTACTTTCTTCAGGTCCGTTGAACTGTGAAACGAACCTACACAGTTGAACCTCGAGACTTCACAATTTTGTTTGACAATCACCAGAAAATATGAAGCCATGTTGCATTGTGGCATTGATTTTTCAAAAAAAGCAGCTATTTCCTTAATAAATGGTTGTCACGTACAAACAAGAAACCAAAGCGTAACTGCAATAAAAACTGGTCTCCTTGCAACAGTAACACATACCTGTTGTCGACGCCATTGTAACCGGAGTCCAGCAGCCTCAGAAAGAAGTCTAAGTTCAACCTCCTCCTCCAGGTTCAGATGTAGAAGTTCTGACGCACTCTCATATGTAAGCATATATGTCGGTTTGATAATTGAGTTTTCCACCGAATATTCTGCTATACTATAAACAAACTGTAGCTGTAAGATGGTTGTCAAAATGATTTTCTAATCTTATGCAAGGGAAAAAAAGACTGCTAGACTGTCAATCATTAAATAGAAAAGTAAACTTCTGCCATATACAAAGAAAAAAATTAGGTGAGCTTTGCGAGATTGGTAATATAGTAAATCGAAAGGTAAACTTCTGCACAATGAATATGACACATCCAGTAACAATAAATAAACTTTCTTCTGAACGTAGATGACAAGGAATGACCAATTCATATTACCGCCAAATATTCTGTTGTATAAACAAGAGTGACCGTAAGACAGTTTCAAAAGGATTTTCTATCTCATGCCAGGAAAAATCTATTATACTATCTATAGTTATATAGTAAGGTAGACTTCTCCATAAATGTATATTATACTGCCTACATATTAAAAGGTCCAGTAACGCTACATAATTTTAATCTGAATGTAGATGACAAAGAATGGGCAATTCCAGATGTGTCAGTGACTCAGTAATGTTTCTGACCATACCATTTGGAAATATGACTACCACAGAAGGTTGCATGAAGTAAGGGTTGGGGAAAGAGCCTTGTAATGGGGATTAATTCCAAAAGTGAACAGATAAAGGCAACGAAACTGAAAACAGAATCCTAAGAGTGAAGTTAATGCCCAAAGAAAAAAATATCACCACATGCAAGTGTTGACCATTTACCTGCCATCAGAATGCAGAACAACAGAAACCGTAACCGCTTTGCATTGCTTTCCCTGCTTCAGGCTCATTCCTTCCATGGCCAATCTCTCAGGAAACATAGGGTATGTAGCAGTGGGCAAAAACACAGAAGTTCCCCTTTTCATTGCCTCTCTACATATCAAAAACTATTATAACATAATGCCTGGAGTATCAGCCTTTAAAATTAATTTTACATGAAGATCAAGATACTTGTCTATCATGGTGCCAGCTTCAACTATACTAGTGGGGTCTGCAACATGGATCCAGATCTTCACGCGGCCATCAAGCAGCCTTGTTGCGCTTAATGCATCATCGAGCTGCACATGCTTGATTTTTAGAAATTGGTACATTCCAACTACTCATGCACAAATATAAGCTTGTTATACTTGGTCTGCAACCAATGCAAAATTCTCACACCATATCAAGGAAAGATCTCCCAGAGAAGGAAAAAAAGGTGTACCTCATCAGCTTCATCAACATCTATAGCATATACTTTCAATTGAGTAAGATCTTTTCTGTCAACCTGACAACAAAAAGAATCACATCTAGTTGAATTAAAATAAGAAAATAACCACCTGAGTTCCTATTTTCTTATCAACAGAGATTCTAGAAAAAACTGTTCCTACTTCCACAGGTCTCTCTCTATATGTCATCAAGTTCACCAAGTTGATTCTCAAACTAACTACACACATGGACGGCGTCCACTCCTGAGAAAAAAAAACTTTTAAGAATAATGCTAGATAAAAGATCAGAACTTGGCGAAAGGGGTCGCTTTACGAGGATATCCACTCACTAGAAGCCTAGAGATATGATACTCCCAAACATGAAATCAGCTATGGTAAATGCCATTAAGTCTATAACATAAGATACCTCATCCAGGTCAGGTAACTCTGCCAAAATACTTTCAGCAGCTGTGAGAATCTCTTCTGGATAGTCGGTGCGAATGTTTAGCTTTAACAAATCAAGATTTACGTGCACTGGAAAACACCCAATATCGATAAGGAGATTGACTGCCGCAGTTGATGTTTTAGCCAATCCCATGGCTTTCAAAATCTGCCAGAAGAGAAGGCATTATAATTTTATGTACTTTTATTATAGTTAAATAATCTAGTTGTTGTCACAGTATTGATAATGATATTATGTTTAATTGAATATGGACAAGCTGTTAAACACAACATGAAATCTTTTCCGCAAAAGTCTTACTGTTTTTCTCAATTTATCTAAACATTATGCATTTGACTCCAAACATGAAGGACGAGAACGTCAACAATTACCATCCCAGCAGTTCGTTTTTCATCTTCATTCCTACAATCATCTAGTGCGTATGCTTTAAGAGACATAATTCTCTTCAAATAATTGTCTTCAGATGTCCATCTAGATTTTGGGGGCTTCTTATTTGAAGGCATGTCCCTGGCAGATTTCAGTAACTTGACAAACTCTTCAAGTTCCTTCTCAGCAGCCTCTTTCACATGCTTCATTCGTATAAGTTCTTCAACCTACCAATTAAAACTTATTTAGTCTTGGTTAGCAAAGTTAGTGAAGTAGATAAAGGGAATCCTACAAGAAATTGCCAAACAATCATCCATGACAGTTACCAACATTCCAATAAAAAGTATTGCAAGTGATAACTATATAAAAATATCAAGTGGAACAAAAGAAGATGTAAACCTGAGCACCAGACCGAGGCCCGTACACATAAGAAGAACCTTTAGTCTCCAGAGCTGTGAAGTAAATGTCATCCTTTGAAAGCAACAAATGAGCACAATAGCTCTCAAGGGGTTCCGCACTACCAAAAATCATCTGTTAGAATGAACTGATGTCATTAGAGGGAAATCAACATTTGAAAGCGATTCTGAAAAAGGTATACCTCAGCCAAATCCTCCACTGTTATCGATTCATTCTTTTCAATAAGCTCAATCCAAGCAAACTCGAGCAATGCTGGATCCTGAAAAGAAAGCTTTTACAGAAATTACACCTGGAATCTAGCCCATCATCACTTCAACTCCATACATAAAAATTAAACTACCAAATTGTCTTGTGCTTTCTGAACAAAATTTGTTATCTCTGTGTGGTCAAAGTTATTGACACCAGGAACAATGAAAGTGACTTGCTGTGGCTTAATGGATGTCATGACCCCATTCTGCAGGAACAAAATCCAAAAACTCAGCACTCTTAAAATGGGTGATTCCAAACTCTAGAAACCAATTACAAATGCCATACTAGTTGTTTCAAATAGAACCTGGTCGAAAACCATCCAATTCTTCTTGCCATCTGGTTTCTGCACAACTGCCAGTAACACCCTCTCTGGGTCTTTCCTGAATTCAAGCAGTAATCCTTTCTGCAGGACCGGCTTCCCGGTCTTATTTCCGATAATCTCTTCACTAGTTTTCAGTTCCAATCTGCAAAAATTTCTATCATGAATCTCACATAAAACTGTGGAAGGAAAATATCATTGTATCCGTTCATCCAATAATAACCATGAAAACTAACTTCATAAACTCAATCAAATATGAGCAAACAATCAAAACAATTTCTGAATACTTCATATGAGCCAAACATTAACTTCCCGCCTACTCTGTCTGCATTGCGTGAGCAAGTTTCAGATACTTGTTTGAGATTCTATCGTTATGATAACACATTTCGTACCTTATTCCTAACAGAGTTGATCATGGTGTTTCTGTGATAGTTTTGATTCAAAGACCAACTCCAAACAGTTTTTACTTATTATCTTAATTCAACTATCGGTTCCCTCAAAATAGTAGTAATACATAACCATAAATTAATAGTTTGCTAAATTATACACTAATAAAAAACTTCTCGTCGATTATGACTCCCAAAATTTCCTGTTAACAGGACATCTCAGCTCAGTAATTAGAAAAACACTTTGATCGGTTCTCAACTTCAGAAAGCTCCAAAATTTGAGAAAAGCATCTTATGCAATTTCACCGGCACACCTCGTGTCAACTTCGAAGCTCATGCCTCCATACCACCTCCAACAATAGAACTATCTAAAAAACTTCACCACATTCGGTTTAAAAAGTTGTAAATTGAAAATAAACATACGAACAAAGGCATCATACTTGTTTGACGCGCGAATTCCACCTCGCTGGCGCAGTAATTCTAGCTCTTCCGCCACCAAATCCACCAAACTCTGTGCTGAGCACCTCTGAATCGAAAAACCTCCGTAGAAAAACCGGAACTGATAGTGACGCCGTCGTAGAATCGAAAACCGAGCGGCGGGATGGAATTGAACGGTCCTTTGCTGGCGTAAACAGCATCTCTTGGCGGCAAATGGCGGAGAAGCCGCACAGAAGCGGAAGATTGCACCGCCGTTAATAACCCGAATCGCCATATCTTCTAGCTTGGGCGAGAGAGAATTGAAGAGTTCATGTGTCTGTGAACCGTGGAAGAAGATGTATGCACCTTGGCTTTTCCATTTATTTTATCATTATCATTTTTTAATTTTGGGGAAATCTATTTTTTGATATTCACTTGAGTTTTTAGGGAAAAAATTTAGTCCAGAAAAATCCAAATTTAAAAAATATTTATTCAAATAGGTCTAATTTCAAAGTTTTCAATCAAATATGTGTTTCATTTTGACTCTTTTACCCCCAATAGTTTGATGAGTTGCATTCTATTCCCTAGGCTTTTGTTTAGTTTATAAAGAAGCCCCTATATAATATTTAATTATCTTTTATATCCTTATATTTATAAAAAAAGTTACATTAACTTCGTCTTTTTACAAGTCCCCGTTATTTACGATCCTTGGCACAAAATGGTATCAGAGCTTATAAAGAACCCTGAGCCTCTACTGCGTGATCTGTCACGAAGCATACTCTCCATAGGGGGCAACTTGTTGTTGATGGTCGGGCCAATGGCAAAACCTTTGTTGTAGACTGGAGACGAGTTAGCAAGCTGATAGGTACCACTTGTGGCGACGTTCGATTATCCTGTGGGTAAGTCCTTGTTAGGTCTACGATGGATAAGAGCCATGGTAACATGATGGTGAGCACGGGACTCCGAGAAACTATAAGCCTCACACTAAGTAGATTAAGCACAGCTGAGATAAACCTGTAGGCTCTGATTGGGTTCGGACACAAAATGGTATCAGAGCCCATGTTTATTCTGAAAATATTATAATAATATCTTGAATATTAATTTGTACCATATACGGGGGAGACAATTCAAGAAAAATATGGGCCCGAATGAATGTTTGAAGTGTCATTCTTACAGGCGGTACTTCCAAAAATTGGAAGCACTAAATCATAAGCATATGGCAGAAGCTCAACGCTACAACCATAAGTGGAAACTATTACGAGGAACATGATTATCCACACCCGGCATAAACTATTACAAGAAACTAGAAGGATGCTAAGAGGCTCCATCAAGTGAACCTCAAAATATAGTTCGAGTTAGCCAAACTTTAGGAAAACGATCATTTTGAACATGAAGACGTTGTTCCAGCCACCAATTATCCAACAGGGTCTGAACCAGATGATTAGGATGTGAGAACCAACCTTTCGAGAAATCGAGACGGATTCTTCTAAGATATCCCAAGATCTTAGAGAGATCCAGAAGACAGTGCAGCATTATGGATACCTTCAATACCATGTCCCTGCACAGGTCCATCAGAATCAAAGTCAGATGGAGATTATAATTAAACATCAGGAGAAAATTCTTGAGATTCTTCGAGATGTTCAAACCCGGATAAAGGAGTTGGAGTCAAGACCAAGTCCGACGGGAAGAAAATAAGGAGGGTGGTTACCACCGTCCTATGGAACAGAACCCATTTTACACCAAAAAAGGAAAGCGGAGGAGGTCCGAAGACCTTTGACGGAGACTGAAAAAATGATTGCAATCTTACGAGGTGAACCAGTACTTCCCACCAAGTAATGGAAAGAATCAACCTGGAAGATCTACATGATCTTGCTGATTCATTTGCGGGATTGAATCTCGTAGAATTCAAGACAGGAGAAATTGTAACAAGACCTCCACCACAAGAAAGTTTCGGGTCACACACTCCACCCAAAGGTGATCAAAGTATGCCGCATAGGGAAGATTTCACCTCAGCAACTTTAGATCCCCCAGTTGGAACAAGGAACCGTTCCCGCAGGCCAGATATACATCAAACGCCTTACGGAAAATCTCAGTTAGATCCAATCCATCCATATGGACTTATGCTCAACATGGATATCTTGGATTTCAAAGACAGAGAAGTTATTATTGATGAAATTTTTCAGCAATGAGAATAACAACGTGAATGCTTGATCTAAGCAAAGAAAGATTCATTTTAATTCTTAAAATGAGTCTGGAAGGATCAGTCAAGATTGCCTGGGAAATGGGAGACCCAAGTACCAAGGAAGAAGTTTTAGCCGGAGAATCCCTAAAAGAAATCGTGGACAAGATGGCAAAATTCTTTAAAATCTGTTTCATTGGAGTAAGCTACTTCGAAGGAATGGAGGAAGAGAAAGTTAAAAAATATAGACAAACTCTAATTAGCCTGGAATACATGATATCTATTATGTAGACGAGTACATCAAACTCTTTACAGAGTATAGATGGAAGGCAAAGATAGAAGAAAGAGATGCAGTTAATCCCCTACAGAGAAATTCAGGAGATTAAGAACAAGGTTAAAAGAGAAGTTGTTAACATGCTCTAATGGATTCATATTGGAGCCATTAGAGTAATCATCAATGCAACTTTCAAGGAAGGAATTGATTCGTCACTCAGTCTGACAATCTTCGACAAGAGAATCCCGAACCTCAAAGATTCTTGTCGGGAACAGTTGCAGGAAATTTGTATACAGGAAAGACGACTTTCAACATCTATCCTAAAATTGCATATAATTTGGGAGATCGAGATTTCAACAAGGTTCTAACTCTTCATCAAGATTTTAAAAGAACAGATTTGATGAAAGAAGGGAACATGCCTTACTTCATCACCTACAAGGTGTCATACGCACTCTCGGATACTCATCATTCAGAAGTATTCTTGAGAAAGGAATTCATCGAAGTCCCCAGAATCTTCGAAGATTTCGCGAAAGCAGTATTGCTAGACATTATTGATACTCCGACAATATGAGAGATCGATATGAGGATACAAGATCAACCTGTTCTGAACAGAAGCAGGAGCCCTATGATCGAGCCAAGAAGAATGTATTTCCAACATGATAGTTAATCAGCAACTATCCGGGGGAAAAACAGAAGGCAGTCTCGAGCAGAATTCAGAAAATCCCCGATGTATTCAAAACAATAGGAAAGCTGAAATGTCCAGAAGGCTCCAGAGAAGTGCAGATAATTGTTGACATTACAGAGAAAGATAATATTTTTTCATGTGATGTTCTCTACTATTTGCAACAACCTACAATTGGCAGATACCAAGAAAATATTCAAATTGGTGAAATTGATCTAACAATTACAGGAACTGCGGGCAGAATCCCAGAACAACTTATTCTAGGGATTGAATTTCTCGAGGAACATAAACATTGGGAAAGATTACAAGATGGAATGGAATTCACGGTGGACGGAAAGAGATATAGGATCAGATGACCACCAGTCCATTCTCAATTTACATATCCGTTGGGATGTTATATGCGAGGTATCGGGCAGAATATTTTGCATCCTACATTGATTCTGGAGCTGGAATATGTACTGCCATGCATGATATCTTCTCCAAATACGTTGGTGAAAAACTACCAGCCATTGCTGAAATACTTTTCAAAGCGGATCCTTATCCTTAATGAAGAAGTCCAGGGAGCAAAAATAATAATCGGAGGAGCAGGCGGTACCCCATGGTACAAAGTCAAGACTCCACCTATTTATTTCATGATACATGAACTGATATGCTGCTAGACATTCAAATGGTTCACTCAGGAGAATGAAACACGAAGACTTATTTTCACGACCCTTTTGTTATCATAAGATTATTGTGCAGAGACTACGGGAGGCGTTTCACAGAAAATTCCCCATTAGTTTTCGCAGCAAGCACGATGATGAAGGAAAACTTTGACACCCAAAGATTAAGGATCAACCGAAATTTGAAGAAGCAATCCTTCAGTTTCGACAACAAGGTCCTAGTGAAAAGGATTCTCAAACTTTTGACTGGGTTAATATTATGCTTTCAGAGAACATGATGATGAAGAAGTTACTCCAGAAATCCTGTTTCTACTAAAAAAGGCATTACAAGAAGAGGTTCCACAACCTGAAACTACTATCGTAGAGCAAATCACTCTAGAGGATATAAAAAGGAAAATTCGGAGGAACTACAATGAGGATCCTCTAGCATGGTGGAACAAGAATGAGCTCAAAGCTGTTCGTCAGATTCAAGTCAATCCCCATGAATATGGAAGATCGGAGGGATATGTAGAATATACTTAGGGAACATCTTGAACTTAAGTTAATATCATCAGGGGTTTCTCCATATAGCAGTCCAGGATTCCTTGTTCGGAATCACGGAGAAATCAAGAGGAAAACCAAGATTAGTAATTAACTACAAAGGAATCAACTACATCTTGGATTTCGATGGATATTATATCCCAAGCAGAGAACATTTGGTAAATATCATCAAGAATGCCAAATGTGTTTTCTATATTCGATTGTAAGTCTGGATTCTACCAGATTAAGATTGAGGAATCAAGCAGAAAGTTCACAGTATTCTCCACACCACAAAGACATTATATCTATAATGTTATGCCAATGAGATTGACAAATGCTCCCCATATATTCCAAAGGAAGATGGATAATTTTTTTAAGGATTACTTAAGCTTTATGTTCTTGTATATTGACGACATCCTCATTGCGTCAAGAAACATGAAAGATCATTACACATTTGGAAGTCTTTTCAGATGTTTGATTTAAGGAAGAATTAGTGCTATCCGAAAGGAAATCAGTAATTGCCACAAGACAGATCGAGTTCCTCGGAATTGAGATCGATGAAGCTGAAATTATTTTGTAGAATCATATTGTTGAAAATGTGCAAGGATATTCAGATGACC
Organism: Haberlea rhodopensis; assembly: GCA_907163345.1. Lineage (NCBI taxonomy): Eukaryota > Viridiplantae > Streptophyta > Magnoliopsida > Lamiales > Gesneriaceae > Haberlea > Haberlea rhodopensis. The sequence goes on along the minus strand of CAJQUN010000005.1, from coordinate 7,088,061 downwards.
AAAAGGATTTAAAGCAGCTTCAGAGTTTTCTAGGAGTTGTTAATTTTGCTGGAATGTTCATCAACGATCTAGCAAACCACCGGAAGGTTTTCAGTACACTACTCAAGAAAGATGTTAAGTTTGAGTGAATGAAGATCACTGACGAGCTGCCAATCAACTTAAAGAAGTTTGCAGGCAACTACCAAAGCTTGCAATTCCAAACTATGATGATGAAATGGTATTATATACAGATGCCAGTGATCATTGGTGGGCTGCAGTACTTATGAAGGGCACACCAGAAGGCGAAGTGCCATGCAGATATTGCAACGGTTTATTTGACAATGACGAAGTTATCAGATGGCATATCAACGAAAAAGAGTTCTTTGCAGTTCGAAAGGCTTTTAGAAAATGGTCATTATTCTTACTTGCAAAAAAGTTTATCTCAAAAATAGATAATACCAGTGTAAAGTCTTTTCTGAAAAATAAAATTGAATCAAAACCAGAAAAGGCTAGGCTTTTAAGATGGCAAAGCTGAATGCCAATATTATGATTATGATATTGTCATAGCGAAATCTGATAAAAATGAATGTTCTTGCAGATTCTTAACACGATATGGAGGGACACATTGCTAGCGACACACTCAAACGAGTGAGTAATCTCAGGGAAAACCTAGAGATCCTGTAACGAGACTTTGTGACACTTTGTCCCAATGCTGAGGTCGCAGGACGACTTCAACGAGCAAATCAGGAACTTGTTACTAATCACATACGAGCATGCTTTCGAGACCATGAACGCTTGTTTGAAGTCTTGAAAGGGCACATCTGGTAGCGTTTATCGCGTACGCCCAAATTAACCCTCTCAAGTTAATAACAGTAATGAATGTAGTAGCGTGAGTAGGGATCGATCCCACGAGGAAGGTTATATCTTTGTGTTAACTTATGCAAACTAAAATAAAAAGGGGTTTTTGAAATCAATTGAATAATACTACTACTATGATGCAAAATTAAACTAGATGAATTAACTTATGAGAAAAGAGCGATTCTCGGTTTTCGGTTAACTTTACAATTGGCGTTTACTATCTTGATCATCGATCTTCACATGCGATTCAATTCTCATATGAATATTCATCGTGGACGTTTAATCCAATAATCAAAGTCCTATCTCACCTTAAGTTTAGTTAAGTAGCCCAAGCGTTCTAGTTTAACCCTTATCAAGATTTAAATCGATGATAGCATATGAACTAGTGAGATCGATGAAGCTAAACAACATAATCCAAGCGTCTATGTTTAATCTAGTCAATTGTTTTTCCTAAGAATTAACAAACTCACAAGCGGAATTTAATTAATCTTAGTTGCTTCGTAAATTAGAGGGATCAAACGATTCCGTATTTGATATCTAATTTAGCGTTAAATTGTATGAACGATAGCTAGGTGATCAATCCAACAATCATGCATAACAATTATGAAAAATCAAATCAGAAAAACAATTGATACTCAAAGAAAATCAACAATCAAAACTTATCTCACAAGAATCTTAAACATCCAATGTATCGTTTTCCTAAACCGAGAATCACAAAAGTATTTAGCTACTCATAACTAGATTAAAAACAATCAAAATTAATCTAGAAAGCATCAAACTAATAGGAAAAGAAAAAGTTACTAAAAGGAAGCACGATTCCGGCTTGTCGATTCCGTCCTCGTTCTTCGAGCGTTCTTCACAAAAATTGAAAGAAAAATTATTCTAAAATCTAAAAATTATTCTAAGATATGAAATTATGCTTAATATGAGGTAGAAATCGTGTATATCAGGTATGGAGGCTGATGGAGTAGGGTAAAATCCATGTGGGAAGGAAAGAAATCAAGTTTTTACACTTTCCAAAACTCTTCTGGCGTAATTACGCGTAGAATGGCGTAGCTACGCCTACACATGCCGTAGCCTTGGTGTAATTACGCCTAATAATGGCGTAATTACGCCTGTCATCAATTTTTCTGGCGAGTTTCGTATTTTGGCCATAACTTTCACATACGAACTCCGAATTCGACGAGTCAGCTGTCCACGCGAAGATAACTCGAAGTTCTACAACTTTTCTATGGACCACATTTCCAAAAAGTAGCTCGAACATATAGAAATTTGAGGATAAAGAAGCAACATGTGTCTTGTATTCTGGTTTTTTCCTCTTTTCTTCAACTTTATTGCTTCTTTCATCATTTTAGCTTGATTTCTTCACCTTTCCATACATTTACACAAATATACGATTAGGTAGCATATGTATCAATTTATCCATCAAAATATACCAAATCGTAGACAATTAAGCGCAATAGATGTGTCTATTTCTAGTCACATCAACATCCTTCAGGCCGTACCTTCAACGGTTCAGAAAGGAGTGTTTAGAGAACATGACTCATCTAACCCGGAGCAAGGGATTCAAGTATCCCTGTCACGAGAGCCACATACAAGCTGTAGCGAATGTTGAGGGTCAGGTGTTATCACAATCTGAACCTTCAAGTCAACCTAGCACCTCTGGGGTAAAAGAGAGAGAGTTGAATCTTAGGCCAATGATTGACAATTCTAGAGTTCAAACTAATGATGATTTAGTTTCTTCACCTATGCAGGATTACCAACGTACTTGGGATAAACTAATTACCAGACGAGGCATCAACCCAGACAAATCTATTGTTGATATTTCAAGAAAATATCCGAGAATTTGGATGAAACCAGGCAGTCGTCCAAACGAAGTTCAAGAATGGCATAATTTCGGAGCTCTTGCTTCGGTTTATACTGTTGCACCATCATTCTCTGAAATTTCAAAATTAGCAAAATGGATCAGAGAAGGTGTTCATGAGACATGGGCCAATAATCCACATTTGGCCAGATGAGATATCTTGGAGTTGTATTTTTTCAATGCTGCTCCAGAACCAGCGAAGAAGGGCTTCATTGAAGCTTTTCATTTTATCAAAGCTCAGACGACCAGACTGAAACGCCTTAAAAATATAAAAATGGCTCTACCAGAAGGTATACCAATTTTGGCCGGGACTATCACGGAAGATGAAGTTTCAACCAAACGAGCATGTGATCTTTGGGTTTGTCTAATGGAAATGGACAAAGTCAAACACTCATTCAAGTTCTTTCAGAATTCAGCCAACGACACTTTCATGCTGAATTCCATTACAGGAACATCAACCAGATTTGCCGAAGAAAACAAGATTCCGGCGAGAAAAGAAACTTACCGAAAATTCTGCAACATGGCACACATTGGCCGATGGACAGATCATATTTGCCAAGCATGCCCGGAGCAGAATGAACCAGAGTTCGGGAAAGAATTCCTATCCAAACCCGACAGATCAGAGGCAGGAAGAGACAAAAGACCTGCTGACAAGATAACCCGTTTTCCTAAAGTTTGGGGACCACAAAAACTAATAATGTAAAGATCCCCCAACAAAGGAAAAGTTGTGGACCATTAGAAGTTAGTGCGGATACTGTTCGACGCATTCAGACAAAAATAATTGACCACTCACGAGAAAAGTTGGCACACTCAGACAAAGATGCCAGATCACGTGAAAGTTAAGGTGCACTCACGGGCGCACTCAACCCGGATTTATGCCTATATAAAGGCACTCATTCAGAAAGCTAAGGACATCGAAAATTCGCCATAGTTTTCTGAGAATAAGAATAAGAGTCTCAAAGCTTTGTAATTGTTCAACTTTCGTAGCTTGGTAATTCTTTCTTTCTTTTGTAATAAGTTTGTAGTATTATTATGTATTTCAGTTTATGTGTTCTTGAGTCAAGCCTCATCTATATGAGAGGCTAAACAAGTCCGTCTCCTCCGAAAAGGAGACGTTTTAATGTAATAGATATTATAAGTATTCCAGAATAAAATAAAGACTATTGCCCATCTATCTCTCAGATTTCTTTAAATCTTTCTTATATATTGATTATACCTTATGCCATAAGGTAGGAAACGAATTAGGGCTGTGTTGTGCGGATTCTGAAGGAGTCGGATAACTTGCAGACTAACCTCGTCCAATGGGCTGAGGTTGGATGGTGATAAGCCATTTGTAAAACAGTCTGGGGGCAGTAATTTTCCGATTGATGGCTTTGCAACCCACATCACCAGGTGTCGTTATGGTCAAAATGGTATATTCAGTTTGTTAAAATTTTATTGTAATACGGAAGCATGATGGGCCTGTTATTTATTTTTTACATAATCTTCAAATCGGGTTTTGAATTATAATTAGACGAACGTTATATGAACGGTGAATCATTTGTAAAAGTATGCTCTTGGGTTCATCAAAGATGACGGAAACTGAAGGATCTCATGCTCATATAAATGCTACTGTTTGGTGAATATTAGGATAAAAATGATGATAAATATTATATAGAGGCATATTTGTCATTTAAACATTTTGTTAGGGTTAAGAATGTAATTTTATTACAGATTGGTTGGACCGCATGGACCACTTGGAGTTATTATTGTCATTTCAACCAAGAATGAGCCTAGATGAACTAAGGTTTTTTAGCTAGACTAGGATGAATTAAATTTCAGGAAAAGGTACCGGCTCGCAATTTTCCCTTTAATTTTACCTTGACAATTGTTAATTGGACCAGAACACACATTGGGCTCACTGGAATTTTTGGCCCAACAATTCGGCTGACCCATTTTCACTTGTTTCCTCAGGCCTACATTAACTTCTCCATTGGGCTTGTTTTCTCATTATAATACAACGTGTTACTATATTATCAAGAATGAACATTAATACATTGTATAATTCCTCGAGCCTCCGGCTTTGCGTGAATGGATAAGGCTCATTGTCCACTTTGGGTAGATTCAAATCTGAGTTACGCTTTGCGCAAAAAAATCAATAACCCCCCCACAATTAAAAAAAAAATTATTACTCAGTATCATGCCATCCATGATGCTCTTCTTATTGCTGATCAATTGACTTTACGTGGCTTACAGATTAATAATGTGGGTCGTCGATGTGCGTCTAGTACTGAGGCGGTACTTCATGAATTTGGCTCTGCCCTTTTGCTCAAAATGTATAGTAACTATCTGCCATTTGGCTGTTGATTCAGCGGGTTAAAGGACGTCAATTTATGGATTTGTTTGAGTGGGTTTCTGTGCAAGGAAAGGGAGATGATCTGGGAATATTTGCTATGCTGGTTTGGAATCTATGATTAGCTCGCAATAAGTTATTTTGACAAAAAATTTACTACGGCACAAGAGGTGGTTGTCCGTTGATCGCACTAACTTATTACGGAGTTTTGCCATGCAATCTTCATTCGATGCCACGCTCTACTCAGTAATTATTAGGATTCCGTGGCAACCTCCTCAAGGTCAGATTAAAATCAATGTCGATGCCTTGGTTAGACCAGATCTTCCGTTTTTTCGGCATCGGGATAGTGGTAAGGGATTCAGATGGGGTGGTGTTTTTTGCTCTGGCTCGTCGCCTTATTAGATATGATGCACTCAAGACTGTATTGACACTTTCTACTGTGTCCTCGCTGGCTCCTGAAGCATTGATTGTTTCTGCCATTCGCACAGCGGCTGGTGATGCACTTGGGCACAAGTTTGATCACTGCTCCCTGACGCTAACAGGGTAGCCCATAGATTAGCTACAGCTACAGTAGATGAAGGGATTCAATTCCTATTTTTCTGCTACCAGATGTAATATTTGGCATGTTACAATGCTAATATCTTATTTCTTCATAAATATACTTGGCCTTATTTAACATGCATCCATCCACATAAATTTCAAATGAGATATATGCACACGGTGGATGATCCAATAATGAAATCACTTCATCCAACGGAAGATATATAGATTTTGTGTGTTCGGTACTATAATATGCAGTAAATTTTACAAATTAACGAGTAAAAAGTTAATAGGCTACAACATACAAAGAATAACAATGTAATTCAGCTAATTCCAGTTCCTCTACTTCACAATCACATTATTTCATACAGATGACACAAGTTTAATAGCTTGTTTTTAAATGGAAACATGTGGCGAAAAGATACGAAAGACATTCATCATCGACAGAGCTGTGCACATAACCCCTGGATCTGGATTGCTGTTGGATTCAACAACGAATATGTCCGGCTTTTGCTGCTGTTCGAGCATGTCAATGTGTATTGGCTACCGATTTGCTCAGACTACAGATAACAAAAAACTATCGGACATTAGTAAGGATAGAGTCGAAAATTAGTCACGAGGTGACTAAGAACATATTTAGGGGTGAAATATATATTTTTAGACTCAAGTGTGTGGATAAGACATAAGAACGTGTATAGAACGAGAGTAGGGGTGGTTACCGGTTCGAACCGGTCCGGTCCGGACCGGGCCGGTCCCGGTTCCGGGTTGGACCGGTCCCGGTTCCGGGTTGGACCGGTTCCAACCAGGAACCGGATTTTTCTTTTTTTTTTTTTTTTAAAAGAAAAAAAGGAAAGGATTTATCGATTTTTTTTTTTTTTTAAAATGGCTCCGGTTCCGGTTCAATCCGGAACCGGATCCGTTTGGTCCGGAACCGGTAAGATACCGGATCCGGAACGGTAGAACCGATCCAGTCCGGTATCAAACCGGTCCGGTTTCGGACCGGGTCCGGATCGACCCGGTCCGATAAGCACCCCTAAACGAGAGCATGTATCTTAGCCTGATCAAAAAATGAAAAGGGAGTTGAGCGATTTTCTAACCTGGCATGAAACAGGCTGCGTGTTGCAGCTCCATTTCGAAGTGGGAACACAACTAAGATAATGGCACCATGAACAATGATCATTCAAATCAACTCCACGAAGCAGCATGACCATGCCAACCGTGATCCTATATAATAAACGAGTTTTTAAGAAAGTGGAAAGAAGAGTTGATGGGCGTAAAAACATGATTTGAAGATTCACGAACTCACCCAACAATTAGAATGATCAAAGAAACCAACCAAAGTATGCGTTGATAAGCCTTAAATTTAGGACTATTCGGTGTTGAGGAATATCCTGGAGGAGCATATCTCTGATTTACCCATCCAAACTGGGGGCGGATCAAGAACAAAAAACCAAGAAGAAAGCCCGATAAAAACCCTCCAATGTGAGCGAAATTATCAACGTGTGGGAGAATTCCTACGGCTAGATTGATTGCGATAATTATCACAAGGGTCAACAAAGCCGCTACCTAAATATATGGTTTTGTGAGTGGAAATTGAAACCTGAAGTTCATTTCACAGAAGATAGATGCAGTAGTATCTCATGCAAGGGTCAATACGGGGTAAAATGGGCAAAACTTATATGCTTAAAAAATTTAACAATAGAACATTTTAAACAGTTTTCATTCAACCAACATATTTCATCTTGAAGCTAGATCCACCCACTGATATGATAACATGAACAATGACAATATAACCAACTATTTATCTGATATGTATGAGTGCTCCCAATCTCAATATTGTATCAAAGTATCAAACACACGACATACCTTGTTTGCATATATAGACCAATTAGTGATGAGCTCGGAAAGCATTCCCCCCAACAATCCGAAAAGTGCACCAGAAGCGCCAACGGATATGTTTGACTGAATAAAGAGAGCAGATATCAAGCTACCACCAAGCCCAGATATAAGATAAAGGAGGCCAATACGTACTGTAAAACAGCAAAATGATATCAATGAATCATTTTACCAGATAAAGCTACAAGATTACAAACAACTGGGTAAAATAATAAATTACCATAATTCATATAGGCTCAATCACAAACTCTTCGTGGTGCCTAGAGAATCTAGTGGATAATTTATATAAAACCAGTATCTTTCAGAAAAGAAATGCCTTGTTATGGTCAAATTGTTCTGAAATTCATATCTAGGCCAAGACTAAAATGACTATACCAGCTGAGGTTCTTAAAAATGACGTGGACGTTGTAATCATTGAACAAATGAGTACAAAATATACAGATGATAAATTGATAGTCAGTTGTCACATACTAAATCCGAATTCTTGTTCTAGCCGAATGCCGATAACTAAAAGACTCAGCATGTTTGCAAGTAAGTGAAAAACTCCACCATGTAACCAGATACAAGTGATAAGCCGCCATCCTTCGTGCTGGTGGATGACTTTACCAACGTCTAAGGCTCCCATCTTCTCTAACCTGAAAAAAGGAGTTGGATGGCATTTTAGATGCCATTATCAAAACTATATTTTTCTCCCGTTTTAAGAGAAAAAAGTAAGAAATATAAAATATATTCATCACCTTAGTACCACACAACAGTAAGAATAAATGTTGCAAAAATCAAATTGTTATGTACACAGAGAAATGAAATAACATAATTTGTACTTAAACAAATAGGATGATGTAAGTATAATAATCTATCTTCTTGGGAAGAAATCTGATCGACAAGCACCTATCGAGATATATTTGTGCCTTGCTGTTATAAGGCCATTACACCTACCGTGTCATTTCCGGCTGGAGATTTATTGAGAAGAAACTACCGGTTGATGAAATCTTCAAATTCCGTGGTGTTCAGCTGGCCTCGAGATGTCATTGTTGTAACAATGAATAAAGTTGGGATCATGTCTTCTATTCTAATGCTACGGCTCAGTTGGTTTGGACTTATTTTGGCAATTTATTTAATGTTACTGCTCCTTGGTACTTAGACGCTTGGAAAATTGGTAACAATTGGCGCAGAAAGGCTCATGTAAGGATCCCTTTCCTCATTCTATGGTTCTTGTGGTTAGCTCGAAATGCTGCCAAACACAATTGGATTAAACCCAACCACCATCACATCATTAGGAATGTGCGCAGACATCTTATACTTTGTGCTCCTTACTTCTTGACCAGTGGTGTGATTATTCAAATGTAGTTAGCCTTTGGGTTTCTCTACCAATCCTCCTCGCCCTACTCAAATATCATTTATCAAATGGCTTAAGCCCACAACTGGTCATTTCAAGCTTAATACAGATGGTTGTGCTATTGGCAATCCTGGATATTCTTCAACTGGTGGGGTGGTTCGTGATCACTATGGTAAAGTTATCTTTGGATTTTCAGATTTTACTGGCTTGGGAACTGCATTAGAGTCTAACTTCTCGCGATCTTAATGGGTTTGGAGCTTTGTATTCATTATAATTATTTAAAATATGGGTTTGCAGCTGTGGTTGGAAGTGGATTCTAAGGTGGCCATCTCAATCCCCAAATATGGGCAAACATCTTGGGACTTGAGTCATATTCAGTCATTCATGTTGAACTACCCTGTTTCCATATCCCACATTCATCGCGAAGGTAATACAGTTGCGGATGGCCTTGCAAATGGTGCACTTTTAGATCGTCGCTTTCAGTTCTTTGTGGAGGATTCCATGAATTATGACATTAGACAGATTTGTAAATCAGATCGCATTGGTTTTCCATACTTACACACTTCTTTTAAATTATGTAATGCCTTTCTTGGGAGTTTTTGGTTTGGTCCCTCTCATGTATTGGCTTTTACTGCTTTCAATAAACTGGTAGGGGCCTTCCTAACCCTCCGCCATGACAATGTCGGCTTTAATATAAAAAAAAAGTATAATAATCTATAATTTTCAAGGAAAAAATTTATGTCATCATATAAAAAGGATATTGAAATCCGCTCTCAAATATCGACAACCATAAGTAATTGGTTATCTTCGTAGCAAAGGCATGTTTAAAAATGAAATCACAACCATATTAAGTAGCTTTAAACTTAAACGTCCTCAGATTACCATAGTTTTGCATAATTTTCTATCTATTGGAATATCAAATTTTCCATCCGCATATTTGTTTAGATGAATTACAAACTCATGTACAAAGCTATAATGACAAAACTGCTTCTCCTTTACCATATGATCACGAACAAACCTCCCCTAAATTTCATTCAATTCTAGAAGTAACTAAATTAAGTTCGCAAGTCATATATTTCAACAGAAACATAGTGTTTCCGTCAGGAAAATAAAGACAAAATGAATCAAAATTCATAATGATAACCTAATAACAAAAGGCTATCATAAAATCATACATTAAAGACTAAACCCAAAATCTTTATGCTGGAAAAAAGACCAAAAACTCAAAAAAGGGATGAAGACAACAGGGGCTTACGCTGAAGAAGATGGCCCAAGAAGAGGATTTTCACTAAACGGCTGAAAAGAAAACCTTCCCAAAAACCTGGCAACACAAGAAATCGAGTTCTTGGGGCAATTATTCACATACATGGTGATGACGAACATCACGGTGTTTGCTATCACAAAGGAAGGTAGCAACCAGGAAAACGATTTCTTAAAATGCTTTACTTCCCGGTAAATAACGGCATCGGGTCTCGGGGTTTCGGTGGGCTGCGGTGGTGTCTCCACCGAGACAGGGTGGATCATGTTGCTTACCTGCCGTGAGTGGACTCGTATCTGGATATCTTGGGGAGTGGCCATCGCAGGATCCAAGATATGGGGTAAGAACAAAAGAATAAGTATTTTAAGGTTGTCGGAATGTAAAAGAGTGGTCGTATATGTAACAGGTAGGCGGCGGAGGGGTGAGGGCGGAGAGGATCAGGTCAACCGTTCAACTGCAAAATATATTTTTGTGTAAGATAAACGGATGCAAACTTGGAGATGAACATATGTATTTTCCGGTACGCCCATTAATTCTTTACTATGAACCCCACAGATGAAATACACGCTGAAACGCACAAACTTATATGCCTGTGGGATCGCCACATTGAAAGTAAAAAAAAATATAAGTTAGAGTTCTAGTTGGACAGTGACCAAAAATATTTACAAAAATTCTCGTTCATTCACATATTCGCTAGATATGTACATCAAACTTTTTCTATCACTTCTAAAATCGTATTTTTTTTTCTAAAACTATATTTCATCTATCCAAAATTATAAATTCATCTTGAATTCTAAACCTACCTCAGATCGGATATGATCCCTTTACACATGGGATTATATCCACATAAATCAATCATTATATGAGCTCCAAACTTAGCATTGAATAATTCATTTTATATGTATACGATGGAGACATTTTTGTCTGCCGACACGCTTCAATAAACACTTGTTCTTTTTCTTGCAGCTTTGTTTAGTTAATTTTTAAACATTACCTTTATTGAAGTTATTTAATTACGGAATTTTTTCCTCAAATTGATTAATGGTAATAAGTTTATGTTTGCAAATGCTTTTGTAAACTGTTTATTAGCTTTTCAGGCAAAAAAGCAATTTTTGAGTGTTTTTTCTCATTGCTTCTGTTGTTGCTTCGCTAAAAATAAGCAGAAAAAACAGAAGCAGAGAAGCAGGGTATGACATGCTTCGATGTTTTAAGTTATTTGTTGGCAATCTTGTAATTAATTGAAGTTTATTAAGCTGTTTTTTATTTAAAAGTAAACACTCAATGATTTTGCTTAAAAATAATTTTTTACAAACTTTAAGTAAATAGAACATAAAAATACTTTTAGTAAGCTATTACAAACACTAGCCGCGACTTACAGAGTGGATCCAATAGATATAATGTATTGTACACCATATTATGTTCTTAAACGAAAAATTCATAGAACTAATTTTTTTTTTAAAATACTTTATAATAATCAATAACTTGATTACAATTTTTTCACATTTTCATGGGGAAATTATTTTCTTTAATTGATACTATAATGTTTTGCATTCTAATTTCTAAAATTACTACAGTAAATATATAATAAAGTTATTTTTCACAAAAAATCAACTAATTTAGTGCTTCAATTATTTGGGTGCGCATGTGTGCGTGTATATATATATATATATGTATATATATATATATGCAAACATGTGTGAAAACTAACCCTGAACGCATGGACATCAATTCAAACCTAAATGGTCGAGTACTGGGACAGTAAAGTTCAATTCATTAACTTATTATTCTCATGAAGAAATCTTATTCCTCCCCAATTTGGGTCAGTTTAAAAAATAATAACTTTTGAAAAAAACTCTCATATAAATTTATAAATTAATAATTCTCTAAAATTATAAATATAATTTATTTATTTTAATACAACATAAATATGTTATTGTTTGTTTTTTCTTAAAATTTAAATCAATATGAATTGCATCTCTAACTTTTCTCATTACATCCAAAAGCTCCGATTCAGGTTGTTACCGGGCCGGATTAGAACGGTTCCGAAACACACCAGGTTGGAACCGGGAACCAGTCCGATCCGATGATCCGAATCGGAATCTCGGACTGGTTTCGGTTTGGACAAGGTTCCAACCTGGAACCGGTCTGGCAATTAACTTTTTAAAAAAAAAAAAAAATCAATTTTTAAATTTAGAATTTTTTCGATATTTATAAATATCTTGTTCAACTAATACATGAATTTTAATGGAAAAATACATACTTTATTAAATATGAAAAATATGAGGTAAAAACTACATCATTTAAACTTAATAAAAAAAATTACATTATTCATCACAATCGATTAATATGGTGTTCGCATATTCTTTTCTTCTTTGGAACTTTGTTTGTCGAACTCGTCGACTCCTCCTTATCTTTTATTCTTTCTCTCAACATCGAACCAATCTTTGAGCAATGTAAGCATGCACAATGCTTATGCATTATGAGAACTTCCATGGTCTCCAATGATTTGACCACAAGTTAAGGAGGCCGACTCCGACGCGACATTGGACACTTGAACCACAAAACGTCTCTAACCATTTTGGCTAGGATATGATATTGTCTAGCATTTGCCTTTCACCACTCCAGTACATCAAAATTTTCATCTGTTACGACATTTGACCAAAGAAGAAATGTAACGTGGTAGATGTCACTCCGTTTCCTTTCAGTTTCTTTCTGTTAAGACTACTCGGCAGATTAATCCCTCAATTTCTTGACTGTGTAATGTCTTTTTCATCTTCTCCTCTCTGTGACGAGAATGAAATGTTAGTATCTCCGCCTATACATGACTAGGTACTGATCTAGACAATTTTAGATATTTAAAATATATATATTAATAAATTATAATAATTAATAAATTATATTGAGAAAAAATGAAATGATCTAGACAATTTTAGATATTTAAAATAAATAAATATATATATATATATAATAATAATTGATAATTATGATTGAGAAAAAAATGAAATGATGATCACATCTTTCCAAACACTCAAAATATGATTTCTAATTCCAAATCCCCCAAAATCTATGCAACCAAACACACTTATAAGTTGGAGTTTGATTATGACCATTTTTTAGCATGTAGTTTGGTATATGGACATGTTCAAAAATCGAACCTTGATTTTTCAGAGTTGAAATTGATGTTAAAATTTGTTATATAGTTTGTCAATAGAAGAAATAATAATCTTATTGGAAAATGAAAGGAAAAGGGCAAAACAAAAGGAGGAAATATAAGCAGAATGGGAGGCGCTCAAGAGCCTCTTGCCAATTTCCATTTTTTCAAAACAGAATGTGAAGAGGTGCTTGAGCGTCTCCTCTGCTGTTTGTTGCCGGGATTATCTTCATAAAACTGAATAGTAGTGTTTTGGAAGTTATTTTTCAAATGGTTGTTGTCCTTTCATACCAAAAGACATAATCTTTTATGAAGAGTCAAGTTCTTTCAAGAAAAGACATGTTCTTTCATGAAGAGACATGTTCTTTCATGAATAGATATAGTGACTATTCAATATCTATATATATGAGGATTGTTGTCACGCCCCGAAACCGGGGTCAATAATACCAGCATTGATTCCCATTAACAACTGGAAATCAACAAGCCTCGTAATACACTATTCAACGAAAAAAACCAGTCTATAGTCCATAAAAATAAATAATTGTGTTTACAACTGAAATTAAATTGCATAACCAATTCCTAAAAGTCTTAAAACGAAATAAAATAACGAAATCCTAATTAAACAAAATTTAAAATCTTTATTTCATAGAAACGCAGCGGATCACCAACCCTATGATGCCCGGGGATTAATGGTGTTAATCCCGGTGTGGTATAATCCTTAATGGATTTTAATTGAGGCAATTATGAATTAATTGCGGTGTTGGGATTTCCGAGGATGGTTAAATCGGATATTTGGGATCGCTGGATCCAAATGTCGAGATTGTATTCTCATCGTGGTGAAAAACCGTGGAATTGAGTTTTTGGTGGTATCTGGGGTCCGTGGTACTTTGTATTGTGGATGGTATTGAGAATTTGAGTTGGAGAGATAATTTTTGAAAACTGGTGATTTTTAATGAATCATGATGTATTAAAAAAGGTATTGATATTTTGGAGTCTTGGAACTATATATACCAAGTGGACTCGATGTTTCCTCATTGCACGAACTCTCCTCCCTACCTCTCTCCTCTCACCTGCGATTTCCCCTCTCCCCCAAACCCCTCTTTTCTCCCTTTGGTAAAAATGGCTAGAAGCTTGGCTCGGGAGCCGGATTTCACGAAGATAATAAGGTATTGTTCTTCCCCTCGCTCTTATCTTCAATTTGATAGTAGTATGGTGGATTTTGATTGAGTATTTTGTTGGGTTTGGAAATTGAGGGTTTTTGATAAAAATCCAAAGTTGAGTTTTTGGAGTTTTTATTGGTTTTAAATGATGTATTTGAGGTGTTGAAGGTGCATGTATTGTTGGTTTTGAGTTTGGGTGTGAAAAACACCATTAAAGCTCGAATTTTTCGAAAACCCGCAGGTCGCGATCGATCAGCGGATCGCGGCTTGGCGCTGATCGATCGAGACATGTTACTGATTTGGGAAGACGGTGATGAGCAGTAGCGGCGATCTCATCATCGCGAAAAGTGGGCGATCGATCGCAGGGGTCTTGGCGATCGATCGCGAGATCTGGCGATCGATCGCGGAATGTTTATTTTTGGGCAGTAGGATATGGCGATCGATCGCGGCTTGGCGCCGATCGATCGCGGCCCTGTTCCCTTTGATTTTTCAAAAATGTTGAAAAATGTCGGGATTTTGGAAACGATGTTTAATTAACCGATTTTCGGGGCAATGTCTACATTCCAATGGGCTGACGAATGTAGCTCACTTCATTCCCTACAGTATGACGTACACATACTTGAGGATGGCTCAACTGTATGTCCGAGATATAGTGAGACTACACGGGATTCCAGTGTCTATTGTATCTGACAGATAGGGAAGGTCTTCAGTCAGCTTTGGGTACTTAGGTGAGGTTGAGCACATCATATCATCCCCAGAAGGACGGTCAGACCGAGCGTACTATACAGACGCTCGAGGACATGCTACGGGCTTGTGTATTAGAGTATGATGCTTCGTGGCAAGATTTATTGGCCTTGGTAGAGTTCTCTTACAACAATAGCTATCAGACGAGTATTCAGATGGCTCCGTTTGAGGCTCTGTATGGTAGGCGTTGTAGATCGCCATTATACTTGGATGATTTGACCAGTAAAGTAGTGGGAGGACCCGAACTGATTCGGGAAATGGAGGATAAGATAAAGGTTATCCGACAGAAAATGAAGGCGGCCCAGGACAGGCAGGTTGCCTATGCAAATAAACGGACCGTTGGAATTCCAATTGGGGGATAAGGTCTTTTTGAAGATATCACCTTTCAGAGGTGTAGTGCGGTTTGGTATGCGCAAGAAATTATCTCCGAGGTATGTGGGACCGTTTGAGATCTTACAGCGCATCGGTACCTTGGCTTACCGTTTGGCATTGCCATCGTCATTGTCCGGTATTCATGACGTGTTTCATGTATCTATGCTGCGGAAATATGAGTCGGATCCGTCACATGTGTTACAGCCTTCTGAAATACAGTTAGATTCTGATGTGTCTTATGTGGAACGACCAGTCAGGATTCTGGATAGAACTGATCGCAGACTTCGGAACAAGGTGATACCAATGGTCAAGGTTCAGTGGGATCGCAGGGGTGTCGAGGAGGCCACGTGGGAGATGGAGCAGCATATGGTGCAGCACTACCCGAAACTATTTTCTGGTATGTGATTTATGTTTAGTTTCGGATTGGTAAGTGCATGCGATTTCGAGGGCGAAATCTTATAAGTAGGGGGTATTGTGATATCCCCGAAATAATTATATGCATTTAGGCAATAATTATGTTTATGTGATTATTTATGGTGTAAATTAATTTAATGTGAGAATTAATTAATATGTGAAATGCTTAGTCACATGTGGACGTGACCCGGTAATGCATTTCAGGGTGCTTGTTATGCATGTTTGGAAATAGGGTGTTAACATGGTTTAATTGTGATGGTTAATGATTATTTGGTAAAGCATGTATTTAATTGAGGTTTTGGTGCATTTCTGGAAAATACTTTTAAAATATCATGTTGGGATATTTTGTACATCATGCTAATTGTTGGGGTACATGTTTTAATTAACCCCCACTTATACCCCACACCCACCATCACTCTTTACCAATCAATTTCACTCTCCCAAACCTATCCCCAAACCTCATTCACGTTTTTGGTGCAAAGGAGGAGAGGAAATCTTTGCAAAAGCTTCCTTTGTGAGGTTCTTAGTAGGATTTGGAGTCCAAAAAGGGTATTGATCCTTCCTAGTTGTTCTTATGAAGTTTGGTTTTAATTTGAGTTTGTATTTTGGATTTTGAAATGGGTTTGTTTTGGATTTGTGTTGTAGTTGGTTGGATGTTGGATTTTAGGTTGTATTAAGGTGTATATTGAAGGTTTATAGTGTTTTTATGTTGTTGGTTTAATGGTATTTGTGTTGGTAAGGATTGAGGAAGAAAAAATGGTGATTTTTTGGGTTACAGGTAGCGGCGCAGGCACTTGGCAATCGATCGGTGGGCCTCGCGATCGATCGCGCGCAGGCAGTGCGCGGCAGAAGCACTTGGCAATCGATCGGTGGGCCTCGCGATCAATCGCGTCAAATGTGGCGATCGATCGCCGAAGGCAGGAAATTGTTGGCACGGGCAGTGTGATCTCGCGATCGATCGGGGCTTTGTGGCGATCGATCGCGAGTCACCAAAAATTGATGTTTTGGTTATTTTTGTGGGATTTTTGGTATTGGACTATCATTGGCTCCTAATATTGGTTTGTGTGAATGTGTAGAACCATCCCAGGTGGCAACACAGCCAAGGAGATAAAGTCCTTCGACATCTCCATTTTGGAACTAAGGTACGTAGTGAGACGTACGGGCATCGGACGGTAAAACGTATTTTACGCATTGGATTTGGTTATGCATTTTGGTTGCATACATGGATTTAATTATGCATTATGGTTGCATATATGGTATTGGTTATGCATCATGGTTGCATACATGGGTTGGATATGCATTATGGTTGCATGAGTATATTGGATGCATTGGTGCATGTAATTGTAAGTCGAGATTATATTACAGTGATGAAGAATACTTGCCGCCAGTGGCGTAGCGATGTGAATACTTGCCGTTGTCATACCGTAGCGATGAGAGAAGATTTGCCACTAATATGAAGCGAAGAACACGACCGCTGTCATATTATAGCGAGGGATATTATTGCCGCTGATATTGTCTAAGCGAGGGGTATTTCCGCTGTCATGTTAACGCGAGGGGTATTATGCCACTGATATAATAAGACTTGAAAATTGAATATGGTATTCGTGGAATGAATGCATGTCATGACATACATTATTGGTGTTATAATATATTGGTTATGATTGTGGTAAAGGAAAAACCGAAGGGAGCATTAAATGTATTAAATACAGGAAGTGATTCGCATTTACGGTTTATGCATATCTATATCACAATCATATTATCGTGAATATGGTTTGTTACATGCTCATGGGTTTGGGGTTGTTCCTGTAGGTACATATTGGCAGGAAGGGCTAAGGACGGGTTGATGCGTGAGCTAGTGAGGAGTGCTTTTGGTATAGCAGGATATGATTCTTTTGTATAGTCTCTACTCTAGGAGTAGTGTAAAGCTATATGATTAACATTCGTTGTTTGGGAATGTAATTTAATCCTTTTGGAACTTTATTTTGGTACTGTAATCTTAATAGCTCGGGCATCAACACGAAATTTTTATACTCTGATTATGCATGCTTAGTTCTTATTGTACCTAAATCCACACTTAAGGAACTAGGGTCCTTACATTAGTGGTATCAGAGCAGTGGTTAGAGAACCCGTGAATGAGTGAAGGGTAGCCTTAGCAACAGGTTGGCTAAGTGTTTATATTTGAGCATGTTTATGCATGTGGTGCATATTGGTGTATACAATTGTTATACTAACATGCTTATTGTCAATCATGTTATCTAACGGTGTATCATATGTATTGTTTTGGAATTGTTGTTAACCCTTGTATTACAGCATGGCGGCCATAAATTTGGGGAACCTCAATGAGGAGGTAGGCGATGTAGGAAGTGTGAATGCAAGTATTGCTCAGACGAATCATCTACCGCCACCGGCTGTGGGCGTGGAACCGGTAGCACAGTTGTTATTGCCTGGGGAGCTAAGTCTGACTCAATTTCTGACTTTCCATCCGCCCAGATTTGAGGGGACAGAGACAGGGGAAGAAGCTGAGGAGTGGCTAGAAAGACTGGAGCAGATATTTGTGTCTGCGCCTTGTGCTAGGACGGCTTGGTTAAGGCTAGCAGAATTCCAATTGGCTAAGAAGTCTTCCATGTGGTGGAAGACGACAGTGAGGGAACTGAGGGCTCAGGGCATGTTGATAGACTGGACTTTATTCAGAACCCGATTTCTAAACCGTTACTTTTCTGCTGCGACTAGGCAAATGAAGGAGGATGAGTTCACGAATCTGAAGCAAGGGAGCACGACGGTCTCGGACTATGCCATGCATTACTCATCACTGTTGAGGTATGTTCCTCATATCGCTACGAATGGGCATGCCAAGATGAGGCATTTCTTGAAAGGATTGAGGCCAGAACTATTTGATCGGGTTATCTCCAACAACCCCACCTCTTTTGATGACACTCTTACTAGAGCGGAACTGGCAGAGATATGAGTCAGTGCTTACACGGACGTTGCACCCCCACAAGTTCCACCACCGAGGCCGGTATCTAATAATCTGAGACCACAAGGAGAATCATTTAAACCTCGTGGGGCTCCTTCTTCTTCTTTTTCTTCTCGGTTTGGTGGAAGGCGAATTGATAACCGGAGGGGTAGTGCACCTAGCAATAGAGGGTAGACTCAAGTAGTAGGAGCGGAGTAGTGAAGTGTCACTTTTGTGGAGGACCACATCACATGCGTGACTGTACGGCTTGTTACAAATGTGGCAAGATGGGCCACATATCTCGGTTTTGTCAGAACAGTGATGGCCACGTAGATCTCAGAGGAGGCAGGGGAGGTTTACTAGCGGGACAGTGCAGCAGAGACAACCGATGGTGCCTCGAAAGTTGGGAGGTCAGGCGATGGGGCCACCTCAAGGGCAGTTCTATGCACTGAATAGGGAGCATGCCGAGGCAGCTCCAGAGGAGATGATAGCTGGTACGTGTCTTTTATTTACATAGTCCGCCTTTATTTTGATAGACACAGGTGCTTCGCACTCCTTTGTGTCTGCGGACTTTGTGGAGAGACATCATATGTGCACATCTCCGTTACCCACGTCTCTTTTGGTCTCGACACCCACCGGAAGAAATGTTGTTGCTGATAAGTTTCTTGCGGACTGCCTCATTTATTTTGAGGGTAATGCGTTGAAGACAGATTTGATTGTGTTGGGTATGTCAGACTTTGATTGCATTGTGGGCATCGACATACTGAACAGATATCAGGCAGTAGTGGATTGTCGGCAGAGGACGGTTCGGTTCAGATCCGATATGGGGATTCAGTGGACTTTCTATGGGAACAGTTCTCGTGCGAAGATTTCATTGATATCGGCGATCAAAATGTCCCAATTATTGGAACGTGGACACACGGGCTATCTTATCTATGCCGTGGACACGACGGGAAAGAATAAAGAGTTGAGGGTGGAGGATGTACCCGTGGTAGCAGAATTTGCTGATGTGTTTCCGGAGGAAATTCCAGGGTCCCACCGACTAGAGAGGTCGAGTTTGGGATTGAGTTATTACCCGGGACGTCCGCTATTTCTCGTGCCCCTTACAGGATGGCACAGGCGGTGTTGAGCCTTAAACGCATGGTTGCGTTTAATGCGTTAAATTATCCCCGGTCAATCTTTGAGTTTTGATGATCAACAAAACTTGTGTTTGTTATACTAATGCATCTACTTAGTGTGCAGATTAAGTGATGAAAAGTGGTTTGGAATGAAGAAAATCGAGTGTGCATATTCTGGCCTGGATCGCCCCAGGCGATGGTGATCATCGCCCCAGGCGATGGGTGCCAAGCGGGGCATCGCCACGCACATCGACAGAGGCGATGGCTAGGCGAGCATGCGAGGAAGATCGCCCCAGGCGATGATGACCAACGCCTGAGGCGATGGCAACCAAAAGCGACATCGCCCCGCACATCGACAGAGGCAACGTCGAGGCAATGCGCGGGCATGCGCGCAGGGGAGATCGTTTGAGGCGATGGGCTGAACACCCGAGGCGATGGCTGGAACGCCTGAGGCGATGTAGACTTCGCCCGAGGCGATGCAAGATTTTAGGCTGCTGAGGCTACGGCATTGGGATTTAATTTGGATCGCCTGAGGCGATCGGGACATCGCCTGAGGTGATCCGTGATTTATGCTGACCGTTGGGGCGCGGCGATGGAGATCGCCTGAGGCGATGGCTGAGGCGATCGAGGAGTGATTTCAGCCTTTTGTGTAGCAACGGCTAGTAGGAGCCTAGGGGGCCTCCTACACTATAAATATGGATGCTTTGGAGCATTTTGAAGCTAAGGAACAAGCCTACAACTTATACAAAGTCTTGATCTATTACAATTTCAAATTGCATTGCAATCTCCATACATTGTTGTTGTATTGGAGCTTGTGATTCATTCTCTTGTTAGAGTCTTGTTTGCTTCGTGTGAGTACACCGTGAAGGTGTTTTTGTGTTTGATCTATTGTAAAGGTCCTCCAACACCAAAGCAAGTTGGAAAATTGTAAAGTCGCCAACAAGTAAAGTTGGTGCATGTGTTGTGGTTATACTTGGAGCCCTTAAGGCCAAGAAGACTCGTGAAGAGTGTTGGTAGCTCGTGAAGAGCTTTGTGTACTCGTGAAGAGTATTGTGCTCGTGAAGAGCTTTGTAAACTCGGGAAGAGTTGTGTTGTGGCTAACTTGGAGCCCTCAAGGCCAAGATCAATTGTTCTAGTGGAACCTCGGTTGGAGGTTATCTAACCGGGAAGAGGAGACGTAGGCGATTCATCGCCGAACTTCTATAACAAATCCTTGTCTCTCTTATTGCTTTATTTTTCATTACGCATTTATTTACTTATTCTTTTTATTTATCGATTGACGTAAGGCTTCCGCAAGCGCAAACTCTTTTGTTTTTGCAAACTCATTTTAAAACGCTAAAGTAGCCAAGGAATCTCATTCACCCCCCCTCTTCAATTCCAACAAGTGGTATCAGAGCCATTTGATTTTTGTTTTTAAATCAAATCTTTTTTATGGCTAATCTAGCAAATGAGTTTGCTCAAGGTCAATCGACAAATAGACATCCGCTCTTCACGGGTGATAACTACGGGTATTGGAAAAATAGAATTTCTCTATATATCCAATCCGTAGATTATGACATTTGGAAGATCATAGTGAAAGGTCCACATATTCCTTTAAAGGAAGTTGGGGGAATTAGTGTTCCCAAAGAAATGGACGATTTCACTAGAGCGGATATGATTTTAATTTCTCAAAATGCTAAAGCTATTAATATTTTACATTGTGCTTTAGATATGAAGGAGTACAACCGGATCTCGATGTGCTCAACGGCAAAGGAGATATGGGACAAATTACAAATTTGTCATGAAGGAACAAATCAAGTGAAGGAGACCAAGATTGATCTTCTACAACTCAAATATGAGACATTTGAGATGGAGTCCGGAGAAGAGGTGGATTCAATGTTTAGGAGGCTCACCCTAATTATCAACGAGCTTGCTCAACTTGGAGAGAAGTACCCTCCAAAACAAATATGGAGGAGAGCACTAAGAGCCTTGCCTAAAGAATGGGACGCAAAGAGGACGGCCATCATCGAGTCCAACAAAGGAGAAAATGCCTCATATGACCTTGATGAGCTCCATGGCACATTGGTGACTCATGAACTTGAAGTTGCAACAAGGAGAGAAGTAAATGAGGAGGATAGATCCAAAAGAAATGGAATTGTCTTGGTTGGAAGGAAAGACCATTCCAATGATGAAGAAGACGATGATGATGAAGAGATGATCTTGTTCACAAAGAAGTTCAAGAAGTTCTTCAACAAACATAGCAAGTCAAAGACCTCCAATGCTACCAAACAAGAATCCAAAAATGAGGTAACTTGTTATAATTGTCAAGAAAAAGGCCATTATGCTAACAAATGCCCTAGGAAGAAGAATGAAGACAAAGGCAAGAAAAAGACGTTTATAGCCACATGGAGTGATAGTGACTCCGATGAAGAAGAAGCAACTAATCTATGTCTAATGGCTCTTGGAGATGAAGATGAAGAGGATGATAATGAGGTACCATCTTATGATGAATTATTAGATGCTTATAATGAACTCAATGATTGTCTTGGTAGAACCAAGAAGAACAATAAAGTGCTTAAGATAGACTTGGCTAAGAAGGAAGAAGAAAATATTATTTTGAAAAATCAAGTGCATGATTTAAAGACATCTTTTGCCAAGTTTAATGAGAGTAGTTTAAAGATGAATGAGTTGCTTAGCTTGCAACGTTGTAGCTTTGATAAAGCCGGACTAGGCTTCTCAAGCAAATCTAAAACATTTTCAAGCTTGTTAGCTAAAGCCAAGCACGATTCTCCTACTTACAACTATTGTTGTAAAAATGGGCATATTAAGAATAAATGTAGGTTTGATAAAATCCAATACCAACCTAACAAGAGGTGGAAATGGATTCCAAAGGTGCCTAAGGAAGCTAACCATCAAGGACCCAAAAATCAAATGGGTACCAAAGATCCTCCTATTGTAAATTTGTCTTCTAGGGACAACAATGGAATGAAGGATGAAGGACCAAGCAACTCAAAGGAGGAGTTTGTATTATTCACCACTATAGAAGAGACGCGAGGCATTGGACCAATGACAAGAACGAACTCTTGTCATTAAGGGTAAAATTTACTTTATACATGTTAAAAGAGCAATTCAAAATTCATTGGCACAAATTAATTGGTTCAATAAATATTGAAGCTCAATATTCATTGTAGTAAAATGGAATACCCCCTAGCATATGCACATATAAATTATCTTGATGCATGATGTATGCTTATCTTTTTATAGTAAGTATCTTGATATGCCTTGCATTCAAATTTGAATTTGCTATGTGAAAATGTGCAATTATATGATGTGTTATAATGCATTGATAATTTTATTGTTTATTGGGCATAAATGCATGAACATATGCACACATTGCAACATTTAGAATTTATTGTTGAGTGCCTTAAACGCATGTGTATTTCACTAATTGATTTGATCTAATAGCTATTACATGCTTGGTTAGGAACATGTGTAAAATTGTTAAAATATGGCTATGTGTCAACATATTTGAGCTATGATTATTTAATTTTTTTGATTTTTGATTATCACAAAAAGGGGGAGAATTTTGTGATAAACTTGAACCTTAATATATGAATAGTTTAAGGGGGAGAGCTTATGTATGCATGGTTTGAGGGGGAGAGTTATTTGTTTGATGCTTTACTTGTTTATCTTGTATGTGTTATGCAATTGTTAAGGGGGAGTCATTTTTACTCACATACCATGCATATTACTTATTCAAGTTTATCAAGTTTTGTGATCATCAAAAAGGGGGAGACTGTTGAGCCTTAAACGCATGGTTGCGTTTAATGCGTTAAATTATGTGACATCCCCGAAATGGTTAATTGCTATTTGGTGCATTAATTGTGGTTACATGATTAATTATGTGGTAATTGATTATGTGTTGGGATTTATTTACCTTATGTGGAAATGCATGGTCATGTGGTTAGGATGACCCGGGATTGCATTTCAGGGTGCATGTGGTGCATGTTGGGTAAATAATATTGGAAGCATGATTTATTTGCATTGGTTAGCAATTTAATTGGAAATCATGTGTTAATTGATATTATGGTGCATTTTGAGTAAATGCTTTGAAAAATATCATGTTGGGGTGTTTTATACACCATGGGATTATTTTGGAATGCATTTGATTTAATAACTCATTTTTATACCCAACCCCACCCCATCCAACACTTTTACCTTACCAAATCATTTCCAACACCCAAACCCTTCCCCTCTCCACATTTTCGATTTTGAGCTCTTGGGTGAAGAGAAGTGCTTGCAAACTTTGATTTGTGGAAGATTGTTGGGTGATTTAAGGTCCCCAAGAGGTATGGATACCTCATGTTTAATTTTGTAAAGATTTGTTTTAGTTTGGGTTGGTTTTGAAGGGTTTAAAATGGGTTTGTGTTGGGTGTTGTGGTTTTGGTAATATTTTGGTTGGATGTTGTATATTTGAGTTTATGTTGATGTTTATAGTTGGTTTTGAGTTGTGGGGTTTGATTAATGTTGGTGTATGTGGGTGTGTATGTGATGGGGTTGAAGATGGGTGAATAGTGCCCAAACCCCGCATGCCCGCAGCTCGGTGATCGATCGGCGTTTTTCTCGCGATCGATCGCGAGCAGCAGTGCTGAGGCAGAGGGCTTCAGCGATCGATCGCGAGATGCGCGCGATCGATCGGCGAGGCCGCGATCGATCGGCGCTAGTTCCGCGATCGATCGCGGATTGTTGAAAATTGTTGGGCGAGGCAGTGTGTTCTCGCGATCGATCGGGGCTTGATGGCGATCGATCGCGAGACACCAAAAAGGGTGTTTTTGGTTATTTTTGTGGGATTTTTGGTATTGGACTATTATTGGGTTCTAATATTGGTATTTGTGAATATGTAGAACCAACCCAGGTGGCAACGCAGCCAAGGAATTGAGGTCCAACCACATTCCACATTTTGGAAAGGTACGTAGTGGACGTACGGGCACCCAACGGTAACATGTATTTTATATACTCATTGTTTATGCATTGTGGATGCGAGTATATATGTGGTATTGCATTGTGGATGCATATACATGTTGATTTATGCCATATGAGGTATTGCATTGTGGATGCATATACATGGTAATTTATGCATATTGATGATAGATGCATATTATGATTATTGGATGCACATCCCATGAGTCGTGGTCATCCTTTGATGATTTTAATGCTTGCCGCTTTTTGTATTGGTTCCGCTAAATGTGAAGCGAGGGGTGGGAGCGCCGCATGTCACAGTTTGAGCGTGGTTGTCATATGGGGCGAGGAAAGGGTATTTGCCGCTCTCTGTGAAGCGAGGGGTGGGAGCGCCGCATGTCCATTGTAGCGAGGTTATCCTATGCCGCCCATATGAATATAAGCGAGGGGCATTAAAATACACTGTGATGGACAGACTAGGGAATGGTGACCAATATGTGGTACAGTTGAGATGGTATATGATGTAATGACATGTTTTGGCCATAAAAAATAATCTGTTGATTATACTCATGAGTTGTGGTACAGGGACAACCAAACGGGAAGCGTTTGAAATGCATGGAAAACAGGAAGTGTTTTATATTGATTATGCATTTACGCTTTATCTTCATATTGTGTTGAATATGAATGATTATTATTGCTCATGTTTGGGGGTTGTCCTTGTAGGTACCTTTTTGGCATGATAGCAAGCTTGAACGGGTTGAGGTGGTGAGCTTGTGAAGCATTCTTTTGAGGATTAAAGGACATGATTATTTTGGATAGTATCTACTCTAGGAGTAGTATAAAACTATAGATGAACATTCATTGACTGGAATGTAATTAATCCTTTTGGTAGCCCTTTATTTTGGCATGTAATGCTTAAGCTCATAGACTCAACATGTTCTTTATGCTCTGATTGATTTACTTTAGCTCTATTATGCCTTAATTCCGCACTTAAGGATTAGGGTCCTTACATTAGTGGTATCAGAGCAGTGGTTAGAGAACCCGGGAACGAGTGAAGGGTAGCCTTAGCATGTTTGGCTAGGTGCTTACAATTGAAGCATGTTTATGCATGTGGTGCATATTGGTGTATATTTGGTTATACTAACATGCTTATATCACTCCTGTTATCTAACGACATGATATATATATTGCTTTGGATTGTTGTTAACATTTGTGTTACAGCATGGCTGCTAATGAGGAAGTCGGAGATGTTGGGAGTGTAAATGCGAGTATTGGACAGGCTAATCCTCTACCTCCACCGGCTGTAGGAATGGAACCAGTGGTCCAGTTATTACTACCGGGTGAGATTAGCTTGACGCAGTTTCTGTCTTATCATCCGCCCCGGTTTGAGGGGACAGAGTCCGGAGAAGAGGCTGAAGAGTGGTTAGAAAGACTTGAGCAGATCTTTGTATCGGCTCCTTGTGCTGTGACGGCTTGGCTGAGGCTAGCGGAGTTTCAATTAGCCAAGAAACCACTGATGTGGTGGAGGAGCACAGTAATGGAAATGAGAGCACTGGGTGCTGTGATTGACTGGACGCTCTTCAGGACCAGGTTCTTGAACCGATACTTCTCCGCGGCAGCAAGACAGACAAAAGAGGATGAATTTGCAAGTCTGAGGCAGGGGAACATGACAGTGGCAGACTATGCCACACAGTACTCATCACTACTTAGGTATGTCCCCCATATTGCCTCTGATGGACGTGCCAAGATGAGAAATTTCATGAAAGGACTGCGACCGGAGCTCTATGACCGGGTTATCATCAATAACCCAACTTCTTTTGATGATGCTCTCACAAGAGCGGAGCTTGCTGAGCTAGGAGTGGGAGCTTATGCCATGCCACCACCGATACCGCAACAGAGGCAGACTAGTGACAGTTTGAGGCCTCGGGGTGAGCCATTTAAACCCCGTGGTGCCTCTTCATCTTCGCGGTATGGTGGAAAGAAATACTTTGGCCAGAAACAGGATGGCAAGAAGGGAAATTGGTCCGCCAGTCGAGGATCTTCACAAGGGGATAGGCCGGGAGAGCCGAGGTGCAATAATTGTGGAGGGCCACATTCTTCAAACAAGTGTCCTGCATGTTATGTTTGTGGCAAGATGGGCCACATTGCTCGGTATTGCCCCACACGGGGAGGACAGTCAGAGTATCAGGGCGGCATGCCAAGGTTTGAGGACAGGACAGTGCAGCAGAGGCAGCAGTTTGGGCCTCGTCCGTCGGGAGGTCAGACAGTGGGACCGCCCCAGGGACAGGTATATGCACTGACCAGAGAGCAGGCTCAGGCAGCCCCGGAGGAGGTGATTGCCGGTACGTGCCATTTATTTACGTACCCTGCTTTTGTTTTGATAGATACAGGTGCCTCCCATTCTTTTGTGTCTGTGGGATTCGTGGAGAGACACCATATGCGCACGTCTCCTTTACCCATGCCTCTCCTTGTCTCGACACCCACTGGAAGAAATGTCGTTGCTGATCAGTTTATGGCAGACTGCCTCATTTATTTTGAGGGCAACGAGTTGAGATCAGACTTGATTGTGCTGGGTATGTCAGATTTCGACTGCATCTTGGGCATTGATGTTCTGAACAGATATCAGGCAGTGGTAGATTGCCGACAGAGAACGGTGAAGTTCAGACTTGAGTTGGGCAGTCAGTGGACTTTCTTTGGCAACGGTTCTCGTGCGAAGATTCCGTTGATTTCAGCGATCAAGATGTCTCAGCTGTTGGAACGTGGGCACACGGGCTATCTTATTTATGCCGTGGACACGTCTGGAAAGAGTAAAGAACTGAGAGTTGAGGATGTACCAGTTGTGGCAGAATTTGCTGATGTATTTCCAGAAGAGATCCCAGGATTTCCACCGGCCAGGGAAGTTGAATTTGGGATCGAGTTGTTGCCAGGGACATCCACTATCTCTCGTGCACCTTATAGGATGGCACCGGCAGAGTTGAGAGAGTTGAAAGAGCAGTTGCAGGATCTCCTTGACAAGGGTTATATACGCCCGAGCGTGTCGCCATGGGGCGCACCAGTTCTCTTTGTGAAGAAGGACGGTTCGATGCGGTTGTGCATCGATTACCGGCAGCTGAACAAGGCTACAGTGAAGAACAAGTATCCTCTCCCAAGGATAGACGACTTGTTTGATCAGTTGCAAAGTACCAGGGTGTATAGCAAGATTGATTTGAGATCCGGGTATCATCAGATTCGGGTCAGAGAGGAAGATGTGCAGAAGACAGCGTTCCGGACTCGATACGGGCATTATGAGTTCTTAGTAATGCCGTTCGGTGTGACGAACGCCCCGGCCGTCTTTATGAGTCTGATGAACAGAGTGTTTCAGCCGTATCTTGATCAGTTCGTCATCGTGTTTATTGACGACATTCTTATCTACTCCCGGAGTGAGGAAGATCATGTGAAACACTTGAGGACAGTGCTTCAGATTCTCAGAGAGCATCAGTTGTATGCTAAGCTCAGTAAATGCGAGTTTTGGCTGAGCAGTGTAGTGTTTCTGGGGCATGTCATTTCGAGCAGCGGGATATCAGTGGACCCGAAGAAGATTGAGGCTGTGATGGAGTGGGCTTGCCCCCACTTCTGTGCCTGAGATCCGGAGTTTTCTTGGTTTGGCCGGGTATTATCGGCGCTTTGTCGAGGGCTTTTCGAAGATTGCCAAGCCGCTGACTCAGTTGACTCAGAAGGGTATGCCTTTCTTTTGGTCAGAAGCTTGTGAGGAGAGCTTCCAGGAGTTGAAGCACCGGTTGACGACGGCGCCAGTATTAGTGATCCCGACGGAGAACTCCAGATTTGTTCTGTATACTGATGCATCACTGCAGGGCCTTGGATGTGTTCTGATGCAAGATAAGCATGTGGTAGCTTATGCATCGAGGCAGTTGAAGCCGCATGAGACCAGATATCCAGTTCATGACTTGGAATTGGCGGCTATCATCTTCGCCCTGAAGATCTGGAGACACTACTTATATGGCACTTCATTCACCATATACACGGATCACAAGAGCCTCAAGTTTCTATTCACTCAGGCGGAGCTGAACATGAGGCAGAGGAGATGGATGGACCTACTCAAGGACTATGATTGCGAGATTGAGTACCATCCCGGGAAAGCCAATTTGACAGCAGACGCTTTGAGCCGGAAAGTGAGGAGTTCTGCTGAGGACGTCATCCATTTGTCGGCTATGATGACCTCCTATTGCCATCTCGGCTATGATTTTGATATAGATGCATCACCAGTGTATGTCTCTACCTTATTAGCTGAGCCAGATATTTATGAGAATATCAGGAGGGCTCAGAGATCAGATGCTGAGGTTCAGAGATGGTTGTCTATAGTGCATCTTGGTCAGCCGACGAAGTTCAGAGTGGCCGACGACGGATCTTTGAGATTGGGTAACCGCTGGGTAGTTCCGAGTACGCCGGAGTTGCGTAAGGAAATCTTGGAGCGAGCTCACAGTATCAGACTTAGCATCCACCCAGGCGGAAAGAAGATGTACAGAGATCTGCGTGGTCAGTTTTGGTGGAAGCGAATGAAGTCTGATGTCGTCACTTTTGTGAAGAGGTGTCTGATCTGCCAACAGGTTAAGGCAGAGAGGCAGAGACCTGGCGGCGAATTGAGGAGCTTAGAGATACCGAAGTGGAAGTGGGAGCACATTTCCATGGACTTCGTGACTCATTTGCCGAGGAGTGCTTCAGGCTTCGATGCTATTTGGGTGATCGTGGATCGATTGACTAAGGTAGCTCACTTTATCCCCTATAGCATGACTTTCACATTTTTGAGGATGGCGCAGTTGTATATTAGAGATGTGGTGAGATTGCATGGGATCCCCGTTTCTATTGTGTCAGATCGAGATCCGCGATTCACATCTCATTTTTGGGAAGGCCTTCAGTCAGCCTTGGGAACTGAAGTCAAATTGAGTACTGCTTATCATCCTCAGACGGATGGCCAGACCGAGCGCACTATTCAGACGCTCGAGGACATGTTGAGAGCTTGTGTATTGGAGTTCGATGCTTCTTGGCAGGATTCAGTGCCTCTGGTAGAGTTTTCTTATAACAATAGCTACCAGGCAAGTATTCAGATGGCTCCGTATGAAGCTCTTTATGGCAGACGATGTAGATCGCCCTTGTGTTGGGATGATTTGGACAGTAGATCAGTCGGAGGGCCTGAGTTGATCCGGGAAATGGAAGAGAAGATAAAGACTATAAGGCAGAAAATGAAAGCAGCCCAAGACAGACAGGCAGCTTATGCAAATAAACGGCGGAGACCGTTAGAGTTTCAGTTGGGAGATAAGGTCTTTTTGAAGATCTCGCCTTTCAGAGGCGTTGTGCGGTTTGGAATGCGCGGGAAACTGTCTCCGAGGTTTGTGGGACCGTACGAGATTTTGCAGCGCATTGGCACCTTAGCTTACCGACTGGCTTTGCCGCCTTCTTTATCTGGTATACATGATGTGTTTCATGTATCGATGCTGCGAAAGTATGAGCCGGATCCGTCTCACGTGTTACAGCCTTCCGAAGTTCAGTTAGAGTCAGATGTATCTTATGTGGAACGGCCTGTTAGAATTCTGGACAGAGCAGACCGTAGACTTCGGAACAAAGTGATACCGATGATCAAAGTTCAGTGGGATCGCAGGGGTGTCGAGGAGGCTACGTGGGAGACGGAGCAGCATATGGTGCAGCACTACCCGGAACTATTCTCTGGTATGAGTTTATGTTTAGTTTCTGTTGGGGTAAGTGCATGTGATTTCGAGGACGAAATCTTATAAGTAGGGGAGTATTGTGACATCCCGAAATGGTTAATTGCTATTTGGTGCATTAATTGTGGTTACATGATTAATTATGTGGTAATTGATTATGTGTTGGGATTTATTTACCTTATGTGGAAATGCATGGTCATGTGGTTAGGATGACCCGGGATTGCATTTCAGGGTGCATGTGGTGCATGTTGGGTAAATAATATTGGAAGCATGATTTATTTGCATTGGTTAGCAATTTAATTGGAAATCATGTGTTAATTGATATTATGGTGCATTTTGAGTAAATGCTTTGAAAAATATCATGTTGGGGTGTTTTATACACCATGGGATTATTTTGGAATGCATTTGATTTAATAACTCATTTTTATACCCAACCCCACCCCATCCAACACTTTTACCTTACCAAATCATTTCCAACACCCAAACCCTTCCCCTCTCCACATTTTCGATTTTGAGCTCTTGGGTGAAGAGAAGTGCTTGCAAACTTTGATTTGTGGAAGATTGTTGGGTGATTTAAGGTCCCCAAGAGGTATGGATACCTCATGTTTAATTTTGTAAAGATTTGTTTTAGTTTGGGTTGGTTTTGAAGGGTTTAAAATGGGTTTGTGTTGGGTGTTGTGGTTTTGGTAATATTTTGGTTGGATGTTGTATATTTGAGTTTATGTTGATGTTTATAGTTGGTTTTGAGTTGTGGGGTTTGATTAATGTTGGTGTATGTGGGTGTGTATGTGATGGGGTTGAAGATGGGTGAATAGTGCCCAAACCCCGCATGCCCGCAGCTCGGCGATCGATCGGCGTTTTTCTCGCGATCGATCGCGAGCAGCAGTGCTGAGGCAGAGGGCTTCAGCGATCGATCGCGAGATGCGCGCGATCGATCGGCGAGGCCGCGATCGATCGGCGCTAGTTCCGCGATCGATCGCGGATTGTTGAAAATTGTTGGGCGAGGCAGTGTGTTCTCGCGATCGATCGGGGCTTGATGGCGATCGATCGCGAGACACCAAAAAGGGTGTTTTTGGTTATTTTTGTGGGATTTTTGGTATTGGACTATTATTGGGTTCTAATATTGGTATTTGTGAATATGTAGAACCAACCCAGGTGGCAACGCAGCCAAGGAATTGAGGTCCAACCACATTCCACATTTTGGAAAGGTACGTAGTGGACGTACGGGCACCCAACGGTAACATGTATTTTATATACTCATTGTTTATGCATTGTGGATGCGAGTATATATGTGGTATTGCATTGTGGATGCATATACATGTTGATTTATGCCATATGAGGTATTGCATTGTGGATGCATATACATGGTAATTTATGCATATTGATGATAGATGCATATTATGATTATTGGATGCACATCCCATGAGTCGTGGTCATCCTTTGATGATTTTAATGCTTGCCGCTTTTTGTATTGGTTCCGCTAAATGTGAAGCGAGGGGTGGGAGCGCCGCATGTCACATTTGAGCGTGGTTGTCATATGGGGCGAGGAAAGGGTATTTGCCGCTCTCTGTGAAGCGAGGGGTGGGAGCGCCGCATGTCCATTGTAGCGAGGTTATCCTATGCCGCCCATATGAATATAAGCGAGGGGCATTAAAATACACTGTGATGGACAGACTAGGGAATGGTGACCAATATGTGGTACAGTTGAGATGGTATATGATGTCATGACATGTTTTGGCCATAAAAAATAATCTGTTGATTATACTCATGAGTTGTGGTACAGGGACAACCAAACGGGAGCGTTTGAAATGCATGGAAAACAGGAAGTGTTTTATATTGATTATGCATTTACGCTTTATCTTCATATTGTGTTGAATATGAATGATTATTATTGCTCATGTTTGGGGGTTGTCCTTGTAGGTACCTTTTTGGCATGATAGCAAGCTTGAACGGGTTGAGGTGGTGAGCTTGTGAAGCATTCTTTTGAGGATTAAAGGACAGGATTATTTTGGATAGTATCTACTCTAGGAGTAGTATAAAACTATAGATGAACATTCATTGACTGGAATGTAATTAATCCTTTTGGTAGCCCTTTATTTTGGCATGTAATGCTTAAGCTCATAGACTCAACATGTTCTTTATGCTCTGATTGATTTACTTTAGCTCTATTATGCCTTAATTCCGCACTTAAGGATTAGGGTCCTTACAAATTATCCCCGGTCAATCTTTGAGTTTTGATGATCAACAAAACTTGTGTTTGTTATACTAATGCATCTCCTTGGTGTGCAGATTAAGTGATGAAAAGTGGTTTGGAATGAAGAAAATCGAGTGTGCATATTCTAGCCTGGATCGCCCCAGGCGATGGTGATCATCGCCCCAGGTGATGGGTGCCAGGCGGGGCATCGCCACGCACATCGACAGAGGCGATGGCTAGGCGAGCATGCGAGGAAGATCGCCCCAGGCGATGATGACCAATGCCTGAGGCGATGGCAACCAAAAGCGACACCGCCCCGCACATCGACAGAGGCGACGCCGAGGCAATGCGCAGGCATGCGCGCATGGGAGATCGTTTGAGGCGATGGGCTGAACGCCCGAGGCGATGGCTGGAACGCCTGAGGCGATGTAGACTTCGCCCGAGGCGATGCAAGATTTTAGGCTGCTGAGGCTACGGCATTGGGATTTAATTTGGATCGCCTGAGGCGATCGGGACATCGCCTGAGGCGATCCGTGATTTATGCTGACCGTTGGGGCGCGGTGATGGAGATCGCCTGAGGCGATGGCTGAGGCGATCGAGGAGTGATTTCAGCCTTTTGTGTAGCAACGGCTAGTAGGAGCCTAGGGGGCCTCCTACACTATAAATATGGATGCTTTGGAGCATTTTGAAGCTAAG
Organism: Haberlea rhodopensis; assembly: GCA_907163345.1. Lineage (NCBI taxonomy): Eukaryota > Viridiplantae > Streptophyta > Magnoliopsida > Lamiales > Gesneriaceae > Haberlea > Haberlea rhodopensis. The sequence continues at coordinate 7,054,541 of CAJQUN010000005.1, read as the reverse complement.
GAACAAGCCTACAACTTATACAAAGTCTTGATCTATTACAATTTCAAATTGCATTGCAATCTCCATACATTGTTGTTGTATTGGAGCTTGTGATTCATTCTCTTGTTAGAGTCTTGTTTGCTTTGTGTGAGTACACCGTGAAGGTGTTTTTGTGTTTGATCTATTGTAAAGGTCCTCCAACACCAAAGCAAGTTGGAAAATTGTAAAGTCGCCAACAAGTAAAGTTGGTGCATGTGTTGTGGCTATCCTTGGAGCCCTTAAGGCCAAGAAGACTCGTGAAGAGTGTTGGTAGCTCGTGAAAAGCTTTGTGTACTCGTGAAGAGTATTGTGCTCGTGAAGAGCTTTGTAAACTCGGGAAGAGTTGTGTTGTGGCTAACTTGGAGCCCTCAAGGCCAAGATCAATTGTTCTAGTGGAACCTCGGTTGGAGGTTATCTAACTGGGAAGAGGAGACGTAGGCGATTCATCGCCGAACTTCTATAACAAATCCTTGTCTCTTTTATTGCTTTATTTTTCATTACGCATTTATTTACTTATTCTTTTTATTTATCGATTGACGTAAGGCTTCCGCAAGCGCAAACTCTTTTGTTTTTGCAAACTCATTTTAAAACGCTAAAGTAGCCAAGGAATCTCATTCACCCCCCCCTCTTCGATTCCAACAGGCGGAGTTAAAGGAATTGAAGGAGCAGTTGCAGGAACTCCTTGACAAAGGATATATACGCCCTAGTGTATCGCCTTGGGGCGCACCGGTTCTATTCGTTAAGAAGAAGGATGGTTCGATGCGTTTGTGCATCGATTACCGGCAACTGAATAAGGCCATGGTGAAGAACAAGTATCCTCTCCCAAGGATTGACGATTTATTTGATCAGTTGTAGGGTACTAAGCTGTATAGCAATATTGACTTGAGGTCAGGTTACCATCATATACGGGTCAGGGAGGAGGATGTTCAGAAGACAGCATTCCGGACTCTGTATGGACACTACGAGTTTTTGGTTATGCCGTTCGGTGTGACAAACGCCCCGGCTGTCTTTATGAGTTTGATGAATAGGGTGTTCCAACCATATCTTGACCAATTCGTCATAGTGTTTATTGACGACATACTCATCTATTCTCGAAGCGAGGAAGAGCACGTGAGACACTTACGGATAGTGCTCCAAATCCTCAGGGATAATCAGTTATTTGCCAAGCTCAGCAAGTGTGAGTTCTGGTTGAGCAGCGTGGTGTTCTTGGGGCATGTTATTTCTAGCAGTGGAATATCGGTGGATCCCAGGAAGATAGAGGCTGTGATGGAGTGGTCTGCACCCACTTCTGTGCCCGAAATACGGAGTTTTCTTGGTTTGGCCGGATATTATCGACGCTTCGTCGAGGGATTTTCGAAGATTGCTAAGCCATTGACTCAGTTGACTCAAAAAGGAATACCATTCTATTGGTCTGAGGCTTGTGAGCAAAGCTTCCAAGAGTTGAAGCATTGGTTGACGACGGCGCCTGTGTTAGTGATTCCCACGGAGAACAAGAGGTTTGTTCTGTACACTGATGCATCACTACAGGGCTTGGGATGTGTTTTGATGCAAGATAAGCATGTAGTAGCTTACACATCGAGGCAGTTGAAGCCGCATAAGACCAGATATCCAGTCCATGACTTGGAGTTGGCGGCTATTATTTTTGCCTTGAAGATTTGGAGGCATTACTTGTATGGTACGTCGTTCACCATTTATACGGATCATAAGAGCCTGAATTTCTTGTTTACTCAGGCGGAGTTGAATATGAGACAGAGGAGATGGATGGATTTACTCAAGGACTATGACTGTGAGATAGAGTACCATCATGGAAAAGCAAACTTGACAGCAGACGCCTTGAGTCGGAAGGTGAAGAGTACTGCTGAGGACGCCATGTATTTATTGGCTATGATGACTTCTTACTGCCATCTGTGCTATGATTTTGATGTGGATACATCACTGGTACGGGTATCGACTTTATTGGCAGAGCCGGACATTTATGAGAACATCAGGAGAGCCCAGAAGACAGATGGTGAGATTCAGAGATGGTCATCATTGGTACTCCAAGGACAGCCATCAAAATTCAGAGTGGCTGGAGATGGTTCTTTGAGCCTCGGTAACCGTTGGGTAGTCCCGAGTACGCCGGAGTTGTGTAGAAGGATCTTGCAGCGAGCTCACAGCAGCCGATTTAGTATCCACCCAGGATGGAGAAAAATGTATAAGGATCTTTGTGATCAATTTTGGGGGAAACGGATGAAGCGTGATGTGATCGCTTTTGTCAAGAGGTGTTTAATCTGTCAGCAGGTTAAGGCAGAGAGACAGAGACCTGGTGGCGAGCTAAGGAGCTTAGAGATACCGGAATGGAAGTGGGAACACATATCCACGGACTTTGTGACCCACTTGCCGAGGACTACTTCTGGTTGTGATGCCATTTGGGTAAACGTGGATAGGCTGACAAAGGTAGCTCACTTCATTCCCTACAGTATGACGTACACATACTTGAGGATGGCTCAACTGTATGTCCGAGATATAGTGAGACTACAAGGGATTCCAGTGTCTATTGTATCTGACAGAGATCCGCGGTTTACATCTCATTTTTGGGAAGGTCTTCAGTCAGCTTTGGGTACTTATGTGAGGTTGAGCACAACATATCATCCCTAGAAGGACGGTCAGACCGAGCGTACTATACAAACGCTCGAGGACATGCTACGGGCTTGTGTATTAGAGTTTGATGCTTCGTGGCAAGATTTATTGGCATTGGTAGAGTTCTCTTACAACAATAGCTATCAGGCGAGTATTCAGATGGCTCCGTTTGAGGCTCTGTATGGTTTGGAGTCCAAAAGGGGTATGGATCCTTCATAGTTGTTCTTATGAAGTTTGGTTTTAATTTGAGTTTGTATTTTGGGTTTTGAAATGGGTTTGTTTTGGATTTGTGTTGTAGTTGGTTGGATGTTGGATTTTAGGTTGTATTAAGGTGTATATTGAAGGTTTATAGTGTTTTTATGTTGTTGGTTTAATGGTATTTGTGTTGGTGAGGATTGGGGAAGAAAAATGGTGATTTTTCGGGTTACAGGTAGCGGCGATCGATCGCCAGTTTTTGGCGATCGATCGCGCGCAGGCAGTGCGCGGCAGAAGCACTTGGCGATCGATCGCCATGTTTTGGGCGATCGATCGCCGAAGGCAGGAAATTGTTGGCACGGGCAGTGTGATCTCGCGATCGATCGGGGCTTTGTGGCGATCGATCGCGAGTCACCAAAAATTGATGTTTTGGTTATTTTTGTGGGATTTTTGGTATTGGACTATTATTGGCTCATAATATTGGTTTGTGTGAATGTGTAGAACCATCCCAGGTGGCAACACAGCCAAGGAGATAAAGTCCTTCGACATCTCCATTTTGGAACTAAGGTACGTAGTGAGACGTACGAGCATCGGACGGTAAAACGTATTTTACGCATTGGATTTGGTTATGCATTTTGGTTGCATACATGGATTTAATTATGCATTATGGTTGCTTACATGGTGGTGGTTATGCATCATGGTTGCATACATGGGTTGGATATGCATTATGGTTGCATGAGTATATTGGATGCATTGGTGCATGTAATTGTAAGTCGAGAATATATTACAGTGATGAAGAATACTTGCCGCCAGTGGCGCACCGATGTGAATACTTGCCGCTGTCATACCGTAGCGATGAGAGAACATTTTCCGCTAATATGAAGCGAAGAACACGACTGCTGTCATGTTATAGCGTGGGATATTATTGCCGCTGGATTGTCTAAGCGAGGGGTATTTCCGTTGTCATGTTAACGCGAGGGGTATTATGCCACTGATATAATAAGACTTGGTAATTGAATATGGTATTCGTGGAATGAATGCATGTCATGACATACATTATTGGTGTTATAATATATTGGTTATGATTGTGGTACAGGAACAACCGAAGGGAGCATTAAATGTATTAAATACATGAAGTGATTCGCATTTACGGTTTATGCATATCTATATTACAATCATATTATCGTGAATATGGTTTGTTACATGCTCATGGGTTTGGGGTTGTTCCTGTAGGTACATTTTGGCAGGAAGGGCTAAGGACGGGTTGATGCGTGAGCTAGTGAGGAGTGCTTTTGGTATAACAGGATATGATTCTTTTGTATAGTCTCTACTCTAGGAGTAGTGTAAAGCTATATGATTAACATTCATTGTTTGGGAATGTAATTTAATCCTTTTTGGAACTTTATTTTGGTACTGTAATATCAATAACTCGGGCATCAACACGAAATTTTTATACTCTGATTATGCATGTTTAGTTCTTATTGTATCTAAATCCACACTTAAGGAACTAGGGTCCTTACACACTTAGTATACCTAGGTTCAAGTTTATCACATTTCCTATGCACAAAAGCAGAACAAACAAACACTTTAAGATTAGAAAAATCAAGTTCTTTACCAACAAAAACATACTCATGACACAAACCATTTAAAGGCACAGAAGGAGATCTATTGATCAAGTAAGCAGTTGTCACAACAGCTTTACCCCAAAACTTCTTTGAGATGCCAGAAAATGCAAGCATACTTCTAACTTTCTCAAGTAGAGTCATATTCATCCTCTCAGCCACATCATTTTGCTGATGGGTATAGGGCACAGTCTTGTGCCTTTGAATCCCAGATTCATTGCACAAATTGTCAAAAAAAGAATTACAGAACTCCAAGCCATTATCAGTCCTAAGTTTCTTAATCTTTTTACAAGTTTGGTTCTTAACTAAAATCTTCCAATTTTTAAACTTTTCAAAAACATATGATTTATTTTTTTATTAGAAAAACCCATACTTTTCTAGAAAAGTCATTAATCACAGAAAAGAAGTATATATTACCACCTTGTGTAGGAACACTAGAGGGTCCCCACACATCGGCATGCAAGTAACTCAAGAACCACATAACTCTTAGTCACATTAGGGGAAGGGGAAACCGGGAATTTTACTCTTTGTTGTTTGTCATAAACACAAGAATCACAAAAAGGCATTCAAGACAACTTGTCTTTACAAGAACAACCTTTTTTATGCAAAATCTCTAGACATTTAGCACTCATATGACCTATGCTACAGATCAGTCAAGTCATCAGTCACAGAATTCATAGAGATGTTATCATACACAGATTCAGTTTTGCTAACATAAAGATTTCTTTTCTTTTCAGCTTTGAAAACTACCAAAGAACCCTTTAAAATTTTCATTATTCCATTCCCCGTTTACCCTCAAGACCACCAGATTCTAAGGCAGCACAAGACATCAAATTATTGCACAAAACAAGAACATGTCTCACATCTTTTAGAGTCACAGAATAACCAGAATCAAATTTCAAGTAAACATCACCAATGCCAGCAACTTTACAAAGTTTCTCATTAGTCATAGAAACAGAACCATGTTCAACTTCTCTATAATTAGAAAACAAATCTCTTAGTGGTGACAGGTGGTATGAACAACCAGAATCAATTAGCCATTCGTTTTCACACACAGTAGATGAATGCACAGAATTCACAGAATCACATAAATCAGTCACCATAAGATATCACCCATGTTTTCACCAGATGAAGAAGCATGATTCACTTGTTCATAAGATTGGTTATTGTCATTTTGTTTCTGGTTTTTCTTTTTAGGACAGTCTTTAATAAAGTGATTAGGATCACCACAATTAGACCTAGTCTTGCTTTTCCCCTTATTCTTACCGTTATTCTGATTTTGGTTATTATCAGATTTATGATGTTGTTAATACCTATGTTGAGACCGACCTCTAACATGCATAACTTCACCTGAATTTTGCTTACTACATTTGTTCACTTTTAAATCTAATTCTTTACTCTTAAAGACCATTAATCACAATATCAAGCGTAATAGAATATCTACCATACTTAATATCAGAACTGACATCACTATAAGTCTCAAGAATAGCATTTAAAAGAATAATATGAGTATAATCATCAATGTTTTTATCTCTAGTTAACTTAATATATTGTATCAACTTGGTAAACACATCAAGATTCTCATCAACAATTTGTTCAAGTAAAAATAATTTACTAGGCAAAGAGATTTTCGTATACAACTCTTCTAATTTTTCCCAAAGAAGTTTAGCAGAAGTAAGTTTACTATATTTTTTAAGCAGAGTCGGATAGATTCAAGATTATGGATTAAGCAAATTCATCATCTTCAGTTTTCTTAGCATTGGTTATATCATCAGTATAATTACCACCTATAGCTTTTAACACTTTCTGTTGGATTAAAATTCCTTTAATTTTCTGTTGCCAATCTGATTTTCCATTAAAAGCTTCCATATTATAGCCATCAATCATCCTCATAACTATGACCTAGACGATCAACAAAACAGTAAAAGTTTTAGGGTTCAAGCCAACCACAACCCAGAGGCCAACGCTCTGGGGGTTTTCCACCGAAAAGCTGAACCGGGGCAGAATCTGAACCGCCAAACAGCCGATGCCCCAGCGTGGCCGCACTGTCCACCCACCAGGAGTGGATAGCCGCTCGAATACCATTGTTAGATGTTTATCCGCATTGGCATCGCCTTGTGTACCTGCAAAACAAAGACCAACACAAATACACAAGTATGCAAATATATAATATAATCAAAAGGATATCGAGTTCGGCTCATATCTGCTATTTTCCCCAAGCTACGTCACAGAAAGAAACCAGGTAAAGACCAGAAGGTAAAGACACCCCAATAATCTGTCAAGGTGAAGACACCCCAATATTCTGTCAACCCACCAGCGCACAAAGCTACTGGACAAGGAAGCTCTCAACCTCGGCACAAAGCAAGCGAAGGCAAGGAACCAGAAACAAAACACCACCGACCAGAACCACTCCTCCAAACGCCAAACCACCGGAGCACAAAGCAACCAGACGAGAAACCTCAAGTCCGCCGCCCACTGAAGTACAAAGCAACCGGACAACAAGACCCCCGCGCTCAATCCGCCGAACCCACAAAAGAAGCGACGGGGATCACAAAGAAAAAAGACAGGAAGAAAACGAGCGATAGAGTTGAGTGGAGAAGAAGGAGAAGGAGGTGCACGTTCAGCGTTAGAAATTAGGCTGATAGAATAGGTAAATAATAAAGGGACAAATCCCTAATGGGCCAAACAAATTGGGCCACGATCCCAACATAGGTTTATTGATCAGATGCTCATGGAAGAAGACATGGTGGACAATATACATATGCTTCAAGAGTCATTGGAGCTTCAAGCAAAAGAAAAATCATTCTATGATGTTCTTGGTGAGATCCGCCTTCCCCCCAGCCTGAATCATCTTTGTTTAGTCAATTTGGTGAGAGCCCAGATGCTTTTTCTTATGTAAATCCGTATAGTTTATCACGTAGCAATAGTAATGGCAATGGTTACCTAATTGATATAGTCGATCCTATGTGGATCAACATGCCTTTATATAGTAATACTTCACTCGTAGGATGCCATACCACTGACAACACTCCCAACTAGTCTGTTAGTACATCAAATAGCTTATATAATGTTGTGGATGTTTTCTCAAACTCGCCTAAAAAAAAAAAGTCCTCTGCAGATACGTGAAATGCATACTGAAAGTCAATCTGTATGGAATTTCAAGAAGAGGGTTGAAGAAACAAACAAGTTCCTTCCTAGTGAAAATAAATTGCTAATCAGTGAGGATATTTCCGCTCAAGATTCAATAGAAGAATCTTTCGAAGGGGTAATTGAGGTGGGGAAGAAATATGAGATGGAAGAAGGCTCACTTTCTCAAATCAAAGGGTAAGAAAATGGTCATAATTTCGATACTGATTTTGAAGAAGAGAGAAATAGCAAGCGTCCTGCTATTTTTTTATTATATTTTTTTTATCGGTAAGCATCTTGTTATATATACGGAGTCTAACGTGCCTATGGGGGAATTTGATAATGTCCTGCTTCTTTCCTTGGGGGAGCATGGAAAGAAATTTGCAGCTTATTCGGCTGCGAGTAAAAGTGTGCAATGCAATGGGAAACTAAAAGGATCCAATGGTGGGAAGAGCCATGGCAAGAAACAGAGCCATAAAAAAGAAGTAATTGTTTTGAGGACCCTTTTGATTAGTTGTGCCCAAGCCGTTGCTGCTGATGATCCTCGAAAAGCCAACGAACTTCTTAAACAGATCAGGCAGCATTTGTCTCCCTTCGGTGATAGGAATCAGAGATTGGCACATTATTTGCCGAGTCTAGAAGCACGCTCGGCTGGCATTGGTAGGCATAAAGCCCTTGCCAATAGAAGAACAACCGCTGCTGATTACTTGAAAGCATAATATACTTATCTTGCATCATCTCCATTTAGGAAGATCACTAATTTTGCCTCGAATAAGACAATCATGACAAAAGCAGAAAAAGCAAGGAGAGTTCATGTTATAGATTTCGGTATCCTTTACGGCTTCCAATGGCCTACTTTTATTCAACGCATTGCTGCAAGAAAAAGGTTTCCACAACCTGACCTGCAGAAGGAATTCAGGAGACAGGATGCCGGTTGGCCAAATTATTCTGAGAAATTTGGTGTCCCTTTTGAGTATAATCCTATGGCCCAAAAGTGGGAAGCGATCGAATGGAGGATCTCAAGATCGACAGTATGAATGTGTAATTGTCACCTGCTTGTATCAAGGCAAGGACTTACTTGATGAGTTGGTGGCGGCTGAAAGTTCAAGAACAATGGTTCTTAACCCGTCTAAACAGCAGGTATAATAGAACTGCGAAACGACCATTGTGCCGGTAACGGATGGCACAAGCCTCTCAAAAGCGAAAAGAAAGCGGAGGTTGTAATCAACAGAGAGATTGCTGCTGTTCCTCAGAATATATAGTAACCGAACCAAGTTCAAAATCTACTAGGAAAATGTTCTAGTTCCACCGTTGTATGTCAAATAATAGTTGAACAAGGTGCTTATAGATATAGATTACTACAAGGATCTTTCAACGACTATTCAAATCATTTTATAACTCAAACCATTTAATAAACCTTATCATATCAGATGAGGTAACATGACTCAGAACCAAGCAATGCACGCATCCATTTTTGCAACCAATGATGTAAGCAACAGGCTGACTTGGAAACTCCGTACATATAGCATCACAATATCGAAAATATTCAGGAATACTCTAAGCCATCCTAGTTGCGCTATTTGGTTAACCAAACCATTACTTGGTATTAAACAGAGAGTTTGATTACATCATCAAAATATACAAATGTGCAGAATATAGAGACACAAGGTGGACACATAGATAGCAGAAAGACTGGTTTATAAAAAGATTATCAACACTGGAGTAAAAACATCTCTTACTGTCAATAAATAACTGTCTACATTTTCCAAATAATTTGAAGACACCTTATCTGTGTGACACTCATTCTAGTGTGGATTTTTATTTAGTATTTGAGTATGTGAATAATCATGGAGAAAACAATTAATTTCTAGGTTCATTGTTGAGTTTTGCAAGTTCGGTTAATTATTTTGGAAATATGAATCGGGTAATAACTCATTGATTCGGACATTTCAGTGCCAAAGCAACCAAAACTTTGGTTGCTTGGGGTTTGTAAGTTGTGGAAAGAAATCTTCATGTCGTAGGCTAGAGGACCACAAACTATTGAATATTTTGATACAACTGTAGCAGTAATAGGTAAGATAGATACATACAAGATATCAGATCAAAGAAAAAAGGAAAATTCTTCGAGAAGACCTTCAAAATTCATAAAGAGATGGCCGCTGATAACTAACCTATAAAAGTTTCAACTGAAGAGTGATGTGCAATCCAGTAATCACTAAAGTGGAACAAAACTACACTGCCGAAGTATTTTGCATACACATTCACATGTTATTTCTGGCAGATCCCTAACATTCCATGTCTAGCTTCCTGTACTTCAGCATATATTATTTTAGAGTTACCGAAGATAAACTTCTAAGAGAACATATTATCTGTTCATTTTACAGATGCTCAGTCCACAAAATATTTAGGGCGGCAATGAAATTGTGATGTTCCTGGAAGAAGATTTCATGTTCTCTCGCATGATTTGCTGCTCTGGCAGAGGTATTTTTCTACATATTCCACAGCAGTTGCAGCAAATAAACCTGCCCTGGATCGTAACATAAGGAAATTGCTAAACTTTTGTTCTAAAGGACATGCTTTAAAAACAATCGTTTTGAAAATTAATCAAATTCCAAAGCTTCTATAACGTTTAGAAAATTAGGAACAACAGGATGGAAGAATCATGGTGTTTATGCTAAAAGATGCTGACTTTATGCCCGATAAATTATTATTCATCCATATTCTGGTTTGCCAATTTTCCAAATACAGACTTTTCATAAAACTAATAAGTACATATTTACCATCTCCTTCCCAATCAAAGTGATTCACTGCTCGGGTGGAGTTGTCTCATCAAACCATCTAGGGGGATCAAAGCCGGATCCACCTATCACGTTCAGAAACTAACATATTTTTATCTAATTTTCCGATAATAGAGCAAATAATTTTCATAATATAGAGAATGAATGGCTTTCTACTGTAAAAACTTGTCAAAAAACCAATCACTTGTGCATATACGAGGGTTCAAAACACCCAATATTTGCACTGCCACTTTTTTAAAATAGTTGGCTTATAGCAGAATTCACAATGAACAAAACATTTTCAAAATACTATATGAATGCTTTGTAATTCTATATATGAAAGAACAAATCGGGAAAAGGGCAATACCAAGAGGATTGCAACGACAAAGGCGCCAAGTAGTCAATAAGGTTCCCTTTACAACTCCATACTTCTTGTAAGCAATCATCGAATACTCACTACATGTCGGAACATACCGACAACTATTTGGCAACAATGGCGAGATTTCCCCTGTTACAATCAGCATTTTAACACGCCCAACAAGATTAACCAGTGGAAAGTGTTGAAGGCAACACAAGAAATTGTTTTCTAGTTCTCCATAAAGTAAAATAAGGGTAATATAATGTTCATGTTCCCGATTATATTCCATTTCATGTTTTATTGCGTGCAGATAATGGAAGTTAACTAAATCATTGAAATTTTTATCTAAATTGTTAAATGATTCAACGATGAATCAGGAAAAACTCACGTTTGTAGAACCTTAGCATAGACAATGCTGCTTTAACACCTACACTAACCTTTTCATCATCTGAAACATGACACAAAAACCAAATGAATTTTACTAAAAAAGTGCAATAACCTTTTGATGTAATGCCAACATAACTGAATAAATTATCACTCAATCTTACCTTGTGCAACATTCTGACCCGAATCCTCTCCTGAACAATTAACAACCTCAAAATGGTGTCGCTCTTTCCACTACCAAAAAACGCAAAAGAACAAAATCCGTAGAAAGTAACCAATACAATGAATGTCAAAATACTAATAAAATCAACAAAGGGTTATGCAAGAGAAATGAAATTTGAAGTAATCAAGAGTTTAAAAAGTACAGTAAAAGAAGAATGGTGATTCTGAAACTGTCCAGAGAATCGGGAAGGATTGAGTTTGGAATTAGGGTTTCTGAAGTAGAAGGGTTCGTGATAATATTTGCAGTTGATACGCAAAATTAACGCCATTTCTGCGCCGGCAACAAGTATTTTCGGTTGTCTCGGTGACGGCTCAAAAGATTACAGCTTGTATTTTGTATTTCTTGATCAGTTGTTTGCCGGTGTACGATATAGATATAAAGTCGACGCCACGGTGGATAATATAATCCCGTAGGCATTTGTACGCCGTACATACATTGATTTTATAATTTATGTAATTATTAATTTAATAATTTATATTAATTTAATAATGTATATTATTATGAACAAGAAACATGATCCATTGCTGCTAAGAAAAACACTTCTATGTTGATTTTGCTTAAAGTTAGAAAAAGTTGCTTTTAAAAAAAAGCATTGAACGTTTATTATTAAAATAAAAAAACAGCTTAATAAACTTCAATTAATTATAAAATTGCCACAAAACAACTTAAAGTAGTCAAAAGCATGTCATGATCTGCTTCTTTGCTTCTGCTTTTTTCTGCTTATTTTTAGAGAAGCAAGAAAATAAATCAAAATCTGCTTGTTTTATCCGAGAAGCTGATAAGCAGTTTGCAAAAGCATTTGCAAACATCCTATAAATCCACAATTTGGACAGTAGTTATAGCATAATGTACAAGAGTATGTGCAACATTGTTCGCTTATCGAAGCAGTGTTTGATGGTTAGCGAGTGCTGCGAATTAGTTGCTTGACGAATGCCATCAAGAACAGCAGCTTCTGGAGGTCAAATTGATTGTGTGAAAAACTGCATTTACAACAGATAGTGCATCAGTTTCTACAACAGCAGGCGCACAAGAAAACCTGCTAACAGCCGTACAATTCTCAAGAACATCGAATGACTCAACAATGTGAGGTTCAAATTGGCCTTATAGAACACGTGCGTGCAAGTGCGAATAACACCACCCCTGAAGCATCCCGTCTAACCACACCCACTCCAACAAAAAGTAGATCACATTGAACAACAGCATCAACATTAATTTTGATCATACCTGCAGGTGGAGAAGTCCAAGAAAGTGGAGTTGCAGTGATTTATTTCAAGAACTCTTTAAATTCTCGATTAATTATTTCAAGAACTCTTTAAATTCTCCATTAATTATTCAGCAGTACTACGTAGTATGTACTTTCACAGATTTCCCATATCCCATTCAATTCCCATTCTTCGTACGTACAATTTCCAAATTCCCATGGGTTCACAGAAATCGAAGCAAACCACAAAAAAGATCCCAAGAATTCGAATTGAATGAAAGCCGCCCTAAAAACCTTCCACGCGCCACCCTAATCTGAGAAAAATAGCAGTGGTCCATAATCCACGTCTGCAGAAACAGCCGGCGCCACCAAAATCTTAACTGCCATTGTCATTCCTTCGCCGCCACCTCACATACCTGTCCTATATCTATACTAACCCAAAGCTAACTATTTAAAGAAAACTTAACAGCTTGCACCACATTAGTCGTGAATCCATCAACCAAAACTTCATTAAGAGTTTGCTGAATGTTTCTAGGTAAAAAACGTGAAATTCTTATATATATCATGTACCCACACATACAACATCAAGACTCAAATCCGTGCATGCAAGAATTTAGCGTAAAAAGGATTATATAAAGCTGGTTCTTATAATATTATAACTATTAAGAGAGTTTGGGGCGGTGACAATGGAGGAACCAGAGTGCAAGACTCCGAAGAACCAGGAGTGCCAAATACAGGGGGCGCTGGTGTGTCCGCCGCCGCCAAGGAAGAAGAATATGGAGGCTCAAACGAAACTGGCTCCGCCAGAGAATGGCTACTTCCATCCTCCTGAGCTTGATACTTTTTTTGACAGCGTGACGAGGCGAGAAGCTTGGACTTAGTCTAGCTTGTATTGTAAGAATTTATTTGGTTGTTCTTAATTCTCAATCTCATCTTCCTCCTTTTTTTCCCCAGAAAGACAATGAATAATGAGCCATTTCAGATATCTTACATAATTTTAGATTTTAGATTTTTTATGTATAAAGATTTTTCCGTTATATGTCCGATTGTGCTCATCAACATCTCTCAACTTTTCAAGCCTTAATCAATTAAGGTCTTCAAGGAATATTTGAAGAAATTTGTGCTTGTTTTCTTCGATGATATATGCTCATATAAAGTTTTAAGAGTTCATTTGTACTGATTAATGGCTACCTTCTAAATCTTTTTTGTGTAAAAATGTTGATTAGCGAAGAAGTAAATCTTCAGTTTAAATATGATCTGAAGAGATGGTTCTGAGTAATCAAATGTGTAAAAGAATAAAAAAAAAAAACTCACGACGAGAGGTAAAAGATAAGCATTTTTATATATTATCATCTACTAATATTTTGAAGATCATACGAGATGTATATATCTGAATCTTTTCATAGAACAATTTTTTAGCTACTTTCGACTATATGGTCGGCATGACAGGTGTTAGAATACCTAAGTGAGGAAGCATCTTAGAATACCTACCTTCAGCTTTGGTATGTTAAGTCTGACTCCAGTAGTTAGAGTACTTTTTAATTACATTTCAAATTACCGGGGTATGACCCGAGTCTGTATTTTAAGTATTCTATTACTGGTCGGTTATATATTCGATGCTTATGTGATGAGTAATATGATGAATTGGGAAACTGAAATTACATATTTTCAGTATCATTATATATGTATGACCTAAAAGCGAAAAAAATTTATAGGCCATTTGACAAGATATTTGAAACAAATATTTCGATGTTTATTTAAATTAATCATTATGTGATAATTAAACACCACATTAGGATCGGGCGAAACCTTTTACGTGAAAACCTTTATAGATTAATAGTGTTGGGATCATGAAATTTTATTAATTTAGAGATGTATTAATTAATCGATACATTAATAATTTACTAATTAAAGATTTTGTTTCAATTAAGCGAAGACATTCACGATTTGGAGAATATGATTAATGATCTTTATTACCTCAATAGAACGGATGACAATCACTTGTTAGATTACCCGAAGCGAAAATGATGAATGTTCAAACTTTTAAAGCTTAGAAAAAATTATGGATAGTGTGATTAAAAATCATGTTCAGGATGAAAATGAGATGATTCGATACTTTTAGAACCAATCACACGAAAATTAAATATTCATACAAGTAATAAACTCTTCAAAATTTTGTGTTGCAGTTCGATAACATGATATCAGAGCTTTTGAATGTAATGAGAAAAGTTACAGATGTTACCTAAATTTAAATTTCGAGGAAAAAAGCAATAGTAGATTCATATTTTATTAAATGTCCTAATTATATTTGTAATTTAAGAGAATTATTAATTTTTGATATTGACGAGGTCTGTAAATTTATATAAGGACCTTCCTAAAGATTATTATCTTCTTATTTTTCAAAATTACTAATTTTTTAAACCGGCCGAAGTTGAAACAGGGAAAAAAAATTATTTTATAGAGATTATTAATTATTTCATCATTATTTTAGTGGCCTTTGTTTTCCGGAATCGATAACTTTGATGGAGTAGTTTCGGTATTTATTTATATGATCAGATTCGTGAAATGTCACGTAATGGAAACTGTGCTAACTAGGGTTTCTTTCTTTTCTAGGGATGTATAAAAGTTTGATGCATGTGAATCAACGGCGGAGAAGACGAGACTAACTTCGGAGAATCCCAGAATCTTATCAAGAGGACAATGCATGCATTTCTTGAACTTCATTAAATTAAAATTTAATAATATTGATGTTTCTTTTCCGTGGGATTTAGGAAACATGCTACTATTAAAACACCTCTATGGTTTGAAACTGACAGTTTACACTATGTAATTTCAAAATATATATTTTACCCACATATTGTTTGCAAAATATGGCACACGGTATTTTGACCAGAGGGCTAGTTTGATTTTGAAATATTCTTGTCATTTATAAAAAAATTATAATTAATGATAGTACAGTTTAAATATTTTAAACCTTAAAATAGTACAAAGTGCTACAGTTGGATTGATCTATTGACAAAGACGATTATTATTCTCCAATGATTACTTTCCTTAATGGCTTCTGCAACCCAAATATTTTAAAGCATACAACAACTCAAACTCAAACGCCACGTTTATATCTCTATCAGATTTAATTGTGTCGCACGATTTGTTGAACAATTATTAGATTATCGACTCGAAATATGTGATGCGAAATTCATTCCATATTTACTAAATACTAAAGTTTTGTAAATTATAGTAGAAGAAAATCTTAGCTTGTAGATTTGTAAGTTAATCTGGGCCTCACGAGTGGGCTGGGCCTTTGGAGATACGAGAAAAGGGGTAAAAAGTGGTCAGTCTAAGAAATTATATCTTCCTATATAGTTTGGATATAAACTTATTTGAAATTGGTATAAATCTTATTATCTTTACTATATTATAATGCTTAAACCCCTATACTAACTACCTTAATATGACAAATTTGAATTTACCAAACTATCCCCTTTCATTTTTGTAATTATCATCATCTTTACTATATTCTTTCGTATTGCGTTTCAGTTTTAGTTCTTTGTTGTATCTTTTGGTTTGTTCTTTCTTTTCATTGAATACTACATTGAATTTTCAATTATTAACCAATGTACATTATATGTATTCCGTTACATATAATCAATGGTATACATCGTGTTTTCATTACATACATAATACGTGTACGTCAGTGCTAGTATAGTTAATGCATGAGTGGCTTTTTAGAACATGGTTTACTGATACTTCAAATACACATATTGTATTACTGTTACCTCCTCCCTTAATTACTTTCCCTATGCATGTGTAGCGAAAACTTTTTGGAAGTCTTAAAAAACAAATTTTTTAAAAAGGTATTTATTTAAAAAAAATATAAAATAAAGTGAGAATTAAACTAAAAACTTAATTCTTGTCCACAATTACTTAAAACTCTTGTATTCAAGTTTAGCCATTAAATAATTGCGATTGCTAGAAGTGCTAATCCATTTAATCGATTTTGAGACATAATTGTGTTATTCCCAGAAGTTATATGATAACTTAATTATAATAAGATTATAATCGAAAAAATAAAATATACTGTAAACTTACAACAATAGTATATAAAATACTATTCGAAATTTGCACAACCGGAAACTGGAACAATTCTGGACGAGGCCACAGCAAGCCGTGTGTCCGTAAACTCAAATTTGACAGTCTTAGCTTCTGGCCTCCTGGACAAGTGAGTTCCAAGTAGGAATGGCAACGAGTCGGGTATGGGACGGGTTTGGCCAATCCCAGGACCCGCCCCGCTACACATAAAACCCGGACCCGCCCCGCTTAGACACGCGAACCCGGCGGGTTTACCAGCCCCGCCCCGGTTCCAGTTTTTTTTTTTTTTAAAAAAAATTTAGCTAGAAATCAATTTTGAAACACAAAAGTAGAGTTTTGTGATTAAATTTTATGTTTTCTCTAGTAAATATTTATTATAAGCATTGCAAAACCATCTTTAAACTACTAAATATTTATTAATTTGCTCTTATTTCCTTCAAAATGTCCAACTTCTTTAACATTAACACATGAATTTTGATATAAAATTAAATAATGACACTTTATTGTTCAATTAAAGAAGTAAAATGTATAATCAATATCATATTTTTTTTAAAAAAAATTAAAAATATATTGCGAGGGGGTTCGGCCAATCCCAGGACCCGCCCTGCCCCGCTTCCAAACTCGGTTGAAGCGGGTCCAGACTCGCCCCGGTGGGGCGGGTTCATTGCGGGTCCGGGTTTGGACCCGTCCCATTGCCATCCCTAGTTCCAAGGTACAACGCTCAATCACCTCTGTTCGGATTGAAGCAAAACTCCGAGCAGACTATTTCGAACACTAGTAGTGTGCAGTACTCTCAAACAATATGCAATGTATGAGTGAAGAATGATTTTCGGAATGATGAAAACATATGGCTGAAGCAGCTTATATAGCTGAGCAGCAGACCACTCCAAATGTCTCAGAAATTAAGTGTAAAGTTTAATGTGGTAGATGAAAAGTCTCAACACTTAACATCAGATTAATATAGATTTAAGTCTCACACTCTGACATCAATTCTGCAGGTAGGTGAAAAGTCTCAAACTTAATACCCAACAGAATATGAAAAGTCAGGTAGATGAAAAGTCATTTCAGAAATCCGTGTAGTAAAAAGATAGGATTGCTTTCGTGGCAACCCGGCGCAGCGAGTCGAGGCGAGACGAGACGAGACGAGGCGAGCGGAGCGGACAGACGGACGGCGCGCGAGGGGCACCCATCTTTTCTATTTAACTACACTCTATTGATTTGTATCTCATTATAAACAAACCATAAATGTCTCAATTACTCAATGTGTGATTTCTTTAGCCTAATTGACCATTCATAATTAACTTACCATAATTTTGTTCTCATTAAAAAAATAAAACATAAATATTGGGCTCTTAATTATTAACCCAATAATACAATTTTTAATTAATCCAACAATCCCCCACATGAATGCAATATGGCGAAAAAATTACACAATGCACCTAGATGAAGATTTTAGAGTACTTTGAGAATCCACTGCATCATGATAGTGGTGATTAACCTTGAACCTTCCTTAGTAAAGTATCATCGGATATACTTGTCAACCAGTGGACGTGATGCCTTGAACTGTTCGACGTTTTATGTATAACTAGACAACAATACTTCATCTCCACACTATTATTGGTTCTTTCGTTGTTGTCCATTTTGGCCCTGGACTGCTTTGGATGTTTCATCGAATGCTCTAGAGATTTAGCCCTCAGGTCATCTCATAAAAGCGGCCCATTCACATTCGATATAGGCGATTTCTCCTAAAGAGTATCCTGTCATACCCCACTTTAATATCTCGAGATAGAAGAATCATTAAGAGCATGAGCTCAGCCTTCCCAAATACATGTTTATCACTCTTTCATCACAGGAATAGGTAAGGAACTCAATTTCCCGAGTGCTTTGTTCGATCCCCCCCAAAATTCGGTTTTCCCATTGAACCTGCAAATTGGACTTTACAATTCAGGTTGGGTTGCCATCATGGTTGGAAATCAATTTCATGGGCTTCAATC
This sequence comes from Haberlea rhodopensis, assembly GCA_907163345.1. NCBI lineage: Eukaryota > Viridiplantae > Streptophyta > Magnoliopsida > Lamiales > Gesneriaceae > Haberlea > Haberlea rhodopensis. The sequence goes on along the minus strand of CAJQUN010000005.1, from coordinate 7,035,935 downwards.
CCATTCCCCTCGATGAAATCTCTACTCGGTCTCTCGTTAGACCTTTCGTAAATAGGTCCGCAATGTTTTCTTTAGACTTCACATAATCTAGAGAAATAACACCAGTTTTTAGTAGATTTCTCACGCATTTATGTCTCTGACATATGTGTCTATATTTCTCATTATAACATTATTTTGTGCTCTTCCCATAGCTGACTGACTATCACAGTGCACGCTAATCGGTGGCACAGGTTTTGACCACATTGGAATATCCTCCAAGAAACTCCAAAGCCAATCAGCTTCTTCTGCTGCAAGATCTAAAGCTATGAACTCGGATTCCATAGTTGATCTAGCAATGCACGTCTATTTGCATGATTTCCATGAAACAACTGCACCTCCAATTATAAAGATATATCCACTCGTGGACTTTATATTCTTGGAGTACGATATCCAATTCGCATCTAAGTACCCTTCAATTACTGCTGGATATCTCGTATAATGTAGTCCGTAGTTAGTAGTGTATCTTAGATATCTAAGAACTCGAACTACTGCCTTCCAGTGCTCATAACTGGGATTACTCGTATATCTGCTCAATCTGTTGACTGAGTTAGCTATATCAGGTCTAGTGCAGTCCATGAGATACATGAGACTACCTATGACCCTAGAGTACTCAAGTTGTTGCACACCTTCTCCGCGATTCTTGCAAAGATTTGACACCACCTCTATAGGTGTTCTCGCGATGATATTATTTCCCTTGTCAAATTTGTCAAGTATCTTCTCAACATAATGACTCTGGGAGAGAGAATATCAATCCGCATGTTTTGTGATCTTCATCCCAAGAATCACATCTGCAAGGCCTATGTCTTTCATCTCAAAATTTTGCGATAACATTTTTTTGGTAATTTTGATGTTATTGTTATTACCAACTATTATCATGTCATCTACATAGAGACATACTATCACATAGTTTGTATTGTCTCATTTCACGTAGACACATTTATCACATTGGTTTGTTTTAAACCCATTTGAAAGCATGACACTGTCAAAGTTTTTGTGCCATTGTTTAGGTGCTTGTTTTAATCCATACAAGGATTTCACAAGTCTACACACATTTGTTTCTTTCCCTGAAACTACAAACCCTTCAGGTTGATCCATGTAAACCTCATCTTCTAACTCTCCATTTAGAAAGACTGTTTTTACATCCATTTGATGGATCTCTAGGTTATATAACGCAGCAAATGCAATTATTAACCTTATAGACGTTTTCCTGGATACAGGAGTGTATGTGTCGAAACAATCAACACATTCAGTTTGTCTGTAGCCTTTGACTATAAGTCTAGCCTTGTAATTATCTACAGTACCATCAGCTTTCATCTTCTTCTTGAAGATCCACTTGTGCCTAGTGGTTTACAACCTGCAGGAAGATCCACTAGTTCCCAAGTATGATTATGTAAAATAGATTCTATCTCACTGTTCACCGCTTCTTTCCAAAGATCAAAGTCTTGTGAAGACATTGCTTCCTTGAAAGTAGCCGGATCCTTTTCCAACAGATATGTTAGAAAATCTGAGCCAAAAGACTTTTCTTTTCTCGCTCTTTTGCTTCGTCTAGGCGATTCTACATTCTCTTGAGATTCTCTATCCCCCACATTTCTCTCAACATTGGTTTCAGGCATTGTCAGAGTTTTGTGGGGAAAGATTTCCTCAAAGAACGAAGCATCCATAGCCTCAATGATAGTATTTTACATGCATTTCTGCATTATCTGATTTGTGCACCAGAAAACGATAGGCACTACTATCTTGCGCATATCCGATAAATACATAATCTACTGTCTTAGGTCCTATCCTAGTCCTTTTAGGAGGAGGAACTGATACCTTTGCTAGACAGCCCCAAACCCTTAAAAACTTGTAGCTAGGTGCACGACCTTTCCACAATTCATAAGGCGTTTTATCCAACTTTTTATGTGGTACTCTGTTTAGCACATAGTTGGCGAAAAGCAGAGCTTCTCCCCACAAATTCCTAGGTAAGTCGGAACTTATAAGCATTGCATTCATCATTTCCTTAAGCGTTCTATTCTTCCTTTCAGCAATACCATTTCGCTCGGGAGAATAAGGCGAAGTGGTTTGATGAATAATGCCACTCTCAGCACATATTTGTGCAAATGGTGACTCATATTCACCGCCTCGATCACTTCGAAGAATTTTACTCTTTTTATCAAGTTGATTCTCAACTTCATTCTTATAGTGAATGAACATATCAATTGCTTCGTTTTTACTTCTCATTAAGTAGGCATAACGATATCTTGTACAATCATCGATAAATGTTATGAAATAATTTTTACCGCCTCTAGATTGTACATACTTTAGATCGCATACATCCGTATGAGTCAAGTTTCATGGTTCCGTGCTTCGCTCAATTGAGTGGAATGAAGACTTTGTTAATTTGGCCTCTACACAAGTCTTACACTTGTGTTTATAATTGATGTTAAATGTAGGCAATAGATTAAGAGACATTAGCCTTTGTAAGGACCTATAATTCACATGTCCTAATCTACCATGCCACAAATGTAAAGACTCGCAAGAATAATCAAACTTTAAATTTTTATTAGCCACATTGGCAACAACCATTACATTATTTTTACTTGTGCTAGCCTCATATGCTGCATTAACATCAACAGCAACCTCTACATTAGACTTAGCCTTAGGAGCTAAAGTCATTACACTTATCTTGAAGAGGTTATTGGCCAAGTAGCATTTGCCCACGAACATACCACCCTTGGACAGAATGACTTTGTCGGACTCAAACACAAGCCGAAAGCCTTTCTTGTTCAGCACTGCTCCGGAGATGAGATTCTTTCGGATCTCTAGCGCGTGGAGCACCTCAGTAAGAGTCAACTCTTTGCCGGAAGTCGTCTTTAGCACAACCGTCCCTTTGCCTTCAACTTTTGAGACTGCTGAATTTCCCATGTAGCAGTGCTCATCATTTACCGGTTGATAGGTCTTAAACATCCATTTGTTGACGCAAATGTGGCGAGTAGCCCCAGTGTCCACCCACCATTCCTTGGAGTTTCCTCCAACAAGATTCACCTCCGATACCACAGCACTCAGATGCATGTCATCCATGTCGGAGGTCAGGTTGTCCTCAGCAATGTGGGCATGTGCAAGCCTCTTGCCTTTGCCTTTGTAAGGGACTATCTTCTTCTTACCGTCGTTGTTTTGACGTTGAGTGTAGTCATTCGCCTTATGGTTAGGCTTACCACACACATAACAGTCACCGGTGAACTTCCTTGTCTGAGTATCTCCCTTGGGTTCAAAAGTACGCTTGCGCTTATTCCCATGGGAGTTGTCCCCTACTTCAACCACGTTGGCCTTGGAAATCATTCCAAATGATTTCTTGTCAACTTTTCGGTTGTCTTGCTCGATACGCAACCTCCTGATAAGATCATCGAGACTCATCATCTTTCGCTTGTGCTTTAGGTAGCTTTTGAAGTCCTTCCAAGATGGCGGTAATTTTTCAATCATCATCGCCACTTGGAGAGCATCATTTAGCCCCATACCTTCGGCAGCAAGTTCATGATATATCAGCTGCAGCTCTTCGCATTGCTCAACAACGCTCTTGCCATCTACCATTCGATAGTCATGGAATCGCCCGGCTACAAATTTCTTTGCGCCCGCGTCGTCAACTTTATACTTTGTCTCTAACGATTCCCAAAGATTCTTAACAGTCTCCTTGGGGGAATACACATTAAAAAGTGCATCGTCAAGAGAATTCAGTATGTAGTTACGACAAAGGTAGTCGGCACTCATCCATGACTCAACAATCACATCATATTGAGGATCCTCTTTGTCCTCCATTGGTTTATCCTCTTTGAGAAACCTGGTCAAGTTCAAAGTGATCAAGAAGAACATCATCTTCTGTTGCCAACGTTTAAAGTTGGAACCCTTGAACTTTTTCGGTTTCTCAAATTGAGAGAACGGCATTGGGTTTCTCAGAACTGGCATAACGACCTCAGCGCCGCTAGCTTTCACCACTGGAATCTTAGTATTCTCAGCAACTCGGTTTGGAATCTGGTCAGCCATAAGCTAAAAAACAGAATACAAACGATACAATACAAACAATATCAAACTGGTTTTTAAAAACCTTTTATAGTGAACAAATGGTGATTGTTTGAAAATTCAACAATTTTTTTTTCGAAATCCGATTATGTTCCAAAACAGAAACTAACAAAAAAGGATTTGAGTTTACGATTGTTATTCCCAGAAGTTATATGGTAACTTAATTATAATCAGATTACAATTATAATCGAAAAAATAAAATATACTGTAAACTTACAGCAGTAGTATATAAATACTATTCAAAATTTGCACAACAGGAAACTGGAACAATTCTGGACGAGGCCACATCAAGCCATGTGCCCGTAAACTCAAATTTGCCCGCCTTAGCTTCTGGCCTCCTGGACAAGTGAGTACTCTCAAACAATATGTAATGTATGAGTGGAGAATGATTTTCGGAACGATGAAAACATATGGCTGAAGCATCTTATATAGCTAAGCAGCAGACCACTCCAAAGGTCTCAGAAATTAAGTGTAAAGTTTAATGGGGTAGATGAAAAGTCTCAACACTTAACATCAGATTAATATGGATTTAAGTCTCACACTTAAATCTGACATCAATTCTGCAGGTATATGAAGGCTCAAACTTAATACTCAGCAGAATATGAGTCAGGTAGATGAAAAGTCATTTCAGAAATCCGTGTAGTAAAAGATAGGACTGCCTTCGCGGCTAGCGACACGCGCGACGCGGCGAGACGAGCGGAGCGGACGAACGGACGGCCCGCGAGGGGCGCCCATCTTTTCTACTTAACTACACTCTATTGATTTGTATCCATAAGTGTCTCAATTACTCAATGTGGGATTTATTTAGCCTAATTGACCATTCATAATTAACTTACCATAATTTGTTCTCATTAACAAACTAAAACATACTTATTGGGCTCTTAATTATTAACCCAATAATACAGTTTTTAATTAATCCAACAAATTGTTCGTAATTAATTTTTATAATCTTTAGTTTTCAAAACTTTCATCCTGCATATGCAACTGTAAACGGTATAGTAAGTAATATTATATATTCCATCAAACAATTATATAAAACGATTGGGAAAACAATCAAGTTATTTTATTAAATTTAATATTTTGATTGGGTCTTTTATTTATACCTTCAAAACTTCTTTTAAGTTTTTTAACTCCGAAAATAAATTAAAATCATCAATATCATAATGCATATCATGTTTAAGCAAATTTTCGAGATCAAAATTATTTTTTTTCCAAATCAAAATAGTACAGAAATTAATATCTCAAGACCAAATATATCATCCTGTTTTGAAAATACTTCAAATTTAGTTTGCATTATAAGGGGCATTAGGTGTTAAACCTCCCCTGCCGTGTACGTAGACTTTGATCCCTGTCTGAAGTTGGCTCAAATTAGAAAAATGATCGTGCGAGAAAATAAATAATGAGTCCGAAGGAAAATGGGAAAAGATAGAATAGTGTAACACGTGCAATTCTGACAAATTCTGTAAAACAAATAGTTATAGGTGCTGTCTCGTCTCCTATTTTTTATCAAAGCATTTGCCAGCTTTTCTAACCCACCCACGAGGATATGTCATACGTGGGACAACTGTTTGTTTGATGATGTCATTAAAGATAATGTTTTCAAGGATATTATCATCGTTCATTTGGAATATTTTTTTTAAAAGAAAAAAAATTACACATTGATGATGAATGCTGCTTCTAAGTGCAGTGTTCTTAGAAACAACAACAATATTTTCGAGGGCAACCAATTTAGATATTTGTCACAAAGTGTATATATATGTCTAGTTTTAATACATGCATTTTTTTGTATTAATATATTTATCCATTGGCATATAATAAATTATAAAATAATCTCATTGAATTATGTGTTTTGCGACAATAGTTCCAGATAAACAAATATAATTTTTTAACAAAATGATCGCACAAAAATTATTTTAACAAATATAATCACATAAAAAGTATTTTTAACAAAAATATCACAAGACCATTTTTTCCATTACAAAAGCTCATCTCTAGCACATGTTCCCATGTATAAGTCACATGTCCGTTTCGTTTATTTTTTTTAACGAAAATGATATTGGATCATTACGTGAGACTATACTTATTTAGTTCTAAAAATTTGAGATATCTGTTATAAAGGACATTATTTATTAAAACCACAATTGTAATATACCCTATTAATAATATATTTCTAATAAACATATAAAATAGATAAATTCCTATTAGATATGTGAATGTTGAACATCGTAAATAAAAATATATATTTAACCGCGGTTATATATCGAATTAACTCATTTGAGACCCTAATAAGTATAAATCCCGCGGTAAGCCATCAAGTCATTAATTAGATGAAATTTTATACTTATTTTAAATTGTCACCTAGAATTTTGGTATGGTGTCTTCCTAAGTGAACAATAACTCTTCCCCCACCGTGACGAGATGTCCTGAAAAGAAAATGGGTTAGAAGGGGGCCGGAGAGGATTCTCCGGCGGAGCCCCTCCAATGGTAAAGTCAGTAGAGAAGAAAGGAAAACAAAAAGTAAGCGAAAATGACGAGAGCTAATATATGTCAATGAATGCATTTCAGGATACAAACCTGACACATATACCTAGTCATGCTAACAGAAAAGTACATTTGTAACGGCCTGTAGGGGTGATGAGGGACCATTGTGAACCTGCGACTGAGGATAGGGACCATCGACATATATTGTGTGAGTTGTACGACGTGCAATTTTTAGAATCTTGTTCGTACTGGGGGATATTATTCTCGTGCATAGTTGTACCATGTCGCTCTCTAATTGACTGGTTTACGAGGGTGGTCCACCTCTGCCATGAATCGGACTTTTACCTCGGGTAAGCTTATCACGGGAGACCACTCTAAGGGTCTCAGGGCTGTCACAAGGGATTAAACCATTAGGCTACATATGTAGCTCAGCTCGCTACGATCCCGATCACGCCGTATTCCCTATCGCCTGACAATACCGGTGGGTCTGCGGCGATTCCACGCTCCGAGCTGAGGTCATGAGGTAGGATGCGACATGCCGAGCTGGGGTATTGATATGAGATAGAGATGTGCCGAACTGAAGTGTATCGGAATGGCAAGCATTTAGAGCAGTATCAACATGGGCAGTCGTGTGCTAGTTCATCATTTATTGGCAATCAAGGGAGGCGTTTGGGGCTCTCTACCTGAGCTTGACCCATTATCGATCTGGTCCAGAGAATTTTGGGGCCAAACACCAAATTTTGAAGGTCAGGTTAGTTGAAATATTACACAGTTTAGGTCTAGTTCATACTGGGATCCCAACAAAGGTATCATAAACCATAATTTTTAATTAAACATTTCATGAGATTGTTTTATACGCTTTCACAACTAAAAACCCATTTCCTAACGATTCTTTGTTTGAAGTAGGTCTTAAAATCCACGTGTATGACAAGTAAAGTCAAATTGAACGTGAAAGGGCCTGTAAAAGTTAAGGAGAAGGGGCCGCACGGGTCCATTACCTGTTCATGCAAATTTAGTGCAAATACATTAAAAGCGTACATGTAGTTTCAATCCATTCTCGATTAAAATTTTCAGTAGTCCAATTTAATCTCTAAATATTTTTAAAAAAATTCAATTCAGTCACCGATATTAAATCGGTAGTAAGAAGCAATTATAGAGGGACTGAATTAGGAATATTATTAAAATTTTAGGGACTGAATTGTGAAGAAACTAGACTCGGTTTAGTCCCCAAAGTCTTAAAAATATTCTCGAATCAATTTGTCTCTCTGTTTACTTCTTTACGGCCGACTTAATGTCGGTGACTGAACCATGTATTTTTCTAAAACTATAGGGGCTAAACCGGTTCAGTGAAAACTTTAGTGACTGAACAGGTAATGAACTCAAACTGTACGAACGTTTCAATGTATTGTCCCTAGCAAATTAATTCTTATATCCTAAAATTATTCTCAATCTTCATAGTTTTTTGGTCGTTGTATTTGTATATTTACTTTACTCAAACGTTTAAGAGCTACAATAATAAAATAAGATATAAGAACTTAAGTGGCTAAAACATCTTATAAACTATAAAAGCTTATTAAATATATAATATATAATGTAGCCAGTCGGGCAGTAATTGTTTCTGTGCAATATAAATTCTTTTTGAAAAAATATTTTGGAAAAAGAAATTTATACACGGGTGAATTTATGAGATGAGTGGGTATGCTTTGATTTTTTTTTTTTTTTTTATGGAGAATAGTTTCTGCGGAGTACCTCACATAATTGGCTACTAATATTGTCAAATTGCATTGGATTTATTTTTGTATAAATTATGATTAGGACTAAGGTAATTTCAAATTTATAAGAAATTATATGGGTTTTTTCTTCAAATCCAATAGTATATGTAATGATATTAATAAAACAATAAAGTATTTTGACAAGTAATGAAACATTGAATTTGAAATACAAGAGAGATGTGAAAAGGATGAAAAATAAATTTCGAAGAATGCAGTGAGATTACAATTTTGGAGGTTTTGGCAACGAATCCCTTTAGTTTTCTAAATAGATAATTTATACTCATGTGGTTAGAAAGTTTATCGTGGGGCCCGACTCGAGACGGACTGTATCTCCATTATCTGGTACCACATTCTCTATGAATATTATGTACGAGAGTTTTATACCTTTTCGAAAATAACAGAAAAGTTTAGTCAAACATTCATTTTTAGCAGAAGCGTTTTTACATACTATTTAATACAACATACATCACAATACAAAGTCCTTATAACGGTCCGATAATTAATTAAAGATGAAATACTAAAACAGTCCCGATAAACCAACATTTGCATTTTTCCTAATTTCCCTCCAGGTCTGGCTCTGGTATTCCTGTGTCTGGAACTCACAATAAATAACAAGAAAAACAGAGGTTAAGTCTTCGAAGACTTAGTGAGGGAATAACAATGGCTTTCATATCTGTAATTATCAAACAATGTAATGTATCAATATGATATGTCATGTAAGATCTTACAATCAAATAATTGTCAATAATGAACGAGGACGATTTAGGATTTCAAAATGAATACCGTGGGCTAAAGAGGTGGCTACCACCGGACAGTTTAGTGTAGCACCTTTCCCCGCATATTCATATCGGATCTGTACAATCATTCATTTACGAGCCAAGGTGAACCATTCTCCGGACTGTAAAACGATGCGCGTTGTTCAGATGAACCTTATACTTGGACTGTCATCCGTTGTTCATTGGACTCACTTTCCAATCCGAGGCCTCGTTGTCCAGTGGATAAATATCCAGGGCTCCATTCAGTCATTCAGTCAAATGAGTCGTCGATCAAATGAATCGATTAGTAATCGAAAACATTCAAGATAATTAAACACGTAGATCAAGATGACCAATGGAACGATGTAATATACAATATGATGACATATATGAGTAGTGAGATAATGAATAACAACTTAATGCAAATTCCAGGTCAAATGCCAAAAGGGCTGTATAACAAGAAACTGGTAGTACACCTCACCTCACTATTTGATGTCTTACTAGATTGACTCGATTTTGAACTCAGTTGTCAAATAAATTCCTATAAACATGAGATAAGTAATTTATAGTGATTATCAACCTAAATGTATGGTTTAACATTTTTTAGAATCATTTTTGTACGAAACTTGTCCGGGTAATTTTAATCAAACATTTGAAAATTCATTAAAAATCAAGTTTAAGTCGAAACTTCACGAAACTTTCCAGAAATGCCTTAAATCAGTCCAGCAACGTTCCTCGACTGGAATTTCGTGACACTCGTCGGCGCGTGAGTTACAAGCACCGCCGCGTGGCCGTGCTCCGACAGCCACGCATGGCTGATATTTTTAAAGCAGTTTCGCCTCTTTCTGATCTACAACTTTTGTTTAAAAACCATTTTGAAATTCTCAACCGATTGTGCCCATATTTTGATGTTTCGAAATGATTAACTGGGTGTTTCGGTCGCCGAAAATCAAAATGTACGGCGACATTTTGGGCAATCGGCCGACATACCCATAAACTTTAACACATTTTGAACAACTTTCATTTTATACACAAGACCAAAAACAGTTTGTAAATACATACAACCTCAAAATAGATTTCTGGGTTTTCTACAGCTCACTGTTCTTCACGATTTTGAATTTTCCGGGCAATTCTGACTGTTGATTTTTAACACCTTCTATACAGGAAGTTGTCTGGGTGTGTAAGAAGTATTGTATGCTAATTTCGGAATTTTTGAAGAAGGTTTGGATATTTTTCTGAATTTTGACATATTTCTAGCTTATTTTTCACTCTAATCTCTAAACCAATTTTAGCACTTATCTCACAATTCTCTCACAAATATGATGAAATGGAGTGCTTCTTCCTCCCTAAAACAGGTGAAATTGTAGTGTATTTATAGTGGTGGTGCAAGAGTTGAGGTGTTGAAGTATGGACAAGTGTTGGAACAATTGTGATAAATAATAACTCTTAAAACTAATTATAAATGATAATGTTATTATTTTAATATTATTATTTTATAATCATTTTATATAGCTATATATTTTTAATATAGGATGTTCCGATGTTGCTTGGTATTTTGATGTCTTTTAATATATTTCATTCATAGTGTACGCATTGTATAAAACTAGGAGTGCTTAGTTAAATTTGTTTCAATCTATTAATTATTATTATTGTTGTTGTTGTTGTTTATTATTATATTTTGCACCGAAGATTTTTTTGGGGTATTACATTTACCCCCATGTTGTTTCCAAAATAGACAATCTACACCCTTATGGTTTGAAAATAGACAGTTCACCTCATTTGGTTTGTGAAAATGTGTAAAACACCCCCTCCATTTACGACGTATGATGGGGGCAATGCGCTATATTTTGTAAAACACAAAGAGGTAAAATATTTATTTACACACCTCACGAAAATAATCACATATAATAAAATATCTATTAACGATATCACATGGTAAAATACATCAACTAACATTTTTTAAATAATCGATCTCCTAATATTTCATCTTGTAATTTCTTCACGTGTCGAAGTACATGATAACTTTTTCTTTTTCCTAAACAGTACTTTTATGTACGTTACCATGTATGTTTTTTTGACTGAATTGTTGTAATAAGATTGACTACAAAATTATCTTCTTGAATGTGTAAAGAGTAGGTGATATCTAGAGTCTCATTATTGCTCCATTCAGTTGAAACATAATGCAAAGTACCATAACAAATAATTCAACATACAAAATATGGTTTTCAGCACGGAACCTCTACGAGATTTTGTAAATAAACAGCTTATCCCATTTAATTTAGTAATAGATAACTTACTTTATATTTGTGTATAGATGCAAAACACACCTACGCATATGATTTGCGTGACACACACCTTCTTATGCGTCTGAGTTTGAAAATTACATATTAAATGAACATTATGTCATTGAGAGTGTAAAATGCGCCTAATTTTTTAGGGAATAAAATGCAACTATGTGCAAACCATAATGGTAAAATGCTACTAGCTAAACCATAGGGATAAAATATCGTTAGCTCTAGGGGTATTTTCGTTTAACAAGCCAAAGTATTCTCAGAATTGCGGAGGGCAGTGAGCTATATTTTACAAACCATAGGAATACGATTTGTCTATGTACAAACCATAGGGGTAAAAGATCTATTAACAAAACGATGTGAGGGTAAAATGCCATTTATCTCAAAGAAACACACCCTATTTTTTTTCTTTCTAATTTTTCAAGTTGCCAAGATTTTCAGGACATTTCCCTTGAGATAAGAACATGCTATGATTTTTAAGGCAAAAACCTGATCCTTCAAAAGTCGCATATGCAAGATTAGACTTCAAGAAAAGTTTGGACGCATGGGAAAGATTCAAACCCTGATAATTCATATGTGTAGTATGCTATACTGACGGAGAAACACTAAAGTTTTAAGAAAATCAAATTAAAAGATGTCTGAGAATATGACCACAGCAACTATTCCTACGTATCATCTGAATATATCCCTACTTGAAATCTTATTCAAACTTCTAGGAACTTCACTAAAAACCTAGTTCTTGAGATTTTAGGTTTATTATACTACTAAAAAAATTAGGATTTATCAAACATGTGAAAATTCTTTAATTCGAAATGATGCTCAAACATATATAGTAGATTTGCGTTAAGAATTTGAAATCCAATCATTTCGAATCTGCTCATCTAGATGCAATCTAAGGTTGCGTTTAAAGGGATGTATTCGATTTAAGTGGAGGGATTTAATCTAATAATGTATATAAAACTTGGATCTGAAACGATATTTATTTTAGATGCATTTAAAATCCGTCCCCAAATACTAAGAAAAATACTAGAATTGATAAATAGATCCAAACAAATCCAATGTAATAATTTAAAAGCATGAATTTGAAATTTGTAAATTTAGATTAACCAAACGCACACCAAATTTCTTTTTTGTAGCCTTAAGATTAAATGTTTTCTTTAACTTATAATTCTTGAAAACTTTATGTAAAAATATAATTAAGTTTTAGCTAAAAGATAATATATGATATAAATCATTGCAGCTGTATGAATTAAAATACATACATACGCACTCCATGTAGAATACAATCTTCAATAAAATCATCCTCTCTTTTGCAAAGAAATCAATAAAGCTGCCTCGTCAGACCTTCTTCAATGCTCACTCCTCTCACGCCAACAGACGAGCATTGCTATGCAACGTCGGAAAATGTAAAATTTTGCCCTTTGTTTCTTCGTAAATCGGCTGCATTTCTCCGTGAAAGATCTGCAAGTGGCGCAACGCCCTGAATATTCCTTACCCTTTTCACTTCCTTCCATGAATCAGTCTTTTATAAAACAATTTCGTACTTATAAGTGCTCGCAGGAGGTGGGATAATTATACTTATATAGGAAAAAGGGTTTTGGTTTCAAGCAAAACCGAGGCAAAAAAATTAGGACAAGAGGCGACTTCGCCTGTTTAACTTGGGACATGAAATTTGAAGATTTGTTTTCAATTTTTGGTCGTCCACTTTCCTCTTGCTTGGATGAGTTAAACTGCCCAGGTTTTAAGGGTTTCTTTCTCTTGCGGTTTCTTGAATTAGTAAACTCAGTGGAGGAGCCATATATAATTGGAAGCGGTGAAGTGAATTTATGATCATAGGGGAGAAATATGGCCTACCTCTTAGTGGTAAAAAAATTTATTAACAGCAATGGTATAATATATTTAATGTCAGTTGGTTGCATTTGAGTACAAATCTTGCAAACAGGAGTTGGAAAACTGGACAAAGTTTTTCCCCAGAAGTAGAAGTGTGTACTGTATGGTATCATAAAAAGTGTAGTGAGTAAATAAATTCATATATATCCTGAATTTATCACTAAATTAACATTTTGGAAAAGATCAATCGTGTAAGTTACATTATCTAGGTGAGTTGTTGTCTCGAAAATGTCCCATCATCCCATGTATTCGTCCCATTTATCTTTCATATAAATCTTTAATAAATACTGATATTTGAAGACAACGATAACAAAAATTAAGCCTTTAATTTTAATATATTAGATAAGCTATATAAACCATAAACGGTTAAACGGAAACAAGTCGGTCACACAATATGTCAGTCTACAAGACCTTTTTTCGGTCAGAATATCGTCGTTGATCCTTTTGGACTCCAAATCTTTGTATATAACTTTGAGCCATGTCTTTTTTCAATCGTCATCTAGACCTTGGTTTATTAGGATTCAGTAATTTTATATAGACTGATTTTAATTATTATAAGAAAACATTTGCTTCTACCTGTCTCAGAGTTCCTACTAAGTTTTACCCTAATCTTCTCACACACACAGATACAAAGACTATATATTACTGATCTTAGCTTAAGATAAATATAATGAATGATGGGGTTTTTCATTTTTTTTATCTATGTACTTTTTTCTAAGATTATTGTCACAATTTAGTCGTTTACTCTCACTCTATATTTTTTAACACTTGCATATAGTAATATTTTTTTTTATCTTTCATATAAATCTTTAATATATATATAATAACATCAACTAAATTTTTAATGGGTTGAGATAAGCTACATAAATCATAGACAAAATCAAGTCGGGTCACACACTTATGTCGGTCTTCTCTAAGACCTTATTTCGGTCAAAATATCATCATTGATCCCTTTAGACTTCAGCTATATGTATATAACTTCGAACTATATCTTTTTCGGTTGTTCTCTTACTCTTTGTTGATGAAGGATTCAGTAATTTTATAAAGACAGGTTTTTTTTCGTTCGATGGTTATATTATTAGTAGTCCCTCCTACTACTGTGAAAAAGGAAATTTAGGCCTAACCATTTTACAGTCAAAATTCATTTATTGCTATTGCAATTATTATTTTACAGACTCGAACTATTCATGGGGCTCCTTATGGTTTCGAAAAGTCCAATTCTACTATACGAGTACACTTATGGATCAAATGACAGTAAATGGGTGGGTCCATAATTATAATATTTTATTTTCCCCGACGAACATGAAATGAAATGTACCTAGTCTGGGCTGGGTCAGGAAAATGGAGCTAAAAAACTTGGGTTATTACTATTCTAGCAATAATGTCTTGGGGTTGGAGGGTTGTAAGCCTTTAAGAACATCATCAACCTAACCGACTAAAACGAGCAGAAAGGTGGGTGGTGGTCTGACCATGATTTTCAAAATCTAAAAACTCTTATTTGGAACTGATGCTGTTGAGTCTAACAAATTGTGGGGCTGAAACCAAATTGTAATTACATAGTTTTGTTCATGTCTTAGTTTTATTATGGTTCGAATTAGACTTGACCACGGTTCATAACCGTCGGTTAGATGGTTCAAAAAATCTCGACTCTTAATCTTATCATTCCGGTTACGGTTAACCAATGATTACGGTCAAGGTTTGCACTTATTTTTTTTTTAAAAAAATAAAAAAATATATTAAAATTTGAAAAAAGTTTTAAAAGTATTTGAATGTGTTTTCCTCCATGGATTAATCATAAAATAACGTGAGATAAATTCAAGCTCAATAATTAAAATGTATAAGATATTTGTTTCATATATATATATTATAACATTTTATTTAGATCAACAAAGCTTTTATAGCTTAGTGATTGAAGATAATTATTTAAGTTGGATGGCATGAATTCAAATCTCCACCATAAAATATGTTTTAAATTTAAAAAGGAAAAATAAATAAATAAACCCTTGAACCACCGCCGGTTAACCAACAGTTCACGGGTTAGAAAATTATGACATTTAAATGGCTCCTTGGGTCCGACCCGTTGAACCATTGACCTGGTTAGTCAGTCCGTTGTCAACTGGCCAATTAATTGGGCCGGTTCATGGTCATATATGACATTTGGTCGGTTCTATTTCGAGTCAATTTTGATCGAAGTTTTTTTTAAAAAAATTTATATTAAAAATCATTGCATCGCATCTTGCAAGGTTTCTAAACTAATTAAAGTTTATTATTCAATAAGAAACTATAAGATATTATGATTATTTTTTTTCTACTAAAAAGTAAATAAAAATATATGTCAATCTATCTTAAAATTTCAGATTAATTGACAGTTTTAGTTCTGCTTTTACACGATTCTGGTATTTTGATCAATCGGTTTTAGTTTTGGTTATTCAAGTTAATTGTTTAACGTATCCAGAGAGGACGGTATATGATATTGTTGGGGTACAACAATTGCCCTTAATGTATGATCCATCGAAACGTGATGCTTGTGCTGCTATACGGTTTAAAAGATTTTAGTTGCACCGTTACCATCAGCTATATCTTTTACTAAAGCGGCAAGCGCTTGATCCATATATTTCGTACAAGATATTATTTAAATTACACGTAAAATATCAAAATGGTAAAATGGGAAAATCACCCCTCTAGATGTTAACGTCACAATTTAATCTAACTTAGGTGCTTTAAAAAAGGGAAAATTTGAGCCGACATCATTTGCATAAACATTTTTTTGATTTAGTCAGCCAACAATACATAAGTTCATATAGGTCTTTTTTGGTTAAAAAGACAAAAATAGACAAAGCTTCTCATTCCCCACAAAACAATAATCGTCTTCTCTAAAGAAAGATGCAACGACTTACAGCAAATCTCTGACACCTCCGCCTCTCGCAACAACTCTTTATCACCTCTGTGCCGCTGTGGTCAACGTAAACAATAAAGAAAGAATACTCCTCAGCAAACCTATCTATCATTTTTTTGCAAAATCCATCTTTTGTTTCTTATTCTCAATTGTGTTGAAGTGGTTTTATGTTTCTTATAACTAAATGTAACGGCTATAGTTGTGGCAGATCCATCTTATGTTTCTTCTTCAAAATTGTATTGAATTGGTTTCTTATAATTTGTTGTAATGACTATGTTTGAAGATTTTGTTTCTTATAATTTAAATTTTGTTGTAATGACTATGTTTGAAGATTTTTACTTTGAAACCAAAGATTACAGTGTATTTGATATGCTCGATAAATTGGTTGAATGAAAAGGCAACCCTCGAGGGCCAGGGTTCTTCCTCGAACACCCCCCCTCCCCACAACAAATAAATTTCTTCTTCAGTCATTCCTTCCATACCTCGAGCTTCTTCTCAACATACTCCTGGTGATTCAAGCGGTCCTAGGCCCACTTCGAAATACCATATACCAACTTGGGACTACTCTCCCCACGTCCCCTCTTGAAAAAACCTGACCCCAAAGTTTCCCAATCTATCCTCTGCTTCTCCCCCAACTCTCCCGACCGCAAGTATCTTGGGGACTTAGCTTTCAGCAACCTAGTGAATGAATTCTCCTCATCTTTTACCAAGGTAATTTTTCTTTTATCGAAAATGTTCTAAGTACTTATCTTCGGCATATTTACTCATTATGCTCTTATGCATGTGAGTAATCCATAAAGCATACAACGCAGCGGAATTTAAAATTTGGATTACTAGACACCGGATCTATACATAGGGATTCATATCGGATAAAGGTTTTACAAAAGTCTCACCCTTGTAGCATGTTTGAGCAGATTCCACGGAGCAGCACCACGTCCAACGTCTCCTTCGAGTCACTAGCAAAACTTGTCAAGTTTTGCCTCAACGGTATCCACACGATCAAATCGGGTGAAGGGATAGTTTAAGAACAAGTTGCTAGACAAGTTCTTAAACCGGAACAAGAAACACACTCGATTCTAAATCGAAAGATGGCACACAATCACCCTAGTATCTCTTCGGTTATGAAGAAACCGAGAGCCAAAAAGATGGTGCGGCCGTGTGCTACTTTATCTTTAGGTTGGAATGATATCAAAGTGTTAATCTAATTAATCACCATGTAATCCAATTATATATGATTTAATTAAAGGCTTTCATAAAGCCTCATGGGCTTAAGCCCGTGATTTTAATTTAATCCTTATGATTATTAATTAAGACTCCTCTTAATTATTTAATTCATCCCATGAATTTAATTTCCCTTCTCGATTTAATCTTTTGTGCGACCCGATATGATCTTGTAATGTTGACAGTGACATAAAATCTCATTTTACGTTACAAGCAAAGAGCGGTGTCTAGCAACACATCAAGGCTACCCAAATTACAAGAATGTCAATGACTCGACATAACCTTTAGAACTTGTGATAATATTAACCATGTAACTTAATCCCTTTGTCCTTTGTGTTTAGATTGAACACGAGTCATGGAATAGTCATACTCGTATATTCAATCTTTATTTCTTGATCCCCAAGTAGAACTAGAATAAACGAATAAGCTCGATATCTCATATCGACTCATTCGAGCATGGCCATGCATTTTAGTTCTCACTTTGATCAAGGGCCAAACACATCTCATGTTATATAGGAGGGACAAATCCTATCTCGATCAGTCAACATCCCTCTACATAATTCGTAGTGTATCCAATAGTCGCCTTTATAGTTTACCCTGTTACGGGTAACGTTTGACAATATCAAGATACATAACTCCTTATGTTGGGATCTCTGATGATCACAAGTCGTAAGGATTACATACATTATTATCACTATGAGAATTGCATATGACAATCATATAACTATCCATGTTGCATTCTCATGGTGGGTCTGTCCAGTACATCGTTCTCTAACATGTACCCACGTGTTGATTTGATATCTCATATCAATGAACAGTTCATCAATCAACACATACTAGTCTCTACGTATTATCATTATCCATATTCATGATAATACTTGACTATGGACATCTTTAAGAATAATACAATATTATTCTAAGGACATTAACATATGTATTAATTCATATTGCACAGTTAAAAGAATAATATATAATAATGAATTGTCATTCATAAAATCATATTACATTGTATGTCATAAACAATCATCTAATGATATGTCTTAGGGCATATCCCAACAAATCTCCCACTTGCACTAAGACCACTCAGATATATACCTAATGCCTAGAGATCTAGTATGACGATCATGCTTCTGCTGTGACAGTAGCTTTGTCAATGGGTCAGATACATTATCATCTGTTGGTACTTTGCATATTTTAACATCTCCCCTTTCAACGATTTCTCGAATGAAATGAAAGCGCCGAAGTATGTGCTTGGATCTTTGGTGAGATCTAGGTTCCTTAGCCAATGCGATCGCTCCATTGTTGTCACAATAGAGTTCTATCGGATCTTTAATGCTAGGCACTACTCCAAGTTCAGAAATGAACTTCCTAATCCAAATAAACACTTATCAGATTTGGGTCCAAGTTTGTTAGTGGCGTGACGTCTAACGAAAGCCTCACAACCCCAAATCTTCATAAAAGACATACTAGGACGCTTCCCAGTCCATATCTCATATGGTGTCTTTTCCACTGATTTAGATGGAACACGGTTCAGTAAGAAAATCGCTGTTTCTAGAGCGTGTCCCCAAAACGATATCGAAAGATCTGCATGACTCATCATTGATCTAACCATGTCTAACAAGGTTCGATTTCTCCTCTCGGATACACCATTCCATTGTGGAGTATACAGAGGAGTGAGTTGTGGGACTATCCCACACTCCTTTAGATAGTCATGAAACTCTTGGCTTAAGTATTCACCTCTTCGATCTGATCAAAGGATTTTGATACTTTTGCCAAGTTGGTTTTGTACTTCATTCTTGAAATCTTTGAACTTTTCAAAGGTTTCTTGCTTATGCTTCATTAGGTACACTGTTGAGCCTTAAACGCATGGTTGCGTTTAATGTGCTAAATTAACCCCGGTCAATCTTTGAGTTTTGATGATCAACAAAACTTGTGTTTGTTATTCTAATACATCTACTTAGTGTGCAGATTAAGTGATGAAAAGAAGATTGGAATGAAGAATTTCAAGTGTGCACAATCTGGCCAGGATCGCCCCAGGCGATGGTGATCATCGCCCCAGGCGATGAGTGCCAGGAGGGGCATCGCCACGCACATCGACAGAGGCGATGGCTAGGCGAGCATGCAGGGCAGATCGCCCCAGGCGATGGTGATCAACGCCTGAGGCGATGGCAGCCATTTGGACTTCGCCCCAGCACATCGACTGAAGCGACGCCGAGCTTGGCGCGGGCATGCGCGCAGGGGATCGCCCGAGGCGATGGCACGAACGCCCGAGGCGATGGGCTGGAACGCCTGAGGCGATGTGGAGATCGTTTGAGGCGATGCAAATTTTGAAGGTGCTGAAGCTACGGCCTTGATTTTAGCCAGTGATCGCCTGAGGCGATCCAGCGATTGCCTGAGGCGATCTGTGCAATTTTGACCGTTGGAACGCGGCGATGGGTGATCGCCCGAGGCGATGTCCGAGGCGATCCAGGAGTGATTTCAGCCATATGAAGTGCAACGGCTAGTAGGAGCCTTGGAGGCCTTCTACACTATAAATATGGATGCTTTGGAGCATTTTGGAGTTAAGGAACAAGTCTACAACTCATACAAAGTGTTGATCAATTGTTGGTTCAAATTATATCATACTCTCCATACATTGTTGTTGTATTGGAGCTTGTGATTGTTTTCATTTGTTGAGTCTTGTTGTCTTCGTGTGAGTACACCGTGAAGGTGTTTTTGTTGGTACAATTCATTGTAAAGGTCCTCCAACACCAAAGCAAGTTGGAATATTGTAAAGACATCAACAAGTCTTGTTGGTGCAATTGTGTGGCTATCCTTGGAGCCCTTAAGGCCAAGAAGACTCGTGAAGAGTGTTGGTAGCTCGGGAAGAGCTTTGTATACTCGGGAAGAGTATTGTGCTCGGGAAGAGCTTGTGTACTCGGGAAGAGTAGTGTGCTCGGGAAGAGCGTTGTAACTCGAGAAGAGTTGTGTTGTGGCTTACTTGGAGCCCTCAAGGCCAAGAACATTTATTCTAGTGGAACCTCGGTTGGAGGTTATCTAACCGGGAAGATGAGACGTAGGCGATTCATCGCCGAACTTCTATAACAAATATCCTTGTCTTTTATTGCTTTATTTTTCATTACGCATTTATTTATTTATTCTTTTTATTTATCGATTGACTAAAGGCTTCCGCAAAGCGCAAAATATTTTATTTTTACAAACTCATTTTAAAACGCTAAAGTAGCCAAGGAATCTCATTCACCCCCCCTCTTCGATTCCAACAAGTGGTATCAGAGCCATTTGATTTTTGTTTTAAATCAAAATTTTTATATGGCTAATCTAGCAAATGAGTTTGCTCAAGGTCAATCGACAAATCGCCCTCCGCTTTTCACGGGTGATAACTACGGTTATTGGAAGAATAGAATTTCTCTATACATCCAATCCGTAGATTATGATCTATGGAAAATCATAGTGAAAGGTCCACATATTCCTTTAAAGGAAGTTGGGGGAATTAGTGTTCCCAAAGAGATGGACGATTTCACTAGAGCGGATATGATATTAATTTCTCAAAATGCTAAAGCAATTAATATTTTACATTGTGCTTTAGATATGAAGGAATACAACCGGATCTCGATGTGCTCAACGGCAAAGGAAATTTGGGACAAATTACAAATTTGTCATGAGGGCACCAATCAAGTGAAGGAGACCAAGATAGATCTCCTACAACTCAAATATGAAACCTTTGAGATGGATTCCGGAGAAGATGTGGATTCAATGTTTAGGAGGCTCACTCAAATTATAAATGAGCTTGCTCAACTTGGAGAGAAGTACCCTCCAAAGAAAATATGGAGGAGAGCTCTAAGGGCCTTACCAAAGGAATGGGATGCCAAGAGGACGGCCATCATAGAGTCCAACAAAGGGGAGAGTGCTTCCTATGATCTTGATGAGCTCCATGGCACCTTGGTGACTCATGAGCTAGAAGTTGCAACAAGAAGAGAAGTAAAGGAGGAGGATAGATCCAAAAGGAATGGGATCGCCTTGGTTGGTAGGAAAGACCAATCCGATGATGAAGAAGATGATGATGATGAAGAGATGAGGCTATTTACAAAGAAGTTCAAGAAGCTCTTCACTAAGCATAGCAAGTCAAAAACATCAAATGCTACCAAACAAGATTCCAAAAATGAGGTAACTTGTTATAATTGTCAAGAATTAGGCCATTATGCTAACAAGTGTCCTAGGAAGAAGAATGAGGACAAAGGCAAGAAGAAGGCGTTCATAGCAACATGGAGTGATAGCGACTCCGATGAAGAAGAAGCCAAAAATCTATGTCTAATGGCTCTTGGAGATGAAGATGAAGAGGAGGATGATGAGGTACCTTCTTATGATGATTTATTAGATGCTTATAATGATATCATTGATTGCCTTGGTAAAACCAAAAAGAGCAACAAAGTACTAAAGCTAGACTTGGCTAAGAAAGAAGAAGAAAATACTATTTTGAAAAATCAAGTGCTTGATTTAAAGACTTCTCTTGCCAAGTTTAGTGATAGTAGTTTAAAGATGAATGAATTGCTTGGCTTACAATGTTGTAGCTTTGACAAAGCCGGGTTAGGCTATTCAAGCAAATCAAAATCCTTTTCTAGCTTGTTGGCCAAAGCAAAGCATGAATCTACTACTTGTCACTATTGTTGCAAAAATGGTCATACCAAGAACAAATGTAGGTATGCTAGAATCCAATACCAACCTAACAAAAGGTGGAAATGGATCCCAAAGGTGCCTAAGGTAGCTAACCATCATGGACCCAAAAATCAAATGGGTACCAAAGACCCCCCTATTGTTAATTTATTTTGTAGGGACAACCATAAATTGGAGGATGAAGGGCCAAGCAACTCAAAGGAGGAGTTTGTTTTGTTCACAACCATAGAAGAAGCAAGAGGCATTGGTCCAATGACAAAAACTAATTCTTGTCATAAAGGGTAAAATTTTTTTTTTAATGTTAAAAGAGCAATTTCAAAATTCATTGGCACAAATTAATTGTGTTCAATAAATTATGAAGCTCAATATTGATTTGAGTAAAATGCATAACCCCTTAGCATATTTGTTAAGTGCATGATGTATGCTTATATTTTTATAGTAAGTAGCATGATATGCTTTGTATTCAAATTTGAAATATGCTATGTGCAATTATATGATTTGTTTTAATGCATTGATATCTTTATTATTTTGTATTGGGCATGAATGCATGAACAAATTCACACTTTGCAATTTTTAGAATTAATTGTTGAGTGCCTTAAACACATGGTTATAATTCATCTCTATGATTTAATCTTAGGCTTGTTATGCCTATTATATGCTTGATGATGGACATGTGAAACTTGTTATAATTATGCCATGTTTATTTGATCTTTATGCTTTTTGATTATCACAAAAAGGGGGAGAATTTTGTGATAAACTTGAACCTTAAAAGATGCATAGTTTAAGGGGGAGAGCCTATGTATGCATGGTTTGAGGGGGAGAGTTTTTTGTCTATTGATTTACTTGATAACTTGTATGTGTTATGCAATTGTTAAGGGGGATGCATAGTTTAAGGGGGAGAGCCTATGTATGCATGGTTTGAGGGGGAGAGTTTTTTGTCTATTGATTTACTTGATAACTTGTATGTGTTATGCAATTGTTAAGGGGGAGTTATTTTTACTCACATTTAATGCATATTACTTATTCAAGTTTATCAAGTTTTGTGATCATCAAAAAGGGGGAGATTGTTGAGCCTTAAACGCATGGTTGCGTTTAATGTGCTAAATTAACCCCGGTCAATCTTTGAGTTTTGATGATCAACAAAACTTGTGTTTGTTATTCTAATACATCTACTTAGTGTGCAGATTAAGTGATGAAAAGAAGATTGGAATGAAGAATTTCAAGTGTGCACAATCTGGCCAGGATCGCCCCAGGCGATGGTGATCATCGCCCCAGGCGATGAGTGCCAGGAGGGGCATCGCCACGCACATCGACAGAGGCGATGGCTAGGCGAGCATGCAGGGCAGATCGCCCCAGGCGATGGTGATCAACGCCTGAGGCGATGGCAGCCATTTGGACTTCGCCCCAGCACATCGACTGAAGCGACGCCGAGCTTGGCGCGGGCATGCGCGCAGGGGATCGCCCGAGGCGATGGCACGAACGCCCGAGGCGATGGGCTGGAACGCCTGAGGCGATGTGGAGATCGTTTGAGGCGATGCAAATTTTGAAGGTGCTGAAGCTACGGCCTTGATTTTAGCCAGTGATCGCCTGAGGCGATCCAGCGATCGCCTGAGGCGATCTGTGCAATTTTGACCGTTGGAACGCGGCGATGGGTGATCGCCCGAGGCGATGTCCGAGGCGATCCAGGAGTGATTTCAGCCATATGAAGTGCAACGGCTAGTAGGAGCCTTGGAGGCCTTCTACACTATAAATATGGATGCTTTGGAGCATTTTGGAGTTAAGGAACAAGTCTACAACTCATACAAAGTGTTGATCAATTGTTGGTTCAAATTATATCATACTCTCCATACATTGTTGTTGTATTGGAGCTTGTGATTGTTTTCATTTGTTGAGTCTTGTTGTCTTCGTGTGAGTACACCGTGAAGGGTGTTTTTGTTGGTACAATTCATTGTAAAGGTCCTCCAACACCAAAGCAAGTTGGAATATTGTAAAGACATCAACAAGTCTTGTTGGTGCAATTGTGTGGCTATCCTTGGAGCCCTTAAGGCCAAGAAGACTCGTGAAGAGTGTTGGTAGCTCGGGAAGAGCTTTGTATACTCGGGAAGAGTATTGTGCTCGGGAAGAGCTTGTGTACTCGGGAAGAGTAGTGTGCTCGGGAAGAGCGTTGTAACTCGGGAAGAGTTGTGTTGTGGCTTACTTGGAGCCCTCAAGGCCAAGAACATTTATTCTAGTGGAACCTCGGTTGGAGGTTATCTAACCGGGAAGAGGAGACGTAGGCGATTCATCGCCGAACTTCTATAACAAATATCCTTGTATTTTATTGCTTTATTTTTCATTACGCATTTATTTATTTATTCTTTTTATTTATCGATTGACTAAAGGCTTCCGCAAAGCGCTAAATATTTTATTTTTACAAACTCATTTTAAAACGCTAAAGTAGCCAAGGAATCTCATTCACCCCCCTCTTCGATTCCAACATACACATACCCATATCTACTGTGGTCATCAGTAAATGTAACGAAGTATTGAAAACCACCTCTAGCTTGTGTACTTGTTGGTCCACATACATCACTATGTATTAGTCCCAATAAAACATTTGCTCTTTCAACATGTCCCTTGAAAGAAGCTTTAGTCATCTTGCCCATTAAACAAGATTCGCATGTTTCATATGATTCAAAATCAAATGAATCTAATACTCCATCCTTATGAAGTTTAGATATGCGGTTCTCGTTTATGTGGCCCAAGCGACAGTGCCAGAGATAATGTGCACTAAACCAGCACCGCTTCCCAACTGAGTAGACGACCCTTCTACATACAGATTCCACTCTTTTTCTTCGGAGATATGGGTTACCTCTACCAGAAAATCCGATAGTGCTTGAGCTTGGAAGGTAGTTCAGGGCTGATAAGTAATGTCAAACTCACTATGCTCGGTGGTTAATTTCACCATTCGCCCTGATATTTCTGCTATAGATAGTAGCTTTCCTAGGGGAGTGCTTGTCACCACCATGATGAGATGAGATAAAAAGTATGGTCGAAGTCTTTTTGCTGTAGTTATGAGGGTTAAAGCCAATTTTTCAACTTCGGGGTGCCTCTGTACTGCCCCTTGCAGTGCTCTACTGACATAGTATACTGGTTGTTGTTGCCTCGTCTTCTCTCTGACCAATACCAAGTTGATAACCTCCTCAGTCATAGATAGATTGAAGATGAGGGTCTCGTCATGCTTGGGTTCATTGATTAACGGCAATCGAGCCAGATAATATTTCAAATACTCGAAGGCTTTGATACTGATCATTCCATTCAAACCGAACCCCTTGCCTTAATGCTTTAAAGAAAGGCAAGCTTCTATCAGCTGAGTGAGATATGAAGCGACTTAACGCAGCTATTCTTCCTGTCAGCCTCTGTACTTCATTTAATGCCCGATGAGGATTCATCTCCTAGATTGCTCTAATTTTTTCTGAGTTGACCTCGACACCTCTCTCGGTGACCATGTATCCAAAGAACTTCCCACTATGTATTCCGAATGCACTTAGCAGGATTCAACTTCATGCCAAATCTCCGTAAAGTGCCGAAGACTTTTCCATATCCTCAATTAGATTTTGTGCCTTTTTACTCTTGATAATGACATCATCCACATATACTTCCACCTTCCGCCCTATCTGATCTCTGAATATTTTGTCCATTAACATTTCATTAGTGGCCCCAGCATATCTTAGGCCGAAGGGCATGACCACGTAACAACAAAAAGTTCATCCTACTGTAACGAATCTTACTTTTGGCTGATCTTCCTGTGCCAAAGGGACTTGAAGATACCCCTGATATGCATCCATAAGGCAGAGCAGCTCATGCCCCATAGTTGAATCTACTAGCTGATCAATCATTGGCAACAGGTAGCAATCCTTAGGGCATGCTTTATTCACGTCTCGGAAATCCACACACATTCGCCACTTATCTCCTGATTTGGGCACTAAAACCACATTTGAAAGCCATGTAGGAAAACTAATTTCCCGCAAGTGGCCCGCTTTCAACAATTCTTCCACTTGCTTAGCAATAATTGCATCCTTCTCGGGCCCAAAATACTTCATCTTCTGCTTGATTGCCCGAGCATTAGGATCAACGTCAAGATGGTGCTCGGCAATTTCTGGCTTTACCCCGACTAGATCAGCGATACTCCAAGCGAACACGTCCACATTCTGATTCAAGCAGTCAATCACCTTTCTTTATAATTTTGGATCTAACTGAGAACCCATCCTGGTGGTCTTAGTCGGGTGGCCCAGCTCAATTGTGAGAAATTCCTCCGCGGGAACAACTCGTTCTTCAATCTCATCAAGCTTTTCTAGTTTCCTCTTACCATTGTCTCCTAGTTCGTCATCCCCCTTCTTCTGTCTCTTCTCCTACCTCAACTCCTGCAGATAACATTTCCTCGATGAAAGTTGATCTCTTCGTACTTGACCAACTTCCTCATCTACTGGGAATTTCATCGTCGAGTGATAAGTAGACGCCACTGCCTGAGAAGCAGCTAAAGCTGGTGTACGATGAATGAGCATCTATTATGAGAAAGTTGATCATCTTAGTCTTCATCATCTGTTTCACCCAATGTAACTGGAAAAGAAACTTTCCCCACCGGACTTACAACAACGAATCCATGAAGAGAAGTGTTCACCCTTTGTATGGCTGCGCTCCGCAATTCCATCTGAGTCAACGTACTTAGGAAAAGCACATCGGCCAAACTTTCTGTATCCACAAAGATTCTTTGTACGTTATAATTGGCTACCATGGCAGAAATAACCAATGTGTCATCATGGGGAAAATGGATTCCTTGCAAATCTCCCGCCCCGAAAGCAATGGACGCTCCTGTTGGCGTGTTATCCGGGGCAATTGACATTACTTGCAACTTTTGAGCATAACTTTTTCTTGCTCGATTAGAGTCTCCCCCTGATATTCCGCCAGAGATCATATGTATAGTTCCTCAGTTAGGAACATTTTTTGGGGCCACCTCCCTCACAGCTTGGACGTCATCATCATCTTTCCTTTCTCCTCTGCCCACGGTACTGGCCTAAGTGCTCCCCTCCCTGGATTATCATTATTCCGAGGAGGTGGATTGTTGCAAATTGGTTCATCACGGGATTCTTGCCATCCCCCTGATATGCCAAATCCTCTTCCCTCAGCGGAATTCTCCTCTTATGAAAAGTCCACATCGACCTCTCTTTGGCCCCTTTTTGATTCATGGCTACTTCTCGAGGAGGTCTTATTGGGAGGTACTGCTCAAAACTCCTTTTCGGCTGTTCCAATTGTTTATCCCTCCGATTTGGCTCATTTCCTAGTTTCGCCTCTTTTCTTTGTTTCATTTTCTGGGCTTTCTCTAAGTTGATATATTTAGAAGCTCTTCCCATCAATTTGTCGTAATCAGGGGGTGGTTTTTTAGCTAAAGATCTGAACAGGTCTCCTTATCGTAGCCCTTGAGTAATGGCGCCGATGAGTATCTCTGAGGTAACATGAGGGACGTCAAGGAATGCTTGATTGAATCTTTTCAGGAAGTCCCAAAGAGACTCATTTTTCTATCTGCTTGATTCCGAATAGACTGAGGGATGTTATCTTGCAACATCTGCTGCTCACAAATTGATGTAGGAACAACGAGCTGAACTTCAGGAATGAATCTATGATCCCTGATGGCAGTTGTTAAACCAATATTGAGCAGCCCCGGCTAGGGTAGTTAGAAAACTTGACACTTCACTCAATCTGTAAGTTGGTGAAGGAGCGAAGCGTTCTCAAACCGTGACAAATACTCCTCGGGATCCGCGCTGCCATCATAATTCCCCACATTCAAAGTTTGGAAGTTAGATGGTAAGGGATCACTGACAACTTCAAGAGCAAATGAAGTGCTCCTATGTACTGAATATATACGCCCCTCCATCTTATTGTGCATCTGATGTAACTCATCTTTCAGATCCTCCATCTGATGGTGCAAAGTGACAATCACTTTCTTCACCCAACTGACTGGAGAGATCCTTCATCTCCTTCGCGTCTTCTTTATGCCCTTTTGAAGAAGCCAAATCTTCTTCATCTTCAGTGGTTCTGTCTTGTTGGGGCGGGGTCATAAATTTCTTCACGACTTCCCCCACGGTTTGCAATCACTTAAGTTAATTGTTTCATAGGCATTATCCTAGTAGGAAAAGCTTGAGGAATGTTTTGAGATGATTCCACATCATCTTCCTCTCCTTCACGCACTGGGGATGAGTATGAAGGGGGATTTGGTACATACCCCCATGGCCTTTACTTCTAACCATGTTTCTCTTCTTTGATCTACGCAAAAAATCATTTTTCTTCAACGTCTTAGCTCAAAAAATTTCCCACAGACGGAGCCAATGATATGATCTTAAATTCTCTGTGTTCGGATAGAGTATGTGTGACAGAAAATTAATAAGAAACACCAAGTTTTTTTTACGTTGAAAAACCTCAAGAATGAAGGAAAAAACCACGGGACCTTGTCTAGTATAAGTTCTTTTTCTATGAATATTGATTTGTTACAGGACTTTGACACGAAAAATGAATAACATACTTTCAAATAAGAATACTGGAAAAATATAGGAAAAGAATAATAGACTTAGATATGCTCTCTTCGGAGTCCTTTCTTGCTTCAAAAGTCCCAACCCTTTACAATGAGACCACAAGTGTGTATTTATAGTATTAATCCCGGTGAGTGTCATGCAAGAAATCCGGAACATGATCTCCCTTGATCACGGCGTCATGGGTTCAAGACGTGTCCTAAAAATCCGTGCACCATTAATGCACGTTCACCCGCACCCGTTAATTTGTCATTTATGTCCGGGTCTTTCACTGTAGTTTTGACCAAAAAGCCGAGCATGGTTTAATAGTCTTCGAATGGCTTGGGCTCGAGGTTACGTCCTCGGGATACTTCTCTTCGGTACTTGCAGAGATTTTTACCCGAGGAAACTGATATGTCATATTACATCAAGTACCTTTTCACAATTTCCTCTTAAAAAATAGCAATAGTGTTATGGACGGGCTTAAAATCGTGCATATTAATTTACATCTTCCAAGCGGTACAATTAACCAAAGCTAACTTGCATTTGCACAACTGAAACAACAACAAATTCCACCTCTCCAAGATGGCCAACAAATGCAATAGAGAATGCGCGACGACAGTAAGAATCATCGGCGTTGCAATCTTCCACAACTTCTTCGATTCATCCCAGGTTCTTGATCCCATTTTTCTGACATTGACGTTGGAAATCTGAACTTCCTTTTCTTTTTCGACTGCAATCTTCCATAGCTTCTTCGATTCATCCCAGGGCCAAGGATTTGCAGGTTGAAGCTTCCATGGTGGAGAAAGGATTGGACATATAAAATAGGAGGGAAGAGAATGAGAGAAGAATACGATGAGGAGGGAAGAAAATGATTTTTTGAAAAAGTAATTTGTCTGATCTAGTTTTTTTTTACGTGGGGCATTTTAGTCCAAGAAAAAGACTTAAATATGATGAAGCAAAAAAATTGGACCTATCTGAATTGAGTTTCTTTAAAGTAGATGTTTATGTAATGCTGATTTTTCCCCAAATTTAGTTGAATTATTGTTTTGTATTGGGTAGCTTTTCACAATTTCCTTTTAAAAAAGAGAAAATTACACATAAGTACCAGTTTTAAACATCTTTCAATTAAATCTATCAAAAAATCTTCTTTTCAACTAAATACATCTTCTGGAAACTAAGTCCATTTTTATGAAACCCTAATTAGCCCTTTTTTATTTCTAAAATACTCTTGTTCTAAAAACCAATTTACAATAGTTAAATTATCTCTTCCTCATCGTAAGAGTTGGTGATGGTCGCGTGTTCTGAGAAATCAGGAATGGTGGTTAGGCGATGAGTATGAAGCTGTGGCGATGTTGTGGTGGAGGAAACGACGACTCCTTTCGTATTGTCAAATGTCCTTCTTCTCCAACCACAGAAAACTAGAGATTTGTTTCAATTTCGTTTGTTGTTTTATGGTATTTTTGGGTTTTAACTAACACTGAATTTTTATTTCAATTTTTGTGCACATTTTGTGTTTGAAAAGGTTTCTTTAGGTAAACAAATTTTTTTGTAGCAAATTTGGAAACGTTAAATACAATATCACCTAATTCCAAAGGTTTTGATTTTTTTTCCACATTCATTTGTTTATACAACATACCAAGTCAAAAATAGACTCTAAAATTCCATTTTCATTTGTTTACATATTGTTTTCATTTCCAAAATTTTCTGTTATCATTCCACTAAATTAATGCAAGGATCTATAATAACATAAAAGATGCATATATCAAATTCCTGACAATATATCAGTGAGGTAGCACCATCTTATCTTCCCAAATCAAAGTTGAAGAACTAACAATCTTAAACAAAGCAACACATAACGGTGCATGTAAATTACATCTACCGCTAGTCTATCATGTAATTTGCATGCACCAATAGTCTATCGGTGCATGTAAATTACATGCATCGATAGACTCAACATTTGTATTGATTCTCAAGTTACATAATAATTAAGTCTCATACGGTAAGTCTTAAAGACCATCACAGATAACTCTTAAAAAATAAGACACGTGTGTGTAATAGATTATCATTTGCAAAATAATATACTTTTGTTATGAGATTATTTAATAATTTATCATATATTATATGATCATCCATAATAAAAATTTACTCACTAAAATAATATATCACGTATTCACTTTGTTATAAGATGTAAAAATTATTGAATGAAAAATTAATTCACATTTTTTATGTTTTGATCATTGTTATTTAGTAATTAGATAAAAAAATATAGTATATTAGTGCATCATTAGCCTATCGGTGCATGTAAATTACATACACCACTAGTCTATCGGTGCATGTAACCCACATGCACCGCTAGATGCAAGCGGTACATATAGAAGTGTAACACCCCTAAAATCTTAATTACAAAAGTTGACAAAAATAAATTGAAGCTATTTTAAATGTTACTAAAATAATCATCTTAATATATTAAAAAAAAAATTCATACATCAAAATAGATAATAAAAGAAAAAATAAACAATATAACTATTTATTGTAAATTATATATTTGTGAAACATACCAATAACTAAAATCATTCACAAAGTGAATGCGCATATTACTTGTAATATTAAATTTACATAAAGAATTAGAGGAAAATATAATTATATTCTTGAGTATGAATATTTGATTTTGGTTAAAACATTATTCATTAAAAACTTTACTCACAAACAAAATGTATAAATATAACTTGTATTAATATACTTTTGACATAAATATAATAAAATACGTAAAAGCATAATAAAAAGTTAAACAATTATAAGTACTAAAAGACTAATCAAGAAATTATTAACAAAATGATTTATAAATTTTATTTGCTACTCTAAGATATGTACAAAGTAGATAAATTCATTGTAAAACAACTTAAATATTATGAATAGAACAATAATATATTAAATAATAAATATAGTATTTAAAGGATTAAAATATTAATTTTTAACTTAACACTTGTCACTTCTTGGCCAAGACACATGTCTCCCCAATTGTGGCTTAAGCCCTTCAATCTTGCCTATAAATACCCCCTCCCTTTCATCAGATTTCACTCACACAAATTTCAGCTAGAAGTGTTAGCAAAATTATGAGAAAGTTTGGGTTAGGAGCAATATAGAAAATAGGGATAGAAGTGAGAAAATTATGAGGAAAATTATCAAAGCTTGTCCGAAAATTCCGAAAATATTCCACAACACTCCTCACACACCCAGATCATCTTCTGTAAAGGAGGTGTTGAAAAATCACAAGCTGATATTGCCTAGAAAATTCAAGAACACGAAGAACAAAGTGCTGCCAGCATTTCAGAAACCCATTTCAAGGTAGCATATTCAAGCTCCGATTTCACACGTTTTAAAATGGATTTTGAAAATGTTTTACAAACAAAGAGTGTTCCAAATATGTTTTAATGTACATATGTGCCGGCCGTTGGTCGTATAACTCATCGGAAACAGTATTTTCCGGCGAACGAATTACCATGAGTAATCATTTCGAAAACTCAAAATCTGGGCAAAATCAGTTGCGAATTTCAAAATGGTTTCTATACGAAAGTTGTAGATCGAAACGAGGCGAACCCGCTGTAAAAATTTCAGCCGCGCGTGGCGGCCGGAGCATGACCACGCGCCTTTACGGCGGCGCGTGTACTTCACGCGCCGGCAAGTTCCTTGAAATTCCGAGCTCCGAACGTTGCTGAACTGATTTAAGACATTTCTGGAAAGTTTCGTGAAGTTTCGACTTAAACTTGATTTTTAATAAATTTTCAAATGTTTGCTTAAAATTACCCGGATAAGTTTCTTACAAAAATGATTCTTAACAATGTTAAACCATACATTTAGATTGATAATCATTATAAATTATCTTATATTATGTTCATAGGAATGTTAATGGCATTTGAGTTCAAAATCGAGCCAATCAAGTTAAGATCGCGCAATGAGGTGAGGTGTATTACCGATTTCTTTCTATATAGCCTCTTTGGCATTTGGCCTGGAACTTACTGTAAATGTTATTCAATATCGTACCTTTCATTTATGTTATCATGTTGTTCATTATAATGTTCATTGATCATATTGTCTGCATATGAAAGTACCGCATTTATCGCTAATCTATTCCCTTGAATGAATGAATGGATGGAGCCATGGACATGAGTCCACTGGACAACGTGGCCTCGGCCCGGAAAGTGAGTCCAATGAACAACGGATGAGAATCTGGGTATATGGTTCATCTGAACAACGCGCACCGTATCGGTCCGGAGAATGGTTCACCTCGGCTCGTAAATGAATGTTTGTATTGGATCGTATCCGAATACGTGGGGAAAAGTGCTACATCTGAATGTCGGGTGGGAGCCACCTCTTTAGCCCATGATATTCATTCTATTGTCCTAATTCGTCTTTGTTTCGTTAATCATATTTCCTGATCCGGATACGTGGGGAAAAGTGCTACACCTTAATGTCGGGTGGGAGCCACCTCTTTAGCTCACGATATTCCTTCTCAAGTCGTAAACGTCATCGTTTCATTGAAATATTATTTGATCGCAGTGTTATCTCTTGTTACATGACATATCATATCGACAGATTGCATTATTTGTTATTATATACATGAAAAACTATTGTTATTCCCTCACTAAGTCCTTAAAGACTTAACCTCTGTTTTCTTTTTGTTATTTATCATGAGTTCCAGATACAGGAAAACGGGATCAAGGATCAGAGGATAATAAGGAAAAATGGAAAATATTGGCTTATCAAGTACTGATAGTATTTTCTTCTTTGGTTAAGTATCAGACTATTATAAGGAGTTTGTCGGGATTGTATTTTGTTACTAATTAGAATGTATAAACGCTTCCGCTACTAAAAATGAATGTTTGACTAAACGCTTCCGCTAACGAAATATATTTAATTGTTTGAACACTTCTGCTAACGTAATATGATTAATTATTATGAATGGATTGTTTTAAAGTAATACCCTACAAATATATCTATATTTTTATATAGTAGGGAATGTGGTGCCAGATAAGGGTTAAAGTAATATGTGCCCGAGTCGGGTCCCACAGAGGTGGTATCAGAGCCCAGGCTTCAAGTGAATTCCGAAATATTTTTGGGTCATAGAATAAACTCGGTAAGAATTTATGCTTTGGGTTGTAAGATATTGATGAATTCAACTGGTTTATTTCAGGGTAAAAGTCTAGTAAAAGTATGCTTAGCTCGTCTTGGTAAGAAAGATCAATCAATCATTAGTAACCTCAAGAGTTGAATTTCACCTACATGTAAGTTTTGGGATCCATAAGATATAAGGTAACCATGGAATGTGCTATAGGCCGAGCTCGAAAGTTTCTCCTATTGAGTCTATTATGATTGACACTTAGATCGAGTAAATCCAAGGTCAACCAAGGAGGATTGATAGTTTAGCACCAAAACATTTTTTTCCCCCGCAGTTGTCACTATTTCAAATAATGGTGACTTAGCTTTATTCTAATTATTAATTTTATTTTGTGCATTAAAGCATTAATATAATATTAACTCTTGATTTAAAATAAATTTGTTTTGAAACACAACCTTCACATTACTTTTATGACGTTGTCGAGAAATAATCCCCGCTCTAGGAAGCATCATCAAGTGCAAGACGAAATAACCCTTACGAAACCGCTACGCGACAGTTGGTTGGAAACCAAGGGAAGGAACATCATATTTCATAGCAAGAACAAGATCGAAGAAATGTGTTCGACATATCTCAACAACCCGTGCAGTTCTTTCAGCAGCCACAACCAAGAATTGGTGAGAGTAATCGATGTCTCGAGTAACAAGTGATCAGGCTCTTGAACGATTCCTTAGATTTAGACTACCTATGTTTCAAGTCACCCCAGCACGTGGAATCATTAATCACCAAATTAGAGAAAGTCTTCTCCACTCTTGATTACTCCGAAGAACAAAATGTGAATTTTGCATTCTATCCATTCGAAGAGGCGACACATAATTGATGGCAAGTCAAAGAACATCAGTGGAGGAGAAACGACACCTCGAAGACTTGGGCCAACTTCCTGCAGAAATTCCAAGGTAGGTATATAATTCAAATAATACTCAACACTCAAGAACAAGAATTTATGACTTTCGCTTAAGACATCATGACAGTGGCAGAATACGAAGTTGAATTTCACTACCTAACTACGATCCTCAATACATCAAAGATGAGCTCTGAAGGACGAAGAATTTTCCCAAGGCTTAAATTTAGACATTTGTTGGGCAACCTATCTAGCGAACTTGTAGACTTTAGCTCCACCGCTATTTAAGCTCTACGACTTCGAGTGGAGACCGAAATCAAACCTCTGCCCTAAAAGAGAAGAGGATGAAGAAAACACAAAACCTCAAATTCCTTGGAAACAAGTAACAGGAAAAGAGGTTTAGAGAAGGAGACCTAACACAGCAAGCATGAAGAACCTTTGAGCAGAAGACTTCGAGAAGACCGATGGAAAAATCAAAAGGGATGTGGATATTGCAACAAAACCCAATCACACCAAAGAAATTGTTTGGAAAAGTGAAAATTCACGGATTGTGGAAACAACCAACTCGTATCTAAGATGCTCGAGCGAAAGATAAAAAGCTCAAACCCAAGATTCCAGCATCCAATTGGCCGTAAGAAATGAGAAAGTTCGAACCGAGGTAAATTTAGCTACCAGAGAGAAAAGTCTAAGCATAATCGTTATCTTGGATTGAATTTGAGTCTAACATTTCTTCCCTTTGAAGTTCACTCAATCTTTTCAGTCAGAGGTCTTTTGCGGCGTAAGCTACTCCGGTCAGTTTCTTTGTCAATTTATACCTCATTTCGATCTGGTAAATGACTCATTTGAACTTGACATCAAATTTTTTGTTGTTGATGATAGTCAGCTTCTTTGATTGCCTCTGCCCTACTTTCATTCCTCCATAGTGGACTAAAAAAAAAAAAATTTCCTTCTCGGACCAATGACTTTCGCTTATACTCCTTCATTCTTATCCGGATACTAATCATTATTATCGACACATCTAAGATCGCCAAATGTTCGGAAGTTCCTCTATTCAATCTTTAATTCTTCAAAAGAATACACACTCATCAGAGAAAGAAGACACCAACCCAACAACCATAATTGATATCTCTTAAAGCAAGTCAAACTTTCATTAGACAATAACTGTCAGTCTACGAATATTAAGATCACTAATTATGTACAATAAAAGATATTACTTATGAGAAATCAATAGTATTTTGTTGATCTAACCTAGTTACTCTGAATGAATAAAATGATTTGTTAATTTATGCTAAACTTATATTAAAATAAAACCATAACGATAATAGCAAATAAATATTTGAACTACGATATTAACTTCGACTAATGAAGACATGACAGACCCAAATACCTAATCAACACCATAACAATCTTAGAATTCTTTTAGATGTTTATTGGTCTCTTCATAGAGATGTAGAAATTACCTCAAACTATCTTCTGGATTAATGTTTAAATACGAATAAGAAAACCCTATGCATAACCAGAAATAATAAAAAAATATTAATGATAAATAAGTAACTAAGGGTTCGAGGTGGTCGATATTCACAACTCGAGGTAAACCGCGGATGCATAACAGAAACTGAAAAAAAAAAACAAAAAAACCACAAGTGTCGTTTTCTCGACTTGACGTCAACAAGAAGATCCGTAGAGAATCATTGCTAGAAGATCAACTTGATGAAGGACATCGATGCGTAACTACAGAAATCAAGATGAGAAAAAAAGCTAGGGTGCTGAAGTACGTACTACTAAAAAGATGTCTTCTGCCTGACAAGGATGGAATCTGGGGACCAGATTCCTTGAATGAGGGGAGATTGTAACACCCCTAAAATCTTAATTACAAAGTTGACAAAAATAAATTGAAGATATTTTAAATGTTACTAAAATAATCATCTTAATATATTAAAAAAAAAAATTCATACATCAAAATAGATAATAAAAGAAAGAATAGACAATATAACTATTTATTGTAAATTATATATTTGTGAAACATACCAATAACTAAAATCAATCACAAAGTGAATGCGCATATTACTTGTAATATTAAATTTACATAAAGAATTAGAGGAAAATATAATTATATTCTTGAGTATGAATATTTGATTTTGGTTAAAACATTATTCATTAAAAACTTTACTCACAAACAAAATGTATAAATATAACTTGTATTAATATACTTTTGACATAAATATAATAAAATAGGTAAAAGCATAATAAAAAGTTAAACAATTATAAGTACTAAAAGACTAATCAAGAAATTATTAACAAAATGATTTATAAATTTTATTTGTTACTCTAAGATATGTACAAAGTAGATAAATTCATTGTAAAACAACTTAAATATTATGAATAGAACAATAATATATTAAATAATAAATATAGTATTTAAAGGATTAAAATATTAATTTTAACTTAACACTTGTCACTTCTTGGCCAAGACACATGTCTCCCCAATTGTGGCTTAAGCCCTTCAATCTTGCCTATAAATACCCCCTCCCTTTCATCAGATTTCACTCACACAAATTTCAGCTAGAAGTGTTAGCAAAATTACGAGAAAGTTTGGGTTAGGAGCAATATAGAAAATAGGGATAGAAGTGATAAAATTATGAGGAAAATTATCAAAGCTTGTCCGAAAATTCCGAAAATATTCCACAACACTCCTCACACACCCAGATCATCTTCTGTAAAGGAGGTGTTGAAAAATCGCAAGATGATATTGCCTAGAAAATTCAAGAACACGAAGAACAAAGTGCTGCCAGCATTTCAGAAACCCATTTCAAGGTAGCATATTCAAGCTCCGATTTCACAAGTTCTAAAATGGATTTTGAAAATGTTTTACAAACAAAGAGTGTTCCAAATATGTTTTAATTTACATATGTGCCGGCCGTTGGTCGTATAACTCATCGGAAACAGTATTTTCCGACGAACGAATTACCATGGGTAATCATTTCGAAAACTCAAAATCTGGGCAAAATCGGTTGCGAATTCAAAATGGTTTCTATATGAAAGTTGTAGATCGAAACGAGGCGAACCCGCTGTAAAAATTTCAGCCGCGCGTGGCAGCCGGAGCACGACCACGCGCCGGTACGGCGGCACGTGTACTCACGCGCCGGCAAGTTCCTTGAAATTCCGAGCTCCGAACGTTGCTGAACTGATTTAAGACATTTCTGGAAAGTTTCGTGAAGTTTCGACTTAAACTTGATTTTTAATGAATTTTCAAATGTTTGCTTAAAATTACCCGGATAAGTTTCTTACAAAAATGATTCTTAACAATGTTAAACCATACATTTAGATTGATAATCATTATAAATTACCTTATATTATGTTCATAGGAATGTTAATGGCATTTGAGTTCAAAATCGAGCCAATCAAGTTAAGATCGCGCAATGAGGTGAGGTGTATTACCGATTTCTTTCTATATAGCCTCTTTGGCATTTGGCCTGGAACTTACTGTAAATGTTATTCAATACGTACCTTTCATTTATGTTATCATGTTGTTCATTATAATGTTCATTGATCATATTGCCTGCATATGAAAGTACCGCATTTATCGCTAATCTATTCCCTTGAATGAATGAATGAATGGAGCCATGGACATGAGTCCACTGGACAATGTGGCCTCGGCCCGGAAAGTGAGTCCAATGAACAACGGATGAGAATCCGGGTATATGGTTCATCTGAACAACGCGCACCGTATCGGTCCGGAGAATGGTTCACCTCGGCTCGTAAATGAATGTTTGTATTGGATCGTATCCGAATACGTGTGGAAAAGTGCTACATCTGAATGTCGGGTGGGAGCCACCTCTTTAGCCCATGATATTCATTCTATTGTCCTAATTCGTCTTTGTTTCGTTAATCATATTTTCTGATCCGGATACGTGGGGAAAAGTGCTACACCTTAATGTCGGGTGGGAGCCACCTCTTTAGCTCACGATATTCCTTCTCAAGTCGTAAACGTCATCGTTTCATTGAAATATTATTTGATCGCAGTGTTATCTCTTGTTACATGACATATCATATCGACAGATTGCATTATTTGTTATTATATACATGAAAAGCTATTGTTATTCCCTCACTAAGTCCTTAAAGACTTAACCTCTGTTTTCTTTTTGTTATTTATCATGAGTTCCAGATACAGGAAAACGGGATCAAGGATCAGAGGATAATAAGGAAAAATGGAAAATATTGGCTTATCAAGTACTGATAGTATTTTCTTCCTTGGTTAAGTAGCAGACTATTATAAGGAGTTTGTCGGATTGTATTTTGTTACTAATTAGAATGTATAAACGCTTCCGCTACTAAAAATGAATGTTTGACTAAACGCTTCCGCTAACGAAATATATTTAATTGTTTGAACACTTCTGCTAACGTAATATGATTAATTATTATGAATGGATTGTTTTAAAGTAATACCCTACAAATATATCTATATTTTTATATAGTAGGGAATGTGGTGCCAGATAAGGGTTAAAGTAATATGTGCCCGAGTCGGGTCCCACAGAGGTGATTAATGATTCCACGTGCTGGGGTGACTTGAAACATAGGTAGTCTAAATCTAAGGAATCGTTCAAGAGCCTGATCACTTGTTACTCGAGACATCGATTACTCTCACCAAAGTTTCTTGGTTGTGGCTGCTGAAAGAACTGCACGGGTTGTTGAGATATGTCGAACACATTTCTTCGATCTTGTTCTTGCTATGAAATATGATGTTCCTTCCCTTGGTTTCCAACCAACTGTCGTGTAGCGGTTTCGTAAGGGTTATTTCGTCTTGCACTTGATGATGCTTCCTAGAGCAGGGATTATTTCTCGAGAACGTCATAAAAGTAATGTGAAGGTTGTGTTTCAAAACAAATTTATTTTAAATCAAGAGTTAATATTATATTAATGCTTTAATGCACAAAATAAAATTAATAATTAGAATAAAGCTAAGTCACCATTATTTGAAATAGCTACAACTGCGGGGAAAAAATGTTTTGGTGCTAAACTATCAATCCTCCTTGGTTGACCTTGGATTTACTCGATCTAAGTGTCAATCATAATAGACTCAATAGGAGAAACTTTCGAGCTCGGCCTATAGCACATTCCATGGTTACCTTATATCTTATGGATCCCAAAACTTACATGTAGGTGAAATTCAACTCTTGAGGTTACTAATGATTGATTGATCTTTCTTACCAAAACGATCTAAGCATACTTTTACTAAACTTTTACCCTGAAATAAACCAGTCTCATTATGTGATTTCAATATGAAAGATGTAAATTGGGAATTTCAGACCTCATAGAAGACTCATGATGTGAAATAGCAAACTAAAATAAGAAAGCAACACAATCGGTAAAATAGATGATAAATAGAAGAAGATGATGATTCTGTCTTCTTACACAACCATTTTTGTTTTCGTTTCTTCGCAACCAATGCACGCCGCTCCGACGCCATGGAAGGAGTGCCAACTTCCGATGACTTGCGTTGGTGGTTGGGACAAGTGGCTGATATGATGGTTGGAGACTAGGGTTTTGAGGTTGAAGGATGTGATTTGAGGAAGACAAAAGGCTATTTTGGTCATTTTGACCAAAATTGGACCTAATTGAAAGAATTTTTGCGTGACTGGGCAAAAAAAATCTTTAACCTAATGGTACCGGGGCCGGAATTTCCTCTTTTAAAAAAAATAGCAATAGTGCTGGGCCTATTGACGGGCTTAAAGATAAACCCT
This sequence comes from Haberlea rhodopensis, assembly GCA_907163345.1. Classification (NCBI taxonomy): domain Eukaryota; kingdom Viridiplantae; phylum Streptophyta; class Magnoliopsida; order Lamiales; family Gesneriaceae; genus Haberlea; species Haberlea rhodopensis. The sequence goes on along the minus strand of CAJQUN010000005.1, from coordinate 6,995,566 downwards.
GTCCAAATTTTGGGTTCTCGCAATATGTCAAGCTCAGGACACCCCTAAAGCCATCGGACCTTACCAAAAAGGGTGCGTAGTAGGTCAAATTTAGATTTCTTGTTTGGGGGTAAAAATTAATAATATAAAAAATTAGAGAGTCAAAATATAATTTTAGTGTAATAAAAAATTTTGAGAGGGGCAAGCTACCTCCTCCTTATACTGTGCATTTGTTTGCCTCTGTTCCGGACCAACCATTTAGATTCGATAATATAATATGAGATTTGAGATTTAAAAAAAAAATTAAGATGGTGATTCATGAACAATGCCTGAACTATTCCCGTAAATGTCTAAAAGACACCCTCACTCCTTCAAATACTTGTTTTTTTTTTTTTACTTGAGCATCGAATTATTAATCGTGAGCCTCATTCAACTCGAAATGTGATGCGAATAATTAGTTTGATGTTGTTTCTAAAAAAAATATTCTTAAAAGTCGTCATCATTGATGTTGAATATTCCGCATCAAACTTGAACAAAAATGTTTGGCACATAACAAGCCAATTACAATCCAAAGGCAAACATATGTCACAATGTGACTAAACTACCCTTCACTTTCGCCATGTGGGGCCCTTAATTAATCCCCCGCTCAGACACAGAAGTACCAAATAAACCCTAAACACACACATCCAACATCAGTCAATGGCTTCGTCACATATGGTCCTCCGCCAAATCTCCCCCTCCGACTCCCCTCATCCCATCGATGTCCACCTCCTCCATCGTCCGTCTACAGCCCCATTCGCTTCCGCCATGGATTCAAAGTCAAAAATTGTTTCTGTCTCTAAAAGGGTTTCCACCGGATCTTCAGCAAGCAAAGATCGGCACACGAAGGTTAACGGCCGTGGTCGGCGCGTGAGAATACCGGCTCTCTGCGCCGCGAGGGTTTTCCAGCTGACACGGGAGCTTGGTCATCGTTCGGACGGTGAGACGATCGAGTGGCTGCTACGTCAAGCTGAGCCTTCTATCATCGCCTCCACTGGTACTGGGACTGTCCCGGCGGATGCTATTTCCACCATCTCCGGTACACTCCCTCCTTCACGATCGACTGCCTCTGCGCACGCAACGGTGACCACGATGGCGCATCCCGGGGCCACCGCGGCCGTAAATTGCATCTTCTCCGTGCCTCCACCGCAGCCGAGCTGCAGGCTGGACCTCTGCCAGCCAACTCAGCCGATGACGTTGGAGTTTCCCCCTACTGTATTTCGCCACATGCCCTTCACGGCATTGCTGATGCAGCCGGCGGCGGTGGACGAGGAGCTGGAGGACTAAGAAGCTAGTGGCATAATCTACCAAGCACATCAAAAATTTCTTCGGATATTTCGGGGTTTTGGTGGGTGAATTTGTTCTCCTTTTGCTGACAATGATATACATACACCATAATTGAATGATGAAATGAGCTTGACAAAAATGTACATCATTTTGCAATTAAGTTATAAAAAGGCTCCCAATTTCATAAAAAAAAGGCTTCTTTTACTACCATTTATTTTGTCATCATTGGTTGGTTTTTCCCTTCAAGGAAAAATTATATTTCGTGTTAACATCTTATGGTATCTTGCTATATAAATCTATAATTTGAAGATTGATGGCGCAGAAATGATGGGTTGCCTTGGAATTCTTGGAAGTGGGTACCAGGAGGATTTTATAGGATTAGCCGATTAGGGATATTTGATGTTATATATATATATATATATATATATATATATATATATATATATATAACGACTAAGTGTGTTGTCCACCAGGTTGGATTCAAACGGCTAAAGGCTAAAGCCCCGGGCCCCTAAATGTGAAAATGGTAGGAGTTGCCCGAATTGGGTTTAAGAAACAGGCGGTGAGGTAAGAGGCTCAGTTTTACGTAGCATCCAAAGCTACTGAAGAAGAAGCTCTGTGCTCCAATAATATTATTATCTGCATCTCTTTAGAACTGACGTAATTTCACAAAGAATTTATTGTCTTTATGTATCCTAAGCTTGCAGCATGTAATAGTTGCTGCCTTTGGCCGTGTTTTTAGAGACATCAGAGCCTTTTGACTGAGCATACCATGAGATAGTCCTTCAGTATTGCCCAACTGAGCCATCCCAAAGACCTATAGCTTTGCAGTCCATTGGTAATCTAGGAGAGTATTGGACAATCTCAAAATCCCGGAAGTTGATCTTGCACATAGAGAACTATAAGCATATGCCCTAATGCATGATTCTGTAGTTGCAAAAAGCTTCATAATTTCAACCACGGTCCATTTTCCCACCCTTGACAAAACAGAGCACTGAAAGGGCACTGAAAGGTGAATATGTTAACCATGACACTGGCTAAGTACAACAGATAAGGGCAACAAGGGTGATACGAATTATAATTATTAACTACTCATCTCATAAATCGGAGATTGAGGATATGGAAGCCATATATTTAAGATTAATTCAAATATGATTTAAAAACTTTCCTTCCCCTCAAAGTCGAAATGCTAGGAACGACGCTTTTTCTGTGGCTTGTGTATGTATATATATTTCAAAATCACCTATTAAATTCGTTCCAAAGAATTGCTGTTAGTTTTTCAATTTATTTACACTATACGTATTTTGTTTTTTTTTTTTTTTTTAGAAAAATGTATTTATTTACTTGACATGGAGATGATCGTACAAATTACTCCTTTTTTTATACGGCGATGGGAATTTTAATAAAGAATTTTTGGGTCATTGTCCAAACTCGAAACCGAGTCAATCATAAAGTTGGCATGGGACTCTAGCACTCGGCTAAGGCCATAGTCTCATACATTACTCCTTTTTTTAGCATAATCATATCCAACACATTTATATTGTCTGTAGAGACTTTTTCAAAGTCTTTAATTAGTATGCAGGTGGTGGTTGGTTTTCAGATGGCCAAATTCAGTGAAAGAAATGCGTAAAGAAAATTATTTACGCGTTTAAGACGCGGGGAGCTCCTGTAAATAGTGCTCCCCTCCTCTCATTTCCAGTATCCCATTTTCAGATTGTTCTATCATATATATACATTTGAGTGTGTATTTCTATAATATTTGTGAGGTGGTTTTCTCATATATTGAGAGTGTTTTTCTATTTGAAAGATAGCGAGAGGTTTTAACCTACAAATATTATAGTAGAATTTTTTCATCTTGCCTGTGGTTTTTACCCTAATAATTTTTAGGGATTTTCAACGTGAATTCTGGTGTCCATTTTTATTCTTTATTTTCGTTATTGTCTATCTCATGTTGCTGCACCTGGGGCCAACAAGTGGTATCAGAGCCTCGTTGTAAAAATCTTAAAAATTCTAAGTATACTCTGTCGTTGCAGCCTTGACTGATCTTCCACATCAGAAAAGATTTTTGAGATATTTTTTTTATTGAGGAATTTTATTGTTGTCATAATGTCGGCATGGTTCGAGATTGAAAAATTCAACGGAAGCAATTTTATGTTGTGGAAGATGAAGATGCAAGCAGTTTTACGAAAGGATAAATGCTTAGCGGCTATTGGAGATCAATCGGCGGATATCACAGACGATGAAAAGTGGAATGAGATGAATGGTAATGCTATTGCCAATTTGCATTTGGCTCTAACAGATGGAGTATTATCAAGTATTACTGAAAAGAAAAATGCAAAAGATATTTGTGAAACTTTAGTAAAATTGTACGAGGCCAAGTCACTACACAATAAGATTTTCTTAAAGAGAAGGCTTTATACTCTTCGGATGTTTGAATCCTCATTGGTGACCGACCATATCAATACTTTGAATAGTCTATTTGCCCAGCTCACTACTTTGGGGCATAAAATAGAGGAATTTGAATGTGCGGAGCTTCTACTTCGAAGTCTACCTAATTCATACGATCAACTCATCATCAATTTGACCAACAATATCACTAATGATATGTTAGTCTTCAACAATGTTGCAGCCGCGGTTCTTGAAGAAGAAAGTAGGTGCAAGAACAAGGAAGACAGGTTGGCAAGTTCGAAGCATGCAGAGGCTTTGCCGATGATGAGAGGAAGATCGACGGAGCGTGACTCCAGTGGGAGCCACAAGTATGGTAGATCCAAATCCAGAAGTAAGAAGAAGAATTTTTACTGCTGTAAATGTGGCGGTAAAAGGCAAGAAAGATTGTACAAGTAAGAAGAGTCTCGAGAAAGATTCTCAAGGAAATGTTGACAGTACTTCAGACGGTGGAGAAATACTATTCAGTGAAGCATCAACTGTTGCGGAAGGCAGACAAAAGCTTTGTGATACATGGATAATGGACTCAGGAGCGACATGACACGTGACGTCTTGGAGAGAATGGTTCGATCAGTATGAACCAGTCTCGGGAGGATCAGTATTCAAGGGAAATGATCATGTCTTGGAAATTGCTGGGGTTGGAACCATCAAATTAAAAATGTTTGATGGTGCTATTCGCACCATACAAGGGGTACGACATGTGAAGGGCCTGACAAAGAATCTTTTGTCTTTGGGACAACTTTGATGATATCGGGTGCAAGACCCGTATCGAAAATGGGATCATGAAGATCGTGAGAGGAGCGCTTGTAGTAATGAAAGCAGAAAAGATTGCTGCAAATACTTTTTGGGGAAACACACACTGAGACAGAACTAGCTGTTGCATCGAGTAGTTCGGGAGAAGACATAACAGTGTTGTGGCATTTAAAGATCGGGCATATGTCAGAACGGGGGGTTGAAGGTTCTCTCAGAACGAAAGCTGCTTCCGGGGCTTTCAAAAGTGACTCTACCCTTTTGTGAGCATTGTGTTACCAGTAAACATCATAGACTAAAGTTTGACACATCTACTGCCAAGAGCAGCGACAATTTGGAGCTGATTCATTCTGATGTTTGGTATGCACCGGTTGTATCTCTAGGAGGAGCGAGATACTTTGTCTCGTTCATTGATGATTTCTCTAGAAGATGCTGGGTGTATCCTATCAAGAAGAAATCAGATGTTTTTTCAGTCTTCAAGGTGTTCAAAGCGCGGGTTGAAATTGACTCTGAAAAGAAGATCAATTGTTTGAGGACTGACAATGAATGAGAATATACAAGTGATGAATTTGATACATTTTGCCAAAGAGAGGGCATCCAAAGACAATTCACAATGGCTTACACGCCTCAGCAAAATGGATGGCAGAGCGGATGAATAGAACATTGTTGGACAGAACAAGAGCCATGTTGAAGACTGCAAGTCTAGCCAAGTCATTTTGGGTAGAAGCAGTCAAGACTGCCAGTTATATTATCAATCGCTCTCCATCAATGGCAATTGATCTGAAGACTCTGATGGAGGTGTGGACTGGAAAGCCGGCGGATTCTTCTCGACTACATACATTTGGAAGTCCGGTGTACAATCTGTACAACGAACAAGTAATATCGAAGTTGGATTCTAAATCCAGAAAATATATCTTCTTGGGCTATGCTGATGGTGTTAAGGGATATCATTTGTGGGTTCCCACTGCCCACAAACTTATTATCAGCACGGATGTTATCTTCGAGGAAGATAAAGTGGAGAAAGACAAAGGCACACTGAATTCAGATACTACTACAATTCAGGTGGAAAATAAGACAGAAGAATATCAAGTTTCTTCTGAGGTATTACCAGAGCACGATGAATAAGAACCAGATGAGTCAGAGGTTTTCAAAGTTCGGCAGTCTACTCGCGAGAGGAGACCACCAGTTTGACTTTTAGATTATGATTATGAAAGCAATATTGCATACTGCTTACTGATAGAGGATGGTGAGCCATCGAGTTTCCAGGAGGCTACTCGAAGTTCGGATGTAGGGGTGCTTATCGGGCCGTGTCAATCCGGACCCGACCCGGAACGGGACCGGTTAGTCCGGTCCGAAACCGGAATCGGACTAATCGGTTCTGGTTCGCCCGGGAACCGGTATCAAACCGGTCCGGGGCGGTTCTCGGGAGCCAAATTGGTAGCACTGCCGGTTTCGGTGCTACCGATTTGGAACCGGTTCCAGTAACCGGTTAATTTTTTAAAAAAAAATAAAAAAATAAAAAATGTGGCTTTTTGTCACATGGCAACAGCATGCTGAACGTTGGCAACGACTCTTAGATTTTCAATTGCATCTCTTTACAATTATTTGTATGCATCTATATTATGAAATGAAGAAGAAATATATTGAATTTGTGATGAATATTGGGGAAACATTTACAACAATAAAAAATTTTAATTTTTTTTAAAAAAAAGTTTAAAAATTTGTAAAAAAAAATTCGAAAAAAAATAATGGGGACCGGATCGCCTCGGAATCGGTTGGAATCGGAACCGGGATCGATCCGGTTCCTTAACGGACCGGACCGGTTCCATGCTTAACGGATCCGAAACCGGCTGGTTCCGGATCGGATCGGACCGGATCGATCCGTTAAGCACCCCTATTCGGATGTATGCTTGTTGATGCAAGCTATGCAGGAAGAATTGAAGGCATTGGACAAGAATAAAACTTGGGATCTTGTTACACTGACGGAAAGTCATCGGTAATAGATGGGTCTATAAGATCAAACGTGATGGTAACAACCAAGTGGAAAGATATCGTGCAAGATTGGTGGTGAAAGGATATGCTCAGAAAGAAGTTATCGACTTTAATGAGATATTTTCTCATGTGGTCCGACTTACAACAGTAAGAGTAGTATTTGACATTGTGTGCGGTGTTTGATCTACATCTAGAGTAGCTAGATGTAAAAACAGTTTTGCTTCATGGAGATCTTGAAGAAGAAATTTATATGCTCCAACGAGAAGGTTTTGCTGAATAGGCAAAGAGAACATGGTTTGTAGGTTAAACAAATCTCTGTACGGTCTCAAACAGGCGCCGATGTGTTGGTACAAGAGATTTGATTCCTGTATCACGAGCCTTGGGTACAACAGACTTAATGCAGATCCTTGTGCATATTGCAAGAGATCGGAGGATGATGATTATATCATTTTGTTGTTGTACGTGGACGCCATGTTGGTAGCAGGCCCCAACAATGATCGAGTCCAAGAATTTAAGGCACAGTTGGCTAGGAAATTTTATATGAATGACTTGGGACCAGCAAACAAGATTCTAGGTATGCAAGTTCACCGAGACAAAAATAACAGAACGATTTGGCTTTCCCAGACAAATTATTTAAAGAAAATCTTGCAACACTTCAAAATGCAAGATTGTAAGCCAAATTCGACCCCTCTTCCTGTTAACTTCAAGTTATCCTATGATATGTGTCCTAGCAGTAGCGGAGAGGATGGAAATGTCTCGAGTACCGTATGCATCAGCAGTGGGAAGTTTAATGTTCGCTATGATCTGTACAAGACCAGATATTGCACAAGCAGTGGGAGCAGTCAGTCTGTACATGATGAATCATGGACGAGAGCATTGAGTACGGTTAAAAGGATTCTTAGATACATTAAGGGTACCTCAGATGCTGCATTATGTTATGGAGGATGAGATTTTACACTCAGTGATTATGTGGATTCAGATTATGCAGGTGATCCGGATAAAAGAAAATCTACTACTGGTTATGTGTTTACACATGCAGGAGGAACAGTAAGATGGGTTTCTTATCTACAACGGAGGCAGAATATATGGCAGCAAAAGCTTGCAAAAAGTAGTAGAGGAAGGAAGTGTGGATATGCAGAAAATCCATACGAAGGAGAACCTAGCTGATATTCTGACAAAGCCGATTACTATTGAGAAATTTGAGTGGTGTAGATCCTCAAGTGGCCTAGCAAAAACATAAGCAGCAGGGTAAGGCAAGATTGAAGTGTGTGGAGATGTGCTTGATTCTCATTCAAATCTCCAAGTGAGAGAAATGTCGGTAAAGACTTTCTCAAAGTTTTTAATGAGTACTGAAGGTGGTGGTTGGCTTTCAGCTGGCCAAATTCAATGAATAAACGCGTAAAGAAAATTCTTTACGCGTTTCAGACACGGCGGAGCTCCTATAAATAGGGCTCTCCTCCTCTTATTTCCAGTATCTCATTTTCAGAGTGTTCTCTAATATATACATTTGAGTGTGTATTTCTATAATATCTGTGATGTAGTTTTCTCCTATATTGAGAATGTTGTTATCTTTGAAAGATAGCGAGAGGTTGTAACCTACAAATATTATAATGGAATCTTTTCATCTTGCCCGTTCTTTTTATCCTAATAATTTTTATGGGTTTTCCACGTAAATTTGGGTGTCCGTTTTTATTCTTCATTTTCGATATTTTATATCTCATGATAACGCACCTAGGCCAACATATATTTGGTGGCAAAATGGAAAATGGCAAAATTGTGATGCCCGTCGATGAAATCAATATGAAATATTAAATATTAAATCTTAAATTGAAATACACAAACACAGCCACCCCAAAAGGAAGCAAAATATCGAAATATATAATAATTCTCTCTATTTTTTTTGTAGGAGAAGCTAAAGTTTTTTTCCCGACACACGTAAGATTCAAACACAAGTCGTTCTCAAAAGAGATTCATTTATTTATCAAACCAGCAAGACCAAAAACTCATTATTCTCTTTTTCTTTATACGTTAATTTAATGTGGTACTCATTAAATAATTTGATGAATGTGTGGATATAGAAGACAAATGATTAGTTGGGTGAAATTAAATTCCAGCCAGTATATAAAATAGGAACTGGAGCGTACACGTGAAATTTAATTTCGCTAGTCGAATCAAATAAAAAATTTCCCAATCATGAATATATATTATTAATTTATGTCACATATCCAACTTTGGATACGATATATAATTCCCATCTGTGATCCAGAGCTAATTCGAGGAAATTCGACGTCTCAAAAATAGTGGGAGACAAGAATATATTTTGTGAAGCTAATTCGAGAAAGCTTAACCCCTTAAGAATAGTGAGAGATAATATATTTCAATTACTATTTCATTACTTTATCAACTTCATTACTGAGAAACCACATAATGTTTTAAATGCATCGTTGTCCTTCTTGTTCGTTTGTTCAGTCTGTCGATATTGCCACCTAATGAGAATCAACCAAAGAGAATGAGATCGAAGCGAGAGCACCATTGATAGAGAGCTAATTCGAGGAAGCTCGACCTCCTAAGAATAGTGGGAGAAAAAAATCTATTTCAATTTACAAAATATATGAATGAATATAACTACTGTTATTACAATTTCATTACTTTATTAACTATTGATAAACCACATAATGTCTAAATGCTTTGGTGGCCTTCTTGTTTGTTTGTCCAGCCTATCTTGCATGACATTGCCACTCGTATCAATGATCGTATCGAACTGCCTATTAACAAATTTATATATATAGCCACCGTTTAATACTACAGATGATTCATTTCACGTTTGTCAAGTATATCAAACGGTGTCATAATTGATTAGATATTCTATTTTTTTTTAATGTTGTTGAATTTCCACATAAATTCAATATATTATAAGATAATTTTATGTCCCACAAGGTGGTTCTATTAACTGCACGTATATATAAATTATCTCAAAAATTATTGATTTTATTTTGAAATTCAACAACAACAACTGCATATAAAAAATGGAAAAATCTAATTAATTATTTATAAATTTATATAGATACAACAAAAAGAAATTATGATTGCATTTATGTTGCATGAACTAGTTTGAGGTGTCACCAACGTGCATGTCTCCTATTCCTACCCTCGCGACCAGTCCTCATGTGCTAAACATTTCCTCCTTTGCAGTGAACAGAAAAAGTAAATCGATACATTAAAATGCAAGTGCCGATAATTATCTATTTAGAAGTTATATTAGCTCTTTATAATATATATGCGATACTTCATTCATTGCTAATTTATTTTGAGTTGGAACTCATTGTATTCTTAACATGATATCAGAGCAGGCTTCTCATGACTACTCTACACATGTGATTGGCTACTCCGTCTACATGCTCACTATCACCCCTTTACCAATCAATGTGTTTGACTTATATAATGTCATACGTGAGGAGACGTATTGAGAATTGTTCCACATTGGGAGTTTAGAAGATATGCTTGCTCTTTATAAGATACATGTACTAGTCAACTTATTATCAATTGATTTTGAATTGAGACTCCATGTATTCTTAACCATAAGTAAATAATTTTTTTTTAGAATATCAGAAACAGTATATTTAAAGGGGATAAATGTCAAAAACGGTCTATATACAACATTAATTAAATATAAATGGTGAGAGTTAATATGACCAATAAATTAGTCCACTGATCGAAAACTTGATTTTTGTAAGCATATAATCTAAGAACATAAAGTCCACATTGAACGCAAGTGTGGCAGGTAAACTTTTTTAAATGGTCCGATAGAGTATATATTTTTTCAATATTAGTCCCATGATTTTTTTTAATAAAACTAATCTCATAATTAAATCTATTTTTGATTAAAAATAAATATTTGTGCCTAGTTTTGATAAAAACAATTTTTATAGGAGTATATTTGATTAATTCTAAAATTTTAGGACTAATATTACAAATATCCATATTCTATAGGACCATTTTTAAATTTACCCTTAATAATCATACAAGATTACTACGTGTACAAGATTTTTTTTGTATTTTTGTCTATAAATTTAAAGATTATATACAAAAATGAGTTTGATTTTATACATTTTAAAATATATATTTTTTCATATAATTGATGCCTCTTACAAAAAAAATATAGTCGAAATGATAAGAAAGAACTGTATAACCCAGAGTCGGGGTCGGGGCTAGGACGGACCTAAGGGGTGTGCACCCAATGCTCCCCCCAAAAAAAAAATTCGCCCATTCAAGCAATTTTTTTTTGGGGTCCGCCCTTGGTCGGGCAGCCACAACCTTAAATTTTCTTTTTTAGTGTTTTTTTTAATTATCCTATAATTTTTTCTTAAAATTTTTTTTTTTATGTTCTTAAATTATAATCGTGACACACTCCTATATAAAAGAGATGTATTAAAGGAGTAGAGCATAGTTAGAAACTATGAGATGTGTTGTATGCCTTTGTTATTGGGGGATGAATCCATTGGCTGGCATTTCAATGTTGATCTGAATACGCAGTATGACTAGAGATGGTGCTCAATGAATTTTAAGGAAAGTGGTGTTCTTTCCTTCTTGTTTTTTTGGTTCATACATAAATTCTTTCCTGCAAAAATGTGACCAAGTCAAAAAAATATATAGAAGATGATAAAATATTCCCAATTTGTCACAATTCTTTGAATGAGTCCTCGATAAAGTTACGTGCCCCATGCCCATCATATAAAAGAATACCAGCGTACGGCCAGTACAAAATGCAGTGTGGCAATTAAGATAATCTTTCCCATTCATCGAGAAAATTAAATAATCTCAAATGTCTATAATTGTTTACTAACAAAGCCAAGAAGAAGAAAGATCAATCAAATTAAATACAATTTTTTAATTAATAAGACATCATTTGTGGAGGCACATCTTCAACATACTTTGACCCGAATTTTGGAACATCAGTCTTGTTAAATATATGAACTTGTAAAGACCATGTCCAAGCCAGTTAAGTTATCGGGTGTTCAAGTTGGTGGAACATGGTGAGTATGAGATTGTAAGGTCATGAGTTCGATTCTCCTTCCAATATTTTCTCGATTTGAGTCTGTCGTATTAGGCTTATCTAGTATGATTTACCTGATTGACCTGATTTACAGGCTAATAAAAATAAAAAAAAATAAACCTTTACCTTAAAAAATAAGATATTTATTTAGTTTATATATATCCAACATTACTCGCAATCATGTAATGCATGTTCGTACAATTCTGTGTCAAGATACGTAAATTAAAGAGGGAAGAGAAAGGTACAGCTGAGCAATCTACAGTGAACTGCCACTGCAAATTTAAAATCACTTTAAATTAGTCACTTTCCTGACTATGCATTTATGCCTGCCATTTAATTTTTTCCAACTCCAATCAATCTTTATAAATCAATATCTTCACTTTCTTGTATGCAGCAAGCAAATACAGAGAGGATGGATTTCAAGAAGGAAAGATTTCTGAAAACATGCATGAAAAAGTGTCGGAAAATGGGACGAAGTGTCGGACCTTGTGTCGCCTGCCAATGTTCGATGTGGTCCGGACGGGATGAAGAAATGATCGTGCCGAGCGACGTCCCAAAGGGACACCTGGTTGTGTACGTAGGTGAATATAACAAGAGGTATGTGATCGAGATTAGGTTACTAAAGCATCCGCTCTTCAAGGCGTTGCTTGATCAAGCTCAGGAAATATACGGTTTCAGCTCCGATGATTCGAGACTACACATCCCCTGTGAGGAGAATATGTTCCTTAGTGTTGTCCAATGCGCGAAATCTCCACCAGAACGATGTCTACGAGTCTGACAAAACCGAGGATTAATTCATCGGAGAGGCCGCTTGTTATGTGTGTGTTCCTCATTTTGTAAGAGATGCTAGCATATGTTGTTGGAAATTTTGAGACTTAATGAATTAAAATTAAGTAAGATAAAATTAGGCTTAATGAATAAAATTCAGATAGCAAAATCGAACGAAGGAAAAGAGGGCATAACGGAAAGTTTCGGGCGCCAAAACACTACCCGAAAAAATTCCCGTCAGTATCGTTGGCGACGTGGCTACACTGCTTGGGAAAACTTTTCTCAGGCAACGGCAGCGCTGGGGCACTGCACCATTTCGACAGTTTTTCTGATTCCATGCACCCTTTGGCGTGCATGTGTGATTTTTCATGGATTAATGCCTACAAATGGTGTCTTTTGGTGACATCTTATGGCATATTATATATATAACATCCTTAAATTGAATGAGTATCAGATTTTCAAATAAAAAACACATGTTCGTGATAGAAAAAGCAATATCAAAGTGCATATTTATACACATTTATATCTTATTCTTACAAAGAAGAGTTTACAACCTTACTGGTTGATGGTCTTGTGAATTTGTGTGCTACTATCACAAGAAAGAAGTCGTTGTATCTTGAGAGAGGATTATCGCATTTCGAAAGCACCGAGAGCGGGGTTAATTCCTTTTAAGGATAAATTGTATGGCACTTGCCTCGACTTGACAAAGTTCATCATTTCTTTTCCTAACCACAGACGGATTCTCATACAACGCAATCAACAATCTTAAGAGGAATATTTTCTTATATATTTCTGGAAGAAATGACATCCACATCAACCAATGTTCTTGCGACGTAAGGAGAAATGCCGCAAAAGTTCACTGGAGTAGCCTTCAAGAGATGGTAGCAAAAATGATTTTCTATCATACTACTTTGCATTTGGCAAAAGTTTTTATAAGATGATCCGTTTACCGTAGGCGATAAAGAGACGGATATAAATAAGAGAGCCGTTGTAGATGCATGGGATCAAAGCGATTTCCTATGCAATAACTACATATTAAATGGTCTTGATGATGCACTATACAATGTGTATTGTCAAGTTCGAACCGCAAAGGAATTGTGGAACATGCTTGAAACAAAATACAATGCGGAAGATGTCGACCTTGAATTTTTTATTGTTGGACGTTTCTTGGATTCAAAATGGTAGACTTGAAATCCGTAGTGAGTCAAGTGCAAGAGATACAAGTACTCTTACATGAGATTCATGCGGAAGGGATAAGTCTAAGTGAGTCCTTCCAAGTTGCGGCTTTGATTGAGAACTCCGCTGATTCAGAAACTATCTTAAACACAAGAGGAAGGAAATGGGACTCAAGGACTTGATTGTTTGACTAAGGATCGAAGAGGATAATCGCAAGTCGAAAATCAACATGAACAAAATGAGTGCAAGAGTCAATGTTGTGGAATCAAGTAATCATGGAAAGAATAGAAATAACTATGATGACCAACAACAAAGGAACCTTAAAAGGAGGGAAATTGCTTCTGTTGGAACCGAAAGAGGGGGGGGGGGGGGATGGTGGATGAGGTTCCTTGGCTACTTTAGCGTTTTAAAATAAATTTGTAAAATAGTCGAGTTTGCGCTGCGGAAGACTTGATGTCAATCGACAAATAAACAAAATGAAGAAATAAATAAATGCGTAATATAAATAAAGCAATAAAGAACAAGAGAATTTGTTATAGAAGTTCGGCGATGAATCGCATACGTCTCCTCTTCCCGGCTAGATAACTTCCAACCGAGGTTCCACTAGAATAACTTTTGATCTTGGCCTTAAGGGCTCCAAGTTAGCCACAACACACTCTTCCCGAGTAAACAGCTCTTCACGAGCACCACACTCTTCACGAGTCATCTTGGCCTTAAGGGCTCCAAGGATAGCCACACAAAACTCTTCCCGAGTTACCCACACTCTTCACGAGTCTTCTTGGCCTTAAGGGCTCCAAGGATAGCCACACACTTGCACCAACTTCACTTGTGATGACTTATACAATTTTTTAACTTGCGTCGGTGTTGGAGGACCTTACAATAAATTGAATAACACCTTCACGGTGTAACAACACGAAGAACACAAGCTTTTCACACAAGAAATAAATTACAAACTCCAATACAACACAAATGTATGAAGTTTGCAATGCTAGAATAAATTTGAATGAGCAAAGCTTTCTTGTAGTTTATAGACTTGTTTCTTATCATCAAAATGCTCCAAAGCATCCATATTTATAGTGTAGAAGGCCCCCAAGGCTCCTACTAGCCGTTGTTACACATAAGGCTTGAATCACTCGTCAATCACCTAGGGCGATCTCCATCGCCGCGCACCAACGGTCAAAATCTCCACTGATTGCCTCAGGCGATGTCCCGATCGCCTCAGGCGATCTATACCAAAAATCAATGCCTTAGCTTCGGTTGCTCAGAAATCTTCATCGCCTCAAACGAAGTCCACATCGCCTCAAACGATCCATGCATCGCCTCAGGCAATCTATAATCGTCTCAGGCATTCTCCCCATGCGCGCGGTCCTCGGCGTCGCTTCAATAGATGTGCATGGCAAAGTCTCGAGTGGCTGCCATCGCCTGGGGCGATCCTGCCTAATCCTTGCACAATTGATTTTCTCCAAACATTCCATTTTTCAATCAACTAAACATGTACACTAAGTAGACACATTAGTATAACAAACACAAGTTTTATTGATCATCAAAACTCATAAATAATTCGGAGATAAATTGCATTAAACTCAACAATGTGTTTAAGGCTCCACAATCTCCCCTTTTTTATGATCACAAAACTTGATAAACTTGAATATGTAATATGCATGAAATATGAGTAAACAAGACTCCCCCTTAACAATTGCATAGCACATACAAGATTTACCAAGTAAAGCATGATACAAAAACTCTCCCCCTCAAACCATGTGTTGGAACCGAAGAGGGGGGTGAATGAGGTTCATTGGCTACTTTAGCTTTTTAAAATGAGTTTGCAAAATAAAAGAGTTTGTGCTTGCGGAAGGCTTAAGTCAATCGATAAATAAAAGAAATGAAGTAGTAAATAGATGCGTAATGAAATTAAGCGGTAAATGACACAAAGATTTGTTATAGAAGTTCGGCGATGAATCGCCTACGTCTCCTCTTCCCGGCTAAATAACTTTCAACCGAGGTTCCACTAGTTCGAATGATCTTGGCCTTGAGGGCTCCAAGTTAGCCACAATACAACTCTTCCCGAGTACACAAAGCTCTTCACGAGTAGAACACTCTTCACGAGTCTTCTTGGCCTTAAAAGCTCGAAGGATAGCCACAACACATGCACCAACTTTACTTGTTGATGACTTTACAATTTCCAACTTGCGCGGTGTTCGAGGACCTTACAATAACTCAACAAACACCTTCACGGTGTACCAACACGAAGAAAACAAGACTCTATCAAAAGAAAAGAATTACAAACTCCAATATAACACAAATGTATGGAGATTGCAATGCTATATGGAATTTGAATTAGCAAAGCTTTGATGAAGTTTGTAGGCTTGTTTCTTATCTTCAAAATGCTCCAAAACATCCATATTTATAGTGTAGGAAGCCCCCAAGGCTCCTACTAGCCGTTGCTACACATAAGGCTTGAATCACTCGTGCATCGCTCAGCCATCGCCTCGGGCGATCTCCATCGCCACGTTCTAACGTTCAAATCTGGCCCAGATCGCCTCAGGCGATGCCCCCATCGCCTCGGGCGATCGCCCTTTGAAAATTTGTCGTAGGATCAGTTCTGGATCGCCTCAGGCATTCCAGGCATCGCCTGGGGTGATCCAGATCGCCAGGCGCACAGCGTGCCATCGCCTGGGTCGATGGTGTTCGGCGTTGGCACGCATGGCTCGGATCGCCTGAGGAGATGGCCCGGATCGCCTGAAACTTTCTGCCAGATTTCAACACTCTCAAACTTTACACTATTCGACCATCTTAAGCTCATTTTTGGGAAACGTGGTAAACATAAAAGTTGTAGCCCTTCCTCTTATCTAGCTGTGGACAAAATGTCATTGCATTGCATTAAGGTATGAAGAGGTTATGCCCAAAATGCTACAGCCGCTCAAACCTTGCTACAATTTCACTTGCTATGATTTCCATGCCATTTTGCTCCATGATGCAATTCGAATTGGACTGAGATGTTTGAATATGAAATCTAGCATATTGAGTTGGCTTTCCAACATCTTTGGATTCACATTATTCGGAGCATCGAAGCAAGAGATATAATCAAAACATTGCACTGCGATCCAAGTGGCTTCTATACGAACTTGCCCACCAACGGACCATTGGTTCGTGGATCTTCATCCCATCATAAGATATTGTTCCAACATCATTCCACACATTTTGAACACTTAGTTTGGTTGTTCATAGATGTCATTCCATCTCGTCCAAGCTCAATAGATTCCTTGATAAAAATCACCGCTTGTCCTATGAACTCGCATATGTTATTCTAAAACTTGGGTTCTCTTCCATTGGTCTTCCCAACCAATTTATCAATCTAACCATGTACACTAAGTAGACATATTAGTACAACAAATGCAAGTTTTTTTGATCATCATAACCCATAAATAATTCGGAGATAAATTAAGCATTAAACTCAACAATGCGTTTAAGGCTCAACACCATGCATACACAAACTCTCCCCTCCAATTATGCATGTATTAAGCTTCAAGTTTATCACAAAATTCTCCCCCTTTCTGTGATAATCAAAAAGCATAAAATTCAAATAATCATAGCACAAAATTATGTTGACACATAGCCATATTTTAACAATTAGCACACGTTCCTCATCAATCATGTAATAACCATAACAAGCATAAGATTAAATCATTGAGAGGAATACCAACATGCCTTTAAGGCAATCAACAATTAATCCTAAATTTTGCAAAATGTGCATATGTTCCATAATAATTCAAGCTTCCATGCTCAATAAACATTAAATTGCTCAATGCACCATCGTAAACACTTGATAACATTTAATTCAAAAATAACAAAAATTGAGCATGTAATCTAGCTATACCATATTTAACAATCCAATACTTAATTTTCAAAATTCAAGCATATATGCATATTAGAGTGATTATACAAACATATGGAGAATATATATATACACAAAAATATGCACATGCTAAGGGGAAATGCATTTTACAATCAATAAATACTGAGCTTCATAATTTATTGGTCACAATTAATTTGTGTCAATGAAATTTTTCATTGCTCTTTTAAATGCACAAAATAAATTTACCATTGATGAGAAGAGTACGTTCTTGTCATTGGTCCTAAACCTCGCGCTTCCTCTATTGTGGTGCATAATATGATTTTCCCCCTTGAGGTGATAGTGCCTGCATCCTCCATTTCTTTGTTGTTCCTACAAAACAAGTTAACCTTGGAGGATCTTTGGTACTCATTTGATTTTTGGGTCCTTGTGGGTTAGCTTTCATCGATGCCTTTGCAATCCATTTTCACCTCTTGTTAGGTTGGTATTGGATTTTAGCAAATCTACATTTATTCTTTGTATGACCATCTTTACAACAATAAGTGCAAGTATGAGAATTATGCTTGGCTTTAGCCAACAAGCTTGAAAAAATTTTAGATTTGCTTGAAAAGCTTAGTCCGGCTTTATCGAAGCTACAACATTGCAAGCCAAGCAATTCGTTCATCTTTAAACTACTATCACTAAACTTGCAAAAAGATTTCTTCAAAGAACTTAATTCATTTTTTAATGAATTGTTTTCTTCATCTCTCTTGGCTACCTCAAGTTTGAGTAATTTGTTACTCATCTTGGTTTTGCCAAGAACATCAATAAGCTCATGATAGGAATCTAATAATTCATCAAACGATGGTACCTCATCGTCGCACTCCTCTTCTTCGTCATTTGCATCATCTTTGGCCAGGAGACAAATGTTTGTTGCTTCTTCTTCATTGGAGTCACTATCACTCAATGTGGCCATTAGAGCTTTCTTCTTCCTTTTATCCTCATTCTTCTTCATAGGACATTCATTAGCATAACGACCTTTATATTGACAATTATAACATGTTACCTCTTGTTCTTTGGCTTGTTGTATTCGTTGAAGAATTTATTGAACTTTCTTGTGAACAAGATCATTTCCTCATCATCGGATTTATCTTTCCTCCCCACCAATGCTATCCCATTTCTTATGGATCTATCATCCTCCTTTAATCCCTTCCGGGTTGACACTTCAAGCTCATGGGTCAGCAATGTTCCATGGAGTTCATCAAGAACGTAAGATGCACTATCTCCTTTGTTGGATTCGATGATAGCCGTCCTCTTTGCATCACATTCCTTTGGCAAGGCTCTTAGTGCTCTTCTCCATATTTGCTTTGGAGGATA
This sequence comes from Haberlea rhodopensis, assembly GCA_907163345.1. Lineage (NCBI taxonomy): Eukaryota > Viridiplantae > Streptophyta > Magnoliopsida > Lamiales > Gesneriaceae > Haberlea > Haberlea rhodopensis. The sequence goes on along the minus strand of CAJQUN010000005.1, from coordinate 6,976,868 downwards.
CTTCTCTCCAAGTTGGGCAAGCACACTGATGATTTGAGTGAGCCTTCTAAACATTGAATCAATGTTTTCTCTGGACTCCATCTCAAAGGTTTCATATTTGAGTTGCAATAGATCAATCTGTGTCTCCTTCACTTGGTTTGTGCCCTCATGACAAATTTGTAATTTGTCCCAAATTTCCTTTGCGGTTGAGCCTATCGAGATCCGGTTGTATTCCTTCGTATCTAAAGCACAATGCAAAATATTAATAGCTTTAGCATTTTGAGAAATCAAAATCATATCCGCTCTTGTAAAATCGTCCATTTCTTTGGGAACATTCATTCCCCCAATTTCCTTCAAAGGAATATGTGGACATTTTACAACGATTTTCCATAGGTCATAATCTACGGATTGGATGTATAGAGAAATTCTATTTTTCCAATATCCGTAGTTATCTCCCGTGAAGAGCGGAGGTCGATTTGTCGATTGACCTTGAGCAAACTCATTTGCTAGATTAGCCATAGAAAAATTTGATTTAAAACAAAAATCAAATGGCTCTGATACCACTTGTTGGAACCGAAGAGGGAGGGGGGAGGGGAAATGACGTTCCTTGGCTACTTTAGCTTTTTAAAATGAATTTGCAAAATAGTCGAGTTTACGCTGCGGAAGACTTGATGTCAGTCGACAAATAAACAAAATGAAGAAATAAATAAATGTGTAATATAAATAAAGCAATAAAGAACAAGAGAATTTGTTAAAGAAGTTCGGCGATGAATCGTCTACGTCTCCTCTTCCCGGCTAGATAACTTCCAACCGAGGTTCCACTAGAATAACTTTTGATCTTGGCCTTAAGGGCTCCAAAGATAGCCACACAAAACTCTTCCCGGGTTAGCCACACTCTTCACGAGTCTTCTTGGCCTTAAGGGCTCCAAGGATAGCCACACACTTGCACCAACTTCACTTGTTGATGACTTATACAATTTTCCAACTTGCGTCATTGTTGGAGGACCTTACAATAAATTGAATAACACCTTTACGGTGTAACAACACGAAGAACACAAGCTCTTCACACAAGAAATAAATTACAAACTCCAATACAACACAAATGTATGAAGTTTGCAATGCTAGAATAAATTTGAATGAGCAAAGCTTTCTTGTAGTTTATAGACTTGTTTCTTATCATCAAAATGCTCCAAAGCATCCATATTTATAGTATAGAAGGCCCCCAAGGCTCCTACTAGCCGTTGCTACACATAAGGCTTGAATCACTCGTCAATCGCCTCAGCCATCGCCTCGGGCGATCACCATCGCCGCGCACCAACGGTCAAAATCTCCACTGATCGCCTCAGGCGATGTCCCGATCGCCTCAGGCGATCTATACCAAAAATCAATGTCGTAGCTTCAGTTGCTCAGAAATCTTCTTCGCCTTAAACGAAGTTCTCATCACCTCAAACGATCCATGCATCGGCTCAGGCGATCTAGCCATCGCCTCAGGCGTTCTCCCCATGCACACGGTCCTCAGCGTCGCTTAAGTCGATGTGTGTGGCAAAGTCTCGAGTGGCTGCCATAGCCTGGGGCGATGGTCACCGTCACCTGGGGTGATCCTGCCCAATCCTTGCACAATTGATTTTCTCCAAACATTCCACTTTTCAATCAACTAAACATGTACACTAAGTAGACACATTAGTATAACAAACACAAGTTTTGTTGATCATCAAAACTCATAAATAATTCGGAGATAAATTAAGCATTAAAGTCAATAATGTGTTTAATGCTCAACAGCTTCATATGTGGGAAATCGAACCACAAAGCAAAGGATTGTCGAGAAAAGATAGACAATAAGAAGAAAGCTAATAATCATATAAACGTAACTGAATATGACAAAATGTCAGACGATTTCTCTGATATAATGATTACGCTTGAAATCTTGTATTCGACATAGTAGCTGATAAGCTTAGATTTTAAGTGTTTTTAACTGTAATTTCTTCCCATTTTCCGTACTTTTTCCTGGATGATATTATGCTTTTTGGTGTTTATTCGTTTGTTTCAGGAAATTAGATCGGAAGTGGAAGAAATGAGCTAATATGAAGATAACGGGCGAAATCGAGGCGAGAAAGAGTTGAAATTGAGGAAGTGAGATTTTTGGAATCTCGATCGATCGAGATTATGTCTCGATCGATCGAGCCAGACAGTGCACTGAGAAGAAAAGAATTTCAAGTCTCGATCGATCGGTGGAAAATCTCGATCGATCGAGCGAGGCAGTAACTTTAGAGCTGATTTTTTTCAAAGTCTCGATCGATCGGTAGAAAATCTCGATCGATCGAGCGAGGCAGTGAGTTTCAAAGGCTGACATGAACAGTGCACCGATCGATCGGACGCAAATCTCGATCGATCGAGACGCAAATCCGGGAAATCTTATCTTCCATTTTTGAAATGATTTTTGAGGTATAAAAGGATAAATCACTTCCAAATCAAGGAGTTACCATACCAGACGTGAATTAGGTCGAGAATAAGCAGCCCTAGCCGCCGCCTAACGCCGCCAAAGGAGATTCAATCTCCGTTCTTCGTCCAAAGTCGAACCAATCCATTCCGGAGTGCAAGGAAGGAACAAGAGAAGAAATCACGGTGCAACGCACGGATTCATCCACCGTTTATCGTATTTCTAAACTTTAATTTATTTGATTTTCAATTCCATTTGATGTTTTTGAGGTCGAGAGACAATTAAACTCTTATGTATTTGATTTGAAGTAAATCTAGTTTATTTTATTCGAGTTTTAGTTTCGTTGTGTTTGATTATTGATTCAATTGTGTTTGAGCGCATTGATTGTTATTGTTCATAAATTAATTGTTTGTGTAGATCAAAGTCCAGCTAGCTTTGATTGAATCTGAGAGTTATAACCGAGATCGAGAGATAACGTTGTAACACGCTCCATTAATTTATGATGTATGTTACGATTGAGATCGAGAGATGATATCGCATACGTGAGAACTTGGAATCGAGAGATTTAGAGTTATAAGGTTTTGACGATTTAAGCAATATTGAATTAGTAAATAGGTGCACGAGAGTGACTTATTCAAATTTAGTGTTAGTTTCTTTACAGCTCGAGAGAGTGTATCGAATAATAGCGAAAACCTTTCACCTTTAGAATCAATTGGTTGATAATTTGATAATTCAGTTGAATCATTAAAGATAACATAGTTGAACGACGAGCTTGGTAAATTTCTCGAGTGACTTACCTTCGCATATCCGGAACCATTCATCTTATTGTTTCTTGTTCATTTTTTGGTCTTTAGTTTAATTTGGCTTCGGTAAATCAACTCTGTTAATCGTAGGCTAAATATAATTTTATTAATCTTATTTGGTACTTATACGTTAGTCCCTGTGGATTCGACATCCCGTACTTAATTTTCACTATATTAAAACTTGACAACCGTGCACTTGCGGTAGAATCGCTTCACACTATTCTTTGAAATATCTTTTGTTTAAAAATAAAGCGGTCAAGTTTTTGGCGCCGTTGCCGGGGACTAATCTGTATAATATCATACGCGATTAGTTAATTGTAATTTAGCCAATTCTTTTATTATTGCGTTTTTGTTTTTCTTTTCTGTTTTCTTTTGTTGATCTTTGTTAATAACTTTGTGTATTTTGTTCTCCTTTTGTCTGTTTTGTACAGGAATCGTTTCTCTAGTGCATGCTCAGAAGAGAGGAGCCCATTCTCGAGCCTTTCGATCCGGAGATAGAGAGAACTTTACTTAGGCGATTACGAGAAACTCGAGCGATGGCAGATAATAATGAAGCACAGAACCCAAGGTCAATGATGGACGAGACCGACGATTCAAGCAAACAATTTTGAGATCAAGTCGGCGATCATACAAATGATACAACACTCGGTTATGTTTGGGGGAGCGGCCACGGACGACCCGAATAATCACATCTCCAACTTTTTGGAGATTTGTGACACATTCAAACATAATGGCGTCTCCGACGACGCCATCAGGTTAAGACTTTTCCCCTTTTCATTACGAGACAAAGCTAAGGCATGGTTGAATTCACTACCTGCAGGTTCTATAACAACATGGGAGGGGATGACGAAGGCGTTTTTATCAAAGTACTTTCCCCCTTCCAAGAAGGCGAAGATGCGGAACGATATCACAACTTTTGGGCAGTTTGACCCCGAGACATTATATGAAGCGTGGGATCGTTTTAAGGAATTGTTGAGGAGATGCCCACACCATGGTCTACCCATTTGGTTGCAGGTACAAACTTTCTATAACGGTTTATTTTCTTCTAACCGTTCAATGATTGATGCAGCATCTGGGGGATCAATAATGAGGAAGACGCCGGAAGAGGCATATAGCTTGTTGGAGGAAATGGCGTGCAACAGTTACCAGTGGCAGTCAGAGAGGAGCACGCCACAGAAGCCAATAGGAGTCCATCAAGTGGACGAGATCACTGCTCTTTCGGCTCAATTAGAAGCCATGAACCGGAAGATAGACAGCATGGGAGCGGCAGCAATGCAAGCCCAAGCTATCTTCTGTGAGCTGTGTGGAGGCGGTCATCCTAGCATCGAGTGTCAGGCAGGTAACCAGTTTAACCAATCTGTTGAGGCTGTGAATTTTGTAGGTAACAGGCCACCCAACAATTCATACTCGAATTACAATCAACCATGGAGGAACCACCCGAATTTGAGATGGTCGAATCAAGAGAATGTGTTGAACCCACAACCGCAGGCAGGGTTCACACAAAAGCCGAGTATGGAGGAACTTATGGCAAAGCTGATTTCATCGACAGAGGTAAGGATGCAGAATCAGGATGCATCTATTAAAAATTTGGAAGTGCAGATAGGGCAGTTGGCCACGTTGATATCTGGGAGGACGCAAGATACGCTCCCGAGTGATTCTGTAAAGAATCCAAAGGAGCCATCGAATTGACAAGACAAGGAGGTGACAGTCCAGCTTGGGACTATAAATTAAGAACTTTCTCTTCCTTTCTCGTATTTTATGTTAATTCCTTGTGTTAGTTTGTTTTGTTGTTAGTTGTGTTTCTATTTTATCCGTGAATAAGTCCGTGTGTTTTTATTGCAGGTGTGAAAGTAAGAGCAACAAGGATGTAGGCGAGGCAACCCGAGGGATAGTGTTGAGAGAAAAATATCAAATTTCATCTTCTGGTGTTGGCGATCGATCGAGACAAAATCTCGATCGATCGCCTAAAGCTGTTAAATTGGGGTTTGAACACTGCCTCGCTCGATCGATCGAAAATTTTTTTCGATCGATCGAGCGAGAGAAAATTTTGAAAAAAATATAGGGCACCGAAGACAAAGCTGCACTTTACAAAACACCTTCTCTCCTACTCCACAGCAGAACCCTAATCGCCTCTTCCAAATTTTGCACCAAATCTCATCCTATTTCCATCAAATTTCCAATTTACTTCAACTCTTGGAAGTAATATTTATTCTAATGAGATTTTCATTGCAGATTTGAAGAATTGCAAGGTAAATTGGGTAGAAGTGCATCAAAAAGGGAATTCCAAGCCAAGTGCCAAACTTTTCCAAGATCGGATTTTTAAGCAGTAATTGGTTTCCAATTCTCAAAGATTTTATCTTTTGGTGAAATTTCTTGAATTGTAGTAGAATTGGGTTAGGAAGGATTTAAATTTGGAGGAAGTTTTGTGGTGTTGAAGGGTGTTGGATTTACAGTGTTGTGTGGTGTTAGTTGAAGTTAATTGAGTTAGTTGGGAATAATTTAGCAAGAAAATGTCGTCTAGAAAGAGGTCAAAGCAGGCGGAGGCTTCCCAAAAGCAAAAGCAGGCGGAGGCCACTGTTTCTGAGCCAGGGTATGACGAACAGAAGTTTATCAATGCCACAATTGCTGAGTTATATCCCACCTATCATAAGAAACCCCTGAGCCGTGAAAGGGAAATGAGCATGGATAAATTGAAGTGTCCTGTCATTAGGACAGTACGCCGAAAAGGGTGGTTTCAATTTGTTCAGACACCGATTGATGCTGTGGTGCCACTGGTAAGGGAGTTTTACACAAATCTTCGAGCTGTTAAACCAGGGCACCAAGTAAGTGTTTATGTTCGAGGGAATGATGTGTTGGTGGATCGAGCCGCAATCAACAATATTCACCGGATGCCTGTAATTCACAACTGTGCATACCAATCTTTCAAGAATAGCAAGATTGACTACGATGAGGTATTGACAGTTATTAGCAAGCCGGGAGTGGATTGGCAAAGGAATGATAAAGCAGAGCCACAGTTGGTTCTAAAGAAGCATTTGAAGCCAGAGGCCCAAGCATGGTTTTCATTTGTCGCCTCGCGGGTCATGCCATCGACCCACACTTCTGAGGTGACAAAAGACAGAGCGGTCCTGGTAAATACCATCCTCTCAGGGAAGGAAGTGTACTTCGGCGAGATCATCAGTGATCACATTCAAGAGATTGGGAGCAGCCCACCGACCTCCGCACTACCGTTTCCATCCACGATCACTGCTTTATGTCAGCGGTACGGAGTGACATGGGGGGAAGACGAGGAGCTACTTCCGCCGAAGACACCGATCATTGTGGACGGTCCACCACCTCCTACGGGCCGATGAAGGGCCGAGCCAAGACCTTCGGACACTACACAAGCTGGAGCATCATCCTCTGCTGCAGAACATACACGTGTTACTTTGGACTCTCTTCATAGGGATCTCCAAGATATTCGCCTGGAGCAGCAGAGCATTCACAGCATGCAGCGGGACATTCATAGCATGCAGAGAGCATTGCAGATGGACCATGAGCAGGTAGCTCAGCGACAGATGGAGTTCATGCACTATCAGAGTGCATGGAACACTACCATGGCCCAGGGCTTTCCAGGTTTCCAGTTCCCGCCGGAGCCACACTTTGCACCTTATCATCCGCATGCACCTCCACCTTCCGAGTACCCACCATTTCCGCCATATCAGGGCGAGGAGCACCACTACCCAGTTCCTCCTCCGGAGCATGATGAGGACGACGATCAGTGACGATCGTCGTCATGGTATGTGTCTTTGCCTTTGCATTTATTTTTCTTGTTCATTGAGGGCAATTCACATGCTAAGTTTGGGGGGGTTTTTGAGTATTTGTATATATCTTGCTTTTTCACATATTGCTACTTGTCTTGTTCCCCTACCTTGCATGACTGCATGATTTTGTGACTGATTCATCCTTGAGCATTACCAACAAAAAAATTTTTTTATCGATTGAGTTATTCTTGAGAATTGATGAGTTGGAATTGCAACGGTAATACATGATGAAATTAATCCTCATCTAGATAGGAGTCGTGGAAATGTTTAACTTGTTTGCATATATCCGTTGTTAACCATATGTCAAAACTGAGGAATTATTTGAGCACTTATTGAGTCATGATTGAGTGAAGTATGTATTGATTAAATTGAAAATTTGTGTTAACTATGATGAGTCTTGAGTATCTTAGATAATTCTACAGTTTAGTTGAAAGCACTTTGAGGCGAAATTTATAATTAGGAACTAGACTTGGAGATGATTTAGGCGATCTTTGGACCGTTTGAGCCTTTCAAGCCTACCTGTTATACATTATTCCTTAGTGTCCCCTTTTGAGCCTTATTGAAAAAGAATGGTATATGCATTGCATATGATTAGACCCCCATTCGGCATTCTTGGCAAACTCATTATACCCACCTTGGTTTGAGCCTAAAAGAACAATTTTATCCATCCCTAGGAGAGTATAATGAATCTCATTCATTGCACGGAATTGTTATATGCAAATGAGTTCAAAAAGGACGAAAGAATGAGCAAAGAAAAAGAAATGTTGTCGAGAAAAGCCTTGAAAAGAAAAATTCAAATAAGACCCAAAGTGGCCAAGGCTAGAAAAAGTTGAAGAGAAGCTTAAAATAGTTGAACTGATTTTATTATACTCTCTTCTTTGAATTCATCCTACCTTTTCTTTGAAGCCGACACCAAAAGGCCTAACGTTATAAGCTTTTAAGACCTTTTGATCCAAGTCTATGGAATAATTACATTAGTGGAGAAGTGCTGGATAGTAAATTTGTAGAGTAATTCAAAGTAATCTTGATTAGGAGTTGATATGGCACATGTTGATCTTAAAGATATGTATGTAACTCATGTTTGACATAGCACACACGCACGTTCCGATGTTGCGATGTATTGTTTAACTTAGGAGAAATTGCTTCTTGTTAAGTGTTGAATGACTTCTATTGATGTGTAATTAGGATTTCTGAGTTTTTACGTATGTTGTAAAGATGATTCATGCTTAGTATCGAGTTTAACTTTTCTTTTTGAGCTTATTGCTTGCTCGAGGACGATCAAGTCTAAGTTTGGGGGAGTTGATAGGCTTAGATTTTAAGTGTTTTTAACTGTAATTTCTTCCCATTTTCCGTACTTTTTCCTGGATGATATTATGCTTTTTGGTGTTTATTCGTTTGTTTCAGGAAATTAGATCGGAAGTGGAAGAAATGAGCTAATATGAAGATAACGGGCGAAATCGAGGCGAGAAAGAGTTGAAATTGAGGAAGTGAGATTTTCGGAATCTCGATCGATCGAGATTATGTCTCGATCGATCGAGCCAGACAGTGCGCTGAGAAGAAAAGAATTTCAAGTCTCGATCGATCGGTGGAAAATCTCGATCGATCGAGCGAGGCAGTAACTTCAGAGCTGATTTTTTTCAAAAGTCTCGATCGATCGGTAGAAAATCTCGATCGATTGAGCGAGGCAGTGAGTTTCAAAGGCTGACATGAACAGTGCACCGATCGATCGGACGCAAATCTCGATCGATCGAGACGCAAATTCGGGAAAATCTTATCTTCCATTTTTGAAATGATTTTTGAGGTATAAAAGGATAAATCACTTCCAAATCAAGGAGATACCATACCAGACGTGAATTAGGTCGAGAATAAGCAGCCCTAGCCGCCGCCTAACGCCGCCAAAGGAGATTCAATCTCCGTTCTTCGTCCAAAGTCGAGCCAATCCATTCCGGAGTGCAAGGAAGGAACAAGAGAAGAAATCACGGTGCAACGCACGGATTCATCCACCGTTTATCGTATTTCTAAACTTTAATTTATTTGATTTTCAATTCCATTTGATGTTTTTGAGGTCGAGAGACAATTAAACTCTTATGTATTTGATTTGAAGTAAATCTAGTTTATTTTATTCGAGTTTTAGTTTCGTTGTGTTTGATTATTGATTCAATTGTGTTTGAGCGCATTGATTGTTATTGTTCATAAATTAATTGTTTGTGTAGATCAAAGTCCAGCTAGCTTTGATTGAATCTGAGAGTTATAACCGAGATCGAGAGATAACGTTGTAACACGCTCCATTAATTTATGATGTATGTTACGATTGAGATCGAGAGATGATATCGCATACGTGAGAACTTGGAATCGAGAGATTTAGAGTTATAAGGTTTTGACGATTTAAGCAATATTGAATTAGTAAATAGGTGCACGAGAGTGACTTATTCTAATTTAGTGTTAGTTTCTTTACAGCTCGAGAGAGTGTATCGAATAATAGCGAAAACCTTTCACCTTTAGAATCAATTGGTTGATAATTTGATAATTCAGTTGAATCATTAAAGATAACATAGTTGAACGACGAGCTTGGTAAATTTCTCGAGTGACTTACCTTCGCATATCCGGAACCATTCATCTTATTGTTTCTTGTTCATTTTTTGGTCTTTAGTTTAATTTGGCTTCGGTAAATCAACTCTGTTAATCGTAGGCTAAATATAATTTTATTAATCTTATTTGGTACTTATACGTTAGTCCCTGTGGATTCGACATCCCGTACTTAATTTTCACTATACTAAAACTTGACAACCGTGCACTTGCGGTAGAATCGCTTCACACTATTCTTTGAAATATCTTTTGTTTAAAAATAAAGCGGTCAGTAGCACTCTCCATAAAGGGAGTTATTCAAAATAAATGTATAAATGTAATGACGGTTACTCGTCAATTAAAAGCAATAAAGTTTATCATTATACCTATTTGGTTGAATCTTATAATCAAATGATATGAGTATTTGAGGAATGTAATTATAATTCGCAACGCTAATATGCAATGTTAAACTTATTATTTTTCTGTGAATGTTAACTTAAATGCATAAGTGTGAGACTTGTGTGGAGACTAACTTAACAAAAATCATCATTCATTTGTTGGAAAATACACCTCTAGAATTAATTCACATTGATGATTATGAATCAAAGTTTGTGCAAACTAGAGGTGGTGAAAAGTAATCCGTTACTTTATCGATAACTTCACAAGATATTGCTATGGCTATTCGCTACGAAGTAAACACGAGACCATAGAAGTGTTTAAACACTACAAGAATGAGGTTGAAGACCAATTATGCAATTGAATTTGCAATGAAAAATGGTAGATTGATTCTATTTGAATTTTCTACACAATTTACTCTTAAGGTTTGAATTTCCAAGAGAATTAAATATTGAATTCATCTTTTTCTAATTTGCATGCTTAAAATGAAAACAATGAATCAATTGCCACAATTGTTTTGACTAGGAGGTGTTGTCATTTGATTCATTTGAGTTGCCTAAGCATTTTACGCTTAAGGTTTGAATTTGCAAGAGAATTAAATCTTGAATTCAAGTCTTCTAAGTTTGAGTTTGCACTTGGGAAATTTCCCAACTTATTCCCAGGATGAAGGGGGGTTATGACCTACCAAAGTAGTGATGTTAAGTTTGATACTTTTAATGATTCGTATACCTGAAAAGTGGAGTATGGTAGGAACTCTTAATACGAGATAACATATGTAAGTGTGAGGATCGGCAGCCTCAATTAAACACATCAAGGTGTTCCATGGCCAAAACGGACACAACCGAGAAATCAAAACAAAGTTTGAAAAGTTACTATGTAGATGTTAATGTCTGGGTTTACACAAACCGCCAAGAAGTTCAAGATATCATGTTCACTTTGTGGCCTAGTAAATCCAATAGTATTATGCTAAGGAATGTTCAAAGCCAAAAGCTTTGGAAATTTTGAGGCTTAATGAATTAAATTTGAGCAAGATAAAAATTTGTTTAATGAATTGAAATTAAGCATGAAACGAGGGCATTAAATGAAAGTTTCGGGCACCAAAACACTGCCCGAAAAAATTCCGGGCAGTGTCACTGGCGCCGCGGCGTCGGGTGTTGCTGGCGCTGTGGCACCACTGCCTGGGAAAAACTGGGGGCAGCGCCCGCCATTTCGATAGTTTTTCTGAATCCATGCACCCTTTGGCGTGCATGTGCGATTTTTCATGGATTAATGCCTCCAAAATGTGTCTTTTGGTGACATCTTATGGCATAGTATATGTATAATATCCGTAGATTGAATGAATATCAGATTTTCAAATCAAAAACATATATTTTTTGAGAGAAAAGTAAGATCAAAGTGCATATTCATACACATTCATATCTTTTTCTTAAAAAGGAGAGTTTGCAACCTTTATGGTTGATGTTTTTGTGATTTGGTGTGTTATTCTCACAAGAAGAAGTTGTTGTACCTTGGGAGAGGATTGCCGAATTCTGAAAGCACCGTATTTTGAAATAACTTTATCATATTTTTAATTGATAAATGGTTTTTTTCTGAAATTAATGTAAATTGTGATTAATCTAAGAAATTGAAACATATGGTGGCTTGAGCTACTGTACAAGTGACAGCAGCCATGTCTTGTGATAAGGAAATACGACCATGTCATTAGAGTATATCGACGATCCAAAATAATCTCGATAATCACCTTATAGTCAAGGTATTATCCTGGCCGTAGGATCAAATTTTCCATTATGATGGTCCCTCTCCATAACAAATGTATTATAAGAAACTAGTCCCCTCCTGCACGCATTGCGTGCATATATATTTGCTTTTTTGGTAAAATGATGTGATAATTATAAGATACATTTTTTTATTTTGGTTTTAGTTTTTTTTTAAATTTAAATTATGAAATGATTATACAATATTATTATAATGATTATATAATATTTTTATATTTAATTTATTTGGATTTTATAATTTTTAGGGTAATATGGTAATTTGCATGGTATGTGTGATGGTAATTTGTAAGATTGAGAATAGTATAACGTTAATTGGTGGACACATGGATGACACGTATGATTGTAATATTTTAGATTGGGAGGGGCATAAATGTAATTAGACATTGGTATGAAATGGTCGGACCACTAATGTACTCACGCATTATATATAGTATTGATATTTAGTTTTTTTGGATTTTAATAATTTTTAAGGTAATATGGCCATTGGCATGGTATGTGTGATGGTAATTTATAAGATTGTGAATAGTATAACGTAAATTGATGGACGCATAGATGACATGTATGATAGTAATATTTTAGATTGTGAGGGACATGAATGTAATTAGACATTTGTATGAAATGATCGGACAACTAAGATACTCACGTATTATATATTTTACCTATTATATAAGGGAATAACTGGTCACTGTAGCGATGAATAGTGAAACAGTGTTGGGCATTTTATTTGGGCTTCCCTCAAGTTTTCGTGGGCTTTGTTAAAATTCTCGTGGGCTTGCCTCGATTTTTTCATGGCCATTCGTTGTGGGCTTACCTCGAATTTACATGGGCCTGCGTTAGGCCTTTTTGGGTGTGTTTTTCAGGGCCATTCGTTGCGGGCTTACCTCACGATTGTGTCCAACATTTTTATTGGTCCCGGGCGCGCATTGCGCGGTGCACAAAAACTAGTAGTATAGATAAGTAAACCAAAAAATAAATTTGACTTTAAATGGTTTTTCGATCCCATTTATTATACTACATTCGATTTAATAAATTCGAGTGTTAGTATTATATCACTGGCTTTATTCGCTTGTTAAAAAAAATAATTAAATAGTAATCATTGATAAAAAAAAAATAAAGGGTAAACTAACAAAAAATGACCTAAACCTAAATTTTCTTTAATTTTACCCATTTTATCCATTATTTTATATTTTAACTCTCCAACAATACTTTCATATTTATTCTAACTCTCAATCCCACAACACTTTACCAATTTACCATTACTAGTTGAAAGGGATTAACTGATTTATACTCCCTGGAGTTTTAATTACTTTTTACCCAAAGTTTTACCATTTTTTCCAATAAACTTTTCCTTCGCGATCCGTCTTCTTAAAATGATATCAGAGCCTAAGTTTATTTTGAAAATATTATAGTAATATCTTGAATATTAATTTTTAACATATGCGGGGGAGACGATCCAAGAAAAATTATAGATCTGAATGTATGTTCGAGGTGCAACTCATACAGCTGGTACTCCCAGAAATTGGAATAACTAAATCAAGGATCAACCATAAATGGAATATTCTATTGGAAATTGGTGATAGCCCTACTATCATAAACCAGTATAAAAAATAGGAGAAAGTAGCAAGGAACATTTACAGGATGAACCTCAAGCTACAATTCGAGTTAATTAAGGCTCAGGAGAGAGATCATCATGAGCATAACCACATGATTCCAGATCCAAACCATCCCACAGGATCCGGAACAGGCGAATAAACCAATCTTTCGAGAAATCAAGCCGGATACTTTTAAGATCTCTCAAGATCTTAGAGAGATATAAAAGATAATGCAGCATTATGGATACCTAAAATACCATGTCCCTGTACAGTTCCATCGGAGATAATGATTAAACATCATGAGAAAATTCTTGAAAACTTTCGGGATGTTCAAACCCGAGTAAAGGAGTTGGAGTCACGACCAAGTTCTTCAGGAAGAAAGAAAAGAGGGTGGTTACCACCGTCCTACGGAATAGAGCATGTGTTACACCAAAAGGGAAAAGTAGAGGAGGTCCGAAGGCCTTTGACGGAGACTAAAAAAATGATTGCAGTACTACGAGGAGAGCCAATACTTTAAACAAAGTAATGGAAAGAATCAACCTGGAAGATCTGCGTGATATTGTTGATTCGTTTGCGGGATTAAATCTCGTAGACTTTAAAACAAATCAAGTTGGCGGAATTCCAGGACTTCCACCACAAAAGAGTTTCGGGTCACAAAATCCACCCAAAGGAGATCAAAGCATGCCCCACCAAGATGATTTTACCACTGGAGAAAACTTAGATCCCCCAGTTGGAGTGAGAAGTTGTCCCCGCAAGCCAGAGATACATCAAACGCCTTACGAGAATCTCAGTTTGATCTGATTCATCCATATGGACTTATGCTCAACATGGATATCGTGGATATTAAAAATCGAGAAGTTCTTATTGATGAATGGGCTTCAGCAATGAAAATCGCAGCAGGAAGACTTGATCTAAGCGAAGAAGGATTCATATTACTCCTTAAAATGAGTCTGGAAGGATTAGCCAAGATTGCCTGGGAACTTGGAGACCCAGGTACCGAGGAAAATGTTTTAACCGGAGAGTCTCTGAAAGAAATTGTGGACAAGATGTCAAAAAAAATTAAAATTTGTTTCATTGGAGTAGGCTACTTCGACAGAATGGAGGAAGAGAAGGCAAAAAAATATAGACAAGCTCTATAGAGAATGTAACTACATGGTATATGCTATGTAGACGAGTACATCAAACTCTTCACAAAGTACAGATGGAAGGCAAAGGTAATAGAAAAAGATGCAGCAGAACACTTCTTTGCCAAATACAGAGTCCATTGAGAGAAATGCTTATCCAGGAATATACACCACAAGTAATATAGATGGTGTCCAGGAGAATGTCATTTCTTAAGGTAAAGCTTGCAGAGTGGCGCTATCAAGCAAAGCTCCAAAAGAACTACAAGAAGCTAAGAGGAATCAACAAGACAACTCTTCTTTGTTGTACATGAAATGATATCCTTACTATCATTGGAAACTACCCACAAAGGCGGAAGATGAAAAAACACAGAAGTCATCCTTATGCCCGAGGAAGTAGTTCAAGAAGAAGTAGGTCTTCATGGAGACCTAGAAAGTTCTGGTCAAAGCAAAAAGCTCGAAGGTACAGAGCCGGACAAAGATTAGGACCAACAAAGAGTAGAACCTCATCAACAGGTTATAATCAAGCAAGTACTAGCAGAGCACTGACGAAGAGAACTTTCAGACGCACTCATACTCGTGCGAATTAGAGTTTCAAATATTGTAACTGTTGGACATGCGGAGCAAAATGACATATCTCTACAGATTGTCCAGAAAACCAAAGCCGGGGAGTAAGACAGTTCGAGCATACCAAGGAGTTTGAGGATGCTGTTTATTTTTGGGACTTGGTACATGTGTATCAATTTGAGGATATTCCCTCAGATGAAAGCATGTACGAAGAAGAGATCTATTGTGACAATGGAGGTGAATCCAGTTCAGAATCAGAGTGAATGAGAATTCCTTCAACACATGATCAGAGAAGAGCCGTCAGGATTTTTCTCTCACCCCACTGTTTCTCATAAAACTCTTATGAGGATCATGAAGGAAGAACCAAAGCTTTAGATGTATGATGGATTTACAATTAGATCAATGAAAGAGCTATGTATATGCTTGGTCTTCGAAGTAAGAAGCATCAGATTATCCATAGGGTGGCAACAGATGAATTTACGATCCTGATGGAATTCACAGGAAACCAAATTGAGATGCAGTTAATCCCATACAGAGAAATTCAGGAGATTACGAACAAGGTTAAAAGAGAAAGTGCTACATGCTCTCATGGATTCATAGAGCCATTAGAGTTATAATCAAGAAAACTTTCAAGGAAGGAATTGATTCGCCCATCAATCTGGCGATCTTTGACAAGAGAATCTCGAACCTTAAAGATTCTTGTTTGGGAGCAGTTGCAGGAAATTTGTATGCTGGAAAGATGGCCTTCAACATATTTTTCAGAATTGCATACAAGTTGGAAATCAATATTTTAACAAGGTTCTTACTCTCCATCAGGATTTTAAGAGAATGATTTGATAAAAGAAGGAACTAGGTCTTATTCGATCACATACAAGGTGTCTTACGAGTTCTCGAAAACTCATCACTCAAAAGTATTCTGAGAAAGGGATTCGTCGAAGTCCCCAGAATCTTCGAAGATTTCGTAAAAACAGTTTTGCCGGATATTATCGATAATCCAACAATTGAAGAGATCGACATGAGGATACAAGACCAGCCTATTTTGAACAGAAGCAGGAGCCTTATGATCGAGCCAAGAAGAATGTCTTTCCAATAGGATATGTTGATCAGAAACTATCCTGAGGAAAAATAGAAAGTCGTCTCGAGCAGGATTCAGAAAATGCCTGATGTATTCAAAACAACAGGAATGCTGAAATGCTCAGAAGGCTGGAGAGAAGTGCAAATAATCTTCGTCATTACTGAGAAAAACAATATCTTCCCTTGTGATGTTCTTTATTATTTGCAACAACCTACAGTTGGAAGGTATCAAGGAAACCTTCAAATTGGTGAAATTGATCTAACAATTGCAGGAACTACAGGTATGATCCTAGAAGAGCTTCTTCTTGGGATTGAGTTTCTTGAGGGACACAAACCTTGGGAAAGATTACATGATGGAATGGAATTCACGGTGGATGGGAAAAGATATAGAATTTGATGACCACCAGTCCATTCTCAATATACATCTCAGTCGGGATGTTATACGAGAAATATCGTGCAGAATATTTCACATCATATATTGATTCAGGAGCTGGAATATGCACGGCCAAAAGAGACATCTTCCCTAAAGAAGTTGGTGAGAAATTACCAGCCATTGCCGGAAGAGACTTTTCCAAGCAGATTCTTATTCTTAATGAATGAGTCCAGACGGCGGAAATAATCATCGGAGGAGTAGCTGGTACCCCCTGGTACAAAGTCAAGATTCCACCTATTTATTTCCATGATACATGAGCTAATCTACTGCTAGGAAACAATTTCCTATAGACATTCAAGAGGTTTACACAGAAGCGAGACAAGGCGGCTTATTTTCACAACCCTTTGTGATCATAAGATTATTGTGCAATGATTACGGGAGGCATTTCACAGAAAATTCTCCATTAGTTTTTGCAGAAAGCATGGCGATGAAGGAAAACTTTGACACCTTAAGATGAATGATCAGCGGAAATTTGGTGAAGCAATCCTTCGGTTTTGACAACAACGTCCTAGTGAAAATGATTCCCAAACTTTTGACTTGGTTAATATTATATCTTTCAGAGAACATGATGATGAAGAAGTCACTCCAGAAACCCTGTTGTTACTAAAAATGGCGTTATAGGACGAAGTTCCACAACCTGAAGCTACCCTCGAAGAGCAAACTACTCTAGAGGATGTGAAAAGGAAAATTAAGAGGAACTACAACGAGGATCCACTGGCATGGTGGAATAAGAATGATCTCAAAGCTACTTTGAAGGTAAAAGACGAAAAAGAAAATGAGTTTGTCAGATTCAGACCAATCCCCATGAATATGGAAGATCGGATGGATATGCAGATAATACTTAAGGAACATCTTGACCTTAAGTTAATCTCAGCATGTGTTTCTCCATATGGCAGTCCAGGATTTCTTGTTCGGAATCATGGAGAAATCAAACGAGGAAAGCCAAGGTTAGTAATCAGATACAAAGGAATCAACGACAACTTGGATTTCGATGGATACTTTATCCCAAGCAGAGAACATTTAGCAAACAGCATCAAGAATGCCAAAGTGTTTTCCAAATTCGATTGTAAGTTTGGATTTTACCAGATTAAAATGGAGGAAGGAGGCAGAAAATTCACAGAATTTTCCACACCACAATGACATTATATCTATAATGTCATGTCCATGGGATTGGCAAATGCTTCCCAGATATTCCGAAGGAAGATGGATAATCTTTTCAAAGATTAGTTCTGCTTCATGTTCGTGTATATTGACGACATCCTTATTGCGTCAAAAAACATGAAAGATCACCTTTCACATTTGGAAATCTTTTCATATGTTTGCTACAAGGAAGTATTAGTGCTATCCGAAAGGAAGACAGTAATTGCTACTAGACAAATCGAGTTTCTTAGGATCGAGATTGATGAATCTGGAATCATCATTCAAAACCATATTGTTAAGAAGTGCAAGGATATCCGGATGATCTTAAGGATTTAAAGCAGCTTCAGAGTTTTCTGGGAGTTGTTAATTTTGCTGGAATGTTCATTAACAACCTGGCAAACCACAGAAAGATATTCAGTCCGTTAGTCAAAAAAGATGTTAAATTTGAGTGGAACGAAGACCATCGACAAGCTGTCAAACATCTAAAATAAGTTTGCAGACAACTACCAAAGCTTGCAATCCCAAACGACGAGGATGAACTGATTTTGTACATAGATGCCAGTTATCATTGGTGGGCAGCTGTTCTCATGAAGGTCACACCAGACGGAGAAATGTCATGCAGATCATGTAGCGGTCTATTCACAGATAGCGAAGCTATCCGATGGCATATCAAAGAGAAAAAATTTGCAGTCCGCAAGGCCTTTAAAAATGGCCATTATTTTTACTAGCAAATAAATTTATCTTGAGAATAGATAATACAAGTGCCAAGTCTTTTCTGAAAAACAAAAATGAATCAAAACCAGAGAATGCTAAACTTTTAAGATGGCAAGCCGAATGCCAATATTATGATTATGATATTGTCATTGTGAAATTTGATAAAAAAAGTTCTTCCAGATTTCTTAACACGAGATGGAGGGACACATTGTTGATGATACCCTCAAGAGGCTGAGGCATCTCAGGGAAAACCTGGAGATCCTTGATCGAGATTTTGGGACTATTTGTCTTAATGCAGATGTCGCAGAACGACTTCAACAAGCAGATTAGGAACTTGTTACTGATCACATACGATCATGCTTTCGGGACCAAGAAAGTTTATTTGAAGTCTTGAAAGGGCCCATGCTCCAGGCTGCATCTTCAACGGTGCAAAAAGAAGTGTTTAGAGAACGGAGCTCATCTAACCTTGAGGCAAGAGATTCATATACCCCTGTCACAAGTGCTACAGATGATGCATTCCTTGAGGATGTACAAGTTGTAGCGAATGTTGAGGGTCAGATGTCATCACAGTCTGAATCTTCAAGTCAACCCAGCACCTATGGAGTAAAAGATTGAGAGTTGAACCTTAGGACTATGACTGACAATTCTAGAGTTCGAACTAATGATGGTTTAGTTTCTTCTCCTATGCAGGATTACCAACGTACTTGGGAGAAATTGATAACCAGGCGGTGTATCAACCCAGATAAAACTATTGTTGATATCTCTGGACAATATCAAAGGGTTTGGATGAAACCAGACAGCCATCCAAACGAAGTTCAGGAATGGTATAATTTCGGAGCTCTTGCTTCGGTTTATACTATTGCACCAGCTTTCTCGAAAATCTCAAAATTATCCAAATGGATCAGAGAAGTTGTTCACGAGACATGTGCCAATAATCCACATTTGGCCATATGAGATATTTTTGAGTTGTATTTTTTCAGTGCTGCTCCAAAACCAGCAAAGAAGGGCTTCATTGAAGCTTTTCATTTTATCAAGCTTAGACGATTATACGGGAACGCCTTAAAAATATAAAAACGGCGCTACTAGGGGATCTATCAGTTTTGGCTGGGACTATCACAGAAGATGAAGTTTCAACCAGATGTGCATTTAAGTTCTTTTAGAGTTCAACCAACGATACTTTCATGTTGAATTCCATTACATGAAAATCAACGAGATTTGCCGAAGAACTCTTCGAAACAAAGAGGGGAATTCTTTGGGAAAACAAGATTCCAGTGGGAAAAGAACTTACCAGAAATTCTGTAACATTACACACATTGGCCGATGGATAGATCAAATTTGCCAAGCATGCCCGGAGTAGAAGGAACCAGAGTTCGGGAAAGGATTCCGATCCAAACCCGGCAGATCAGAGGCGTGAAAAAACAGAAGACCCACCCACTGACAAGAGAGCCAGTTTTTATAAAGCCCGGGGACCACAAAAGCCAATAATGTAAAGATTCCCCTACAAAGGAAAACGAGTGGACCATTAAAAGATAATGCAATAACTATTCAATGCACTCAGACAAAAATAATGGACCACACACGAGAAAAGTTGGCACACACAAACAAAGATGTCAGACCACGTGAAAGTTAAGGTGCACTCACAGACGCACTCAACAATTATCAAGATTTGGAATCCAAAGTTGAAGTCCGGATTCATGCTTATATAAAGGCACTCATTCAAGAGGATAATGACATCGAATATTCTCCATAGTTTTCTGAGAATAAAAATTGTAGTCTTCAAGCTTTGTAATCTCTCAACTTTCATAGCTTGTTAATATTTTCTTTCTTGTGTAATAGTTTGTTCTGTATTTCAGTTTATGTGTTTTTAAGTCAAGCCTCATCTATATGAGAGGCTAAAACACGTTTGTCTCCTTCCACAAGGAGACGTTTTAATGTAATAGATATTATAAGTATTTCCAGAATAAAAATAAGGTTGTTGCCCATATATCTACCAGATTTCTGTAAATCATTCTTATATCTTGATTATACCTTACACCTTAAGGTAGAAAACGAATTAGGGTTGTGCTATGTAGTTTCTGAAGGAGTCGGATAACTTGCAGACAACCTCGCATGAGGGGCTGAGGTTGGATGGTGAGGAGCCATTCGTAAAATAGTTTGGGGGCAGTAATTTTTCGACTGATGGCTTTGCAACCTACCTCACCTGGTGCCGTTATGGTCAAAATTGTATATTTCAGTTTGTTAATTTTTTATTGTAATACGGAAGCATGATGAGCCTGCTATTTAATTTTATATGTTCTTAGAATAAGGGAATTTTAGGGCTTAAAATTTATCATGAACCGTTAGTCCTTTGCAAAAGTATGCTCTTGAGATTTCTCAAGATGATAGAAATTGAAGGATCTCATGTTCATATAATACCATTTAGGCCCCTGCATTTACGTATCCTCTTATTAGGAGTTGTTTATTAGAAAAAAATGAGATTTGGGTGTTTTTTGTAAGAATCCTAAAAGCATTAGGGAGTTTTATGCAATTAAAGTAAAAGTTTTTATGTCATTTGAGATTAGGTGGGAGTTGAAATAAAGAAACGAAATATAGAAGAGAGTTTAAATAAAATGTGAGTTTGTCCAAAAATAAAGTTCTAATTAAACTATGTAATGCATTAATATATGATTTGAGTATGCGATTTATTATTCTAATTTTGCTGAGACTGCTCACTTTCAAAAAACCTAATTTATAAGACTATATCTCAGTTTTAGGCGGAACAATTTTGTCAGCCAAAATTCAGCTCATTTTGGATTCGGAGAATGAGAGAAATGGCGTATCTACCTGCATTGAAAGAATCTCATTTCAAACCAAAACTCTTCAAGCTTTCATCCCCATTTTCGTTTGGAACCCATTCCTTCTTCTGCTCATCCGCCACCTCTGAAGTTGAATCCCCAAATGTTGATCTAAAAGCAGGTGCCAATGAACCCTCCTTCTCATCAAATCAAACTGCGGATTCTACTTCAACAAACACTACAGCAATTCCAACGAGGCAATCAGAAGGTAAGCGGCGGAAATCCCCTGAAAAAATAGAGGATATTGTGTGTAGAATGATGGCTAGTCGGGCGTGGACAACTCGTTTACAGAACTCGATCCGAAACTTAGTTCCGAGTTTCGATCACGAACTAGTTTACAATGTGTTGCACGGTGCCAAGAGTTCGGAGCACGCCCTCCAATTCTTTCGCTGGGTTGAAAGATCGGGCCTTTTGCAACATAATAGAGAGACCCATGTGAAAATAATCGAGATATTAGGCCGGGCATCGAAGCTCAACCATGCCAGGTGCATATTATTAGATATGCCAAAAAAGGGTTTGGAATGGGATGAGGATTTATGGGTTTTGCTGATCGATAGTTATGGGAAAGCAGGTATAGTTCAGGAGAGCGTGAAGTTGTTTCAGAAAATGGAGGAACGTGGAGTTGAGCGGACCTTAAAATCTTATGATGCTTTGTTTAAGGTAATCATGCGTAGGGGTAGGTATATGATGGCTAAGAGATATTATAACAAGATGCTGAATGATGGCATCCAACCAACTAGACATACATTTAATGTTTTAATTTGGGGATTTTTCCTTTCGGAAAAGGTTGAGACTGCTGATAGATTTTTTGAGGATATGAAGAGCAGGGGGATTATGCCGGATGTGGTCACATACAATACATTAATCAATGGATACTGTCGAATTAAGAATATGGAGGAAGCTGAACGGTATTTTGTGGAGATGAAAGGGAGGAACATTGAGCCAACAATAGTATCTTATACGACAATGATTAAAGGGTATGTCTCTGCTGAGCGAGTTGATGATGCATTGAGGTTGCTGGAGGAGATGAGGGGGTTTGGGATTAAGCCAAATGCCATCACATACTCAACTTTGTTGCCTGGGTTGTGTGAAGCAAATAAGATGTCTGAAGCTCGAAATATTTTGAAGGATATGATGGATAAGTATATTGCACCTAAGGATTCCTCAATTTTCTTGAAACTTATTTCTGGCCACTGCAAGGCTGGTGATTTGGATGCCGCTTCAGATGTGCTCAAGACTATGATTAGGTTGAGTGTTCCGACAGAAGCTGGGCATTATAGTGTTCTGATTAAAAATTACTGTGAGGCTGGTCAATATGATAGAGCGGTGAAGTTGTTGGATAAGCTCATCGAGAAAGACATCATCTTGAGACCTCAGAGTACTTTGCACATGGAGCCTAGCGCGTATAACCCACTGATTGAGTATCTTTGCAGCAATGGTCAGACTGCAAAAGCTGAAACACTTATGCGGCAGTTGATGAAGTTGGGTGTGCAGGATCCCATTGCCCTGAACAATCTGATTCGCGGGCATGCAAAAGACGGAACTCCTGATCCCGCCTTTGAACTTCTGAAGATCATGGTTAGGAGAAACATTCTTTCTGAAAAAAGTGCATATGATTCTCTTGTCGAATGCTACTTGAAAAAGAACGAGCCTGCCGATGCAAAAGCAGCTTTGGACAGTATGATTGAAAATGGGCATCTTCCAGATTCATCATTGTTTAGGACGGTGATGGAGATCTTGTTCAAGGATGGACGAGTTCAGACGGCAAGCCGAGTGATGAAAACTATGTTGGAGAAGGGGGTGAAGGATCATGAAGATTTGATTGCTAAAATCTTGGAAGGTCTGCTGTTGAGGGGTCATGTCGAGGAGGCCCTTGGAAGAATCGAACTGATTGTCGACAGTGGCATTTCACTGGATTACGATAGCCTCTTATCCGTTCTATGCGAGAAAGAAAAGACAATTGCTGCCTTGAAACTATTAGATTTTGGCTTGGAGAGAGAATTCATTGTCGATTTTTCGAGCTCCGAGAAGGTGTTGGATGCCCTATTATCTGCGGGAAAAACTCTCAATGCATACTCAATCTTGTGTAAGATTATGGAGAAAGGAGGAGTAAAGGATTGGAGTTGCTGCAAAGATTTGATCGATAGTCTCAATCAAGAGGGACACACAAAACAAGCGGATATTCTATCCCGGATGGTCATGGGGAAGAGCAAGCAGGCTGATGGAAAGAAAGGTAACAAAAAATCAGCAGTGGCTCACTAATCGAAATAGTTTATGATTTTGCACCTCTGTCATTGCTGACAACTTGTTATTGGAGATTGGTTCTGGCCTTTAAAGTGTACACATTTCTTAGCACTGTGCAAGAAACATCGTGTTGGTTAAATAGCAAAAGTAGATGGCATATTGCTCGGTTCGAGTGTTTCCTGAGTTTTGATTTACTTGTTTCTAATAAGATAAATTTCGGCTGAGCTTCTTTAATTTTGTAACCAATTTTTTTATAAATTTGAAGGTAACACCATCTAATTCCTTTTTAAATTGATTAATCTCTCCTTCCTTCTCAGCCTAATTTATTTGTGCCCATTAATACTGTTATATACCGTATAACAATTCACTCAATGATCCAAGATGTAATCGAACAATCTGATATTGTGTAATGATCAAATTCAAAGAATAATCAATGAAGAAATTTCTGGGAAGAACATGAAGGAATTTTATTCACCAAGAGAATTCAATACAGAATATGTAAAGTAAGAATGAAAAGTTACAATTAAGCATACACCACACATCTATTTATACAAGTCTCTCTACACCACTCAACTAGCCGTTAGGTATGGCAGTTATAAGCTTTAGTTATGAGCTTGAACTCTTTATATACATGTGCATGTATCGTGCATGTATCTTGACTTCAGTTAGCTTTCTCGATCACATCCCAATACTATAGTATCTGAGTTGCAAGATTATGACATCTCTCATATCAATTCTCCACCTTGGCCATAGATTCAACTCCAAACAAAAATGAAATTTGGTTCCTGGCAATGACTTGTAACCATATCTGCTGGATTATGATCCGTTGAGATCTTCTCGATTCTTACTTCTCCTTTTGCAATCACCTCCATGCAAAAATAAAGTCTAACATCAATATGTTTTGTTCTTTCATGGCATACCTGGTTTTTGGCAAGGTGAATTCCACTCTGGTTGTCTGTGAACACCGTTGCTCCCACTGGTTTAGACTCCAACATTTTTGCAATTCCTTTCATCCATATTGCCTCTTTAATTGCTTCTGTCACAGCAATGAACTCAGCTTCCGTAGATGATAGTGACACAACATGTTGAAGCAATGAACTCAGCTTCCGTAGATGATAGTGACACAACATGTTGAAGGTTGCATTTCCAGCTCACCGCATTTCCATGATACTTAAACACAAAACCTGTCAAAGATCTTCTAGTATCCATACTTAAAACACAAAACCTGTCAAAGATCTTCAAGCTACCAAGAGCATTCGAATAAGGAATCTTATTCATTTCAGCCTCTTCATCCTTTGTTTGTGGTGAATCCTGAGATGACAGTTTGAAATGTTGTCCTAAATAATCACAGGCTTTGCTAGATGCATATTAAACCTTTTCAACACTTTTTCAATATAACTCTTTTGAGAAATAAGGAAGGTTCCAATAGCTTTGTTCCTGCTTACTCCATTCCAAGGATCTTGCCAACTGCTCCAATATCCTTCATCTCAAATTCATTCTTGAGTAAACACTTAAGCATTTTTGTCTCAGATTTATTTGTAGATGCTATAATCATGTCATCAACATAAAGTAATAGATAAATAGAAGTTTTCTTTTGATACACACAATTATCAACTCACACCTAAAAAACCCTATCTGCAACATATATGCATCGAATTTGAGGTACCATTGACGTGGTGCTTGCTTTAATTCGTACAAGGATTTTCTTAGCAAACAAACTTTATGTTCACCACCCTGCTTTACATATCCCTCGGGTTGTTCCATGAAGATCCTTTCATGTAGATCATTGTGCAAGAATGTTGTTTTGACGTCTAAGTGTTCAAGTTCCATATCCTCTTGCACTACTAGGGATAATAACACTCGTACTGATGTAAACTTCACAACAGGGGAAAATACATCATTATAATCTACCCCTTCACGTTGAGAGTTCATTTTGCCACTACTCTTGCTTTGTATCTTGATTTCTCAGTTTCATGAATGCATCCTTCAATTTATAGATCCACTTGCACCCTATGATCTTATGCCCAGTTGGTCTGTCTACCAACTTCCGGGTCTCATTTTTGTGCAGTGATTCTATCTCATCATTCATTGCTTCAAGCCATTCTCTTGAGTTTTTGCTCTCAATGGCTTGAACATAATTGAGTGGTTCATTCCATCTATCTCATGAGCAGCATTCAAAGCATATGCAATAATGCCTACTTGTGCATATCTTTCGGGTGCTTTAATTCGATCTCTTGCCAAGAGATAATCATCACATTCATGCTCATTAGTTTGAAGTCTATCCTGACTTAAACTAGGTTGATTTGACTTTATACCAGAGTCATTGTTTAGCTCCACCTCAATGTGAGATTCCTTTGAGTCTAGATGTTGAACATTCTCTATTTCATTCACTGATTTTTGAGTGATACATCTCAGTGTTCACTGCCTCACCCCAGAAACTTTTGGGTACATTTTCACTTAACAATAGACACCTTACTCTTTCCATAATTGTTCTATTCATCCGTTCAACAAGTCTGTTTTGTTGTGGAGTATGCTTCACTGAATGATGCCTTTCAATCCATTGTTCTCTACAGAAATGATTGAATTCGCCAGAGCAGAACTCCATTCCATTGTCAGTGCGAACTCTTTTAACTCCTCTGCCGCATTGATTTTCAACTTGTTGTTTCCAATCCTTGAACTTAATTAAGGAATCATTTTTATTCTTAAGGATGAAGGTCCATACTCTTCTTGAGTAATCATCAATTATGGATAGGAAATATCTTGCACCACTTTGTGATAGTACTCTCGAGGGTCCCACAAATCCATATGGATGTAATCCAGTTTTTCTTTCGTGGTGTGAATGCCAGTAGTGAACTTGAGCCTTTTTTGCTTTCCAAGAACACAGTGCTCACAAAAACCCAACTCAGATATGCTTTTTGTCCCCAAAATCCCTTGCTTACACAATTCTTTAAGCCCTGCTTCACTGAAGTGTGCCAAATGCATATGCCAAATTTGAGTTTATGTCATGTCTTTGAGTGTAACCATGCTTGATTCTCCTATAATGGGCTTCCCTCTCAATAGGTAAAGTCCATTCTCAAGATATGCTTTCATGATTATGAGTGATCATTTCGAAACTTTGAGGGTTCCTCCTTCGAGTTTACAACATAATCCAAATTTGTCAAGAACACCTAATGAAACCAAATTTCTTTTTAGTTCGGGCACATATCTCACATCTTCAAGAATTCTTTCCGTTCCGTCAATGAGACCCAACTTGATAGAACCAATACCCAAAACTTTGCATACTTTGTTATTACCAAATAACACTTGACCACAGTTTTTCGAGATATAGTTTGAAAACCATTCCTTGTGATGGCACATGTGAAATGTGCATCCTGAATCTAGGGCTCATTCTTGGTAAGATTTCGTTTCAGTTACACAAAAAGAACATCAGAACTTTCATATCCATCAGTGACAACTGCATCACCATCTTGAGATTGGTTATTGTGAGGATACTTCTTGCAATCTGGGCAAGCTCTTTTGAGATGTCCTTCCTTTTTACACAAGAAATATTTTATTTTTTTTCTTTCTTTTGACATCGATCTTGAATGATTTCTTGGCTTGAATTCTCGTTTCTTGAATCTTCCTCTTGCATTGAGACTTTTGGCTTGAGATTCATTCACTCCATCAGTTTTCTTCTTTAGTTCCTTCGAGAATAGTGCTGCTTAAACTTCTTCTAATGACAGTGAATCTCTGCCATACGGTAATGTATCAGATATATTTTTAAATTCACTCGGAAGTGATTTCAGAAGAAGTAGGGCTTGGTCCTCATCATCAACCTTTATATCAAGATTCTCAAGATCCAGGATTATCTTGTTAAAGTCATCCATGTGCTCTTCAAGGGCACGTCCATGCATCATCTTGAATGCATACAGTTTCTGCATGACATACAAGCGATTTGCCAGCGATTTAGTCATATACAAAGTCTCGAGTTTGAGCCAAACTGCAGCGGCAGTCCTCTCCTTTGAGACTTCTCTAAGAACTTTATCACCAAGGGACAAAATCAATGCACCGTGCGCCTTATCAAGAATCTCTTTCTTTTCTTTGTCCGATAGTGAAATTGTCATATTCTTTTAACCATCCAAAGCTGCTTCAAGGCCCTGATGAACCAACAACGCTCTCATTTTCAAACGCCACAAACCAAAATCGTTCTTGCCCCTGACGTTTTCGATATCATACTTCATCGATCCCATCTCGTCGATTTTCGATCAACCTGGCTCTGATACCAAATACATTGAGTATTATATATAAATAATAATGGTAATAAAAAGTTCACGTGCCAGCTTATCAAATTCGACAAGACGAAGTGAAATAGAATGATTCACAAGCTAACTTGATTCATCTCACTGCCCTATTACATAAGCAATTCAACATTCGAGTGATATAATTTTTAATTGTGACAATTACAACACAATCTCGGTTTTCTTGAAATTTAATTTGTTTTAATTAACTTTGATGAAAAGTTTTACTCATTTATATGTACATGTACAAAATGTAATGTGAAAATACCTACTGAATCACAATTAAGCATGACTTGGCCCATCAGTTCCAAATTCAATACTCATTTTCTGCAACCAAAGGCAGTGTTAACTTATTGCAAACATGGAAACATAAAATGACAACAGAAGCTACGTCGCCAGGGGCCACGGAAAGAAGAGCTTAATAGTACGATCCCGAATCAAAACATCATCTAATGTTGCCGATGTCCGGTAACAAATGGTGGCTGTGGCTTCGTGTCACTATGCTTCGATGCTTGATTAATGCACCTACGAGATTTCCTCCTGCAGAAAATATTCCAATTCCTCTTCGTTTTAACCAGCTTCTGAAACCTCTCCCTCATGCTCTCGCACTCCTTTTCGAGCTCAGAAACACGTTCCCTCATGTCATCTAAGCCCGATCCTCTACCATGTGAAACGCCCCTCTGGCGACCACCACTGTGGTTAGAGAGATCAAGAGCCAAATCTGGGTTGCGGGAGCTGTCAAGATTGTCCGACACAAAAAACCAACTTGATATTGAAGTGCGTAGACGCAGTTGTTCGAAGAATAAGACCTGCACAATCACTCTTAGTGGCAGCCTTTGGTTTTGAGCAGCATGTGTACTCGCCTCCAACGAGAGCTTCTGGCAGTTCATTAATCTACAGGTTTGCTCTCTCTCTGAATCTGTGAGCCAGGGATGTGCCTGATATTATTATATTCGATCAGTGCTGTTACATATGAAATTTCAAGATTTCTACAGCTAAATCCTATTGTTATATTGCAATTGACAGAATTTACAAAAGTTTACCTTCAGATATATATCGATGGCGCGGTAAATCCCATCAGAAACTGGTCTAGCATAATCAGGAACGGCAGCAGCAAGGGACTGGAATTTCGGGAACTTCAGATTCACATCCGATGCAACATCAGCCATATACGTGTCCACGAGATTAGCCACCATTGTTATAGCTGCCAAAGAGTTTACCCCTTCCCTTTGTTGGTCTTCTTCCACAACGCAAGGAGATGCAGCAGCTGATGCCTGTTCCATTGACATGAAATGATCAAGAATCCTCTGGAAACAATCGATATCGTATAAAGATTCGACAGAATACCCCATGTTTGGAACTAATAGATCTTCCAGTGCAGCTTGATCTAATTGGACCCCAACCCGCCTCTCCAAATTTTCTCTACATGATGGACTGGCTTGCAAAACAACAGCAGTGTGAAGCAACCTGAGAAGAAACCTTGTGTGCACGACTCCTCTCTGGTTTGGAAGCGATTCCCCTATATCTTCAAGAAGCGCCCTTTGATCTGCCTCGGAAGGGATGGAAATCGTCGACCCAGAATTCAAGTTCTTAAAACTCGATTGTCTGTTCATTTGTGGGATGCATCTCTTGGCGTAAAACACAAGGGCTCCAGCAATATTTTCAGGTTTCATACCTCCTGCTTCAACAGCCTGGATGAAGCGTTTAAACAGAGCGAAACCAAGAAACGAAACATCCTCATACCACCAGTCATCACTCGCTGGCTTCGTATCTGTAAAAGTACATATCCCATTCCACAAAACAGCACCAGCGGCTGCTCGTTCAGTCTCGGTCGACCCAGATAGAGGCCAATCGACTAACTTAGAATTGGCACAAGCAGCTGTTGCCAATGAGTTTATGCACCTCGACACAATGTGAAGGTCTTCTGCGAATTGTAAAACATCTTCACAGGTTTCAAGTGCCCTTATCATATCGGTCCAATTGCCGAGGACTTCAGCAAGAAAAGCTTCTGTCTGTGCAATGAGATTTCCCTCTCCATACTCTTCAGTCATTACAAGAAACTCAGCTGCACATCTGAGACATACTACATTCATTGACGACAGCTCTATTTTGACACCATAGCAGAATTTGGCAATTAGCTCGAAAGATTTGGCTCCTCCTGGTAACTCACTAAGTTGCATGACACAAGTAGATGCATCAGAACCAGTTGATTCTCCTATTCGTCTCTCAAGTAGTCCACTCCTCGACAGCAATGGAAACTATATAATTTGACTCATGTTACCTACTTATCATTATAAATATCAAAGTATGCAGTATCATTAAGTTGAAGGCCAAAGAGTTCAACTCCTCACACCTTATGAAGATGGAAGGACATTTCTCCGATT
The DNA here is from genome assembly GCA_907163345.1 of Haberlea rhodopensis. Lineage (NCBI taxonomy): Eukaryota > Viridiplantae > Streptophyta > Magnoliopsida > Lamiales > Gesneriaceae > Haberlea > Haberlea rhodopensis. Next base: position 6,946,733 of record CAJQUN010000005.1, on the reverse strand, counting down.
TCAATGGTGACATCACTCGGCAGGCCGGATGTGCAATTCCTAAAGAGATTGCGCAAAATTAAGCTTCATGAAAATGACTAAAGTGCCTACCATGACTGAAGCCATACGGATTCGATAATGGCAAATATCCTTGTACAACGAAATATATGTCCAGGAATGTATATAATTGGGCAGTTCTACAGAGATGAGCATAACTTAATCTATATCAATGGATAAATAAATCAGAGAAACAATGGATTCCATCATCTAAGCTATAGAAACGCTAAATTTCCTTTATTTACAGAAACATGCAGAGCTCAATGGAAGAAAGAGAGAGAGACGGGTAGCCTATTTGAGACAGTAAATCATTGGAACCAGATCTCGAACTTTTGAGACAGGTTGATGTGAGATAGGGGAACTCGAGCATAACTAAGTTCGGTAAAATCTTGATACATCCACAACCTAAAGCTAACAAAACAATATTAGATTTCATGGCTAAGTGCCATTCCTTATTTGTACAATCAAATAAAGATCAAATGTTGACTATGCAAATTGATTTAGAGCATTAATAATTATTAAGAATAGTAAATATCACGAGACCAAATACTCAGCAACTTAAAGTTAGAAAACGGCTCAAGAAATCATTTCCTTTCGGAAACAATGTGAATCAAAACCAAAAAACACTGCAAACGGAGGAATCCCACAAAAGGTCACCACCTTGTATCAAGAAATTCCGAAAAACAAACACTAAACAGAACGTAATATTTTCCCCTATTTTCTCTTTCAAGGCTTACCAAGATTGCCCATCTCGGCTAAACGATTCAGCTTTCGAGCCCAGCCTTAAGCACGCCATGAATCAATAATTCACCCCTTAATTTTCCGGAAGTTCCAAGAATCATGGGATGGAAAAGAACAATGAGAAAAAATGATAGATAGTTATGCGAGATATAACAGGGGAGAACTGAAAAGGTGTGGTTTTTGGTGATGAAATCCGTCATGGGAATGAGCCCGAGTCTACAGGAGAAGGGAAATGGCAAAAAAATCGGGTGCAGTTTATGGAGATTATCCAAATGTCTTCACTCTCCTTCACTTGCTGCACAGTATAGATTTGGTATTCTCATCTATCGGTTCATTACTTCTTTTTTGGCTGGAAATGAGTGATGAGTCTCTGTGACTCAATTATACATGTGGGTTCTTTGGGAAACATGGAACTTTGCATGAGTTCGACCATGTACGTAAAAGATGGACTTATTTTTTAATTTTTAATCTTATTTGAATTATGTTTTATATTTATCTTCACTTCCAATGAAAGTTAAAAATCATTTTAAACACCTATGTCTTTATCATGTGCTTGTAGAAGGGATATGTATTATACATACTAGCAGCCACGCATACGCGTTGCGTGTGCATAATTTAATTATTGATGAATATAATATATTGTATATATGTAAAACATTTGTATTTTTAAATGAATGAGCATACCACTATTAAAGAATTTGATCCTCATACATTCAAAACACAGAAAATTAAATAAATTTTTTCCAACATATCAGAATTACATGTGTGCTCCATACATAGAATCCAAACAACCCAGCAAGAGATACTACATCATTATTTAGATTTGTTGAGTATAACAGAGATATAGCATATTGTTTGCGCATATCCAACCAACTCAAATCAGATATTACACGTGAACAAACATAGAGAAATTCAAGAACCATTAACAAATTAACATGCCACTAAATTGAATATTGAATTTTTTCTTCATAATTTCACCTGCACGACAAATAATGATCATTAAAAACAATTTTCGATGTCAGCTTTAGATTTAGAAACAGCATGGCTCTGGAGGTTGCATCATGAAACGTTTCTAGTCTGCCATCTGAGTAAAATATGTAATAGTGTGAGCATGTATTGTTGATTTCATGACTCCCAGCGGGAGAAATTGAATAATTCAGCCCATCAAAGCATGAACAATTCTGAGCAATGCAAAACCCATGTTGGTTTGGTTAGCCCAAGGACATTCTCCTAGCTAATTTGAGTTCTGAGAGTCTTGAACCCGATACCTCCCACACCCCTCCCCAAATAGTGTAGGATTGTATTAAAATAACACATATTGGTTATGGTAAGAGGTACATGTATCCAAAATTGTGACAATGAGTCAATCTGCAACAATACAAAAACCAAATATTTCAAGCATCTACATTTCTATATAAAATATCAAGAAATGAAGATGATTTTTGAGTTCCTTTTGATCAAATTTAATAACTTTCATTTCCCCAAACTTCACCAAAATTTCCAACTATCGAGGGAGATGAGGAAACCCAGTTAGCAATCTCCATCAAGAATCACCAATGAGAAAAAGGTATTTATAAAGTAATGGCCGTAACCCAAAGTCGATGTAGCTAAACAGAGTGCATATCCTTCCTTACTAATTAAGCAAGAATGAGGAAATGAAATATATCATTAAATAATGTAAAATTCTAAGTGGAACAACTGTAAAGAATTGTAATCCATTACCAATTTGGGTTATGAATTTCAGATTTGAGCGGGTTTTTTTTACGTTTTGGATTATAGAAAGTTATATTGGAACATGGGGAAGATAAAGGTGAGAAATAGAGGATGGCTTTTTTTTTTTTTTCCTTCAAGTTTGGAGAAGAAAGTTCGATTGGGAGACAGATTGAGGATGAGAAATAATGAAAATAAATGTTTTGGGAGTTGCTCCTCTATTCATGTTGTTTTTAATAATTAATTAAAGAATAGTCTACAAAACAAATATAAATGAATGTTATTAATATATCTGAATCAAAAGAGCAGATCATTATTAGAACATAATTATACTCAACATAAATAAAAACAAACCTATAATATTATATTGTTAATATAAAAATGAGTCACAAATTTTGATAGACCCATCAAACCTCCGGTTCTAGTTTCAAACCTGAAATCATTCAAAGGTCTTGATTTCACAGAAAACCACGTATGCATAGGTTCCAGTTAAAATAATAAAAGCCTAAAAGAATAATTTATAGAGCGAAAATACAGAATCACATCGAGATTGTTTGAAGGGATGGTAGACCCAAAAAAAACTTATGAGGTCCACCAGAACGTCTACAATAAGCTGGCCCTCCATATCCTAAAGCATCTTACCTCCTTAAGTCAATGCTGCCCTCATCGGGCGTTCCACAGCGTTCCGTTGAGATCATCGATCAGTCCCGCTTTTTCCACTCACATATCGATCTTCTTCCTTCCTTCGAAATTGCCCTTAACCTGATAGAGGAGCATTATGGAGAAAAAGGCTTGAGTATAGTGGGGTATTTTCATGCTGATGAGAGAAAGCTTGAGGCTTTACCAAAAGGAAAGGATCCGAAGCCCTGTGATGAGGATTTCCCTAAAATGATGGGACCCCGCTTGCACCTAAGGGTCCCTTCGGTGATGTCTTGACATTTCAAGGGAAGTCTAAAATTGTTTGTGGGTTCAATTTTTTAAATCATCTATAATTTCATCACCTTATTAAAACAAGCAGAAGGTTGAAGTTGCGGGTAGGGAATTGGTTCTCATTATCTGTGATATGGGAAGTTAAACACAAGATCTTTAGGGTCTGGCTGGCTAGTCAAGCTCCTAAAAATCTGCAGTACATGGATTGAGTGAAAAGCAACTCACGATGTTCAGCTGCCCAGGATAATTGGTGATAAAATTCTTATCCCATGTTTAAATTTCCTCCTTACTTGTATATGTCTTGACGTGCTCAGTTTCACATCATTCTCATATTTAAATCTCCAAGCTAGGATCTCACGAAAGCTCTTCTAATTGTGGGATTGAAAAATCTTGAATATTTTGGTTGCTTAATTCTGAACTTGAAAAGAGAAAAAAGAGATCACTGTTGTAGGTTGTGACTCAAATAAAATTCTTGGGCTCAGTAATTAGATAATAAATTTGATGAATAATAAGAAAAGATTAGGGCCTTGCAAGGTTCTTTTATTGAATTTTTTGCACAAAGCTGCAGAGCAAAGGGAACATAGTTCTATATGTAGAGAATTTTTATCAAGCTTATTGGCTGATTGTTTGAAGCCATTTATAATCTGTGTTATTCATTTTACCTGCTTGATCTCCTATGCAGCATTGCTAGTTTAGTCATGCCACAATCTAGCTTCATGCTATCACTATATGATCTTCTTTAATTCACTGCAAGTGACAATGGCCTAAAGATAGTGCTATCACTTCCTTTATTATGCTTTCTAAAAACAGCCACTGTTAATTCTGTTTAGAAAAATTGACCAAAGGGAATTACGAGTTTAGAGAAATGGGGTTTCTTCTGTGTACGTCTTACACTCCCTAATGAGCTCTTATTTTGAAATAATTATCGAGCCAAATAATATCTTTATAATCCCAAATCCTTTTCTTCTGACTTCTTGCATCGAGATAGAGGAGAAAGTGGGACAACAGTTAGGTTGATAAATAGAGCAAGAATCTATTTGATTTTCTTATGCTCACTACATATCTTTTTTTATTATTATTATTAGTTATTTTACTTGCTATATTTTACGAATCATTGAGAGATTCAGGAGCTCAGGACATTATCATCGTGGGAATTTGAATACTTTAAATTCTTTATGATACATCAAATGCAAGATATTATTATTTTTAATTGTTTCTTTCTCGTGTTTTGTGTAGTACTGCAGTACTTACACCGAGCTCAGGAAGTGTTATATTTGGATATATGCATCTTGTCTATGCTCGACCCATGGTGAATCCAACCTCACTGAGATACCTTAGGACTCTCGTTCCTAATTTTGGTTCTGCATCTACTTTCGCCAAATATGTGTTGCTCAGCATCTGGCCTAATACTCAGCTCAGCAATCGACATCGACTTTGGCGCTCAATCATCATGCCTTGATTACAGTTATTCCTATCCAATTAATATTTGAATTTCATAGACATATATTTTGTGTCGTGCTGTCTCATTATTATTTAACATATGATCAACAGCTCGGGCGTGTAATCTAGCAGTAATGCCATATTACATTGAGCTCGGGATGTTCAATTGTGTCTATTTGTGCTTGGGATGTTCGATGACGTTCTATTATTGTTCGTGACATTTGATGCATGTCTGTTGTTGGCGGGTTAAATACGAGATCGGAATGTTTGGTTTGTATTTGAACCTAAAACGTGACTAAGTTCTGGTGCTCAGGATGTTCGAGTACTTTCTATTGTTGTTCGGGATATTTGCTATATGTCCATTGTTGGCGGGTTAAATATGGGATCGTGATGTTTGGTATGTATTTAAACCTAAAACGTGACTAAGTTGTGATGCTCGGGATGTTCGAGTACGTTCTATTGTTGATCGTGATATTTGATATATGTCCATTGTTAGCGGGTTAAATACGGGATCAGGATGTTTGGTCCGTATTTGAAACCTACAAAGTGACTAAGTTTTGGTGCTCGGGATGTTAGAGTACGTTCTATTTTTGTTCGGGATATTTGTTATATGTCCGTTGTTGGCGGGTTAAATACGGGATCAGGATGTTTGGTCCGTATTTGTACCTAAAACTTGACTAAGTTGTGGTGCTCGGAATGTTCGAGTACGTTCTATTGTTGTTCCGGATATTTGTTATATGCTCGGTTTTGGTAGGGTTGAATACGGCATCGTGATGTTTTGGTCCGTATTTGAACCTAAAACGTGACTGAGTTTTGGTGCTCGGGATGTTCAAGTACATTCTATTGTTGTTCGGGATATTTTATATATGTCCGTTGTTGGCGGGTTAAATATGGGATCGGGATGTTTGATTTGTATTTGAGCCTAAAACGTGACCGAGTTTTGGTGCTCGGATGTTTGAGCTTGTTTTGGAGTTCTACTGTTTATTAATTGGATCGTGATGTTTGGTCCATGTTTAAACCTAAAATTTACCTTTTTCCTAGAGCTCGGTTATATTATCTGATCGGGATGTTTTTCCTGGAGCTCAGTTATATTTATCTGCTCGGGATCTTTTCCTTGGAGCTTGATCAAATCTATTTGTTCGGGATATTTTGCCTGGAGTTCAGACATATTTTATCTGCTCAGGATATTTTCCCTGGAGCTCGATCATAATTTTATATGTTTGGGTTATTGATGCTCGGGATCTTTTGAGCTTTATTTGCTCGGGGAGTTTATTTGGTCTTGATGGATTTCACCCATCAGTGTTTGGTGTCACCCTAGAATTCAGTTAGCCCAATCATCTCAGGATGAACTTATATTTCGTTATGGATTTCATATATAATTGCTTGAAGTCTAGTCGGACGATTCAAAGTTTGCAAAGCTGAACACAGCTTATTATGATTCCGGAAGATTTCTTTACACTTCATTGCTTTTATCGAGTCTCCTCGACTATCTTGTCGACTAGACTAAAGCGGGATGTTAGTGATATGGGAGTAGTTAGTGGCAGGATGATGGGATATGGCAGGTGGGGAGAGGAGGAGAATGAGGAGGAAATGGGAGGAGAAGGAGGCCGAATTTTAGGAGAGGATTTTTCTTATTTATTGAGTAGTCTTCTCATCACTAGGGCTTGCCATATCTTTTAGGGCTCTCGGCCCTTAATCCGTGGGAGAATGCATACTCTTCCTTGGGTCTATTTTGCTTCATTCTTGTATGCAAATATTGTAAAAGTTATGGTTTATAGTGGAGAATTTATGTTGGACTATGTCCCGCGTTTTTTCTCTTCATCTTGAGGGGTTTTTCACGTAAAAAATCATGGTGTCCTATTTATTTTTTCTATTGCATTTTCTTTATCGAATAGCGAAAAACATAATCACATTATATATATATATATATATATATATATATATATAAACTTCGGGAGGTTTTTTAAGTATTAAAAAACGCCCTCGGATTTTGTAAATATAACAAAGCCGTGGGTTTTGATTAGGGATGGAACCGGGTCGGGTCTGAGACGGGTTTGGCCAATCCCAGGACCCGCCCCGCCTCAAAGAAAATAATCCATGATCCGCCCCGCCTGGACCCGCGACCCGACGGGTTCAACCCGCGGACCCGTTTCGTTTTTTTTGTACTTTTTTTGCAGGGTGCTTATAATGTTGGTGGTCATGTGATCAGTGTAAATACGATTGAGCAGTCAGTATTTAATTATCGAACACCTTGAATATGAATTGTAACTAAATTAAACAACAAAAAAGTACATCAATCAAAACTCAAAAGTGAAAACTACATCAAATTAAAGAGTTAGCATTTACAAACTAATTACGGTAGATTTTTCATATTATTCATCATCTTCTTCCTCATCAAACAATGAAGGACAAGCTGATAAACTACCTACAGTTGAACAAGCACCTACAAGTCGAAAATGTAGAACTAAATTTTTTTTTAATAATTCATATGTATGCGGGGCGGGTCCGGGTTGGGTCCAGCCAATCCCAGGACCCGCCCCGCCCACCTCATAAACCCGTTGACCGGGTCCAGACCCGCACCGGGACCCGTTTGACCGGGTTTAGATCCATCCCAAACGGGACGGGTTCAATACAGGTCCGGGTTTAGACCCATCCCATTATCATCCCTAGTTTTGATAAATATAACAATCCGTCTATCCATTTTGTATTTTTCTTTCACAAATTTTTTATTAGTAGTGGAACGTATTACTATTTTTGTATTAATTTTGTGTTTTTTTTTTCGTATTCTAAAAAAATAGTTTTTTTTTTGTGTATTAATAAAAAATACTTGTACTAGTAGGTAATAATAACAATGTTCTCTTTTACAAGAAAATACGACGACGGTGGCCCGCTAAGAAGAAATGGGAGAGGGATGCGGCAACTACGGTGGTGGTGTGCAGTGGCGGTGATGAGAGGGTTATGTTGAAGGGGAGAAAGTGTTCAGTGTGTCGATTGCAAGTAGGGGTGTAAACGACCGAATCGAGCCGAATCAGCAGAAAATTTTAAGGTTCGATTTCGGCTCGAAATAGTTATATTCGAACTCGAGTTCGATTCGAAGTTCGAATAGTTTAAAATTTTGGCTCGAGTTCGGCTAGAATCAAAGTTCGAGTTCGGCTCGAAAAATTCGAACATGTTCACGAACTATTTGAACTATTGCTCGAAAATAAATACCCGAAAGGTTAGAAATATATTTATTTTATATATAATTATATTATATTAATAAAATATTAAAGTTCGCGAGCCTTCGACCAAAGTAATTTGGGCTCAAGTTCGGCTCGAAAAAAGCTCGAACATGTTCGAGTTCGGCTCGAATTCGAGAATTTCGAATACGAATCAAATAGTGTTCGAGCCGGCTCGAAAAGTTCGTGAACATGTTCGATTTGTTTAGACCCCTAATTGCAAGAGGTGAGAGATGATTTTTATTTAAACAATGGTATTTTAGTCAAAATAAAGCAGCTACTAGATTATATATTTAAAAATTGGATCTATTTGAATAAACTTTCTTGAAAAGATTATTTATATTCAAAGACGTTTTTGGACCAGATTCAATTGAATAATTATTTTTCATCTGGTATGTTTGTTTTAATTATCCAGCATTACATGGACCATTACTTATACATACGAACATGTAGGAAGTGGGGAAAAGAAGAACACGTCGAGAAAATTGAACAAAATAGAGAATTGAAGAATAATGGCCCTCCCTCGCTCTCAATCAAAACTCAAAAATCCTGTCTGCAACTTTCATGCAAAGTTTAGCTCTTAATCTTAGCTTAATTTATGTCATTTCCAGATCGAATTTCATAGGTTCGCTTTGAAGTTCATCAAACTTCGTTTTGCAATCCTCTGGTTTGTATGGTATTTTTCTCAGTTCTTAATAGCATAATCATGTAGTAATGTTTATTAGGGTGTGTTTGGATGGAAGGATTTGGATTTAAGAGGAGATTTTAAATCAAGTATTTGAAATCCAAGATTTGAAATTCTAATTTTATTAAATTCACAGTTTGTAATATTTTGAACTAAATCGAATTGAAAGTCAAACTAAAAAATAATATGTTCAGTCCATCAAAAGTTTCAAGACGAAATATATAAAACCCACGTATAATAGTGCATCTCGTTTAAAACGCAGAGTTGTGAATGAATGCTTGAGTTTCCATCATAAAATCATCATATCCATAATTAGTTAAAGCTCCCCTTCATCTTGCTCATGAGTTTCCATCATAAAATAATGTTCTAATATCCAACAAGCATTAATAAAATATCTCAATATAATAAAACTTAAAAATAAAACAAGAGAGTTGACAATTAAGATTGTTCATCACATTTACTCGCAAATTTCAAACAACAGTGTTAGACAACAAAATAAAAGAGCATGAGGATGTAGATTTGTAGCAATGTGGTGTATATGTATGATGTATCTAATCTGACCAAGAAGTATAGGTAAAAAAACAAAACCCAATTTTTAGGGAGGTCTTGGGATTTAGTCACATGCATATGGGGATTTGTCCAAATTTATTGTAGTGTTTTGCTTTGTTGTACTTTGTAGTTGTAATAGTTGTACTTCGACAGTTTGATTGTAGTTGTTGTTGTGGCTTGTACCCTGATGACTTGTACTCTCAATATATTCATACTTGTAATACCAATATACTTGTAACTGTAATCGATAAAAAAAAAAAAAAAAGAAACAAGAAATTGAAATCCAAGCTATACTGGGTCCACAAAAGAAAGTTCAATCTTCTAGTCATGTACAGAAAAAGAAACAAAAATCAAATTATTAAAGGCTTCCTGTGACAAATTATTTTCAAAATGCTGTGATCAATGCTTTAACGTGAAAATAAGTTTCTTATAAGCTTGTTGAAGACGTTTCGATATTTTCAAAATGCTGTCATATATCTTTCTAAATTTCTTGATGAACTATGTTTCATTTCTGAATATTAAGTAGTATGATACATAATATTGAAATAAAATAGAACAATCATAGGTAACATATATGCTACATGAACTCCAAATTCAAGGAAACGATTTCTATCCCAACATAAATAAAAGGAAATTGAACAAGTAAATGATTAAAAGAAAATAAAGACAGACTTCCTGTCACGCCCCGAGACCGGGGTCATTAACACCGGCATTGATTTCCATTACAACTAGAAAACCAATAAGCCTCGTAATATCGTAACAAACGAAAACTAGTCTATTTTCCATAAATGAATAACCATTGTCTTTACATTTGAATAAAAACGTGAAATTTAAAAACTTAAACAACTGAGCGAATAAAATCGTACTTAAATGAAACTTAAATCTTGAGATACTTAATCTTAAGATAACGCAGCGGACAAATCACCAACCCCAGAATTGGTGTTCTTCTTCAGCTTCAACCTCTTCTTCAGCTTTATCTGGGGATGTAGAGTAAGGGGTTGAGTGCTTTGGAAAACACTCAGCAAGTGGGGGATAATCGATATGATATCATAATAAATACTTCATAATTTTCAAAACATGAATCAACACTTGACATAAACCGATATGAATGTATCTTGACATAATTGCTCCAACGAGCCATAACATGACATCTCATATCGTTCATAATTTTTCATATACTTAAACACATTAAAGCATCTAATCTCCTCTTGGTACTGATATCAGTCTCTAGACTTATCCCTCCTAGAGATGAGGTCATGACATCGGCTTACCCACGAATAAAGGGTCTGGATACTCCAGAAACAACGGATAACCACCGTATAAGGTTCTTTTAGCGGTTACACCCCACCGCATCAGGGTAATGGGGAATTCCAATCCAATTAGATTTCGAGTTTAAGGTGCTTACAAAATATACTTTTCTTAGTTTCAACATAGTTCATATCGATCGAGATTTCAAAACATACATATTATTTTCAAAAACGAAACGAATAAATAGCAAAAGCTCACTTACAGATTGTAGACGTGTTTGATCAATCGAGGGTACGAAAAGAACGGATTCCTTCCTCCTCCTATGAACAGTACTCGCACACCTCTACTGTGTGCCTACTGTGTGTATTTTCGAAGACTTTTGGACTGATTTTCGAAGGCTTTCTTGCTGGAATTCTCGATGAGAAAGCTCAAGAACTTTAGTGTGTGTTTGTGTGTGCAGAAGTCAGAATCAAGGCTGGAATTTTCGAAGGATTAAGGACTGATTTGTATCTGAACTTTGGTGGCTTTCGGTTATAGGAATATCGAAGAGCGATGCTTAAAAGTTTCTGAAAAATCCGGTGAACAAAAATCTGAACAGATTCTGGAAGAACTTGTACAGATTTCTTAAGGCTTTTCGCAACAGATTGTTAAGGTGAAGGGATTCAGATTTTAATGCTGCAACTTTTCGAAATTCTGGACAGAATGGAGCTGAAACTTACAGCTATTGCTTCTGATTTTTGAAGGAAGATTGGTGGATGAAAGTGATGCTGAAACCTTGCTTTTATAGGTGCATAAACTCAATACCCAAATATGGAAGGACTCTCGGATAGATAGGTGCAAATTTGGTGACTCTCAAATGGTAAAGGACTCTTGGATTGAGCAGCTTGGACTCTCTCGGTTTTAAGGAATTAAAATCTGATAAGGATTGTAGCAAATCTTTCGAATTTCATGAGTTGTATGGTATCGAAAATCTTGGTAACCAATTTACATATTTGGTTCGAATTATGCTGCTGAAAATCGATGGTGTAAAGGTGGAGTTGTATTGCTTATGGACTCCTTGATGTATTGAAACTCTATGCTAGAGTTTAGGAAATGTGGAACAACATCTAACAAGAATTTGACACCCACTAGGACACTTAATTAAACCCTCTTGATTTAATTAGAGTTATAATTCAAATACTAATACCTAATCATTTAATTGATAACAAAAGAGTTTAACTTGTAACAATTAACTCAATTGTTGGATAGCCTCAAATCCGGGTCTTTACATCCCTCCCTCCTTATTGGAAGTTTCGTCCTCGAAACTCGAGTCAACTTGATCTTGGAAAAGGTAGGGGTATTTCTCCCGCATTGATTCTTCTACCTCCCATGTAGCTTCTCTTTCAGTATGGTTTGACCATTGGACTTTGACATATGAAATTGTCCTTCGTCTCAGAACTTGGTTTTTAGAATCCACAATACGGATGGGGATTTCTTCGTATTTCAATGTTTCGTCCAAATTCCCTTGAGTTACTAGGGGTTCTGCTTCCACTACATGGCTTGGGTCAGCAATATATTTCCTTAGTTGTGATACGTGGAAGACATTGTGAATTCTGTACAGATTTGGCGGTAGTGCTATTTTATATACTAGCGTTCCCACCTTTTCTAGAACTTCAAATGGTCCCACATATCTTGGGTTCAACTTTCCCTTTTTGTCAAATCTAATCACTCCTTTCATTGGTGAAATCTTTACGTAGACCTTTTCACCAATCTCGATATCCACTGGTCTCCTTTTCAAATCAGCCCAACTTTTCTGTCGGCCCTGGGCTGTCTTGAGCCTATCTCTGATGATGGCTATCTTGTCAGTAGTAGCTTGTACTAACTCCGGTCCTGTGACATCTCTTTCTCCTACTTCATCCCAGTATAAGGGTGATCGGCATTTGCGCCCATAGAGTGCTTCGTATGGCGCCATCTCAATGCTACTATGATAGCTGTTATTGTAAGCGAACTCGACTAGAGGTAATAGTTCGCTCCAATTTGCAGTAAAATCCAATACACAGGCTCTTAGCATATCTTCGAGGGTTTGGATAGTTCTCTCTGTCTGGCCATCGATTTGTGGGTGATAGGCCGTGCTAAGAGTCACTTTACTTCCCATGGCTTGCTGAAAGCTTTTCCAGAAACGCGACACGAATCTAGGATCTCTGTCGGATAGGATGCTCACTGGGACTCCATGCAATCTCACTATATTGTCCATATATAGGGTTGCCAACTTGTCTAAGTTGTAGTTCATGCGGACAGGTAGAAAGTGTGCTGACTTGGTTAGTCTATCGACAATTACCCAAATTCCGTCATGGCTCTGTTTGATTTTGGTAGGCCTACGACGAAGTCCATGGAGATGTGATCCCATTTCCATTCAGGGATTTCCAGAGGTTGAAGAAGTCCTCCGGGTCTTTGATGCTCAGCTTTAACTTGTTGACATACCAAGCATCGGGCGACGAATTCTGCTACGTCCTTTTTCATGGCGTTCCACCAGAAACTTTCCTTTAAATCCTTGTACATCTTTGTACTCCCAGGGTGGACTGAAAATTTTGATTTGTACGCTTCAGACATCACTTCTTGTCTTATGTTGTTCACATTTGGCACGCACAATCGTCCTTTCATCCACAGAATTCCATTGCTATCGATTTCAAAGTCAGTAATTTTCTTCTCTTTGACTTGTTCTTTCAACTTTTTTAGGCTCAGATCTTGATCTTGGCTTAGTTTGATGGTCTCTCGAAGACAAGGTTGAGCTGAGACCGAAGCTAAGATCATTTTTGCCTTTCCGACTCAAAGCGTCTGCTACTTTGTTTGCCTTGCCGGGATGGTAACTAATGGTGAGATCGTAGTCCTTTAAGAGTTCGATCCATCGTCTCTGCCTCATGTTTAGTTCTTTTTGAGTGAACAAGTACTTAAGGCTTTGATGGTCTGTGAACACTTCACACTTGGCGCCATACAGATAGTGTCTCCAAATTTTTAAGGCGAACACCACTGCGGCTAATTCGAGGTCATGCGTAGGGTAGTTTTGCTCGTGAGGCTTGAGCTGTCTTGAAGCATACGCATTACTCTTCCTTCTTGCATGAGTACACATCCCAGTCCTTCTTTCGATGCATCACTATAAATAGTAAAACCCATGCCTTCAGTCGGTAGTACCAATACCGGTGCAGATGAGAGCTTTTTCTTCAAAGTCTCAAAACTTTTCTCACATTCTTCACTCCAGATAAATTTTTGCGTTCTTTTGTGTGAGCCTTGTAAGAGGTACTGCTATTGACGAAAATCCTTCGACAAACTTCCGGTAGTAACCAGCTAGTCCCAAGAAGCTTCGGATTTCGGTCACTGTCGTTGGCCTATGCCAATCCAAAACTGCCTCTACCTTTTTAGGATCCACTGACACGCCTTCTTTTGATATGATGTGTCCTAAGAAAGATACGCTTTCTAGCCAGAATTCACATTTACTAAATTTGGCATAGAGCTCCTTCTCTCTCAATGTCTGTAGAGTGAGGCGAAGATGTTGTTCGTGATCCTCATTGCTCGACGAATAAATAAGGATGTCGTCGATGAACACCACAACAAAGTCATCCAAGAATGGCTTGAATACTCGATTCATCAAGTCCATGAATACTGCTGGCGCATTTGACAAGCCAAATGGCATCACCGTGAATTCGTAATGCCCATACCTCGTTCTGAATGCTGTTTTCGGTATGTCATCAGCTTTTATCTTTAGTTGGTGATAGCCTGACCTTAGATCGAGCTTAGAAAAGACTTTAGCTCCTTTGAGTTGATCGAACAAGTCATCTATCCTTGGAAGAGGGTACTTGTTCTTGATTGTGATCTTATTCAGTTCTCTGTAGTCGATGCACAGTCTCATACTCCCGTCTTTCTTCTTTACAAACAACACTGGAGCTCTCCATGGGGATACACTTGGTCTGATTTGTTTTGTCTAAGAGATCCTGAAGTTGTTCCTTGAGTTCTTTCAATTCGGCTGGAGCCATTCGATATGGTGCCTTTGAAATTGGTGTAGCGCCTGGCACCAAATTGATTTCAAACTCCAATTCACGGTTTGGATCAGAACCGGGCAGCTCTTCAGGAAAGACATCCGGAAATTCTTGCACTACCGCTATGTCTTCTATCCTGGGTCCATCTTTCTCTTTTACCTCGCTTATTGTTGCTAGGTATACTTCTTCACCGTTCTTCATGGCTTTCCACGTTTGTGCTGCCGTTAGCAGAAATTTTCGTTCCTTGGTTTTGCCGTGGTACACGATCTCTCCCTCATCTGGAGTTCGTAGCTTAACATTCTTGTTGCGGCAGTCGACTACTCCATGGTGTTTAGATAGCCAATCCATTCCCAGTATAACATCGAAATCCACCATGTTGAGTTGAATTAACTCAGCATTAAACATCCTTTCATTAATACTGAGATTACAATCTCGGTGTATACTATGTGCTATTAGGGTTTTATTGGCCGGTGTTGCTACATTGTATGGTTCACTAAGTAATTCAGGTTTAAGAGCTAGTTTCTTAGCAAACCTCTTAGATATAAACGAATGTGTGGCACCACAGTCAAACAATGTATAAGCAGGTAATTCGTTTAATAAAATGGTACCTGCCACGACGTCGTTTGCGTCCTCTGCCTCCTCATGTGATATGGCAAAGACACGGGCATTCGGATTGTTCTCCCTTGGTTTGTTCGGAGGCCCGCCGTTTCTTGCAATTGTCCCCTTTACATCAGGTTCGTGACATTCGGCAATTCGGTGGCCTATCTTCCCACATCGGAAACATGCTCCTTTTCCCTTAAGGCATTCTCCGGGATGATGATAGCCACAGTTTGAACATTTTGGAAACCTCTGTTGGGTTGGCCCTATCGTTGGTCCTTTTCGTTGATTGCTGGACGGATTAGGCCTCTTAAAGTTTTGACCACTAGAGGTATGTTGGCTAATGGAAGGTCGCTTGCGTTTAAATTCCTCCTCGCGACGCTTTATGTCTGCTTCAGCCCTGATGGCTGCTCCCATCAGATCTCCAAAATTTGCGGTTTCAAAAATCGCAAGGGCGGATTGGATACGACCGTTCAGTCCAATCCTGAAGCGATGCAGTTTAAGAGACTCGTCTGCCATTATGCTCGGCGCGTATGTTCCCAGCGAGTTGAACTTCGCGGTATACTCTACCACTGTCATGTCTGGAGTCTGCGTCAAGTGTTCAAATTCTCGCAGCTTCTGGTTTTGTACCGCTGTTGGGAAGTACTGCTTTAGAAAGGTACTTCGGAACCGTTGCCATGTGATTGGTCCCGCTTCTAACATAAGTGGTGACACATTTTCCCACCATTTTCCAGCTTGATCAACGAGAAACGATGTTGTGACTTCCACCTTAATGTTTTCAGGCACTTCAAGTAGTCTGTGGTGGTTTTCCACTTGTTTAAGCCAGTTTTGGCCATCTCCGGGTCTGAGTTGCCATCAAAGGTTGGAACTCTGTTCTTTCGCAGTGATTCATAGTGATACTTCACTCCCTGCGGATGTGGCACTGGTTGCGGATGTGGCTGATTAGCAGCAGGATTAGTTAAGCCTTGAAGTGTCGTGGCCACAATGGTGGCTATTGCTGCCAAGTCCTCACGACTCAGCCCCACCCTCGGGGGTTGTGGCGGTGCAGGTGGAGGATTCTGATTTTCATCCGTTCTCTCCTCATTAGAGTTGGGAGGAACAACGTAGTTGGGATTACGGTTGCTGCGAGTAGGACGTCCGGCCATTTCCTACAATACATATAGATCTAAAATCTTTGCGCAAAGAATATAACGATAGAGGAAAGATAAAGAAGACATGATAAACAGAAATGACGATTTTATTAATCATTGAAAATGTTTATCAAAACAAAACGGAAAGGAAATGCTGAACATCAAAATAATTCTTAAAAACAAAACTCATAAACAAAGCTTTCTAGAAAAACTACGGATCTACAACTTCTCCACTTTCTAACTCATCTACGATATCTTCCTCCATTGGTTCTTCATCTGGGTCTTCATCCGAGTCTACCACGTCCAGGAGGTCTCGCATGCGATCATTGGCTTCCCGTAGATCACTATTGACGTTCTGGAGGTGAGTGATGATATTCCAGTATCCATTGCTTCTTATTGTCAAGCGCTGGTTCGTAGCTTGGAGTGAGAGAACTCGCTCCGCCATTTGCTCCAGCTGTTGCCTTTGCACTACGCATTTCTCGGCAGCAGTCCGATGGAGTTCATCTAATCGAGCAACTTCTCTGTTAGCTTCCTTGCTCTGTTTGTCGGCTTGATGGTGATAGTAGCCAAGTCTATGAACATCGCCACGTAGGTGGTCTACTACCTCAAGTAGTTCAGATTTAGCTTCCTTGAGCTTTTCAACTTCTTGCTCCAGGCTAAGGATTTTGACAGTCTGGGCTCGGGTTGTCATCACCTAAACCCAAATACGGAACTAATTTAGTCAAATGAAATACTTGACAAAATCATAGAAATCAAGTATTAAAAGTAAGAGATCGAAATTTCGAATTATGAAAAAAAAAATTATTTTAAAAAATCGAAAATTAGGGTTTATAATCAAAAATTAGGGTTTCGAAATTATCCCTAATCGAAGCTTGGAATCCAAAATTGACAGAGGGCTATCAATCGTCTTGCTTGGAGGATCTGTCGAAAATTTTTAATTTTGAAAATACGCAGATAAGATCCGAAAATCGAAGGATGAACATATTTTGGGGGTTAGGGTTCTTAGATTTTGAATGCGAAATTGACAGAGCAAACGGAATCCGATCGATATGAAACTTGGACAGTAGGGTCGACTGGAAGAGACGGTTCGATTGGTATACTCGTCGACGGCTATCGTGGCGGCAGGCGGCGGCGACGACTTGAAGCTAGGGTTTCGAATTTTCTGATTTTTTGAATTTCCGAAATTCTTTTAAAATTCTATTATTATTATTATTATTATTTTCGAAATAATTAAAAAAAAAAACAGAAACTAAAAAATTTTAAAAGTCGAAAAATTCGTATTCACGTGATCAATCAGATTGGACTCTGATTATCGTAATTAACGTGAATCGATATTTTTCCCCAACTGTATTTATCTCACCAGTTGGTCTATTTCAACCGGGATTTCTCTTCTAGTATTTTTATCAACTAGAATTCTTTTCCCAGCAGGATTATGGAACCTGGCTAGCTCTGATACCACTAAAATGTCACTCCCCGAGACCGGGGTCATTAACACCGGCATTGATTTCCATTACAACTAGAAAACCAATAAGCCTCGTAATATCGTAACAAACGAAAACTAGTCTATTTTCCATAAATGAATAACCATTGTCTTTACATTTGAATAAAAACGTGAAATTTAAAAACTTAAACAACTAAGCGAATAAAATCGTACTTAAATGAAACTTAAATCTTGAGATACTTAATCTTAAGATAACGCAGCTGACAAATCACCAACCCCAGAATTGGTGTTCTTCTTCAGCTTCAACCTCTTCTTCAGCTTTATCTGGGGATGTAGAGTAAGGGGTTGAGTGCTTTGGAAAACACTCAGCAAGTGGGGGACAATCGATATGATATCATAATAAATACTTCATAATTTTCAAAACATGAATCAACACTTGACATAAACCGATATGAATGTATCTTGACATAATTGCTCCAACGAGCCATAACATGACATCTCATATCGTTCATAATTTTTCATATACTTAAGCACAGTAAAGCATCTAAGCAAGTGGAGTTGTATTGCTTATGGACTCCTTGATGTATTGAAACTCTATGCTAGAGTTTAGGAAATGTGGAACAACATCTAACAAGAATTTGACACCCACTAGGACACTTAATTAAACCCTCTTGATTTAATTAGAATTCTAATTCAAATACTAATACTTAATCATTTAATTGATAACAAAAGAGTTTAACTTGTAACAATTAACTCAATTGTTGGATAGCCTCAAATCCGGGTCTTTACACTTCCAACTTTCATTCTGTAACTTCATCGAACAGTTGATGCCCGCACAAACAGGTATAGAACATATCAACATGACTCGCCTTAAAATTGAACACTCACAAGCATTTCAATTCACACAAATCAAGGCACGCTCCTTAAACTTAATAAGATTTAAAACTCCCAACATGGATTTCAATTTACAAAAATTGAATCAACCAAAACCCAGTCGCTATATTCAATTATCATGCGCTAAATCACCTAGGGCAAATGATTCATAACATTAAAATCCACACATTGATACAAAAATAAATTAGTAGAGATGGAGAGGAGTGAAACAAAGCTGGTGTGACACTAGGGCAAATTATTCAGAACATTAAAACCCAAATATGAATTGATGCAAAAATAAACGAACCTAGGCAAGATTGATACAAAGAAGAGGAGCGGTGTGCGTGGATTCTTCGAAGAAGCAGGTGTGTCACGAGACGTCAAAGGGGGAGATTCACAGTCACGCTCACTGGCTCGGATTTGAAATGACCGGTGAAACTAATGGATTCTAAATTCACTCAAAATACAATAGTTGGAATTTGAAATGTAAATCAGTCCAACTTTATTTTGTAGCCAAACATATGGAGTTGATTTGGGCTGTGGATTTGAAATCCAAATCAGCACAAATCCACTATCCCAAACGAACCCTTAGTGAATTTCCCTCCTTTTTCATTTCCAGGCAATTATTCGAGTTAATTTCCTTAGTTTTTGAGTTTTATCGAAGAGATCATAACCAACGATCAAATCGAGATTCACATAATTTGAATTTAGAAGTTAGATTTTCACTTTTGGCATGAGTTACTATCTGGCATGCTCGCATACAAATCTGTTAGTAGGCCAAAATAACCGAAAGTGGTAACAACGAATCTGAACTTGAGTCATGTTGTAGAAAGCACTGTCCTAAAGAAACTATTTCAATGCCATGAAATATTTCATCATGATAAAACAAGTATTCATCTTTATGATTTAAGAGGGAACATAATCAGCAAAATTATAATCCAACAATGTAGCAAAACTTGAGTAAGAGAAGTGAAGGATGAACTTTGCTTGTTCCTGAAAGTTGACCTTATATTTATAGGTCAACAAAGTGTACTAGAGTTCAAATTTCAACATGAAAATGAAGATTAGGTGGCCCCAAAATAGCAATAAGTTCCTGATATTTTGCAACCAACAAAATAATGAGTCTTACATATTTGAGGAACATAAAATAAATGAACTTTGGCTCAGTCAACCAGATTTTTGTAGAATTACAATTAACATTTGCTTCGGAAATATCCTTTTGAAATACACAATTTTTACATCTCCCACATATTTCAAAAGATTTTGGACAAAAGGAGTAAAAGATTTGTTGGATATGTTTGGCCACAATGCAATCAGTTAGATTGATAAAGCATGACTTAAAACTATTGGTGAAATTAAATTTCTATGAACCCACAATTCTTTTTGTAAGACATAGATTTTATCAACCACACTGTAAACCCATAATTTTGTTGATTAAGGCGATTTTGAACTTTTAGGCTGTGCGTCTGCCTGGTTATTCGTGAGAGCTCTAAAATTTTTGCCAAAAAATCTTATAGAACTCCACTCTCTTATAGGTGAACTCATCACGGGTATAATGCTTTAAATACACCACCATTAAGGATTATGAATTCATTAAGGGTTCTAAACTCACCCTCAAAACCTTAGAAGTCAAAAACACTTACCTTGGGAGGACTTAACTTAAAGTGCTTCATAGTCAATATTGGTTTGTTATTACCCATATAAACCTCCTTAATGAGATCCTGAATCATAGAGATCGGGTTACCACCCTTATTGACAATTTGTTGACTTAAGTCCCATTTCCTTGATAGCTTGAAGAAATAATTTCTTCCTACAGGTTTAGTTAGAGTATCGGCCAAATTCATCTCCGACTTCACATAACCAATGGAAATTATTCCATTTCTAAACAGTTGCTTGACAACATCATGTCTTCATTTCATTTGTCGACTTTTACAATTATATGACTTATTTTTGCAATAGCAATTGCCGCTTGACAATCTCAATGCATGGACACTGGAGGCAACAAATCCTCAGTTGAAGGAATAGCTAAGAAATTTCTTAACCAATCAGCTTATGAACCAGCTAGCTCCAGAGCTACAAACTCTGATTCTATAGTTGATTTATCAATGATCGTTTGCCTGGCCAATTTCCATGCTATCACACCACCACCAAGGGTGAACACATAACCACTAATAGATTTGTCTCGTTTGATTCAGTCCAATTTGCATCACTGTACCCCTCTAATACAGTGAGAAATCCACTAAACAAGATACCATGATTCATGGTTCCTCTCAAATATTTCATCAGTCTAACCAATGCTGATCAATGCTCATTATTGAGACTTTGAGTATATCTACTCAGTCTATACACATCATAAGCTATATCACGTCTGCTGAAATTCATCAAATGCATCAGACTCCCAATAATCTGAGCATATTTAGACTGAGCAACTGAGTCACCGTTATTTTTCTTCAATTGAGAGTTAGCATCATAAGGAGTACTCACAGGTTTCACATCCAAATTTTCAAACTTCCTAAGAAATATCTCAGTGTAATGTCCTTGTGATAATATAATATCACCGCTTCTCCTTATGATTTTAACACCCAATATCATATTCACTTCACCCAGATCTTTATCAAAATTAGAGGACAAAAAGGATTTAATACAGTTAACAACTTCCAAACTAGCACTAAAAATAAACATGTCATCCACATATAAACTAAACTATCACCTATTGATCATTTATGACTTTAGTATAAACACATTATCCACTTCTATAGATGATAAGTCATCACTAATCAAAACTTGACAAAATTCATCATGCCATTGTTTAGGAGCTTGTTAAAGGCCATAAATAGATTTCATCAATTTACAAACTTTATTTTCTTGTCCATAAACAATACATCATTCGGGTTGGATCATATAATCTTCTTTTTCTAAATTATCATTTAAAAAAGCTGCTTTGACATCCATTTGATGAACAAAATGTTTATGGATGGAAGCCAATGCAAAACCCGAATCAATAAAATTCTAGTTACTGGTACACATGTATCAAAATAATCAATATTTTGTTTTTTGAGAAAATCCTTTAGCTATTAGACGAGCTTTATATTTATCTATAGTGTCATCAGTATTATATTTTCTTTTGAAAATCCACTTACACCCAATAGCCTTTGCACCGGGAGGTAGATCTACCAGAATCCAAGTTTTACTTTTCATAATTGAATCAATTTCAATTTTTATTGCTTCTTTCCATAAACTGGAATCAGAAGAAGAAATAGCTTCAAAATAAGTTAGAGGATCTTTATCAACAAGAAAAGTTTGAAAATCATTTCCATAGGAGAATTCTTTTCTCGGCCTTCTACTCCTTCTCAATTCTTCATTAGGGGTTATTTCTCTATTTATTTCTACGGGTGCATGAGATATTTCATTAGGCAGTGGAAAAATAAATTCAAAAAATTATCTTTCATAGTCTCAATAATTGTATTGCTATCAAGTACATCATCTTTTAAAACAAGAAACCTATATGCAGCACTGTGTTCAGCATATCCAAAGAACATACAATTAGAAGTTTTAGAACATATTTTCTTTTCTTAGGCTCAGGCAATAATATTTTAGCAAGACACCCCCACGCTTTTAAATATTTCAAGTTAGGTTTATAATTTTTTCATAACTCATAAGGTGTTTTGCCTTTTTTTTTAAATGTGGAATCCTATTTTGTAAGTGACATGCAGATAATATAGCTTCCCCCGACAAATTATTTGGAGCTTGAGAACTCTAACATAGAGTTCATCATTTCTTTTAGTATTCTATTTTTCCTTTCAGCTACTCTATTAGATTCTGGGGAATAGGGAAGTGTAGTTTCATGTATTATGCCTTCTTATTTCTAAGTAAATAAAGTTTAGTATATCTAGAACAATGATCTATGAAAGTTGCATAATATCTTTTACCACCTCTAGTCATGATTTGTTTTAGATCACCTAAATCTATGTGAATTAAACTTATAATTTGGTTTCTCTTTGGACAGTTACACTTTTTTCTTTGTTATTTTAGTTTCTGCACATATTTCACATTTATCCGTATTACTGCTAATACCAGAAAGTAAACCTCAAGATTGCATTTTTCTTTATGTAACTAACATTAACATGCCTTAATCTAGCATTCCATGAAGAAATTGAGTCAATATATACGCAGAAGAAAAAGCATTTTCAATGATCATATTCGAAATGTTGAGTACAAAAAGTCCTTGGATACAATGGCCTTTGCCCACAAATATGGTATTTTTGGTCATTACGGTCTTGTCAGATTTGAATGAGACTTTCACCCCAACTTTTCCTAGCAATGCTACAGAAACCAGATTAGCTCGAATGTTTGGGACATGCAATACATCATAAAGGGCCAAAGTTTTTCCTGAAGTGAGCGTCAAGAGAACTTTACCCTTACCAAAGACTTTTGCGGTTCTCGAGTCCCCAAGGTAGACCACTTCTTCATCATCCCCTATTGAAGTATAGAAGGAAAACGCTTCTCGATTTGCACATATGTGTAGAGTAGCCCCGAGTCTACCACCCATTATTTCATATTGGCTGCAATGTTCACTTGAGAGATGACTGATGCAATTATTTCATTTCCTTCAGCTAAATTAGCCTTAGGAGGATTAACATTTGGTTTGTCATCTCTCTTTCTGCATTGAGCAGCATGGTGTCCTGCTTTGCCGCAAGCATAGAAAAAAACTCTTTTTCTTGAAGTATGGGGGTCTTAGGCTTGCAACTTTGGAATTTATTTTCGTACCTCTTATTATTGTTTTCTTTTGAGAAAATTGTTGTTTCGTACCAGGTTAGCTCTTTGTGGCAATTCTTTGAATTTTGCAGCTTCTGACTCTTTCCTGTTGGTGTCTTCGATGAGTATGTGTCTCACAAGCTCCTTAATTGTGTAATTTTTCTCCTTGTGTTTTAGGATGTTTTGTAATCCTTAAATGATTCTGGCAGCTTTTCAATGAGCACACCTGAAACAAACTTCTCGGGCAAGACAGTGTCCTCAATTTTCAAATCTTCAAGTAGTTTCTGGTACTCAATGATTTGGACTTTCATTTCCTTGTCATCCATCATCTGCCACTGGTATTATTTTCCTAAAATAAATTTTTGCTTGGATGCATCTTCATCAGTGAACTTAGTTATGAGTGCATCCCAAATTGATTTGGTTTCCTTGTTGCAGTACACATCAAACAACTCATTAGAAAGCATTTGTAAAATAGTAAGACGACATATCTTGTTGGCATGTTGCCAGAATTCATGTATCTTGGCACCTGCAGTTGCATTAGGTTGTGGTTCTGTCAGTGCACAGGTAACTCCATCAATGTCGAGTAGAGAGTGCACTTGCTCTTGCTACCTTTTGAAGTTTTCATTAGCGAAAACTTCAATCTTGGAAACATCTGGGAAAGATTTGACAAAAAGTAGTTGAACTGGAAGAGAAGCAAGTGGAGGCTGTGGAGTGTTTATAGTAGCCTAGGAGACATCTTATCATTTTTGGAAGAAGCCATAGTTTCTTTAGATTGTTAGATAGTAGGCCAAAATAACCGAAAGTGGTAACGTGGAATCTGAACTTGAGTCGTGTTGTAGAAAGCAATGTCCTAAAGAAACTATTTAAACGGCATGAGATATTTTTTTAGTATAAAACAAATCTTCTTGTTATAAGAAGTGAATGATGAACTCTGTCTGTTCTTGAAAGTTAGCCTTATGTTTATAGGTAAAAAATGTTTACTAGAGTTCAAATTTTCAACATGAAAATGCTGGTTTTATGGCCCCAAAATATCAATCATTTCATGATATTTCGCAACCAACAAAACACTGAGTAGAGATGGCAACGGGGCGGGTTTGGGACGGGTTTGGCAAATCCCAGGACCCGCCCTGCTACACATAAAACCCATACCCGCCCCGCCCCGCTTAGACCCACCGGGTTCGCGGGTTTACCCGCCACGCCCCGCAAACAATTTTTTTTTTTATAAAAAAAAAAATTTTGTAGAAATTAATTTTGAAACACAAAAATTGATTTTTGAGATTGAATTTAATGTTTTTCTCTAGTAAATATTTATAATAAGTATCGTAAAACTATCTTTAAACTATCAAATATTTATTATTTAGTATTTATTCCATTCAAAATGTTCAACTTCTTTACCATAAACACATGAATTTTGATATGAAATTAAACAATAACACATTATTGTACAATCAAAGAAGTGAAATGTATATTCAATATTAATTTTTTTTTTAAAAAAAAAAATTTAAAATGCATAGCGGGGCGGGTTCGGCCAATCCCAGGACCCGCCCCGCTCCGCTTCCAAACCCGGTTGAAGCGGGTCGGGTTCAATACAGGTCCGAGTTTGGACCCGTCCCATTGCCATCCCTAACATTGAGTCTTAAATATTTGAGAAACAAAAATGAACATTGGCTCGGTCAACTAGATTTTTGTGGAACTAAAATTAACATTTGTTTTGAAAATACTCTTTTAAAACACAATTTTTACAACAAAATTCACGTCAAATAATTATAAAAAAATATGATTTAGTATGCTAACCTTGTTAAATTCGAGAAACTTAATTTTATCATTCGTACAAAATTTTGATTTCATAGAGATTGATATAAAATTAGCAAACTCTAAATATATTATTATGCTACAATTTCTGAAAGAGTGTAGAATTAATATATTTTGAGAATCGATCCGAATTTAAGGTTGATTTATAAAATTATTTTTATATTAAATGAATGTAAATGCTTTTTTTTAGTGCAACTAAATCAATTTTATGTTAAGCGTAACTCAAACTCGAGTCTACCTAAAATAGATTTGATAATGCCGAAGAAGTCAATTAAATGCATTTTTAAGTAATGCCAAACATCCAACTAGATTTCCCACCTACTCCAACAACTTTTGTCTTCAACTCGCTGCTTGCGATTTTACTTATATGTGCTCAAATCCGATTTGTTTAATTCCCACGTGCCACTCCCAAATTGCTTCCTCCACGCCACGCCACCTTATACCTATGTCTATAAATTAATTGCATGCAGGCTGTGACAGTGCGATTC
This sequence comes from Haberlea rhodopensis, assembly GCA_907163345.1. Taxonomy (NCBI): domain Eukaryota; kingdom Viridiplantae; phylum Streptophyta; class Magnoliopsida; order Lamiales; family Gesneriaceae; genus Haberlea; species Haberlea rhodopensis. Next base: position 6,921,070 of record CAJQUN010000005.1, on the reverse strand, counting down.
CACGAAGCGTAATCGCGGGCAGTAATCTTAGTTTCCTGAGGGCCATGAAACGATGTCGTTTTGTTTTCCGGTTGCTCGAGATTCCGGTTCCTTTTCTTGGTGAGTGTCTGCATGTTCGGGCGGAGTTTGTGTAGATGTTTAAATTGTAAATGGTCGGTGATACACAGTTGCTAATTGAAAGCTGGTTTATCTATTTTTAATATTTTATTTGTTGAACGAATTTGTGCTTGTGCTAGGATTATAATCTAGGTTATAAAATTAGGAAAGTGATTTTTCCCCAAATCTTCTTACTTAGGTTAATGTGTTGGATTTGAATTATTGAGATTTGTTTTCGTGGATTGAAATTGGATTATAATGTATTTTTTGGGTTGATAATTGGAAAATTGAATTTAAGGTAGCTCTCAAATTAAAAATTTCAGATTATCATAAGAGAAAGCCCTGAGTATGATTTTTTTGTTGGATTTTTATGCGAAGTTTAAGAATTTACAGATTGAGGTATCCCGGACATTCGACTAAAATGTAAACCCCAATAGTTCATCTTGTGTAACATTTGTATATTTTTGAAAAATATAATGGTGGGATTAAAACTGTTTTCAACTGATCGTCCCTGCTCACCTTATTTCCCATCCCCCGCCTCCTCCATGGATTCAACCAGCTAGTAAGGTTGACAGAAATTTGACGTCTTTTAACAATTTCGTATTCATTTTGTCCCCCTCTAAGCTCCAAAAAAGGATTACAATTATCTTCTAATACTATGGCCTCGACTTTATGGAATTTCTACATGATTAATATTATTTTTGATTATGCTGCATACTTACATAATATGAAATAAGTATTCGAAATGAAAAATAAATGAAAAATACTTTTATACAATTATTGCAGTACAACGAAAAAACAGGTAAAATATAGACCAACATTTTAACACTAGAGCGTGTAGGTTGCATCATCTCACCTTTGTTCTTTCTTTATCATCTTCAGTTGGGTACAAAAGTTCCTATGTACCCAACTCCAACGGTACAAAAAGCCAATGCCTGGAGTAGAAGGTAAATATAGAAATGGTCGTTTCCATATAGCATGTTGTACAAGGCACAGTGTAGCAGAAACATTCCCATAATAAGTTCTGTGAAGTGGATCCTGTGTACAAAGTGAATTTAAGTTAATGACTGGATACAATTTGAATTGTCTTTCATACGGGGTGCATAGGATGTCAGATCAATTAAAGGTTCCATCTCTTACTCCCCCAAGAGAGTAAATTGAGATTTGTAGGCGTGGGTTTTGGCCTTTCATAACATCTATCTTTTGTAAAATTTCTTTTTCATTACAGGATGGTTAGCTTTCATAATTCGGTCATCCACCTTTAGAATCTGGTAGACTGACAAGATTTTTGTATTATTGGAATATATAAATTGCTTAAGTTAGTTTACCTTTCTCTAAAACGTGATTGAGGCCTCCTGACTGCTCTTAGATTGTTCTTTTGCCTTACCGTGTTCCCCAGCTTTTCAGTGACAACCCATTCATTTACTCTGTTAGCTTCTAGAAGTCCAATTATTGCTGCCTTTGATCTATGAAGAGACATGACATTTTCAAACAGTATCCATAATACTAGAAGATGTATAGACCTGTCACGAAGTAAGTAGAAACTTAGAAAAATTAATTCCATGACAGATAATTAAAGTGATGTGAAATTTTCCATTTTACTTATCTAAATTCACATGCCTGAGAGTGGACACTGCATTAAGAATGGTAATGGCAGCCGGAAGATAAATCGCAAGCGGCTTTGGCAGATGGACCTCAGAAATTAAGATTGTTGTCGGGATTACGATGCAATAAAAGAAAAACGTAACCCAATGTGCAACAATCTTCCTTACAAAGAAAAATGCATAAATTACATGCCACTTCTTCCAGATTGATACACGCTGCAGATAAGGAAGGTATGTGGATATTAACTGGAGAGCTTCAAATTTTACAAGTATACAACTAGTTTATTGCTGATACTAAGATGGAACAGCTATAGTTGTATTACCTCGCAAATAACTATTTCCATGAACATTTTCCTGAAGAGATTAGCTGGTCCGCATGACCAGCGATGCTGTTGGTATCTGTATGCCTTAAATGTGCTTGGTAGCTCGTTTTTTACCTTAACAAAAGGTGATAATCTTCAACTTATTTGAAAGTTACGTTAAATTGGTAAAAATAGCATATTCAAGTAATAGATTGAACACTCACTGCCAGGTCACCCACGAAGAGGAATTTCCAGCCCTTAAGGCTTGCCCTGACTGCAAGGTCCATGTCCTCTACTGTGGTTCTGTCTTTCCATCCACCTGCATCATTCAGGGCACTCATCCGCCAAACACCAGCAGTCCCTGGAATACAGGTCAAATTTCTTAACACTGTTACTCGTAGAGTTTGTTTTCTTTTGAAGTAAGATAAAAGTTTTAAAACTGAAATATCAGTGCTGGACAACCATTGAATCCAAAGAATGAGCATGTTGAGGAGCCAACTTCTTGCTCAACACTGAAGTGATATTGTAATGACATCTCTTGGAGGCGAGTCATTATGCATTCATCTGCGTTAACTGGAAATTTAAATAGCCTTTAGCTTCATGAAAACAAGCAACTCATTAAATTAAATGAATGTGTTGTGACAAATGCCCATTGCCCATCGTGATTTACTTCAACTGCAGATTGAAATCTTATGATCATGGTTAAGAATTAAGTCCACCAATCTCGCTTGTGTCATTTGATTCTTATATTGAATGAGATGGTGCTTTCAAAATTTGACTGTTTGACTTGTTTTTTGGAGATCTTTCAAGTATAATGTCTTTGGCCTTACCAAATTTCCACCTTGCCTGAACCAAGCCCAATTCTGGGTTTTCATGTAGATAGGGTATGGTCCTCCAGAGAAAATCTTCTTCTGGCTGGAAATCTGCATCAAAGATAACTACAAATTCACAAGCTTCAACGTAATCCTTTTTTAAACCTTCTCGAAGGGCGCCTGCTTTGTAACCATTTCTGTTGTTCCTTGTTTCATACTTTATATTCACACCGTTCCGGATCCATTTTTGGCACTCTAATTGCACCAGTTCCTGCCATTTAGTCTTTGAAATCAGTACACAGACAGGATTATAGCAGAAATCATATGCGGATTACATCTGGGATTGAGACTGTATACCCGTAAGGCATCATTGGTGGAGTCATCAAGAACCTGCACAATTAATCGATCTGACGGCCATGAAAGGCTAGATACAGCTCCAATGGATAGCTTATAGACCTAAATAAAAATAACCTCTTCTTCATTAGTTCTCCCATGCTGCACATTTTTCAAATTTGATCGGTGCTGCATTGTACAAATTTGAAAGCTTTAAAATCAGGTCATTTTCAAAGTGGATCCCGTGCATTAATTCACCCTATGTAATACTGATCTGTGTTAACTTTTATCTTGTTTTGAATGCGTACTGGTAGCTTATTTACACTTTTGGTAATCATTTACGATAACCTAGTAGATTCACAGATGCTCATTGGATGTTTCAATTTTGTACACGATAGGAATTCTAATCAACTACCACGTGCATGTGGGAATTATAAGCTGGAATCCTATTGTGTTAAATCTAAAATGCTTTGTCTTATTGTGTACTATTATGATCAAATGTAACAACTTTTGGGACTTAGGTTAACTTCCTTTATTTCTTGTACTAGATTAATAAATTGCTGTATACGGATGTATTCTACCTTTACGTGAGTTAAGACCTATATTTAAATGAGCGGACCAGAAACAATTAGTTCAATAATTACCGTACATTTTCTGCAACAAAAATTGTAAACAAGTAGATGAGGTAAATAGATAAACGGAAAAAAAATTATGCCAACCATGAAGGAAATTATGGAAATAGAACTTAACGTTTGTGGGTGTATGTCAGTGTGTGTGTGTGTGTGTGTGTGTGTGAGAGAGAGAGAGAGAGAGAGAGAGAGAGAGGGGGAGAGAGAGTTCCTGATTATGAAATATTTGAGCTTTAGAATAACCAAAGACAGTACCTTGAAATCCTCTTTAAAAAAAAAAAGATAGTACCTTGAAAACTCTTAACCTATAAAGTTATTATTTGCATCACTCAAGTCATTTCTTATTCAAGAAACTCACTTTATTGCGAGAAAAATTATCAGCATTTGCATCACTTTTTTTCATTTCTTATTCAAGAAAGTTAAAACTCTTTATTTGTTATTCAAGAGACTTCAATTTTATTTTAAAAATATGTGCATGTAGCTATATATTTGCATGCAATGCTTCAAATGAAATTAGGAAAGGTGATTGCTTCTGATTTATAAAAATATATTTGGTCATTCATTAGATTATTGACTGGTGACTGGTATAATAAAAAATGAATGAACCATTATTTCTGTGAGAAGCCACGCAGTTGATGTGCATTATATGACCAGAATAAAGCAGGCATGGACACCGGAAATCAAACTAGAAATTCTAGTGTTTTACCTCCTTTTCATTATACATTGGGATTTGAACCAACACCTTAGGATAGTTCTTGTTTTTCTCCAGGTCTTCTTTCATGGCATCTAGCTGGTACCCGGTGTATCTTTTCTTTCCCAGACATTGGACACATATGATAACAATAGCCATGTAAATCCGTTCAAAGAAAAGCATAAGTGACATTCCTATGCACATGTAAAGCGCAATTTGTAAAAGAGGTGCAATCTTTTGAACTCTCATACGCTCCCAAGAATAATTGATACTTCTCGTGGGATTGTAGGTTTCATTGATCTCTAGCCCGGTGAAACCAATGTTTCTCATTGTGAATGAGTGGGTTTGTGATGTAAAAGGATGAGAGATTGAATCTAGACTTAGAGTCAAAGCAGAGGAGAAATTAAGTCAAAATGCGATGAAGGTTGTGTTTACAATACTTTAGGCAGCTTAGGTTTTGCTTTAAATAGTGGTAGGGAAAGGTATAGGCAACGACACGTTATATGGTTTAGGTGTAAGATGCAGAAAAAGACTTATTTCTATGGAAAGTAAACTTCCTCGTTCTGAGAGACACACGGTATGCATGCAAATGAAGTTGCTGCAACGTAGTACTTGCTAGCTGGAATTCTGGTTTTTGTCACCGATGTTGCAGTTGAAGAATTAAATACGGATAATTTCCTTTAAAAGACTCTTACCTTAAGTTGATTACCGAGCAAGAGAGGCAACTCGACTTATTGCCTGCCATATGGAAGTTACTCCTTTTACCTGCATAGATTTTTAATAATTTTATTTTTCTTTGTAGAAAGATTTATTAGGTTGACTTGATTTTCTCAACTTAGATAAATTTTTTGGGGTCACTTGGTGTTGGCATCATCATGTACGAGTCACTTATTTGTATTGAGACAATAAATCACCTTCCAGATGTTAATGTGATACAAGATTTTAATATGACAATAATCAGATTATCAAATTTTAGCCGCTTTCAAAACCATGGTTTACCTCAAAATTAGATAAACTTTTATGCATGTCATTATAAACTCAAAATAAATTTGCATTTTTGTAATTTTATGGGGATGGAAAAATATGTTTACTGTCCATTCAAGCTGAATTTCGTCTTTGTTTCCATATTGCCTCATCTATGGTGTCGATTTCTTTGTGTATTAATTTGCTATGAATTTTTTCGACACGTAATTAGATCATTGTCGCGACTTGCATGTGTACAGCTCATTGTTTGGTCTTATTCATTTGAAGTTGATAAATAAATAGGTATAGAGATCATGATATTAATAATACGATAGAGGTGCGAGTTTGGTGAGTACCAGTTTACAGTTAGGAACAATAAACCCTGTTATTTTGATTCGTTTGTAAATTTATGCTGACTTACTAGTATGAATATGGAACAGTAGCATCTTTTACTAGTGAGTAGTGACAGTAAAGCCGATAGATGTGAACCAATTTATTTCTCCAATATATGGAAGTATTAATATATGTCTTTGATTAGTTTGTGCTCTTATTGGCTGTTGCAGAGTGAGTGAGTCATGAATGAAGTTTGAGAGTATTACTGTTAAATTAGTTTGACAGGAGTAAAATGATATAATGTAATCCTCGTAATCCCCTCGATAATGTAAGAAGTAAAAATATCAATGATTGGCTAGTAGGAAATTTCCTAAACTGAACTTCACTTAAAAGGCAATTTTGTTCACAAAATGTTAAAATGATGTGTTCTAATAAATGATAAAAAGATGGCATAGGTCCGCATGGGTGCAGATAGTAAGAAAAGCAAGTAAATGGAGACAAAGATGGAAGGAAATAGGGAGAATTAGATAATGACCTCTGATAGAAGAAAAAAACTTAGAACTAGACTTGAAGTTCAACTGCCTATTAAGTTCTCTTAGATTAAAGCTCCGAATTTGCAAAGTGGCTTGATAATATGGGAAACACCTATTGATTTCATCATGGTATAGGAGTGTGAAAACAACCTAATCAGTTGAAACTCAATTGCTGTGTTTGGTTTCATTTTCTATGTTTTGGGTAAGTTTTTGGGAAAAAAATTTGAGAAATAATTTTGGAGAATAAATAGGTATGTTTGGCATTAGTTTCTGAAAGGACAGTTTTTACTATGCATATTAAATAATGCAAGATCTTGTTTGACAAATATTTTAAAAAATGACATTTACAAGGATACTGAGTGAACAATCACCGATATCATATCCAACATTTTAGTTTATACTGTAACAATATGTAAGTTACTCTCGGTTTTATGTTCTGATCCTGAAATTGTTTGCAACTATAATGTTTTTAATTGTGGTTTAGAAAGGCCAGTTTAGTCCTTTGATGCCAAAACTAATTATGCTCATAGGGATTCCCTCTACTTGTGGGCTAATTAATTTCATGTTATGCAAGATTTTTCTTATTGAAGCTTACAGTGGAAATGTAATTGGATGTATTGTGTTATAAACAACCTGCTTTGTCAAACTCTTCAATTTTGTTCTCTAGTATGGTTTTTCCCCCTCGAATTCCAGTATGTTATAATACTTGTATCCAACTAAAACAATAGCTCCCAGAGTCGAGCTGTCGAAAAGGTGATGGTTGCATTATGGAGTGAGGAGATGTTGTCTTATGGGTTTTGTAGGAGTAGAAATTTTTGTAGAACCTGTTTTACTTGGCATTAAAATCTGTCATGTAGTGTTTAATTGGTCCACGCCAGTGTATGATAAATTTTATAAGCATGTGATCCTAGGAGAATCGACATTCTTGAATTCATAAAAAATTGATGAGCCTCATCTGAAGTCCTGTTTCTATGGATCTTTTGCACGCATCAGACTGTCCACATTCTAGCAAGCAATGGCTAAAGTAGTATTTTCTTTATTTGAAAGTTTTTCGTTCACCTATACCCATCTCGTGGAATATTTGATGCCTCTCCAGCAATTAATGAATTTTAGTTTCCACGTATCTTTGGTATACTTTTGAATGTGAAGGTTCTCACAAGCAACCAGTACGTCTATTTCCTTTTTTTTTTTTTATGATGGAAGACTTCTTTAACTTGCTGAAGTTCTTGCATTTTAATTTTCTGGCATTTTAATTTTCTGTAGGGTGCAGTTCTTCCACACGAGCTTAATTAGTAGCATATCCTAGGGTTGGCAGCTCAACTCGCTGCCTTACTTTGCTAACATTGACGTGAGGAATGAATATTTCAAGACCAAACAACATAACAAGTGGTATATTTTAACCTAGCCTATTGTCTTAATCACTTTTAATTATTTAGCCTTTGATTACTAATACTTGATCATATGGTAGTCTACATCATCCAATGCATGAAAGCACGAGGAGTTTTTGTGTTAAGGTTCTTTCTTCACTAGTCTTCTTAAACTAATAACTGTTGCATATAAGATGGACAGTACTGGATATTTTTTTGCACTGAAGTCATCTTTACATGTCACTTATCTTACGAATTTGTCTCGGGCATCTGATATTAGGCTCATTTACCTTTATGATCAATTCTTAATGGAAAACTACTAAAAAGGTGTTGTAATCCTGTTAGTGTCTGTTCACCCGTTAACTTGAGAGACCGGTGTTTGTGATTGGGTATAAAAAGTTGATTGCATATAATTAACCTCGGGCAAAAGTATATGTAGTCCATTTTTGTGTATCTATACTTCGACTAATCAGTTAATTTTTCATGTCTTTAAGTGATTCAATCGGATTGCTGACATTTTTATTATACAGATTAAACCAAATGACTGCTCCTGCTCCGGTGGTCTTTGCTCGAACTCGGTGGCAAAGTTGCTTCTGGCATGGGCTTGGCCAATCAATCTAAACCGAAGTGTTTTATGTTTGGATGATGCCGAAGTTGTATTTGGATGGATTTGTGTTTAAGAAAAGAGTATTAAGAGATTGTTTTTAAATGACTTAAGTTCGGTTAGATTTAGAGTTTATTGTGATCCTGAATTTGAAATTCATTGATACTAGTAGACGACGCACACGCGTTGCGTGTGTAACGTAATATATAATGCATATGAATTGATTCGTGTAATGAATAAATGAGACATATACATTGGTTAATATTATAATTCAAAAGACGCAACAAAAAACCACAACAAACCATTGGAGGGGTAGTTTGGTAAATTCAAATTTGCCATACCAAGGTAGTTATTATAAGGGGCTTATGCATTATAATATAGTAAGAAGTAAGATAAGATAATAAATACCCAACGTACAAAGGATTTAAATGATACATTTGAATCCTTTTAAATATTTCAACTCATATTATATCTATATTATTCTATAATATATATATATATATATATATATATATATATTATAAAATGTAAACCTCTTATAATAACTACTTTGGTCCGTTCTAAATAAATCATTGTCAAATTACTTATATGTCCAAACAAATTACTTGGCTTTTTATTATTAAGGGGCAAAAGGTAAAAAAAACATCAGATCTCTCCCTCCATGTTCCAAAATTGCTTCAGTTTTTTAAAAAAAGCAAACCTTCATCAGTTTTAAAAAATTGTGATATGATGCGCAAAGTATTACATATATCCAATACAAAATATTTATTTATTATGTTACACACGCAATGCGTGTGCGTCGTCGGCTAATCCTGAATAACCACTCTGTCTATCCATGAAGACATTCGAAATGTTGTTGCTGCTCACTTGGATGTATTTGATGTTAACTTATGTCAAATCCTAGTATGGTACCAACAGGGTAAAAGAAATTTAACATAAACATTGGAGAGGGAAAAAAATTTAGGGGTCAAAATATAATATAATTTTAAGAGGGGGTAAAATGTAAGTTTTTAAATAAAATTTTTTTAAGGTAAAAAAAATATTTTTTTTGCAAGGGGATCCAATGTGCTCCCTCCCCCTTGGGTACCAACACGTATTAAATATGGATCTCATGATTTCAAATAATTTGAGATCGTTGGATCTATTCTTAGGACATCGAACAAATCCTTGTATGGTAGTATGGTACCAACTACCAACTCACGTATATTTCCCGATGCCCAATGTACAAGCATGTTTCATTATACGAACTTTCACCAACTCACGTACACTTTCTCGTGCACGCAGTACAAGTTCCGGAAACTTTGACAGTTCTTAATTAACTAGTACCAACCCCATAGGGGAAAGATGTAAAACTAGAAAGCCCCAATCACCACCGTTGAATACTCGCATATTGCCAGGTGGCACCGTTTCAAAGCCCTCCATCTTGATTGGGGCCCACTCTACGATAGGGTAGTTTTTTGGTCTCTCAACGGTAAATGAAAAGAGCAATCTAACTCCTGCGGATCCGCGTTTCTATATATAGAGCCCCCTCTCTTCAAGTTTGAATACCATCTTCCATTTGCTCTGCTCTCCCTGCTTTCTTATCTCGATTGGAATAATAATATATATTCAGATCTGAAGCTCCGGTGTTAATTAAAGGTACTTCTTCGCGTTTAAAAACATTTTTCTGTTTTAGATCTGGTTAGATTGCTCTCTATATTGTTTAGATCCGTAGCACTTTGGTGTGCGATGTGCGTTTTTGGTTTGTGATTCAGATTCACGCTCTTAGATCAGATGTCGACTATTTGATGGTTTTGTTGAAAGTTTCTCTTGATTTTACTAGAGGTAGAAATGCTCCGAGAATAATGGTTTGAATAAATTTAAGGATGCTGTACATCTTTTTCTAGATCTGTTGCGTATTTGTGTTGCAATATGTGCTATTTGTTTGTCATGGTTCTCGTATTCATGTTTCCGGTTTTAGATCAAATGTTAACAGATTTGACGATCTCTTTAAAGGTTATTTGATTTTAATTGTGAAGAAATGTGTACAGAACTTTGAATCATGATAAGTTGAAGCATTGCTTTTCATTTGTCATGGAGGAAATTGGTTTTGCGTGTTGTTTCCTCATGATATGTAGATCTCGTTAAACATATTATATCTTAGCAAGAATGTTGTGGTATTGTATTCATGGTTAGCCGCAAATTTTTAATTAAAAATCTGAATTTTTTTTTAAAAAGTTTCCCAGCGGCAAAAATTGCCGATCTATTCCGCGACGTGGCTAAATCACCAATATTCTATAAAAAGCGGTTTTATAGAACTTATCATTTTACAGCAGTGACTTCCATTCCTGTTACGGAACAACTGTTCCGCGACTAATATTGCGAACCATAATTGTGCTTGTAACTTAGCAAATGATTTTTAAATTTAAATAAATTCGGGGTTGTCATTTTGTTTTTCTTTTTGGCTGTTTCCAAAGTATATGTCCCGTCTATACTCTCCTGGAGTTTTGAATACAGATCTATCAAGATCCCACATTCATTGTTGCCTCTTTAAACGCACAAGGTTTATATGGTTTTTAGGTTTATATGGTTTTTATTTGATGTGCTGCATCTAACTACTTTCAACATAAAACTGCATTTGAATTAATTCATTGTTTGGTATGCTTTTCAGGCATAATATGGACACCTTCCTGTTCACCTCAGAATCTGTAAATGAAGGTCACCCCGACAAACTCTGCGACCAAGTCTCTGATGCCATTCTTGATGCTTGCTTGGAACAGGATCCTGAGAGCAAAGTTGCATGTGAAACATGCACAAAGACTAATATGGTAATGGTCTTTGGCGAGATCACAACAAAGGCAAATGTGAACTATGAGAAGATAGTTCGAGATACATGTAGAGTCATTGGGTTCATATCTCCAGATGTTGGTCTTGATGCTGACAACTGCAAAGTTCTAGTGAACATCGAACAACAGAGCCCTGACATTGCCCAGGGAGTTCATGGCCATCTCACCAAGAAACCCGAGGAAATTGGAGCAGGTGACCAAGGTCACATGTTTGGATATGCCACCGATGAAACACCAGAACTTATGCCACTTACTCATGTCCTTGCCACCAAGCTTGGGGCCAAGCTCACGGAAGTGAGGAAAAACAACACTTGCCCATGGCTGAGACCTGATGGTAAAACACAAGTTACAGTTGAGTACAAGAATGACAAAGGGGCTATGGTTCCTATTCGAGTCCATACAGTTCTCATCTCAACCCAGCACGACGAAACAGTCACAAATGATCAGATTGCGGAAGACTTGAAGGAGCATGTCATCAAGCCTGTGATCCCCGCCAAGTACCTCGATGACAAAACAATTTTCCACCTCAACCCATCTGGCCGATTCGTCATTGGTGGCCCGCACGGAGATGCAGGACTCACTGGTCGGAAAATCATCATCGACACTTATGGTGGCTGGGGTGCTCATGGTGGTGGTGCTTTCTCTGGAAAGGATCCCACGAAGGTGGATAGAAGCGGGGCATATGTCGTTAGGCAGGCAGCCAAGAGCGTGGTGGCTTCAGGACTTGCTCGTCGTTGCATCGTGCAAGTTTCGTATGCTATCGGTGTATCAGAACCACTTTCAGTGTTTGTTGACACCTACAAGACGGGTAAGATCCCAGACAAGGATATACTGGCGCTCATCAAGGAGAAATTCGACTTTAGGCCTGGAATGATCGCCATCAACCTCGATCTGAAGAGAGGGGGCGACTTCAGGTACCAGAAAACTGCTGCTTATGGTCATTTCGGGCGCGATGATCCCGATTTCACTTGGGAAACTGTTAAAATCCTGAAGCCTAAAGCTTGAATTTGTGGCCGGAGATCATCGTTCCTAATGCTGGATTATTTTGTGCTTTACAAAGGCTTGCTTCTTAAAAGGAAGTACATTTGTGTCGTCTTTACTATTTTGTAAGTTTGTCTTAATGTGCTGCCATTGAATGTGTAACCATAAAAGTAAGTTGTCTCGGGGGAATGGGTTTATTTAATGATGCGTGAATCTGTATTACTATATTCATTTAGTTTAATCATTTATGAAAGATAATTCCTTAAGATGATTATGCTTATTTTTCAAAGGTATTGCCCCCAAATACTCCTTGATCCCTGTAATTATGCATTTTAAAATGGAGATTTTTTAAACAAAATCAATAAGCTATTTAAAATATTTTATAAGTTATTTTACATATCTTATACTGAATATTAATTTTTTTTAAATATCTTAAAAAAAGCAACAAAATATTAACTTATTTTTTCAGATAATTAAAACTTTATTCAAAGTACCCAAAATGACCTCAATACTTTTCCTTACATGCCAAATTATTTTCAAGCCAATTTTTTCATTATCGTTTATTTCTTATTTGATTTGTTTTTTCTTCTCTCCCTTTTTTAAAATTTTTATGAAAACTTATTTATGAGTATACTATTGACATTCCAACCTCTGTTCCGTGTTAGCATTTGCTCTAGTTCTCTTCTGTTATACTTGCTGTAAAACTTAGATGCCAAGAAAAATTAAAGACATTGATTGATTACACATCCTTATTTGATCCAATGTTTTGCTCGAGTTCTACAATAATTTGAGTTATATGTTCTTCTGTTATCCATAACCTTCAATTTATATTATGCATATTCTATTATCTCATCCCACGAATCAAACGGTGCTCAAGATATTAAGAATGTTTACTCATTACAGGAAGGAACCAAATCATTAGCTATTCATAATTCATCTTCAAGGTTGACAAAAGATACTATGTATCTCCAAGATAAAACTTGTGGCGTGATCTTGTATGATTGAATTTCTACTTCAAATGACACGGAAGATAAACTAGCAGGATTTATCTTAGGATCTTCTTCTTTCTGGTTTTATGGCCCATCAAACCTTTTCCAAAGTAGGGATTTTGGTATCTGATTTGGGGCGGGAAGGGATGCAAATTGCTGTATAAACTGGTCGACTCCCCACGTTAGAAGCTGGAAATAGTTGGGTTCGATGTGGGGGATTTGGGTCGATGACCAGAATTTAATAAAATAACCTCCATTTGGTAAAATAAGCATAATACCAACATTGAAATGATAGTTTTCTAAATATTAATGTCATTTTTAGCCATCTTTTTCAAATATCGAAAAAGAGAACCCGAGACAGAACGTGTTAGTTGTCCAGTTTGTTTGGTAGCCAAATCTCCCGTATGATATTAAGTTGTAATTCTTGCCTTATAAGAGTTGCACTAAACAAATGGAAAGGCTCTAGGCTGCCAAAATGCAAATCTTCATATATCATATAAAAGGAAGGTTCCGCCAGAGAAAAGGATAGATAAGGGACCCCTCACATAATATAATTTGATTACTCATCTCATGTTGTGGATGTACTCTTACTCGATTTGCTCAGTTTCTTTGTTTAATGAAGGTTCATTCCCCTGAGTGAGACCTGTTGGAATTTTGAAGTAAATTAAAAGAAAAAAATTAGGCCCTCGATCGATCGAACACAATGTCTCGATCGATCTAGAACGACAGCACCTCTGGGATTAAGGGAATTCCCCCGAGAGAAAGACATTCCATAGGAGTTCTCTCTAGAATCCATAGGCCTACGGAACATGTGTCTGTTGTCAAGAATGGTGTGTCTATTCATGTTGGGATGCGTTTTTTCTTGATGGGGTGCATCCAAATGGTGACTTTTGGATTCCTATATTTGGTTGACTATATATAGGACATTCCCCACAAGTTTCATAATCAGATTTCGAAGTCTACACCAAACCAAAAGATTAAATTGAGAGCATTTTGTTCATCAAGTTTCTTCTTTTTGAGTGCTTTGAACATTTGTGGTTTGAGGACTTGTGATTTGGAGTGCTCCTATCACAAGTCATAGTCGTTGTATCTTGGGAGACAAATTGTCATAGCAAACCGTTAGGACCAAGGCAGAGCAATATTGTCTTAAGGACGGATATTACAAATCTCGTCTCGAAATAAAACGTTGAAGCCATTGTTATTTTGTTACTAAATTCCTGAGATACATTTTGAGAGAAAAAAAATAAAACAACAAGACCATTCCTTTCTCTTAACCCGGGCTAAAAAGGTAGACCCACGTTTGGTACCATGTGTTTTTAGCCAAGGGCCATTGACCCAACCCGTTGGCTAACTACCAATCTAAACTAATATGATTCGCCGCAAGATCATGATTAAAGGTTAGAAAAGGGATGGAGGTATATATGTAGTTGGTGCCTTTCGGTGCAATTAAAATGCTTAAAATCAAGCCAGCATCTGCCTATAGTTAACCCACAAGTCTTATTTACTTCGTTCATCGAGAGTTTGAAATTATAAGATGTATGATAGTGAAAAGCCATCATAAGCAAAGCCTGAACTATTTGTCAGGTACGTGGACCCAAATGTGCTCGAAGGCTTACAGATTATCTCGCTACCATGAAAGAGCCACCACTTTTGAATAGTATTTCTAGAATAAAACCAACGGCCAACAATCTCCACCTTGGCGATTTTCCACTGATATGTGATGCCTCATTCAGTACGCCTTTAGCACTGGATACTCGAGAGATGTTGATCAAGTTCAAACAGTGTTGAAACGTGATCCATGTTACCACCTTTATTAACATGTATGCAAGATTATCCGTAGTCCCGATTTTTCTGAGTAGAATATCTCTATCTTCTACTATTTCCCCAAGAAAGTGGTAACGAACATCGATGTGTTTGGTGCGACTATGATGAACTTGGTTTTTTGCCAGACATATGTCACTTTAACTGTCGCAGAAAATATCTGTATTTTTCTGCCTGATGCCCAAGTCTTTCACCAAATTATGCAACCAGATGTCTTCCTTGAATGCTTCTGTGATCGCCATATACTCTGCATCTGTAGTAGACAAAGCAACTGTAGACTGTAGCGTGGATCTCCAGCTCACTGGTCCTCCTGCCATGGTAAACACATAAACCAGTAGTTGATCGACGCTTATCAAGATCACCAGCATAATCCAAATCGACGTATCCAACTAGATGATTGATATCGTCTTTCTGAAATTTCATACCAACATCCACGGTACCCTGAATATACCGTAGAATCCACTTTATTGCATGTCAATGTTCTTTACCAGGGTTGTGCATATATTGTAAGTAATCCATCAAGCAAGGTACGCGGCGGAATTTAAAATTTTATGGATTACAAGACACCGGATCTATACATAGGGGTTCATATCGGATAAAGGAACAAAAGTCCCACCCTTGTAGCGTGTTTGAGCAGATTCCACGAAGCAGCGCCACGTCCAACGCCTCTTTCGAGTCACTAGCAAAACTTATCAAGTTTTGCCTCAACGGTATCCACACGATCAAATCGGGAAGGGATAGTTCAAGAACAAAGTGCTAGATTTGTTCTTAAACCGTATACACGAAGCACACTCGATTCACAATCGAAATATGGCCGGAAATCACAAGAAACAATTCGACTATGATGAAGCCGATCGCTTAAGTGAGAGGCGGCCGAGAGCTTCTCAAGCTTTTGTGGCTAGGTTGTGTTATGAAAAGTCTAATTAACAATTAATCAAAACCTTGTATTTATATTATAAGACTTTAATTAAGGTTCAAGACTTTCTTAAAGTCTTATTGGCCCAAACCCATTATTTAATTAAATCCTTATAATCATTTAATTAAGACTCATCTTAATTATTTAATTCATCCCATGAATTTAATTTCCCTTATCGATTTAATCTTTTGTGTGACCCGATAGGATCTTGTAATGTTGGCAGTGACATAAAATCTCATTTTATGTCGCAAGCAATGAGCGGTATCTAGCAACACATCAATGCTACCCAAATTATAAGAATGTCAATGACTCGACATAACCTTTAGAACTTGTGATAATATTAACCATGTAACTTAATCCCTTTGTCATTTGTGTTTAGATTGAACACGAGTCATGGAATAGTCATACTCGTATATTCAATCTCTATTTCTTGATCCCCAAGTAGAACTAGAATAAACGAATAAGCTCGATATCTCATATCGACTCATTCGAGCATGGCCATGCATTTTAGTCTCACTTGATCAAGGGCCAAACACTTCTCCTGTTATATAGGAGGGACAAATCCTATCTCGATCAATCAACATCCCTCTACATAATTCGTAGTGTATCCAATAGTCGCCTTTATAGTTTACCCTGTTACGGGTAACATTTGACAATATCAAGATACATAACTCCTTATGTTGGGATCTCTGATGATCACAAGTCGTAAGGATTACATACATTATTATCACTATGAGAATTGCATATGACAATCATATAACTATCCATGTTGCATTCTCATGGTGGGTCTGTCCAGTACATCGTTCTCTAACATGTACCCATGTGTTGATTTGATATCTCATATCAATGAACAATTCATCAATCAACACATACTAGTCTCTATGTATTGTCATTATCCCGATTTACGATAATACTTGACTAGGGACAATGTTTAAGAATAATACAATATTATTCTAAGAACATTAACATATATATTAATTCACATTGCACAGTTAAACGAATAATATATAATAATGAATTGCCATTCATAAAATCATAAATATTGTATGTCTAAACAATCATCCAATGACATGTCTTAGTCCCAACAAATCTCCCACGTACACTAAGACCACTCAGACATGAACCTAATGCCTAGAGATCTAGTATGACGATCATGCTTCTGCTGTGACAGTGGCTTCGTCAATGGGTCAGATACGTTATCATCTGTTGGTACTTTGCATATTTTAACATCTCCCATTTCAACGATTTCTCGAATGAAATGAAAGCGCGGAAGTACGTGCTTGGATCTTTGGTGAGATCTAGGTTCCTTAGCCAATGCGATCGCTCCATTGTTGTCACAATAGAGTTCTATCGGATCTTTAATGCTAGGCACCGCTCCAAGTTCAGAAATGAACTTCCTAATCCAAACAGCTTCCTTTGCTGCATCCGAGGCAGCAATATACTCAGCTTCTGTTGTAGAATCGGCTACTGTCTCTTGCTTTGAACTCTTCCAGCTCACAGCACCTCCATTTAGGCAATACACATATCCAGATTGCGATCGATAATCATCTTTGTCGGTTTGGAAGATTGCATCAGTGTAACACATTACATTAAGCTCTTCCTCACCTCCATAAATCAAGAATGTATCCTTAGTTCTTCTCAAGTACTTCAGGATATTCTTGACAGCAATCCAGTGACCTTCACCTGGATCAACTTGATATCTGCTCGTCATGCTCAAAGCATACGATACATCGGGACGAGTACATATCATGGCATACATGATAAATCCAATAGCTGACGCATATGGAATCTTACTCATGCGTTGTCTCTCATCTGGTGTTGAATGACACTGTTCCTTCGAGAGATATATACCATGTGTCATAGGCACGAATCCTTTCTTTGATTCTTGCATGCTAAACCGTTTTAGCACTTTGTCTATGTATGTACTTTGACTTAGGCCAAGAAGCCTTCTCGATCTATCTCTATAGATCTTGATTCCTAATACATAGGTGGCTTCTCCCAAGTCTTTCATCGAAAAGCAGTTCCTTAGCCAAATCTTTACAGATTGTGTGGGGTCCTCGTTACTTAATCCATTTATGTATTATATTAACATACATACGTGAGTCTGAATTAAGTAAAAACATGCACTGATTAAGAGTTTCTAACTAGTTAAGTTGTTACAAGGTTATAAAAACCTAACCAACTATACATCACATGTACAAGTAACAACCTAATCCAAGATAACTCCTAGGCAGTGGTTCAGCTCGCAGCGGAAAATGACTCACATCCTGTCTCCCCACGTCTATGAGTCCCTACAGAAACATTCACACAACATGAGTATAGATAACAACTATCTCAGTGCAATATTAAAATAATAACAATACTGATAAAGCACAATAAAATCATCAATAGTGAATGCTCTGTATTATGCATCAACAAATGCAATATGTCATGACATGTCTCAACAATCACCCTATTATCACGAGCCCCATATGATATGCCTATTCAGCTCAATATGTCAGTGGAACCACATCACATCTTCATATTAGCAGTACATATCATAGTACCATACTCATCTGTGATAATAGCCAGAGCATATACCCAAACCAGGCGTATATCTCTCAAGCCAAAGCATATGTAGTATATCTATCGTGGCAACGATCCCAGCCAAAGCATATACCACACCAGGCATATCTATCAAGGCACTGATCTTACCAAAGCATATACACATATCTATCAAGGCATCCATCCCAATCATATGAAATCCATGTATGTACATGCATATGATACTACCAATCATATGATACAAGCGAATATAAATCATATGATATCAAAACCATAACATCATCATCACATCATCTCTATACTCCGTACGTCAACACGTACCTGTATTGCGACACAAAAGCGATAAATCAGGCGTTGATGGCTAATTGCCTCTTTGCCATGTCCCCGGTGATGATGCTACAAGCACATGAACAATAGACCATGTTATAAGAGGTTTCAATATCAAAAGCTACAAAATATAACATTTGGTCTACCGATCGATCGGTCTATCTAGCGATCGATCGGTCTCTCTAGCGATCGTCGGTCTCTCTAGCGATCGATCGGTCCAAACAAGTAACCCTAGCGATCGGTCGGTCAAAAGCTAGCGATCGATCGCTTAAATGGTTGAATTTCTCAAAAAATGCTACGGCATTTCACCGATCGATCGGTCGCTTTCAGCGATCGATCGGTACATGAACCGCCTTACTTTCCCCTGTTTTACCGATCTATCGATACGATCCTAGCGATCGATCGGTCGATGACAAAATTTTGAAACCATGGCGATTTTGAGCTTATCTTCCAAGCTCTTCTCCTACAACTCGAAATTCAACATGTAAACAAGTTTCATGCACTCTCTAATACCATAACAACATGTTTCCATAACATTTACACTTTCTTAAATGGAAATTCATCTCATCTTGCTAAAAATCCACTTATAACAAGTGCACATAATTCACCATACATAAACTACCATAAGTAATGTTTCCAACTAGCAATATAACCAGCTTTCATGCCTCAAATCCTTACCACACACTTCACTTTGAATTCAATTCCCTATGCTTCCCAAGCTAGAACCAAGCAAGAAGGTAACGGTTTAGGAGAGCACCTTGTAGAGATTTTTAGGTGAAAATATGTGTAATATGTGTTTTCAAAGCTGACTTTCACTTTATATACTTGAATATGAAATGAAATTTACATGACATTCCTAGTAAATTAAATTACAATGCACATGTATATACAACTCTCATACCAAGATCAAATGCCTACTATTCCATGTTACTTGATATGTTACTATTCAAATTAGTATACACCACCATGTTTCATTCTTTACCATATATCATTCCATACATGTATTCATTCATTCTTGGTTCCACCCGAACCCCCATTATTATACCGTCAATGGATATAATTAAACCAAAATCATATCACACGTGTATAAAACAAATCGAGACATTACAGATTGTAAGGCAGGGATATCATTCCCAATGAGAAGTATGTCATCTACATACAACACTAGGAAAATGATTATGCTCCCACTGACCTTCTTGTAGACACAAGGTTCATCTACGTTTTTGATAAAACCAAACTCTTTGATTGCATCATCAAAACGAAGATTCCAACTCCAGAAGCTTGCTTCAATCCATAAATGGATCGTTGTAGCTTGCATATCTTTCCAGCATCCTTTAGATCGACAAAACCCTCGGGCTGTGTCATGTACACATCCTCGAGCATATTTCCATTAAGGAAAGCTGTTTTGACATCCATCTGCCAGATTTCATAATCATGAAATGCAGCTATTGCAAGTAAGATCCTTATGGATGTAACCATGGCCACTGGTGAAAAGGTTTCATCATAGTCAATACCATGAATTTGTTTGAATCCTTTTGCAACCAGCCGACCTTTATAGGTTTGTACATTACCATCCATATCGGTCTTTTTCTTGAAAATCCATTTGCACCCTATGGGTCGTACCCCTTCAGGTGGATCAACCAAAGTCCATACTTGGTTTGCATACATTGATTCCATCTCAGATTTCATGGCCTCTTGCCATTTCTCAGAATCAGTGCCCATTATAGCTTGTTGATAAGATGACGGCTCATCCTCATCAATAAGTAGTAAGTCACATTGTTGAGTCACAAGAAATCCATATCTCTGTGGCTCCCGGTGTTCTCTTACAGACCTACGCTGGGTTTGTGTCTCTTGAGCATGTACTTCTTCCACAACAGCTTGCGGTGCCTGCTCTGTTTCCATCTCAATCTCAGGTTCAGTGTTTTCTTGTGGTTGAACTTCACTAAGTGCTATTTTTCTCCCACTGGTTTTTCTAGAAATAAATTCTCTTTCAAGAAATACACTAGTCCGAGCAACAACTACTTTGTTCTCGGTGGGATAATAGAAATAGTATCCTTTCGTTTCCTTAGGATACCCCACATATAAACACTTATCAGATTTGGGTCCAAGTTTGTTAGTGGCGTGACGTCTAACGAAAGCCTCACAACCCCAAATCTTTATAAAAGACATACTAGGACGCTTCCCAGTCCATATCTCATATGGTGTCTTTTTCACTGATTTAGATGGAACACGGTTCAGTAAGAAAATCGCTGTTTATAGAGCGTGTCCCCAAAATGATATCGGAAGATCTACATGACTCATCATTGATCGAACCATGTCCAACAAGGTTCGATTTCTCCTCTCGGATACACCATTCCATTGTGTAGTATACGGAGGAGTGAGTTGTGGGACTATCCCACACTCCTTTAGATAGTCATGAAATTCTTGACTTAAGTATTCACCTCCTCGATCTGATCGAAGGATTTTGATACTTTTGCCAAGTTGGTTTTGTACTTCATTCTTGAAATCTTTGAACTTTTCAAAGGTTTCATGCTTATGCTTCATTAGCTACACATACCCATATCTATTGAGGTCATCAGTAAATGTAACGAAGTATTGAAAACCACCTCTAGCTTGTGTACTTATTGGGCCACATACAGCACTATGTATTAGTCCCAATAAAACATTTGCCCTTTCAACATGTCCCTTGAAAGGGGCTTTAGTCATCTTGCTCATTAAACAAGATTCGCATGTTTCATATGATTCAAAATCAAATGAATCTAATACTCCATCCTTATGAAGTTTAGATATGCGGTTCTCGTTTATGTGGCCCAAGCGACAATGCCAGAGATAAGTCGGATTACAATCATTATTTTTAATCCTTTTAGTATTTATGTTATAGACAGGCATATCAAGATTTAATAAATAAAGATCATTCACCATTTGTGCACTAGCATAAAACATATCATTTAAATAAATGGAACAACAGTTGTCCTTTATAATAAATGAGAATCCATACTTGTCCAAACAAGAAATAGAAATAATGTTTTTCGTAATAGAAGGCACAAAATAACAGTCTTTTAAAATCAACGATAAACCAGAAGGCAAAGATAAATGATAATCCCCTACAGCTAATGCAGCAACTCTTGCTCCATTTCCAACTCGGAGGTCAACTTCGCCTTTCGCCAACAATCTACTCTTTTTGAGGTCCTGCACATTTACACAAATGTGAGATCCACATCCAGTATCTAATACCCATGATGAAGAAGTAGATAAATTGACTTCTATAACAAAAATACCTGAAGCGGAAGTCACACTTCCTTTCTTTAGATCCTCCAGATATACATTGCAGTTTCTTTTCCAATGGCCGGTCTCACCGCAATGGAAACAGTTCCCTTCCTTTGCTATCCCTCCCTTTGGCTTCAATGCAGAAGACTTTG
Organism: Haberlea rhodopensis; assembly: GCA_907163345.1. Taxonomy (NCBI): domain Eukaryota; kingdom Viridiplantae; phylum Streptophyta; class Magnoliopsida; order Lamiales; family Gesneriaceae; genus Haberlea; species Haberlea rhodopensis. Next base: position 6,898,981 of record CAJQUN010000005.1, on the reverse strand, counting down.
GCTTAGATTTAACAAAGACCTTCTTTGCTTTCTTATTGCCCTTAGCTTTGGCATTTCCTTTGCTCTTATTCACAATAAGAACATTTGTGGCCTTAGTCTTCTTTGTATTTGCTTCATATGTTCTCAACATACCAAGCAATTGTGGTAGAGTCTTTTCCATGTCAGTCATATTGTAATTTACTACAAATTGACTGAAGCTCTCAGGCAACGATTGCAAGATCACATCGGTGGCCAACTCTTGGTCTAATGGAAAACCCAGATTCTCAATGTACCCAATCATCTTGAGTACATGAGTTCCAACTAGGCTTCCCTCTACCATCCTGCACTGGAACAACGCTTTAGAGATGTCATACCTCTCTTGTCTAGCTTGCTGTTGGTACAATTGCTTTAAGTGTTCGATCATATCGAACGCCTCCATTTCCTCATGTTGCTTCTGAAGCTCAGAGTTCATGGTGGCAAGCATAAGGCAGCCAACATCAAGTGCGTCATTCTGATGCTTCTTGTAAGCATCTTTATCGGCTCTAGTAGCCGTCAGGGGAGGTTCCTCAACAGGTAAGGGTTGCTCTAGGACATATTGCTTCTTTTCTTGTTTGAGGACTATCCTCAAGTTCCTATACCAGTCTAGGAAATTTGTCCCATTTAATTTGTCCTTCTCAAGGACCGATCGCAGTGATAATGTGCTTGTTGTATTGTTAGTTGCCATGGATATCTACAATATAAATATGCAAAATAAGTTTATGATTTAATCATTTAACATGGTCTTATATTAAATGATACTCCCACTATTTTGTTTAAAAAATATCAACCCTCGAAACCTTTAGTGGGCCAAGATCCATATTTCGCCTAATCTTGAGTTAGCTTTGGCTAATCGCCCAAGACTCGGTTATTTAGGTAGACAACACTTTGTCAATTACGTCCTATGTAATTCTTGGATAGTTGGACGAACAACACTTTGTTCAATTCATCAAATGAATTATTATCCAACCCATGCCTCTAGGTTCCCAATCCTATTGAGATAACCTAGTTAAGTCGTACCCAATTTAAAGTATAACGGATATCACTTTTATCCTTTCGCACCTTACTAAGATTGTCACGGTGCTTTGCTTTGGCAAACCCACACATGTGCAATCGAAGTTTTGACGAGTACTTTTAATTTTGGAAGGCATCTAAAACTTAATATTTTAGAGGGATTTATTGATCTCATGATTAGTTTGATAATTTAAAATATGTCCACTACATATAGGTGTATACATATCTACATATATGTGTAATACAATTATCAATCTAAAACATAAGATAAATCATACATCAACATACATAATTAAACGTGACATGGTTATAGCCCCTACTAGCGATTTTCTCAAGCCAATGAAAAAATCCTAAGAGTCAACCTAAGGTAACTTCACAAGCACCTTCATTTGGCTCCAATTTGTGAATGGCCTCCTCATCACGGCATCATGCTCCATCTTCATTGATCACCATCAATAAATAAACTATACTATATAACATTTACAAGATATAGAATTCCTCGATTCACATTCGAGGGGAACATAGGGGGGGGATAACATTTAGAAAAAATAGAGAAGGCACAACTCGCAGGTCGTATTATAAATTACAAACATTCACAAATCCTATCTAATAGGTCAAAAGGGCTATAACCATGCACCATGCTCAAACAACACATAAAACACGCTTTAACATTTAATTAATTAAATTCTAAATAATTTAAAATTAAATTCTAATTAAAACTGTAAAATAAATTTTGAAAAATTATCGTACGCTCGGGACATCACATGCCACGAACTAATGCGACTAAGCCACGAACCACCATGGTTCGAATCAACCAACCACCACGGCTGGACCAATTATGGGCCTAGGGTTCGAAACCCTAGCCCACGACTTGGTCCGAGCCATTGGCTTGGGTGCGGCGCCGCTAGGGTTCCAAACCCTAGCCGCCTTGCACCATCTTGGTTTCTATCGAGCCAATTTGTTCGAAACGCCGGAATTCATGAGCCACGAATCATGGTCAGGCCATGCACGGTGGTGGCTCAACCATCTCGAGCCAAGGGTTCGAAAACCCTAGCTCTCATGTGGTGAAGCCACTTATCCATGCATGCGCGAACCATTATCGAGCCAAAGAGTTCAAAACTCATCCACGTCTCGAAACCTCCATGCACGAACATAAGCCACAACGACTAGGCCATCTCGAGCCAAGGGTTCGAAAACCCTAGCCCTCACGTGGCTAAGCCAAACTTATCAAGTTTTGCCTCAACGGTATCCACATAATCAAATCGGGAAGGGATAGTTCAAGAACAAAGTGCTAGATTTGTTCTTAAACCGTATACACGAAGCACACTCGATTCACAATCGAAAGATGGCCGGAAATCACAAGAAACAATTCGACTATGATGAAGCCGATCGCTTAAGTGAGAGGCGGCCGAGAGCTTCTCAAGCTTTTGTGGCTAGGTTGTGTTATTAAAAGTCTAATTAACAATTAATCAAAACCTTGTATTTATATTATAAGACTTTAATTAAGGTTCAAACAGAAAATTGTTCTGGACTCCCATCGACGAGACAAATCTAATGGTATGATCAGAAATCATTTCAAACACTCAATTTTCGAGGATTTTCACGAACACATGGCTCTGATACCATTTGTTGTGCCAGAATACCAAATATAAAGTACAAACATCATACACACACAAGAACACGAATATTTACGTGGTTCGACAATTGCCTACGTCCACGGGAGGCAAACATAATTTATTGAAAATTTCAGACCAGAATTACAAACTCTCTAGGATCACATCACAATTCACAGAAACAGAAAAAAATGCTTAAAAACTTGTTAATTGATTGTTTACAGATTGAGGATGATTTTGTGAGAACGGCATGGAGGTGTTTATATAGGCATGAAACCCTCGATTGAGTTATCATTTTGATTTTCACTTCCTCCATATTTGACTTGAACAAGCCTCTAATTCAACGGTGAAAAGAGTCACCATTTGAATAGTGTTTCTAGAATAAAACTACCGGCCAACACCTATCTCTCTTGGAGCATTAATATGGAAAAATGTGTCTGAAAATGGTGTGCTTGCATTTTACTATTTAACAAATAAGAATGTTTTGTGGTCTAGATAAAAATATTTTTAATTATGTATTCTGAAAAATGAATAAATCCAAAAACAAAAACTGAAATGAAAGCTCAGATAGGGGCCAAGTCGATGATTTTCTTGTTTTGAGAATCAAAATAGAAAGTTTCTTCTCTAGTTTTTTTCTTCTTCTTCTGCTTCTGTTCTTTACACTCCGAGTATTGACTAGCACAAGATACCTATATGAATCGGGTCAGGTTCGAGGAGTAAAATCTGGTACTTGGCGTTTTGAGTACCTACGTGAACCGAAAAAAGTCCTACCTCTATCTTTGACAACAAGCTGATTCTTGCTATCTTTTTTTTTTATAGAATTTATGCACAACTTTTAAGAAATCTGAGTTTTATTCATTCCTTTCAATTTTTTGTGAATATATCAACAAGGGCGCAACTTAAATGTATACAGATTTGAAATGTTTTTTTGCTTGTTGACCCTATGATTTACAAAAACATAATAAAAATAAAAAAGGAATTCCATTGTCCGAAGATTATTGGATATCCGATGGTCAGGTACCCATAAAAACCGGGTCATAAAATCTGATACATGAAGAAATGTTCTTGACTAACCCGTGGTCTTTGCTGATCCATGTTCTTGGCTGACCTACTTGAACTCGAAAAGTCCTACTTGATGCCCATGTTTTGATAACATGAAACTGCATTATGATAAAAATAAAAAAAAAGCAAATGACAAGGATCATTCGCCTTAGTGGCAAAAATGAGAAGGAAGGTATTGAGTTCTAGTCTCATGTTTGTGGATATTTGTCTATATTTATCGTAGTTTAGTTATTTTTTGTTGTGATTTGTTAATGTTGTACTTTAGTATTGACTTATGTTGTTATTGTGATCGTCTTGTAATATAATTGTATATGGTATTCTAATTGTAATAGTTAAAAAAATAAAATAATTGGCAAATGTTCAAGTGGAGATTCCATCCAATCTTGAAGTTCCAAAACAACGTAGTGTCTTTGTCAATTTAATTTTCTTTGAATGCACAAATATTGGAGCAGGTAGGTACATAGAGACAGCTGTCCAATAATCTCGTCCATTGACTTTAGTTTAGTCAATATTTTCTTGTATTTTAAGCTGTTTCTGTGTGTTAGAAGTTTACATTATGGAAGGGCTAAGAAGATCTTGAACTCAAGATCTCCGACTCGCAGTGGCGGATGCAGGATTTTTAGGAAGGGAGGGCAAAATAAATTTAAAATAGAAAATTTAGGCCAAAAAAAATTTTAGATGTCAAAATATAATTTAAGGGGGGGCAAAATGTAATTTTTAAGGGGCAAATTATAATTTTTTATGATAAAATCACAATTTTTTTTAAAAAAAATATTTTTTTAAGTAAAAAAATTATTTTTTTATGTAAAAAAAATTATTTTTCTGGGGCAAGGGGGGGCACTTGCCCCCCCTTGCCCCTTAATAGGTCCGCCCTTGCCGACTCGTATATGTGAACGGTATCAGTTAGGCCAACGGTCTTCGACTTATTACTCCATTTATTATATTAACAAGGTACACAAGGTTTGAAAATTTATATTTTTATTTTTATAAAGTAAAAAAAAAAAAAATGAAATGACAAGATCCCTTGTTTCCCTCTCTGGTCTGCTCCTTCATCGTCAAAGTCCGAGAATTTCATAACCAATTTTTATTTTTTTTAATTCAACACATAAAAAAAAATTAAAATAAGGAGGGTAAAGTTTGGGAAATTGCACAAATATATTTATATATATGTTGCCTACGTAATCATTACCAGAATTGAAGCTCATTTTTTATTTATTCAAATAGTCAAAATATTAATTACTTAAAGTATTCTTAAAAAAATTATAACTCCCCTAATATATTAAATTGACACTTATTTTTATACAAAATATATAATTTTATAAACATTATATACAAAATAAAACAAAACTTAATTTCATATAAATCTCATCCGCTTGTCAGATCTAATCCCCTAGTGCAGGGATCCAATTATCAATATTATAGTTATTATAATGGTGGATAATATACATAAAATTTAACTTAAATATAATTATATTACAATAATGTATATTTTGGATGGATCCCAAAATGGTATATTATGTATAATTAAGAACTTAATATATTTGAGTAATCAATTTCAACAACATTCATCATTTTTTTAAACATAAATATCATCCAAAATAAATTTAATAAAAAAATTAAATTAAAACAACTAAATTAAAATTATTGGTAGCCCCTCAATGAATGAGTGACTGCCTGACTGCCTGTTGTGCACGCGACTACTCAATATATTATTAATTATTATTAACTATCTAGTTATATATAATAAATAATATTATTTAATATTAAAAATTCTCAATTAATATATATGTTAATTAATATATTTTTTGTTAAGACAAATATATTACTTGATAAATAATAGTTAAATAATTATATATTATTATTAATTATATGTATTATTACTATATATTTAAATATGTATATTTACTTAAAAAGTAATTTAAATTTTTTTTAATAAAACTTTTAGAAAATTAGAAGGTAACGCCGCCCCTCAATATTTTTTAGAAAAAAATTTAAAAAAATAAGGGTCGTCCTCACAGATGACGACTACTTGTAAAAGAGCCCCTTAAGAAGTTACAGCTGTCATCTCAAATGATGTTTTGTGGTATATTTATAACAACCTCATTTTCGAACGATTTTTGAAAATAATTTTGTTTTTTAAATTATTTTTTTTTAAAAAAAATGAACAACTGCACGAAGTTCTATTGGAAAGTGATGTCAGGTTGACCACTATCTGAATTGCACACTGGCCGAGCCAAAAGTCGAATAGTCTCACTATATTTTATATTCCAAACTTTATCTTAACATTGAGGTCCCATTTTCTTGAAAAATATATTAAATTATTGGCAATCACATTTTGTACTGACATGATACAGCATTAGGGACCTTAGCTATGTATGCTTCCTTGGAGGAAATATCTTAGTAAAATAATTTGTTTTGTCTTTTTTTAAAAAAATAATAGAATTTGTATTAATATTTGGATATAGTAATAAAATATAATTTATCAATACAAATCCACTTTATATTATGAAACAACAATATACTCTTTAAAAAATGTTTTTTACTTGACATATCCTCCATCAGTAGGTGAGTTTGGATTTTAAAAAAAGGTTTTTGGAGCAAAATGTTTTTTAAAGTAATTTTCCTGAAATGATGGGGTTTGATATTTGTTATAACAAAAAAACACACATTTAAAAATCACGAGTTTGAAACTATAATTTTTTTTTCAAAAATTCTTTTATCACTCTAAGCAAATCAGGTTTCCATATTTAAAAAATCAGGAGGTGGTTCCGTTTGGGGATTCCGGCCATGGGGACCACTCGCTCGGTCGGCGATTTTGGTGATGGGGTTGATTTCGGCTGTGTTGGTGATGTTTTGGGTGATGAGGGCGTTCTTGCTAGTTGTGCCTTGTCCTCTCCGACGAGACTAGGTGTCGAGTTTTGACATTCCATTTCTTTCTCAGCGGTGGTTGCGTGGTAACAACCCCGATCAGCATGAGGCAGCTACGGTGAAATATGCGGGCTCCGGTGGAATATGCGTATTTCCTCTCTTTATCTCTATTTATCTTATGTGTTGGTTGATTTATAGATATGTTTCTGTATGTAGTTCGGTTTTTGAATATCTACCTTTTAGGTACTTCTCTGATAACCTTTTTTATTTTTTGGGTGGGGGCTTTGTAGTTACGTGTCAATGTTTGGGAATCGCTTGATTTGGACTACTAGCAATCTCAGTTTCTAGCGCCATTTAATGGCGCTAGATTGTCGACAATTTCATTAGAAATTTGGATACAATAATCTGCGTGTTTGTTGAATTTTATAAGTTTTTGTCTCTTGCTTATTCGTTAAATTACCTTTTGTTGGATTTTATAAGTTTTAATGGCGCTAGATTGTCGACAATTTCATTAGAAATTTGGATACAATAATCTGCGTGTTTGTTGAATTTTATAAGTTTTTGTCTCTTGCTTATTCGTTAAATTACCTTTTGTTGGATTTTATAAGTTTTTGTCTACCGCTTATATTCGCTAAATTACCTTATTTTTTATTTGATCACCTAGTCTTCTTTCAAAATGTTTGGTGTCAGTCAATGGTCAGTGAAAACTACTAGTTACCCATCTTCGATGTAAAAAAGGCCATAGAAAAGTTTTCTAAATTCTGAAATAAAATCATCACCCGCTTCCTTTTTTGTCTCTTATCAGGGAAAGATTCAATCTTTTTGGTTGAAATTTGAAGATTTAGAGGTGGGAGAGATGGGGCTTTTGTACGATGATGCTGTGTTAATTATAGAGTCCGAGGAAGAAGGGGAGCCCACTGTGATTACTGTAAATTGTAAGGATAAAACTGGTTTAGGTTGTGATCTTTGCCGCATAATTCTCTTCTTTGGGCTCACAGTTGTAAGAACTGGTGAGTATTTTCTCACTATAGCGTAATTATTTCTTTTTTTACAAGTAAATGAATTGTGGGTTTCTGTTGCATTTGAGAACAAGAACGGAGAGGCACATTAATACAAAAGTATGTTGCTTATCAATTGTTTTCTTGTTTTAACAGATTAAGTTTGTGTGTGTCGTATATCTTCTGGGATTCAATTCTGTTTTCTTGAATGATTTGATTGTTGTATTGGTTCAAAAGTTCTTTGGAAGACTTTGTTGCTCCTAAATGTTTCTCTTAAGTTACGGGATTAACTTTCGTAGTATAAGTGCAAGAATTCGGCTGCTGTCAAATAAAAAGTTTAAATATACTATCACGCCTTGCAAAAATTCCAGTTTTAATCTGTGTTCTGTTTTTATTTTCCAAGTTTATTATGTGGAATATTGGTTGAGAATTGAAAATCATAGATTGTTTTACAATTTAAAAGATGGTTCCTAGGAATTCAGCAGTTCACTTTGAAATCCTTCATGATTTGATAGGTGATTTTTTTCCTAAGTATTTTGTAAATTTTCCTTAATGTCCTGTCCACTTTATCACATGGTTGAAGACGTATCGACGGATGGAAAATGGTGTTACCTAGTGTTCTGGGTAGTGGGCAAACGGAGCACAAGATGGAGTTTATTGAAGAAGAGATTGATGGAGGCGTGCCCGCCTTGTTCATTGGCTTCTGCGATATTATTGGACCCGACTGAAACAAAGCCCTCCGACGTATTCCTCTTGAAGTTCTGTTGTCATGACCGAAAAGGTCTTTTGCACGGTAAATGCTGTAATTTTGCAGCGGTAAGATTCTTTTGGCACATGCTTATGATGGTCTGTATTTTCTATTTTGTATTCCGTATTCCCCTAGTTCTGTCATGTTGGTGCTAAAGTACATCGTTCGAGAAGGATGTCTCGGTTAGATCCGGGAAATTCTTGCATGCATCGGGTGTGCATCGTTGAATGTTTTCGTATGTGTTGGCATGGACCAGGGCTACAACCCGGTCCATGTCTATGCAAGAATTTCTCGTTAGATCCAATAGTTGAAATATGGAGAAATTTTTGACAGATGTGACTGAGGTTCTTTGTGAGCTCGAGCTTATAATAAAGAGAGTGAAGGTTTCAAAGACTCCAGATGGGAGAGTGATGGATCTCTTCTTTGTAACCGACACAAGGTTCTGCATTTTTTTGAACACTTATCTTCAAACTAGCATGAGCTTCATTACGTTCTTGATTTACATGAGCTCTGTATTTATATGGTGTTTGGCTCCTTTTTCAAATATTCCTGAATTTTGTTCGGGCAGGATACATGTCGTTTCTTACTTTGCCTCTCGGTGATTTTTCCAGGGAACTTTTGCATACGAAGAAGAGAAAGGACGACACCTACAGCCATTTAAGAGCTGTTCTTGGGGATTCCATGATTAGTTGCGAAATCGAAATGGTGGGTCTGGAAATTACGAATTCATCACAAGGGCCCTCATTTCTTTCGGATGCAACTACCGAAGACATGTTTTATGTGGAGAAGCCAAACGAGCACCAAAATAGCACTCTGGCGTTTAAAAGTCCGTCCATCACGATTGATAACTTGTTGAGTCCGGCTCACACTCTTGTCCAAATTGTTTGCCAAGATCACAAAGGTCTATTATTTGATGTAATGAGAACTTTTAAGGATTATAACATCCAGGTATGTGATTTTATAGTTCTAAATTGCTGTCACCTTACTGCTTTTGTCCAATTTTTTTTTTCCTTTTAAAATGTTGTCAACTTAATGCTTTTGTACGCCAGATTTCTTATGGTCGATTCACAAAGAAAGGGAAAACAGAATGCGAACTGGATTTATTTATCATGCAAGCAGATGGTAAGAAGATAATTGATCCCAGTAAACAAAAATCATTATGCTCTCGCCTTCAAGTGGAGCTAACCCGACCTCTCAGAGTAGCATTGATCGATCGTGGCCCGGACATGGAATTGTTGGTTGCAAATCCTGTTGAGTTATCAGGCAAGGGACGCCCGCTTGTTTTCTACGACATAACCCTTGCTCTCAAGTTACTCGATAAAGTGATCTTTTTGGTACTTCTCAATGAAACTTCTTGTGTCGTTCTTTATTTTTACTATTTTTCGAACATTGCTTTTTCTCTTCATCCTTTTTCACATCATGTATGTTATCTTTAAAGGCCGACATTGGGAGGTACATGATCGGGGATCGTGAATGGGAAGTTTACAGAGTTCTACTCGATGAAGGAGACAATGTCTCCATATCAAGAACGGAAATAGAAGAGACCGTTTGGAGGATGTTGATGAGTTGGGAATTATAATTTTCCTATGATACGACAAGCTCCTTGACCATGGTATGATTCACTCTTGATAGGCGACGCATCGAATTGTAAATTTGTCTACTCCATGTACATAGCTATTAAAGAATTTAGCTTGCAATGCTTGATTAGCTTTTGTACAGCCTACCTTCTAGTTTGGGACCACGAGGAGAAGATTTAAGGATCTTTAAGGATGTGTTTTTTTTTTGTTTTCTGAAATGGCGACGAATGTGTAGTATATGAATCTGCGACTGAAACATGAAATGTATCCGAAATGCAGCTTCTTGGTACTTGTAGATATGTGTATTTTGATGTAATTATCAACAAGTATAAGATCTATATACTACAGGTAAATGAAATTTCTGCAACTCTTCTTGCTTTGTTTGAGATGTTAATGTTTTCTTGAAAATGTTCCTACTTTTACCTACCCATCCTCAAATGCTGGCAGTGCATACGAGGTTGTCTTATGCTCGCATGACATTAGACAATAGGTTAAGTGAGGAATAAACAAAGTAGGGAAAACCTCCGAGAAATTTTGAAGAAATCGCAAGTTTGGGTTGAAAATTCATTTGTTTATATATATATATATGACATTAGACAATAGGTTAAGTGAGGAATAAACAAAGTAGGGAAAACCTCCGAGAAATTTTGAAGAAATCGCAAGTTTGGGTTGAAAATTCATTTGTTTATATATATATATATACATATATATATATATATATATTAGTTTTTGGTGGACCACACATGTTGGTCAATTTTTTCCTAATTTGATTGAAAATAGAGTTACAAATGACAGACTTTAACAAATTTTTTTTAAAAAAACGACCATGATACGGAATTTGAATAGAAAAAATAATCAAATGACTGATTCTAACTTTTAAAAAAAAATTATGCACATTTTATGATATAAACTGAAAAAAATAACATTTGAAGTTGTGTACATCAACTGATTAAGATATATTTTTTCCTGATTGGTTCAGGTCAAACCCGGATATCAACAAAAAAAATTTACTTAACAAAAAAAAATGATTTAACAAAAAAAAAAATTCCAATTTTTTTTAAATGAATAGTATTTTACTATGCATTATAATAGTGAAGAATAGTCAATCATTCCACATTATTATATAGGTAAATTTTAAATGACTGATTTTAACAAACTTTTTTATAAAACGACTATGCTACTGTAATTGAATGGAAAAAATTAACTAAAGGACTGAATCTAACTTTTTTTTAAAAAAATATGCACATCTTACTATATGAACTGAAAAAAAAAATATTTGGAGTTGAGTGCATCAACAACTGATTAAGATATTTGTTTTCGTAATCGGTTCAGGTTAAACCTACGTATCAACAAAAAAAAAATTACTTAACAAAAAAAAATTTATTTACTATTAATTACAAGTAATGAATAGTAAATCCTTCCACACTTATTATATAAAAAAATAGGTAAATATTTTTTTTTCTTGAGTAGATAAAATAATTAAAATTCAAAATGGACTTAATGAATTTTGATTTAGGACCACTTTGGATATAAAGCCAAATAAAAGAGTATTTTAAAATGTTCGGGTTTTTAAAATATTATTTTTGAGAAATAAAAAATAAAAGTTTTAAGTTTTTGGAGTGGGCGAGCTTAGCTTAATTTGCCAATTTCCAAAAGGAATCAGCATGGTAGCCGCGACCCTAACCGCCGCCGCCTCCGCGAGAAGCTTCGTCCCCAAAGCGTTCACCGGGCGGTGGTTCATGATCTTCGTTGGGATCTGGGAAATGCGTTGGGGCATCCAACCAAAAGCATCACCACATTTGTTTCACTCGTCAGCATATGGAACTACCTCGGACGAGTCGCATCGAGCTTCAGTTCCGAAATTTTCTTAGCCAAATACAAATTCCCTCCCGCTCATGCTCGCATTCGTCCTCCTACTATCCTGCGTCGGCCACCTCTTGATCGCGTTTGGGGTACCGTATTTAAGAACCCTCAAGAACTCAAGAATCGATTACACAACAGAGTATTGCTCGATCTGGAAACCAAACGTGAGTTTGCTTATCTCAATCTCAAAGTTTATGCGTCCTGATCTTCTTTCTACTCTGCCATGATCCATAGCGTCTTTTATGTAGCAGGACCAATGATTTTAACAGTATTCGCTCTATTCGCCTCTGTGATTATCTAATTCTTCTTCGGGCCGCTGATATTTGCGATCATATCTGAATTATTTGGGCTCAAGTATTATATAGAATTGATTTATTCAATCTCAATTTTTCATTTGTAAACATATACAATATACATATTTATAGGTACAAAATACAAATTATGTGTACAATTTGTTCTTCAGGTTGGCTACCTTATTTATCGTCTTGTCTACAAATTACGAACTCATGCTTATCACGATAGCCCACTTATTTTGACACCAAGATGCATGATTACAAAATATTAAAATAAAACCAGATCAATGCAATATTAATTAATATTTTTATTTTCAATACTCTCCCTCAAGTTGGTGCATGAATACCAGTAATGCCCAACTTGACTTTGAAAATATGTTTGCGACTCTTCCTCTTCTTTTTGGGGTCTTGATCCTCATTTGAGGTCTTAATCCTCTTTTGGAAGTCTACTTCTTTTTTGAGAGTCAGCTCTTTTTTTTGAAGTATGTGTCAGCTCCTCTTCGGTAGTCATACATCAGCTCCTATTTGGATAACCTGTGCGCCAGCTTCTTTTGGATGGTCTGCAAAAGCTCCTTTTTTTTGAAGTCAATGTCTGCTCTTTTTCGGGTAGTCAGCGTCAACTTCTCAGTGTCAGCTCCTATGCTCCCTCTTCTGAAGTGAACAAGTCTTCGATAGATTTTAATTTAATATTTTCATGGTGTTGTTTTCGTTCAATTTTTTAATTTTATATTTATTACTTATTTATTATACATATATATAAATCAATTATTGGCCCACAAATTTTTAAATGACCTGATCGAGACTTTAATTTCCCATCGAACAAGATCTTGCAAGTGTCATGCAAACTTAATCATACTTGCACTCGTGTTTTCTTCATTTTCCTCCTCGTGAATTTGCTCTATTTCATCTTTGATTTCACCAACCAACTTCATTTTTCTTTTGATTCTGCTTCAATTTTTTCACAAAATTATTTTTTTAAAGTTTCGGTCCTTTCTTCTCTTCTCGATTTTTCGCACCGCCGCCCTTTTTGACCTGTAGGCTGTGACGTCGCAGATTTGTTCAGGCGGTGGCTTGCTGCAGCGAACTTATCTTGTTCAAGCTTGTTGCGGGCTGGATCTATTCACGTTGTGGCTTTTTTTTTTCTCTTCAGAGCTACTAGTTCGTAGTTCTCCGTCAGATTTACCAAACCTTAGTTTTCTTTAACATGGAGAAATCTAAGGTTTGGGAAGAATTGATTCAATCTCAATTTTCATTTGTAAACATATACAATATACATATTTATAGGTACAAATACGCGTACAATTTGTTCTTCATATTGGCTACTCAACAAATTTCATACGCATGCTTATCACGATAGCCTGCATATTTTGACACTAAGATGCATGATTAATACTCCACTGTATACTTTAGGCGGCGGAGCTAGCCCACTGGGGGCTTATATTCAATGAAAAGCCGATTGAATGTTTGTGTCTGGCTACCTTTTCTTCTTTTTATTTTTAAAATCAATTTTCTTGAGATTTCTGGGATCATGGATGTGTCAGCATCAAATTATACAAAAAATTTTTGTTAGTGTAGTTGATTGCAAGAAACAGTTGTGTGGACTGGTACACCACTTATACACTAACTCAATATTAAAAATATCATGTTTTATTAAATAAAAAATAAATAAACTAACATACCAACTATTATAGACTAATTATATTGAATTGGTTTATAGGTGGAGCCCACATCGGGTCCATACAACATTTTTTGTTGATTGCTTATGATAAAGTTTAGGAAGTGAACTGTAATTTTTACAATTATAGTTACAAAATAAAAATTAGACCAAACTATAGGATGTTATATGTAATTTTTTAAAAAGAGAAATGAATAAAACTTGAGGGACCGATTGATAAATATATAACGTTGAGGGGTGTAATTGTTATAAGCATTAGTTTATCCGTCCTCGCTCCTACATAAATGAATTGGTGTATATCTATCTATCAACACCGCTCGATTGTGTTCCTCTTCCACCGTTTGATCGCCGGGGCACATCGCCGGCGATTCATGATCGGCTCCCAGTTTCATCCTGCGTCCCCACATTTTGCATCTTCCGGTTTCTGCTTGCCGTAGATCAATTTGTTCGTTCATTTATCTCCACAATTTTATTAATTTCTCTCTTTTGATCTTTATCTTTCTCTCTCCCATTAATTGTTTGATAAATATTCTATATGTAATTATCTGTTTATTTAAATTTAATATGAAGACGTGCAGATGCATTGTTTAGGATTAGGGTTTTCAATGTAATTTGTAGGGCGAGGATGTTTAATAAGATTATGAAGAGGGGCCATCGGAAGGTGGCCAAATCCGATGTGGATTATACCTATGTGTCGCCGAACCGGAGCTCCGGCTCGGTTTCTACATCTGAAGTCGTAGTCAATCATGCCTCTCGGGGCGGTGCGGTTTCGAATTCACATCAACTGCATCATATGATTTCTGCTTCAGTGCCTCCTCCTACGGGTTACATTGAAAATCAACCTATGTTTAGGGATGTCGCGGTCACCGAGCGTCAGAGTTTATTTATGAGGAAACTGCAAATCTGTTGCTTCCTGTTTGATTTCTCGGACACACTGAAGATGGTGAGGGAAAAAGAGATTAAAAGGCAAACCCTTGTGGAGCTTGTGGATTTTATTCAATCTGGGTCTGGTAAAATAACTGAAACTAATCAAGAAGAGATGATTCGAATGATATCTGTTAATATATTCCGTTGCTTACCCCCGGCCTCCCATGAAAATACTGGGTCTGAGAATGCCGACCCTGAAGAGGAGGACCAGTATCTTGATCCGTCTTGGCCACATTTACAGTGGGTTTATGAACTACTATTGCGATATGTAGTCTCATCCGACACTGATACAAAGATTGCCAAGTGGTATATTGATCATTCTTTTGTTTTGAAGTTGCTTGATCAGTTTGATTCCGAAGATCCAAGGGAGAGGGAGTATTTGAAGACTATTCTGCATAGGATATATGGGAAGTTCATGGTGCATAGGCCATTTATGAGGAAAGCAATAAACAATATATTTTATAGGTTAATATATGAGACAGGGAGGTTCAGCGGGATTGGAGAGCTTTTGGAGATACTCGGGAGCATAATTAATGGGTTTGCCTTGCCAATGAAGGAGGAGCACAAATTGTTTCTAGTTAGAGCTTTGATACCGCTCCACAAACCCAAACCGGTAGCCACGTATCACCACCAGCTGTCGTATTGCATTATGCAGTTTGTAGAAAAGGACTACAAATTAGCTGATACCGTTATTCGGGGTTTGCTGAAATATTGGCCGGTCACCAATTGCCAAAAGGAGGTTCTCTTTCTAGGGGAACTTGAAGAAGTGTTGGAGGCAACACAGGCTGCGGGATTTCAAAGTTGCATGGTCCCTCTTTTTCGACAGATTGCTCGCTGCCTCAACAGCTCTCATTTTCAGGTGCAAGAAATTTACTATTGAGTATTTTGTGTTAATGGTGATTTGTCCCCACTTGAATTGAAATTGTGTTTGTCTAATTTCGTTGATTTGCCGCTACGTGATGTTCTTTATTTTTTTCCTAATGTTGCTTGATCAATTGACTCATTTTCCAATTGTGTACAGCCATTTTCTTAACAAAAAAAAAAATATGAACTTAAATGCCGATTATTATGGTCTACTTCTGCCTTTTTCCTTTCTAGATGTTCCAAAAACATATTTTGATTTTTAAGAAGAATTCAGGTAAGGTCAATGATTCAGGTAGCTTTTGTTACAAAGTTGCATCTTTACTCGCAAAAAAGGGCATGGATCAATTTTCTGGAAACTAATTGTGCACACACGTCTCCATTGTTTTCTCCCACCTTTGTTACAACAAATTTCTATTTGCTTTAATGACTGACGTTTTTATGAATTGTTTCTGTCAGGTAAATGCTCTTAGCATAGTAGCATGTCTCTCCAATTGTTAATATTCTAACTCAGAGTTGGAAGGGTGATAGCTATAGAGGATCGTTGTGATACTTTTTGAATCACCTACGTAATGAAAATGAGTATAACTATTAACTTGATTGGAAGCTGCTTCTTTTGCTGACTGAATGGTTATCTCATTGTCAAACTTGATATTAATTTTAATGGTTTATTACGGTAGTCATCTTCATTAATTTTTTTATCGGATTAGCTTCACACCACATTCACTTTTACTTTTACTGGTTGGAAGAAGTTGAGTGGAAACTGCAACTTATTTCTGGTATAGAAGATGCAATGTGATGATTGGTCTAACTTGTCGTGCTATCTTTTACTGTCTAGAAGCTATCATCTGAAAATTTATTCAACTCTTCTTTGGGAACCTAACGGATATGCCTTTATGTCTTATCATGTCTACTTGAGCAACAAAGTGGCTGCATTATTTACTCTTGAGGCTGCATCACAATGAATTTTGTGTACCATTGCATCATCATAACGGTATTATATGCGGTTGTAAATGTTGCAGGTTGCCGAACGAGCTCTCTTTCTGTGGAATAACGAGCATATTGTGTCCTTGATTGCTCAGAACCGTGGTATCATTTTACCAATCATCTTTGAGGCTTTGGAAAAGAATATTCAGTCCCACTGGAACCAGGCAGTGCATGGTCTTACTGTTAATGTCCGAAAAATGGTTTTGGCAATGGATGCCAAGTTATTTAATGAGTGCGAGAGGCGCTATGCACATAGGGAGGCGAGAACCAGGGAATTGGAGGAACAACGAGAATTAATGTGGCAGAGATTGGCAGCAGCTGCAGCTCAAGGAGGCTTAAATCAAACGATCATTGTCCGTGATGTATGTATGTAAATCATGGTTACTCTTCTTGGCTTCTGTGCTATACATTTATAAATCTTTCGAGTTAATTTTGACTTTGCCTTATCAAATATCAGGCAAAGCAGCAGGCCAAGATGACTTTATATGTAAAAATGTGCTGCATATTAAGATTGGCTTGTGAAGTGCCTTCATATTTGTTTTACAATCTGTGGTCATGAGATGATTTTTACTCTCACATGTTTAAGTTTCCGATGGTATTCAGGTTTATAATCTGGTACCTCCTTCCTCGGATTCCTACCAGTGCAATGCGCATGTATGTTGATGATGATCTTGGCTTTCAAATTAGCCATTTGCTGCAATCCTAACAAATTTTCCTCAGAAATTTCGTGCAATATTTTTTATTATATTGGCTAAATGTCAAGTGGGACATCATATATATTATAACATCTATTATCATTAAATTGGCGTTATCCGCTAACAAATGTCTATTTCACATTTTGGTTAAAAATGTTCCACCATATCTCCGAAGGTTTCGTATGACAAATATTTCAATTATAATATTACTTACTGTAGCAATAAACGTTTGTATAATTCATATAATGAGCGAGGAGCAAACATCAAAGGAGAGGACAAAAACCCTCCCCACCTTATATAAATATCTATTATGCATGGATACTTCTAAAAATCACTCGATGCAGTGTTGAACATTCTGAGACATTTAGAAGTGTCCGTGCATCATAGGAATGTCGGTACATTCCTCGGACACGTGCTTGTCATTAAGTTTTTTTTTTTAAAAAAATAAAATCGGACACACATCAGAACTCCCTTTAAAATTGGACACTCGTGTCGGACACGATCGATCGGCATGTTCGAAAAAGAAAGATCACTTTTGGAGGTTAATTGTATAATTAAAAAGTTTTTGACTAAAATAAATTTTGACGTGTTAGTTAAACTTTATGTTAATTAAAGTAATACATTTGGTGTTAGCATGAACTATAATGATTTCAGTGGCATGTATTTATTTAAATGGTTTTGAATTTGGGAAGAATATTTTTGAAGTTAAACTTTTATTTGGACGTGTAATAAATTTTATGTTAATTAAAGTAATATGTATTTTGTGTCAGTGACATGCATTTATATATATGATCTTGAATTTGGTAAGAATTTTTTTGTTGCTTTTACATGGTTCTAGAATTTTAAAAATATAAATTTTAGTATTTTGTAATATAGTAATGTATAATATATATAAAAATATACAGACCTGTCACAGCTGTGTCGTATCCTGAAAATTTTGAAAATCTGTGTCACTGTCGTGTCGTATCAGTATCTTACATAGATACCACTCGCTTGTTTGCAAATTCCAAATTCTTATCTTCACTTTTAAAGAATCTCCAAGTAAATTTCGTTAGCATAAGTTAGGATAAATTGCTGTTTTCTTAATTCATCTATAAACAATGTCCAAGAGGAGCAGCCGCCTTGCAAGATGAAGTTCCTTGAAGGGCATCTTCTGCTGCAAAGCCTGTTCCAAAAATTCATCACTCACTTGTTCTTCTTGTACCTCAGACTTCCTATTCAAACTAAGCTCTATCTGTTATGAAGTGGGTATAACTATATTACATTTGTATTTGCATGTAATCTTTTCGCGTAAAGCTGCCGTCTTGCTGTGTGTTTTTGTATTTTTTTTCACATGAGTTTTTAGTTTTTAGATCGTATTGTCAATGTAAAGGTGTTCAAATATTGAAGTTGATCGGCATTCATGAAATGTGAAGCCTTTTGAAGCTCTATTTTTTTTCTGGGGGGGTTTGGAAAGTATCTGGATGTAATCCATTTGTGATTTTCATCAGAAATTGCAGTGTAATGCTTTCTGATTGTTCGGTTCTCTTCATACATTTCTTGTAAACCTTTATATTTATTTGATAATAAGGTTGTGTAAAGATACATTCTTTGATGATTAACTGAACTAGTTATGAGTTCGAGAATATATTTTTTCAGCATTCGGACCCGAGTGGAAACGGGTTAGGGATAGAGGCTGTAGTTGAAGCCGCATTGCCGGATTGCATTGTGCCAGGACAAGTTGCACCCATCAAACTACTTGGTCTTAAGGTGTATTCCTTTTCCATTCTCAGGTTTCAGTAAGTGACATGATTGTTATGGCTCCATGTATGGGGGCACTAGTTGTCTCTTGCAACAATCTGATATCTGGTTCTTATCCATATGTTCCGTGTTCAAGATGGATTTTTCGGTTTTTGTAAAGCATTTAATTGCCATTTTTCTTGTTTGTGGTGTTCTTTGCATTTGGCTGAGTGATTATTATTATTTTTTTTGGGAAATTATGATCGATTAGATTGCTCGTCATCTACATCTCCCTCTTTCAGTGACACCTTTTAGTCTTTTTTTAAAAAAAAAAGAAAAAAAAAAAGGAAATGAGCAAATCCATCTAGTGGAATCTTGTGGTGATTCAATCAATGATATTTATTTATTTTTTCTCACCTTAGTCGCTAATCATTTTCCTATGTCTATCGTTATCTTTTTTTTTATAGATTATTCGGTTTTCATTGTATTACATGAGAGATTTCTGTAAAATTTTACCATGAAAACCTTTCTCTACTTTCATCTGTGTATATATATGCATGCAACACACCTTAAATCTTGGAATGATAATAAGATAAACCCTCATTACATACGTCAACGTAAAAGAAATACAGCAAACATGAGTTCTCCAGCAGAATAATGAACAGATTCAAAATCCAGTGGAGAGTTCGGTTCAGTTAGATAAAGTATGAAATTAGTAAAACCAACAAAGTAACAAAGAAACGAATTCATTTTTCACAGCATCCCCCAATCTTGTCTCCATTTTCTTCAAACCATCTCCATGCCAACCAATTTGTCTGTCATCTATCAATCTCATCTGTCCTTGATGAGCAAGAAGCATGGCTTCCCCTCGTCTGCCTCGTATTATACGAGTTGCAATTCAAGCATTTGTTTGCCAGAACGTGAAAGTTAACCTCAGACGTCTCACCACAGTCGTTGCAAAGGATCCAAACCTGAATCATTGAGAATTACTCGTAAGTTTACATCATTTAAAAAATACAGGAGGACAAGGGGGACTGACAGAGGCCGTTGAATTTGTTAATGTCTTGTGTGATAGCCTGCCTATATGGCACAATGATTTGAAATGTATCACTTGGACGCTGTACAGTTTGAAAAACCTGTGTTTCATTGTAATCATCAGTCTATATGGCACAATGATTTGAAATGTATCACTTGGACTGCTGTACAGTTTGGAAAACATGCGTTTCATTGTAATCATCAGTCTATATGGCACAATGATTTGAAATGTATCACTTGGACTGCTGTACAGTTTGAAAAACCTGCGTTTCATTGTAATCATCAGTCTATATGGCACAATGATTTGAAATGTATCACTTGGACTGCTGTACAGTTTAAAAAACATGCGTTTCATTGTAATCATCAGTCATTTTTTTGATACAACAGTAGACAGGTGATTCTAGAGTCACTACGCCTTGCTCGACTAATTACCATGTCCCCCACACAAAATAACTCAAAGGTGAGTGGTTTAACACGTTTCTCACCATTTTGTTTTGATACACTTCAGGCATAGGAGTAGAAGCAACCTGAAAATTAAGGCATACACAAGAAATGATCAGAGTACGGCAATCATGTATAATACATATACAGCTGTACAATATACATACCTCCCGATCAAGCTTTTCCCAAACACGGGTCATATCACAATATGACTTCGAGCAAACAGGGCACGAATACCTGCGTATGTAAACTGTGAGCACAATAGCGACGAAAAATGGGAGTGGACCAAAAGATATGAGTAAAATCTTACTGGAAATGGCGTTCCATTTCCTTAATACAGTCGAGATGTATGGTGTGACCACAAGGCAACACAGTGACATCTCTTGTCGTGTCAAAAAGATACTGCAGTTGTAGATATTCGAAGTTATTAAAAGACGGGGGCGTTTATTACAAAAATACTTTTCTTAGTGCGTATGAATTTGCTCAATTTACCTCGAAGCACACGGGGCAATTGTGGTGCATTGCTCTCTCTACACATACGTGTGAATCTCGCAAGGAATTCGAATAGCAGCATTCTGAAACAGAAAAAAAACTTTTCTTTCAGCTCATCTATATTTACGTCCCATGATTCACTGAGCTATCTTGGATAGTTTAGAAAAACATACCACATTTGTCGCAATGGAAGAAATTTTCTCTACCGCCAGTTCTGTTTTAACCAAAATGTGTGCAAACAAATTGGTTACATAATGAAAGAAAGTTGTAGGAAAGGAATCAATAAAGGGCACAACAATAGTTTTCACCTGCAAATTCCACATTTGTCACAGTGAAATTGTTTCTTCGAAACCTAAAAATGTAAGTTGTGTGGTTAAACTTAGCAACCTCAACAAATATTTCATTGTTTGAACAATCATGAACTAAAGAAGCTTACATCATCGTCGAAGAATTTGCATTTTTCGCAGTAGTATTTCCCCATAACGATCCCACAATTACTACACGTTTTTTGAACCTAAAAGGAAACAAAAACCACAAAATTCAGCTCACAGATCCAAACAGGTTTAACAAATTTGACAAAACTAGCATCCACACATAAGAGTTTAATGTCCGCGACGTACTTGTTGTTCTGTGCAGCACAGAGAGCAGACAACCTGAAACACATATTTATCAAAATAAGTTAATCAAATCAAAATCATATGTACAATAACGGTACAATTCGAGTAAAGTTATCATGTACTTGGAAATCAAACACCATAAAAAAACAGAGATCATGATCAAATCAAGAAACAGACCAAGAAAAAAACCAAGTCACTAAGCTACAAAATAAGCAAAAATGGAAAACAAACTAAAATGAGTATCCATGGCTCTTGTGCAAGAAGCTGCTGCATTCTTGTGAATCGACGACGATTTCCATATGCTCATTCGCATATCAAACGATTTTCGGATATGTAATCCAGCTGAAAAATTGACAGAAATGAATAAAATTCCTTTCCCCCAATTCTTCATTTTACTTTTTATGACCAAAGCGCAACAACAATTCAATGCCCTCGTAATACTCAACACACATGCTCTTAATGCCCCATGATATTCAACACACATCCAAGAACACATTATTTGTACAAAAATGGTTATAAGAACTAACCCTCTCTATATCATGCCGAGGGATTTCATGGCGTTCGAGTGGATCAACGTCTATTGAATTCTGCTTATCAAAGAATTAAAAGCTAAGCTCTATTGAAATATAATAATAGTACTTAAATTTATTATGAATAAAAAGAACTGTAACCCAAAAATGCACCTTTGCATCATTGTGGCAATGCCTGCAATCAAATATCTCGTTACAACAGGGTGCTACAATCTTACACTTCCTCCGGTAATGAGAGCACCTGAAAATTAAATCAAACATTTCCCCAAATAAATATTCATCTTTTAATCACAAATTGATCTTCCAAAAATGCATATATTTGATCAAACATGGTTAAAAAAAAAACAAGAAAAAAGCTTACAATATTTCAAAAATAAACAAAAAATTGAATTTTTTTAATCCCTGATCACTGAAAAATATTGAGAAACATACCCATATTCAACAAAACCCATCTTCAGTATGTATTCATCAATTGCAGAAGAGTGAGAAATCAACTGATTCTTCAAACCACGGTCCATACTGAATCCTGATCTTCTCACAGAATTTGTCCTGAAAATCGCAAATAAATTAAAATAAAATTACCATTCTACGCATAAAGCAACCAAAACAATACAAATACAGATCTACAATAACGTATAAAAGAAAAGAAAAAAAAAGGAATCTTTTTTAAAAAGTTTACAAATATTGGAGTACTAATCAAGATTAGCAAAAATAATGAAGGGAAGCACAAGAATCCTTCAATGATCAGTAATACAGAAATGATTTTTATGACAATAGTTGCAAGATCATATAAATATCAGCAAGAGGGATCGTTGATTTTCACATTTAAAATCCCATTTAGCTATTAATAATAATTTAATACATTCCTTAATGACTAGGCGATACAGCCAGCATTTACAAGCTTCACGTAATGCGTAATTAATATTATTATATCCTTACCGACCAAACAGCAAAATTAATATATAATTACCTCCCAAACGGAGTCGGTGAAGGAATGCTTACCAAGAACGGCGTCGTATTCAGGGGAAACGCAAGACGTTTATTACAGTTGGAAATTGCGATGTACTGATGATGATAACAGAACTCACTGTACGCGGATCGTATATATATGGGAAAGACGAAGCGCGTAATACTTTCTTTGTGGTCCGATAAATTAAAAATCTTGAATTTATTTATTTAAAAAATATGTTTTTATTACCTTTTTTTTTTTTTTTCAATTTCGAAGAAAAGACATTTACGTTGCTCGATCTTGTTCTACCATCCACGTGTATCTGAGTAGACACGTAAAATTTCCCATTTGGAAACTTCGTAACCTAATGTGATTTCAATGCTTTCATTGATTTTTTTGGGTAAACTCACTTAAAATCCTTACATTCAAACATAAATTTAACATTTCTCTCTATATCAAAGACTCTTTAATCTAACTATTTATCATACTTCTTTTCTTTATTCCAACTCCCTACCCACCTAAAAAGATAAAAAGCCTTAAATTTAATTGCAATAAACTCCCTAATATTTTTAAGATTTTTCCAAACAAACCCAAAACTCATTTTTTTTCCAATAAACAACTCCTAAAAGGGATATTAAAATGCATAGGCCTAAAAGACTTATATGAACATGAGATCCTTCAGTTTCTGTCATCTTGAGAAGACCCAAGAGCATACTTTGCAAAGGACTCACGGTTCATGATAAATCAAAGCCCCAAAATCCCTTATGAAGTAAAATTAAATAACAGGTCCAGCATGCTTCCGAATTACAATAAAATTTTAACAAACTGAAATATATCATTTTGACCATAAGGCACCGGGTGAGGTGGTTCGCAACGCCACCAGTCAAAAACTTACTGCCTCCAGACTGTTTTATGAATGGCTCCTCACCATTCAACCTCAGCTCACGGGCGAGGTTAGTCTGCCAGTTATCCGACTCCTTCAGAAACCGCACAGCACAGCCCTAATTCGTTTCCTACCTTAGGGCGTAAGGTATAATCAATATATAAGAAAGATTTAAAGAAATCTGGGAGATAGATGGGCAAAAGCCTTAATTTTATTCTGGAATACTTATAACATCTCTTACATTAAAAAGTCTCCTTTTGGGAGGAGACGGACTTGTTTAGCCTCTCATATAGATGAGGCTTGACTCAAGAACACATCAATTGCAACACAAACAGAACAATATTACAGATGATTACAAAAGAAAGAAAAGAAAGAAAGATTACCAAGCTACGAAAGTTGAAATATTACAAAGCTTGGAGACTCTAATATTTATTCTCAGAAAACTATGGAGAATTTTCGATGTCCTTAGCTTTCTGAATGCCTTGGTATTTATAAAAGTCTGGAGGTGGATGTGAAATCTGGACTTCAATTCTTGTTTATAATCAGACGTCATTGCATGCGTCTTCTCTCTTGTTTGGTATCTTGTGGTCCCTTCGACTTTCGGCCGAAGGGCGGTCCTACTATTTTTGTTTTCTTTTGCAAATGGTAGTGGTCCTCGTCAGAGTCACATGGCTCTTGTCTCCCCGTGGTCCCTAAAAATTTGGCTTTTGCAGTCCGCGTGGGAATCTTTCACGTTTTTAGGTCCTGCTTTGTCATCTTTCTTCTGGTCCCGTTTGACAGGGAACTCTTTCCCGAACAGTGGCTCTTTCTGCTCTGGGCAGATGTAGTCCTGCCATCTTCCCACATGAGCCATGTTGCAGAACTTCCGGCTAGTTTCTTTGGTTGCCGGAATCTTGTTTTCACATAATATTTGCCTCTTCTTTTCAAAGATGTCCTCGGCAAATTTTGTAGTATGGCTCGTCATGAAGTTAACCATGAATGATCCGTTCGCTGTTTTCTGGAAGATTTTGAATGGATACTTGACTTTGTCCATCTCAGTAAGACAGACCCATAATCCCCAAGCTCTTCTGGTAGTAATGTCATCTTCTGTGAGCGGGGAAACTAGTGTTGTTCCTTCGGGCGGTGGTTTTATTTGATCCATCGCCTTCCAGTTAGGTCTCTGTAACTGTACAAAATGAAAGCTAGGGTGAAGACCTTTCCCTGTAATTCATGGGGCTGTAGTAATGAATTTCAGCTCCAGAACATTTCCTCGTCCAAGTGTATGATTATTTTGCCATGAGTCATACAATCCTTCATAGATCCAGTCCGGTAATTTTGCGATTTCCGAAAAACTTGGTGTCGTGGTAAAGACTGAGGCTAGGCAGCCAAAATCAAATCACTCACGAACACTTTCTGGTTTGACACCAGGATGCATCCACATTTTTTGGTATTTTTCTGACCAGTCTGCTGTAATTTTTCCAGGAATTATACCCACTCTTGTACAAAGTTTCTCCCGTGATATTTGATATTCCTGCAAAGGGGAAGTTGGGGAAACAATATTCTCGTTAGTATTAACCTTAGATTTGCCCGCCGATGGCCTAAAATTAATATCTCCCTCTTTAACCCCTGAGGTGCTGGGTTGGCTTGATTCTTCAGATATCCCAGATATCTTGGAATCAATTTTTTCTTCTGTATCTTCCCCGAAAGGATCAATACTAGGACCTGTAGTGGCGGTACTTGAATCCTCCACACCGGTTGATGAGCCCGGCTCTCTGAAACACGACTTTAGCTTGCTGAAGCATCCCGTCGGAGGGGAATATAAAGACTGTCCCATAAATAGGTGTGAGCCTGCATGGTAGCCTTCATAGCCTGTTGGACCTTCGTGAGATCCAGTTCCTATACTTGACCCGCAACCTGAGAATTAATCACCAGGCCATTGATCTTCTTGTCTAACTCCTCCAGATTTTCTCGGAGGTGCTTTGATCTCGTGATGATGGAATTAGCTTCACTCACTTCCATCTCTCGTCAAAAAATCTGCAAGAATATTTTTATCAGATTTTACAATGACAATATCATAATCATAATATTGACATTCAGCTTGCCATCTTAAAGGTCTAGCCTTTTCTGGTTTTGATTCAATTTTATTTTTTAAAAAGGCTTTGGCACTCGTATTATCTATTTTCAAGGTGAATTTCTTTGCAAGTAGGAAAAGTGGCCATTTCTTAAAAGCCTTTGAACAGCAAAGAACTCCTTCTCGTTGATGTGACATCTGATAACTTCGATGTTATCAAATAGCCCACTGCAATATCTGCATGGTACTTCTCCTTCTGGTGTAATTTTCATGAGAACTGCAGCCCACCAATGATCACTGGCATCTGTGTATAATACCAGTTCATCCTCGTCGTTTGATATTGCAAGTTTTGGTAGTTGCCTGCAAACCTCCTTCAGCTGTTTGACAGCTTGTCTGTGATCTTCATTCCACTCAAACTTAACATCTTTTTTGAGTAGTGGACTGAACACCTTCCTGTGGTTTGCTAGATTGTTGATAAACATCCCAGCAAAATTTAAAACTCCTAAAAAACTCTGATGTTGTTTTAAATCCTTGAGGTCAACTAGATATCCTTGTACTTTTTCAACAATATGATTCTGCAAGATGATTCTAGATTCGTCGATCTCAATTCCAAGGAATTTGATCTGTCTTGTAGCAATAACTGCTTTCTTTTCAGAAAGCACTAATCATTCCTTGTAACAAACGTCTGAAAAAATTTCCAGATGTTTAAGATGTTCTTTCATGTTTTTTGACGCTATGAGGATGTCGTCAATATAAACGAACATGAAGCTGAAGTAATCCTTGAACAGAATATCCATCTTTCTTTGATATATCTGGGGAGCATTTGTCAATACCATTGGCATAACATTCCAGATATAATGTCATTGCGGCGTGGAGAATGTTGTAAAATTTCTGCTTGCTTCCTCCATTTTAATCTGATATAATCCAGACTTGCAATCGAATTTAGAAAACACTTTGACATTCTTGATGCTATTTACTAAATGTTATCTGCTTGGGATACAATATCCATCGAACTCCAAGATTTCGTTGATCCCTTTATAGTTGATCACCAATCTCGGCTTTCCTCGTTTAATTTCTCCATGATTCCGAATAAGAAATCCTGGGCTGCTGTATGGAGAAATACCTGCTAAGATTAACTTAAGGTCAAGATGTTCCTTAAGTATGATCTGCATATCCTTCCGATCTTCTTAGTTCATGGGGATCGGCCTGTACCTAACAAACTCATTTTCTTTTCCAGTTTTCACCTTCAAAGTAGCTCTGAGCTCATTTTTGTTCCACCATGCAAGTGGATCCTCGTTGTAGTTCCTCCGAATCTTCCTTTTTACATCCTCTAGAGTGATACGCTCTTCGAGGGTAATTTCAGGTTGTGGAACTTCTTCTCTTAAAACATTTTTCAGTAGCAACATGGTTTCTGGAGTCACTCTTTCTTCATCCTGCTTTCTGAAAGACATGATGTTAACCCAGTCAAAAGTTTAAGAATCCTTTTCACTAGGACCTTGTTGTCGAAACTGAAGAATTGCCTCTCCAAATTTCATTTCCGCTGATCTTTCATCTTTAGATGTCAAAGTTTTCCTTCATCACCACGCTTGTTGCAAAAACTAATAGGGAATTTTCTGTGAAACGCCTCCCGTAGTCGCTGTACCATAATCTTATGATCACAAAGGGTTGTGAAAATAAGTCTCCTGGTTTCGTTCTCTTGTGTGAACCGCTTGAATGTCTGTAGGAAATTGTTTCCTAACAGCATATCGGTGCCGGTGTCATGGAAATAAATACGTGGAGTTTTAACTTTGTACCATGGGGTACCGCCTGCTCCGCCGATAATTATTTCCGCTCCTCGGACTCCTTCATTAAGAATAAGGATCCGTTTGGAAAAGTCTCTTCCGGCAATGGCTGGTAATTTCTCACCAACGTCTTTGGGGAAGATTTCTCGCATGGCAGTGCATATTCCAGCTCCTGAGTCAATGTAGGCTGCAAAATATTTTGCCCGGTACTTCTCATATAACATCACAATGGAGATGTATATTGAGAATGGACTAGTGGTCATCGAATTAGATATCTCTTTCCGTCGACCGTGAATTCCATTCCATCTTGCAATCTTTCCCAAGGTTTATGTTCCTCGAGAAATTCAATCCCTAGAATAAGCTGTTCTGGGATCCTTCCTGCCATTCCTTCAATTGTGAGATCAATTTCACCAATTTGAAGGTTTCTGTTGAAATCGAAGAGAGGGGGTGAATGAGATTCCTTGGCTACTTTAGCGTTTTAAAATGAGTTTGCAAAACTAAAAGAGTTTGCGCTTGCGGAAGGCTTAAGTCAATCGATAAATAAAATAAAATTAGAAGTAAACAAATAAATAAATACGTAAAGAAATAAAGCGGTAAATGACAAGGATATTTGTTATAGAAGTTCGGCGATGAATCACCTACGTCTCCTCTTCCCGGTTAGATAACCTCCAACCGAGGTTCCACTAGAATAAATGATCTTGGCCTTGAGGGCTCCAAGTTAGCCACAACCCAACTCTTCCCGAGTTTACAAAGCTCTTCCCGAGCACAATACTCTTCACGAGTACACAAAGCTCTTCACGAGCTACCAACACTCTTCACGAGTCTTCTTGGCCTTAAGGGCTCCAAGGATAGCCACAACACATGCACCAACTTTACTTGTTGGCGACTTTACAATTTTCAACTTGTTTTGGTGTTGGAGGACCTTTACAATAAACTCAACAAAACACCTTCACGGTGTACTCACACGAAGATAACAAGACTCTAACAAAAAGAATGAATTACAAGCTCCAATACAACAACAATGTATGGAGATTGCAATGCTATTTGAATTTTGAATGATCAAAGCTTTGTAGAAGTTTGTAGGCTTGTTTCTTATCTTCAAAATGCTCCAAAGCATCCATATTTATAGTGTAGAAGGCCCCCAAGGCTCCTACTAGCCGTTGCTACACTCAAGGATTGAATCACTCCTCGATCGCCTCGGAAATTGCCTCGGGCGATCACCATCGCCGCGTTCTAACGTTCAAATCTGGCCCAGATCACCTCAGGCGATGTCCCCATCGCCTCGGGCGATCGCCCGTTGAAAATTTGCCGTAGGATCAATTCTGGATCGCCTGGGGCGACCATGCCATCGCCTGGGGCGATCTGGATCGCCTGGCGCGCAGCGTGCCATCGCCTGGGTCGATGGTGCGTGGCGTTGGCACGCATGGCTCGGATCGCCTGAGGTGATGGCCCGGATCGCCTGAGGTGATATGCCGATTTCAACACTCTCAAACTTTGCAATATTCGACCATCTTAAGCTCATTTCTGGGAAAAGTGGTAATATCTAGGTGTGGACAAACTTTCATTGCATTTCATTAAGGTATGAAGAAGTTACGCCTAAAATGCTACAGCCGCTCAAACCTTGCTACAATCTGCACTTGTTATGACTTCCATGCCATTTTGCTCCATGATGCAATCCGAATTGGACTGAGATATTTGAATATGAAATCTAGCATATTGGGTTGGCTTTCCAACCTCTTTGGATTCACATTATTCGGAGACTTGAGCCAAGAGATATAATCAAGAATCTTGATGAAGCGTGAGAATTTTGTTGAAGTCTCGATCTCCTAAATTGTATGCAATCCTCGGATAGATGTTGAAGGCCATCTTTCCTGCATACAGATTTCCTGCCACTGCTCCCAAACAAGAATCTTTGAGGTCCGGGATTCTTTTGTCAAAGATCGTCAGGTTGAGGGGCGAATCAATTCCTTCTTTGAAAGTTGCCTTGATGATTACTCTAATGGCTCCAATATGAATCCATGAGAGCGTATTAGCAACTTCTCTTTTGACCTTGTTTTTAATCTCCTGGATTTCTCTGTAGGGGATTAACTGCATCTCAATTTGATTTCCCGTGAATTCCATTGGGATCGCAAATTCACCTGTTGTTACCCTATGGATAATCTGATGCTTCCTGCTTCGAAGACCAATCATATCCATGGCTTTTTTCATCGCTCCAATTGAAAATCCATCGTACATCTGAAGCTTTGGTTCTTCTTTCATGATCCTCATAAGGGTTTTATGAGAAATAGTGGTATGAGAGAAAAACCCTGATGACTCTTCTCTAATCACGTGCTGAAGGAACTCTCCTTCACTCTGATTCTAAGCTAGATTCACCTCCATCCTCAGAATAGATCTCTTCTTCGTAGATGCTTTCATATGAGGGAATATCCTCAAATTGATACACCTGCACCAAATCCTGAAAATAGACAGCATCCTCAAATTCTTTGGTATGCTCGAACTGTCTTACTCCCCGGCTTTGGTTTTCTGGACAATCTGTAGAGATATGTCATTTTGCTTCGCAAGTCCAGCAGTTACAATCTCTGAAACTCTCATTTGCACGGGTAGGTGGGCGTCTGAAAGTCCTCTTTGTTGGTGCTCTGCTAGAACTAGCTTGATTAGAACCTGTCGACGAGATTATACTCCTTGTTGGTCCTGATCTTTGCCCCGATCTGTAGCTTCGGGCTTTCTGCTTTGACCAGAACTTTCTAGGTCTCCATGAAGACCTACTTCTTCTTGAACTACCTCCTCGGGCATATGGATGACTTCTGTGTTTCTTCATCTTAGCCTTTGTGGATAGTTCTCAATGATTGTAGTGATATCATTTCTCGTACAACAATGAGGAGCCATTTTGTTGATTCCTCTGAGCTTCTTGAAATTCTTTTGGAGCTTTGCTTGGTAGCACCACTCCGCAAGCTTGACTTTAAGAAATGACATTCTCATGGACACCGTCTCGATTGCATGCGGTGCATACTCCTGGATAGACATTTCTCTCCATGGGCTCAGGATTTTGGCAAAGAACAGCTCTTCTGCATCCTTTTCCGCTATCTTCAACTTCCATCGATACTCTGTAAAGAGTTTGATGTATTCATCTATATAGCAGATGTCATGTAGTTCCAGGCTAATTAGAGCTTGTCTATATTTCTTAGCCTTCTCTTCCTCCATTCCTTCGAAGTAGCTTATTCCAATGAAACAGATTTTGAAGAATCTCGCCATTTTGTCCACGATCTCTTTCAGGGACTCTGCGGCTAAAACTTCTTCCTTGGTTCCTGGGCCTCCAAGATCCCAGGCAATCTTGACTGATCCTTCCAGATTCATTTTTAGAAGTAAAATGAATTGTTCTTTGCTTAAATCAAGTGTTCCTACTGCTATTCTCATTGCTGAAGCTCATTCATCAATAAGAATTTCTCTGTTTTTGAAATCCAAAATATCCATGTTGAGCATAAGTCCATATGGATGGATTGGATCTAGCTGTGGTTTCCCGTAGGGCGTCTGATGGATATCTGGCATTCGGGAACGGTTCCTTGTTCCAACTGGGGGATCCAAAGTTGCTGAGGTGAAATCTTCCCTATGTGGCATCCTTTGATCTCCTTCGGGTGGATTGTGTGACCCGAAGCTCTCTTGTGGTGGAGGTCTTTGTACAAGCTCTCCTGTCTTGATTTCTACGAGATTTAATCCCGCAAATGAATCAGCAAGATCTTGTAGATCTTCCAAGTTGATTCTTTCCATTACTTTGTGGGAAGTATGGGATCTCCTCGTAGGACTGCAATCATTTTTTCAGTCTCAGTCAAAGGCCTTCAGACCTCCTCTGCTTTCCCTTTTTGGTGTAAAAAGGGTTCTGTTCCGTAAGATGGTGGCAAACATCCTCCGATCCTTCTTCCTGTCGGACTTGGCCTTGACTCCAATTCCTTCACTCGGGATTGAACAATCATAATCTCCATCTGACTCTCAATCTGATGGATCTGGGCAGGGACATGGTATTGAAGGTAACCATAGCGCTGCACTGTCTTCTGGATTTCTCTAAGATCTTGGGATATCTTAGAGGAATCTGGCTCGATTTCTCGAAATGTTGGTTCTCCTATCCTAATCATCTGGTCCAGACCCTGTTGGATCATTGGTGGCTGAAACCACATCTTCATGTTCAGGATGATCGTCTTCCTGAAGTTCTGCCAACTCGAACTGTAGTTTGAGGTTCACTTGATGGAGCCTCTTAGCCATCCTTTCGAGTTTCTTGTAATGGTTTATTCCGGGTGTGTCTAATAAACCTGTTCCTCGTAAAAGTTTCCACTTATGGCTGAAACGTTGAGCTTCTGTCATATGCTTTTGATTTAGTTTTTCCAATTTCTGAAATACCACTTATAAGCATGACACTTCGAACATTCGTTCAAGTCCATGAATTTCTTGAATCGTCTCCTCCGTATAGGTTACAAATTAATATTCAAGATATTATCATAGTATTTCCAGATTAAACCTAGGCTCTGATACCAGTTTTTGAAAGTTGGATCGTAAAGGACAAGTTTATGAGAAAATGGTAACTTTTGGGTTAATTTGAAAATAGATTAAAACTCCAGGGGGTAAACTGCAATTAATCCCTTTCCACTTGTAAGGGTAACTTGGTAAAGTGATGTGTAGTAGAGAGTTAGGATGAAGATGAAAGTATTGTTGGGGAGTTAGAATATAGAATAATGGATAAGGGGAGTTAGGTTAAGGAAAAGTTTGGGTTTAGGAATTTATTGGTAGTTTACCCTTTTTTTTAAAAAAAAAGTTTTCAGTAAAAGATATTATTCCCAGAATAGATATTATTGCCAGAATATTATGAAAATATCAAAAGTTAATTTTTTGAGTATTTGTGAGTATCGTTAATATATATTTTACCATATGCTGATGGTATCACTAATAGACATTTTACTCATAATTTGTAAGTAGACATTTTACCTCCTACGGTTTTCAAAACATAGCACAATGTCTCTCTCACATATCAGACATGGAGGGAATGTTTTACACATATTCACAAATCATATGTAAATCCCATGTTGTGAAAATCATAAGGATTCGTATCCAAAAACCAAATATACTTATAATATGTGCCACCCTGTGGCACATATTATAGGCTTGACCATATGCTCGGGTAATTAGTGGTTGTTGGATTAGGGGTGGTTAACGGGTTGATTCGGTTCGGACCGGTTTGGAACCGAGCGGTTTTGGATCCGATAATCCCAGAATCGGTCCGATCCGTTAAGAAAACAGATCGGATCTGGTTCCGGTCCAATCGGTTCCGGGTTGGACCGGTTCAAACTCGGAATCGATTTTTTCGATTTTTTTTTTCAAAATTTCGAATATATATTAGAATAAAAAAAATAACTTTTTTTTTTAAAAAAATAATGGATCCGTTTCCGGTTCAGCCCGGAACTGGATCCGTTTGGTCCGGAACCGGTAAGATACCGGATCCGGATTTGTAGAATCGATCCGACCCGGTATCTCCGAACCTGGCTAACCTGTCCGGCCCGGTATCTCCGAACCGGGCTAACCGATCCGGTTTTGGGTCGGGTCCAAATTGACCCAACTCGTTAAGCAGCCCTATGTTGGATCCTCCGCATAATCATTAATTATTTACTTCGCCCTCTTTCCGCAACCAACACTTCTGGTTTTTTCAAAATTAAGAATTAGAGCAGTTATATATACGGTCCGGTTAACTCATATATTAATGAGTTGGATCAATTGTAAGGTTGGTTGAGGGAAGCAATATCAGATACCTTGCCCTTATTTCTTTAAAGAAAGATTAATTAATTAATAGGATCTTTGGTGTAACTGTAGAAATATTCGTGAAATTGTACTCTGAAATCATTTCTCAAACGAATATTTGATGTGATAACTGAAAAAAAGAAGAGTGGTATATGAAAAGGATCTAAATTTAATAATTTTATTCAGTATCAATATGAAAACCAACGTTTATGTGTACTTCTGTTAAGAATATATGAGGTTTCAACTCAAAACCAATCTATAATATGTGGAGTAACTCATATATTTTATAAAGAGCTAACATAGATTCTAATTTTACAATATGTGACAACTCTCAATACGGCCCCTCACGTGACGTTATATAAGTCAAACACGTAGATTGATGTGGGTGGTCGTGAGTATGAGGGCTGATTAACAAATCATATGAAATACCGTGTTAAGTATACATGAGGTTCTAACTCAAAAACCAATTGGCAATTAGTGTAGTAACTCATGTATTTTATAAATAGTTAACATAGCTTCTAGTTTTCCAATATTGGAGTGGTAGCAACAACTTCTATGATCAAAAAAATATAAGTGTTCTTCAAGCTGACTACCACATAACAAGTTTTAGGAATTCCGAATTTAAAAATTGGTAGAGAGTAGTCAATAGTTTGTTGGCATGTCTCATTTTTTCATTCAGTAAAGACATGAACGAATTTAGAATTTTTGTTTAGGGAACAAAAAATAATAACATAGAAAATGGGGGCCAAAGAATTTAATAGGGATCAAAATATAATTTTAAGAGGATAATATGCAATTTTTGGGGGGCAACATGCAATTGAAAAAGTTTAGAAATGTGAAATCCCAATGTTTTAAACTTTTGTTTTTGCTAGTACTCAATAAGTTTTTTTTTTTTGGAGAGGGGATGGGAGGAGTTAAATATTTTCTGCACATTATGGGACTCGAACTCGAGTCTCTCCAAAATGAAGGTGAACTCTTACTACCCGGGCTATGTCCAAGAGCTCAAAATGAATTTCACGTGTTAACTAGTATTTAAGAAGTTAATTACCCTATGATCATAGAAATGGTCGCGATATACGAGCTCACTAGTTTCATATATATGTACTAGTTAATTTGGCACCACGCAAGGCGCGGTGCCAGTGAGCTTATAATCTGGTATATATGTCCAATAAAGCGTCCGACACAAGTTCAACAGACAGTTCTAGAGAATAAAAAGATGGTCCTTACGCATTGAACATACAAAATCGTACGTATATAAAATCAAATAGGTTGGAGTAAACAAAAGTCTTCCCCAACAGTACACCATATCAAGAGTTGGCATATGATATCCTCGTAGGGCCCAATAGACGCTCTAAACAAAAGTCATCTACGAAACTGCAGTAGTAGATGACATTAGAGACCACAATAAAAGTAAATCTAAATGAACTCCAAAAAACCAATCAAAAGTTGTTCGCAAGAGTTTTCAAAATGACGATGGTTCATTTCATAATGCAGATACGTGTTCGGTTTCTCATAGCAGTAGCGAGCATCTCATAAGAGGAATTATAGTTTATATTCTTTGTTGTAGTTGCATTGTTATTTTAGGATATTGCTCTTATATTACTTGTTATGGCCTCATGATTAATTAATCATCTTACTTTTATAATTATTATATACTTTCTGACAAAATGAACGTAAATGTGACGTCCTAAATTATTATCAAACAAGTAATATATAATTATCATAATTTAATATTTTCTAATTTTTTTGATATAATCTCCTTGTACATGAAGGGAAAATTTGATGCCAAACATCATAACAAAGGTAACCGAGAACAATCACATATTAGCAATGGGTCGTAGGTAAGCCAAAACTCAAAATATATACAAACAATCAAAACTGACGACCTCCAATCTACCAAAAATTCATTATGCCGAATATTTTATAAAAAATTATTATTAAAGTTTGCCACAACGAAAACTTATTTTTAACTCTTTTTTTTTAAAATAAGTTCACATAAAAAAGTATTATTAAAGTTTGCCACGACAAAAATCTATTTTGAACTATCTGTTTTTTTTAATTCATATGACAAAATCAACAAGTTTTTTTCTAAAAAAAAAAAAGAAAACATTTTTAAATTTTAAAATTGAGATAATAGGGAAGCACTATTGGGTCAAGAGTTTTGATATAAATCCCTTATACATTAAGGGAATATTTGAACAAAGATAATACCAAATATCAGCAATAGGTCGTAGGTAAGTAAAAAATCAAAATGTACATAAACAAGCAAAATCGACGACCTGCAATCTATCAAAAATATATAATGCCGAATATTTTATAAAAAATACAAAAATAAAAGAAAAACTAAAAGAAAAAGGAAATAAATGTCGAATATTTTATAAAAAATACAAAAACAAAAGAAAAACTAATAAAAACAGGAAATAAAAAATTTTTAAAAATAAAAAAGCGACGGCCGAATATCATAGGAATAATAACCGATTGAACAAATAATAAATAACAAAAAAAAGAAAATAACCAAAAAAAAAGGAAAAAAGCGAAAAAAGGAAGAGTTACAATAACCGATTGAACAAATTGAACAAATAATAAATAACAAAAAAAACAAAAAAAAAGAAAAAGGATAAGCGAAAAAAGGAAGGGTTACTGTTCATCGGAAGAGTAACCCTTCCTCGCTTATATATATGTAATAAAATATATATATACGATTTTTTTTTTAAAAAAAAAAGTGTGTAAAGTATCATATATTTAATAATAAAAAGAAGAAGGATAAATTTTGAATGGAAACTTGCCTAAAAAGATGGTGTGATGATTAGCAGCAAGGTGGCATCTTTGCACGAACGTGGACAGAATGGAAAGATTTGGTGATAAGGAATTGGGTACCGTACGTTTGACATCTTATGTGACGCATCCTCGGTCTGCATGCGAACACTACAACACAGCCTTACTCATATTGAAAGCAACATCCACTATCAAAAAATATAGATGTTTAAGCCGTTGGGTTTGCTTGAAGAATCTGAGCATGAGTATGGAGGAGATAACGACCGTATCAGCTCATCAACAAGTGAGTTGGAGGGAGGAAAGCTCTGTCATCTTTATCGCAATTCACCAAAGTCATCTAAAAGCCCGAGCTTTGTAGAGAGATTGGACAATTTATTATTTATTCTCTAACAATACCCATTGACGATTGTTTTGACAAGAAAATTCCCCTTTTTCACAAAGAAAGTGTTGAAATGGCACATTTGATAAAGACTTGTTCGCCTAATTGCCAGCTTTTGTTTAAGATCACTACACTGTTGCTTTCATTGGCAAATTGCAAGGATTTTCATCCGCTCACCCCTCGTGTCTCTATGCTTTCTCTCACCAGTGTATCAAAACCTTTATTGAGAAAGCACAATCTTAATTAAAGCTTTAATATTATCGAACATTGAAAAAGTACCCGTAGTGATGACTCCTTAATAGTAATTTTAGGCATAGTTTTGAAAATCAGACAGGATCGATGGTTGAGCCAGAAAACCTGGGAACCGTATCAAAAACTATACCAATTGTTTGTTGATCCATAAAAAAACCCTAATAAACCGATGGGTATTGTTGAATCCAATGACAAAACTGTTAAAAGACCCACCGGTTATTTCCTACTACAAAATTTGGTGCACATTATAATATTAATAAATATTTAATATAATGATATTATTAATTTATTATAATTCAAGCATATAATTATAAGTATTTAATTTTTAGTCTCTACTACGATTTTTATCAATTTTTTTGTACATTACAAAGTTTACGTGTTCTTAAAACTTCAAAATCTATCGTATTGTATTATATTATTAAAAAAAATAATTTACTCTTTTATATTCTTACATAGATGCATTCGAATTTATAAGTTACTATTATTATTATTATTTTTTTTTATAACAAACCATGACAATCATATATATTTGGTATGATACAAATAATTGTTATCTGATTAAATTGTGTATATTTTCTTAATTCATTGCATGATTTTGTTAATGAATATTTATGCTTGACAACTCTAATAATTTGTTTTAAAAATATATAATCTGGCTTATGTTGAGTTTTTACATGGTAAATATTAATTATTATGACTATTTTTTATACAATAAACTATTTAATTTTGTATTTAATGGTAATTGACCTGCTGATTCAATCATCAATTCACTAGTTGGATCAGTAACATGATGACTCATTACTTTGATCGGGTGATGTGGATCTGAACAAGTGGCCAAAATCATCAATAGTCCTCATGAATCTCATTCAGAAGCATCAATTATTGGTTTCATTTGTGAGTTTTGTGATGGAGATAAATGTTTCATTATCTCTCATTGTCGACAAATTGTGAATGTACTTGCGTCTAGAGCAGTATCACGGATCTCTTCTTGCTACCGTAGATTATTGCCCTTTATTTTTGCAAGAACATGTATTTAAAGAGCTACACATATGTTACACCGACATTCCAAAAAAGCACTCCAGTGTTAGATATTTCATGGACACGGACACGGTGTCCAACACGTTCCGGACACGGCAGGATACGAGAAAATGATTTTTGTAATAATTTTTTTTTTTTAAAAATAATTTTTTATATATATTTATTTTTTTTACAAAAATGTTAAAAAAATTATAACTTTTTTTGTATGGAGTTTCAAATTTTCGATAAAAAAAATCTACAACACTAAATTGCTTAAAGTTATTGAGTTCTCTAACATATCTTACAATATCTCTTTTTAACTTATCTCTTCCACTCTCAATTCGATATCTTACATGAATAATTAAATTTAATCTCATATTATCTCATACATTTATTTAAGCTAATAATATCACAAATTAATTAAATTTGGATTTTATATAAAATATAATAATTATGTAGGATCAATTGTTTCGTTTAAAACACCCATTCCGCTACACCACGTGTGTACAAGCTAGTTGGTATTTATTAAAATACTAGTTAATGCTCGCCGTGCAATGCACGAAAAATAATGCCCGATAAAAATAAGCAACTATATTAAACAAATGTTGTCATATAAGTTATTAACACATTATATGTTTCAATTTTAATTCAAATGAAAGTTTGAAGATCAAACTTAACCACAAAATGTTGAAAATTTACGATTGATTAACATTAAAAAAAAAATATAAATCAATGACAAGAGTATGAAAAAATAAGAAAACTTACAATTCCAGAAAGCTCATAACAAGACTTCATGAAGGGAAACATATTAGCATTTAGCGCGACAAAAACCTTTCAATTCATCTCTGATTTGCAGGAAATAAGGATTGTCATTTCTCATAGGGACGAAGCTTG
Organism: Haberlea rhodopensis; assembly: GCA_907163345.1. Classification (NCBI taxonomy): domain Eukaryota; kingdom Viridiplantae; phylum Streptophyta; class Magnoliopsida; order Lamiales; family Gesneriaceae; genus Haberlea; species Haberlea rhodopensis. The sequence goes on along the minus strand of CAJQUN010000005.1, from coordinate 6,860,193 downwards.
GTAGGAGAAAGACAAAGCTAGGATTAACCAAATCACAGTAAAAATGTAACAGAAAATAATATTTCCATTGAATGAAAAATCTTGCGGAAGAACTGATACAAGTTCACAAATCAACCCAAGTTCGTTCATAAATATTCAACTCAGCCTTCAATGACATACTGTACAAAAAAATTGCTCTAACAGTTTTGCCATCATAGCTTGTAATAAACTAAAAGGAATTAAAATAGCAATAATAAAGCACTGAAACCCACCTCTGCTGGCGAAGTTTTTCCTCTATAGGATCTAAAGGTGCCTCCGTAGTTCAACAGTTTCTTTTTCAACAAATTTTGCTGTAGGCTTCATAGGAACCTTTTCAGGCGAAGGTTCAGCTTTAGGTGCTTGACAAAATCATTTTGGTAAACTGAAATTATTAAACAAGTTCGTGTTATAATATATAAGAATTATTTTTAACAATGGCCAAAATAATAATAGGGAGCATGTCTACATGAACCGATTGATAGCAGTGACAATCAATCTTTAAATGATGATATTTGATCGCTATTATTTTAAACAGTATTTTCTTGTTTAGCGACCGCAAATGCACGGTGTCAAGTTTTAGTATAATGATATGAAAAGTACGAGTGTCGAACCCACGAGATCTAGAAAATAATTACCAAATTCATCTAGTTTAACTATATTTAGCCTATGAAAAATGGTTGTGATTAATTAACTAAAGTGACGAATTAACTCAATATTCAACCCAAACAATCAATGGTGAATAAGAATAAGAATCAAGAGAAACAATTATCCAGACTTTCGGTTTACCCATGCAATCCGCCACAATTCGCCTATAGTTAAGAATTAAATTCAAATCATATGAGGTGACGAGTTTTCCTAATGCACTTGTTATACCTTGGTCCAGTTATAACAAGTCTAATACTAAGATGCAACAAGGCAATAATCATGCACTTATTTAACACTCACTATTGTATGTCGATTTATGAAAACTTCTAGCGTTCGATTTTGGTAAATCTATTGCTATCACACATATATTTGACTTTATCTTTCGATCTTAGTCTGAAATCCACGGTTTAATTTACTATATCGTATCGCAATCTCCTATGGTCAATTCAATCGCAATAAATAATCAATCAAGGATGATTAATCCATTGAAAGCGTGAACAATTATAAATTAAACTCAAAGAATTGTAAGAATCAATCAAAACTTAATTAAAATTGTGGGGTCAAAACATGGGATACTCTAAGTCTTGACAACAAAACTTAGCCAACTATAGTCATCAAATAATAATGAGAAATCATGTTTTTCAACAATCTAAACATTAATAATTTGATAAAAACAAAGAGCAAAGTTTAGGAATACTGAAGTACGATAGGCGTTGACTCATTGCGTTGCTCCGTCGTCCCGTCTCTTCCGATGCCTCTTTTCTTCAATGGTTTGATGGTATATGAATGATGGTGAAGGATGGAGAGGGTGTGGAGGCTTTGTTGTAGGGTTTAATTATGAGCCAAAAGTCCCTATTTTCGTCCAACATCATCCCATACATAGTGGTGGAGGAGTTTTCATAATTTAGGACAAAATATCCAACAAGGAAACTGTTGGAACCGAAAAGGGGGAGGGGGGGTGAATGAGGTTCATTGGCTACTTTAGGGTTTTAAAATGAATTTGTAAAAAGTCGAGTTTGCGCTGCGGAAGACTAGATGTCAATCGACAAATACATAAAATGAAGAAATAAATAAATGCGTAATTTAAATAAAGATAAAGAACACGAGAATTTGTTATAGAAGTTCGGCGATGAATCGCCTACGTCTTATCTTCCTGGTTAGAAAACGTTTAACCGAGGTTCCACTAGAACGAAAAAGATCTTGGCCTTAAGGGCTCCAAGTTAGCCACAATACAACTCTTCCCGAGTAAAACAGCTCTTCACGAGCACCACACTCTTCACGAGTCTTCTTGGCCTTAAGGGATCCAAGGATAGCCACACCAAACTCTTCCCGAGTTACCCACACTCTTCATGAGCTTGGCCTTAAGGGCTCCAAGGATAGCCACAACACATGCACCAACTTTACTTGTTGATGACTTTTACAATTTCCAACTTGCGTCGGTGTTGGAGGACCTTACAATAAATCAACAACACGTTCACGGTGTAACAACACGAAGAACACAAGACTCTCACACAAGAAATGAATCACAAACTCCAATACAACACAAATGTATGGAGTTTGCAATGCTAGATAGAATTTGAATAAGCAAAGCTTTCTTGAAGTTTATAGACTTGTTTCTTGTCTTCAAAATGCTCCAAAACATCCATATTTATAGTGTAGGAGGCCCCCAAGGCTCCTACTAGCCGTTGCTACACTTAAGGCTTGAATCACTCCAAGATAGCCTCGGACATCGCATCGGACGATCACCATCGCCGCCCCCCAACGGTCACCAAAATGCACAGATCGCCTCAGACGATGTGTGGATCGCCTCAGGCGATCACCACCAAAAATCAATGTCGTAGCTTCAGTTGCTCAGAAATCTTCATCGCCTCAGGCGAAGCACCCATCGCCTCAGGCGATCAAGCCATCACCTCAGACGTTCGTGCCATGCGCGCGGGCCTCGGTGTCGCTCCAGTCGATGTGCGTGGCAAAGTCCTTCGTGGCTGCCATCACCTGGGGCGATGATCACCATCGCCTGGGGATCCTGCCCAGACTTTGCACAATTGATTTTCTCCAATCAATCCACTTTTCAACCATTAAACCTGTACACTAAGTAGACACAGTAGTATAACAAACACAAGTTTTGTTGATCATCAAAACTCATAAATAATTCGGAGATAAATTAAGCATTAAACTCAACCATGCGTTTAAGGCTCAACAATTTCCCCCTTTTTGATGATCACAAAACTTGATAAACTTGAATATGTAATATGAATGAAATGTGAGTAAACATGACTCCCCCTGAACAATTGCATAGCACATACAAGATTTAACCAAGTAATGCATAAAAAGCTCTCCCCCTCAAATCATGCATAACTCTCCCCCTCAAACTATGCATGTATTAAACCTCAAGTTTATCACAAAATTCTCCCCCTTTTTGTGATAATCAAAAAGCATAAAATTCAAATAATCATATCATAAGTATAGTTGACACACAGCCATATTTCAACAATTTACACATGTTCCTCATCAAGCATGTAATAGCCATAACAAGCATAAGATTAAATTATTTAGAGGAAGACAAACATGCGTTTAAGGTAATCAACAATGGATTCTAAATTTTGCAAAGTGTACATATGTTCTACTAAGAGTTCATGCACGTTCTACTAAGAGTTCATGCACTTATGCCCAATAGACATTAGAATTCTCAAAGCATCATTTGATAAGTTAATAAAATTATTAAGATCATGATAGCATTATATCAAAGATTGAGCATCCAAACACTTATAGCATGCTTAATCACATAATTTCACATATTCACATGCATTATTCAAATTTGAACTCAAGACATATCAAGATACTTACTATAAAGGGATCATGTATAAATCATGCATCAAAACAATTTATATGTGCATATGCTAAGGGGAAATACATTTTACTATCAATGAATATTGAGCTTCATTATTTATTGGTCACAATTAATTTGTGCCAATGAAATTTTGAATTGCTCTTTAAATGCACAAAATAAATTTACCTTTGATGACAAGAGTACGTTCTGGTCATTGGTCATATGCCTCGCGCTTCTTCTATTGTGGTGCATACTATGATTTCCTCCCTTGAGGTGTTTGTGCCTTCATCCTCCATCCCTTTGTTGTCCATACAAAACAAGTTAACAATTGGAGGATCTTTGGTACCCATTTACTTTTTGGGTCCTTGTGGGTTAGCTTTCATCAATGCCTTTGGAATCCATTTCCACATTTTGTTAGGTTGGTATTGGATTTTAGCAAACCTACATTTATTCTTTGTATGACCATCTTTACAACAATAAGTGCAAGTAGGAGAATTGTGCTTAGTTTTAGCCAACAAGCTTGAAAATGTTTTAGATTTACTTGAAAAACCTAGTCCGGCTTTATCAAAGCTACAACATTGCAAGCCAAGCAATTCATTCATCTTTAAAGTACTATCACTAAATTTGTAAAAAGATTTCTTCAAAGAACTTAATTCATTTTTCAATGAATTGTTTTCTTCATCTCTCTTGGCTACCTCAAGTTTGAGTAATTTGTTACTCATCTTGGTTTTGCCAAGAACATCAATAAGTTCATGATAGGAATCTAACAATTCATCAAAAGATGGTACCTCATCGTCGCTTTCATATTCTTCGTCATTTGCGTCATCTTTGGCCATGAGACAAAGATTTGTTGCTTCTTCCCCATCGGAATCACTATCACTTCATGTGGCTATTAGAGCTTTCTTCTTCCCTTTGTCCTCATTCTTCTTCCTAGGACATTTATTAGCATAATGATCTTTATCTTGAAATTATAGCATGTTACCTCTTGTTTGGAATCATGTTTGGTAGCACCGGAGGTCTTTGGCTTGTTGTGTTTGTTGAAGAATTTCTTGAACTTTCTAGTGAACAAGATCATCTCTTCATCATCATCTTCATCTTCATCATCAGATTGATCTTTCCTCCCGACCAAAGCGATACCCTTTCTTATGGATCTCTCATCCTCCTTTATTCCCTTCCTTGTTGACACTTCAAGCTCATGGGTCACCAAGGAACCATGAAGTTCATCAAGATCATAAGATGCATTTTCTCCTTTGTTGGATTCGATGATGGCCGTCCTCTTTGCGTCTCATTCCTTTGGCAAGGCTCTTAGTGCTCTTCTTCATATTTTCTTTGGAGGGTACTTCTCACCAAGTTGTGCAAGCTCGTTTATGATTTGGGTGAGAGCCTTCTAAACATCGTGTTGGAATCGAAGAGGGGGGTGAATGAGATTCCTTGGCTACTTTAGCTTTTTAAAATGAGTTTGCAAAATAAAAGAGTTTGCGCTTGCGGAAGGCTTAAGTCAATCGATAAATAAAAGAAATAAAGAAGTAAACAAATAAATAAATGCGTAATGAAATAAAGCGGTAAATGACAAGGATATTTGTTATAGAAGTTCGGCGATGAATCGCCTACGTCTCCTCTTCCCGGTTAGATAACCTCCAACCGAGGTTCCACTAGAACGAAAAAGATCTTGGCCTTGAGGGCTCCAAGTTAGCCACAACACACTATTCCCGAGTACACAAAGCTCTTCACGTGCACAATACGCTTCACGAGTACACAAAGCTCTTCACGAGCTACCAACACTCTTCACGAGTCTTCTTGGCCTTAAGGGCTCCAAGGATAGCCACAACACATGCACCAACTTTACTTGTTGATGACTTTACAATTTCCAACTTGCTTTGGTGTTGGAGGACCTTACAATAACTCAACACACACCTTCACAGTGTACAAACACGAAGAAAACAAGACTCTATCAAAATAAAAGAATTACAAGCTCCAATACAACAACAAAGTATGGAGATTGCAAAGCTATTTGAAATTTGAATTGGCAAAGCTTTGATGAAGTTTGTAGGCTTTTTCTTGTCTTCAAAATGCTCCAAAACATCCATATTTATAGTGTAGAAGTCCCCCAAGGCTCCTACTAGCCGTTGCTACACATAAGGCTTGAATCACGCGTGCATCGCCTCGGCCATCGCCTCGGGCGATCTCCATCACCACGTTCTAATGTTCAAATCTGGCCCAGATCGCCTCAGGCGATGTCCCCATCGCCTCGGGCGATCGCCCTTTGAAAAAATGCCGTAGGAACTGTTCTGGATCGCCTGGGCGACCATGCCATCGCCTGGGGCGATCTAGATCGCCTGGCGCGCAGCGTACCATCGCCTGGGTCGATGGTGCGCGCAGCGTGCACGCATGGCTCGGATCGCCTGAGGTGATGGCCCGGATCGCCTGAGGTGATATGCCAGATTTCAACACTCTCAAACTTTGCACTATTCGACCATCTTAAGCTCATTTCTGGGAACCGTGGTAAACATAAACGTTGTAGCTATTCCTCTTATCTAGGTGTGGACAAAATTTCATTTCATTTCATTAAGGTATAAAGAAGTTATGCCCAAAATGCTACAGCCGCTCAAACCTTGCTACAATCTGCACTTGCTATGACTTCCATGCCATTTTGCTACAGGATGCAATCCAAATTGGACTGAGATGTTTGAATATGAAATCTAGAATATTGAGTTGGATTTCCAACCTCTTTGAATTCACATTATTCGGAGCATCGAGCCAAGAGATATAATCAAAACATTGCACTGCGCTCCAAGTGGCTTCTATACGAATTTGCCCACTAACGAACCATTGGTTCGTGGGTCTTCATCCCATCATAAGATATTGTTCCAACATCATTCCACACATGTTGAACACTTAGTTTGGTTGTTCACAGATGTCATTCCTTCTCGTCCAAGCTCAATAGATTCCTTGATAAAAATCACCGCTTGTCCTATGAACTCGCATATGTTATTGTATAACTTGGGTTCTCTTCCATTGGTATTCCCAACCAATTTATCAATCTAACCATGTACACTAAGTAGACATATTAGTACAACAAATGCAAGTTTTGTTGATCATCAAAACTCAAAAATAAACCGGAGATAAATTAAAGCATTAAACACAACCATGCGTTTAAGGCTCAACAATCTCCCCATTTTTGATGATCACAAAACTTGATAAACTTGAATATGTAATATGCATGAAATGTGAGTAAACATGACTCCCCCTTAACAATTGCATAGCACATACAAGATACCAAGTAAATCATAAGGTAAGCAACTCTCCCCCTCAAACCATGCATACACAAGCTCTCCCCCTCAAACTATGCATGTATTAACCTTAAAGTTTATCACAAAATTCTCCCCCTTTTGTGATAATCAAAAAGCACAAAATTTAAATAAACATAGCATAATTTAACAATTTTCACATGTTCATCATCAAGCATGTAATAAGCATAACAAGCCTAAGATTTAAATCATAGAGATGAACCACAAACATGTGTTTAAGGTAATCAACAATGAATTCTAAATGTTGCAATGTGTGCATATGTTCTACCAAGAGTTCATGCACCTATGTCCAATTAACATTAAAAGCATCAAAGCATCATTAGATAAGCTAATTAATCACATAATTTTACATAGCATATTCAAATTTGAATCAAATGCACTTACTATAAAAGGAAAAGCATACATCATGCAATAAAACAATTTATATGTGTATATGCTAAGGGGTTATGCATTTTACTACAATGAATATTGAGCTTCATTATTTATTGGTCACAATTAATTTGTGCCAATTAATTTTGAATTGCTCATTTAAAATGTATAAAATAAATTTTACCTTCGATGACAAGAGTGCGTTCTTATCATTGGTCCTATGCCTCGTGCTTCCTCTATTGAGGTGAATAAGATGAACTCTTCCTTTGAATTGCTTGTGCCTTCATCCATCCCTTTGTTGTCCCTACAAAACAAATTAACAATAGGAGGATCTTTGGCACCCATTTGATTTTTGGGTCCTTGAGGGTTAACTTTCAATGGCACTTTTGGAATCCATTTCCACCTCTTATTAGGTTGGTATTGGATTCTAGCAAACCTACACTTATTCTTAGTGTGGCCAATTTTACAACAATAGTTGCAAGTAGGAGAATTATGCTTGGCTTTGGCCAACAAGCTTGAAAATGATTTTGATTTGCTTGAGAAGCCTAACCCGGCTTTATCAAAGCTACAACGTTGCAAGCCAAGCAACTCATTCATCTTTAGACTACTCTCACTAAATTTGCAAAAAGATATTTTCAAGGAATTTAATTCATTTTTCAATAAATTATTTTCTTCATCTTTCTTGGCTACCTCAAGTTTGAGTAATTTGTTACTCATCTTGGTTTTGCCAAGAACATCTATAAGCTCATGATACGAATCTAAAAGTTCATCAAAAGATGGTACCTCATCGTCGCTTTCATCTCCTTCATCACTTATGTCGTCTTTGGCCATGAGACATAGGTTGGTTTCTTCTTCATCGGAGTCACTATCACTCCATGTAGCTATTAGGGCCTTCTTCTTGGCTTTATCTTCATTATTCTTCCTAGGACACTTGTTAGCATAATGACCTTTTTCTTGACAATTATAACAAGTTACCTCGTTTTTGGAATCATGTTTGGTAGCACCGGAGGCCTTTGGCTTGTTATGTTTGTTGAAGAGTTTCTTGAACTTCCTAGTGAAAAAGATCATCTCTTCATCCTCATCATCATCTTCATCCTCGGATTGATCTTTCCTCCCAACCAAGGCAATCCCTTTCCTCATGGATCTATCATCCTCCTTTATTCCTTTTCTTGTAGATACTTCAAGTTCATGGGTCACCAATGTGCCATGAAGCTCATCAAGGTCATAAGATACATTCTCTCCTTTGTTGGACTCAAGGATGGCGGTTCTCTTTGCATCACATTCCTTTGGCAAAGCTCTTAGTGATCTCCTCCATATTTGCTTTGGAGGGTACTTCTCTCCAAGTTGGGCAAGCTCGTTTATGATTTGTGTGATCCTCCTAAACATCGAATCCACCTCTTCTCCGGACTCCATCTCAAATGTCTCATATTTGAGTTGCAATAGATCAATCTTTGTCTCTTTCACTTGGTTGGTTCCTTCATGAAAAATTTGCAATTTGTCCCATATCTCCTTTGCGGTTGAGCACATCGAGACCCGGTTGTACTCCTTCATATCTAAAGCACAATGTAAAATATTAATAGCTTTAGCATTTTGTGAAATTAAAATCATGTCCGCTCTAGTGAAATCGTCCATTTCTTTGGGAGTACTTATTCTACCAACTTCCTTTAAAGGAATATGTGGACCTTTTACAATGATCTTCCAAAGGTCATAATCTACGGATTGGATATATAGAGAAATTCTATTTTTCCAATACCCGTAGTTATCACCCGTGAAGAGCGGAGGTCTATTTGTCGATTGACCTTGAGCAAACTCATTTGCTAGATTAGCCATAAAAAAGATTTGATTTAAAAACAAAAATTAAATGGCTCTGATACCACTTGTTGGAATCGAAGAGGGGGGGGGGGGGGGGGGGGTGAATGAGATTCCTTGGCTACTTTAGCTTTTTAAAATGAGTTTGCAAAATAAAAGAGTTTGCGCTTGCGGAAGGCTTAAGTCAATCGATAAATAAAAGAAATAAAGAAGTAAACAAATAAATAAATGCGTAATGAAATAAAGCGGTAAATGACAAGGATATTTGTTATAGAAGTTCGGCGATGAATGTTAGATAACCTCCAACCGAGGTTCCACTAGAACGAAAAAGATCTTGGCCTTGAGGGCTCCAAGTTAGCCACAACACACTATTCCCGAGTACACAAAGCTCTTCACGTGCACAATACGCTTCACGAGTACACAAAGCTCTTCACGAGCTACCAACACTCTTCACGAGTCTTCTTGGCCTTAAGGGCTCCAAGGATAGCCACAACACATGCACCAACTTTACTTGTTGATGACTTTACAATTTCCAACTTGCTTTGGTGTTGGAGGACCTTACAATAACTCAACACACACCTTCACGGTGTACAAACACGAAGAAAACAAGACTCTATCAAAATAAAAGAATTACAAGCTCCAATATAACAACAATGTATGGAGATTGCAAAGCTATTTGAAATTTGAATTGGCAAAGCTTTGATGAAGTTTGTAGGCTTGTTTCTTGTCTTCAAAATGCTCCAAAACATATATATTTATAGTGTAGAAGTCCCCCAAGGCTCCTACTAGCCGTTGCTACACATAAGGCTTGAATCACGCGTGCATCGCCTCGGCCATCGCCTCGGGCGATCTCCATCGCCACGTTCTAACATTCAAATCTGGCCCAGATCGCCTCAGGCGATGTCCCCATCGCCTCGGGCGATCGCCCTTTGAAAAAATGCCGTAGGAACTGTTCTGGATCACCTGGGGCGACCATGCCATCGCCTGGGGCGATCTGGATCACCTGGCGCGCAGCGTGCCATCGCCTGGGTCGATGGTGAGCGCAGCGTGCACGCATGGCTTGGATCGCCTGAGGTCATGGCCCGGATCGCCTGAGGTGATCTGCCAGATTTCAACACTCTCAAATTTTTCACTATTTGACCATCTTAAGCTCATTTATGGGAAACGTGGTAAACATGAAAGTTGTAGCTATTCCTCTTATCTAGGTGTGGACAAAATTTCAGTGCATTTCATTAAGGTATAAAGAAGTTATGCCCAAAATGCTACAGCCGGTCAAACTTGCTACAATCTGCACTTGCTATGACTTCCATGCCATTTTGCTACAGGATGCAATCCCAATTGGACTGAGATGTTTGAATATGAAATCTAGAATATTGAGTTGGCTTTCCAACCTCTTTGGATTCACATTATTCGGAGCATCGAACCAAGATATATAATCAAAACATTGCACTGCACTCCAAGTGGCTTCTATACGAATTTTCCCACTAACGAACCATTGGTTCGTGGGTCTTCATCCCATCATAAGATATTGTTCCAACATCATTCCACACATGTTGAACACTTAGTTTGGTTGTTCATAGATGTCATTCCTTCTCGTCCAAGCTCAATAGATTCCTTGATAAAAATCACCGCTTGTCCTATGAACTCGCATATGTTATTGTATAACTTGGGTTCTCTTCCATTGGTATTCCCAACCAATTTATCAATATAACCCTGTACACTAAGTAGACATATTAGTACAACAAATTCAAGTTTCGTTGATCATCAAAACTCAAAAATAAATCGGAGATAAATTAAAGCATTAAACACAACCATGCGTTTAAGGCTCAACACATCGAGTCAACGTCTTCTCCGAATTCCATCTCAAATTGTCTCATACTTGAGTTGCAATAGATCTATCTTTGTCTCCTTCACTTGATTCTTGCCCTCATGACAAATTTGCAATTTGTCCCATATTTTCTTTGCGGTTGAGCACATCGAGATCCGGTGGTACTCCTTCATATCTAAAGCACAATGTAAAATATTAATAGTTTTAGCATTTTGAGATATTAAAATCATGTCCGCTCTTGTAAAATCGTCCATTTCTTTGGGAATACTTATTCCCCCAACTTCCTTTAAAGGAATGTGTGGGCCTTTTACAATGATCTTCCATAGGTCATAATCTACGGATTTGATGTATAGAGAAATTCTATTCTTCCAATATCCGTAGTTATCACCCGTGAAGAGCGGAGGGTGATTGGTCGATTGACCTTGAGCAAACTCATTTGCTAGATTAGCCATATAAAATTTTTGATTTAAAACAAAAAAATTCAAATGGCTCTGATACCACTTGTTGGAACCGAAGAGGGGGTGAATGAGGTTCATTGGCTACTTTAGCGTTTTAAAATGATTTGTAAAAAGTCGAGTTTGCGCTGCGGAAGACTAGATGTCAATCGACAAATAAATAAAATGAAGAAATAAATAAATGCATAATTTAAATAAAGATAAAGAACACGAGAATTTATTATAGAAGTTCGGCGATTAATCGCCTACGTCTCCTCTTCCCGGTTAGAAAACGTTTAACCGAGGTTCCACTATAACGAAAAAGATCTTGGCCTTAAGGGCTCCAAGTTAGCCACAATAGAACTCTTCCCGAGTAAAACAGCTCTTCACGAGCACTACACTCTTCACGAGTCTTCTTGGCCTTAAGGGCTCCAAGGATAGCCACACAAAACTCTTCCCGAGTTACCCACACTCTTCACGAGTCTTCTTGGCCTTAAGGGCTCCAAGGATAGCCACAACACATGCACCAACTTTACTTGTTGATGACTTTTACAATTTCCAACTTGCGTCGGTGTTGGAGGACCTTACAATAAATCAACAACACGTTCACGGTGTAACAACACGAAGAACACAAGACTCTCACACAAGAAATGAATCACAAACTCCAATACAACACAAATGTATGGAGTTTGCAATGCTAGATAGAATTTGAATAAACAAAGCTTTCTTGAAGTTTATTGACTTGTTTCTTGTCTTCAAAATGCTCCAAAACATCCATATTTATATTGTATGAGGCCCCAAAGGCTCCTACTAGCCGTTGCTACACTTAAGGCTTGAATCACTCCAAGACCGCCTCAGACATCGCCTCGGGCGATCACCATCGCCGCGCCCCAACGGTCACCAAAATGCACAGATCGCCTCTGGCGATCACCACCAAAAATCAATGACGTAGCTTCAGTTGCTCAGAAATCTTCATCGCCTCAGGCGAAGCACCCATCGCCTCAGGTGTAGGGTCTTCCTACTTGTAACATCATATTAATAGCGTATTATGAACTAAACATATATTAGAGACTTCTTAGAGTTCTGGTTGTTATGTGAGCTCACAATGTAATTACAGGCCAAAAATGAAACTTCAATAGTTAGTTAGTTACATTCCCCAAAACGAATGTTAAGGCTAACAAAATCCTGTATCTATCTTCTTATGCTCCCTTGGCTCACCACCTCAACCCGACCCTTAGTCTCGATCCAAAAGTGTACCTACAGGAGCAACCCATCGTGAGCATGTACATCGTTACTTAACATCATGAGTTACTGACATAGAAATAATGCATGAAAATAATTGATAACATATACTTCCTGTTTAATAGTACTATCCTTCCTTGGTTGTCCCTGTGTCATAATTACGCATATCATCATTAGTTCAAGGCATGAATGATTAACATCATATTTCGTATATAGGCTCACAACAATCCATGTTAATTAGAAATGGGACTATCCGGGTTCTAATATGACAGCGGCACAATTGGCCCCCTCGCTCGACATAACTCATCGTATGATACCCATCGCTACGCCTTGATAGCGGATGTATCTCTTATTCAGCGGATGATACCCATCGCTACACCTTGATAGCGGATGTACCCCATCGCTCAGCGGATGATACCCATCGCTACACCTTGATAGCGGATGTACCCCATCGCTCAGTTATGTGAGCGGCAAGACCTTCCTCGCTTGCCCATAATAGTCACCGGACATTCAACCATTCTAAGTAGCATAGTTAAACATGCGTCATCATCTTATAAGCATCATCATTTCAAACATCATCATCTTATCATAATTGTCATCATAACATCATATCATCTTCGCTTATCACAATATCATTATCATAAACTTATTCATCATAATCATCATAATCATCATCATAAATACTTATGCAATTAATGCAAAGTCATAGTTTAGGAATATGTTACCGTTTGATGCCCGTACGTTTCTTACGTACCTTTTCAAAATGTGGTGGAATCGTAGTACTTTATCTTCTTGAAGTCGTGGGTCCTTGGGATGGTTCTACACAACCATACAATTCAATATTAGAAGCTAATCATGGTCCAATATTCAAAAATCCCACAAAAAAAATCAAAATACCCATTTTTGCATCTCGCGATCGATCGCCACCCAGGCGCGATCGATCGCGAGATCACACTGGACGAGGGTGAAATTTTCCTTCTTCGGCGATCGATCGCCATACTTGGCGCGATCGATCGCCACGTCACCGATCGATCGCCCAAAAGTGGCGATCGATCGCCAAAGGCTTCTGGAGCCTACTGCCTGCTCGCGATCGATCGCCAAAAACGGGCGATCGATCGCCAGCCTCTGTACCACGAAAAAACTCCATTTTTGCACATTTAAACCTCACCAACCTCAACCATCATTTATACCAACAACTCATAAACATTAAAACACTCAAAACCTTCAACATACATCATAAAACCACTAAGAATCCAACATCCCACCAAGAATCACACTAACCCAAACAAACCCATTTTAAAACCCTTTTTAAAACCCTTCCAAAACTCAATCAACACTTCAAGAACATCAATAAGTGATATATAAACATCATAGGCACTAAATCTTACCAAGAAGTGCAAGAACAAAGCTTTTACAAGGATTTCTTCCCACCCTTAGGTCAAAAATCGAAAATAAGGGGGAGAGGGTTTTGGGAAAGTGATTTTGGGAATTTGAGTGTAAAAGTGAGGTGAGGTAATAAGTGGTGGGTTAAGTATTAATTCTTACTTTTAACTTGTACCCCAATAACAACATGATGTATTTAAAATACATTAACATGATAAGCATTTACAAATTGCAACCAACTTCATTAAACCCATATTATCCTCATAATTAAAATTAACATCTTTAATCATGTTACTTCTTCATTTCTCACACATATCTTAATCATCGTAATAAATCATCATATAAGCATAATTAATATTCAGATTGCCATCAATTAATTTCGGGGCATCACATCAGGCGTTCAGGCCATCGCCTCAGGTGATCAAGCCATCGCTTCAGGCGTTCGTGCCATGCGCGCGGGCCTCGGCGTCGCTCCAGTCGATGTGCGTGGCGAAGTCCTAACTTCCTGCCATCGCCTGGGGCGATGATCACCATCGTCTGGGACAATCCTGCCCAGACTTTGCACAATTGATTTTCTCCAATCAATCCACTTTTCAACCATTAAACATGTACACTAAGTAGACACATTAGTATAACAAACACAAGTTTTGTTGATCATCAAAACTCATAAATAATTCGGAGATAAATTAAGCATTAAACTCAACCATGTGTTTAAGGCTCAACATAAACAAAATCTCAAATTTTTGGGTTTGGCGATCGATCATCATGAAGCGGCGATCGATCGCCAAATGTTTCTGCCTTTTATTTCAAAATTTCTGAATCCGCGATCGATCGGCGATATATGGCGATCAATCGCCAAAAGTTCCTGGATGGTGATCGCCAAAAGTTCCTGGATGGCCGCGATCGACCGGTAAGAACCGACGATTGATCGCCATGCTTAAAATTCAACAATTTGCGATTTCGTCATTTCTTCAACGTGTTTGCTCGGTTTTGTCATTTTTCATCATTTATAGCTTATTTCCTCCACTTTTATGTATTTGGACCACGATTCCTGAAATATACAAATATATACCAAAACGCGTAATATTTTTCAGGAATCACTACAAAAACCACTATAAAATCATAGTAAAATAAGTGTAAAAATTACACTTATCAACTCCCCCAAACTAAAACTTGATAGTCTCGAGCAAGAAATAAGATAAAAAATTAGAGTCCAACATTAAAGATTCAAATCAACCACTTTACAGTCAATCATGTAGCTCAAACATCTCACTTGCAGACAAACTCAACCAGAAAGTTCAACAAATCGTGTTTTCTCCTAGATCAAACAACGTCTCCAAATCAAAAGGTGCGTGTGTGCTATTGTAATTTTCAAGTTCCATGCAAATTTCATATATCAAATCATGCTAGTCAATGAAAAGTAAGATTATCGTTGAGCATTCCATAGGCCTATTTTCAAACAACTTCTCCACTAATGTAGTTACTCCCTAGACTTGGATCAAAATGACTTTTTAAGCTTGTAATGTTAGGCCTAGGTGTTGGCTTCAAAGAAAATGTAGGATAAGCACAAAGAAGAGAGTATAATCATGTAAATTTCAAATTTTTAGCACAACTTGAGCTTCTCTTCTTTTTCTTTTATAGCATTGGCCACTTTAATTAGTTTTTTTTTTCAAGGCTTTTTCTTTTCTTTTCTTTTCTCATTCATCAATATTTCAACAATAGCTCATTAAAAAATAGCAATTCACGTGCATCTAATGAGATTCATTATACTCCCTTTAGGTATGGATACATTTTTTTTCATTTTTAGGCTCATATAGGTGGGTATAATGAGTTTCCAAAGAAAATTGTTGAACGAGGGCTAATAGTATGTTGAACATATTCAATTCTTTTTCAATTAGGCTCAAAATGAGACACTAGAGATTGATGTATACATGGTAAGTTTGAAAGACTCAAACGGTCCAAAGATCGCCTAAATCATTTCCAAGTCAAGTTCATAACTATAAAATTTCGCATCAAAGTGTCATCATCAAATAGGTTCAAAGGTACTCTAAGATGCTCAAAAATAATTCATCAAGTTCACAAAGATTTTCACTACTACAAATGCAATTCACAAGATTATGACTCAAATGTGCTCATTGTATTCCTCATCTTTGACATGCTAACTCAAAACAAGATATTCACAAAAGTCTTACAATCATCAAAACTCAAGTTGACATGCATAGTGAGACTAATATCATCATGGAATAGAGACCACTACTATGATTCATTCTTTTCTTACTAATTGAACTCATTTTCAAGAATATTTTTTTTGGTGCTCAAAGAACGATACAATTCCAAAGAAAAGCATGACACATTAATGCACTCTCAAACTTAATTCATGCATTGTCTTCAATGTAATAGGCATGAAATATAAGACAAAGCATTTACCTTTGACAACGACCATCAGTGATCTTTGTCCAATTCATCATAAGCTCATGGGGTATAGTGTCGGACAGATCACAGTACGCATGGAGTCGCACCAAAATCAAAATCAAAAACAAAAAAAAAAAAACAAACCAAAAACAAAGAAAAAGTTCTTGATTTATAGTATCAAGCTGAACTTTTTACCATGTAAGCTCAAGTGCCACAAGGGGCAATGATGGATGGTTTTTCGTCCACTGGGCATTAAAGTTTTGTGCGCCGTTCAGTGATGTTCCTGAGTTGTTGGTTTTCAACGTGGGATTTGGAGTCGAGAGCTTGCTTGGTTTTTTGTCATTTATCAGTTTATGCTTATCGTCTTTTCTTATTTGTTTCTACAAATATATTAGTAGGCAGTTTCCTCGCTCGCCCATACATTGGCCTGAATTGTTTGAGAGGACTTGATTTGACTCAGGGGGTCTCTAAAATCTTATGGTCATGGTCTTGATCTTGTGCTGCTACGGTGATTCTTGTTCACAACTCACCTTTTAGTCCCATACTTACTCTATGTGTGTTAGTCAAAGTCATTACTAGTTGTTTGTATTGTCATGTCTTGGCCGCTTGTTGACAGGATTATCTTTGTATCAATTTGTTCTATTAATATAATGTACGTTTTCGGATTTAAAAAAGAATCGAAATCTAATTGTCCGGATCCACTTGCCCCACTCCGTTGGTTAAAAACAAAATATAACCTTTAAACCCTGAACCTCAACTTCCATCTTCTAAATTCGGAACCCCAAAATTTAATTTTATTCCCCACCGCCACCGCCTGCAGAACCCGTCGCCACAAGAGGAAAAACAAACGAAAAAGGTTAAGTCGTACAATCACTTGAAGTTGGGAATAATCGGATCAGAAGTTTATGGTCTCGTGGCTATTTAGTGGACACATATTGAAAGGCCCATACTCACGAACACAGAATCAGCCCAGTCAGGCTTCAATTTTGGCCCATTTAGTGTCTCTTTAATCGACCATAAATTCCACGATCTAATCTTACCAATCCTTGATAAATTTATGCATCATTAGACTCATACGATACATATTAATATGATTTATTTTTGGTGAATTATGCCGAATTTTTTTTCCGAAAATCGGCCCCAATTTTACCCATTTAAAAATTTATGCATTTATAATAAAATATTATTTTTTGAATATATTTGATAAAAAAAATTCCGAGTCTTTCTTTGTTCAATTTTCGCACTAAGTTCTCCTGCATAAAATCAATCACAAAAAAATCGCGTTCGTGTTTTAGCATCTCCTCTTCAAACCGTTTTCCAGCCGGAGCTGTACTATGAGTGGCTTGGCGCCACTCTTTCATGGCAGCCCTTATCCACCACCGCAGCCATCACGCCACCAGCTCCGCCGGCGTCTCCTCCTTCTCTCACAAACGTCCGTATAGACACTTCATTCGTCCATTAAATTCTCAAGTTATTTGTTCGCGCTCACACTCAACCCCTCTTTCCCTCTCCTATTATAAATCCGAGCTCGTCTCGGACCCTTCATCTTCACTCTCCAAGAAACCGTCTTTTGAATCCAATTTTATACAAAATCCTCATGAAATCCCTCTACCGTTCTCGGAATATGACTGTTCACATTTTCTTCGATTATCCGTCCAGTACTCTGATGTTCAGCTCAGTAAAGCGGTCCATGCTTCAATTCTTAAGATTGAAGAAGACACCCGCATGTTTAATTCGCTCATTACATGTTATTTCGAACTGGGTCACATAGGTTATGCCCAAAAAGTTTTTAATTTTCTTTCAAGTCCAGATATTGTGTCCCACACTGCTATGATTTCAGGGTTGGCAAAGCGTAGTCGTGAGAATGAATCTGTGGGGCTCTTCTTTGACATGAGAAGCTCGGGTATTGAACCTAACGAGTACACCTTTGTTGCATTGTTGACTGCTTGTGTTCGATTATTGGATTTAGAGTTTGGTTCCCAAGTTCATTCCTTTTTGCTTAAATTGGGTTACATGAATTCCAATCATGTAGTGAATTCACTATTGGCATTATATGGTAAATGTGGTTGTTTAGATTTTATGATCGAATTGTTTAATGAAATGATTCATAAGGACATTGCTTCTTGGAATACTGTCATTTCTTGTTTGGTTAAGGAAGGTTTGTACGATAGAGCATTTGAATTGTTTCGAAATATGTTGAGACTTAGTGGATGTAGAGGAGATTATTTTACTTTTTCCAGTCTCTTGGTCGCGAGTGCGAAATGTTTTGCGATTAGGGAAGGCAGAGAAATTCATGCATATGCATATAGGATTGGGTATGAAACCAATCTGAGTGTTAATAATGCACTTCTTGAGTTTTACTCCAATTGTGGATGTGTGAAAGATGTGGAAACTTTGTTTGAGAGAATGCAGGTGAAAGATATTTTTTCTTACACTGAAATGGTTAATGCTTATATGGGATTTGGGTTTGTTGACTTAGCTGTGGAGGTTTTTCGCGGGATGCCTGAAAAAAATTGTGTTTCCTACAATTCTCTGTTATCAGGATTATGTAAGAATGGTCTGGGTTTCAAGGCTTTAGCATTGTTCTGCAGAATGGTTAAGGAAGGTTTGGAGCTCACTGACTTTACCTTGACGAGCATTTTAAATGCCTGTGGGTTGATTATGGATTCAAGAATCAGTGAACAGATTCACGGGTTTGTTCTAAAGTTTGGTTGCGGCTCAAATGATGTTATCGAAACAGCATTACTCGACATGTGCGCTAGCTGTGGTAGAATCGGTGATGCTGAAAAGATGTTCCACCAGTTTATGCAGGATCAGAACAGTTCAATTATGCTGACGTCAATGATATGTGCATATTCTCGGAATGCAGAGCCTGATAAAGCAATTCCTGTAATCTTCTGGTGGCATAATGAAGGACATGGCGTATTGGATGAAGTTGCCTTTGCTTCAATTCTTGGCGTATGTGGAGAGTTGGCGTTTTTGAAACTCGGGGAACAATATCATTGTGAGGCTTTAAAATACGGTTTCTTGGTTGATATAGGTGTGGGAAACTCCTTAATCAGCATGTACTCCAAATGTGGTTACATGGAACTAGCGATCAAGGTCTTTTACGGTATGTCTGAACATGACATAGTTTCATGGAACAGTTTGCTGTCTTGTCTTATCCTTAATCGGCAGGGGGAAAATGCCTTGAACGTGTGGGAGGAGATGAAGAAGTTCAGAATATCACCTAACACCGTCACTTGTAGTTTAATTATTTCAGCTTATCGACACACTAATTCGAATTTGGTTGAGAGTTGTAATGACCTTTTCCTTTCTATGAGATCTATATATCAGATTGAACCCAGTTCAGACCATTATGCTTGTTTAGTTAGTGTGTTAGGTTACTGGGGTCTTCTTAAAGAAGCAGAGGAAGTAATCAACAAGATGACATTCGAGCCCAAGGCTTCTGTTTGGCGAGCATTGCTCGATAGCTGTAGAGTACACACAAACAACACTATCGGAAAAAGAGCTGCCAAAAAAATACTCAACATAGATCCCCAAGATCCCTCAACTTACATACTAAAATCGAATATTTACTCTGCTTCAGGAAGGTGGCATTGTGCGGAACTTATCAGGGAAGAGATGAGAGATCGGGGATTTCGAAAATTCCCTGGCCGAAGCTGGATAATACATCAGAACCGGATCCACTCATTCTTTGCCAGGGACAGATCTCATTCTCAGTCGAAAGACATTTATAGTGGGCTTGAAATATTATACTCAGAATGTTTGAAAGCCGGTTATGCGCCTGATACGAGCTTTGTTCTTCATGAAGTAGAGGAGCATCAAAAGATGAATTTTTTGTTATACCACAGTGCAAAACTAGCTGCTGTTTATGGGATTTTGGCTATCAGGACCCAGGAACCGGTTCGAGTTGTGAAGAACATTAATCTCTGTGGAGACTGCCATAATTTCTTGAAGTATGTTTCAGTTGTTACCAGAAGGGAGATACATGTACGAGATGCGTCTGGTTTTCACTGTTTTTCTATGGGTGAATGTTCCTGCAAAGGTTACTGGTGAAGTATGATAAACTTTTTGTCCAGATTAAGTCCACAATATTTTCATTTTGTATGTATGTTATCATTGAGCATAAGGTAATTTTCCAAATATCGAAGTGATATGACAGCATAAAAATTTGAGGTTAAATCTTTGTGTGTGTATAAATTTAAATATTTATGGGACACAAAAATCATCATATGGTTTGATCCAAATTTCACTTTGCAACTATTATTTGAAAAACTGCAGTTTAAATCAGTTTCATAAATCATAACACTTTGCATATTATTGACTCGATTGGAATTTTAATTGAATATTTACCGCCGTATTTCATCATCACCTTATATCCTCAAACTTAGAGCCTAAGCAAACTGTTTAAAAAAATTAAAAAGTATTTTGAATATCAATTATCTATTTTGATTTCGAAACCCTAAATTTATTTGTGATTTTTTTTAAAAAAATATGCAATAACTAGCTTAAAAGGTTGTAAGTAAGTTTAAGGATGCATGTCGATGATGTAATTCGACGATAAATCTTCGATAAAGATATTAAACCGTTTAAATATTATGCAAAGTGTTATAAGCTGGGGATGCAAACGGTAATTTTTTTCAAATAATAATTGTAAAGTAAAATTTGGATTAAACTATAGGATGCATTTCGTAATTTTCTATTTAATTATACAAGATTCATTTTCTCGTGAGAGTTGAAATTAAATTTTAGTAACTCGATGGCTCCCAAGTGTGGCAATGCCATTCAAATAATAGGACTGACAAACACTAAATAGGAGCTAATGGTAATTTACTTATGTGATATCGCTAATAGATATATTATCATTCTATGATTTTGCACCTACTCACAAACTACATGATGCGTGCTAGCAATTTTCAAATCACAGATAGATAAGTTGCATCTGATCGAAAACACAAGGGATAAGCTTCATTTGACTGAACTATAGGGGCTGTCAAATTGGCTTCTAATTTTAGGTGCAAGGTATAAATTACCCCCTATTACCCCCTATTTTATTACTAGTTAGTTATGCACCGTGCAAGGCGCGGTGCCAGTGACAACTTTATTTAGTAATTATAAAATAATTATAAACTCACACTAATGATTTGAATATAACAGCTACACACATATATTTCGATAAGAGCTACAAATGATGTGTAGAAATGGAGTCTTCTTAGCTTGATGTGGAGTGCTTTCATAGACATCGGAGTGCTTTCATAGCCATCAAACAACACCAAAAGCAAGCTCACATGTTGCAACCTTCTCGTTATATTGGCAATCATTTAAGTAAAATTGCTACATCTATGGTGCCTTCTTCATAGGCACTCACTCACTTGAGTTTCTTGCTAGATAATAAAAGGCACCTCTTGACAGTTCCTCATAGCTACATTTTCGAACGCTAACCTGGAACCAGATTCGGAAGAAATAAACATAAGTACAACCAAACAAGAATACGATATTGGTGGTGTTTTTAATCAAACGTGAAACCAAAAAGAGCCAAAAGATATGTTGAGCAAGATGTAGCAACCTGATAAAAGTAGGATGAAATCATAAAGCCTCCAAATCCCTAAACAAATTTTTAACCACCACCCAAAAAATGTACAATCTGAACCTGGCAAGTTGAAACCTCATAGATAAGTAAACAAATCAACACCAAGAAGGACTAAAACTTAGTCAAAATTTGAAATATGCATTTTGACTCGACGGAAAGCATCTATGTTACTACGAAAATCAAAGCCAAACAAAATGGAATCAAAGATCTATATGCCAAAGACAATGATGAAAATACATGCATGGAAATATAAACAAGGCCATGTATGTATATTTTCAACAAATTTTGAAGCACAGACGGAATAGATAGATTGGGAGGCTGGAAATATGGTTCATACTTATCGAGCACACATAATTATACATATATAATTTTTTGAATTCTGAATATTTGCATTCAATTCATATTTACAGCTGAGATGGTTGAACGTGGATAGATAAGCGTGGTGGTGAGTTTGGTAAAACATTGAATCAATGAGGGGGAGACATGCAATATGATTAAAGCGTACCTATTTTTATATCGTATCTCACTTCCTTTCCACTTTATATTTAATATTTTCAGTTGCCCATTTCATGTGAGGGATAACAACCAATAATCATTATGTTTGTAACTAAAATAATGTGTAATTTAAAAATTACTCATGCGGTGCATGTAAAAATTCACTCATGTGGTGCATGTAAAAATTCACTCATCCGGTGCATGTAAAAATTCACTCATACGATGCATGTACAAATTAATCATGTTGTGCATGCAAAAATTGACACATGCGGTACATGTAAAATTCATCCGGTGCATGTAAAAATTACTCAGGCGACGCATGTAAAAACTAACTCACGCGGTGCATGTAAAATTACTCATGCGGTGCATGTAAAAATTGACTCATGCCGTGCATGTAAAATTAACTTATCCGGTGCATGTAAAAATTACTCACGTGATGCATGTAAAACTCAACTCACGTGATGCATGTGAAAATTACTCATGCGGTGTATGTAAATATTTACTCATGCGGTGCAGAATGTTTCAATAAGTGGTGTTAATATAGTTGTAATATTAAAAAATGGACTTAGTTGAAAGAATTTTTTTTATGACTGGATCGAAAAATCTTTTACCTAATGATACCGGCCCGAAATTTACCCAAAAAAAAATTAAAAGAAAGCCCCAAAAAACAAAATTCGAAAAAGGCCCAAAAACAATTTCTTAAAATTAATTAAAATTAAAAATGAAAAAGGGGATTAACTGTTACACTATAATATATATATATAATATATATATAATAAAATAATAATAATAATATATTTATATATATATATATATTTATAAATAATAAAATAATATAAGTTGTAATTACACTATTTATTGGAATAGTAACTCTTTTGACACATATAATATAGTTGTAATATATATATTATATATATATATAATAAAATAATAATAAAAATAAAAATAATATATATATATATATATATAAATATATATATTTATAAATAAAAAAAGAATATAAGTTGTAATTACACTATTTATTGGAATAGTAACTCTTTTGACACTTATAATATAGTTGTAATAAAATAATATAAGTTGTAATTATACTATTCATTTGAATAGTAACTCTTTTGACACTTATATAGTTGTAATATATATATATATATAATAAAATAATAATAATATATATATATATTTATAAATAAAAAAATAATATAAGTTGTAATTACATTATTCATTGGAATAGTAACTCTTTTGACACTTATAATATAGTTGTAATAAAATAATATAAGTTGTAATTACACTATTCATTGGAATAGTAACTCTTTTGACACTTATAATATAGTTGTAATTTAGATGCATTTTACCCCAACAATGATACAATTGACATTTTAACATGAAATTTCAAATCTCATACACATAAGAAGGTGTTTGTCACGCAATCATACACGTATGTGATGTTTTGCACTTATTCACGAACTTCAACGTGGTAAGCAAACCAAAGGGTAATCATTATTTCAAAATGTATCTTTTTCCACAAATCAAAATCAAATCAGTTGCAAAATTATATCCTCTCTATCCAAAATTCATAAAATGGCCCCTACATATAATGTAAGAGAATGGCTCTAAAACAGGTATACAGAAAATGAAATCACACTGCATAGGACAAAAACATCACACGTTGTTCAAGATCATAAGGAGTGAAAAATGTGTAAGAAGATAAAAATAAACCTTAAAAGATTGGAACAAGTCATGCATCATGTCTCAACTCTCCCATTCCCCCAACTTTATGATTTCTCACCTCACCATGCATCATGTCTGCAGTATGGTCACCACAATGGTTATGCTTATATGTAGGAAGACTAATCACCATTGAATTATGCTTAGTATCGACCTATAAGGTGGATGAAATTTGGTAAGAGGGCAAAAAATATTAAAATAAAAAATTTAGGACAAAAAATCATAAGGGGTCAAAGCATAATTTTAGAGGGCAAAATGTACTTTTGGAGAAGCAAACAATTTGGGGGTAAAATACAGTTTTTTTTTAAAAAAAAAAATCCTTTTTAGGTAATTTTTTTTTGAAAATCCCCGTTTGCCCAAGGTGGCTCTGTCCCTGTCGACCTAATCCTATGCATATTATAATTTTACGTGGATAAAAATATCTTAATTTCAAATATAATTTTCTGAGTATTGATTTTATTTTATCTCCTTCAACTATGTTGATCGTTTGCTCAACCCTCATCATATTATTAATTTTATCATTTTGAGTATTTACTTATAGCAACTAACTCACTTAACTCCTTATGTTATTTATTGTAACATTTAATTACCTTTATATAAAAAGCACCATTTATTCAGTCTTTTGTAGAAAAATAAATAAATCAACTAAATATTATAAACTATATGTTATTGACAACTAAATTGAATTGATTTTCAACTCAAACACAATTTTCAGATAAAATAAAATACAAGAGAAATGCTTTTAATTAATCATATATTAAATTCTTATATATTAATGATCATACCCATCTTTTTTAACAATATTGAATAAGTTATGCTTCTTATCACTTATCAACATAGCAGCCTCAAAGTGATAAAATGGAACCAAAGTTATAAGTTTTGATCTCTTAAAATAATACTAAATTACCCACTCATTAAAATTGTTAAATTATTTTTTAGTGTCGTAAGGCAATGGACTATGATTTCGAATTATAACTTTTTAAAAAATTTTATATTTATTTGACATTTTGTTTTTTATATGTGTTTGAAAGTCATTTTGCAAAAAAATCTAAAATAAAATACATGGCGACGAAACAAATCTAGGCGTCAAGATTAATTAAAAATATGAATTTCATGGAAAAGAATCAGTCCCTTTCTCTTATTTTCATTTAGTGACAGAGAAACATAAATTTAAAGTTAACAAAAAAGATCGAAATATGACCATTTATTATAAAGAATACAAGTAATTTTTATAGGGAAAAAAATTAATCAGAATTTAATGGTCCAAAAAATAGACTAAGGCAACCCCATTAATATCGGTTAATCAAGCTGCCAAACATTTTCAAACCAAAAGATATCAACTTATTGCCATAATTAATTAGCTACACACCCACCACCGCGCCGCCGTCCACGATGGACCGAGTTAAGCGATTCATGGCTACGCAGTAGACACCAACTTTACACGAGAATTTGCTGAGTGACACAGATAAGAAAATCACGAGTCTAGAGATACACTAAAGTTCATTAAATCATAAATATTATATTCAAGTACTGTAAAATATACCAACAAAAGAATAAGTAATAAATGCGAATTTGTTACTCGTGGGGTGGTCGAGTTGGTGGAGAGCGCAGAGACTTTTAGTCACGAGTTTGATTCACCCTACCAATACTTTCTCGATCGGCTCTGTCGCACTAGGCTTACCTAGTGCGAATTACTTGGCTGGCGTTGTTGAAGATTATTGCGTCAGCCCGAAATTTACTCTATACACATCCAAAAGGATAACTCATAGAAAAAATGCAAATTATTTAATAAATGTTCAATTAGCCTAATAAAAATTTATGGATGAGAAAATTCGAAATTAGAAGATAATATAATAGTTATAATAATTATGGACCTGCCTGAATTGAGATTTGAAAAGGACTAATTAATAAAAACAAAAATTAATTAATTAAAGTTGCATGGAAAAATTCTAGTATACAGGCTGAAGATAGGAGACGCTAGGCGAGCTGGCGTAGCCAGCTCTCAACAATTGTATCTCTCCCGCTTCCACCTCAGGCCTACTCACCTTCTTAACTTCACATACTGACCTATACTCGTGTACATATATATAGCTTCAAAGAAAGAGAGTTGGACAGAATCACAGACAAAAAAAGATTGAAATAATTAAGGCAAGTGTTGAAAACAAAGATTTTGTAAAGGATTAGATGATTTGAAATTCATTATATGTAATAGAGAAAGATCCGTGCTGAGTTATAATGGAAAAGTGTAAGAACAGGGCGTGTCTGTGTTGGAAAACATCGTCTTCTACGAGACTTTTGGTGATTTTGTTTCCCTTGGTGTTTGTTTCGGGGCTGGTGGTGTTCTTCGGTACCAAGTCCTCGAATTGGGTGTTTGTTCCGGATTACTATGGCTCGAGCAGTACGATCGTAAAGGGTTTTGTTCTTCCGCCAGGAGATGGAGGCGAAGGGATGGACTCGAGGCGGAGAGAAGTGGGAGACGGAGAAATTGCCGGGGTACTTTCCGGGAATCACCGGAATCTCAGTATCTCCGGCCCGCCACCAGAGGATACACCACCTGTGATTGTAAGAAACTCAATATATTTGAGAGTTTTATTTTTTATTTTTACTCATTTTAAATCAAAATTAGTTAAATTAATTATCGTCATCGAATATATTTCATTGGGAAAGATTCTCCATTCCAACGTTGTCACTTCATGTTGCTCATTGAATGTGTCACGTGCATAATATAATCTGACCCTTTTTAGTTTATGGCACAAAATTTGGTGTATTGACAATGGACATATCATTAGAACTACTCTACCAATGTGGCCAATGATACCCTTTAAAGTTTTTAAACTTGATGCACATTATTTCTTAAAAAAATAGAAATAACAATAACTAAATCTTTAATCCCAATTGATTGTAGTAAGCTATATGAACCATAAACGGAAGCAAGTCAAGTGGCACACTTGTGTCAGTTTTCTCCAAGAGCTTGTTTCGATCACAATATCCCCGTTGATCCCTTTGAACTCCAAGTGTATTGCTAGACCTATCTCGTACATGACCAAACCAACATAAGCGACTTTTTTTGTATCTTATCTCCTATAGAAGCCACACATACTTCAGTTGGTCTTACCACACATCTCCATACACATATCTGTCACACTTATCTTTTGGACGTGATTGTGCCCAGCATTCCGTCCCTTGTATTAACTCTGAGTATTTGTAATGTAAGTGTGCATATGGAGCTTAATAATGATTTCTTATGCAATTTTTATATGATTATTGTGATAAATTTGTGAAACAGGCACACAACAAGGAAGAAAATCTCATAATAACAGCAAGTATATCCCAAGTTGTTCCATTATTCAATGAGACTCGTGCCCCTCCATCAACTCCAAGAATCAATAGAAACATTAGCAATTTACTAAGAATCGAGGCCATGCTGCAGCAAGCTCGAGCTGCAATTAGAAATGCCCGAAACGACAGTCGAACAGATCACACAGGCTACATCCCAGATGGTCCTATTTACCGGAATGCTCTTTCCTTTCACAGGTACGTAGACGTAACTTTAGATTACAATGAAATAAAAACATTTACATGCTATCAATGTTCACTAGATTAAGACAACCCAAAGGTACTAAAAACCAATCTGACAAGGAAATAGTTTGATTTTACTGTCAACTAATTCCAGATTTTCACTTCCATAAGCACATCAGGATTTACTTCATCTTGCCTAAAGATGATTCTGTTTCTCCGCAACCATAGACAAATAAAATGTAAATGGACCTTGTAAACCACAAATTTGTTCAACCATGTTAAATAATTTATAACGTATACTAATTGAACAAACTCAATGGATAAAGCTTGAAAAATTCATTCATTTAAACAACAATGATGTGAAAACTTTTTGTTGATATTTTAGGAGTTATTTGGAGATGGAAATGAAGCTCAAAGTATTCGTATACGAAGAAGGGGAGCAGCCCATTTTTCACAACGGTCCTTGCGGAAGCATCTATTCTATAGAGGGAAATTTCATGTCCAAGATCGAACGTACCAGATTTCGGACAAGGAATCCTGAGAATGCAACTGTTTTCTTCCTTCCCTTCAGTGTGGCAGCCATAGTTCACTTTATACACAAGAAGAATATTCCGGATCAGTGGCGTCCGATGAAACAAACGGTTAAGGACTACGTGGACGTTCTCGCTGGAAAATATCCTTACTGGAATCGAAGCAGTGGATCCGATCATTTCATGCTTGCTTGCCATGATTGGGTAATTTACTCGGTACTTTTTTCTATTTTTAGTTTTACCGGGCCAACCAAATTTTGTAACTAAGTTTTTGTCTTGTATTTGCTGTGAGAAAATGAACCGATCTGAACCAAACTAATCCACACTCTGACAATTAACTGGATTTAATCATTTTGTTCTATTATTTGGATTGCAGGGGCCTGAACTTTCGAAGTCCGTTCCGGAGCTATTCAAGAACTCGATACGAGCTTTGTGCAATGCGAACACATCAGAAGGGTTCCAACCCTCGAAAGATGTATCCATACCGGAAATCAACCTCCGAGGTGGCGTCATAACCGGCTTGCTTGGCGGCCCATCCCCATCGAAACGCCCGATCCTCGTATTCTTTGCAGGAGGTCTCCACGGCCCCATTAGGCCAATTCTTTTAGAGCATTGGGAGAACAAAGATCCAGACGTTCAAGTTCACAAATACCTACCAAAAAACATATCATATCACTCAATGCTAAGACAAAGTAAGTACTGCATTTGTCCCAGCGGGTACGAGGTTGCGAGCCCAAGGATGGTGGAAGCGTTGTACATGGGCTGCATCCCCGTACTGATTAAAGATCACTACGTGCCCCCTTTTAACGACGTCCTAAATTGGAAGTCATTTTCTGTGGAAATTTCGACGGATGAGATTCCTAATATGAAGAAGATTCTACAAGCAATTCCTATGAAACAGTATATAAGGATGCACAAAAGGGGTGTACAAGTGAGGAGACATTTTGAGGTCAATTTGGTTCCTCAAAGGTATGATGTGTTTCATATGACCCTTCACTCCATTTGGCTAAGGAGACTTAACATTCGACTTCTTGAAGAATTGTGATGATTTTTTTCTTTTTGTTTTGATGTAGTAAAATTATATTGGATACGGAATATCAGTAAGTGAGATTCATTTTTCGTACATAAATTTAATGTAAAATATGTTATTCATTCACTAGTTTCTTTATTGGATTACCCCATTTTTGTATGATTCTAAAGTCTTGATGCAGTCTACTTTCTTCTTAGGATTACGTTGTATCTTAAACATTTGTTGGTACTGTAACAAAGCTGTAGAAACTAGAAAAGCAAAACCATGGGCATTGGCCATTGAGCGGTAAATAAGTTTCTGATTTCAACTGAATACAAAACCTAAAACCCTTGCAGCTAAACCAGCTGCGATCTCTCGATCATCTGTACCAACGCCCGCTCTTTTTTGTAGCATATAATCGCATTTCACTTTCTGGGCCAAGCGTAAAATTTTAATTTTCGATTACTACTTTTAAGTTTTAGTTTCTTGGTTTTCTCTGTTCTGAAATTTAGGGTATCCAATCCAATCAGGAATAATTCTCCATCCCTGGTAATCGGTATCATAAGTACGAATTGGTGCATTGCTTATTTAGAGAATTCTTAATTTTTTCATAAGAAGGAATAATATCAAGAAGCGGGTGACATTCTAGAATGTTAGCTCCTCATAAATTACAAATTTTTCGAATTTTCTGTTTGATTTCATACCTGTCTGGTGGAAGGCACCCAAATAGACATCCTGATATTTTAGGCCTGGAAATGTCACTCCACAACCACAAAAACCTCCCCTTTCGCCGCAACAACAGCCGCACCCCATTATGTCATATGGGTGTAATGAGGGCGATTACCACCCACGAACTCTAAATCTTTGAAACAAGGCTACCCATTTTGTTTTAAATCAAAGAATAAAACTTGAACATTGCTGAGAACTGTGCTGATGATGTGAAGAAGAAAACGTCTTCTTGGCAGAGAATGAAGTGGAATGATGATATGGTGAGGTTGTTGATCGTGGTTGTGTTTTATATTGGAGACGAGGTTGGCTCTGAGGGTAATGATCCTGTTAATAAGAATAAAAGTGGTGGGATTTTACAGAAGAAGGGGAAATGGAAATCAGTGTCACCGGCTTTGATGGAGAGGGGATTTTATGTGTCTCCACAGCAATGTGAAGACAAGTTCAATGATTTGAACAAGAGGCATAAGAGGGTTAATGAGATTCTTGGAATGGGAATGGCTTGCCAAGTTGTGGAGAATCAGAGTTTGCTCGATACTATGGATCATTTATCTTCGAAAATGGAGAAGTCAAGAAATTGCTGAATTCTAAGCACTTGTTTTTCAGGGAGATATGTGCTTATCATGATAGTTGTGGCCATGGAGGTGCTGCTACCACCGAAAGTGGTGGTGTTCGGTGTTTGCCTCTAGAGGTGGCTGCAAAGCTGCCTCAAGGTCAAGTACAGTCTCAACAGCGGAGGTGCTTCCACTTGTGAAAAAACATACAGGTCATGCCTAACATAGATCCAGGGGAGAATGAGGGATCTAAATCAGTAAAAGGGATTTTTGTTGAACATAATTATGATGATGAAGATGCTGAGGATGAAGATTAAATGAATCTGACGAGGTGATTGGTGGAGGTTCAAGATGTCATAACTGGGACATGATGACGACATTAATGTAACTGATGAACGAGCATCAAGAACGAGGGATAGGGGAATGGACTTGTCATTCTTTGCGTCTGATTCGACAACTAGAAGCTGAGCTAATTAACATATTGCAAGATGGTATGAGGAGTCCCTTTGAGAAGATGCGGTGGATGAGAATAAAACTGATGCAATTGGAGGAGCAAAGTGTCGGTATCCAGTACCAGTCAATGGAGCTCGAAAAGCAGCGGTTAAAATGCCTGAAATTTTATTTTTATTTTATATTTTAACAGGAAACACTTTATATTATGTTAAGCAACAACATGTACAAAGAATATCAATCCAAAAGGCAGAAAACAAATCGCGAAGGAGCGATATACAAAAGCCAAGTATGGCCAGTACAGACCCCGGAAATTTGAACTAATAGACGCAAGAGAAGATGACATAGCAGCAGAAGCGCAAGATCGCAAACTGGAGAGGGAAAAGCTCTTGAATGAAAGACTGAAGTTGGAGAATGAGAGAATGGTTCTCTTAATGCGTCAAAAGGAGCATGATTTTCTTGATCATCAATGACAGATTCCTCAGCAGTTCTCTAACAAGAAGAGCGGTCCCTCCTCTTTGATTAGTCGATGATCGGTCACAGTGTACTTGAGAAATTAGATATCCGACAATACAAGGTTTACTTTGATTGTTCTTGCAATAGCTCAATGTTGTAGGTGAAATTAAGGTTGAGTTAAGCCTAAGCCCATTTTTGGGTTTAATTGGTAAGTGAATTGAATTGGCTAAAGAATACCACATTTAGATTTTGGAACAATTGATTTTTGTTTATATTGAGAAACAAATCAAGATAGAGTTGTTTAAATTGGAAAGATGGGTGCACCTCGCTTACTGTCCGTCCGCTCGGCTTGGCGTGTCGTGCGTGTCGCTGTTGCGAAGGAAGTACTATCTTTTTACTACTCGGTTTTCTAGGAAGAACAGTCTTTTCATATTCCTGAAATTTCACCTCCTGTTTAATGCTAAGTTAAATCGGGCTTAAGTGTGAGACTTAATTCGATCTAATCTGATTTAAGTACGAGACTTAAATCAGAGATTAAAAGTTCAGACTCATCAGCTAACCCACTAAACATTGCATTAAAACTTTTGAACTTTGGGAGGTCTGCTGCTCAACTATATAAGCTGCACAAGCTCCAATCTTTAAGCATCCGGAAAATCATTCATACATTCACATTTGAGAGTGCTACACATTACAATAGGTCAAAAGAGTCTGCTTGGAATTATGTTTCAATCCGAGCAGAGATGATTGGGCGTTGTACATTGGAACTCACTTGTCCAGGAGGCCAGAAACTTAGACTGGCAAATTTGTGTTTACGGACACACGACTTGCTGTGACCTTGTCCATAATTAATTCCAGTTTCTTGTTGCGAAGACTTTGATGCCGTAAGTTTACTATTTCAGTATAATTTATTTTGCATGGTCATTGTAATCCGATTAAAATTCGTCTATTTAAATATACAGAACCAACAAATTTTTCTTAAATTTGAAAGGAAAATGGAAAGAAATTGTCAATTTTTGAATTTTTTTGTTCGAGCATATTTTTTTTTTAATTCTTTGCTATTTGACTTTGAAGACATAACTGTTCAGATAATTTGAAAAATAACGATGTATTCTTTTTTAGTTGTGATCTTTCTGAAAAAAAAATTGCAAAATGAACTTCAAACATATCGATCAAATGTCAAAAATTGAATATAATATATTTTAAAATATTGATCAAACAAATATTTTATGAGATAATCTCTATATTTGTGTTGGCTAAATACACTTGGCCCCTTGATAATGTTTGATTATATTTAGAACCCCCTATAGAAAGTTTCAATTGGTTGGAATTAGAGTGCTAAAACGGGTTTGAGTATTATTAGACACGCAAATATTTTTCATCATCATTTGCCAATTGATATATCGCATAAGTTCACCCGACAGATATTTATTCGAGTTTTTAGGTCTAATCCAATTGTTAAGCGCTCACATCCAATTTAAAAATACTCGATTTCAAGTCCCGTATATGTGAAAAAATATTTAGCTTCTCCCCTTCTTAAAAAAACGATATTTATAATCCTTAATATAACAATAATACAAATTATATCCTTAAATTTTACTTTTGGATTATTTTATCATAATTTTGAACATAGGATAAAATTTTAAAATATAATCTTTCAATGTCTCATATTTCTGATCTTTATTTTATTATATATTTGAAAATATGATTTTTAAGAGATCATAAATAAATAAAAAATATTTGATGAATATCATATTTGTTTTAACTATCCCCAAAAATATGAGAAGGTCCCACACGTGCCTACCTAACGGACTCGTCACGAATGTAACGCCATTCCCCCAACCCCGCGAAATCACCCTAACCCTAACTACTTTAACGGCGGCAATCTCCAGCCGTCTTCTTTTTCACGTCCGTCTGTACCTCTCCGTTTCCGTCTTGACGCCGTCCATGGCTTCTTGTGACGACGATTTTTCCCTACTCGACGACCACCAAACCCCTGACTCCATCCAGCCCTCCGCCACAGTCAGCGCTCAGATGCCGCCTTTCAACATCAGCCCTTACGACCATGATTCCGATCCGTTCGATTCAGAACCTGACCCCAACTCTATTTCCGGAAAACGCATCATCGATCGGGATGATATACATAGTGGTACCTCTAAAAGGACGAGATTGCATTCCTCCCCTTCCGCTGGCGGAGACTACAGGAAGGACCGCGAGGAATGGAGTGACACGGCGATCGCGTGTTTGCTGGAGGCTTACTCGGAGAAGTTTGTGCAGTTGAATCGGGGGAATTTGAGAGGTAGGGATTGGGAGGAGGTGGCTGCGGTGGTGAGCGACAGGTGCGAGAAGCAGACGAAGAGTGTGGAACAGTGTAAGAACAAGGTTGACAATTTGAAGAAGCGGTACAAATTGGAGAGGCACCGATTGAGCAATGGTGGCGTATCGATGAGCCACTGGCCTTGGTTGAAGCAGATGGAGCAGATAGTTGGCAACTCTCTTGCAGCCAAAGCAACTTCCGAAGAAGAGAAATCCCCCGGTGGCTCCTCTTACTCCAACAGACCGTCCAAAAGGTTAAGCTCTGAAAGACACAATTTCTTGTTTATTTGCAATTATAAATGAATTTCATGGTATCATGTTTATATTATGTAAAGGTTCCGATTGTCCGAATTGATACATCACGAGAGAAGAGTAATTCTCGCTAAGCTTTTATTGGTAAACCGAATAACTTGTGAACAGGGGCGTAACCAGAATTTTATATTACGGTGGACTTGTGAACAGGGGGCGTAACCAGAATTTATATTAGGGTGGACCTGTGAACAGGAGGCCTAACCAAAATTTTGTATTAGGTTGGACTTAGTCATTTATGTACATAAAGTCCAACTTTTATATATATATATATGCATTAGGGTGGCATTGTTTTCAGACCTGACCACAATCCTTCGAAAGCTAGATTGATTCTTACACGATCAAATACTTGCTTGAAAATTACATGTTCTGATAATTTATGGTAGCGCAAATGATGCTTGTACTTTGTTTTTCATGTATTTTTCACCGTAGTTTCTTCTTGTTTGCACTTTGCACTATATGGTCTAGTTTGCAGTTATGGTACGAGCTGCTTTGTACATCATGTTGTTTGACTTGTTGTCAAGTTGCTTTATGATATGTTATATTTCTTAAATGATGACAAATGGACTTGTTTATGGGCAGGCTAGGAACGTCATCTACCAGTCCTGGAGGTCAGGTTATGAGCATGAAGCCAAAATCATCAAGTCTTAGGTGGCGAAGGGTTGTGTTAAAAGTTAGTGGTGCTGCTCTGGCTGGTGCTGCTCCTAATAATATGGATCCAAAGGTTTATTACCAACCCTGTTATTTGACTTGTTGGGCAAGAGTCCAGTTATCTGGTCCCTAGTTAATGTGGAATCATGAGTTTTGTCCTCGTTTGAAACAGTCCATTTTACCTCGTCTGTTGAAGCCATCTTGTTGCCATGGATGTGTAGGAATCTTTTTGAAACTGAATGGTTATGTACTCATCATAACACGCTTGAGAAGTCAAGTTGCTCCGAGCTTCAATGGAATCTTTTTGAAACTGAACTGATTCACTTCTTTTTACAGGCAAATGAAGAAATATACTAACAGGGAAAGTGTGATATTAGTTTCCGTTATTTACTCTCATTGGCAGTTTCATCCTGGGTACACCAGGCATATCTAAAAAAATTCTGAACTCTCATGTAGTTTTTCTCAAAGTATTTCATCCCCCTCCCCGAAACTTGTTTCACTCCCCCTCTCCCAATTTCCTGGGTCCATCCTTGTCCTGAACAACTTCCACTCTTCTAAATCGATTTGGTAGACAGCATGGAAGGTGGATGTGCATGTAAAAGACCTTTTAGTGCTGTATGTGTTTATTTTCACGTCTTATTGAGCATTAGGAGAAGAAGGCATGTATGGTGAACTTAAAAACAGGTGGAACTGATATGCTAGGAATTATATCATGTTACTTGTTTAATTTCTAAATGACATAGTAAACATCTGCATTCTCTCGTATTACCTTTTATTTTCTAGATAATAAACTGTCACATGAAATCATCAAGGTTCTGGGCAGGAAAATTTTGTAAAGCTGGAGTCTTTTTTCATCACTTGAGGACCTATCCTCCTTCTGATTTTTTAAATTGTAATACGTAGGTGGCCATGCTGATAGCTAGAGAAGTCTCGATAGCTTGCCGTGTTGGTGTTGAGGTATACGTGAACAGAGTGAAATAGGCTTTTGTGGTGGAAACTTCTTTATTTTTCCTTTGTATGATTCATAATGAATTTTTTTCCCGTGTTCCATATATTTTAACTTGCATATTGTCAATTTGTATGTAGGTGGCCATTGTTGTTGGTGGCCGCAACTTCTTTTGTGGTGACACATGGGTTACATCGACTGGGTTGGATAGGTGTACTGCATATCAGATAGGGTAGGTTTCTCTTGGCATGAAGCTAGCATTTGTTTTGAGCATATTTGAATTACCAGCCTGTTGTTAAAAGCTTAGAGGTCTTCAATTCTTAGTTTTGCTTTGCTTCTTTCAAAGTTCAGTAAAGCTGTAGATGTTTATGTTTTCTAATTCATGATTTTTTCTGTAAAAAGAATGATGGCAACTGTGATGAATTCCATACTGCTCCAGTCAGCATTGGAGAAGTTGGGGGTGCAGACACGTGTGCAGAGTGCATTTTCTATGCCTGAGGTTGCTGAGCCATATAGTAGGCAACGAGCCATCCGGCATCTTGAAAAAGGAAGAGTTGTAATTTTTGGTGGCATTGGGGCTGGCACTGGAAATCCGCTCTTTTCCACCGACACAGCTGCAGCTCTCCGGGCTTCAGAGAGTATGCATGACTTGATTCATGATAATGATATGTTATATTGTTTTGCGCTTGTTTTAATAGAGATTATTCTTCCTCGATGTACCAGTTCATGCTGATGCAGTCTTGAAATGTACGAATGTGGATGGCATCTACATTTGTGACTCAAGAAACGAAAACATTGCAGCCGAGCACATTTCCTTCAGAGAGTTGGCTTCTAGAGGTGCATCTCCTATGGACATGATGGCAATGACATTATGTGAGGAGAATATGATTCCAGGTCTCCGAATTCTTCTGTTGTCCTTAAATATTTCCACGTTTCTCGCTCTTTAATATAGTTATGTTTACTTACTAATAATGTCTATTTTTAGTGCTCGACTAAAATGAATTATTTATTGCAGTTGTCATTTTCAATCTTCACGAGCCTGGAAATATATCAAGGGCATTATGTGGAGAACGGGTCGGTACATTAATCAATCAGACTGGACCCGTAAGTTAATGTTCATTTTCAGCTGCTGCATCTGGCATCTAGTCGTGTATGCTGATTGAACTTCTTGTTCTACGAAATGCTTTCTCCAACTAACATTCCTGAAACAAAGTTCGGGTCGAAACTGATCCTATACAGACGAAATCGTTTGTGCAATATGTAGAATTTGGGAAAACTTTTCATGTTGTATACCTTCGGCAACTATTTAAAGGGTAAATTACATAATTCTAACACATTTGAGGAACCTCATCTTGATTCCGAGTGTTTCTTGAGAGTATGCCTAGTTGTTCTATCTTTTATTTTTCCATGAATAGGGATTGTAATTGTGTTCTTAACATTTTAGTACTTCATATCTCTAGGAAAAATATTTTTTGGTTAATGTTTGTATTTCTGGTGCCAGCTTGGCCATACCTCGTGGCTGTAAGTGTCCCATGCTATAAGTTTTCTACAATTTTCAGGACCGACCATGTATATTCCTTTGTTTCTACGAAGTTATTGCCATCTGTTCTTATTGCTATGTGGTTTTACACCTTAAGAGTATAAAAAATGGTGGTTGTCATTGTTGGGTATATAGATAATGCCCAACACTATCTAGAGAATGCCCATTTGTGAATGTTGGTCCAATAGTAAATATTAGAGGTGTGAACGAAAACCTTGCCGAAAATCGTTTGTATTTTCTATTTCGAGCTCGACTTGTTTAATTTTTTTCAGAAAAATCAACACTTAGAGCTTAATATGCACATATATACTTATTTATATATAACTTAACCTGCTATATTCATATACATGTATGAGTCATTCATTATCTTGCTTTAGTGACTTCAAATCTGTTACTCAAGGAAGGGATCTGTAGGGACAACCTGACTCAGGCCCAGCTGTGTAGACGAGTTATGTTGTATGTTCTTGACCTTGAACGAGTTTGCTTTTTTGCCTCAAACTGTTAAAGGCCTGAAATCACGCAAAAGTCTGTCATAAATATGGTTAGTTTGAGGTTGCCCGTATTGCATCATCATCATTGAAATATTCTACATCAATAATGATGCCCTCGGGTAGCTTCAAACTTTCCCATAAATATCAAATCTTTGACGGGCAGACATCATTATATGTATAGGCCTTCTTTATTCTATGAATCCATAAAGTAATTATGAAAAAAGAATGATTAACAATTATGAATTAGTTGGAGAAAGTTGTTTAAACATCACTAGTTTTTGACCTTTTTTCTCCAAATGTTTTGTCGATTAGGATTTCAATTTTTTTTCTGACAGCCTTCTCGAACCATGCTCCTTGGACAATTGCCTAAGAATCCACGATGAGGAGATGAGGCGTCACGAATACTCGAGGTAGAGGCAGATGAAGCATAGGAATAGTCGGCCTGCCTTTTAAAGAAAAGAATTCAAAAATTTACGTTAATTTTTTTTAGAAATACAGGTTTAACTGATTATCTGATATTCAGACAAAAAAATCAGATTTTTGGTGTTTTATTTCCTTGTTTATGCTATACTTTCTTTGAAAACGATAGGTAAAAATAGAAGCAGAGAAATAAGTAGATTCTTTTTTATGTTTTAGCTTATATGGTGGAAATTTTGTTATAAAATGAAGTTCATTAAGTCGTATTTTTATTTTAATAGTAAGCACTCAATGTTTTTGCTTAAAAACAACTCTTTTCAACTTTAACCAAAAGTAATATAGAAGTGTTTTGAATAAGCATTTGTAAACACACATAATATCATATATTTTGATTTAAGATACGTGATTAGTTTTCTAATCATGTTTTTCTTTTGACATCACTCACTCTGCTTTCTACATAAAGTGTCATTTGAATTGAAAAGAAATATTCAAAAAGAAAGTTGAGGATTTTGAATCTGTTACAGTATTTTTTGCTCCAATCGATAGATTATTGGCCTCCTATCATTATTTGTAAGAAAGAGATTTGGTGACTAATAGGCAGGAGGACACCATTAGTCATAGTAATCCCATTCCGCACACACTGATAAATAATAAGACTAACATGGAAATCACAAACTGTAAAGTTACATGCAATCAAGAATCCTTGTCCATAAAACAAAAAAACTTGCAAAAGCAACAACTTTGCCATAAGACATTGCAAACCTAAGAAACAACAATTGCTAGATCCAGATAGGCAGATTCAAGCCAATGCATCTTCCGTAGTCGGAATCGAGGGCGAGAGTGAAGTACGGGATTCGTCGTACTCTTCCCCTAAAGGAGATTGCTCTACCCTTATCTCCTCTATCATTTTAACAGCTTCAGCCATTGTGGGCCTTTTTTCAGGATGTGGCACCACACAAGCCATGGCCACATGAAGCATTGACACCAATTCTTCCTCAATATTCTTGTACCTCAACAATTCTGGATCGAACACTTCGGCAGTCCACTCGTCCCGCACAACAGACTGGACCCACTTTGGCAAATCCACTGATGTTTCTTCCTCCTTAACTCGAGCCCGGTTTGGGGAAGAATGCTGTGATGGAATCTTCCCCGTGAGTACTTCTAGTAACAGCACCCCAAAGCTGTAGACATCAGACTTCTGTGAAAGTCTCTTGATTTCTGCTTGCTCTGGTGCTTTGTACCCACCCAGTCTAGCTATGGCGTGGACGGGATTCAAAAGTAACGACAAACCAAAATCTGAGATGCAAGAAATCCCATTTTTATCTAGTAACACGTTTGATGATTTGACATTGCCATGAGGAATTCTGGAAGCCGCATACTCTTCATGAATTCTTGCGAGCCCTCGAGCTGCTCCAAGAATTAAGCTGATTCTTGTAGTCCAATCCAGTGGGATTCTCCCAGGTCCTCTGTTTCCTGTCATCGTCAAGAAATCAGCAAGAAAAACAATACAGTAATTGATCGAGATTCTCAAATTTCATACCATGAAGAAGTGAATATAAGCTCCCATTAGGCAGATAATCATAAACAAGCAACTTCTCTTCCCTTGCATAATAATAAGCTCTGAATCTCACTATATTAGGATGCCTGATCTTCCCAATCACATCCATGTACTGCTCAAACTCTTTCCTAGCACAAGGATTTGCATCCTTGAGCCTTTTTACAGCCACAATGCATCCATCATCAAGCACGGCTTTATAAACCGTCCCCAAACTCCCTTTACCAAGCATCTCAGCCGATGCCCGGAGCAAATCCTCAAGTTCAAATTGCTTCTTTCTGTCGAAAAACACTAGTCTACTCTTATCAGTGGCATTTGTACCATCACTATCCCCTCCACCAGTATTAGAATACACTCTCTTTTCACCCGAGTGGCCATTTCTTCTCTTTCCGCCCTCACTTCCCGTCAACGAACTTGAGTCTCTCGAGTGCTTCCCACAGTAGTATGCTACCGCAAAAGACGCCATCACCAGTAAAAGAACTGAATTTGCCACCACTATTGCTACTATTGCTCCATTGCCGAGTCTTTTATGATGCTTGCTTGATGATTCTTCGACTGTACTTGATGATGAGGGAAGTGAACTGGGATTCGACTGTACAGTTTGTGTTGATGCCGGTCCTCTACCTGTGTATGAACACGGGGGAAAAGGGCCGTTCCCGCAGAGCCCCTCATTGCCAGAAAAACTAGCGTCACCGAATTTTGATAATAAAGTCTTTGGAACCATTCCATATAGTTCATTGTTTGACAAATTCAATTCTTTAAGCTGTGGAAGTGAATCAAGCAAGTCTGGAATTGTCCCTGAAATCTCGTTGTTTTGGAGGTGAAGAGTGAGCAAGCGGGATAGTTTTGAGAGGTTGGATGGGATTGGACCTTGGAGATTGTTGTTGGATAGATCAAGACGGAGGAGTCGGTGGAGGGATGAAAATTCCGGTGGTATTTCCCCTGAAAAGTCGTTTCCGGAGAGGTAGATGAGCTTGAGGTTAAGGCATTGAGAGATTGGAGTGAGGGTGCCATTAAGGCGGTTGCCACGCAAATCAATGAAGCGTAGCTGATCCAACGATGAGAGAGCGTCGATGTGGCCACGGAGGTTGAGGTACGGGAGGGAGAGGGTGCTGACACGGTTGTTAGTGCACTTCACGCCTGTCCAATTGCCCGTGCATGCAGTGGTGTTGGTGGTGGTTGTCCAGTTGGGGAGGAGTGTTCCGTGGAGGTCAGTTTGGGAACGGAAGAGGGATAGGGCGGCGGTGTCGTCGGTGGAGGCAGAGGGAGGGAGGAGGAGTGGGAGCAATAACATGGGAAAAAACAAGTAGAGGTCCATATGTGAATGCTGCCTTAAGCTGCGGTTGCAGGTGAGAATAATGTTATCAACTTATTTTTGTTGGAGGGTATTTTGAGTTTCAAAAAGTTACTTATAGATATGAACGGGGAAAGATTGAAAAGCAAACAGAAAAATTGGATCTTGAAATTATATTTTTTAAAGAAAATGTACATTAAATTCAATATATATATATATATATTATTGTTTTTTAACTTTTGCAAGGAAAATGATTAAGGAGACGAGAAGCATGAGGAGGGAGTTGGTTGCTTAAATGATTGCTGTTCTCCACTCCTTTTAATGGAATTGGAATGGAGTAGAAAAGCGGGTTGTGAAAAAGAAGAATTATAATTAATTGGGTATTTCTTCATTTACACTGAGATTGATTGGTGAAGCTCATGTAAAAGTTGGGGCACGACCTTCAAGATAATTTACCTTTCAGTTTTCAAAATATTCCCTACGGGAATCAACAGTATCGGAATTGCCATATTATATAGGGCTAGAAGGTTACGATGATTTAGAAATTTGTGCTAAAAAATAAAATTTCTGACAATTAACAAAAATTTCAGAGCTGTCAAAATAAGTCAGCTTGGCTACGGGCGGGTTGAAAAACCCAACCCGATGAGGGTTGCGAGTTGGGCCCGTCAAACAGCAAAAATAAAAAAATATAGTCAACCCAACAGATCTAATCTATTTTGATACCTCTAAGCCCTAGTCCAAGGGTAGATCCGCCCCCTGCTTTCCACTATTACCAATTTAAGATTTCACTCTCGATTATTTCTTTTTCTTCGCTCAAATAACTGCTAAAACATGTGACTCGACCCGTAAGGATTATGAAGGATGACAAATAGAATAGAGTCGAGCCACGTTGGGACTAATGTACACCCATTACTACCAAACTCGGCTACCCTCAAGGCTCAAGTTCTGTTGCGTTTGCCTCTTGTTTTATACTCGAACTTAGTTGGACACAAGTAAGAACAAAAAGTCAAAACATTTACTCATCTCGTCACTAAGTAGAATCTTGACCTTTCACTTTCTTTCTTCCATCCATATTTTGTTATTCTTTTCTTTTCTTTTTCACTTGTTTGCAAAAGAAAAGCAATTACTTTAAGTGGGAAACAAACAAAGTTGTGTCTCCAAAACCAATGAAAAAAGAAAAAGTAAACAAAGTTGTCTAATAAAATCCTAAAAATATCAATCTTAGAGATAATACGTTAAAATATCCATGTAATTTGGGTTCATTATCAATCCAGTCCGTAAAATTTTTAGCAACCTGATTTAGATCCTAAAATTTTAAAAAAATTATCGGTTCAATCCCCGATGTTAAGTGGTCGTGAGAAGCAAACATATGGGAACTACCTAGGGAATAGTTTAAAATCTTTATGAATTAAACCATGTCTAATTTGTATCCAAAGTTTTAAAATTATTCCCGATTTAGTTTCTCTCATTTTGCTTCTTATGGCCAACTTAATGTCAGAGCTTGAATTGGGAAAATCTTTAAAATTTAAGGACTAAACATGATCACTGAAAATTTGAAGGACTAAACCAAAAATAACTCAAACTACAGTCACGTTTCAATATATTTTCTCTCGATTTAAGATAGTTGTATGAGCTCTGCCGGTAAATTCATCTACCATATACAATGACCATATTCTTTACAGCAAAATACACGACTACAAGGTTTAATCATTAGATTAATTAACTTCAGTTTATTATAAAATTGTGATCACTCAGCTTGTTTGATAGTTAATCAATGTAATTTCGAACGATTTAGTTTATGATAGTTAGATTTGATAGCTAATCAAGTCATATGCTTGGCCCGAAAATTATAAATAGATAATGGATTTTGTTTCTTTGAATTAAATTTAATTTACTGGTTTTTTTCTTCTAAAATTTGTTATGCAAATTCTCCTGTGAAACATAAATTTGGTAAGAGGGAAGCCTGTAGAATCACTCTATCTTCTATAACGAAATGAGACTGATAGTTTTCCCATCACTTGAGACTACACAGCGAAATTGAAGGCGTGATTGGCTTAGGAGAAAAAAAGTGACAAATTCTTTTAAATTAATGTTTCATTTCCTACTCTCCTCCTATAATCCAAATGATGGTACCAACTACCAAGTATCACAATAACATATTGTGGTATCATTTGCATAATTTA
Source organism: Haberlea rhodopensis (assembly GCA_907163345.1). NCBI lineage: Eukaryota > Viridiplantae > Streptophyta > Magnoliopsida > Lamiales > Gesneriaceae > Haberlea > Haberlea rhodopensis. The sequence continues at coordinate 6,817,165 of CAJQUN010000005.1, read as the reverse complement.
TATATTTTATATGACAAGTTTTAGCATTTCTTGATTTAAAAAAAAATTATGATGTGATATTTTATAATTTATTATTTGATAGTATGTGACTATCCCACCACCTATCTGGACGATGAGCGATAGACAGATTAAATATTTGGCATAAAACTTAAATTTTATTATTAGTTTCCAATAAAATTGGTGGGGCTTAGGTACGACATGTCCTTTGTATGCTCGTAGTTGAATTGTTCATCATCATATATGGTATAAAAAGGCTGACTAATTGGCATGCAAACTCATATTCGTCTGTCGCTTAATACAGGGCTTTGTACTATCACTATAAGGAAATAAAGTTGCACATTTGTTACCGGCTATCACTAGGAGAAATGCGGGGCTTAGATATGGCATGTCCTCTATGCGCCCTCGTAGAATAAGTGTCTTTCAATGTCTATAACATAACAAGTCTGACATATTACCACACACATGGCATAGCCCCTATTGTCAGCCAGACATTTAGTACGAGGTTTGCACCGCCACTATAAGGAAATAAAGTTGTGCATTTGCTACAAGCTACAATTTTTAGCAAAGTGTTAAGCACTTGATCCTAACAAAAATCTCGACTGGTAATGGTACATTCATCAATTGAGAGGTACTTTAGGGAAGAATGGGGGTACAATGTATGAATAGCCACTAGGATCCTGAACAAGTGAACAAATATGCTGAGTTTTCCATGATTTCAAGCAATGATAAATCCACAGACAAATGAAATTAATGCCACCCTAATCTCTGATAAGAAATATGGAAATTATTTCTCAAGCGTTTGATGCATTTGTGCCAGGAAAATCTAAGTGACCAAATATGCCAGTTTCCACTAGTACGTAACTACAATGTTTCATACACAAATTTTGATCCTCTTCTACCTTAAACAAAATTTTTTTTTAAGAGGGTGTTTATAGTAATGCATGTTATATAATTAGCATATATTTTCAAAAATCTGGGACTTTATTTTGAGAGTGTAGTGTGGTATTAATTTTTTTAAAAAAATCATCCATTTATAGATTGGAGTTTGTTGATAGTTCACGTAATGAGAATTTACAAGCTATGTTAGCTCTTTAGAACATGCATGAGTTACTCCACGCATTAGCAATTGATTTTAAGTTGGAACATCATGTAATTTTAAGATGATATCAGAGCACTTTTCATGTGAGTTGATATTCAGTCTACATGCTCACCGTCACCCGCGTTATCTATCAACGTGTTTGATTTATATGTCACATGTGATGGACGTGTTGAGAGTTGTTCCACATTGAGTATTTATAATCATGTTAGCTCTTTATAAGATATGTGGATTATTCCACTCATTACGAATTGATTTTGAGTTGGAACCTCATGTATTTTTAAGAAAAGTTGTTACCAAAATGCCTCTAACTAACTTCTTTATATATATATGTTAAATAAAATATTAGCATCTCAATTTTTATATAAGGCTGTGTAACCTGATATATTTTGTCTCAAATTACAAATTCCTAATATAACATCAAATTTTATTTTTTAAAAAAAATTGATTTGGAAGTACATTCTTATAAATTGCCATTATTAAAATTTCGCCAAGAAATTAAGCTTCTTCTTAAATTATAATTTTATTATTCGAGAACCCACTATTATATTTCTTTAATGTTTTATCACAAATTTCACATTTTAAATTAATACAAGTATTCTGCATTTGCTCTCTACACAAATCTAACAATATGCTGATTTTTTTACTAAATCACCAATATATAATATATTGGAGTGCAATAATTGCCATATTTGGAGAGCAATCATAACGTGGAGTTTGAGCTATTATACTGATGTGAATCGATATTTTTATGTGTAAGGTAGAATGAAGTGTTAATGAAAAATAAAGAAGAACACACCAAGATTTTTACGTGGAAACCCTCAAATTGAGAGAAAAACCACGGGACTTAGTCCAATATAAATATTACTATCACGCTCTTTGTCGATTACAAGACTCTTAGGACACAAGTTACAATTGTCCAATGACTTATAAAAGAATCCCAGAAAAATAATGAAAATGACCGAACAGAAGTGAATTTGCTCTCTTCGGAGTCTTTTGCCCAGAAAAATCCAAACCCTTACTATGAGACCATCTGCGGGTATTTATAGGGTTGTTCCCAGTGATTGGTTCGCGGGAGATCCGGAACACGATGTCCTATGATCGTGGCTTAACTGGAGGCAAACGTGTCCGAGAAATTCGCGCCCCATTACTGCACGTTTACCCGAGGAAATCAATATGTCATATGACATCACCTCACCCCCCTAAAGTAAAGCAAGACGAGAAATTCGCGCCCCATTACTGCACGTTTACCCGCGCGACGTTTCATTACCCGAGGCACCTTTATGACCGTTCATTCCATCATTTTTGGACGGTGAAGATTGAATGACTGTTCATATGGTCTCATCTATAAATACCCATCACTTTTCTTCATTTGCCTTACTTTGCTGCACCTTGCTTCCGAGCTAGCATCAGACGATCGAACAACTTTCCCCAGTAATCTTCATTTTCCAATCACCAAGTATGATTTCTTCCTCAGCCGACTCTTCATTACAGGCGATAGATATGTTCAACCACTTAGGCAATTTTAAGTTTAAAACGTGGACCAAACATCCCGATCCCACGAGTAAACGTTTTAAAATTCCGAACAAGCTCGCTACCACGAGCACAACCACTTAGGCAATTTTAAGTTTAAAACGTGGACCAAACATCCCGATCCCACGAGTAAACGATTAAAATTTCGAACAAGCTCGCTACCCCGAGCACAACCACTTAGGCAACTTTAAGTTTAAAACGTGACCAAACATCCCGATCCCACGAGTAAACGATTAAAATTCCGAACAAGCTCGCTACCCCGAGCACAACCACTTAGGCAATTTTAAGTTTAAAACGTGGACCAAACATCCCGATCCCACGAGTAAACCATTAAAATTCCGAACAAGATCGCTACCCCGAGCACAACCACTGAGGTAATTTTAAGTTTAAAACGTGGACCAAACATCCCGATCCCACGAGTAAATCATTAAAATTCCGAACAAGCTCGCTACCCCGAGCACAACCACTTAGGCAGTTTTAAGTTTAAAACGTGGATCAAACATCTCGATCCCACGAGTAAACCATTAAAATTCCGAACAAGCTCGCTACCCCGAGCACAACCACTTAGGCAATTTTAAGTTTAAAACGTGGACCAAACATCCCGATCCAACGAGCAAAGCATTAAAATTCCGAACAAGCTCGCTACCCCGAGCACAACCACTTAGGCAATTTTAAGTTTAAAACGTGGACCAAACATCCCGATCCCACGAGCAAACCATTAAAATTCCGAACAAGCTCGCTACCCCGAGCACAACCACTTAGGCAATTTTAAGTTTAAAACGTGGACCAAACATCCCGATCCCACGAGGAAACCATTAAAATTCCGAACAAGCTCGCTACCCCGAGCACAACCACTTAGGCAATTTTAAGTTTAAAACGTGGACCAAACATCCTGATCCCACGAGTAAACCATTAAAATTCCGAACAAGCTCGCTACCCCGAGCACAACCACTTAGGCAATTTTAGGTTTAAAACGTGGACCAAACATCCCGATCCCACGAGTAAACAATTAAAATTCCGAACAAGCTCACTACCCCGAGCTCAACCACTGAGGCAATTTTAAGTTTAAAACGTGGACCAAACATCCCGATCCCACGAGTAAACCATTAAAATTCCGAACAAGCTCGCTACCCCGAGCACAACCACTTAGGCAATTTTAAGTTTAAAACGTGGACCTAATATCCCGATCCCACGAGTAAACCATTAAAATTCCGAACAAGCTCGCTACCCCGAGCACAACCACTTAGGCAATTTTAAGTTTAAAACGTGGACCAAACATCCCGATCCCACGAGTAAACAATTAAAATTTCGAGCAAGCTCGCTACCCCGAGCACAACCACTGAGGCAATTTTAAGTTTAAAACGGACCAAACATCCCGATCTCCCGAGTAAACAATTAAAATTCGGAACAAGCTCGCTACCCCGAGCACAACCACTGAGGCAATTTTAAGTTTAAAACGTGGACCTAATATCCCGATCCCACGAGTAAACCATTAAAATTTCGAACATACTCAATGAATCAAATACTTTCATTTTATTGCTACTAAATTCATAATTGAAATAACAAGGAAAGATTATACAAAATACTTCTTTAAGTTATGAATGTTCCAAGGCCTTACCAGCTCCCGGCCTTCGCGATCTTCCAGTCTGTAAGATCCTCTCCCGATAACCTCCTTGATTTTATAAGGGCCTTCCCATTTGGGTGCTAGCTTTTTCACCTCACCAGCAGGATTTGCTCTACGTAATACCAAATCCCTGACTTGAAATGTTCTTGGGCGAACCCTTCGGTTATAGGCATTGGTAATCCTTACTTTATACAGCTCTGTTCTTGCTACAACTCGTTCTCTTAGCTGATCAATCCCATCTAACTCCTGCTTTCTTATACCATCGTTCTGCTCTGGATCATAACATTGTACTCGGAGAGATTCGACTCCAATTTCCGCTGGAATGAGGGCCTCCGAACCTATACTAGACTATACGGAGTTTCCCCTGTAGATACCCGATGTGTTGTTCGGTAGGCCCACAAGACATCAGGTAGTTCTTTTACCCATTCTCCTCGGGCACCTTCCAGCTTTGTCTTAATCCCATGTAATAGAATGTGATTAATAACTTTGACTTGCCCATTTGACTGCGGGTAGGCCACTGACGTGAATACTTGTCTGATTCTCATATCCTTGCACCACTCCTGTACTTTCTTTCCCTGAAACTGCCTTCCATTATCAGAAATTATTCTCCTCGGTATTCCGAATCGACACACTATGTTTCTCCATAGAAATCTAATGATTTCCTCTTCAGTTATTTTTGCTAAAGGCTCGGCTTCCACCCATTTTGTAAAATACTCAACTGCTACTAGAAGGGATTTCCTTTGTCCCGTGGCAGGAGGAAAAGGTCCGACGATGTCCATCCCCCACTGATCGAAGGGACAGGAAATAACACTGCTATTTAAGACCTTCGTGGGCACATGGGATAAATTTGCATGTTTCTGGCAATTGTTACACTTTTTAACAATTTGTTCGGCATTCTCTTTCATGCTGGGCCAATAGTATTCTGCACAAAGAGCCTTCTGATATAACATGTTGCTTCTTAGATGATTTCCACAACAGCCTTCATGAATCTCTTTTAGCAAATGCTCCCCTTCTTGTACTGATGTGCATTGCAAGAAAGGAGTTGAAAATCCTTCGGCTAACACAAAACGCCTCTCCGTTCTCTTCACCCGAGCAGCTTCCTTCGGATCAGATGGCAACACCTTATTTTTCAAGAATTTAATGATATGCTCTCGCCAATCGGATATAATACAAGGCTCCAAATTCGTTATGTTGTTGACAGCTATATGCGAGACTAAAAGGTATTGTACCAGTACTTTCTTGTTCTTCCATTCGTGAATGGAACTAGCCAACTTTGCGAGTGCATCGGCTCGGTTATTATCTTCTCGTGGTATTTGCTTCAATTCCACTTCCTGGAACCGAGTCATTAATGTTTGGGCATTCTCCACGTATTTTTTCAACTTTTCTTCTTTCACCTTGTATACCCCATTTACCTGCTGAAGAACCAGCATTGAATCCATGAACACTTTTACTTTCCTGAGCTCCAGCGTCTAATGCTACTCGTAAACCTGATAGGAGAGCTTAGAATTCGGCTTCATTGTTTGGGGAATGAAAACCGAACTGAATAGCTACGACAATTTCCTCTCCTTCTGGACTGATAAGTATAACTCATGCACCGCTTCCTATTTGAGTAGATGATCCATCTACAAACAAGCTCCAATCTTTTTCTTCCTGAGTATGAGTCACTTCGACCAAGAAATCCGACAAGGCTTGAGCTTTGACGGTAGTTCGAGGCTGATAAGAAATATCGAACTCACTCAATTCTGTGGCCCATTTCACCATCCGTCCTGAAATTTCTGCTTTTGACAGGAGCCTTCCCAAGGGAGTGCTTGTCACCACCATGATAAGGTGAGATAAGAAGTACGGCCGAAGCCTTCTTGCAGTGATCACGAGAGCCAATGCTAATTTTTCAATTTCAGGGTATCTCAGTTCGGCTCCTTGCAAAGCTCGGTTGACACAATATACCGTTGCTGCTGCCCTACCTTCTCTTGAATTAACACCAAGCTGACAACTTCCTCGGTTACCGACAGGTATACGAGGAGGGTTTCATTGTGCTCGGTTTATTCATTAATGACAATTGAGCTAGATATTCTTTCAAGTCCTCGAAAGCTTTCTGACATTGATCATCCCACTCGAATTTCATTCCTCGCCTTAATGCTTTTAAAGAATGGCAAACTCCTATCAGCCGATTGCGATATGAATTGACTAAGTGCCGCTATTCTCCGTGCCAACCTTTGTACTTCGTTCAATGTCCGAGGAGGGTTCATTTCTTGGATTGCTCGGATCTTCTCAGGGTTAGCTTCCACACCTCTCTCTGTCACCATGTACCCAAAGAATTTTCCACTATGAATTCCGAAAGTGCATTTGGCGGGATTTAATTACATGCCAGATCTTCTTAAAGTGGCGAAGACCTCCTCCATATCTTCGATCAGATTTTGGGCCTTCTTGCTTTTGATCAGAATATCATCGACATAAACCTCCACGTTCCGCCCTATTTGATCTTTGAACATCTTATCCATCAGTCACTGATAAGTGGCCCCAGCATTTTTCAACCCAAATGGCATTACCACATAGCAAAAAGTTCCTCCCGCTGTGACAAAGCTAACCTTGGACTGATCTTCTTGGGCTAAGGGGATTTGATGATATCCCTGATAAGCATCCATAAGACACAATAGCTCGTGCCCCGCAGTAGAGTCCACTAATTGATCGATCCTCGGTAATGGATAGCAATATTTGGGACACGCTTTGTTCACGTCCCGAAAATCTACACACATCATCCACTTATCTTCTGCTTTAGGTACTAGAACCACATTTGAGAGCCATGTAGGAAAACTAATCTCCCGTATATGACCCGCACTCAGCAACTCCTCTACTTGTTTAGCGATGACGGCATCCTTCTCGGGACCGAAATGCCTTCTCTTCTGCTTAATTGCCCGAGCACTCGGGTCCACATTGAGATGATGCTCAGCAATCTCGGGTCTTACTCCAATCAAATCAGAAGTATTCCCAGCAAACACATCCACATTATGCATCAAACATTCAATCACTTTCTTCCTTAATTCCAGATCCAATTTGGATCCGACGTGGGTAGTTCTAGCAGGGTGACCAATCTCAATGCTAAGAAATTCCTCCTCGGGGACAATTCTCACCTCAGACTCCATCTGTCCCTGTTTCCTCTTATTATTTCCTCGTTCCCCTTCTTCTCTGTTATTCCCCTTCTCTTGCTTCAGTTCTTGTACATAACATTTTCTCGATGAACTCTGACTCCCCCTTAATTGTCCAACCTCCTCTCCTACTGGAAATTTTATCTTCAGGTGGTAAGTAGAAGCAACCGCTTCGAAGGCCGTTAACGCCGGACGACCCAATATTATATTGTAAGAGGAAGGTGCGTCCACTATGAGGAAGGTGATCATCTTCGTCTTTGTCTTTGATTCCTCACCTAGGGTAACGGGTAAGGACACTTGTCCTATTGGACTTATGACCTCTCTGGTAAACCCATGTAAAGAAGTATTCACTTTTTGTACAGCTATACTCTCCAATTCCATCTGTTTCAAAGTATTAAGGAAGAGGACATCTGCCGAGCTGCCTGTATCCACGAAGATTCTTTGTACATCATAATTGGCCACCGTGGCAGAAATAACCAATGCATCCTCGTGGGGAAAATAAATCCCCTGTAGATCTACAGGCCCGAAAGCTATAGAAGGGCTCTCGTGGGTATGACTTGGATCAATGGATAGTACTTCGAGTCTTCGAGCATAACTTTTTCTTTCTCGGTTTGAATCTCCACATGATATTCCTCCCGAAATCATATGTATAGTTCCTCGGTTATGAGCATTGCCCATGGTCCTTTCTCCGAGGACTTGATTTCCTCCCTCCAATCTTTCCCCCCGTACTGCCCAAGGAACAGGCTGAAGTGCTCCTCTCCCTGGATTAGCATTTTTCCGAGGAAAAGGGGCATTGCTCCTCAGGTCACCGTCACCCCCTTGCCTTATACCCATTCTTCCTCCCTGAATGTTCCCTCCTCGATTGCTTCCTCCTCGGAATATTCCTCTTCCGTAAGGTCCTTCTCGACCCCTCTTCGGCATAATTTGGTTGATGGCTACCTCTCGATGAGATCTCATCGGTAGGTATTGATCAAAGTTCCTCTTAAGCTGCTCCAGTGGCCTCTCTTTCCTACTGACTTCACAACCATTTTTTATTTCTTTCTTCTGTTTCATCCTCTGTGCTTCCTCTAAATTAATGTATTTAGAGGCATGTCCCAGCAATTTGTCATAATCTGATGGTGGCTTCTTGGCCAACCATCTGAACAGGCCACTCTCCCTTAGCCCTTGGGTGAAAGCGCTGGCTAGTATTTCGGACGTAACATGTGGAACATCAAGGCATGCTTGATTGAATCTTTTCAAAAAATCCCGTAGGAACTCTTTCTCCATTTGCCTGAGACCGAACAGACTCAAGGCTGTTCTCTTGCAACTTCTACTGCTCGTGAATTGATGAAGGAACATCAAGCTGAATTTAGGAAAGGAATCTATTATTCCTGATGGTAATTGATTGAACCATGATTGAGCAGCGCCAACTAGGGTAGTCATAAACTGCCTCATAACCTCTCCGACAGTTTTAGCAATCATCTCCGTTAAATGTTCCATGGGTATCCCTCCGGTAGGTAATGCCCGTGAAACATTCTGAGATGACTCAGCCTCCCCTGTTCCTTCTGGTTCTGGACATGAACGCGGGGGGGGGGGGGGGGGGGGGAGTTGGTTTATCCCTCCACGACATTGGCCCTCGTCCCTTGCTTCTAACCATTTTCCCTGAATTCTTAATGAAATATCTTTGCTTCAACGTCTTTACTCCTTTTTTCCCACAGACGGCGCCAATGATGTGAATCGATATTTTTATGTATAAGGTAGAATGAAGTGTTAATGAAAAATAAATAAGAACACACCAAGATTTTTACGTGTAAACCCTCAAATTGAGAGAAAAACAACGGGACTTATTCCAATATAAATATTACTATCACGCTCTTTGTCGATTACAAGACTCTTAGGACACAAATTACAATTGTCCAATGACTTATAAAAGAATCCCAAAAAAATAATGAAAATGACCGAACAGAAGTGAATTTGCTCTCTTCGGAGTCTTTTTGCCCATAAAAATCCAAACCCTTACTATGAGACCATCTGCGGGTATTTATAGGGCTGTTACCAATGATTGGTTCGCGGGAGATCCGGAACACGGTGTCCTATGATCGTGGCTTAACTGGAGCCAAACGTGTTCGAGAAATCCGCGCCCCATTACTGCACGTTTATCCACGCCGGCTGATTTGTTGGTTATCCCCGGGTCTTCCGCTAATCTTTGACCAGAAAACCGATGAGAGTTTAGCAGTTGTTCGGTAAAACCCTGCTCGGAATCTTCTGCTCGGTGTCCCCCTGTTCGGTATATGACTTGTTCGGTTCTTGGGGATTTTACCCGAGGAAATCAATATGTCATATGACATCATATACGATTTAAAAAATTTGATTTGTACTGTTACCACCAACTATAACTATAAGAATATAGGCAATTTTCCTCGAGATCAAATCGAAGATGCCATATTTATCATAAATTTAACATATCATGTACTGCTTTACTTATTTTAACTGGGATTCATGAGATATATGGAGATGCTAATCATTCAAGGTACTCACTATCGCTATATGCTTACATGTCATTAGCACATTACAGTAAGATTAATATAGTTGGCAAAGGGTAACAAAATATGGATGGGTGTTTGTCGTTTTCATTGGTAGTTAGGGGTGCTTACCGGGCCGGGTCAATCCGGACCCGGCCTGGATTCGGATAGTTAAGTCTGGTTCGAAATCGGAAGAGGACATAACGGTTTCGGTCCGCCCCGGAACCGGTTAGAAACCGGTCCGGGGCGGTTCCTAAGAACCAAACCGATAGCACCGCCGGTTCCAGTGCTACCGGTTTGGTTCCGGTTCTGGAACCGGAACCAAAACCGATAGTTTTAATAAAATAAAAATAAAAATAAAAAAAAATTCTGAAGAAGGCAACGACTTTGCCTTCAATTTAAATGTTAACGTCAACGTTAACAAATTCTTTTTTTTTTAATAAAAAAAAACTATAAATAGGGGATGTTGTGTTGTGTATTTTTTCATAACAATTCTTGTAATGAAAAATACTTCACTCTCATATTTTTCTCTCAATTGTGCTATCTACAATTTACTTATATAATAATGGCATCTTCATCTAGCAGCGGTGCTGGTCGTAGCCAGGGTCGCAGTCGTGGTCTCGTTCCGGGTCGTCTATCACTGAGTTCATCTTCTGCAATGAAATTGCATGTGCCAATTCCTGAGTTAAATGAAAGTTCCGTCGCTTCTTTGAAAGTACCTAACAATGATACACAATTTTCAATAAATTCCCAATCCTCATTAGTCAAATAAATACTTTCATCGCTATCAGACATTTGATATGAATTATAAAATGGAGTTAAAATATCTTTGTAAGGTAACATAGCATTCAACATATTGTACAACGAATTCCACCTAGTTTATATTGGTGATGGAAAAAGAAGATGCTTTAAACCATTAGATAAACATAATTGTTTCCAATCACGCTTAACACGGCTCGTGCGTAACCATTTAGCGCAGTATTTCATTTTCTCAATACATGCTGAGTGATTGTCCTCATAACCAACTTTAACAGCCAAATTAATCACATGACATGCACATCTAACATGAAAAAAAATACAATCAAGCATTGGTTTAAGATAGGTCTTTAAATCACGCATCGCAGCATTGTTATTCGCAACATTGTCTAATGTGATTGAAAATACCTTATCCTGAATTCCATAATGCCTACAAGTGTTGAATACATATTTAGCAATTACATAACCAGTATGTGCACAGTCTAACTCATCTAAAGACAAAATCCTTTTTTGCATACACCAATTATCATCAATCCAATGACAAGTGACAACAAGATATGAATCATAATTTACATTGTCCAAATATCAGTTGTTAAACTAACCCTACAAGGCAAACTAGAAAGATGTTGAAACAATGTATTTTTATATTCAACAAATACGTCCATACAATTTCTTTTTAGTGTGTGCCTGGAAATATATTTAAACATGGGTTGTATAGACGAAGCAAATTCAATAAAACCAGCACGTTCAGCTTGTATAAAAGGTAGTTCACATCTGATCACATATCTAACAAGTGACCTACGATTAATTTCAGCAGTTAAAATAAAATTCGTGCCAGTGAGAACATTAATTTGTGCTTGTGTTGCTTCTCGACCTAATGGTTGTAATGTTGTCTCATCAAAATTATGTTTTTTTACTAAGTGTTTTTTAAATGTTCCGGTGCCTCCACTGGAACCACCAGCTTTATATGAATACTGGATCTTACATAATTTACATATTGCAACAGATTCATTAGTACCTTCTTTTTGAGCGAGTTCAAAGTGATCCCATATCTTACTTCTTTTGGCACGAGTCGGTTGTCTACTCGCTGCTGTAGTGGCTCGGATGACTCCACATGTTGTCTTTCTTGGGCTTGGGCAGCAGCAGGTTCGGCAGGTTGTTGGGGTTGTTGTGGTTCGACATTCATAGAAGAACCACCAACATTGAGGTCAGCAAAAAAATCATAACTTTCATTTAACTCAGGAATTGGCACATGCAAATTCATTGCAGAAGATGAACTCAGTGATAGACGACCCGGAACGAGACCACGACTGCGACCCTGGCTACGACCAGCACCGCTGCTAGATGAAGATGCCATTATTATATAAGTAAATTGTAGATAGCACAATTGAGAGAAAAATATGAGAGTGAAGTATTTTTCATTACAAGAATTGTTATGAAAAAATACACAACACAACATCCCCTATTTATAGTTTTTTTTTATTAAAAAAAAAAGAATTTGTTAACGTTGACGTTAACATTTAAATTGAAGGCAAAGTCGTTGCCTTCTTCAGAATTTTTTTTTATTTTTATTTTTATTTTATTAAAACTATCGGTTTTGGTTCCGGTTCCAGAACCGGAACCAAACCGGTAGCACTGGAACCGGCGGTGCTATCGGTTTGGTTCTTAGGAACCGCCCCGGACCGGTTTCTAACCGGTTCCGGGGCGGACCGAAACCGTTATGTCCTCTTCCGATTTCGAACCAGACTTAACTATCCGAATCCAGGCCGGGTCCGGATTGACCCGGCCCGGTAAGCACCCCTAACTACCAATGAAAACGACAAACACCCATCCATATTTTGTTACCCTTTGCCAACTATATTAATCTTACTGTAATGTGCTAATGACATGTAAGCATATAGCGATAGTGAGTACCTTGAATGATTAGCATCTCCATATATCTCATGAATCCCAGTTAAAATAAGTAAAGCAGTACATGATATGTTAAATTTATGATAAATATGGCATCTTCGATTTGATCTCGAGGAAAATTGCCTATATTCTTATAGTTATAGTTGGTGGTAACAGTACAAATCAAATTTTTTAAATCGTATATGATGTCATATGACATATTGATTTCCTCGGGTAAAATCCCCAAGAACCGAACAAGTCATATACCGAACAGGGGGACACCGAGCAGAAGATTCCGAGCAGGGTTTTACCGAACAACTGCTAAACTCTCATCGGTTTTCTGGTCAAAGATTAGCGGAAGACCCGGGGATAACCAACAAATCAGCCGGCGTGGATAAACGTGCAGTAATGGGGCGCGGATTTCTCGAACACGTTTGGCTCCAGTTAAGCCACGATCATAGGACACCGTGTTCCGGATCTCCCGCGAACCAATCATTGGTAACAGCCCTATAAATACCCGCAGATGGTCTCATAGTAAGGGTTTGGATTTTTATGGGCAAAAAGACTCCGAAGAGAGCAAATTCACTTCTGTTCGGTCATTTTCATTATTTTTTTGGGATTCTTTTATAAGTCATTGGACAATTGTAATTTGTGTCCTAAGAGTCTTGTAATCGACAAAGAGCGTGATAGTAATATTTATATTGGAATAAGTCCCGTTGTTTTTCTCTCAATTTGAGGGTTTACACGTAAAAATCTTGGTGTGTTCTTATTTATTTTTCATTAACACTTCATTCTACCTTATACATAAAAATATCGATTCACATCATTGGCGCCGTCTGTGGGAAAAAAGGAGTAAAGACGTTGAAGCAAAGATATTTCATTAAGAATTCAGGGAAAATGGTTAGAAGCAAGGGACGAGGGCCAATGTCGTGGAGGGATAAACCAACTCCCCCCCCCCCCCCCCCGCGTTCATGTCCAGAACCAGAAGGAACAGGGGAGGCTGAGTCATCTCAGAATGTTTCACGGGCATTACCTACCGGAGGGATACCCATGGAACATTTAACGGAGATGATTGCTAAAACTGTCGGAGAGGTTATGAGGCAGTTTATGACTACCCTAGTTGGCGCTGCTCAATCATGGTTCAATCAATTACCATCAGGAATAATAGATTCCTTTCCTAAATTCAGCTTGATGTTCCTTCATCAATTCACGAGCAGTAGAAGTTGCAAGAGAACAGCCTTGAGTCTGTTCGGTCTCAGGCAAATGGAGAAAGAGTTCCTACGGGATTTTTTGAAAAGATTCAATCAAGCATGCCTTGATGTTCCACATGTTACGTCCGAAATACTAGCCAGCGCTTTCACCCAAGGGCTAAGGGAGAGTGGCCTGTTCAGATGGTTGGCCAAGAAGCCACCGTCAGATTATGACAAATTGCTGGGACATGCCTCTAAATACATTAATTTAGAGGAAGCACAGAGGATGAAACAGAAGAAAGAAATAAAAAATGGTTGTGAAGTCAGTAGGAAAGAGAGGCCACTGGAGCAGCTTAAGAGGAACTTTGATCAATACCTACCGATGAGGATTGGGAATTTATTGAAAATTGTGTATCATTGTTAGGTACTTTCAAAGAAGCGACGGAACGTTTCTCTGGTGTTACTTATCCAACTTTCGTTTATTTTCTTCCTTTAGTATTTAACATGTTTGATAAATTTATAGAATTTAGAGATGACTATGACGTGCATGCTTTTGTTAGTGCAATGGAAACTAAATTTATAAAGTATTGGGAACAAATCCCACCCGTGCACTGCATCGCAACATTGCTAGATCCTAGTCAATGTATCTTCATTTGAGATATTTTTTGAATATTATGCTAACTTTTTTGGGAAGGTTGTTGACGATCAAAAGACGTCTACAATGCAATCTCTCCAAAATATGTTTCAATTGTATTATAATCAACAGGCAAGTGAATCATCGCAACAAAGGCCTATTGAAGAACAACCCCAAGCTCAATCTAGGAGTGCATCAATTTGCTTAGAATGCTGGGCAAGAAAAAACTTAAGGGAAAAGGATCTTCTACTAACACGTCGACTGAGTTGCAATTTTATCTGAATTATTAATTTCTAACCGAAGACAACTTCGACGTCTTACAATGGTGGAAGTCCAATGCAGCACAATTCTCTATCTTAGCCAAAATGGCTAGAGACGTGTATGATGTACAAGCTTCAAGCGTCGCTTCTGAATCGGGATTCTCAACATGCGGCCGTATTATTGGAGACTACAGAAGTAGTCTATCAGCTGATTCGTTATGCATGCTCACGTTACTTAAAGATTGGTTTGAAGCAGAATGTAAAAATAGAAGAGATGGGACGGTTGACGAATTCGTAAATTATTATGACGAGCAAGAAGAAGATAACGTCAAAACAATACTTATCAATTATGAAGACTGATAAGTACTAAATAGTAATATTTTTTTATTTAGATTTTCAATTGTCGTGTCTTTACAACTATTTGTATGCATCTATATTATGAAATGAAGAAGAAATATATTGAATTTGTGATGAACATCATTGAGGAAACATTTACAACATAAAAATAAAAAATAAAAAAAAAATCGGAAAATCGTTAAGGAACCGGACCGAACCGGAACCAGTTGGAACCGGAACCGGTTCGATCCGGTTCCTTAACGGACCGGACCGGTTCACCCCGATAAGCACCCCTATTGGTAGTTCATGATGACCAATTATCGCACCTGACAATGCATGATGAGACGAGGCATGTTGGCGTTTCAAAAAAATTGTGGACAATTTTTTGGATTTGTACAGTGTGGTCTTTATAGCATGAAAGAAATAATATGATCTTTTGAAGGAAAAGAGTCAGATTATCGTTAATGCTGCGGTAGAAGAGATTATTGTTTTTAGTTGGTTGTGGACTAAAGCATCGTTCAAAGAGTCGTTTAATTATTTCTTAAATGATTGGTTTAGAGAACTAATTTTGTGCCTTAAAAGACAATTTCGTACATTAAAACGCAACCGAAGACAATTTAAAAGAGTCAAACTCAAAAATAAGAGAAATAAAATAAAATAAAATAAAATAAATTACACTCACCTGGAAACATGCATTATCATGACTGATGTATTGTTCTTATATTCCTCAATTTATTTTTTGACAAGAAAAAATTTTATTAATCAATGGAGTATAAGGGTACTCAAGCCTATTATACAAAAGATCTAAAACGCAGTTACATCTCAAGCATTACGACGATTTTAAGATACAAAACTGGCTTGCTAAACCAATCACTTAGGAAATAAATAAACGACTCTTTAAACAAGCTTTAGTCCACGACAAAGTAAAACCACAATCTCTTCTACGACAGGTCAACATTAGTAAAATTAGTCTCTTTTGGGTACAAGAATTTCCAAATAAATCACCTCTCAGGCATATTCTAATTTCAATAATCATATAAAGGCAAAATTGTTACAATTTATTTAATTTGGCTAGATTGAAATTAATGGACTACGAAATCGCGAGCCTCGTGCTAGTCTCACCATTATGGGCCACGTGGGCTGTGACAGAGCGGAGATACCGCAGATTGGAAGAGCTTGGCCGGATGCCGCCTGGTCCACAACCATTGCCGGTGGTCGGCAACATGTTCCAACTAGCACCGACGCCCGTAACCCCACAGTCTTTGCCGCACTAGCTAACAGATACGGCTCCGTGATGACGCTCCATCTCGGCTCCCTTACCACGGTGGCGATCTCTTCCAGCGACGCGGCGCGTGTGATGTTAAAAAACCAAGACGCTGTTTTGGCCGGAAGAAAGATATACGAAGGCATGAAAGGCGATATAAGCAAGGAAGGGTCCCTCATCGCCGCCCAATACGGCCGACACTGGCGGATTCTGCGGCAGCACTGCACGTCAGAATTCTTCACCACCTCCCGCCTCGACTCCATGCAAGACGTCCGAACGAAGTGCATCGACCAAATGCTCGATTTTATAACAGAAGCGTCCTCCACTGGTTCTGCAACAGTATCGGCGTTGATGTAGGGAGATTCTTTTTCTTGATGTCTTTCATTCTGATCGATAATCTCATGTTTTAAAAGGATTTATTGGACCCAAAATCAGAAAGAGGAGCCAAATTCTTTTATCATGCAGGAAACGTTATGGAGTTCGCAGGGAAACCTAATGTTTCATATTTCCTGCCGATGTTTAGGCCTCGAGGGATGAGAAGAAAGACACAGCTTCATGTTAAAAGAGCGTTTAAATGTTGCTGGAGAATTCTTGAAAGAAAGAATGAGAGAAATGGAGACCATTAATGACTGCGGTGTTGAAAAGTATTGTATTGGAGAGAATTTGTATTAAATATTCTGTTCATGAATAATTCGAGTCTGTTCTGTACAAAGCCATGCACTTTAAATAATGGTTACTGACTAACCCTCACTAACTAACTATCGACTCTACTAACCAACACATACAGCTCATTTTAACCAACTAATGAGCAAAATATGTTAAGTTCATACTCCCCTCAAGATGGTCGGCGAACGTCCAGCTTGGAAAGAAAGGGAAATAACATAGTCGACGGAAGCAGCTTTCTGAACATGTCTGCCAGTGGCAGATGAGAACGGATTGGCATGTGTTTAAGAGTATTCTTAGCAATCTTGTCACGAACGAAATGACATTCAATATGTGTAAACTTTGAGAAATAGTATAGTATTACGTTTAAGTTCTAAATAATATTCTAATATATGTATATAGATGTGTGACCATCAAGGTTAACTACACTCTAATTACATTGTATCCTTCTTAATCTTCGAACTTTGTGAAATATTACAGTAAATGTTCATTGCGGGGACTGATACCATCTCCACAATCCCTAACCTCTTCGAAAACTCCAATTCACTAATGAGAATCAATTGAAAATAAATAAATAATAAACCAAATCTTAAAAACTCTCATAAGGGGATGTAGCTCAGATGGTAGAGCGCTCGCTTAGCATGGGAGAGGTACGGGGATCGATACCCCGCATCTCCAAATTACCAAATTTGTCTTTTTAAAGTAGATTAAATTAAACTAAATTATCTTAATATTTCTATAAGCTGAATCTTAATTTTTATAAATTATGTGAAGGGTAATCTTAAAAATATATATAACTTATTTATTCCAATTGAAAAATACAATAAAATAAAATAAAATAATTGATATAGACTATATGTCTATATTTGGAAATTGGAACTCCGGATATAATTTTTAAAATCAATTAAAAGTAAAAGCCAAAAGGAACAAAATCATAATTTTGAAATAATTAAGCGTAAATTTTATGAATAAAATATTTTTTCTACATTATTTATTAAATAAAGTTTTCACCTTTGTAATTAATTTTTATTAGTTCATATCTAGGTCACATAATGCGGATGTGGGTGTGGATGAGCGATTGCGTCGATTTTAAAAAAGCATTGAGTGCGGGTGCACCTTAATGCGCCTATTAAAAAATTATATATATATATATATATACATATATATTGATGAAATAAAGTTAAGCAGACCTAATACGCATCATGTTTGACAAACTTGCATCATTAATTATTTTCGGAGAATTAAGAATGTCTAACATTTAAGTTCACGACTTAGTAAAGCTTAATACATGACTTAATAAAACTTAGTCCTAAAGCGTCGTGTGCGTACCCTCAATGCTCCAGATCACGACCAGTGCTTCAGTGCGTGACTTAGTAAAATTTAGTGCACAACTTAGTAAAATTTAGTGCGCTTTAAAGCACCGCACAAGCACTCAATGCGTCAGTACGAGACCGAAGCAACAATACGCGAAAGGGGTAGAAGAATTATGTAATTTATGTTCTTGTTGTATTTGATATATCCATATAAGGGTGTACATGGATCTCCATAGTCAATATCCACAAGCTCGAATAATCCAAGGGGCAAGGACTCAAGCTCGAGCTCGCTAACTCAACGATTTGGTTTATGGACATGTTTACAAGCTCAGATAATATGTTTGGTCCGCATGTTTAAGTTACTAACTTTATTTTACAGTATTACAATATTTAAAATTTAGTTTTGAATCATTATTTTATGAGTTCAACAAAAACAACAACTAAGTTTTTAATCTCAATGAATCGGGGTAGGCTACATAAACAATATAGAGAATCAAGTGGGGTCGAACACATGCGTCAGTCTTCTCCAACCGCTTCTATCAGTCAGAATATCCTCTTCAATCATCTTGAATTCCAAATATTTGCGTATAACTTCGAGCCATGTCTTCTTCGGTCGTTCTCTCGCTCTCATGAAATGCCCGAAATCCATTGCTGGGCCTACGTCATACATGACAAAACCAACGTAAACAACTTTCTTGCATCTTCTCTTCTATACAAGCTATACATACTTCAACTCGAATATATTTGTTCCTTATTTATCTCTTCCTTATTTTATCTTTTTTGGTATTACAGCACATCTAACGAAGCATACACATCTCTGTCACACTTATCTTTTGGATGTGATTCCTCTTGGGTGCATAGCATTCCGTCACATACAACTTTGCAAGTCTAATGATGGTTTTATAAAACTTTCCCTTCAATCTCAGCGGGATATTATGACTGTATAGAACTCCACTTGCGTTTCTCCATTTCAACCAGCCCGCCTGAATCATGTGGTTAACGTCAATGTCAATCTCTCCATCCTTTTGGATAACAGAACCTAGGTTTCAAAACTTGGTGCTCATTGATACATCTTGATCATCGAGTTCTATAACACTGGGATCCCAAAACATACGACCACTAAATTTGCATTCCATATATTCGATTTTAGACATACTTAATCTAAAGCCATTTGATAACAAGGTCTCTCTCCATAACTCTAATTTGACATTAACCCCTGCCCTGGTCTCTCGATTAACACAACATCGTCAGCGAAAAGCATGGCACAAAGTAATTCAGTCTGTATGCCTTTTGTTATCTCATCCATCACTACGGCGAACATGAAATGAATCATTATTTTATGAGTTCAAGATTAATAGTGTGTATTTGCAAATACTTTTCAGAACTGTTTATCTATTTTTCATACCAAAGAAATAGATTTTAGGTGTATTATTTCATTGCTTATACTATTACTTCTCTAAAAAACAGCATGTAAAAGCAGAAGTAGAGAAGCAAGTCATGAGTTGTTTTTTGCTGCTTTAAACTTATTTGGTGACAATTTCGTAATTAAATGAATTTCATTAAACAGATTTTTATTATAATAGCAAACACTCAATATTTTTGCTTAAAAGCAACATGAACCAAAAGTAATATATAAATGTTTTAAATAAGCAATTATAAACACAATTTTAGTGATCCTAAATTTCGTCTGAGTGGACCAAGGTTTTTATTGTGTATATGGAAATTGTTAAACCTTTTGTCAAAATTATATTTTATTAAAACAAAATACAATATATAGTAGAAAACCAAATTTACCCAATTTTTTTCTTGAATATACTTCAATTTTTTTTATGAAAAATGAACTATATGATATACAAACATTAAATCACTTTAATCCTTGAAAATAAAACTGTTACCCATTTTTGGAACTCACACTCTCTTTTTTAAAAAAATCAAAAATGAAAAATCCCCACTAGAAACGCCTTTTCACCAGCCAGGAAGGAAAAATTTGGGGAAAAACCCAACAAAAGTTACAGAACCACAAATCATCAAATGGAGACAAAAAAAATCTAAATGTAGGAATTGGGAACAATAATGAAAAGGCTGTGTTCTAGAAAAAACACGACAAGTTCTCAGATATGTCAGTATCTAGTCAAAATCCAAAAGGGTTTAACTAGAAAAAAAATTATATACGCAATTTCAATTTAAATTTCCCCATAAATTTAGAAGCCACAGCTGATGCAACTCATCAGTTTAAGTCCCCGATTTTGACTGATGATATCCATTTTGTCTGTGAGAGACTCCTCGATCGGGGAAAACAATGGGAATGAGAATTTGAAAAGGTTTATCTAATAAAATATTGTGTGATTGAGTAATGATGAGGAAAGAATGAAGATAACTAGGGATGACCCTTATTAAACCTGTCCGTATGAAGTCGGCCTGGACCTGTTTTGACCATGTATTGAGATAGGTCTGGACCTGATCAATCCTGATCAACGACTGATCACAACTATACATATTATTATTTTTAAAATCGAATATACATTTTATTTCATTGACTGAATCATAATATAACATTATTTAATTTTATACCAAAAGTTATGTGTTCAATTTAAAAAAGTTTGACATTTTGAAGAGAATGAGAACAAATTAATAAAGATCTGGTAACTTAAATATAGTTTACAATGCTTATTATAAATATTTTCTAGAGAAAAAAATGAAATTCAATCATGAAACTCAAGTTTTGTGCTTCAAAATTGATTTCTAGCAAAAAAAGAAAATCAAAATGGGTTCTTGGGTTGAACATGCCGGATTCGCGGGTCTGGACGGGGCGGTCAGGGATCCTTTTTTGTAGCGGGGCGGGTAATGCAGTTAGCCAAACCCATCCCAAACTCATCCCGTTGTCATCCCTAAAAAAAATTAACTTGTTAATATTAATTTTTAAACATGCACTCATATGTTTTTTAAAAAAAATCATTTGCTAGTTGTAAAAAATATTTAACAGTTTTTTTATGATTACAAAAATACTCTCATATAATTGGAGTTTTTTTTTAATGTTAGTTTCAAATTTTTAGGACTAAACAAATATAACCCACATAAATTATGTGTAATCAATACAAGTCCCAAACTTGTAGAACTAATCAAATATAGTCCCACATAAAATCTATTTTATAAAAAATGGTCACATAATTCAATAGAAAAACTTGTGATCATTTTTTTCATAAAATATTATAGACTATATTTGATTAGTCCTAAAAATTTGAGATCAATATTGAGATTATATGTTATTAGTCCTACAAATTTTATAACTAGTATCCGAAATACTCCATATGATAAATTTGAGACCAATATTGAGATTATATTTTATTAGTCCTACAAATTTTATAACTAGTATCGGAAATACTCCATATGATAAATTTTGAAAGTTACCCTATATTTTATGACATACAATAATGGCTCACTTTTAATAAGATTACCAGATGACTGAAATACATGAGTATGACAGTAAGCAACCTCTGCCAAGGTTTACTGTTCTAATTTATGAACCAGTTTTTCTGCACTTAATTAATACTTTTCTGATATATGTATATATATATATATTAAATTTTCTTAAAAAACAAATTTAATGATGCTACCTATATCTGTGGTATATACTTGATTGTTGGTATGTATGGGAAAATGTTTGTATTGATCTAATATAAGCTTTATTTATAAACCAATTTAATACAGTTAGTCTAAAATAGTTGATATATTAGTTGTTTATTGTTTTATTTAAAAAAATGATATATTCAATATTGATTTGATGAATAAGTAGAGCTCAAACCAAATGCTTATAAATATTTCCGTTCTATATGGTTCTTCTCCGACTTTAATATATTCGGCCCCGCAAATGGCAATCACCTTTGGGAGAAATCAATCAAAAACTTTTATTAAATAAATCACCCTTTTCAAGATTCTAATAAATCTAGTTATGCACTAATCGACATTAAATGTCAAATGCAGCGTCATTTCAGTCTAATCATTTATGTACATATGCGATAACTTCCAATTGTGTATACATATAAAGATCTGTATCAAACCGTCAGCTGACATTTATATTTTTACATTTTTGCTAGGGGGCGATACGAAAGTTTTGAACAGCACCATTCAAACTCGAGTCTTTCCTCGAAGGGGAGGTGACCTTCTGTAATAAAATATGTTGAATATAACATATATTATAGAATATGTTGTTGATATTTAAAATTTGGAGTTTATATAGGGTTTACAGACGAAATTTAGTAAGAGAATCTTTGATCCACATGTGGATCCCCAATCCGTCAAACAAATCTTCAAAAATACACGAGAAGATTTCTTGAATCAATCCCAAATCTCATTCTGACATATAATTCATCTTGGATTATTTAATCCCTAGTTGAATCAGTCCATGATTCTTCCAAAACCATCCCCCACAAAGTGCCTGAAGCAGCTATCACTTACTGCATTACCCCCATTCCCATTACTATATGGAGTAGCATTATCGGGATTATTTATCCTAATTGCATGATAATTAATCCCTTGTTCACTTGTATCGCTGTGTTTACCTCCTCCTTGATTATACACAGATGCACCATTCTGATAATTATAACTGAAGCCTTTTGAATCATCCTTTCTTTTCTTGTTACATTTGAGGACATAATTGTTGACACTATCCCACTTCTCTTTGCACATTAAGCCACTCCTTTCATGTCCAAAACAAGCCATTTTGTGTGATATTTCATCCCACAGCACCTCTTCTGAAATCCCACTTTGCTGAAACTTTGCTTCAATCCCAGCCCTCAGTTGAACCAGTCTCCTAATCTCGGATTCCGGCCAAACATCCCCGGTCGAAGAATTAGTCATTGTTTCGCTGCCATCGTCGTTATGGTTTCCACTTAAGGTTAGAATCTCAGCCACCATAAATTCTTCTCTAGGCGAAGTGGACTTCAATTCTTTTCCTGTCAATTTTTGCAAAGCTTCCACTAAAGTGTTGTCTCGAGCTTCCATCCATGCTCTTTCACTAGCCCAAAACTTGTGCTCTCTCTCAATTCTTGCTGCATCCTGTTTCCTCCATTCTTCTTCTCTAAACACCCTTTCTTGTTCCTTGTGCTCAATAGTTTTCATCATCTTCTCCATCAAGACTTCCTGTTTATCCAGCAATTTCTTCATTTGTGTATCAATGAAGTCTCTGATCTTAGCCTTCCAATTCCGCTTGCCCTTTTTTTTCTTCCTTTTTCGCTTATCTATTTTATTATCATTATAATTATTGCTTTTATCATCATCAAATCCTAAATTTGTATCAGTATCATCTGATAAAGAAGTATCAGGATCGGAAGAATTTGAGAGACTAAGGGTTGTGTCAGAGAGCTTCAAACCCGGATAGGATTCTTGATTATCAGCTAAAAAAGTGTTCTTGTTCTGGAAATTGTATTGAAAACTTCCACCATTAAAATGAGTTTCTGAAACTGAAGAAAAATTAGTCGTTTCACCATAGAGAGCTTCAAGTTGTCTATAGAACCTGTAATGCTTTCCATCTTGCCTTCCAGCTTTGCCTTCTTTAGTCTTTTTGTAATACTTATACAAATTCTCGAATTTCTCTCTGCATTTCTTGCCACTCCTCTGATATCCATGTTCCTCGTACATTATCCTGAAATTATATAAAAGAAAAAAATTAAGCTTTGATACTCAAAATTCAAAAATTGGAGATCTTGACATAAATGAACCCTAGTTTCAGTTCATGTAATGAGATGTTTAAAAAGCTTCAAGTGATAATGATATTAGCTGAGAATGCGCAAACTCAAGTGGTTTCTTTGATTAAGTGGTGGAGACAAACCCCATTTGGAATAAATGACTATTTAAAGTCATACAAGCTCTCAGTGAGAGTTGCTGCTGCTGATTTCTCACGTCTTTTTATGAAAGGAAAAACTGGAAAAATTATTTCAAAAGATTGGCCTTTTTTGCAGCAGAAAAATGGTATTAGTTCTTGTTAAAAAAAAAAGTTACTGGTGTTCTTATTTACAGAAGTGGTTGTGAGGTTACATCATCAAATAGAAATCAGAACCAAGAGATAAAATCAGTAATAGTGGATTCTTGAACTAAGCTTTAGTAAGTTAGCTATCATGTATGTTTGTTGACAACAAAGACATTAGAAAAATAATGAGAAAACACGATCTGGATTCACCAAGTTCAGAAAATATTAGCAGAAGAAAGCTTCTTTAGAATTAGAACTTAAAACTAAGTTCATAATCACATTCTTTTGTCTTTCCTATATTTTAGAAGGAACTTTTAGATTTGTCTTCGACCATCAATGTGCTCATATGTTAAACTATTCAAAAAATTGTAAATAAGTAAGTAACAAACTAACTGGATTTGAATTCAAGAACTAAGAAAGTGTTGTTTTCTGAACTTAGAAATTAGGTTAAGTAAAAAACTCATAAGTACACACGCACACATACCTTGAAACCTCGTCCCACAATGGACCCTTTTGATTGGCCTCCTTAAACTTGGAATCAAGCCTCGATCTAATCTCGAGAAGAGTAAGAGTCTCTTGTCTCGGCCACCTCGACGTACCACTGTCCCCTCCGCCGCTCTGCCCACCGGCGGATTCCATCTCAAACACACTGAACTCACCTCCAGTTTTTGTAGCAGCAATATTATTAGCTATATCAACACCAGCACTGTTTGTAGAATCAGAACAAAACTCCTGATGCAGTCCCCTTGGAACCACAAACATCTCCAAGGCGTGGGACGGAGAAAAACCTCTGTGGGTTGCAAGATATCCCGGCGGTGGAGGAATAGGCGGCGGAAACAAAGGCCTACCGCTAATGAACTCTCGGAGATCAGCCATCCCATATTGATCTTCCATCATGTGCAGAAATAGTAGTGTACCACCTTTCTTCCCTTGTATTTAAGGAAGAAAGATAAGGGTTTCGAGTGAAGAAAGGGGCGCAACCGTGAAAGTAGCGGCGGACCCGGATCGTGTTGTTACAGAGAAAAAGGTTGTTGAATTGTTGTAGAGGACAATGGACCCATTTCCTGTGGTGGGTACTGCTGAATCAATGCAAATTATAAAGCCATATCTCCATGTTTGGTATATATTTTGCGTATTGTATTGCATAGTGTTAGGGTACATATACAAAGTTGATGCCAGCGTACAAGATACAAGTTCCTGGGGTGGTGGGTGGTGGGGGTAGGGGTGGCAAATAAAGGGGAGACAAATGTCAAAAGGATAAACCGTAAAATCTTTAAATAATCTAATATGTTCATGGGCGAATCTAGCCCGAAAGTTGTGGAGGGGGGCAAAAAATACTAACATAAAAAATGAAAGAGTAACTTTTTTTAAGGGGTCAATATATAATTTCAGTGGGCAATATATAATATTTTGGGAGGCAAAATGTTCTTTTTTAGGGTAAAATACAAGTTTTTATAAAAATAACAAAAAAAAATTAGCACTAAATTTTTTTTTAGGGGGGCAGCCCTTGAATAGAATCGCCCCTGAATATGTTAATATTTTTGGGTGAATTATATATAGACCACTCTGGTTTTTAACCGTTATAACACCCCTAAAATCTCAATTACAAAATTTGACAAATAATTTGAAGCTATATTAATCATCTTAATATATTAAAAATTCATAGATCAAAATAGATAATAAAAGAAAGAATAAATAATATAACGATTATATTGAAAATTATATATTTATAAAACATACCAATAACTAAAATAATTCACAAAGCAACTATATATTACTTATAGTATTAAACTTACATAAATAATTATATGAAAATATCCTTATATTCTTGAGTATGAATATTTGATTTTGGTCTCACAAATAAAATGTATAAATATAATTTGTGTTAATATACTTTAGACATAAATATAATAAAATATGTACAAGCCTAATAAATAGTTTAAACAATTATAAGTACTAAACGATAATCAAGAAATTATAATAAAGTGATTTATAAATTGTATTTGCTACTCTAATATATTTACAAAGTACACAAAGATAGATAAATTCATTGTCAAAACAAACTTAAATATTATTAATAGAACAAAATATATTAAATGAAAAATACAGTATTTATAAGATTAAAATATTAATATTTAAGCTTAGCACTTGTCACTTATTGGCCAAGACAAGTGTTTCCCCAAATGTGGCTTGTGCTGTGACACCCTTACACATAACACATACACATGAGGTATATAACATAATATTTAATGGCACCGAAACTAAAGAAGACATTTATCATCATATAATTTACAAGGCATATAGAGATATGTATGCCACAAAAATAATCAAGGTTGTACTCCTCATAACCCAACCAAAAACCTATACAGTATATGCAAATGATGAGCTGAGGGAGAAGGACTAGAGTCAGCCAGCCGACCTTGGATCCATACTTCCAAACTATGTAGAAACACCTTATAGAGTCAACTTTTATTTACAGCAACTGATAAACAACATTTGCATTTGGGTGGGTTGCAAACTCAATTAGCATATTCAAATAACGTAGTATTTAACATCACATAAGCATATAATTCATATCCACATAAGCACATGAATATACTCACATGATTCATCATAATCTTTACATCAGTTCACATGATTCATATAAAACAAAATGATGCACATGTATGTATGTATTGTTATTCTGTTATGCACCAACTAATGCCAAGAACAATCCGTGATCACGATATGGCCATGGCACTATGTAGATCCCCTTTTGAGTTCTCAATTAACTCGGGATCGATATTCTTTGATTCTATAATTCTAATCGTACTCAGAATGCAATACCACATGGTTCAAGGTCATTAGTGGCCATAACAGAGTTCTTTAATCTCTTATGAATGCACATGTCATAATCATATGCATAACATCAAAATAATAAGGTAAATAACATCATATAGATCGTATAACATCACGTCTCAACATGTACAGTTCAGAACTCAATTTAGTTCTTGCACATCATATTGCATTTATTTCAATTCATTCACCAATTCAAGGTACTTATATAACACAAATCTCATTACTCATATAAAGTTAAATGGCAAGTTATAAGGATATACTCACAAGTTATTGCACATATCTTGATTATTTGCTTACTTCGCCTTACTGGTGCCGGTATCAAAAGTAGAACCTATCAGTGCATATCAAATGCACAACCAAACTCAATATCATATGTTCAATATGAATTAATTATAGTTACGCATAAAATGTTCATACCAACTGTAATATTACTTTTCTACTATTCATTTATGTTGCAAAGTTACAATTACGTTTGCTCAATTCAATGTTAGTATAACCGCTATATGCACATGACTTTTTATACCCATAAAATTTGCACACTACAACATAATCTAAATTTTCTTGTTATATATTGTTTATCATTGTTTAATCTATCACATATATGAATTTCATAACTTTTGGGGCATTAGTGCAAATTAAGCCATAACATAAACATAAGAAAAAGTGAAGAAAAACTACTTCAAAAGGAATGTAGCGAGACGAGGATTCTACATATGTACTTATTTTCTAGTTTTGAAGTCGTTTCGAAGTCCGAAAATCAATGAAACCCGGGCTTTCTTTTTCTCTTCTTCCCTATTCTTTCTCACGGCACTTCTCACACACTCTATGGTGTAAATGTGTGATAAAGTAGCTGATATGTGTGTATAATACATGTTTCTCTCACCTTTTTCCCTTCCAATTACATTTTTCTAACTCAAGGTACAAGTAACACTACATAAGGTACAACTTGCTTTCAAGGTACAAGTTATACAATACAAAGTATAACTTCTTATTATTAATAATTTACCCTTACACATATATTCACTATTTTGACATATATTCATTATATATATTATGTTCACTAAATTTAATCAATATTTCATCAAATTTAATCAATATCTTAAATTTATTCAATATTTTCAACTCTTATTCAATCTAATTTATTCAGTATTATTCTATATATGAAATCTATTCATTATATTATTTAATATCTAAAAAATGTAGTCAATTAAAATCTATTTCATGTATTATTCTTCAAATTTATTATATTCACAACCTTTATGCTTTCCAACGCACATATGAAATGTCAAAATATGTGATATGATGTTTATGCATGATCATGTAAAGTATCGGGTCATAACACGTGCTCTTCAATTTTGCCTATAAATAACCCCCTCTTTTCATCAGATTTGAATCACACAAATTTCAGGAAGAAGTGTTAATAAAATTAGGAGAAAATCTTGGGTTATGAAAAATGAAGAAAATAGAGATAGAAGTGAGAAAATTATGTGGAAAATACCAAATCTTCTCCCAAGAATGCGAAAATTTCACACAACACTCATTATACACCCAGAAAACATTTAGTATGGGAGGTGTAGCAAAATCAACATCCAAATTCGTCCAAAAAATTCAAGAACACGAAGAAAAATGTGCTGCAAGAATTTCAGAAACTCATTTCAAGGTAGGAGATTCAAGCTTCGATTTCACGCCTTTTAAAATAGATTTCAAAAATATTTTTATAAACAAAGAGTATTCCAAATATGTTTTAATTTACATATGTGTCGGCCGTTGGTCGTAAACCTCATCGAAAACAGTTTTTTTCGGCGAGCGAATTACCATGGATAATCATTTCGAAAACTCAAACTCTGAGCAAAAATCGGTTGGGAATTTCAAAATGGTTTCTAATCGAAAGTTGTAGATCGGATCATGGCAAACCTTCTGTAAAAATGTTAGCCACGCGTGGCGGCTGAAGTTTTGTCTTAAGTTCAATGTCATTATATTAAAGTCATCAGTTAATAATTAACAAATTTATCGAAACTATAATTGTTTTAAAATGTTTTAAAAATTTATTATGATAATATCTTTTAAAGATTTATTATGTAATCTTATCATTGTTATTAACAGATTTCCAAGATTTCCAGGTATAGTAGATACTTGGAGCTGGAAGCATGAAGGGAACGGAAAGTATTCTACAAAATCAGCATATTTATCGACTTCTAAAGGAGGGGGCTTGGAGCCAGTGGCAGCAGAAAGTATTCTTAAATTAATTTGGTCGCCAATGATCCCAAAGAAAATTTTTGGTTTCGAGTGGAAGCTTATCCAAAACAGATAAATTGATCAAAACTCGGTTATGTGTGCTTTGTGTGGCGAAGAAATGGAGGATGTCAAACATTTGTTTTTTACATGTTCTTTTGTTTATGGTGTTTGGATGGATTGTTACAACTGGTTCAATTTACAAAATGTATTACATGAAGACCCAGCTCATAACTTTTGCTTGTACATGGGCTTATTGTCCCGTTCGAAATACAAAGGCGAATGGTTGGTTATATGAGAATGTATTCTTTGGAGTGTTTGGCAATCAAGAAACAACAAGGTGTTAGAGACTCTGAAGTCTCTAAAGCATTGACAGTTGATCTGATCAAATTCAGATCGTGGCATTGGACTGCAGCAAGGAATGGAGGCATCCTTCCGTTCTCGACGCTCGATTGGTATAGAGAGCCTGTAATTTGTTTAAGAATGTCTTTTTTCTAGTTTTTTAACAATTGCGTTTTTGCGGTGATGGGAACAATTTTATTACTGTTTTTTGTAATTTAGTTTCGGGTTGGGACACCCCTAGTGTTCCTTTAATAAATTTGCTTATGAAAAAAAAAATATTAACCTATGGATCTGTCGTCTTGAAAACTTTGGCGTGGTGGACGTTTGAAACAAAAAAAAAATTTAATTTTTATATTTTTGGGGTATTAATATTTTTAAGTGGCTTT
The DNA here is from genome assembly GCA_907163345.1 of Haberlea rhodopensis. Classification (NCBI taxonomy): domain Eukaryota; kingdom Viridiplantae; phylum Streptophyta; class Magnoliopsida; order Lamiales; family Gesneriaceae; genus Haberlea; species Haberlea rhodopensis. Next base: position 6,787,199 of record CAJQUN010000005.1, on the reverse strand, counting down.
TGTGTAATTTATCCTAATAATAATTTTATGAGAGATGAACTATTAGTCGGTTAAAGCTTCACCATCATTTCTCGTATATATATATATCTATATATATATATATATATATATATATATATATATATATATATATATATATATATAATGTGTGTGTGTGTGTTACTTTTCAAAATAATAAAAATTATTAATTAAGAATTTAATTACTAAGTGTAGTAGAAATTACATAGAATTAAGTTATTTTAAAATTGATTTTAGGGATCCCTTAAAAAAAATGATTTTAGAGATTCATGTATCTGACTAGCTACAACTTATTATTTCTACTGCACAATGAATGATTTTGAGAATGATCTCATGACTAGTTAGCTTTCACCACCGTCGTACCCCGGAAATTTCTTTTATGGACCAAATCTTATCATACATCAATATATATATATATATATATATATATATATATATATGTATGTATGTCGGACCATCAGTATATATATTAATGTATGACAGAACCCAATCATTACACGAATTTCCCGTCATCCCCCGGCGCAAGATTCACAATTATTAGAGGTGGAAAGAGGAAAGATAAATTACAGCGATAATGTTTCTTTTAAATTTTTTTTATAAAAAAGTTAAATAATATTCAAAAAAAAAAATCATTATAGTCAAACATAATAGTAGAATCAGTCGTCATGTCAGAAAAAACTTAATTTAAACTCTCTACTACAACTTAAATTATGTTCTAACTCCATATCTTATTAAAATAACTATGATACCCCTGTATTAAAAGTTGAACTTTAATTTTGAGAAATCATTATAGTAGGTATGGAACCTATACAATTTTGGTATAAGTTACAAATGAAATCGGTATGAAATGTATTAAATTTTGGTACAAGTTATATATGAAATTGGTAGGAAACCTATATTATTTTCGGTACTTATTACACGTGAAGTTGGTATGAAACATATACAATTTTGGTACTAGTTACACATAAAGTTGGTATGAAACCGTTACAATTTTGGTACTAGTTACACATGAAATTGGTATGAAATATATACTATATTATGTACTTATTACACGTGAAGTTGGTATGAAAGCTATACAATTTCGGTACTAAGTATGCATAAAATTAGTATTGAACCTATATAATTTTGGTACTAATTAAGAATAAAATTGGTACGAAAACATTACTATTTTCGGTACTTATTACATATTAAATTGGTATGAAATCTTTACAATTCTGGTTACACATAAATTGGTATGAAACCTATACAATTTTGGTACAAGTTACACGTGAAGTTGATATGAAACCTATATTATTATCTGTATTTATTACATGTGAAATTGGTATGAGGGACTGAGCTCATCTTGTAGTCTGAGCTCTAAAGGTGATGATGGACTTATATTCACCAGGTTCACTACAGTAGCAACTGCTTCAGCCCAAGAACGACATAGGAAAAACCTGAATGTATCCGCATGCTTCTGGCTTTCTCTGTCAATGTTTGGTTCATGCATTCTACTACGCCATTCTGTTGTGGCGTACCTGGTATAGTTCTCTCTAACTTGATACCGATGTCGCAGCATAATTTCTTAAATCTGGTGTCTGTGTATTCACAACCATTGTCTGATGTAAGCTTCTTTACTTTCAACCCTGTCTCATTCCCCACCATGATCTCCCATACTTTGAATGCATCAAATTCATCTGATTTATGCTTCAACAAGTAAATCCGTACCTTTCGTGCATGGTTGTCGATAAAAGTCACGAAGTATGATTTTCCGTCATTGGATAAGACGGGTTTTGGACCCCAAATGTCTGAATGAACCAATTCTAGTTTCTCTAATCTGTGGGGTCAACCGATTGTCTGAAAGTTTACCCTCTTCTGCTTGCCAAAGATGCAATCTTCACATTGATCTATGTCCACTGACTGCAGGCCTGGTAGCTTTCCCTTCGATTGCTTCACTTTGAGCAACATCTCACTCAAATGGCCAAGTCTCTGGTACCACATGTTGGAATCATTATCACATGTACCAGTTATAATCGTTTGACAAGTCTCCTATGTCGTAAATAGAGAAAGTCCATTTATTCCTGCTACAATAGTCATTGCTCCTCTCGAGATCTTCCAATTATCACCGTTGAAGATCATCGTGTATCCTTCACTTGCGAGTTGTCTGACCGAGACCAGGTTCTTCCTCTGGTCGGGAACATGTCTGACAGTCTTCAGCTTCCAAGTTGATCCGTTCAACTTGATCTTCACATCACATTTCTTAATGATTTCGCAAGGTTGGTCAAGATACGATGTACCATAGTTACCTGATGTATATTCTTCCAAGTAATCTCTATGGGAGGTAGAAGCACCAGAGTCTAATATTCAAGACTCCTGATTACCATCCAGGGAACAAATCAACCACAATCATCCTCTGACATTGATGCTATGTTTGCCTCCGTATTCCCTTCCGATTTTTTCTTCGAGGCTTTACAATTGCTTTTGTAATGCCCAAGCCCGCCACAATTCCAGCACTCAATAGTCTTTGAGTTTTGAGAATTAGTAGGATTCGTGGATTTGGACCTCCTATCCTTTGACCTTCCTCGATGATTTGATCTGCCACGTTCATTTTCTCTGGTTCTTCCTCTTGATTCAGTAGACAAAGCCGAAGGGGATAACTTCTCACTTGACACTCTCCTTGGAATTTCTTCGCTAAGAATAAGATCATGATTGCTTCCTAATGAGCTGCTCACTGCTGTGACTGTAGCATTCCCTTCGTCTGCGGCCATAACTCTTGACACTTTGATGAAACAGTACTTGAATATTACATACTAAGTAAGCTCACAGGAAAGAGAAGATCTCGATTTCCTAAACAGAACATCAAGATTTCCAGGAAAATTGGTGGGGATCACATCAGTCCCACTTAATACTGATTTTTTTTCTAAACAGAACATACTTAGTCAATACGTATTCGACTACCACACCAAAGTTCCACCCACCAAAAAAGAACATAGCTCTTCCATATCCTTTGGCTTTTCTCCCAAAGTTAAGAACATATTATTCTGAAAAAGATAGTCTTCAATCTGCATCTTCCAGAAAACGAAGTTTCTACAGTCAAACTTTTCGATCATTTCTTTATCTTGATGTCATTATGAATAACTCTCACTCGATGGTGGAATTAGCCAATTTCGACACCATTAGTGAATTCAGAATATCTGTGGATCAGTTTTCTGCCCTTAACTAGCTCTGACACCAGTTGTTAGGGAATAATGATTGTTGTCATGTTCTTGCGAAAATTCCAGGAGCCATAAGGGACATAAAAACAACACAGACACACAAATGGAGACACAAAGATTTATGTGGTTCGGCAAAACCCGCCTACGTCCACGAAGCACACACACTTCACTGTATCAAACATGAACAAGAGGATTACAAACTCTGACTCTCGGATAAGCTGCAAACTACTCAACTCAACTCTAACTCTCTCTACACTCTTTGTTCTCCCTCAAAGCTCACATTGCTTTGATTTGTGTTGTGATACAAACTGAACAAATCTCTTACCTATTTATAGGTGAAAATCATGGTATGAACCAAGAAACTTCTTGGTATAAACTTAGGCATTGAATTTAACATTTAAACTTGGCATGGTTGTTTGGCCAAATTTATTTGGCTTCAAACTTAGCTCACCATTGTGAAAATTTCAACAATGGGTTAATCATAATCCAACAATAAAATATTTCACGTCATATATATATATATATATATATATATATATATATATATATATATATATATATATATATATATATATATATATATCACCAATCCATTTGAGACAATTACATACAATTTTTTCCCGTACATACACTTAAATTTCCCATTTAACACTTGGGTCTTTTTTCTTTCATAAGAAAAATTATATAATATTGAGCACTAGGGGTACTTAAACCCAAAATTTTACACAAAGACCTACACTATTACATCAGACGCAAATAAGAACAAAATAAACCATAGATTGCAACTCATGATTCAATCTCAAACAACAAGCCGGTTGACTAAACCATTCAAATACTAGATATTAATGAATTCCTAATTTTTTTCGTCGAAATCCAAGGGCAAGATCTTATTTTTACCGGTTCAACTGTTGTTGTTATAGATACAAACTCATTTCACCAGTTAACACTTAGGTTTCAATATATATATTTATATATATATATATATATACATTCATTTCGAAGTTAATATAATGTATAATAATGAATTGATGCTATCTACGGCTAATTATGTAATTATTTTACAGAATAAAATCGTATATTTTTATAAGAACATACAGTTGTACGGTAGTTGTAAGTTTGAATATTATAAAATAGTGATTTGATATTAAATATTAAATGATATTGTCGTTTTAATAATAATAAATTTTAGACGTACGAATCAAGGAAAAGCTTCAAAAAATTTGTTTGGTGTAAATTAGGTGCATCATCAACCACATCACGAACTGATTGCCATTTGCAAGGCTATGGTATTGATGTTTGATTTTCTTATTTTTGTTATTATTTTTTTTTAAAATAGATAAAAAACAAATAAAAAAAACAAATCATAAGATATTTTTGATAAGTTGAGCGGTGATAATTCTGTAATTGAAGTTATTAAACAATTTTTTAAATTTTAATAGCAAACACTCAATATTTGTTGCTTAAAAATAATGTTTTTCAATTTTAAGCAAAAACAGTATAAAAGTGTTTTGAGTAAGCAATTGGAAGAGCTACTATTAACTGCTAGTTAGTGTACTATACATTAATTGACTGTAATTAATGAATATCATTAAATTCAAAGTGAAATTTTAAGACAAAATAATTTAAAAACAATATTTATTAATTAGTTAAAACGTATGATCGACCAAATTCACAGTATTTAAATTACGCGTCCAATGTTCAATACTTATGTATTAATTTGGCATCCAATATTCAATACATTTCCCATCGCCTTAAATTTAACAATAAATGGAGATTATTAAAATCTCAAAAGAAAAGGCAATGGTTTTCAAAAACAGAGCAGATTCAACTCAAACCCCATCTGAAATATTGATTTGTATTTTTAGGGGCGAACTATATATACACTCCGTAAAGTTCTTATAATCATCGTTTTAGCCCCTAGTTTGAACAATTTCATATATCAATCCATATAGTGTATTTTTATGTCTAATAACATGGGAGATAGTTGTAATTTTTCTTATATATTTTACAAAATTAGAGGATGTGTCATTTTAATACAGATATTCTACAAGGGATATTAACAACATATTTCCAAAATTTCCATAACAAAACTAAACAAAAACACATAACTTTGCTTTATTTTTATGTATAAAAGTTTTTGAAGAAATTTCTTGAAATTGGTTTTGGTAGGTAAAATGTACTTTGGGTATTATATTAATATAAAATACTTTTCCTATGTAAATAAATCTCGTAATATTAATTTTAGTTTAATTAGATAGTTTTTGACACATATATCAAATTACGCAACACTTTGTTTTAGATAATATTAAAGAATACTTCAATTGATACATTATGATTATTATATTATATATATCTATAATATATTATAAAGCGTAAACCTCTAATAATAACTACTTTGGTCCGTTCTAAATAAATCAATGTCAAATTACTTATATGTCCAAACAAATTACTTGGCTTTTTATTATTAAGGGGCAAAAAGGTAAAACAAAAAACATCACATCTCTCCATCCATGTTCCAAAACTGCTTCAGTTTAAAAAAAAAAAAGGAATCTCTTCATCATTTTTAAAAAATTATGATATGATGTGCAAAGTATTACACATGTCCAATACAAAATATTTATTTATTACGTTACACATACAACGCGTGCACTAATATATTATAAAGGTAGAGTGTATAATGTGGGAGTGAATGAAAATTTAAATTAAATATAGTCATTTAATGAGAAAGTGTATAAACTGATAAAAATATTGAAAATAATGTATTGCTATTTTTTGGATAATAAAAAGTGTTAGGAAATTGAGACACCAATCCAAATATGATAAGAATTTCATATCATTTAAAAATATTTATTTAAGTTATACTGTTACCGCTAATTATAACTTTTTCGACAACGACAAATACTCAATTATCTATTTGTGGTCAGAGCCAAAGGTTTAATTGCATGATTCTGAGGGCGTGTTAGTTAGTGTAATTTGTATTTGAGTAACAACAGTTGCTACTGCAATACTAGTAACACATTCATATCGTGACATTTAATCCCACATGGAGTGTTAGTGCCCATGCGGGGTGGATCTAATACGTGATTCACACCATCCAATGATTATATCCACATCAAAAAATGATACTCACGATGTAAGATAGAACTTTTCATATTGTGTGGCGCTACCCAAAATTAATTCTGCTGCTATTCTATGCAAGCTAATTTACCAAATTTTGATGCCATTAAAAAATACGAACGAACAAAAAAACTATTCAACTTACACAATTTTTTCAGAGTTAATGGCAATTTATCTCCTATGTTTTCATTAATATGTATTTTACTCCATGTAGTTTGTAAATGTGCATTTTACCTAATGTGGTATCGCTAATAGATACTTTATCACCCCACCATCGTCCACCGTGGTTTGTAAATATATATACACACGTATGGTTTGCAAAACATAACACATGTCCCCCTCACACGTCATAAATGTATGTAGGTTTTGCACTTATTCACAAATCATAGGGGATAAGCTGTCTATTTTTAAAACGCAGGGATGTAAATTGCTTCTTTTGAAAGCCATAGTACGGTAAACTATCTATTTTCAAACAACAGTGATGTATATTGACTATTTGAAAAACTACATGGAGTTCGTCGCCAAAAACTCACTTTTTTAGCATTCAAATATTGATGTTGATTTGCTTTAGGATTAGTGGTACTTACCCTAAAAACTAGTCTTTAGAAAAGCCTTGAATTTGGCGTTTCATTGAATCATGATGTTTAGTGGAGCCAAGGTATGATTGCTGACCCAAAACCACAGTAACAAATTCGGGGCCACACAGATTTTTCTTTTAATAATCTTTTCGTGTAATAGATGTTATATTTAATTAATTATATTTATTCAATATTAAATGCGGATCTTATTAAAGATGGCTCTTGAATTATATAGAAAAAAGGCAACTCTCTCTATTAATTGTTGTATCTAAAAAACAAATAAAATAAAACTCTCTCTAAAACCCCAATAAACCATTCTATTCCTCCAACAAAATAACCCATTCTATCAATTTTTCGATTGATTTGTTCTTTGCTACTCCATATGGTAGTGCCTCGTATGGTAGATTTAATCATACATGATGTATATTCTCATCTAACATTGTGAATATACCCTATGTTGGATACGTAGCCAAGAACATTTCCAATTTTTCATAACCAAATAACCAATTGGCCAAAAAAATTTAAAAAGCTATATTTTTCTATACTATAATGGACTTATCTAATATAAAAACTATTGTTCGGATTAGAATTTAAATTTTTAAGAAATTATTTTCCTAATATTTAAATTGTTGACGGAATGTAATTATATTTAATTATCAAATATTACAAAAATTGCATGCATTATTTCATCTACGCATGATATTAAAATGTTTTCTAGAATGTGAATATTTAAAATTTGAAAAATAAAGTAAAGATCATCAAGAAAATGAATATTTTATAGACTTTAATTTAGAGTGATCCCCGTATATCCAAATCAAATTTGAAACTTAGATATATTGAATTGAGTAATACCCTCATGTTAGGATATCATTTCCCCGTGTATACATTTGTTCATAATCAGTGCCATATATAATGTTCTGATAGGTTGATAGTTTAAATACTATGATTAATAATTTACAACTTCAATCACCACATGTCCACCGCCCCATTGTCGCCACGGACAGCCCTCTTCGGAGCACTAGCGAACTTCCGATGAGCTTTGGTGATCCTATCTCCTATGTACTACAACAGGCTCCAATGTAGCACTGCTTGATTTTTTATGATTATTTTAAATTACAAGTGTTTTAACTGTTAATTTTTAGATATTGATGCATTCATCTAATAACGAGGGAACCGACCGTCGTTATCCTTGGGTACATATTGAGTAAACCCCTAAATTGACGTATTAGCTTGTAAACCACGTCAATAAGAAATATTAGAAAAATTTGTAGCATCTACCTCCTGACTTAAATATTATCTTGTCCGATCACCGTGGGCCCATCGTTTCCTTTTAAAACCATGTTCCCCTTGGTGATGTCTTGGCTACCCCATGGGGCGGTGCCCCATGGGGTACATCTGACCACACATTGGGAATATTCCCGTAAGAATATTCCCAATGTGTGGTCAGATTTACCCCATGGGGCACCGCCCCATGGGGTAGCAAAGAATTATTCGTTCCCCTTGTGGGTATCAAAGCCGGTGAACTTAGCAAATAATCAATCATTGTCCAGTACCAAATTGTAAATTGTTTTTAAAACGAATTTATTGTCAAATATTTATATGTTGGGTTTTAATTCAGTACATAATTTATACATTTATGATTAGACATTACGGGTTATTGTAGAAGTTTAAGCTCATTGAAATTCATTCCAACATTACAATGTTGAGATTAATAATTGTCTTTTACAGGAGAGCTATCGAAACGTCATATTTGTACAATGATGAGTTGTAATATTGTTATTATCGAATATAGTTTTTGGTAAAGTGACAAGCAATCAATCCTATATAAAATTTTGGTAATTTGGTTTTTGACAATTTAATAGAGTTTGGACACCTTTTATGTATAAAGATTTTAAGATAACTTGGAGTTTTGTAATGTATTTACTAAATCAAGACGTGTGATTACTGGTGACCCATATTTATCAAATAAATGAAAAGGAAATCGCGAAAAGGTACCCAATATTAAATCTGGGGAAAAAATCAACATTCCGTAAACATGCATTTTTCAAGAAATTTGATTCAAGATATGTCCAATTTTCGAGTTTCATCATATTTAAGTTTTTTTTCTTAACTAAAATACCTCATTTCAAAAGGAACAATGTCATTATTCTCTCATTCTCTTCCCTCCTCATCGTCTTCTTCTCTCATTCTCTTCCCCCCTATTTTACATGTCTGATCCTTTCTCATCCATGGAAGCTTCAACTTGAAAATCTCTGGCCCTCCTCTCTGCGAAGTGCCTGAAAACAGTCCAGGTTTCGATAGAATCGGCGACGAGAGTGCAACGGTGGAGAAGATTGCGACAACATGTATCTTGATTTCCACCATTCCATGTTGTAGATGATCTTGGAGAAGCAAATTTATGCCATAGATGATCTGAAGAGATTTTGAATTGCTTGAGAATTAATGAAGAAATAGAGACTTATAGTACTTGGCCATGATGGGTTTAATGAAAGATTTGCTCAATAGAATAGTGCAGAGAAGAAGAAAGCATCTCATGTGCACCGATGCACGAGGCGTGCACCGGTACACGCAAACCCTACGCGCACAGCTCAAGAGTACCTGCCCGGCCCTTGAGATATACGATAGATTGTTTGAATGAAATTTTAGAATCATAGATTTGTTGTCTCAAACATGGGTTGTTAGTTATTGCGTACATTAACTGATTTCTTTTTCAACTAGAATGAAAAGAACATTGTTAATTGTTCCATATTTTATATGTTGTTTGAGAAATGTGATATTCGATGAATTGTTTGAATGAAAATTTAGAATTTTAGAAAGAAGATGTGCGCATATTGAAAATTGAACGTCTTGAATCTACCAGTGCACGCGAGAATTACGTGCACCGATACATGCATCGCCTTGATAAAAGTAACAATATGTCACATTTAACTGCATCTTGTTAAAAATTAAGTGTACTAGTTTACTATGCAGGTGCACCACTAAAAAATGTAAGCAAACGTGCACCGAGGTTAAATAATACATGTGCACCGATGTTAAACTTATAAACGTGCATCATAGCTGTTGAAGTTTTAGAAACATGCACAACATAAAATGTATACAAAGATGCACTGAGCAAAGTGTAATTTTATAAATTTGCACTGATGTTAATTTAGAAACATGCACCACCAGCTTATATGCGGCTGATTACATGTATTGGGGCATGCGTGGGACAAGGTGCACCGGTGCAAGAAGAGGTGCATGTGAGGTGCAAATTGAACCAGTTATGTTTTCAGAATTTAATTATGTTATTTGTCGGCCAAACTTCTATTGGTCATAACTTTTGATCAATGAAGAATTTTGTCTATTATGACCTCTGCAAGGAAACGTCTTTTCAAGCAAGTTATAGCCCAATAAACTAAAGTCGTAGTGGCACCACAGATGAATCCGAAATTCCTTGTTTTCGATTGGGTACACTGAATTTTAATTTGTTTTTTTTTAATTTTTGGGTTAACTTTGAGAAATCTTCATTTACGAACTACTTGGCAAATTGAGCTCAAATTTTGTGTGCTTTACATTCTTGTTTGGGAGAAGTTTTAGAAACAAATTCACTCAGTTCCGAGACACTTAAATTTTGAGTGAATTCTAAGGCCATCGTTGAATTCTGAACACTTCAATGTTTTCCTGCACCACACTTTTTATATTAAAGTGGTGGTGCATTTGCTTATATTAAGGTTGTGCACCTTAAATTTGACAAGTTGGTGCATGTAATTTTCAGCAACATGATATTTTAACATGATAGTGCACTTAATTTTAATAAATTCACGGATTTTGTCTATCAGTAAACGCTTTTCCCACATGCACCGGTAGACACAAGATGTGCAAAACATATCAAAACATACTTTTTATATTAAGGTGGTGGTGCACTTGCTTATATTAAGGTGGTGCATGTAAATTTGACAAGTTGGTTAAGATGGTGGTGCACTTGCTTATATTAAGGTTGTGCATCTAAATTAGATAAGTTGGTGCACATAATTTTAAACAAAAAGATGATTTTAACATGGTGGTGCACTTAATTTTAACAAATTCATAGATTTTGTCTACCGATACACGTTTTTTCCACGTGCACACCCAGATACAAGATTGTAAAACTTATCAAAATACACTTTTATGGTGCACTTGCTTATATTAAGGTGGTTGATCTAAAATTGTCAAGTTGATGTACGTAATTTTAAACAAATGATGATTTTAACATTGTTGTGCACTTAATATTAACAAAATTCACATGTTTTTTGTCTACCAGTGCACGGTTTTCCCAGGATCACTGGTAGACACAAGCCGTGCAGAACGGTGCACGTAAAAAATTGTGGCCAAAATTCATTCGTTTCCTTCTTCTTCTTCGTCATCGAAGACTTTAGCCTCTAAAATTTTTCTCCTCATCCTTGCGATAAAGAGAAACTCAATCTTTAAAAGCTAATATTTTCAAAAAAATCAAATGACTACGTAAAAAATCCAGAAAATTAACCAATTTCATGGCCAAAATTAATTTGTTTGCAGCAATATCAACAATAACTTCCAGAAATTCAATATTTTGCAAACAAATCAAATTATCAATTTAGAAAATTTGATAATTCACAAATTTCTAGAAAACCTAAATATTAAGATACAAAATCAGAAAGCAAATCAGAAGATTTTCAAGCCACCAAAATACCACGAATAACAACGCTCATGAGCGAACAAAAAACGAAATTTTTCCCCCAAAAAAATGGTGAACGAAATCGACGTCCTAGCTTTGTAACTGTTTCCCACGTTTTATCATCTGCTTCACGAGCGGGGACGATGGACGCCGGTCCACGACCCCCTATCCGAGCCTATATTGCATAAGGAATTTGACGAGAAAATGAAGAATAATGGAGAAGAAGTGGGGTTGAAATTAGCGAAGACGGTGAAGGAGAAGTACCGTGTCTATTTTTGTAATTTTAACTCAAAATGGACCTATGCAAACTTAAGTTTTTTTGCATGTCTAGGATGAAAATTTTTCTCCTCACGAGTATCGGTCCAAAATTACGCCTTAATTGAATTGAGAACAAACATGCCGAATGGAGTTGGTAAATGTCGATAAATTGATAGTAACCCATATTTATTAAAGTATAATATTCTGATTACTAATAATAAACATCATCATATAACATTCGGTTAATAACATGATGAAGATTATCAAGCAAAAAGAAGCTATTTACAAGCACTCGATATCAAAACATAAAATTGTTAAAATGGAGTAGCTGCACCCATTAGCGGATTCAGAATTTAGGTTGAGGTAGACAAAAAATATTAAAAATAGATTAAAATAGTTGAGGGGGACGAAATATAATTTTAACGGGCCTCAACTATTCATAAATTCTACATGATCAGGCCTATCACATAACTTCTAAGAGAAAGCCCAAGAAATTGGTAAGCTTTGAGTTTCAAAACACTTACGATACTTTAGCACACAAAACCCTAACCCTAAATCTCGCCGAACCTTCACTTCCTCTCCAGGCCAACCACTACACACGGGTGCAAAATGGTGAAGTTTCTGAAGCCAAACAAGGCGGTGATCCTCCTGCAGGGGCGGTTTGCGGGGCACAAAGCGACGATAATGAAGAATTACGACGACGGTACTCGTGACCGCCCCTACGGCCACTGCCTCGTGGCGGGAATCGCCAAGTATCCCAGCAAGGTCATCCGGAAGGACTCCGCGAAGAAGCAGGCCAAGAAATCACGCGTCAAGGCCTTTATGAAGCTGGTTAATTACAACCACATCATGCCCACGCGATACACGCTCGATGTTGATCTCAAAGACATCGTCAGCTCCGAAACGCTGGTCTCACGTGACAAGAAGGTGACCGCTTGTAAGGAGATCAAGTCCAGGTTCGAGGAGAGGTTTAAGACTGGGAAGAATCGCTGGTTTTTCTCTAAGCTCAGGTTTTGAGGTGAAATCGATTGTTCCAGTATTCTGTTGTTTTGGGTGTATCGTTTATGTTCAATTTTGGTTACGTGATAGCTATTTTGGCTTATGCAGCTAATTTTTGTCATACTCGATAAATAATCTGGCTTTCATTTCTATCACTTCTCTGAATTAAATTATTTTGGTGGCTTTTCTTACCCGATCTGCAGATTTATGATAATTTTTTAATGTCGAAGATTGAATATGTAGCTCTGATCTATTATTTTGCTGCATAAATTATGTTGGTAAAAAGCTAGCTCTGGAGTTGGTGGGAGGATACATTGTAGTCTGTTGGTTTATGCTATTAGATGGTTGAATTTTGCCCTTCTACGACCGCCTATGATGGCCTAGCGGAGACGGTCGCACCCTTCATATGAAGATCTATTATATATGTACAAAAATATGAACTTGTCTCCAAAATCTCTGAGCTTCAAGTATCCTACATAAGGAGTTGAAGGCCTTTCATTTGATAATGCCCCAACTTTCCAGATGCAATTGACGGATTGAGCATGTTTGATATTGACCATCAAACTCACTCATGGTGAAGCTGGAAAATATAAAAACGTCTCAGACTTTAAAACATGAGAGGAGCCTAGACATGACCATGGGTAACCGTGACCCGGCCCAAACCTGTAACGGGTCAACGGCGCCCGTTGACCCGGTTCCACGGGTCTGAACCGTAACCGACCTTTCTGTATACGGGCCGGTCACAGTTTATGCTTCCATTAACCGTGAACCGTCGGTTCATTGGCGGTTCGCTACATTTTTTTTTATATTAAAAACAAGGGAGCATGCAACAACAAGTTTTGAACTGAAGACCTGCCGATATACGTCTCACTCTCTACCATTGAGCTACAAGGATTTGGTTCGTGGTAGGACATCGATAATTTAATACTTGATAAATCAATAACGTTTTTTTATTGACCAGTCCTAACTTGGAAACAATACGCTTAATTAATAATTCGCTAAAATTATAATATATAATTCAAAATGCAAAGACAACATGCAACATATAAATAAAAAATTCTTTAATATATAATAAAATTATGATTAATCTATGAAGTCTTTATAAAAAATAACTTAATTGTCATTTGTTATAATATATAAATCAAAATTCACATAGACCACCAGATTTTTTTCATATATATATTGAACCGTGACCTCCAATTTAGATGATTAAGTTCCTACTATTAAGCTATAGAACTTTGTTTAGCTAATTTTAGTATTATAATTATATATTTGAAACTAATGTTTATTGACGTAGGATTGAACCATTGACCTCCAACTTAGATGATTAAGTTCATACCACTAAACTATAGCGTTGAGCTAATTTCAGTATTATCATTATATGTAGTAGCAGATGATGGAAACATGTTGCATATGTATAACATAATAACTAAATATTTTATATTGACATATATAAATCAAAATTATCAAGAAAAAAGTATTCCATCAAATTCAATAATTATTTGGTATTATTATATTAATAGAGGAATAAAAAAAACTTACGTTTCTAAATATATATAATCCTGTAAAATTGTAGCAACTCTACAACAAATTTAATATAGAAAATGCCAAATAAACTCATAAAGAAGAAAAGGCAGGAGTAATGCTTACTAAATTAAATAATTAAATACTAGAAAACTGGAGCAATCTATGTACTCCAAATGAAATGTGAGTTAATGTTGTTTTCCGAATTGAAAAATTGTAAAATTTTACACTTCTTTTTCATCACGTAGTTATGATTAACAAACTCATTTGACTATTTCAAAATTAAATTTACTTCCCGTTATTTTGTAAATGATAGGAGAAAAGCACATAAAAGCACTTTTGTATATTTTTTGACAATTTTTTTAAAACTACAAGGGTCTTACCATTATCGTAACCGGTGTTTAATCATAACCATGACCGTAACCGTAACCGACGATTCACGAACCGTAACCGGAATCGTCTACTAAGGTTAAGGGTTGGGATTTTGGAACCGTCTAACAAGCAGTTTCGGATCGTCTAACCGCCGGTTATGAACCATGGCAATGTCTAGAGGGGCATATAAAAGTTAAGTTGACTTAAGTTATCCAGTCCTTTAATCGGTTTGGAGTTGGAGATAACCAAGATATCAAATAGAGTCAGAGAAAGGTAAGAAATCCTTGAGCCAGGCACACACTTATTCTATCTTGTGCTTATGGACAAGAGTGGCATATCCTTGTTTCACCTTTTGCCTCGTAGAATGTTTCACAATTTTAGTTAGCAAAAATGGGTGTAGAGTTGATACAAATATTAAGAAGTTGCATATGGTGCACCATATTTGTAATACTAAGATGGAATAAGTAATAATGACCCGACAAAATTGAAGTTATTTTTTCAATCTATCAGTGTCTCGAACCAATTTCTTCGAAGGAAGCACGATTGCTGCTACTGGATTACTCGCGAAACCACCACCTTCATCAATTATCAATCTGAAATCTTCAACATGAAGCTTTGCATGGTGACCACTCATTACAACAGTTTTACTCAATTCCTACATTGAAAAAAGGAAATTTACGGATACAGGAGTGAAAGGTTTTTTTTTTCAAACAATTTGTTATGTCAGATCAAGGTAGCAACTAGGAATCACCTCGGGGATATTCCAGACGTTCTTTCTTCCACTTAGAGCTTCAAGTTTGGGAATTCTCGTGTCTTTGGATTTAAGATAATTTAGCTGTTCGTCAACCCTTTTACCTTTTTCTAGGCCAGCGTGTACAGCAATCAGTTTACAACTTTGCAACCCTTGATCCGTTTCGATACGGACATTATCCTTACAAAATCAAGAAAAAACACAAGTTTGTTAAATTAGCTCTGTTCATGTAGTATGGAAGTTGGGATAACTTTCTTGCAAACACCAGACATCAAATGGAAAAGAATTCAGTCAAGCTGGGGGAATAACCAAACAGAGGGGGCGTAGTGTGGCAATTGCACCTATCAAATAAAAAAATTACAGTAAATTTTACTCCAAGATGTTCATCGCCCCCCATATAACATCATGATCAACCCCGAAGATATGGGAAGTTGGAAAAGTTTGAGAAAGAAATGGAAGGTTGGGTAGATAGATGCTCCCTCACCTCTTCATGGACCCAAACCAAATCAGCAAGAAATTTCTTGTGTTCTTCGGGGACAGCCTTCATCAAATCTGTAAAATTCAAACTATTGAGATCACACAATGGTACTTGAAAATTTACTCAAGTCGTTTACCCATCTAATTTAATTCCAGTTTCAAATTAGAGCAAAACACGTAACTCTTTCAAATCCAAGAAGCCCAATATTTGGACAGAAATCCGTACCAGCAGAGCCATGCGGAACTCCATACGACTCAAAAGTGGGGCCTCCATCGTAAATCGAACCTTTATACTCAGTTTTCTTGGCATGATTGAAGCCAATCATCCTACCAGCCCACCTTCTCCCTTGCAAATGCATATTCGCATAACCCTCCCCTCTATACCACCCTTCTCTTTCCTCATTCATCTCGTATTCTTTCCAAGTCTCCGAAAATGGAGACCCATCAGGTGGGCTCGGCAGAACCCCCAAGAATGCAGCGAATGCGAGGTCATGATTGCCACATAGGAACACATGGGTCTGATTAGGATATTTTGTGGGCAAAGAAATCAAGAAATCGATAACCTTCTTGGTGTCGGGTCCCCTATCGCAATAATCACCCAAGAATATGATAAGTGCTGTGTTGAAATCAGATGGGCCTACGGTGATTTCGAGATTTGACCACAGATTCTCAAGCTTCTCCATGTATCCATGGATGTCACCAATGCCGCAGACGATTCTTTGGTTTGGTGCGGATTTCGGATCCGCCATAGAGTGAATACTGATTTGTGGTTTCATGTGTGAATCGTGGCTGATAGAGTTACCAATAATCGATTTATTTATAATCGAATCAAGGGAAGTGAATCGGTGGTTACTTTTCATTGATTGGAATTTGAAGAATTTATTTTTATCTTTATTATTTGTGTGAAAAATTAGACGAATTTGGAGCGACGGCTTGTAATCTGTAAGCCGTCGGATCTCGTGGATCCGACAGAACGGATGGATCTGAGTAAAGCTCACGCATTCTAGATTCTATTCGCTCTTACAGATGTTGAAAGTGTGTTTTTCAAGTTTTTATAATCAACAAGTTTTTACCGCACAAAAAATATTAGGAAAATTTATATAAAAAAATCCATTCTATAATCTATAACTTTCATGTATTAACGCGTCGCGTGCTTAAATAATCGATATTTATATATAATAATTTTTTTGTTACAATAAATACATATAAATAAAATACACTTATATATAAACACGCTAAATTCGGTTTTATAATACATCAATTACGTTTAAGTGGGTGGCCTATGATATTATTCCAAGAATCTAGTTGGATAAAAGATAATTTTAGGGGAAAAAAATGAATTACATAAAATCCATGTGTGTATGAGGGCAGTTTTGGGATTTGAAAAAGCTTAACCAAAACAGTTTCTATCACATGCTTCTCTATTATAATATATTAGCGGACGACGCACACGCGTTGCGTGTGTAACGTAATTCAATATAACCATTTTTAGCATTTACACATCTTCCCAAGCAAAATACAATGACTAAATCAACATATGATAAAAAACGAATGAAAGTTTTCCTAACTATTGATCTTCAAATTGATGTAGTTTGAGTGAGGGGAACATCATATGCATATAAGATTTTCTCCTTTTTTTTGACCATGTGATGTATAATCAAGATACACCAACTTAGTGAAATCACCCAAAAAAAATTTGAACTCAGCTATGATAAATTTATCCAAACAACAATACACACTTAGAAAAATTGAAACATTGAACTAAGAGAAAAAAACACTGACAATGGTCAATTAACCCAAATAATATGGTATTCGAGTTAGAACATTATAGTAACAATTCTTATATAAATTGCAAACAATTTAAATATGATCCTCATGTTGACACATTTTCTCAAACAATTAGTATGCAAATGGATTTATGTCCAAACATTAATTAAAATTAAATAGCAACATGTCAACCAACAATATATGCTAAATACACAAACGACTGTTCCGCGGTAGGGTTATCAATCCTGAACAGATTCCAAACGCAATTTCGATTTTCAGTACTTGAAAGCAATGAACAATTTGAAATTCACATACACCAATGAATCTGTGGATGTCCCGAATCTACTTACATATGGCCACATGGCAAGGGTAAAACGTCCAATAGGGTCTGCATATTTGAGTACTTTTCTGGTTTAGTTCACTTGGATGCCGGAAAGAACTTTCAATGAACAGAGTTTTCAAGTAGGATTTTAGAGGAATTACACATTAAATATTCTAATCAACATCAAATATAGAGAAGATTCCAAAGATTCAAATTTAACATTGGAAGTTATCAGCATGACTACATCTGTATACCTCTTTAGTTTGCTAAATGCTCCAATTTCACTGCACAATTCCACTTTCAAATTCACCTTTATCATTTCCCCTCTGTTGTATAGTTGAAAATTAAAGCAAAATACCAAAGCGTGAACCGCCACCTTGGCTTCTCGTTATGATTGAATATGTTTGGAATATTAAATAAGAACAACATTTTGACTCTAATTTCCAACACGATAGTTGTAAGTAATGGATATCAAGTCAATTGTTGACTTCTTCCCTCCATTTCCACTGTTATTTAATCACTTTAGTCAACAAAAATAGCTTAATTGAACTTGGGAGAAGATATGTTGTCACGCCCCGAAACCGGGGTCAATAACACCGGCATTGATTTCCATAAACAACTGAAAACCAATAAGCCTCGTAATATCATAACAACTGAAAACCAGTCTATATTCCATAAATAAAGAAATCATTGTCTTTACAACTGAATTAAAAACGTGAAACTAAAACTTAACAACTGAATAAATAAAATTGTCTTAAAACTTGGAAAACTTTAAAACATAAAATATCTTGAACTACGCAGCGGACTTGATTCACCAACCCCAAAATTGGTGCTCTTCTTCTTGCTCTAATTCTTATTCGGCTTTATCTGGGGATGTAGAGTAAGGGGTTGAGTGCTTTGGTAAACACTCAGCAAGTGGGGGACAATCGATATTATACATATACATAATTTTCATAAACTGGGATCATAAAACTTGCATAAACCGATATGAATGTATCTTAACATACTTGGTTGCCCTTACGAGCCATGACATAACATATCGTTTCATAGTTTTCATATACTTAAGCACAGTAAAGCATTCTACTCTCTTCTTGGTACTGATATCAGTCTCTAGACTTAACCCTCCTAGAGATGAGGTCATAACATCGGCTAACCCACGAATAAAGGGTCTGGATAATCCAGAAACAACGGATTACCACCGTATAAGGTTCTTTTAGCGGTTACATCCCACCGCATCAGGGTCATGGGGATCCAAATCCAATTAGATTTCGAGTTTAACGTGCTTACAAAATAATACTTTCATAATTTCAACATAATACATATCGATTGGGAATTTAAAACATACTTATATAATTTTAGAAAACGAAACGAATAATTATAGCAAAAGCCCACTTACAGTGTTTTGCTACTTGCTTGATTGATCAAAGGTATAACACACTTGAATTCTTATCTCCTTGGCTCTTGAACCACACGAGAAGGACGTCCAAAACTTGCACCAGATTCTGGAACCCTTCGAACAAAATTCTCAAACGAATTCCAACGAAAATCTTGGTTGCACTTCGATGGTTTATTGTTGGAACTTGGATCGGTTATGTTGCTTTAAATCGAACAGCAACTGGAAAAGCGAGTACGGCTTTGGTTGAAGGAATATCAAAGTAAGGGACGCAGGAACTCAGGCTTGATCTCTCGGTGGTTGTTTGCTGGACTAACTCGGACGGATTCTGGAAACAGACGCGTAAGTCACGGCTTGGGAGTGAGGGTTAACGTCGAATTTATAGGCTGGAACACTATCGAACTTTGGTAACAAAAATCTGGACAGATTGATGACAGAAAGGGACTGAAACAGATGCTGGAAACTTTCGAATTGTTGCTGCAATTTCTGGGAAAAACGAGGCAGCAGCTCTTCGGTTTTGGATTCAGATTTTCGAAGTTTTGGGCTGCTGCAACTGATTCGAATTATTGGACAGAAGCTAAAGGTTTTTCTTCTCGATTTTAAGGCTGAGAAGGGGCTGGCTTTTGATGTGAAAGTGCTGCCAAGGGTTGCACTATTTATAGCTAGAGATTGGGACAAAACTCAATGAGTTTTAGAGGTGCAACATTCAGAATTGAGGGGATTAGAATCTGATCAGATTTGATATGGTGTATCTCAGATTTATTTCGATCTTAGTTGCTGCTGGAGAGGTGGGAAGAATCGAAATTACTCGATTTAATTTGGTGAAGTTCTTGCCCAAGCTTATCGGAATTCATGCACTGATTTTCGAAGATTTGCTGCATAAACTTTGGAATTTTGCTTGCTGGATTTTGTCTATGGGATGCTGAATTTATGATGCAAGTTTCGACAATTTGTATTGCAATTGGCAACAGATTTGGTTTGGTAAAATCGAAACCTGAGGTGCAATTTCTAATGAGTTTTGGCTTGATGACCAACTCCTAAAGATTAATAAAGATTTATTAATCAAGGTTTATCCCTACAAGAACTCTTAAATCAATTTAATTAGAGTTTTAAACCTACTCAAACTCTTAATTGTCCAACTAATTAATTAGAGTTTTAATATGAATAAAGTACCTTAAGTAGATTTGATGACATCAAATCTTGGTAAAAATCTCGGGTTTTACATCCCTCCCTCCTTATTGGAAGTTTCGTCCTCGAAACTCGAGTCAACTTGATTTAGGAAAAGATAGGGATATTTCTCCCGCATTGATTCTTCCATTTCCCAAGTAGCTTCTCTTTCCGTATGGTTTGACCATTGGATCTTGACGTAAGGAATGGTCCTTCTTCTCAGGACTTGATCCTTGGTATCCAGAATACGGACTGGGATTTCTTCGTATTTCAATGTCTCGTCTAAGTTCCCTTGAGTTACTAGGGGTTCTGCTTCAAGTACATGACTTGGGTCGGCAATGTACTTCCTTAGTTGTGATACGTGGAAGACATTGTGAATTCTTGACAGATTTGGCGGTAGTGCTATTTTATATGCTAGCGTTCCCACCTTTTCTAAAACTTCAAATGGTCCCACGTATCTTGGATTCAACTTTCCCCTTTTGTCAAATCTGATTACCCCTTTCATTGGTGAAATCTTTACATAGACTTTCTCACCAATTTCTATATCCACTGGTCTCCTTTTCAAGTCAGCCCAACTTTTCTGTCGGTCCTGGGCTGTCTTAAGTCTATCCCTGATGATGGCTATCTTGTCAGTATTAGCTTGTACTAATTCAGGTCCTGTGATAGCTCTTTCTCCCACTTCATCCCAGTATAATGGTGATCGGCATTTGCGCCCATAGAGTGCTTCGTATGGCGCTATCCCAATACTACTGTGGTAGCTGTTATTGTAAGCAAACTCGACTAGAGGTAATAGTTCGCTCCAATTTGCAGTAAAATCCAATACACAAGCTCTTAGCATGTCTTCGAGGGTTTGGATAGTCCTCTCCGTCTGGCCATCAGTTTGTGGGTGATAAGTCGTGCTAAGAGTTACCTTACTTCACATAGCTTGCTGAAAGCTTTTCCAAAAACGCGACACGAATCTGGGATCTCGGTCCGATAGTATGCTTACTGGGACTCCATGCATTCTCACTATATTGTCCATATATAGTGTTGCCAATTTATCTAAGTTGTAGTTCATGCGGACTGGTAGGAAGTGTGCTGACTTGGTTAGTCTGTCAACAATTACCCATATTCCGTCATGGCTCTGCTTTGACTTTGGTAGTCCCACGACGAAATCCATGGAGATGTGATCCCATTTCCATTCAGGGATTTCCAGAGGTTGAAGAAGTCCTCCGGGTCTTTGATGCTCAGCTTTGACTTGTTGACATACCAAGCATCGGGCAACAAATTCAGCTACATCCTTTTTCATTGCGTTCCACCAAAAACTTTCCTTCAGATCCTTGTACATCTTTGTACTCCCAGGGTGGACTGAAAACTTTGACTTGTGCGCTTCAGACATTACTTCTTGTCTTATGTTGTTCACATCTGGCACGCACAATCGTCCTTTCATCCACAGAATTCCCTTGTTATCGATCTCAAAGTCAGTAATTTCCTTCTCCCTGACTTGTTCTTTTAGCTTGGTTAGGCTCGGATCTTGATCTTGGCTTAGCTTGATGGTCTCTCGAAGACAAGGTTGAGCTGAGACCGTAGCTAAGACTATTTCCCTTTGCCTTTCCGGCTCAAAGCATCTGCTACTTTGTTTGCCTTGCCGGGGTGATAGTTAATAGTGAGATCGTAGTCTTTTAGAAGTTCGATCCATCGTCTCTGCCTCATGTTGAGTTCCTTTTGAGTGAACAAGTACTTGAGGCTTTGATGGTCCGTGAACACTTCGTACTTGGCGCCATACAGATAGTGTCTCCAAATCTTCAAGGCGAACACTACTGCGGCTAACTCGAGGTCATGCGTAGGGTAGTTTTGCTCATGGGGTTTGAGCTGTCTTGAAGCATACGCAATTACTCTTCCTTCTTGCATGAGTACACATCCCAGTCCTTCCTTAGATGCATCACTATAAATAGTGAAACTCATGTCTTCAGTTGGTAATACCAGTACAGGTGCAGATGAGAGCTTTTCCTTTAAAGTCTCAAAGCTCTTCTCACATTCTTCACTCCATATGAACTTTGCGTTCTTTTGTGTGAGCCTGGTAAGAGGTACTGCTATTGACGAAAATCCTTCGACAAACTTCCGGTAGTAGCCAGCTAGTCCCAAGAAGCTTCGGATTTCGGTCACTGTCGTTGGCCTATGCCAATCCAAAACTGCCTCTACCTTTTTAGGATCCACTGACACGCCTTCTTTTGATATGATGTGTCCTAAGAAAGATACGCTTTCTAGCCAAAATTCACATTTATTAAATTTGGCGTAGAGCTCCTTCTCTCTCAATGTCTGTAGAGTGAGGCGAAGATGTTGTTCGTGTTCCTCATTGCTCGACGAGTAAATGAGTATGTCGTCGATGAACACCACTACAAAGTCGTCCAGGAATGGCTTGAATACACGATTCATTAAATCCATGAATACGGCTGGCGCGTTTGTTAAGCCAAATGGCATCACCGTGAACTCGTAATGCCCATACCGTGTTCTAAATGCGGTTTTCGGCACGTCTTCTGCTTTAATCTTTAGTTGGTGATAGCCTGTCCTTAAATCGAGCTTGGAAAACACTTTAGCGCCTTTGAGTTGATCGAACAGGTCATCTATCCTTGGAAGAGGGTACTTGTTCTTGATTGTGATCTTGTTCAGCTCTCTGTAGTCGATGCACAATCTCATGCTCCCGTCTTTCTTCTTTACAAACAACACTGGAGCTCCCCATGGGGATACACTTGGTCTGATTTGTTTCTTGTCCAATAACTCCTGCAGTTGTTCCTTAAGTTCCTTCAGTTCGGCTGGAGCCATTCGGTATGGTGCCTTAGAAATTGGTGTAGCGCCTGACACCAAATTAATATCAAATTCCAATTCTCGGTTTGGAACAGAACCGGGCAGCTCTTCAGGAAATACATCCAAAAATTCTTGTACAACGGCTATGTCTTCTATCCTGGGTCTATCTTCCTCTTTTACTTCGCTTATTGTAGCTAGGTAAAACTTCTTCACCGTTCTTTACGGCTTTCCAGGTTTGGGCTGCCGTCAGTAGGAATTTTCTTTCCTTAGCTTTGCCATGGTATACGATCTCCTTCTCGTCTGGAGTTCGTAGTTATCATTCTTGTTGCGGCAGTCCACTACTCCATGGTGTTTAGCTAGCCAATCCATTCCCAGTATAACATCGAAATCCACCATGTTGAGTTGAATTAGCTCAGCATTAAACCTTATTTCATTAATACTGAGATTACAATCTCGATGTATGCTATGTGCTATAAGGGTCTTATTGGCTGGTGTTGCTACGTTATATGGTTCACTAAGCAGTTCTGGCTTAAGGGCTAGTTTCTTAGCAAACCTTTTGGACATAAACGAATGTGTGGCACCACAATCAAACAATGTATACGCAGGTAATTTGTTTAAATAAATGGTACCTGCCACTACGTCGTTTGCGTCCTCGGCCTCTTCTCGCGTTATAGCAAACACTCTGGCGTTCGGCTTAGTCTCCTTTGGTTTACTAGGAGGGTCGTTATTCCTTACAGTCGTCCCCCTCATATCAGGTTCGGGACTACTCAGCAATT
The DNA here is from genome assembly GCA_907163345.1 of Haberlea rhodopensis. Lineage (NCBI taxonomy): Eukaryota > Viridiplantae > Streptophyta > Magnoliopsida > Lamiales > Gesneriaceae > Haberlea > Haberlea rhodopensis. The sequence goes on along the minus strand of CAJQUN010000005.1, from coordinate 6,763,030 downwards.
CGGTGGCCTGTCTTCCCACATCGGAAACATGCACATTTTCCTCTGAGACATTCTCCTAGATGGTTGAATCCACAGTTCGAACACTTAGGGTACCTCTGTTGAGTTGGGCCTATCGTTGGTCCTTTTCGCTGATTACTGGAATGTTTAGGCCTCTTGAAGTTTTGACCATTAGAGGTATGCTGACTAATGGAGGGTCGCTTGCGCTTAAATTCTTCCACGCGACGCTTTATGTCTGCTTCAGCCCTGATGGCTGCTCCCATTAGATCTCCAAAATTTGCGGTCTCGAAAATCGCAATGGCGGATTGGATACGACTGTTCAGTCCAATCCTAAAGCGATGTAGTTTCAGGGACTCGTCTGCCATTATGCTTGGTGCATACGTCCCTAGCGAGCTGACCTTTGCGGTATACTCTACCACTGACATGTCGGGAGTTTGCGTCAGGTGTCAAATTCCCTTAGCTTCTGATTTTGCAATCTGGAATTATTTTTTTTTTTTTAAATCTGAAATTAGGGTTCATAACTCAAATTAATAGGGGTTTCGAATTAATCCCTAATCGAAGCTTGAAATCTGAAATTGACAGAGGGCTAATGATCGACTTGCTGGAATAATGACACGAAAATTTTTAATTTCAAAACAATCGTGCGATGCTCGAGAAATCGAGAATCGAACAGAAATTGGGAATTAGGGTTCTTGAGCTTCGAACGAGAAATTGATCGGGCAAACGGAATCCGATCGATCTGAAACTTGGACAGTAGGGTGGACTTGAAGAGACGGTTCGATTGGTACATTAGTCGACGGCTATCGTGGCGGCAGGCGGCGTCCACGGTTTGCAGCTAGGGTTTACTGTACGAAAATCGAAAAAAATCCGAAAATAATTCTAAAAATCGATTTTTTTCGAAAATAAAATTTTAAAAACAGAAACTGGAAATTTTAAGAATTCAAAAATTTTCGTATTCATGTGATTAATCAGATTGGACTTCTGATTATCGTAATTATCATGAAACGAAAATTTTCACCCAACTGTATTTATTTCTCCAGTTGGTCTATTTCAACCGGAATTTTCTTCTAGTTATTTCCTTAACTAGAATACTTTTCCCAGTGGGATTATGGAACCTGGCTAGCTCTGATACCACTAAAATGTCACGCCCCGAAACCGGGGTCAATAACACCGGCATTGATTTCCATAAACAACTGGAAACCAATAAGCCTCGTAATATCATAACAACTGAAAACCAGTCTATATTCCATAAATAAAGAAATCATTGTCTTTACAACTGAATTAAAAATGTGAAACTAAAACTTAACTGAATAAATAAAATTGTCTTAAAACTTGGAAAACTTTAAAACATAAAATATCTTGAACTACGCAGCGGACTTGATTCACCAACCCCAAAATTGGTGCTCTTCTTCTTGCTCTAATTCTTCTTCGGCTTTATCTGGGGATGTAGAGTAAGGGGTTGAGTGCTTTGGTAAACACTCAGCAAGTGGGGGACAATCGATATCATACATATACATAATTTTCATAAACTGGGATCATAAAACTTGCATAAACCGATATGAATGTATCTTAACATACTTGGTTGCCCTTACGAGCCATGACATAACATATCGTTTCATAGTTTTCATATACTTAAGCACAGTAAAGCATTCTACTCTCTTCTTGGTACTGATATCAGTCTCTAGACTTAACCCTCCTAGAGATGAGGTCATAACATCGGCTAACCCACGAATAAAGGGTCTGGATAATCCAGAAACAACGGATTACCACCGTATAAGGTTCTTTTAGCGGTTACATCCCACCGCATCAGGGTCATGGGGATCCAAATCCAATTAGATTTCGAGTTTAACGTGCTTACAAAATAATACTTTCATAATTTCAACATAATACATATCGATTGGGAATTTAAAACATACTTATATAATTTTAGAAAACGAAACGAATAATTATAGCAAAAGCCCACTTACAGTGTTTTGCTACTTGCTTGATTGATCAAAGGTATAACACACTTGAATTCTTATCTCCTTGGCTCTTGAACCACACGAGAAGGACGTCCAAAACTTGCACCAGATTCTGGAACCCTTCGAACAAAATTCTCAAACGAATTCCAACGAAAATCTTGGTTGCACTTCGATGGTTTATTGTTGGAACTTGGATCGGTTATGTCGCTTTAAATCGAACAGCAACTGGAAAAGCGAGTACGACTTTGGTTGAAGGAATATCAAAGTAAGGGACGCAGGAACTCAGGCTTGATCTCTCGGTGGTTGTTTGCTGGACTAACTCGGACGGATTCTGGAAACAGACGCGTAAGTCACGGCTTGGGAGTGAGGGTTAACGTCGAATTTATAGGCTGGAACACTATCGAACTTTGGTAACAAAAATCTGGACAGATTGATGACAGAAAGGGACTGAAACAGATGCTGGAAACTTTCGAATTGTTGCTGCAATTTCTGGGAAAAACGAGGCAGCAGCTCTTCGGTTTTGGATTCAGATTTTCGAAGTTTTGGGCTGCTGCAACTGATTCGAATTATTGGACAGAAGCTAAAGGTTTTTCTTCTCGATTTTAAGGCTGAGAAGGGGCTGGCTTTTGATGTGAAAGTGCTGCCAAGGGTTGCACTATTTATAGCTAGAGATTGGGACAAAACTCAATGAGTTTTAGAGGTGCAACATTCAGAATTGAGGGGATTAGAATCTGATCAGATTTGATATGGTGTATCTCAGATTTATTTCGATCTTAGTTGCTGCTGGAGAGGTGGGAAGAATCGAAATTACTCGATTTAATTTGGTGAAGTTCTTGCCCAAGCTTATCGGAATTCATTCACTGATTTTCGAAGATTTGCTGCATAAACTTTGGAATTTTGCTTGCTGGATTTTGTCTATGGGATGCTGAATTTATGATGCAAGTTTCGACAATATGTATTGCAATTGGCAACAGATTTGGTTTGGTAAAATCGAAACCTGAGGTGCAATTTCTAATGAGTTTTGGCTTGATGACCAACTCCTAAAGATTAATAAAGATTTATTAATCAATGTTTATCCCTACAAGAACTCTTAAATCAATTTAATTAGAGTTTTAAACCTACTCAAACTCTTAATTGTCCAACTAATTAATTAAAGTTTTAATATGAATAAAGTACCTTAAGTAGATTTGATGACATCAAATCTTGGTAAAAATCTCGGGTTTTACATATGTAGTAATATTAATTTCCATAGGTCAACATATCAACCAAATTTATAAACTAAGAATAACCCATGATACCATTTCGGACATTCAATCACAATACATAGAAAGTTAACAAAAATTTCTCAAAGAAAAAGATTTGTGTGACACTAAACCTTGGAAGGTCACATTCATCAGGCTTCCATCTTCACTTAGATACCCAGAATCCAGCCTCCGATTGCTCTGGCAATCAAAACTTCGTCAATATATGGACAGGACCCATGTCTGTAAAGTGGATAATCTTCATCTTCCACCCATTTTCCTTGTAAATATCACAGATTTTCAAATGTTTCGCTACTGCATTGCTAATAATTCCATCAACTTCAGAGTTTGACAGAACGGTTTATAGACTTGGGTCATGTCCATACGTTGATGAAGCTGCAAAATACCAAGTGTGAGAATGCGTGCATAGGTCGATAGTTATTTAGTGGGGGAAAAACCATCACCCAGAGAAGCACGAATAAACAATTTCACCTAAAATTTGAAGAATTAACAAATATTCAGATCAAGGGATCAACATAAGCTAATAATTAATCAACTTGGTTATACAAATCGAATAAAAAGCATATTCAAGTAAACAAACGGAAAAAAATATATACGGTAACCTTTTGTGTTCAATGGCGTGGTACGGCGGCGAGCCTCGGCAAAGAGCCCTCAAATCGGACCCCAGCACTGTCATGAATGCATGTTCAAACCAAATATTAGCAATGAACAGAGTGTACACATGCTGTAATTGGATCCAATATTTCTTATATTTTAGGTTTGTGGACACGGCTGAAATATCTAAAAATTGTGAGAATGTGTGCAGAGGTCGATAGTTATTTAATCAAGAGAAAAAAGTCATCACTCAGAGGTGCAAGGAAAAACATTTTCAATGAAAAATTTAAGTCGATTGTTATTTAACCAAGGGAAAAAGCCATGACCCACAGACGCACGAAGAAACATTTTCAATGGGAAGTTTAAGAATTAACAAATATTCAGATCGAGGGGATCAAACATAAGAATCAACATGGTGATACAAATCGAATAAAAATCATATCCAAGTAAACAAACAAAAAAAAAACAACACGGAAAATTGCGTGTTCGGCGGCTTACTTGACTGCATTATAACGGTGGCGAGCCTCGGCTGAAAGAGCCCTCAGATCACACTCCAACACGTCGTGGATGCCTGCCCAAACCAAATATTAGCAACGCATATTGCAAAGTGAGATGTATATAGATAGACATAGATAAAGAGCACGCAATGCAAATGAGAAGGATTCAGTTTCTGAAAAATGGGAAAATGGGGGCGTGGGTATGTAGTTAGTGATATTTTTTAGGTAACCGCTGATATGAGAGGAGGGTACTGAAAGGAACGGGAAGCTGATAGGTTCATTTGGACGGTTTTTTCTTTTGAAAATTTATTTGGACGTTTTTGCCTCTTAATAATAGACATCAAAGTTATTTTGTTTGGGTTATATAGTAATTTGACATTGGTTCACTGGGTACGGACCAAGGTAGTTTTTCTAAGAGGTTTAGATATTATAATATAGTAAAGATAGTAAAGATACATTAAAACCTTCATACATTAATACATGATAAGTTGATAATTTCTCTCAAATAATATTTCTCCCCTGTACCAACTTAGGCCAGTTTAAAAAATCAATAATTTTGATAAATTAATAAGATAATATTTTTTATGAAGACCTTTATATAAATTTATAGTCTCGTTAATATCATAAATTAATAATTCACTAAAATTCCAGCCATAACTAGGACAATTTAGTAAAAATAAGAATCTATCATTATTTGTTCTTTATCGAAATTTAAATCTAGTTGGATTCAATCTTCTCATTGTATTCAAAAGCTTTGGTGTCGTATTCTCGAACTGCAGAAAACATTGTGAAGAGTTACTGCCGCTATGCATGCTTTCTTTCTCGTGATTGTACTAAAGGTACTGAATTATTGTCAGATTCATCATCAACGGGATTTTTAATGATACTATCAACAATGCAACGACAACCACTTGCCTCGTATTAAACCATCAAGACCACGTGAAACTTCCTGGAACATTTTTATCCGTATACATTTTCTACTGGATATATACCACGTGGGTGGATCAAGATTTTACCCCATTTATCAAGCACGAAACAACCGGACTGATGAGTTCTAGGACCAAGATGACAGTGACTTGAACATGTTTTCACTAGAACAACTCGAACTCCACTTGTTCGCCGGTAGCACTACAATCGATAAATCTTTTCTCCTTCTCCTGAGAAAGAACGCGCGGATATCCAAGATCAAAGAACTCAGGTATTTGAGGCGGAATGGCGCAGCGTATCAGTGCCCAGTTCAGACCATTGAAAAACGGATGCCGCTTGATCTCAGCAGCTCCGGTTTCCGTACCCAAACGATTCTGAGGGTCTTTCACCAACAGACCACGGATGAGATCCCTGGCTTGAAAACTAACAATTGGGGTATCCGGAAATTTGAGATTCTGCAGTATCACATTTGCTAACGTCTCTTCGTTTCCTGCACCTTTAAAGGGTGCCTTCCCATATAGAAGTTCGTAGAGAAAAACACCAAATGTCCACCAATCAACGGCACTTCCATGGCCTTCACCTTTGATTATCTCAGGAGCCAAGTATTCGTGTGTACCAACGAAGGAATTGGATCGTGCCTCGGTTGGTTCAACCACGAGTTGGGGTAAAAGTCTAGCCTGTGCTGCAGCATGAGCTTTTAGCTCTCTTGATCTTGCTGTGGCCCGTAAAAGCCGAGGGCTAAAGCATGATACTTTACATGACGGACCCGTACAGAAAGGGTCGATGCAGTTGGATCCCGCGCATGGACCGGACATCCTAGGTGGCTCTATTAGCAATGATGATGATTTCACAAGCGTCGGGTTGACAGAACATCTGAGAGAAAGGTCGAAATCCGATAGCATGATGTGACCATCTTCACGAACCAGAATGTTTTCGGGTTTAAGATCACGGTAAACTATACCGAGCATGTGCAGATACTCAAGAGCAAGAAGAACCTCAGCAACATAGAATCTGTAAGATTAAAATATCAGTAGAAAATCATACGACACAAGTTCAATAACTAGCAAAATTTTTGGTCCTGTAATTACATACCTTGCTGCCTGTTCAGGAAAGAACCGGCCAGGCTGTTTCTGTCGTAGGACGTGTAGATCTCCACCAGGACAAAACTCCATTACCAAACATGATAAATTGTCAGAGGTAAACTGGGCATATAGTGTCGGAAGAAACGGATGATCAAGCATTCTGAGTATCTCTCGCTCCGTTTGGGCCCGTGACATCTTCTTTCTTCTAACCAAGAACTCATTATCCATCACCTTTATCGCAAAAGGGCAGTTTGTCCCCAAAAGTTCAGCAAGATAAACCGTGCCAATGTCTCCCGAACCAAGTTTTTTCAACAAATTAAAGTGACTCAATCCTATGACACCGTATCGTTTCCTTATGAGGTTCACTGCTTCCCACCTCACATCCTTTGACATGTGCGGTCTATTGCTGCATGTTGATCCGCTTAGATTGCTCTCGTCACTAAGGATAGTTGTGCTACTACTAAAATCACAAATACTGCTCTTTGAGCTTTGTAAGATATCTCCTTTGTCACTGGATTTCAAGATCATGTTACCCTTAACAACGGGTGCACCTCTATTCTCCAAACTTTTGGGAATCAATTCGGGGTTTTTTGCATCAAAGTTCCGAGTATCCATAACCACATTAGCATCAGAAGTTTCTGAACGATACTCATTAGACTCCTTACATGGATCCCTTAAAGAACACTGACACCTTTCGCAGATCAATTGCCCGGAGCCATTATCTACTTCAGAGGATGTTTTTGAATTAGCTTCGTCTGATACTACTACTTTCTTTGATTTCTTTATAACAAGATTCTTGTTTATGATAATGGGCTTGACTGCACGAGAGGCACTTCTTGTTGTCTTGACATCCTTATTGCTTTTTATGGCACTCGATGGAGGTATATTGTGTAGTTTCCGTCTCGGCGTGGGTGCTTCTTTGTTCACTACTCTCAACGAAGTACAAGAATCCTTACATGAAGTAGCGGCCACCTTATTTGAACCAGAAGTTTTCTTATCCGGCCGTTTCATATTTTCTAGACCATTTGGCTGAGGCAAGGCCCGGGGTAAACTCCATTTTTCTTCTTTCGAACATAATATTTCTGCTTCAGCTTCTGAAACGGGTGAAATAATATTATGACGCACAGTAGATGATTTGGTACCATGAATGAATGAAGCAATTGGCAAACGTGGAGAAGAATTTGTACTTGGATTAGAGGACTTGGTCTTAGGGGATGGTAGGTTCCTAGGCAGGACAGAATTAGTACTTCGATTTGGGGACTTGGTCTTAGGCGCTGGCAGATTCTTAGGTAAGAACCGGGACATCCCAGGACTATCTCCAGTGGATTCAGTAGCAACCCCGACATTTTTAACACAAAAACTAGGAGAGCGGCCGGATTTTTGAGCAGTTGACCTCACCACAGATTCTTGAACGTGATAAGGTGGTGTGTCAGAAGAACATGAGGTTCCATACTCTGGCACCCGAGAAATTTCAGTTCTGCCTGCTCCACCTCCAGCAGGGTGTGAAAAATTTGAGATTTTCGCAGATTCTGAAATCCTAGGTGACGCGGGCTGCATCGATAACCGTTTCAGGGAAGCCATCTCTGCTGCCTGAGAAATGCACATTCCCCGTAGAGCCTGTTTCAGCGAGACGGGCTCTGAAAATCCAATTCCCGGCGAATAAGAACCAGCAGCTCGCATGGGCTTCTTTGAAGCATTTCTCCATGAGTCTGAAAGATCCAGACTTTTACATGTTCTGATATCCACTGCTTCAAAAAGCTTGTTTATATCATTTTCAAAAGCTTTATTGGATCCCTTTTTCAAGATTGGTGGCTTCTGCTCTCTGTTCTGTCGCCGAGCTAAATTTGGTTCATCCTTTACCTCAACTATTTCACAAGATCTACCGAAAGAATCCATATACTTAAAACTCCCTAAGATGATGGATCCAGTGAATTTAGGACCAAATTTTGAAAAAGTCTTAAAACCAGAAAATCACAGCCGTTCATCTCTGAAAAAACCCACAGACGATTCAGGGACACAGGACCACAGTATTACATGGAATAAAATTTCTCATAATTACAAAAATATCATCTTCTTTACATCCTTCACCAACTCCTTCCTCAATATTCAGTTGTCGCAATCTTGACCACCTGAATAAAAAAGATTACCCAAACCAACCACTAATATTATTACAAGTCTTTGCACTTCCTAAACCCAGAATTTTTTTTCAATAATATATTGTCATCCAGAGGATAATTGCCAAAAAAATAGAAATTCTCAAGTGACGGAAGTATTTTGGTGGAAAAGCACATCGAAATTGCACTTTTGAAATAACACGTACTGCAGATAATGGATCGTAAGTTATGAAATCAGGATATGTTGTTAATCAGTAAATGATATTTTCATCTTTTTCAAAAAACAAACACACAAACAAAGTGCATTAGCTTAGAAAAACATTGTCACAGAAAAGAAGAAAAAAAAACATATTTTTCAAGAACTCGTACATTTCAAGATAAAAAACAGATTAGCAACATGACATGTGCTAAACTATGGTACCTAAAGAGATCCACAGCTCCGCAGACTCACAGGAAAAAGAAGTTTTCTCCTTTATTTTAAATGAAATTCAACCCGTCACTTTTTCCCTGGTCTATTTTTGCTGCTTCTTTATAGTTGCATTGCATCACATACACAAACAGAAAAAGAGAACCCTAAAGAAAAGACTGGGTTTCTTCTGATTCTCGAGAAGGTTATTCGGTGGACTATGATGGGAGGAGAGAGAAGTCGAAACATTTCTGTTTCTCTCACTACAAGCTATTCATTAATTTTCACTTGTTCTCATATTTTTATCCCACCACAATTGATGGGGAAGGTATTGATTGGTCCAGTTTAAATGACTTTTGGAGTCTGGATTTCGATATAATCATTTACATTTTCTTTTTTAAATTTTTATTTTACCAGAAAGTCATCAGATGTGTCAAGAAAACAAATTAGTCATTAATCAAACTTACCAAAATAAAATCAAATAATTTAATTGTCCGTTTCAAGTGATTTGACTGACGTTTGTTGGGTTGTTTTTTCTCAGTCCTCGTTGGTTTCATTGTTGCTGTTCTTAAGGGCACTGCCCTCAGGACATCATCCACCATCCATTTAAAATCTTTTTTTTTAAAGATTCCAAATGAATGGTGATGATGCCTCTAAGGGCACTACCCTTAAAGGCATCATCAAACAAACCGTCATCATTGTGGATCCAATCGTGATGTGAGTTTCAAATAAAATATAGTGTGATGTCCTGATAATAATTTTTTTTAAAAAATTATTATTATCAAAATAATTATTGACTACCAAAATAATTTTCATAAATTGAATATAAAAAGTATTCTGAGAATAATTATTCTTTTTAACAATCTTAAATATAAGATGTAGGAGACTCGAACTTGAATAATTACAGAAGAATTTTAGTGATTAGCTAATAAACCACTATCCTAATTGTCCTGTATTAATAATAGTTATCTTTTATGAATAGTCTCAAAGTAACCCGATTAAGGATTTGGAACTTGGAAGCATTTCTCCGCATCTTGCCATTATTTAATTTATAATATAGTTGAAGTTATTGTTATAAAAAAATTTAAAGATATTAACCATTTCAAATATTTTGTTTAGTTTAATCATTCATTCCAACAATCTGCAGTTTGGGAAATCATATACATGTACCTTTCGTATAACCATATGTTATTATTTATCAAGCATATTGTTTGTGAAATTTTTGTATTCATTGAATTGGTCAATGTATCAACGACGATATTATTTTCATTATAGAATATATGTTTGATGTTCTATTTAGTTCAAAATGATTGTGTATATCAGTTCTACACGTTAACACGGACTTTTAAAATTTTTAGAATATAACACTGTTGAGACGCATCACTGTTGAGACGCATCACGCATCTATATATATTATATCAATGTTATATGCTAAAGGTAATATTTCATTATTCTAATATCAATTTAATAGCCCAATTTTTTGAAAAAAATGTTTATTTAAAAGACACTTGTGTTTACTTTGAGTACAATGATTCTAATCCATGCCTGCTTGATAACCAAATATTTGATGGGCCACACGTTTCAGTTTAAGTAATAGAAATCAAATCTCACTAGCCATTTTATATTACAAAAATGCACATAAAATAATTGTGTGCACTGTCTTCGTAAGTCATAAATGCCACTTCTTTATTTTTAAGTTCTTGGATGCACGTTTTAAACAAACATCGACGACATAAGTTAATGTAATAGGTAGGAATGACAATGGGTCGGGTATGGGACGGGTTTGGCCAATCTCACGACCCGCCCCGCTACACATAAAACCCGGACCCGCCCCGCCCCGGTTCCAGTTTTTTTTTTTTTTTATATTTTTAAAAAAAAAAATTAGCTAGAAATCAATTTTGAAACACAAAAGTTGAGTTTTGTGATTAAATTTCATGTTTTCTCTAGTAAATATTTATAATAAACATTGTAAAACTATCTTTAAACTACTAAATATTTATTAATTTGCTCTTATTTCCTTCAAAATGTCCAACTTTTTTAACATGAACACATGAATTTTGATATAAAATTAAATAATGACACTTTATTGTTCAATCAAAGAAGTAAAATGTATAATCTATATCATATTTTTTTTAAAAAAAATTAAAAATGTATAGCGGGGCGGGTCCGGGGCGGGTTCGGCCAATCCCAGGACCCGCCCCGCCCCGCTTCCAAACCCAGTTGAAGCGGGTCCAGACCCGCCCCATCGGGGTGGGTTCCATACGGGTCCGAGTTTGGACCCGTCCCATTACCATCTCTAGTAATAGGGACATTTTACCAAAGGGAGTTTTAATTAATGGAGGATTATTTGGCTTCTTCAAAGGCAAAAAAGGACTAAGACAGGGAGATCATCTTTCTCCCTTCTTATTTGCTTTGTGTATTGAATATTTCTCAAGACTTTTAAAACTTGCTACTACCAACCCAGATTTTAATTCACATCTGTTGGCCCCAGGTGCGCTAATATGAGATAGAAAATAGTGAAAATGAAGAATAAAATGGACACCAAAATTTACGTGGAAAACCCCTAAAATTATTATGGTAAAAACCACGTGCAAGATGAAAAGATTCCACTATAATATTTTGTGGGTTACAACATCTCTCTATCTTTCAAAGAGAACAACACTATCAATATAGGAGCAACACTACCAAATATTATAGAATACACACTCAAATGTAGAAATATGAGAGAACACTCTGAAATTGGATAATTTAGAATGAAAGAAATGAGCTCTATTTATAGGATTGAATATGTGCATTAAATGCACATCTCTCAACTGCCATCTCCTGAACTCTCACCTACCAACCACCCACGTTAATTGTGGGTGGACAAGTCAACATTTCTCCCACTTGGAGATTTGATTGAGAATCAAGCACATCTCCACACCCTTCAATCTTGCATTATCCTGCTGCTTATGTGTTTGCCAGGCCACTTGAGGATCCGCACCACTCAAACTTATCAGCACTAACCGGATTCGTCAGAAAATCAGCTATGTTCTCCTTCGTATAGATCTTCTGCATATCCACACTTCCATCTTCCACTACTTCACGAACAAAGTGAAATTGAACGCCAATGTGTTTAGTTCTGGAATGAAAGGCTGGATTCCTTGCAATGTGCAAGGCACTCTGACTATCACAAAATAAAGGAACTTTCTCTTGTTTATGTCCAATCTCCTCCAGTAACCTTTGAATCCATATCGTCTCCTTGCAAGCTTGAGTAGCTGCCATATATTCTGCCTCCGTTGTAGATAACGCCACAACTGTTTGCAGTTTTGAAACCCAGCTTACTACTCCTCCTGCAAGTGTAAACACATATCCAGTGGTAGATTTTCTTTTATCTGGATCACCTGCATAATCTGAATCTACATAGCCCCTGAGTGTAAAATCTGATCCTCCATAACATAATGCAGCATTCGAGGTACCCGTAATGTATCTAAGGATCCTCTTAACCGTGCTCCAATGCTCTCTTCCAGGATTCGCCATGTACCGACTAACTGCTCCCACTACTTGTGCAATGTCTGGTCTTGTACAGATCATATTGAACATTAAACTTCCCACCGCTGATGCATAAGGTACTGGAGACATCTCAATCCTCTTTGCTTCACTGCTAGGACTCATATCGGATGATAACTTGAAGTTAACAGGAAGATGGGTAGAAATTGCTTACAATCTTGCATGTTGAAGCGTTGCAAGATTTTCTTCAAATAGTTTTTTCTGGGAAAGCCAAATCTTTCTGTTACTTCTGTCTCGGTGAACTTGCATCCCTAGAATCTTATTTGTCGGACCCAAGTCCTTCATATCAAATTTCCTAGCCAATTGTGCCTTCAATTCTTGGACTCGGTCATTGTTGGGGCCTGCGACCAACATGTCGTCCACGTACAACAATAAAATGATTTAATAATCATTCCCAGATCTCTTGTAATATGCACAAGGATCTGCATTAAATCTGTTGTACCCAAGGCTCATGATATAGGAATCAAATCTCTTGTACCAACACCTCGGCGTCTGTTTTAGACCGTACAGAGATTTGTTCAACCTGCAAACCAAGTTCTCTTTGCTTATTTCAGCAAAACCTTCTGGTTGGAGCATATAAATTTCTTCTTCAAGATCTCCATGAAGAAAAACCGTTTTCACATCTAGCTGCTCTAGATGTAGGTCAAATACCGTACAAAACGCCAATACTACTCTGACTGTAGTAAGTCAGACCACAGGAGAAAATATCTCATTGAATTAGATACCTTCCTTCCGAGCATATCCTTTCACCACCAATCTTGCACGATATCTTTCCACTTGGTTGCTACCATCACGTTTGATCTTATAGACCAATCTATTATCGATGGCTTTCCGTCCTCGTGGTAGTGTAACAAGATCCCAAGTTTTATTCTGGTCCAAGGCCTCCAATTTTTCCTGCATAGCTTGCATCCATCGGGATATATCCGAACTTCCGAATAGCCTCTGTCAGCAAGCAGTATGCAATATTGCTTTCAGTATCATAATCTGAAAGCCAAACCGGTGGTCTCCTCTCGCGAGTAGACTGCCGAACTTTGAGAACCTCTGACTCATCTGGTTCTTGTTCATCGTGCTCTGGTAATACCTCAGAAGAAACTTAATCTTCTTCTGTCTTATTTTCCACCTGAATTGTAGTAGTATCTGAATTCAGTGTGCCTTTGTCTGTCTCCATTCACTTTATCTTCCTCGAAGATAACATCCCTGCTGATAATAAGTTTTTGGGCAGTGAGATACCACAAACGACACCCCTTAACACCATTAGCATAGCACAAGAAGATGCACTTTCTGAATTTTGAATCCAACTTTGATCTTTCTTGTTCGTTGTACAAAACGTACACCGGACTTCCAAATGTATGTAGCCGAGAATAATCCTCTGGCTTGCCTATCCATACCTCCATCTGAGTCTTCAGATCAATCGCCACTGATGGAGATCGATTGATAATATAACTGTCGATTTTGACTGCTTCTGCCTAAAATGACTTGGCTAGACCCGCAGTCTTCAGCATAGCCCTTGTTCTATCCAACATGGTTCTATTCATCTTGTGGGGTCTTCCCACCTTAACTGTGTTATAGTGACATAAGAAGGACTAATCATGCATTAAATAACATCTTAAGGTTCCGGTTGTTACATGAGCTAACAGGATTACAGGCCAAAATACAAAACTTCAAAAATAATTCATTACATTCCCAAAAGAATGTCAACATTTAGGTTTACACTACTCCTAGAGTAGATACTAGTCATGACTTGAATCCTATACATTCCTGTGTTCCTCGTAGCTTACTGCCTCAACCCGACCCTTAGTCCTTTAGTCCAAAAGTGTACCTACAGGGACAACACATCATGAGCATATACAATCTTACTTAACATCATAAAAACATTACAGTAAATGCATGCAATCTTGGTTAAGTAAATATGTTGGTTATTTCATTAACTTCTTTTTGTTGTCCCTGATTCATATTCATGCATATGAGCATCTTACCCTGTGGCATCTTACCACATAATAACATCGTATGGCCTCTTACCATATGGGCATCTTACCCCGTGGCATCTTACCACATAATAACATCGTATGGCCTCTTACCATATGGGCATCTTACCCCGTGGCATCTTACCACATAATAACATCGTATAAATATACAAACATCTTATAGCGTCATCATTTCATCATAAATACTCATGCGATAAAAGCATAGTCGTAATGTAGAGATATGTTTTACCGTCCGATGCCCGTACGCCTCTTACGTACCTTTTCAAAAGGAGGAGGAGTCAACAGACTTTATCTCCTTGATTGTGCTGGTACCTGAGATGGTTCTACAAAACCACATAATACCATATTAAATGCCTCAATACAATCTCATATCATAAACTTAACAAAATAAAACATCATAAAAATTTTCAACATTCTGCCTCTCTCGATCGATCGGCCCCAAGGTCTCGATCGATCGAGAAAATATGCAAAACAGTGCCCAAACTCTCTGCCTCGATCGATCGATCGAAATAATTTACCGATCGATCGAGGAGCTTCACCGATCGATCGGCACCTGAAATTCAAACCATGCCTAAAAGCTTCTGCCTCGCTCGATCGATCGGGACCAGAATCTCGATCGATCGAGCGCTCTGAAAAATCGAGACTTCTCCAGATTTTTGAGCACCTCATTTCATGGCATCAAAACTACTTCATAATACATCATACTTGCTCAAACAAACATGCTAGGAACTTCACAAAACTTCCATGTAGGTACTTAAATCAAAGGTTCTACAAGACCTAAGCTAGCATGCATCATAACATCATCATAAACTTAGATCTCATCCAATCTTTACAGAAAACAGAGCATGCATCTCTTTGCCCAGATTTTCGAGCATATACTTTCATAACTAGAAATCTATCACGTAAAACATGTAATATGTTCAAGCAAACATGCTAATATCTACATAATACTTTCATGTAATCACCCATACCAAGGTTTCACCCAAACCTAAACTTAGCATGCATAAAAACAACTCAACAAAACCCAAACTTAACCAAAGACTCCGAAAAACAGAGTACCCATCCTTACCCCTCTTCTTGCTCCTCTTTTTGCAAGGACTTTGAACACTTTCACCAAGCTTTCCTTGCCTTAAAGCAGCTTATTCTGGGACAAAAATGGGGGAGAGGAGGAGGAGATGGAGGTTGATTGGAAGGCATGAGTGGTAGCATGGGTTGGGCAAGTGGGGGGCATGGGTCAAACAAGTGGGGGGAAGGGGTGAGGTGGCCGAGTGATTGGGGGGTGGGGTGGTGTGGTTGGGTGCCATGTGGTGTTTAATTGTGCCCCGGTATTTAGCACGATGCATTAAAATATCCTAACTCGATATTTTTCATCTTTATTTAATTAATACATCCTCTAAAACACTCAACATGCTTCCCACGTCATACCATCATAACATAATCATATCCCCCAATTAAATGCACCACAACCCTCTTAAACACATCGTAAATTATCATCATAGCACATAATTACATGACATTTCGGGGGTGTTACATTACTCCCCTACTTATAAGATTTCGTCCTCGAAATCCACATGCATCACCATATCGAAACTAAACATAAAAACATACTAGAGAAGAGTTCCGGATAGTGCTGCACCATATGTCGTTCTGTCTCCCACGTAGCCTCCTCGACACCCCGACGATCCCACTGAACTTTGACCATCGGTATAACTTTGCTTCGTAATCTGCGATCCTCTCGATCCAGAATCTTGATTGGTCGTTCCACGTAGGACACATCTGAGTCTAACTGAACTTCAGTAGGCTGTAATACATGAGACGGGTCTGGCTCATACTTCCGCAACATAGAGACATGGAAAACATCGTGTATGCCAGATAAAGATGGCGGTAGAGCCAAACGATATGCCAATGTACCGATTCGCTGCAATACTTCATATGGCCCGACATACCTCGGAGATAATTTTCCCCGCATCCCAAAACGAACCACACCCCTAAAGGGCGAGATCTTTAAGAAGACTTGTCTCCTAACTGGAATTCCAGCGGTCGTCGCCGCTTATTGGCATAGGCTGCTTGCCTATCCTGGGCCGCTTTCATCTTCTGGCGTATCAACTTTATCTTATCTTTCATGCCCTTGATCATATCCGGTCCTCCGACCGCTTTGCTAGACAAGTCCTCCCAATACAGCGGTGACCTACATCGTCATCCGTAAAGAGCTTCAAAAGGAGCCATTTGAATGCTCGCCTGATAACTGTTATTATAGGAGAACTCCACCAGCGGCACTGAATCCTGCCACTGAGTATCAAACTCCAAAATACATGCCCTCAACATGTCCTCGAGCGTCTGAATGGTATGCTCTGTTTGACAGTCTGTCTTAGGGTGATAGGTCGTACTCAGTCTCACCTCTGTGCCCAAAGCTGTCTGGAGACCCTCCCAGAAATGTGAAGTGAACCTCGGGTCTCTGTCAGACACTATCGAGACTGGAATACCATGCAATCTTACCACATCCCGTATATACATCTGAGCCATCTTCAAGTATGTGAATGACATATTGTAAGGGATGAAATGAGCCGTCTTCGTCAGCCTATCTACGATCACCCAGATCGCATCAAATCCTGAGGCCGTCCTTGGCAAGTGGGTCACAAAGTCCATAGAGATATGCTCCCACTTCCATTCGGGTACCTCTAAGCTCTCCAGCTCGCCACCAGGCCTCTGCCTCTCTGCCTTTACCTGCTGGCAGATCAAACATCTTTTAACAAAAGCAGTCACATCACGCTTCATGCGTCTCCACCAGAATTGACTGCATAAGTCATTGTACATCTTCCTTCCTCCTGGGTGGATACTGAACCGACTACTATGAGCTCGCTCCAATATTCCTCTACGCAACTCTGGTGTATCTGGGACTACCCATCGGTTGCCCAGTCTCAAGGAATCATCCTCAGCCACTTTGAACTTGGATGGCTGACCTTGAAGTACCAATGATGTCCACCTCTGAACCTCATCATCCGACATCTGGGCCTTCCTGATCGCCTCAAATATGTCTGGCTCTGCCAATAAGGTCGACACTCGCATAGGCGACGTGTCTACATCGAAATCATAGCCCAGATGGCAGTAAGAAGTCATCAAAGCCGACAAGCACATAGCATCCTCAGCAGTACTCTTCACCTTCCGACTTAAGGCGTCTGCTATCAAGTTTGCTTTACCAGGATGGTACTCAATCTCACAGTCATAGTCCTTGAGTAAATCATCCACCTTATTTGCCTCATATTCAACTATGCCTGAGTGAATAAGAACTTCAGGCTCTTATGGTCCGTAAAGATGGTAAATGAAGTACCATAAAGATAATGCCGCCAAATCTTCAAGGCGAAGATGATAGCCGCCAGCTCCAAATCATGAACTGGGTATCTGGTCTCATGAGGCTTCAACTGCCTCAAAGCATAAGCCACCACATGCTTATCTTGCATCAACACACATCCCAAACCTTGCAGTGATGCATCCGTATACAAGGCAAACCTCTTATTCTCAGACGGAATTACCAACACCGGCGCTGTAGTCAAGCGGCGTTTCAGTTATTGGAAACTTTCCTCACATGTCTTAGACCAAAAGAAGGGGACTCCTTTCTGAGTCAGCTGTGTCAGGGGTTTGGCAATCTTTGAAAAACCCTCGACGAAACGTCGGTAATACCCTGCCAAACCGAGAAAACTCCGTATTTCCGGTACAGAAGTGGGTGCAGCCCACTCCATCACAGCCTCAATCTTCCTGGGATCCACAGATATCCCACTGCTAGATATAACATGGCCTAAGAATACCACGCTGCTCAACCAGAACTCGCACTTGCTGAGCTTTGCATATAGCTGATGATCCCTGATGATCTGGAGTACTGTCCTCAAGTGCTCCGCGTGTTCTTCTTCAGTCCAGAAGTAGATAAGTATATCGTCAATGAAGACTATGACGAACTGATCCAAAAATGGCTGGAACACCCTGTTCATCAAACTCATGAAAACAGCTGGGGCGTTTGTCACCCCAAAAGGCATGACTAGGAATTCATAGTGCCCATATCTAGTCCTGAAAGTTGTCTTCTGAACATCATCTTCTCGTACTCGTATCTGATGATACCCCGATCTCAGATCGATCTTACTGTAGAGCCTCGTGCCCTACAACTGATCAAACAAGTCATCGATCCTCGGAAGTAGATACTTGTTCTTCACTGTGGCCTTATTCAGTTGCCTATAGTCAATGCATAGACGCATCGATCCATCTTTCTTCTTAACAAATAAGACAGCTGCACCCCAGGGCGATACGCTAGGGCGTATGTAGCCCTTGTCAAGGAGTTCTTGTAACTGAATCTTTAACTCTCTTAGCTCCGCTGGTGCCATCCTATACGGGGCACGAGAAATGACAGACGTCCCCGGTAGTAACTCAATCCCAAACTCGACCTCTCTTGTCGGTGGGAATCCTGGAATCTCCTCTGGAAAAACATCAGAAAACTCTGCCACTACGGGCACATCCTCAACCTTTAACTCTTTCCTCTTTTCCGTAATATCAACAGCATAGATAAGATATCCTGTATGGCCTCGTTCCAATAATTGTGCCATCTTGACAGTAGATATCAACAGAATCTTTGGAAAGAACCATCCCCAAAGAATGTCCACTGGACTCCCATATCAGACCTGAATCGGACAGTCCTCTGACTGCAGTTCACGACTGCCTGATACCTGTTCAGAACATCAATACCTACAAATACAGTCGAAGTCTGACATCACCAGAACAATTAAATCTGACCTTAGCTCATTATCCTCAAAATAAATGAGGCCATCATAGATAATCCGATCAGTAATTATACTTCTTCCAGCGGGGGTCGAGACCATAAGAGGCATGGGCGACGGAGAAGTGCATATGTGGTGCATTTCCACAAAACTCGTCGACACAAAAGAGTGTGACGCACCTGTGTCTATCAATATAAAAGCAGGGTGTGATGTCCAGATTATTATTAATCATTAGTTGGACTAAATATGATTTGAATTTTTTGATAATTAATTTTAGAATTAATTAGAAGTGGAATTGACCAAGTGAAGGTCAACTGGCAAATTAATCGGATCCTAAAATATTTTGAGATTGTAAACTATACTCCGATAATATTTTAGAGATAAATTAATTAAAATGAAGAACTTAAGTTTTGGGTTTTTGGGGTGTGTATAAATCCCAATCGTTGTCTAAAAATAATTATCAGTGCACCGGTGACACTTCGATGTACAAAACCGGGTTAGGATACAAAAAAAATAAATATGTTATGTTGGCATTTTCGGACACACATTAAAAGGTGTAAAATCGCGCACAGAAATCCCGAACCCCTTCTCCTCCCGCGCGATACCTGACCCCTCGCCACTAAACCGCCGCGCCCGCCGCCGTCCGAGCTCCTTCCGGCGCGTCCGAACCGCCGCCGCCTTCGTATCTCCCAGGCGCTTCTTTCCATACCAATATCGTGAAGTTTCGTCGCCGATCGCGTCCGGATCTTGCAAGAAAGTGCGAGGTTCAAAATCACGATTTCGTCCGATTTTGGAGCGATTTTCTTCCGATTGTTTTGTGGGTAATTCTCGTCGTCCCTTAGTCGTTACTCCCCTGAAATCCCACGAATTTTTGATGAACTTTGGTTCGATTTTGATGGCATTTTTCGTAGGGTTGCTCGAGTGTGTGCAGTGTGTGCAGCAGTGTGTGTGCGTGTGTGTGTTTCTGCGTGTGGGTGTGTGTCCAGCATGTGTTTGTGGATGAAGATGGTGTGTATGTGTGTTCCAACATGTATTGGTATAGGTACAAGGCTTCTATATATGTTGTGCCTCGTGGTTTGGATGATGTTTTGTTCATGTAAAAGGTTAACTTAAATTAGTGTAATGGGTTAAGGCGGTTATGTGACGATAAATTGAGTATGAACAATTGGGAATTGGATAGCATGAAAATGTTATTAATTGTAGGGATTTAATCATAACTCACATTATTGAACGGATAATTGTTGAAAATGAATTGGTGATTAAATGTCGTGACTTAGAGTCATTGTTGTTAAAAGGTGAAGACTAGATTCATGCTAGTATGTGTTGACATGGAATAGAGTTATGGTGATATTTATGCTCAAGTGGATAGCATGACATGTATTAATGATTTATGTCACTTTATTGAATTACCACCCTTAGTAGTGAGTTCTAAATCAAGAATTATGGAACCAATGCATCTTTAAATTGTTAAAGTTGAATTTAATCAATAAATGACTTTGTGTTGGGATTAAGGGAATTGGATTAAAGGGATAGAATCTCTTATCTACATGGATCCCTTCTTCCGTGTCTTGGTTTGAATCACCTCGGTGTGAGTTTGAATAATCGTGGAACGTGTTAATTGGCTTAATTGGATTGTTTTAGTTAGACACTAGTTGTATATTATTATACATACACCTTGCATTTCCTTTCCCTCTGTTGAACTAGTATGTCTAGGGAACTACGATGCGAGTTGGGCGTGATCTTGCACGTATGGGTGTGTGTATCCCGCATCATGTGTGTGATGTAGCGGATGGTGGGAGATGATGGGGTTTTGCATTACCAATGTAGTATCATGATTCATGTGAGGATGCGTGCATCCAAAGTATTGATTATGATTTGTTTCATAATATCGAGTTATTGATTTGTGATATGGAAATGAAAGTAAGAATTATTTGATGGATGTTCATTGCTCGAATTATGAGCTAATATTGAATTGATGTTCGATATAGACTCTACAGGAGACTTCGGACGTTGCTGAGAGCTTGTTCATGTTGTCTACTATAAGGTACGTGGTGACGTACGAGCAGGTATATCTAGTATCTATACATTCATGTATACATGCAATTTTGAATATGATGTTTCAAGTAAGTGTTTGACTTTAATATCATATACGAGCTATGGGGGACACGTAATGGTACGTGGTCCAATTTTATTTGTTGAGTAGTAATGCCGTGGGCATGAGCTATATGAGAAAGTATTGGGAATGAGATGGTGGGATAACCAGGGTTACATTTGGATAACCAGGTTCACATTGATGTTGAATTATTTATGTTTGAGCATAAATAATATTGTCGTTGTATTGAATTCATAAGTGTTGTTGAGTATTACTTTTTCAGTGACAATACTAAACTTGACATTATGAAGTATGTGAGTTTGAAACAGGAACAGTGTGTGGAAGCCATACAAATTCGGAATTGTACAGGGAGTATACTTTATAAGTTTTGCATAATTTAGATTATTGCATTATGATTTTGTATGTTGATTTGTGATTCAATATTGAGTGGGGAGT
Source organism: Haberlea rhodopensis (assembly GCA_907163345.1). NCBI lineage: Eukaryota > Viridiplantae > Streptophyta > Magnoliopsida > Lamiales > Gesneriaceae > Haberlea > Haberlea rhodopensis. The sequence goes on along the minus strand of CAJQUN010000005.1, from coordinate 6,741,348 downwards.
GTGCTCACCCTGTGTGGGGGCTGTTTCTGTTGAAACAGGTACAACAGGTACGATGCTGTTTTGGAGTACTAGGCTCGAACCTTGTTGGATGATGCTTCCAGAAGCATAGTATGTGATTGAGTCGATATACGAGGTTGAGCGGTTGGTATTTATACTAATTATGCATCCGGATGTGTATCCGTTATTCGTTGCTCTTCCGTGAGCACTTGTATGTGTATATGGACTGTATAAGGGTGTTGAAACCCACTGTTGTTGTCTTATTAGTGTGATGTCTTCCCTGGCCGGGAATTTAATGTGTTTCTATATTCTGTTTAATGTTGCGTTGTCCCTGGTCGGGAATTATATTATGTGATGAGTTTTTATTTCCGGTTAGCTCAGTTTGTGGGGAGACTCTGCCCAAATTTTTATCAAAACCCACAATGCAAAAGTGGTGTAATGGGGTTGGTAAAGGGTAAAATCTTTGAGTCTATTTATTGGTAGAGTTGATCATATAATGTTGAATTGTGGGAAACATGATATGATTCTTTTTAAAGAATGAAAAGAAAATGAAAAATTTATACACATACGACGTCATAAATGAACTAATGACGAGTTTAAGTGTTGGGGCCTTACATTAGTGGTATCAGAGCAGTGGTTGCTCATTGGGGCTGTTGAGGGCCTAGGAAGTTATTGATAGCACATATTTATGCATGATGGCATTAATGTTATACGACATGACTAATTGTTTATGTGCTTTTATGTTATGAAAAGTGGTATTGCTAACCATTGTGGTTGCAGGAATCGTGTGGAACACGATAGGATGGCATTAATAGTAATGTCTAACACTCTATATGTTACGTGCCAAGGAATCTGATTGGTAAGAAAATCAGGGAAAAGAAAGATATGATGTATTGTCTGAGGACAGACCGGGTGGACAACCGACAGTGGAATACTTCGGTATGGTCTCAATTATTATTGAATATACTAATGCGTTTGTTCATGTAATGTTCAAGCAAGGAAGGTACGTAAGACGCGTACGGGCATCAGACGGTAACATATTCTTACACTATGACTATGCTATAATTACAGAAGTATTTACGATGTTTATGATGATGATTAGGATAAGTAAGTATATGATGATGATGTCTATGATGAATAAAGACGACAAGATGTTTACGACGATATTATGATAGATGAAGATAATTTCTACGATGAATAAAGATGACAAGATGTTTACGATGATGTTATTATAAATAAGTTTATGATGATGATGTTATGATAAATGAAGATGGTATGACGTTTACGATGATGACTATGATAAGTAATGATGATGTTAATATGATGTTTATAGAATGATATGATGTTTATAAGGTGGTAAGATGCCACAGGGTAAGATGCCCATATGCATGAATATGAACCAGGGAAAATGAAAAGAAGTTAATGAATAACCAACAAGCTTACTCAACTATGATTTCGTACATTTACTGTTATATCTCTAAGATAATGATGCTATAAGATGATGATGTTTATATGATGATGATGTTACAAGATGATAATGTATGTTTAACTATGTTACTTAGAATGGTTGAATGTCCGGTGGTCATTATGGGCAAGCGAGGAAGGTCTTGCCGCTCACATAGCTGATGAGCGATGGGGTACATCCGCTATCAAGGTGTAGCGATGGGTATCATCCGCTGATGAGCGATGGGGTACATCCGCTATCAAGGTGTAGCGATGGGTATCATCCGCTGAGCGATGGGGTACATCCGCTAGGTGTAGCGATGGGTATCATCCGCTGAATAAAGAGATACATCCGCTATCAAGGCGTAGCGATGGGTATCATACGATGTGTTATGTCGAGCGAGGGGGCCAATTGTGCCGCTGTCATAATGGAACCCGGACAGTCCCATTTCTAATTAACATAGTTTGTTGTGAGTATATATGTGAATATGATGATTATGATGATGTTTATGATGATAGCGATGCCTCATTCCGCTATATTGATTGGCGATGGTTCTTTCCGCCAGATGTATTGATAGCGATGGTTCATTCCGCTATATTGATTGGCGATGGTTCTTTCCGCCAGATGTATTGATAGCGATGGTTCATTCCGCTATATTGATTGGCGATGGTTCTTTCCGCCAGATGTATTGATAGCGATGGTTCATTCCGCTATATTGATTGGCGATGGTTCTTTCCGCCAGATGTGTTGATAGCGATGCCTCATTCCGCTATATTGATTGGCGATGGTTCTTTCCGCCAGATGTGTTGATAGCGATGCCTCATTCCGCTATATTGATTGGCGATGGTTCTTTCCGCCAGATGTGTTGATAGCGATGCCTCATTCCGCTATATTGATTGGCGATGGTTCTTTCCGCCAGATGTGTTGATAGCGATGCCTCATTCCGCTATATTGATTGGCGATGGTTCTTTCCGCCAGATGTATTGATAGCGATGGTCCATTCCGCTATATTGATTGGCGATGAGTTATACCGCCGGGTATTGATAGCGATGCCTCTCTCCGCTATTATGTGGACGATGATTCATGCTCAGGTGTATAGCGAGGTTTCATGCCACCTATTATATGACGAGGTATCATGCCGTCGATTCTATAGCGATGGACTGTGCCGCTATATATACAGCACAGGATTTTGCCGCCTTCGAGCGATGGGTACTGATTACGTATTATTATTGAGCGACGGAGATAGGTATGCCGCTATCTTGTTGGCGATGAGGTATGGGATATTGCTATTCTATTTAGCATTATTATAGCTGGCATGCGTTGTTATACATGTTTTATTATGACTATTTTACTAGCATGATGATGGATGACATATGTTGATGTACATGGACCGTCACGAGTTGACTGGGTTGTTTAGATGTCATTGTTGACATGTATCGTCACTAGTTGACGATACCTTAGATGCCATGAGTGGGCATGTGTCGTCACGGGATGGCATGAGTATGTCACGGGATGACGCATGATTACTACGAATGTCGTGTGTGGACATGTGTTCATTGTGAATATTCATGATTAATGAATTAATATGTTTCGAGGATGAGTTAAAGATTGATATAAATTGCGTAATAAAACATGCAACTAATTCTTATGTTAAATTTCAATCACCCTATGTGATAATGTGCAGTAACATGTTGTGTATAGAACTGCGAGAAACTTATGATACAGGAATTAGTGTTTGATGACAGAAACATTATGGATGTCGAAATGCGTAAATGACAAGGTACGTGTTATGTTACTAGTATTTGAGAAATACTAACGGGATTGTTTTGGTACTTGTCCTATGACAGATAATAATTGGGTGTAGTAATATGGAAATGTTGATACTTAAGAGTATGTGAGTGCTGTGATTAACATGATATTATGGTGCCATTGTGTATTGTAGATGATTCCATCTACAAAGGTATGTCACGAACTATTCGATATTGATGTTGATGCCTTGTGTTAGATGAGTATAATCGTGACATGAAAATATTGGTGTTAAGCCATTTATCATGATTGATACTGATGGTCTGTGGCTATGGGTGTGTATCATGCGCATATATGTATGTGAGAATGACTAATGGCTTTTCTAGTCATTACCTTGCACCAGATAATAGCCAGGAGATGATATATGGAAGATTGATGCGTAAAGGCTCAAGAGTACCGTTACTTCATACGGATGATGGTGATGATGTGAGGATAAGTTGCATACATTTGCAACGACACAGGTATGAAGTTAATTAAGATAATGTTGATGTATGGTCATATATTCTTGAATATACATGATATGCATGGATTGCATGATTTATCGATTTTATGATGTGTACTATGATGAAAGTAAACTGTGACAGATTTAGATCTTGTGCAAGGAAACTGTACCGATGCGATTACACAGGTACTGAAGTATGACAAGAAGTGCTTGATTGCTAAACGGTGTAAGTGTTGACTTTTATGAACTGTTAGCAATTTCCTTGATAAGTTAATTATAGGAATGAACTTTTGAAATGTAAACAAATTGAACAAGGCAAGTATGATGTTAACCTCGTATTGATTACATGAATAGAGGAATTCATGTATTAGATTATTAAATACTAATGTTGGGATGGAGTAAAGTGATGTGAATTGCAGTATTGCGATCGTTGGTGCAATGGGGCATATGTGTGAGCCACGATGATTCCGATGACTGTCATCCTACGGATGGTAAAGTCTCTATCTTGAGCTATATACGGTACGTAAATTTTACAGTTGGCTTTTATAGTAAGCATGCGTTGAAATTTCGAGGACGAAATTCTATATGTTGGGGAGAATTGTGATGTCCAGATTATTATTAATCATTAGTTGGACTAAATATGATTTGAATTTTTTGATAATTAATTTTAGAATTAATTAGAAGTGGAATTGACCAAGTGAAGGTCAACTGGCAAATTAATCGGATCCTAAAATATTTTGAGATTGTAAACTATACTCCGATAATATTTTAGAGATAAATTAATTAAAATGAAGAACTTAAGTTTTGGGTTTTTGGGGTGTGTATAAATCCCAATCGTTGTCTAAAAATAATTATCAGTGCACCGGTGACACTTCGATGTACAAAACCGGGTTAGGATACAAAAAAAATAAATATGTTATGTTGGCATTTTCGGACACACATTAAAAGGTGTAAAATCGCGCACAGAAATCCCGAACCCCTTCTCCTCCCGCGCGATACCTGACCCCTCGCCACTAAACCGCCGCGCCCGCCGCCGTCCGAGCTCCTTCCGGCGCGTCCGAACCGCCGCCGCCTTCGTATCTCCCAGGCGCTTCTTTCCATACCAATATCGTGAAGTTTCGTCGCCGATCGCGTCCGGATCTTGCAAGAAAGTGCGAGGTTCAAAATCACGATTTCGTCCGATTTTGGAGCGATTTTCTTCCGATTGTTTTGTGGGTAATTCTCGTCGTCCCTTAGTCGTTACTCCCCTGAAATCCCACGAATTTTTGATGAACTTTGGTTCGATTTTGATGGCATTTTTCGTAGGGTTGCTCGAGTGTGTGCAGTGTGTGCAGCAGTGTGTGTGCGTGTGTGTGTTTCTGCGTGTGGGTGTGTGTCCAGCATGTGTTTGTGGATGAAGATGGTGTGTATGTGTGTTCCAACATGTATTGGTATAGGTACAAGGCTTCTATATATGTTGTGCCTCGTGGTTTGGATGATGTTTTGTTCATGTAAAAGGTTAACTTAAATTAGTGTAATGGGTTAAGGCGGTTATGTGACGATAAATTGAGTATGAACAATTGGGAATTGGATAGCATGAAAATGTTATTAATTGTAGGGATTTAATCATAACTCACATTATTGAACGGATAATTGTTGAAAATGAATTGGTGATTAAATGTCGTGACTTAGAGTCATTGTTGTTAAAAGGTGAAGACTAGATTCATGCTAGTATGTGTTGACATGGAATAGAGTTATGGTGATATTTATGCTCAAGTGGATAGCATGACATGTATTAATGATTTATGTCACTTTATTGAATTACCACCCTTAGTAGTGAGTTCTAAATCAAGAATTATGGAACCAATGCATCTTTAAATTGTTAAAGTTGAATTTAATCAATAAATGACTTTGTGTTGGGATTAAGGGAATTGGATTAAAGGGATAGAATCTCTTATCTACATGGATCCCTTCTTCCGTGTCTTGGTTTGAATCACCTCGGTGTGAGTTTGAATAATCGTGGAACGTGTTAATTGGCTTAATTGGATTGTTTTAGTTAGACACTAGTTGTATATTATTATACATACACCTTGCATTTCCTTTCCCTCTGTTGAACTAGTATGTCTAGGGAACTACGATGCGAGTTGGGCGTGATCTTGCACGTATGGGTGTGTGTATCCCGCATCATGTGTGTGATGTAGCGGATGGTGGGAGATGATGGGGTTTTGCATTACCAATGTAGTATCATGATTCATGTGAGGATGCGTGCATCCAAAGTATTGATTATGATTTGTTTCATAATATCGAGTTATTGATTTGTGATATGGAAATGAAAGTAAGAATTATTTGATGGATGTTCATTGCTCGAATTATGAGCTAATATTGAATTGATGTTCGATATAGACTCTACAGGAGACTTCGGACGTTGCTGAGAGCTTGTTCATGTTGTCTACTATAAGGTACGTGGTGACGTACGAGCAGGTATATCTAGTATCTATACATTCATGTATACATGCAATTTTGAATATGATGTTTCAAGTAAGTGTTTGACTTTAATATCATATACGAGCTATGGGGGACACGTAATGGTACGTGGTCCAATTTTATTTGTTGAGTAGTAATGCCGTGGGCATGAGCTATATGAGAAAGTATTGGGAATGAGATGGTGGGATAACCAGGGTTACATTTGGATAACCAGGTTCACATTGATGTTGAATTATTTATGTTTGAGCATAAATAATATTGTCGTTGTATTGAATTCATAAGTGTTGTTGAGTATTACTTTTTCAGTGACAATACTAAACTTGACATTATGAAGTATGTGAGTTTGAAACAGGAACAGTGTGTGGAAGCCATACAAATTCGGAATTGTACAGGGAGTATACTTTATAAGTTTTGCATAATTTAGATTATTGCATTATGATTTTGTATGTTGATTTGTGATTCAATATTGAGTGGGGAGTGTGCTCACCCTGTGTGGGGGCTGTTTCTGTTGAAACAGGTACAACAGGTACGATGCTGTTTTGGAGTACTAGGCTCGAACCTTGTTGGATGATGCTTCCAGAAGCATAGTATGTGATTGAGTCGATATACGAGGTTGAGCGGTTGGTATTTATACTAATTATGCATCCGGATGTGTATCCGTTATTCGTTGCTCTTCCGTGAGCACTTGTATGTGTATATGGACTGTATAAGGGTGTTGAAACCCACTGTTGTTGTCTTATTAGTGTGATGTCTTCCCTGGCCGGGAATTTAATGTGTTTCTATATTCTGTTTAATGTTGCGTTGTCCCTGGTCGGGAATTATATTATGTGATGAGTTTTTATTTCCGGTTAGCTCAGTTTGTGGGGAGACTCTGCCCAAATTTTTATCAAAACCCACAATGCAAAAGTGGTGTAATGGGGTTGGTAAAGGGTAAAATCTTTGAGTCTATTTATTGGTAGAGTTGATCATATAATGTTGAATTGTGGGAAACATGATATGATTCTTTTTAAAGAATGAAAAGAAAATGAAAAATTTATACACATACGACGTCATAAATGAACTAATGACGAGTTTAAGTGTTGGGGCCTTACACAGGGTGCGTAAATAAAAGGCACAAACCCCCTATAACCTCCTCCGGAGCCACTGTAGCCTGCTCCCTCGTCAAAGCGTAAACCTGCCCCTGAGGTGGCCCCATGGGCTAACCTCCATGCTGCCTCGGTGCAAAAGGTGGTATGTGTTGTGCTGCTCTGTCCGCAGGCCTCCCTGCAGAGTTCTGTTGTCTTCCCCTGTTGGGACACTGTCGGGCAAAGTGGCATCTGTCGCCACAAACATAGCATCCTACGCAGTCTTTTGCCAAATGGGGTTGCCCACAAAGAGTGCACTGAACCCTTCCAGATCTGTCTCCCTGAGGCTGTCCTCTTCCCGTAGGGGCGTCGTTCCTACGATTCCCCTTCCAACGATTCTCGGGCCTCTTGCCACTGAATCTCGACGCTGAAGTGTTCCCCCTAGGCTTAAACTGATCACCCCTGGGCTTCAAATTATCAGAAGTAGATTTCTGAGGGGGTATTGGAGGTAGCACGGCATCAGAATATGCACCAACTCCCAGTTCAGCTAGCTCAGCCCGTGAAAGCGCATCGTCAAAACAGGCAGGGCCATAAGTGACGACCCTGTCATACAGCTCAGGCCTCAAGCCTTTCATAAAATTCCTCATCTTAGCCTGAGTGCTTGCAGCAATGTGAGGTACATAACAGAGTAAAGAACAGTAATGTAGAGCATAGTCTGACACAGGCATGGTACCTTGCCTTAAGTTGGTAAACTCATCCTCTTTAGCCTGTCTCGCAGCCGCTGAGAAATAGCGGGTCAGAAATCGAGTCCTGAACAGTTTCCAATTGATCTCCTGACCCTGAGCCTCTTGCTCTATCACTGTGGTCTTCCACCACATCAGTGCCTTCTTAGCCAGCTGAAATTCTGCTAATCTGATCCATGCCATCTTTGCACAAGGCGCTGCCACTAATATCTGCTTTATCCTCTCTAGCCACTCCTCGGCCACTTCCCCGGTTTCCGTTCCTTCGAACATCGGAGGTCGGTAGTCAAAAACTGAGACAAGCTCAACTCCCCAGGTAATAATTGCTGTTCTGAGGGCTCTTCCCCTAAGGCTGGCGGTGGTAGTGTATTCGTACGCCCAGCACTTGCATTGACGCTTATCGCATCACCTACTTCGGCGCTTGCTGCCATGCTGCAACACAAGGGTTAACAACAATACCAAAAGCAGTTCTTAAAGTACATCGTTAGATAATTAAACATGTTAGTATAACATCTTCTACTTCATATGCAACATACATATAAAACATGTTTAAAAGTAAGCACCTAGCTAACTTATTGCTAAGGCTACCATTCACTCATTCCCGGGTTATCTAACCACTGCTCTGATACCAGTAATGTGGGGTATTCCCACCTTAACAGTGTTATAGTGACATAAGAAGGACTAATCATGCATTAAATAACATCTTAAGGTTCCGGTTGTTACATGAGCTAACAGGATTACATGCCAAAATACAAAACTTCAAAAATAATTCATTACATTCCCAAAAGAATGTCAACATTTAGGTTTACACTACTCCTAGAGTAGATACTAGTCATGACTTGAATCATATACATTCATGTGTTCGTAGCTCACTGCCTCAACCCGACCCTTAGTCCTTTAGTCCAAAAGTGTACCTACAGGGACAACACATCATGAGCATATACATTCTTACTTAACATCATAAAAACATTACAGTAAATGCATGCAATCTTGGTTAAGTAAATATGCTGGTTATTTCATTAACTTCTTTTTGTTGTCCCTGATTCATATTCATGCATATGGGCATCTTACCCTGTGGCATCTTACCACATAATAACATCGTATGGCCTCTTACCATATGGGTATCTTACCCCGTGGCATCTTACCACATAATAACATCGTATGTCCTCTTACCATATGGGCATCTTACCCCGTGGCATCTTACCACATAATAACATCGTATGGCCTCTTACCATATGGGCATCTTACCTCGTGGCATCTTACCACATAATAACATCGTATAACCTCTTACCATATGGGCATCTTATCCCGTGGCATCTTACCACATAATAACATCGTATGGCCTCTTACCATATGGGCATCTTACCCCGTGGCATCTTACCACATAATAACATCGTATAAATATACAAACATCTTATAGCGTCATCATTTCATCATAAATACTCATGCGATAAAAGCATAGTCGTAATGTAGAGATATGTTTTACCGTCCGATGCCCGTACGCCTCTTACGTACCTTTTCAAAAGGAGGAGGAGTCAACATACTTTATCTCCTTGATTGTGCTGGTACCTGGGATGGTTCTACAAAACCACATAATACCATATTAAATGCCTCAATACAATCTCATATCATAAACTTAACAAAATAAAACATCATAAAAAATTTCAACATTTTGCCTCTCTCGATCGATCGGCCCCAAGGTCTCGATCGATCGAGAAAATATGCAAAACAGTGCCCAAACTCTCTGCCTCGATCGATCGATCGAAATAATTTACCGATCGATCGAGGAGCTTCACCGATCGATCGGAAAATCCTTCGATCGATCGGCACCTGAAATTCAAACCATGCCTAAAAGCTTCTGCCTCGCTCGATCGATCGGGACCAGAATCTCGATCGATCGAGCGCTCTGAAAAATCGAGACTTCTCCAGATTTTTGAGCACCTCATTTCATGGCATCAAAACTACTTCATAATACATCATACTTGCTCAAACAAACATGCTAGGAACTTCACAAAACTTCCATGTAGGTACTTAAATCAAAGGTTCTACAAGACCTAAGCTAGCATGCATCATAACATCATCATAAACTTAGATCTCATCCAATCTTTACAGAAAACAGAGCATGCATCTCTTTGCCCAGATTTTCGAGCATATACTTTCATAACTAGAAATCTATCACGTAAAACATGTAATATGCTCAAGCAAACATGCTAATAGCTACATAATACTTTCATGTAAGCACCCATACCAAGGTTTCACCCAAACCTAAACTTAGCATGCATAAAAACAACTCAACAAAACCCAAACTTAACCAAAGACTCCGAAAAACAGAGTACCCATCCTTACCCCTCTTCTTGCTCCTCTTTTTGCAAGGTCTTTGAACACTTTCACCAAGCTTTCCTTGCCTTAAAGCAGCTTATTCTGGGACGAAAATGGGGGAGAGGAGGAGGAGAGAAGGAGATGGAGGTTGATTGGAAGGCATGAGTTGTAGCATGGGTTGGGCAAGTGGGGGGCATGGGTCAAACAAGTGGGGGGAATGGGTGAGGTGGCCGAGTGATTGGGGGGTGGTGTGGTGTGGTTGGGGTGCCATGTGGTGTTTAATTGTGCCCCGGTATTTAGCACGATGCATTAAAATATCCTAACTCGATATTTTTCATCTTTATTTAATTAATACATCCTCTAAAACACTCAACATGCTTCCCACATCATACCATCATAACATAATCATAGCCCCCAATTAAATGCACCACAACCCTCTTAAACACATCGTAAATTATCATCATATCACATAATTACATGACATTTCGGGGGTGTTACACATCCCCTCCGCCACTCCATTCTGTTGAGGCGTGTAAGCCGTTGTGAATTGCCTTTTGATCCCCTCTTGTTGACAATATGCATCAAATTCATACTTGTATATTCTCCTCCATTGTCAGTCCTCAAACACTTGATCTTCTTTTCAGAGTCAAGTTCAACCCGCTCTTTGAACACCTTGAAGACTGGAAAAACATCTGATTTCTTCTTGATAGAATACACCAGCATCTTCTAGAAAAATCATCAATGAACGAGAGAAAATATCTCGCTCCTCCTAGGGATACATCTGGTGCTTGCCAAACATCAGAATGAATCAACTCCAATATACCGCTGCATTTGGCAGTAGATGTGCCAAACTTTATCATATGTTGTTTACTGGTAACACAATGCTCACAAAAGGGTAGAGACACTTTTGTAAGCCCTGACAGCATCTCCTTTAGAACCTTCAGCCCTCGTTCTGACATATGCCCGAGCTTCCTATGCCATAACACTGTTAATTCTTCTCCCGAACTAGTGGATGCAACAACTAGTTCTGCCTCTTTGTTTGTTTCCCCCAGAAGTACATACATATTCTTGTAAGCCTTTTTCGCCTTTAATACCACAAGCGCGCCTTTCACAATTTTCATGATCTCATTTTCGATACGGGTCTTGCACCCAATATCGTCCAATTGTCCCAAATACAAAAGATTCTTTGTCAGACCCTTCACATGTCGTACCTCCTGTATGGTGTGAATAGTATCATCAAACATTTTAATTTTGATGGTTCCTATCCCAACGATTTCCAAGGCATGATCATTTCCCATGAATACAGATTTTCCTGAGACTGGTTCATATTGGTCGAACCATTCTCTCTGAGACGTCATGTGCCACGTCGCTCCTGAATCCATTATCCATGTGTCATAAAATATTTGCCTGCCTTCCGCAACAGTTGCTGCATAGTATTTCTCCACCGTCTAAGGCACTGACAACATTTCCTTGAGAATCTTTCTCGACACTCTTCTTACTTGTACAATATTTTTTGAAGTGCCCTTTACCACCACATTTATAGCAGCAAAAATTCTTCTTCTTACTTCTGGATTTGGATCTACCGTACTTGTGGCTCCCACTGGAGTCACGCTCCGTCGATCTTCCTCTCATCATCGGAAAAGCCTATGCATGCTTCGAACTTGCCAACCGATCTTCCTTGTTCTTGCGCCGACTTTCCTCTTCAAGAACCGCCACTGCAACATTATTGAAGACTAACATATCATTAGTGATATTGTTGGTCAGATTGATGATGAGTTGATCGATTGAATCCGGGAGGCTTTGAAGTAGAAGCTACGCACATTCAACTTCCTCTATTTTATGCCCCAAAGTAGTGAGTTGGGCAAATAGAGTATTCAGTGTATTGATATGGTCGGTCACTGATGAGGATTCTGACATCCGAAGAGTATAAAACCTTCTCTTTAAGAAAATTTTGTTGTGTAGTGACTTGGCCTCGTATAGGTTTGTCAGAGTATCCCAAATATCTTTGGCATTTTTCTTTTCAGCAATACTTGACAAAACTTCATTTGCTAGAGCCAAATGCAGATTGGCAATAACATTACCGTTCATCTCATTCCACTTTTCATCGTCCATGCCCTCCTTCCGCCTATCTCCAATAGCCGCCAAGCAACGATCTTTTCGTAGAACTGCTTGCATCTTCATTTTACACAACATTAGATTGCTTCCGTTGAATTTTTCAATCTCGAACTATGCTGCCATTTTGATAACAATAAAATTGCCTCAATAAAAAAAATGTCTCAAAAAATCTTTTCTGATGTGGAAGATTAGTCAAGGCTGCAACCACAGAGCATACTTAGAATTTTTAAGATTTTTACAACGAGGCTCTGATACCACTTGTTGGCCCCAGGTACGGCAACATGAGATAGAAAATAGCGAAAATGAAGAATAAAATAGACACCAGAATTTACGTGGAAAACCCTTAAAAATTATTAGGGTAAAAACCACGGGCAAGATGAAAAGATTCCACTATAATATTTTGTGGGTTACAACCTCTCTCTATCTTTCACAGAGAACAACACTCTCAATATAGGAGACAAACTACCTCACAAATATTATAGAATACAACTCAAATGTAGAGATATGAGAGAACACTCTGAAATGTGATACTTTACAATGAAGGAAATGAGCTCTATTTATAGGGTTGAAGATGTGCATTAAATGCACATCTCCCAACTGCCATTTCCCCAACTTCACCTACCAACCACCCACATTAATTGTGGGTGGACAAGTCAACACCATCCTCTATGCCAAAGTTTGGGAGTCACTCACCTTGCATACGCTGATGACTTACTACTATTTGCTCGAGCTGATCCTCCCTCAGTCAGGATTCATTCAGATTGCCTCTATAAATTCAGTAAATGTGCTGGACTTCGTGCCAACTGCCTCAAATCCAACAATTATTGTTCTGGCATTGATGCTCATATTCAGCTATAGTTACAAACCATCACAGGCTTCAACCCAGGTACTTTACCATTCAAGTATTTGGGTATTCCCTTAGCATCTGTGAAGCTACGGTTTGCAGACTCTAGTTCTCTTATTAGTAGTATCAGTAATAAAGTTGAAGCTTGGCTACGTAAATCCCTTTCATATGCGGGGAAACTGGTGTTGATCAGATCAGTATTGCAAGGTGTTGAATGTTTCTGGTTATCTATTTTACCTATTCCATTTGATAATATAGACAAAATTTATAGTATATGTCGATGCTTTGTTTGGAATTCTAGTTATCCTCATATATCGTGGTCTACCTTGTGCTATTCAAAGGATGAAGGGGGGATTGGTCTGAGAGATTTGAGGAGTTGGAATAAATCTTTATTATCTAACGTAGGGGTGCTTACCGGACCGACCTGGTTCGGTCCGGAATCTGTCCGGTCCGTTAAGGAACCGGATCGAATCCGGTTCCAGATCGATCCGATCCAGTTAGTTTTGTTTTTTTTTTTGTTTTTTTTATTTTCGAAGTCTTTTTTAATCTTTTGAAATGCTTTATTTTTTTGATGTTGTAAATGTTTCTCCAATATTCATCACAAATTCAATATATTTCTTCTTCATTTCATAATATAAATGCATAAAAATAATTGTAAAGATATGACAATTACTATTTAGCACTCTTCATAATTGATAAGTATTGTTTTGACGTTATCTTCTTCTTGCTCGTCATAATGATTTACGAATTCGTCAACCAACACATATATTCTATTCTTACATTCTGCTTCAAACCAATATTTAAGTAATGTGAGCATGCATAATGAATCAGCAGATAGACTACTTCTGTATTCTTCAATAATTCGGCCACATGTTGAGAATGCCGATTCAGAAACGACGCATGAAGCTTGAACCACATACACGTCTCTAGCCATTTTGGCTAAGATAAGGAATTGTGCTGCATTTGTCTTCCACCATTGTAAGACATCGAAGTTGTCTTCCGTTAGAAATTGATAATTCAGATAAATTTGCAACTCAATCGACGTGCTAGTAGAATGTCATTTTCCCTTAAGTTTTTTCATATCCAACATCCTAAGCAAATTGATGCCCCCACCTTTAGATTGAGCTTGGGGTTGTTCTCCAACAACCCTTTGTTGCTATGATTCACTTGCCTCTTGATTATAATACAATTGAAACATATTTTGGAGAGAATGCATTGTAGACGGCTCGTGCGTAACCATTTAGCGCAGTATTTCATTTTCTCAATACATGCTGAGTAATTGTCCTCATAACCAACTTTAACAGCTAAATTAATAACATGACATGTACATCTAACATGAAAAAAACATCATCAAGCATTGGTTTCAGATATGTCTTTAAATCATGCATTACATCATTGTTATTCGCGGCGTTGTCTAATGTGATAGAAAATACCTTATCATGAATTCCATTATGTCTACAAGTGTTGAATATATATTTAGCAATTACATACCCAGTATGTGCACAATCTAACTCATCTAAAGACAAAATTCATTTTTGCATAAACCAATTATCATCAATCCAATGACAAGTGACAACAAGATATGAATCCGAATTTACATTTGTCCAAATATTGGTTGTTAAGCTAACTCTACAAGGCAAACTAGAAAGATGTTCAAACAATGTATTTTTATATTCAACAAATACGTCCATACAATTTTTTTTTAGTGTGTGCCTAGAAATATGTTTAAACATGGGTTGTATAGACGAATCAAATTCAATAAAAACAGCATGTTCAGCTTGTATAAAATGTAGTTAACATCTAATCACATATCTAACAAGTGACCTATGGTTAATTTCAGCAGTTAAAATAAAATTTGTGCCAGTGAAAACATTAATTTGTGCTTGTGTTGTGTTGCACCTTAAAACGCAACAACTCTCATTCCTCTATTTTAAATAAAATTATCGTTTTTGTTTTGATGATTACAAAACCTATACATTTTGTACTAATGATTTTTATTGAGTATGCAGCATAAATTATGATCAATTTGAAGATTGTAATAGTATTGAAATGCCAAAGAAAATTTGTCTTTTGGAAGACACGGATCGCCCCAGGCGATGAGTGCCATCGCCCCAGGCGATGGGTGCCAGGCGAGGATCGCCACGCTCATCGACCCAGGCGATGGCCAGGCGAGCATGCGAGGAAGATCGCCCCAGGCGATGGTGACCAACGCCTGAGGCGATGGCAGCCACAGGGACTTCGCCCCCGCACATCGACTGAAGCGACGCCGAGGCAATGCGCGGGCATGCGCGCGGGGAGTTCGCCCGAGGCGATGTCACGAACGCCTGAGGCGATGGGCTGGAACGCCTGAGGCGATGTGGAGTTCGTTTGAGGCGATGCAAAATTTGGACATGCTGAGCTACGGCCTTAATTTTTGCTCTTGATCGCCTGAGGCGATCCACCGATCGCCTGAGGCGATCTGAGGATTTCTTGACCGTTGGAACGCGGCGATAGGCGATCGCCCGAGGCGATGTCCGAGGCGATCGAGGAGTGATTTCAGCCTTATGAGTAGCAACGGCTAGTAGGAGCCTTGGAGGCCTTCTACACTATAAATATGGGTGTTTTGGATCATTTTGAAGTTAAGAAACAAGAGTATAAACTACAAGAAAGTTGTGTGCAATCAAAATCATTCTAGCATTGCAAACTTCATACATTTATATTGTATTGGAGTTTGTAATTTACTTCTTGTGTGTGATCTTTTGATTCTTGTTGTTGGTACACCGTGAAGGTGTGATTTGATTATTGTAAAGGTCCTCCAACACCGACGCAAGTTGGAAAATTGTATAAGTCGCCAATAAGTGAAGTTGGTGCAAGATTGTGGCTATCCTTGGAGCCCTTAAGGCCAAGAAGAAGTTGTTCTAGTGGATCCTCGGTTGGACGTTTTCTAGCCGGGAAGAGGAGACGTAGGCGATTCATCGCCGAACTTCTATAACAAATTCTTGTCTCATTTTATTGCTTTATTTCCATTAAGCATTTATTTGTTGTGTTCTTTCTATTTATCGATTGACTAAAGGCTTCCGCAAAGCGCAAAATATTTTTATTTTACAAACTCATTTTAAAACGCTAAAGTAGCCAAGGAATCTCATTCACCCCCCCTCTTCGATTCCAACAAGTTGTATCAGAGCCATTTGATTTTTGTTTTTAAATCAAAATCTTTTTATGGCTAATCTAGCAAATGAGTTTGCTCAAGGTCAATCGACGAATCGCCCTCCGCTTTTCACGGGTGATAACTACGGTTATTGGAAGAATAGAATTTCTCTATACATCCAATCCGTAGATTATGATCTATGGAAAATCATAGTGAAAGGTCCACATATTCCTTTAAAGGAAGTTGGGGGAATTAGTGTTCCCAAAGAAATGGACGATTTCACTAGAGCGGATATGATATTAATTTCACAAAATGCTAAAGCGATTAATATTTTGCATTGTGCCTTAGATATGAAGGAGTACAACCGGATCTCGATGTGCTCAACCGCAAAGGAAATTTGGGACAAATTGCAAATTTGTCATGCGGGCACTAATCAAGTGAAGGAGACCAAGATTGATCTATTGCAACTCAAGTATGAAACTTTTGAGATGGAGTCCGGAGAAAACATTGATTCAATGTTTAGAAGGCTCACTCAAATCATCAATGAGCTTGCCCAACTTGGAGAGAAGTATCCTCCAAAACAAATATGGAGAAGAGCACTTAGAGCCTTACCACAAGAATGGGATGCCAAGAGGACGGCCATCATTGAATCCAACAAAGGAGATAGTGCATCATATGATATTGATGAACTTCACGGCACCTTGGTTACCCATGAGCTTGAGATGTCAACCCGGAAGGAAATGAAGAAGGATGAAGAAAAAGCAAAAGGCAAGGGGATTGCCTTGGTTGGAAAGAAAGCACAATCCGATGACGAAGATGATGAGGAAATGGCATTGTTCACTAGGAAGTTCAAGAAGTTCTACCGGAAATACAACAAGCCAAAGACCTCCGAATCCAACAAGAATTCTACCAAACGAGAGGTAACTTGTTATAATTGTCAACAAAATGGTCATTATGCTAATGAATGTCCAAGTAGAAAGAAGGCGGATAAGGGAAAGAAGAAACCTTTAATGGCCACATGGAGTGATAGTGACTCCGATGAAGAAGTAGCAAACCTTTGTCTAATGGCTCTTGAAGATGAAGATGAAGATGATGAGGTACCATCTTATGATGAATTATTAGATGCGTATAATGAAATTATTGATGTTCTTGGTAAATCTAAAAAGAGTAATAAATTGTTAAAGTTGGACTTGGCTAAAAAGGAAGAAGAAAATGTTACTTTGAAAAATGAACTACTTGATTTAAAGAAATCTTTTGGGAAGTTTAATGATAGTGGTGTAATGCTTCATGAATTGCTTGGCTTGCAAAGATGTAGCTTTGATAAAGCCGGATTAGGCTTCTCAAGCAAGTCAAAAACATTTTCAAGCTTGTTAGCCAAAGCCAAGCATAATCCCCCTACTTGCACCTATTGTTGTAAGGTTGGTCATGTTAGAAATAAATGTAGATTTTTCAAAAATCAATACCAACCAAACAAGAGGTGGAAGTGGATTCCTAAATCCCCCATTGTTACTAACCAACATGGACCCAAAGAACAATTGGGTACCAAAGGTCCAAATATTAAAAATTTGTTTTGTAGGGAGGAACAAGTAAGAGGTCCAATTCTTGGTATCTCGATAGTGGATGCTCAAGACATATGACGGGTGACAAGAACTTGTTCTTGTCACTAAAAGCTAAAAGTGGAGGAAGTGTCACCTTTGGAGACAATAGCAAAGGAATCATTGAAGGCATTGGCTCAATTGGTAACTCTAACTCTACTATTATTGATGATGTACTTTATGTCAAAGGACTTAAGCATAACCTTCTTAGCATAAGTCAATTATGTGATAAAGGTTATGAAGTCTCATTTGCATCACTTCATTGCACCGTATCATACACTCATGACAAATCCATTAAATTCATTGGTTATAGAAGTGAGAATGTGTACAAGGTTGATTTGGATAATCTTTCTTCTCAAAATGTAAAATGCCTTGTAACATTGAATGATAACAAAAATGTGTTATGGCATAGACGACTTGGTCATGTTGGATTGAGCACCATTGGTAAGATTCAAAAACTTGATCTTGTTGTTGGATTGCCTAACCTTGATTTACAAGTTGATTCTATTTGTGATGCTTGTCAACTAGGAAAGCATACTAGAGAATCTTTCAAAAATAAAAATGTTATCTCCACTTCTATGCCACTTGAATTGCTTCATTTAGACTTGTGTGGTCCTTCAAGAACAACTAGTCTAGGTGGAAAATCTTATGCATTTGTCATTGTGGATGATTTCTCTAGATTCACTTGGACATTGTTCTTAGCCCATAAAAGTGATGCCTTTGAGAATTTCAAAATATTTGCAAAAAGAGTTGAGAATGAGAAAACTCTTTCAATAAAAAGTATCCGTAGTGACCACGGAACCGAATTTGAGAATGAAAATTTTATAAACTTTTGTGATGACAAAGGCACTGGTCACAACTTTTCTTGTCCTAGGACACCTCAACAAAATGGTGTTGTTGAAAGGAAGAATAGGACATTAGTGGAAATTGCACGTACTATGCTATGTGAATATTCACTTCCAAAATATTTTTGGGCCGAGGCAATGAGCACCGCATGTTATATCATTAATCGTTCATCAATAAGGCCAATTCTCAAGAAAACTCCATATGAATTATGGAGGGGGAGAAAGCCTAACATTTCTTACTTCAAGGCTTTTGGTTCAAAGTGCTTCATTCACAACAATGGTAAGGATAACCTTGGTAAGTTTGATGCCAAATCGGATGAAGGTATATTTCTTGGTTATTCTAATACTAGTAAAGCATATAGAGTATTTAATAAACGTAATCTTATTGTTGAGGAATCTATTCATGTTATATTTGATGAGACTAACACTCGAATATCAAGAATTTCCATGGATGGTGATGATGAAGAATTACTTGAGCAAAGGAGAGAGTCAACCACCCTTGAGAACTCTAGTGGTGATAAAGAAGAACAAATAGTGGAGTCAAGTAATTCCAAAGAGGATGGAGAACTTCCAAAGGATTGGAAAACCACCAAGGATCATCCCATGGATCTCATAATCGGTAGTCCATCAAAAGGGGTAAAAACTCGATCCTCATATATCAATATTTGTAATCATCTTGCTTTCATTTCTCACATAGAGCCTAAGGACATTAATGATGCATTGCTTGATGATTCTTGGATCTTGGCTATGCAAGAGGAACTAAATCAATTCACAAGAAATAAAGTTTGGAATCTTGTACCTAGGCCTTCGAACAACACCATAATTGGAACAAAATGGGTATTTAGAAATAAAATGGATGAACATGGGACGATTATTCGAAACAAGGCTAGGTTGGTAGCTAAAGGATATTGCCAAGAAGAGGGCATAGATTTTGATGAAACATATGCACCCGTTGCTCGCTTAGAATCTATTCGCATGTTTCTTGCTTTTGCTTGCTTTAAAGATTTTAAGCTCTTTCAAATGGATGTCAAGAGTGCCTTCTTGAATGGTGATTTGAAAGAAGAGGTGTATGTCGATCAACCACCCGGCTTTGAGGATCCACATTTTCCCGACCATGTTTTTAAACTTGATAAAGCTTTGTATGGTTTGAAACAAGCTCCTAGAGCTTGGTATGAAAAACTATCTTCATTCTTAACCAAGAATGGCTTTACAAGAGGAAAAGTGGATATCACTTTGTTTACCTTAATTAAGGGAAATGATTTACTTATTGTTCAAATATATGTTGATGATATCATATTTGGTGCTACTAATGAATCTTTGTGCAAGGAGTTTTCTAAATTGATGCAAGATAATTTTGAAATGAGCATGATGGGAGAACTCAACTACTTTCTTGGATTGCAAATCAAACAATGCAAATATGGAATCTTTATAAGCCAAGGAAAGTATGTCAAAGATATGCTAAAGAAATTTGGAATGGATAATACTAAAAGTGCATCAACACAATTAGCTCATCAACCAAGCTTGACAAGGATGAACAAGGTAAACCAATTTGTCAAAAGCTTTATAGGAGTATGATTGGCTCTTTGCTTTATTTAACGGCTAGTAGGCCGGATATTATGTTTAGTGTTTGTTTATGTGCTAGATTTCAATCATCCCCAAAAGAATCACACTTGTTCGCCTTAAAACGCATTTTTAAATATCTTACAAAAACTCTAAATCTCGGCTTGTGGTATTCTAGAAACTCTTTCTTTGATAAAGCTTACTCCGATGCCGATTTTGGAGGATATAAGGTGGATAGGAAAAGCACTAGTGGTACTTGTTTCTTTCTCGGTAATAGCTTGGTATCTTGGTTTTCCAAAAAGCAAAATTGTGTTGCACTCTCAACAACCGAAGCCGAATATATGGCCGCCGGTAATTGTTGTGCACAAATCTTGTGGATGAAAAGCCAATTACTTGACTATGGGCTAGATGTTTCAAAAGTTCCAATTTTTTGTGATAACACTAGGCACCATATGTTTATCTAAAAATCCAATTCAACATTCTCGGACTAAGCATATCGATATAAGGCACCATTTCATTCGTGACCATATCGAGCAAAATGATGTTGCATTATTTTATGTTAATACCAAGGATCAAATTGCCGATATTTTCACAAAACCACTAGACGAAAACACTTTTATTTTTCTTCGTGGTGAATTGGGTATGATTGAACTCTGAGCATGTTTGCATACCTTAACAAATGATATCATATTTAGGGGGAGCTACTCTACTTCATCATTTGCATAGAGCAATTGTGAAATTCATTTACATAAATTAATTGTGTTTAATGAATTTTATAGCTCAAAATTTAATTTCAAAAATGCATTTTGAAATCACATTTTAAAAGTCACAAATTGTGAATTATTGTGTTTTTGAGATTATGTGATTAATTTTTGTTGTTAGATGGTTTAATGTTAGTTAGAATTATCAAAAATAATTTTTTGGTCCAAAAAATTGACTCAAAATATGGCCAAACCATCGCCTCAGCATTCTGTGCGCAGTGCCTCGTCCGTGGCTCGAATCGCCTCAAACGATCGCAAGCATCGCCTCGGGCGTGGCTCGCATCGCCTCAAACGATCGCAAGCATCGCCTCAGGCGTTCTCGATCGCCTCAGGCGTTCTCCAGATCGCCTCAGGCGATCTCGATTTTTAAAGTCAGAAGGCTACGGCTTTTGCTCATTTTTTCAGCAATATTTCGTGTTTTTCACCCATAATTCGAGATTTCTTCATCATTGTTATAATCGATCATCCTAAGCCTTTCCAAACCATCAATTTCACTTTCCAAACACCAAATCTTCCAATTCGAAATTTTGCAACCCTAACCCCATTTCTCAAAAAATCGAAAATTTACCTCAATTCTCTCAAATTTCTTGCAAAATGTCGCGAAGCAACCGAGAAGAAGGAGAATCAAGCCGAAGGAGACGCTCTAATCGATCCTCTAGGAATTATACGGGTCCTCCTCTTGATGGTAAGCCAATTCCGGAAGATTATCTTACTCGCAAATTAATTCCTGGTTATGTCTTTGATTTCGATTTCCTTAGAACTTCCCAGCTCCCTATTCTTGATTGGATTCAATTCCAACAATGGGAAAATTTTTTCAAACCCCCTAGAAAGAACGATTTTTTGTATCCATCCATGATTCATTCTTTCTATGCCAATCTTGAACTGTTTGAGGGTGATGGTGAGTTAACTATCAAAACCATCGTTTGCAATCGTCCAATTGAATTCAATAGCACTGAATTAGGACATATTCTTCGCATTCCTTCGGAGGGTCCAGCTAAATTTGCTCTAGCTACTTGGCCCAATGATGGGGTATGTGATCCTGCCCAAGCCTTGTATCTCATATTTGGCGGAACTCCCCAATGTCCAAACCAATCCTTTCTTGTGAATTCTATTCCTACGAACTACCAAATCCTTCACAAGATAGTGACCACCTCGATGATCCCTCGGGATGGTGATCGTCTTAGGTTGAAATTCTCTGATGTATACTTGATGTATTACATCATTACCATGACCTCATTCAACCTACCTAGATTCATTGTCCAAATCTTTAGGAACACCGCCCATAATCCTAAAAAGGTTATTCTCCCATTTGGCCGTGTCCTAACAAAGATTTTCTTCATTTCAACCTTCCTTTCGATGACAATGAGAAACTCCCTATCAAGTCCAAGGACACCTTCAATCTAAGGTGTTTTTTGTTTAACAAAATTTCTTGGAATCCTTTCACTTCATGTTGGGTTAATGATCCGGGGAACCTACTTTCTGCTTTCAATCCTAAAGATCACCCCTCATTACCCATTGATAGGATGACTAGTGCCCAAAGGCTTCATTTTCCTTTCTTGATTGAACCAAATCTCGATGAGCCACCCATTCAGCATCAATCCCATCTACCTTTGATGACATGATGAATATTGGGGCGGATATTCCAGCTCCTGATAGTCATCAACCTTCTTCTTCTTTTGAATTCAATCAAGACGCCTTTGCCTTCTTTACTTCTCAATTCCAAAGCCTTCGTGAGGATATGAACTCACAATTTCAATCCTTGAGAGTCGATATGAATTCTCAATTCCATTCCCTTCGAGATGATGTTGCGTCTCTTCGAGCTTACCAAGACTCCTCGAGAGAAGATTTGTCGTATTTACGACATGAAGTGGACGCTCTTCGTTCTCAGTTTTCCAGTGCTCACATGGACGAGGATACTACTCACGGGAATGATGGTGATGGTGATGGTGATGGCGGCATGGATTGAGTTGTCTTTGTTTTAGTTTTTTTTTTTTTTAGATTTTATCCTTTTGTAATTATTTGTAAGGATTAAATGGTTTAAATGATGTTGGAATGAATTTATTGTGTATGTTGATGGATTTTAAGTTGTTGATTGGATTTTGAGTTGATTGTGTATTACTTGGATGAATTTATGGTTTATTCATTTTTTAAAGGGAACTATGTCCAATTTTCTTAAAAATCCTTTCCCTTTTTTATTCTCACAAAAAGGGGGAGAATGTTTGTATAAACTTTGTGTAAACTTGATTGATGAAATGCTATTTGCAACCTAATTGTTTTTACAACTTGTGACACATTTGTAAAGGTGATAAAAATGCACATTGAAACATTGTTTATCATTGCATTCATTAAGGGGGAGTTTAAACTCTCTAAGCATTGCATTGTTATAAGTTTTATTTTCTTTCAAGTTTACCGGGTTTTGTGATCATCAAAAAGGGGGAGATTGTTGCGCCTTAAAACGCTACAACTCTCATTCCTCTATTTTAAATAAAATTATCGTTTTTGTTTTGATGATTACAAAACCTATACATTTTGTACTAATGATTTTTATTGAGTATGCAGCATAAATTATGATCAATTTGAAGATTGTAATAGTATTGAAATGCCAAAGAAAATTTGTCTTTTGGAAGACACAGATCGCCCCAGGCGATGAGTGCCATCGCCCCAGGCGATGGGTGCCAGGCGAGGATCGCCACGCTCATCGACCCAGGCGATGAGCATGCGAGGAAGATCGCCCCAGGCGATGGTGACCAACGCCTGAGGCGATGGCAGCCATAGGGACTTCGCCCCCGCACATCGACTGAAGCGACGCCGAGGCAATGCGCGGGCATGCGCGCGGGGAGTTCGCCCGAGGCGATGTCACGAACGCCTGAGGCGATGGGCTGGAACGCCTGAGGCGATGTGGAGTTCGTTTGAGGCGATGCAAAATTTGGACATGCTGAAGCTACGACCTTAATTTTTGCTCTTGATTGCCTGAGGCGATCCACCGATCGCCTGAGGCGATCTGAGGATTTCTTGACCGTTGGAACGCGGCGATAGGCGATCGCCCGAGGCGATGTCCGAGGCGATCGAGGGGTGATTTCAGCCTTATGAGTAGCAACGGCTAGTAGGAGCCTTGGAGGCCTTCTACACTATAAATATGGGTGTTTTGGATCATTTTGAAGTTAAGAAACAAGAGTATAAACTACAAGAAAGTT
Source organism: Haberlea rhodopensis (assembly GCA_907163345.1). NCBI lineage: Eukaryota > Viridiplantae > Streptophyta > Magnoliopsida > Lamiales > Gesneriaceae > Haberlea > Haberlea rhodopensis. Next base: position 6,717,032 of record CAJQUN010000005.1, on the reverse strand, counting down.
GTGTGCAATCAAAATCATTCTAGCATTGCAAACTTCATACATTTATATTGTATTGGAGTTTGTAATTTACTTCTTGTGTGTGATCTTTTGATTCTTGTTGTTGGTACACCGTGAAGGTGTGATTTGATTATTGTAAAGGTCCTCCAACACCGACGCAAGTTGGAAAATTGTATAAGTCGCCAATAAGTGAAGTTGGTGCAAGATTGTGGCTATCCTTGGAGCCCTTAAGGCCAAGAAGAAGTTGTTCTAGTGGATCCTCGGTTGGACGTTTTCTAGCCGGGAAGAGGAGACGTAGGCGATTCATCGCCGAACTTCTATAACAAATTCTTGTCTCATTTTATTGCTTTATTTCCATTAAGCATTTATTTGTTGTGTTCTTTCTATTTATCGATTGACTAAAGGCTTCCGCAAAGCGCAAAATATTTTTATTTTACAAACTCATTTTAAAACGCTAAAGTAGCCAAGGAATCTCATTCACCCCCCCCCCCCCCCCCCCCCCCCCCCCCCCCTCTTCGATTCCAACATGTTGCTTCTCTACCTAATGGTTGTAATGTTGTCTCATCAAAATTATATTTTTTTACTAAGTATTTTTTAAATGTTCCGGTGCCTCCACTGGAACCACCAGCTTTATATGAATATTGTATCTTACATAATTTGCATATTGCAACAGATTCATTAATACCTTCTTTTTGAGCGAGTTCAAAGTAATCCCATATCTTACTTCTTTTGGCACGAGTCGGTTGTCTACCCGTTGATGTAGTGGCTCCGGATGACTCCACTCGTTGTCTCTCTTGGGCTTAGGCACCAGGAGGTTCTGTAGGTTGTCGGGTTGTTGCGGTTCGACGTTCATAGATGAACCACCAACATTGAGGTCAGCAAAAAAATTATAACTTTCATTTAATTCAGGAATTGGCACAGGAAAATTCATTGCCGAAGATGAACTAAGTGATAGACGACGAGACCCCGACTGCGACCCTGGCTACAACCGCCGCAGCTGCTAGATGAATATGTCATTATTATATAAGTAAAATGGCACAATGGAGAGAAAAATATGAGATTGAAGTATACAACTTTGCGAGAATGAATTGTGAATGTTTGACATCAGCTAAAGAGCCCTTGCCAAATGTTCAGCAAGGCAACGGCTTTATAGTCTTTGCCTTGCTGACATGTTTTTTATTATTATTATTATTATTATTATTATTATTATTATTTCGGTTTCGGAATCGAAACCGGTCCGGGAGCACCGAATCCTGTGGTGCTATCGGTTTGAAGGCATGGAACCGCCCCGAACCGATTTTTTACCGGTTCCGGATAGAGTAAATTCCTAATTTTTTTTTGCTTTGGTGGGTTGTTTTCATTTGTTTGTTTGTTTTTTTTTATTTTTCGAGGGTGGAGGAACAAACATTTTTTCTATTACTTCGAAAGTGACTCGATACCGAGTCACCTCCAAAGGGGAGAAATCTGATCTACTAGTCGTGCTAGACCCTAAGCTCTCATTCGGTCTATTTCATGCGTTGAGGTAGCATTTTCAATGCAACTAATTTAAATTGCTACTGTGCCCTAAAATTCAAAATCAATAAATTTTAAAGTGGCCCTTGTACCCTTTTAGATTTAGCGGCATGTATTGCTAATTGGTCCCCCTCTTCTTATTCTCAAAGAAGTTAATATATTTGTATCAATGAATCAAATATACATAATGGAAATAAATCAATTTATGTTCGTGTAAAAAAGTATTACTTTTTAAAATAATATATTTTCTAATTAAATAATTCACCACTGTATTAGATAACCAATTTGAGGAAATATAAAATAAAATCAACTCGTAGTAATTTTTAATTTCTAATAATATATTTAGATAATGTTTATAATCAATATTAGTCCCAAAATATCAAAGCTCCCCATTTAAAATGAGACAATTTTTGTTAAAAAAACAATTATGTGGCATTAAATTTGTTAAAATATTTATAAGATTAATTGTTATTAAAAACAATTTCTAGATACTATATTTGATTAATCTTAAAAATACGAGATTATTATTAGAAAAGTTCATATTTTATTTGACATTTTTTTGAATTTTCGCATTTTAATATATGATAAAGATTGGTAGTTTGTATTAAACAGGTAATAGATTCGTCAGTTGTCATAAATGCAGAACAAGTGAACAACTATCATTTTCCTGCAGAATTATACTCCGGAAAGGGAGATACATCGGTCCAAGATCTCCAAACTTGTAAAAAAATCAAGTGGTCCAAAATGGGAAGAATACATATGAAAAGGTTTGCACTATATTTAAAGTTGTTACGTGATTTTGGAGGTCACGAGTTCGAGTTGCGGAAACAACCTCTTTTCAGACCCTCAACAGCGGGGGCTTCATGTGCCGGAGTTTACCTACTTTTGTGCGTGTGTGTGATCAGAATCTAGCTGTGGTACAGAAGCAATGTGACAGCGGGCATTGAAATTAAGTTTTCTTCATTTACAGAAAATTATTGTTATCTTTACTCTCAAAATAATTGGAATGGAAGGAAATAAAGGAAGCTTTGGTGAGATATAGATGTCACAGTCACCCAGTACTTATGAAATATAAGGTGGGCATTGAATTTTCACTGCTCGTGATTTTAATGTCAATTTGGATATTGTTATATATCAATTAGGGGTGCTTAATGGGCCGGGTCAATTCGAACCTGGCCAAAAAACGGACCAGTTAGTCTGGTCCAGAACCGGAACCGGACTAACCGGTTCCGGACCAAACGGATCCGGTTCAGGATTGAACCGGAACCGGATCCGTTTTTTTTAAAAAAAAAATCAATAAAATCAGTTTGCTTTTTACTTTAAAAAAAAAAATCCGGTTCCGGGTTGGAACCGGTCCAACCCGAAACCGGATCCAATCCGATTCTTTAACGGATCGGACCGGTTTCGGGATTATCGGATCCGGAATCGGTCTGTTCCGGATCGATCCGTTAAGCACCCATACCTCATATCAATAATCAAATATACTACTGCTAATAATAATGATGAAAATACCCCACGAGTGTTACCTTGTCTGCCTCCTACTGTATCGGCCTATAAGCCCAGGACTCAGTAAAGAAATTTCACTTCAACGGCCCAGATTGTAACTTGGTAGATTGTGATCACACACACAAACCAGGTTATTAATGCTTGGAGCAATAACTTTCTTTATTCCGATCTCCGAGATTGATCAAAACATGGTACTTAGGTTGTTACATGTTTTAGAAGGTTTAAGTCGTATTATAATCACCACTTATAATTTTTAGTACAACAAAGTTCGGTCCTATATTTAGTGTCGGAATTAAGATCATATGTTCAATTTTTATAAATTGGTATTTGTACATTGTTGGGAGAGTGGGAAATATTAATACAGTATTTTTAAATTTAATTCTTTTTGGATTTTAATATATTTTTAAGGTAATGTAATTTATATGATAGGTGCGATGATAAGTTATATGACTGAGAATGACATAACATAAATTGGTGGACACATAGATGACATGTGTGATGTTAATATTTTAGACTGACAGTAATATGAGTATAATTAGATATTGGTATGAAATAGTCGGATCACTATATAATAATATTGTTATTAGTATTATATTTCAAAATTACAAGTGTCGTGTTTATATTGTAACACCGACTTGTTGATTATATAAATATAATACTTTTTTTTTTGGTACAATTATGGTTTGAATCAAATGCTTGAAGCATGTGGGGCTTATTGTTTGGATCATCCCCCAGGTCGCCAAACGGAGCTTACTACAAATATAAAAGCGGACAGATCCAACTAAGAGAAATCCAACTTCATAAAATACATAGGATAAATACAAACGTGGGAATATAAATCCAATTAATACTAAAATTTTAAGGTTTAATGAATTGAAATTAAACAAGATAAAAATTAAGGCTTAATAAGATTAAACAATGCTTAACGATTAAAAATAAGCAAAAAAGACAAGAGAAAAGTCGATAATAAGAAAATAGCGAAAAATGTGAAATCCAGTCAGAATGGGAGGAACTAAGGCGCATCCTAGCTGGCGCACAAGGCGGGGAGACGCCTGGGGCTCATCTCAGGTGGCGCCATAGGTGCATCCTGTGCCGCCTGGGAGCGAGGGAGGCTCCCGAAGTGTGTCTAGGGCGCCGATCGTGACTTTTCATGACAAAAAGCGATCCTAGACAAGTGGGTGGAAATTTTATCGAAAAATCACTTCTAAATTATGTTTTTTTGGTGATGTCCATTGGACAAGTATATATTTTTTACATATTCATTATAACATACTTTTGTGAGAATTACAACATAATATATTGTGAGAAAAGACAACCAAAAATCATTTTGCATCATCTTCATATCTTGTTCTTGAAGAATAGAGTTTGCAACATCTGTCGTTGTAGAACTTGTGATTTGTAGTACTACTATCACTAGTTGAAGTTGTTGTATCTTGAGAGGATATTGTCGGATTCCGTAAACACTGAGCAGGGCAAAATCTTCTTAAAGATAAAGTGTTTGTCACTTGCCTCGACTTGATCTTTATTATTGTCATCTTTCCAACTCCCGTTGTTTGAAACAACGAAGAACGCATAACATGTGACAACAATTTTAAGAAGATTTTTGTTGTGAAAGATGGCATCCACATCCACTCATTTTCATGCAACACAAGGAGAAATGCCACAGAAGTTCAATGATGCTGATTTCAAATGGTGGCAATATTATGTTGTTTGATCTTACTACATTGAGTTTGATGAAGGTTTTTAAAGACGATCGTCCTATCATTGAAGGAGATGAGAATGAACCCCAAGTGAGAGCCCCTATAGAAGCATGAAAACAAAACAATTTCATATGCAAGAACTACATATTAAATGACCTTGATGATGTACTATACAATGTGTATCGTCAAGTCCGAACAGCAAATGAATGTGGTGTGCTTGAAACAAAATATAAGTCGGAAGATGCCGGCCTTAAGAAATTTCTTTCGACGCTTCTGGGATTTCAAAATGATAGATTCAAATTCCGCAGTGAGTCAAATGTAAGAACTTCAAGTACCCTTGCACAAGATTTATGCTAAAGGAATAAGTCTAAACGAGTCATTCCAAGTTGCTGCATTTCTTGAAAAACCTCATCTATTGTGGAAAGAATTCAAAAGTTATTTGAAAGCCAAGATGAAGAAAATGAGACTCGAGGATTTGATTGTTCGACTATGGATTGAAAAAGGATAATCGGAAGTCGAAAATCAATTTGAATAAGATGAGTGCAAGAGTCAATGTTGTGGAATCAAACAATCATGGAAAGAAGAGAACTACCATGGTGGCCAACAACAAATGAAACTTTAAAATGTTCAAGTGAATTGCTTGAATTGTGGGTAACCAAACCACAGATCAAGGATTGTCGCGACAAGATAGACAATAAGAAGAAAGCTAAGGATTAGATCAACAAAACTAAATATGACAAGATGTCAGAAAAGTTCTCTTATCTAATGCTTACCGCTTGAAATCTTATATTCGACATGATGTACTCTCCATAAATGAAGAATTTCAAAATAAATACAATGACGGTTACTCGTCGATTGAAAACAATAAAGTTTATCATTATACTTATTTGGTTGAGTCTAATGATTTATGATATGACTATTTGAGTCATGTAATTATAATTCGCTACGCAAATATATTATGTTATACTTATTAGTTTCTGTGAATGCTAACTTAAAACATAAGTGTGAGACTTTCGGAAGTTGAGTAAACAAAACCATCATTCATTTGTTGGAAAAACACACCGCCTCTAGAATTAATTTACGTTGATGTTTGTGATTAAAGTTTGTACAAACTAAAGGTGGTGAAATGTAAATCATTACTTTATCTATAATTACACAAGATATTATTATGGCTATTTGCTACTAAGCAAAGACGAGGTCATATAAGTGTTTAAACACTACAAGAATGATGATGTAGACCAATTAAGCAAATGAGTTTTGCAATTAAGAATTGTGGATTGATATTGGCGCAACACACCAAAATTGTTAGATTATACTTGAGTTTTCTAAGCATTTTACGCTTAAAACTCGAATTTGCAAGAATTAGAATTAGAGTTCGAGTTTTCTAAGATTTGGACGCTGAAAATGCAAATGGTGAATCAAATGTATTGATTGGTGTTGTTCTCTCTCCTTTTGATTCTATTTGAATTTTCTAAGCATTTTACAATTAAAGGTCGAATTTGTAAGAAATTAAATCTTGAATTTGAGTGTTTTAAAAGCATTGACGCTTAAAATGCAAACTGTGAATCAAATTATAGAATTGTTCAAGTTTCAAATGTTTTAAGCAAGTGCGCTTAAATCAACATTTTGCAAGATATAAATCTTGAATTATGATTTCGAAGTTATAACGCTTAAAATTTAAAAAACTTGAGAGTTTGAACACAAATAAAATCTTGATAAATTCGAGATTACCCTAAAATTGTGGGGGGAAAAGCAATCTTATCAGTCAACAACATTATAAGTGCCACACTTAGGCAATGATAAAAATATATGGATTGTGGAAAGGATGAAATTCTTCCTATAAATATTTAAAAGTGTCGGGGATGTCTGACTATAGTGAGTCATAACTAGCTCCAAAATAAAGGCATGTAATTTTGACAAATTATGTTGCCAAAAAGATTTGTAGTTAACGAGTATGACACTAAAGCATATGTAATGATATGTTTGTATATTGATGATATATTGTTAGAAACAACATAGAGATCATTAACATGACGAGGAATATGTTGACGAAACATTTTGACATGATGAATATTTGTGCAGCAGATGCCATACTTGGAATGCAAGTTTCCAAGATGAATTTTCGTTCTAGTTTCAAAATTTTCAAGCTTTATGCTTAAAATTCAAGTTTGCAAGATATAACAATCTTGAACTTGAATTTTTCTAAGAGTCATTGCGTTTAAATTTGAATGGTGAGTTTAAGTTGAGAATTTCTGATAGTTTCAAATTTTGTAATAAATAACGCTTATATTCAAGTTTACAAGAAGCTAAATCTTGAATTTGGATTTGTAAGTTTGCAACACTTAGAATTCGAAACTCGGGGTATCCTGCTGTATTAGAATGATACAATGATGCAAATTGGATATATTTGAAATCCCAAATGGCTAAGTGCTTACCATTGGTGTGGTTGTCGTATCATGGAAATCCTCTAAGCAATCATACATCAATCGATCCATGATGAGATCGGTGTTTTCTATTTTTAGACAAAGCTGTGAAGAAAATGTGACTTCGTAATTACTTGGAAGATATTCTATGTTACAAAACAGTGTAAGCAATTATGATTCCTTGTGAAATCAGTTGGAGAGCACAAAACAGTATGTATAACGACAAGTCTTGGTATTTTCACCGAAGACATAACACTGTACAACAGTTGATCTCTAATATAGTTATCGCAATTGATTAGTGAAATTAAAGGATAATTTAGCAGATCCGTTGAAAAAAACATTGAATAGAGATCAAGTGTGTGGATTACCAAGAGGAATGTGGTTAAAACCTACAAAATAAATTTTCATAGTAGTAACCTAACATTGTTGAATGAAGATCTCAAGATCTGGTTCAATGTGACAACTAAATTATAAAAAAATGCGTTAGCACTCAAGAAATTTTTTCCCAACTCATTCCTAGGATAAAGAATGCTTAGGACCTACCAAAGTAATGAGATTACGTTTGGTACTTTTAATGATTCTTATACTTGAAAAAAATTGAGTTTGATAGAATACTCTTAATAGGATATCATCTATGTAAGTGTGAAGACTAGGTGCCTGGACAAAACACATATGAAACTAAGATGTGTTCCATGGCCAAAATGGACACAACCGAAAAACCAAAGCAAATGTAGATAAGTTATTGTGTGGATATTATTGTCCGGGTTGTACGAACCACCAAAAATTCAACATAATGTTCATTTTGTGCCCAGTAAATCCGATAGTATGCTACTAAGGAAAGGTTCAAAGCCACATGCTATCTATTCTGATGCAATAATTTTTCGTGTGAACTATCTTTTGATATCACGTGCATACATGCATTAATTTCATTAATGTGGGGGGACAATTGGAAATTGTATGGATTAATAAATTTAAATTAAGCAAGATAAAAATCGTGGCTTAATGAATTGAGATTAAGCAAGTCTTAACGATTAGAAAGTGAGCAAGAAAGTCACGAGGAACACTCGAATATTAAGAAAAAGATGAAAAATGTGAAATCCGAGCAGAATGTGAGGCTCCCTATCCGGGCAGAATGAGAGGCGCTAGGGCGCCTCCCAGCAGGCGTCCAAGGCATATGGCCTCTCAGGTGGCGCCATAGGCACCTCCTACACTGCCTGGATTTTCCAGGCATCGAGGGAGGAGCCCAAGGTGTGCATAGGGCGCCGACCTCGACTTTTCATGATAAAATGCGACCCTAGACGAGTGGGTGTAACTTTTCTCGAAAAAGCGCTTCCAAATGGTCTCTTTTGGTGATGCTCATTGGACAAGTATATATACAATACATCCTATTCATTAGAACATACTTTTGTGAGAATTACAACCCAATATATTGTGAAAATTGAAAATCAGAAATCATTTTGCATCATATTCATATATTCTTCTTTAATAAGAGATTTTACATCATTTGTAGTTGTAGAACTTTTATTTTGTAGTGTTACTATCACAAGTTTAAATCATTGTATCTGATGAGAAGATTTTCGGATTCCATATACATCGTAGTGGGGCAATTTTTTTTAGATATAAAGTGTTCATCACCTATCTCGGCTTGATATTTGTTACTATCATTTTGTCTAACTCAAAGTCTCAAACAACATACACCGCATACACGATAAGAACAATTAGAAATTATGGCCCAAATTTCTATGTGGGGCTTATTGCTTGGAGCGCCCGAGTCGCCAAACGGAGCTTACTACGCGATGCATGCCCGAGCTTCCAAATGGGTCTTACTGCACGATATTACTGCACGATATTGTTTTTTGTTTCGCAAAATGTGTGTAGGCTTCGTGTCAGCTGCTTTTTGTTTTTGCTCAAATATACTAGGAAAGGGTAATGATCCACTTGGTTATTTATTGCCATAGCAAGTGGGTTTAGCAAAATGAAATGCGGGAAAGCGTGCACAGAGGCCGGTAAGGCGGTGGAGGATGTCAGGATGTTGACTTTTGAGTTGGAGGCGGCGGAAGCTCTGGCGGGGCTGGTTCGCTCCCCCTCCTTGCCCGGCGTTTTTGAACGACGGCGCTGTCAGCAGATTGTTACCGAAGCGTTGGTCGTTTCATCGCAACCCTCTCAGATTTTATAAAAAACCCTTATGTCTGTGTTGCTTACTGTTTTGCGCTTGCTTGTAAAAGGTCTTAGTTTTTTTTTTTCCAGTGGGTAATATTTTTTGATTAATTTTGCCTTGTCTTTGTTAATTTTTCGTTTTTGATTGATCTTGCACGAGGAAGCAAACTTTCCCCTTCAACTGTTGTTGGAACGTTCAAACTTGTTGGCATAAAAGGAGAGAAGTGGGGCTTCTTTTGGTATATTGACCATGAAGCATGTTTTGGGACAGATCGAGTTTCCATTTAGAAGTGTTTACTTGCAGAGTTTTTGAAAATAGCGTTGAAGTATAGATTTTTAAGCAGTAAAAGAAGCCAAATACTCCATCTTGGAGTTGATAAGAATATGTAATAAGGGGAAATATTCTTCTTTCTTTTCACTCCAGTATTTTTGGTGGTGGTGAAGTAATTTGTTGTCTTGTAAAATTTGAGGATGATATTTTTGTGGTATCTTTTTCCATTGTGAAAATGGGAACTTTTACCTTTTACTTTTTTTGATTTTAGAAAAGTTGATGTGAATAAATGGTTCTTGATAGTGAAACCATTATCCTTTATCCTAGTTGGGGATCGGTGAAATTGAACTCGAATTTAGCAGTAGCTTTCAAAATTGTTCCTTGAGAAGTATGCAAAAATGTACTTTGGAGTTGAATATAGTATACGTGAGGCTATTGAACATACTCTGGTTTTGTGTTTTGAGATCTAGATCTGTATGTTTGGAAGTTGAACGAGTTTGAAGTATTTTAGTTTCATGCATAGTGATAACAAGGTTTTGCCTATTTGATCATCTTCTAGTTCGAAATTAGTTCCGCATTCAGCTTATCTTCAGTTTCCGTTTAGTGAAATCCAAAATTCTTGAAGCACTCATGCCAACAAACTCACCCATCAAAGAACTTTGGGCTTCAATTTATCATGAAGTCCCTCGTTCTTTGCAGAATTTGAGCAATATTTTATGTTTATCATATCAGGCATTAGGTGGCCAACAGTTTTCTCGAAAAACATCTACCATGGTTCCAGGCCCTACAAACACTTTGAGAACTGTTGATATTACACCCAATCAAACATGCAGCACAAGTAATCAATCAAAAGTTTCCAGCACTTTGAGGCGTAATTTGACGGAGGTACGTGAACTTGGTTTTCTTTTTCAATGGTCAGGCAATTAGGGTAATACCCTTTTTTGGTTAATCGTTAAATACAACTCAGGCTGAGAAGGAAGCACAGAGGCTTCGTCGTGTCCTGGCAAATAGAGAGTCTGCTCGGCAGACAATTCGTCGCAGAGAGGTTAGCTTCATCTATTTGTCTGCTTTTGGTGAGGAAGATCTCTCTTTTATCTGCTGTAAATTCAGATTCGAATTTATTTTAATAGGTATCTTTAAGATGGAGGAGAATATCCTTGAAATCTTTATAATATTGCATTGCCAGTAATTCCTCTTTAACTTCAGTTCATATAAATTACAGCTCTTGAAGATTCTCAATATGCATACAGCCTCCTCTTCTATTGATTAATTTTGTTTAGCGGTACATAGGTCTTGGGTTCTAAGAGATCATGATCTTAAATGAATCACTCATAACGATCAACTTTACCAATATCCCATTGTATTCCAGAAGCTCGTATCATTGGTCCTGATAAACCCCAATATAGTGTGTCTTCTACGCCAATAGTGCCTACGCTTTCAACTTGTTCTAAAATGTTTGCTATCAGGCAATGCCTCTATATGTTAATTTCATGATATTGCAAATGGACCTCAAATACTAGTTAAAGAAACAGGCAAAATATATTGGCTTGTGGCGCAGAGCTTGGTACCACTACGTCTCTTTCCTTGTGCTTGCTAATAGGGTAGAAGTTTTTATTGAGTTGATGTTTCTTGGTTTTCTCTGACATACTCTGAAACGATTTATAGAAATTGGAGCACAATCTGAAACAAACGATCCATTGATAGTCAGGACCGAACCCAATTAATTTACAATGAAAGAGATTTAATCTGAGATTAGGCCGACAAATAACATACAATTTTCATAGCTCGTTGTATGATATTAGTTGCACTGCCGGTTATACCGGTTTCCAAAAGCATGTAAACCAGCCAGCATGTTGGCTTGCATTCTGTGGCATTTTTATGTTCTGTTTATTAATGTTGGTGATCAAAATTGAATATCCCGTGGTCTTAATTTACTCAACAGGCTATGCATCTAGAGTTAACAGGGAAGGCAGCTAACCTTTCGATGGAGAGTACGTATTTAAAACAAGTGGGTGACATTTCTTTCCCTAATTATCGTTGTTGTTTATGATCGTGCTCAAATATATTAGTCTGGGTGATATTTCTTTTAAGCAGGAAAGAGAGCTAGCACTGAAGAAATATAACCACTTAAAAGGAAAAAATGCGTTTTTAAAAGCACAGGTAAATTAGCTGTGGAATGAATTGCTGTCTTTTACTTGAAAAATTTACAGTCCCGTGCCACTATTCTTTTGCATTTGCAGATGGCTAAAAGAAAGCATGCCGAAACAGGGCACATACATGACAGACCAGAGTCTTCCCGTACAGAAATATCGAGTTCTGCAGCTGCCACCACTCCGATTTGTTCGCACAACCAGCCTTCTTTAGTTCCTTTCCTCTGGCCCTTCAATTCACAATGTCCATCTAATCCAGATTTCACTAATGGATCTCAATTTTGTATACCGATATGGGATGAGTCATGTATGAATCAAGGACAAGAATGCTCCACAGTGATAACTGAACCTAGACCTCCTTTTTTCATCCTGCCAGTACCTTGGTTGCTTCCTATTATCTCCCCCAGTGGTAAACTCGAATTCCATCCCAGGACTAAAGACCGAAAACATGAGCCTCCACCGGTTCATCAATGTCCAATATGTTCATCCTCGTCTACTCAGGCGCATGAAGACAACCAAAACTCGGGGGCTGGGGTCTATAATTCAGCCAGAGTTATACCTACAAGCAATGACCGTGGAGCTGGATTTCATTTTCCACCAGATTACACGAAACAAGGTTTCTTGGATAAGAATCACGGAGGGCAATTAGCATCCAGTTCAAGAAAACCTGGGAACAATGCCTTTGCAGCAACTGAGGCGAGGAGGAATAGGATAGAGTTGACGAAACTAAAGAAAGTCCACTCCCCTGATGCACATGTTCAATAGGAATTACACGGTAAATCTGTTGATGAAACCTAATATTCTTGTTTATAGGAGCTGGATTCCAAGAATTTAAGTAGTTTGACTTATTTTGAGCCTTTGTTCATTACAGTGTGCTTGAAAACGGCGAGCTACGGTTCGAGTGAAGGGCTTGCTGATCCTGGAGATGTGTGTTTTGTACCTTTTTAAGGGTTAGAGTGATACTTCAACAACATTGTAGTCACACTAGTTGTCTGTAATTAACTTATTAGTACATAGTTCATGGTAGTAGTCTTAGTGGAAGAAGACTTTTGAAGGGTGTTTGGTTATGGAAGTTGATTCCTCCACACTAAAAAGCATAAGTCCGAATCAGATGCATATGTCTAACATTGAAGGAAGAATATACACGTCCTTTTAAATATATATTTTTTTAATAAAGGATTTTTGGCATTGAACATGGGGCTTTTTAAACATGCAACGCAATTTATACCGTGGTTTGGAAATAAGTAATTTAACTCCCGTAATTTGAAAATAAACAGTTTATTCATATTTGGTTTGTGAATAGGTGCAAATCCCTCCCCCTCGCCCCCTCGTGTATGACGTGTGATGGGACAATATGTTATGTTCGTAAACAACATTGGTAAAATGCTTATTTACAAAATAAAGGGATAAAGTGCTATCATCACATGGGGTACAATATTTGCATATCATATGGGGTAAAATATACCAATGATTCTTGTATATTTCTGTTTTTGTTTGATTGACTAACCTGTGGGTTCTTATTCGTTCACTGCAGTTGGACTGCATTTCTTTAGTTCTTTTAAGGTTATTGGAACGTGGACATCATTTTGCCATCAAACCTATTAAATATTTTTAACTTTATCATATATTGATCAGACGAGTTGTTCATTGATGTACTCGTTTGATCTAATTTAATTTGTCATCATCAATAAAATCCTCTCAAAAATTTCCAAACTTCTTTAAAAGAAAAATATATATTCAAAAATCAAGATATATGATGGAGTTATATAGAACGTGTGATTGTCAGGAGTGTTTTATTTTCATAAATTGAATTCCTATATTATTTGTCAATTGTCATTTATCTCCCGGAGAAGACTGACGAACGTGTCTAACACGACTTAATTCTCTCTATTGTTCACATAGTCTACCTCAATTTATTGGGAATAAATGCTTATAGTAGTTATTGTCGTCGTCGTTTATTTTGTATTCTTCAGTGACATCTAGTATAAGAATATAATATATTTTTGGAAATTATAATAATATTAGTAACTATAATACTATACACATCGTGTATAATACATTCTTGTACTAAAAAATACGATTGAAGTAGGAATACGTGCAAGACATGTGCTTTCCCGAAAAGCCGACATGAAAGTCGCTGTACTCATGGTCGCAAGCCAACTATCTCAAATAGTAACCTCAAAATCAATCTTATTTAATGTTAGATTTTTAATCTAACATACTTCATCATGGTTGATTTGTATAAACAAATCTTGGAGGAACTATTCATCATATGTACCCAAAGCATGGACCAACTTTCGTCTTAAGTTTAATTTAACGATTTTGCAAGTTGAGTTTCAGGTAAGTTCTTACACACGTGGGGTTTAACAATATAATATTAATGGGTTTTGACTTTTCCTTACCCACGAATGAATCAGATGACCAGAAATTTAGGTTCACCAACCAAATGGGACACCATTAATGGATGAACCTAGTTATCTTCAATGGAATATGACTAGAAGGTTCACTATGCTTCACGGATCATTTGAGATTTCACCTTTGAATTCGGTTGTTGTGAAACGTGCAACAATTACGCGTAAGAGTATACGAAAATCGAATAGAATAAAAATATAAGATTTAATGTGGTTCGACGATGTGTCTATGTCCACATGAGCAAACAGATACTGAATTTTATTGATGATTATTCATTATATAATAAATCTAAACCCTAGTCTAGGCATACCGCAGGGGTGTTGCCCCCATGCCACAACCTCGGCATCTGCTCACTTTCAAGTAATGAGCCATATACTTCAACAAATTGGATATCCTATAAAATACCACAGCCCAGACGATGCAATCAATAGTGTTATCTGGCGATCTTTATCCCGACAATCAAGAGTAACATATTTATCTGGTGATTCACATTTCGCTTTTATGTGAAATTTTGTTGATATAATTTTTGGTCAATCTTTTAAGAAAATGGATAACAATTTTTTGAGGTTAGACTTCAGCAGATGTCCAGCCAAATAAAAAGGGAGTAGATAGAGTTTATCAAAGGTGTGATATTCAACTATAAGACAGACGAAATAATATTTTATACTAGATATAATATGAATATATACACTTATTAATTTCTAGGAAAAAAAGAAACATCGATCGAACTAAAGTTTTTGCCCCCACACGTCAATATTACCTTGATTGGACAGAATAATTCAGATACCCACCCCTACCATAGAGCGGAAAATGACGTCCTAGCATGAATGTATTATCCTCAATATATACTCAATTGTCTAAATTTGGTTTCGATAAATGTGGTCCATATAAAAAATAGACATCACATATGCAAATCAAATTTTAGTCATTGGATCGAGCACAAGAATATTACCCTTATGCTCATAGGCGGATCCGCCTTAAGGCAAGGGGGCAAGGAAAAAAAAATACCTTACAAAAAAATGTTTTTTTTTAAAAGAAATTTGTAATTTAGCCTCCCAAAAATTACAATTTGCATTCAAAATTTTTTTTGACCCGCTAAATTTTTTTTTACCTAGATTTTTTGTTTTAAATTTTTTTTGCTCCCTACTGAGTTTTCTGTGTCCGCCACTGCTTGTGCTAGGTTGAACTCCTCCCACGTTGAGGAACATTCAACCAGAAGAAAGGTAGAAGTTATTATCAAAGTATCAAAATAGGTGAACTTAATATTACTTGAATTTTAGACATCATCGTCTTCATGATAAGATCGGACTCAAATTTAAATCACACAGATCATCATTTGATAATCAAAGAAATATTAATTTTTTTTTTCCCATTTTGCTCTATATATTTAGAATATTTAACTAGGGTTGTGCTCCATACGAGGTAATATGGATTAATTACCTTTCACGTGGGATTTCTTCTCGATCGAATCAAAACCTGCAAACCATCTCGGAAAGTTGTGGTTAGCCCCGGAGAGAATCGAGGATCAGCGTCTTGAGATTCGGCTAACTTCACACGAAATTTGTGCAGCAATGAAATTGCGACGCTTTTGAGCTCCACGAGTGCCATTTCTTTACCTAAACATACCCTATACCCAGCTTGAAAAACTGGGTATTTAAAAGGGTTTTCTTGGAAGAAAATCCCATCTTTAATCCATCTTTCTGGCTTGAATTCCAAGCAATCCGATCCCCAAATCTCTTCCATTCGCCCCATGGCGTAAGTATGATATGTAACCCTAGTTCCGCACTTTAAGAAACTTCCATCTGGTAAAAGATCGTCTTTTAAACAGAATTTTGAATCGAATTGAACTGGTGGATACAATCTCATGCTCTCATATATTGTTGCATGCAAATAATGGAGTTCTCTGATTTTTTCATAGCTTGTGAGCTCCATGTTTGAGCCGATAATTTCATCAGCTTCTGCCAAAATTGCTGCCTCCACTCCTGGGTGGCGGGCCACCAGCCGGAAGAAACTTGTCAGGGCGGAAGCCACAGTGTCACGGCCGGCTAAGAGGAAGCTTATTACAATATCCCTCAGAAATTTGTCGTCTATAGTGGTGCTAGTACTCATGAATCTTGACAGAAGATCTTTCTGATTCAAGACCCCAATTTTCCGCCTTTTTCTGATAACTTCTTGAGCTAACATGTTTACTATCTTGATTGCTTGTTGGAGTTTCTTCTCGCTGCCGATATTTAGCAATCTTTTGATCTTCCAAACAATCTGGGACAGATTCAAGGCTCGTTCTGCAGAAAGTTTCGATGCTAAATCAAATGAAACTGCGAATTCCGACAAGGGTAGCGACAATTCTAAGCACTTGGAGTCTAACCCAAATAAAAATCTGCAAATTACATCGAATGAAAACTGATGAAAAACGCCTTGTAAATCGAGTTGATCTTTCCCATCGGAAACTGACTCTAAAAGTGGTATCAATCTGCTATAAATTTCTTTATTCACAGCTTCGAAGGCGTAAGCCCGAATAGAGACCCTGCCTAGTTCAAGACTTGCCATCTTCTTCTGAAACCTCCATAAATCTCCATCAACGTTGAAAATTCCCCTCCCCAAGAAATCACCCAAGATTGCAGAAAACGGCTTCCCTTTTGGGAAATTATCAAACCTTGTTTTCAGAATATATTCAACATTATCAGGATTTGCTGTGATTGTATTGTTAAGAACGTGGATATGAATGGTTTTAGTGGGAGAATTTTTAAGCAAAAAAGTGTACCAATCACAGAGATTACCAAATTGGGGAGTCCACTTTGATTTTATGTAAGCTTGACAGATTTCACAGTTGCAACAATACCTGAGTTTGAGCAAGTAAAAGATGAAAGAGGGAAGAAAAATTATGATCAAGAATACAGATGATAATAAGAAGATACAGAACCAGGATTCATGAAAAGAGTGAAACCAGGAAAAGTACGAAAACTCCATTGACAAAAAATAAGTTAAGAGTCAAGGTAAACAGGATGAAAGGGTAGAAAGAAGAGGGGGAAAAGATTATGGCAATTTCTAAGTTCTTTATTTCTTTTAGCTGAAGACTATTTATTAGTAGAAGAAAATCATTTTGCATTTTGACGAGACGATTTGATTTGGAGGAAAAGATTTAAAATCTAATAATCTGAAATTCATGGATTTGAAATGACATATGATTGGCTGTCAAAAGAAAATATGTTAACACGAGGAATTTGAAATATATACTATAGTCCTTTACTCAAACAAAAATGATAAATTTGTCATTTGAGTGAGGAATTTGAAATATGCTCCTCCCAAATCTTTTAATCCAACCACAACCTCAGGGTTAGCTAATCAAGTTCTTATTAATAATTTTATTTTCATTTAAAAACCAAAGACGATATTAAAAAAAAAATGGATTCACCGAAAGACCTTGTCCCAGTTGGCACCGAACTCATTTGAGTGCTTGAGATCTCAGATGCGAGACCTTCCACTCCCACTCTACATAAACGTGGATTTAAAAAAATTCCCATTTAAATAAACAATCATACCAAAACCTAATTTTTTGTTGCCATATTCTGTTTTAAAAAAATAAAGAAAAACAATTGAAGCTCACACACCTGCATCATGATTTGAATCTAGTACCTATATAGGTCGTAGAAAATCAATAGCTCCATCACTGATGTTTGGTAGGCCATTACATTGCCTTATCGTTGGAAATTTCTTACATTAACATGTTAAACACAAAAACCATATGTTATCAATCGATTATTCAAATTAAGATTGATCACACAAACAAATTTTTTATATAGATATTGGAGCAATTTAGACCACAGAATTAGAGGCAGATCTTGGTTATCAATTAATCAAAAGGGAGAAAAAGATGACGTTCTATATATTTCGTATGATTGACTATTTCGCACATGCTCAATGTCCCTCGTGTTATCGATCCACGTGTTTGATTTATCTAATATATTGTCACATATGAGTGTATGTGTTGAGAAGTTGTTGTCCCACGATTGAAACTTAAAATATGTATTTGCTCCTTATAAATGATTATGAGTTACTCATCTTATAACAAATTGGTTATGAGTAAAAACCCCCAGAATTTTTATCAATATATTCAACTAAATTTATAAGTTTACAGCTAAACAAAGTCTGGAAGCAATTTTTTTCAAAACTCATGTCGATTTAAAAGTTCCATTATCTAATGCAATTATTGAATCAAGAAAGCACGAATATTAAAATTGCTAAAGAACCCACAGTTATGACGCGTGAAATACATAAACCTGACGCAGATCTATTTTGCACATATCATTCACGTGTAGAAATAGGGCAAAGTCTTTTCGAGGGAATAAAGAAAAGAAAAAAAAGAGCGGAAGGAAGGGAAACTTTGTTGCTGTCCTCAGGAGCAACATCCATTATCCAAATGAAATCTTTTTTTCCTTTTAAAAAAAAATATTTCAAATGAATGGTGATGATGCCCCTAAGGGTACATCCTTAAGGGTATTACCAAACAAACCGGAAGGAAAGAAGGAAGGAAATAGGGTTAACTCATAAATTAGCTGATGGGACATCATGTCTCTTGTGAGACTGTTAGTTTGCAAATTTATTCAATTCGAGGGTAAGATGTTGATTAATATGTGTTGTAGCAGTAACAAACTTGGATTTCAGAACATCCATTTAATTCTCATGTTTTTGTTTTATATCATATTCCGAGTGATTCGACAAATTCGGATTCATATAGATATCCATCTATATGGTACTTCATTGTACCTTATATATACGATCCATCTACTAATAATAAGTTTAAAGTGGCCTCTAACTATCATTATACGATAATATCATAATAATCAACAATATTATGATATAAACAAGTACATAGTGATAATAAAAATGAAAATGCTACAATATAAGGAGAAAGACGAAAAGATTTAACAAGAGTTGAAGTGACTCACTACCCGGCAGTAACGAATTTGGATACACTGGTGAAGCCACATTATTTATTAATGTCATATTTATTTCATCATATCCATTTAATTGTCATGTTTTTAAATTATGGTTTTTTATTTAATAAAGCCTCCAGGACACTGTTTGGCTTTTAATATGGACATAGCATTGTATATTTAAGCTAAGACTTTAGCTTTTGAGGAAGTGAACGTTATTGTCAGAGTAATTATTGCTGCTGCCAAAACAATTTTTATGAATTTAACATGCAAATTACTATAGCAATATCTTAACAATTTGAGGAATCTAATAATACTGGACTTTTCTTGTTGATCCCACTCAGTCGAGTTTGGTTGAGTATCAGTTTCAAAAATTTCATTGATCAACCTGGCTAGGACCACTCATCACATGAGACATTTTAGCACAAAATTTAAATCTAAATGAAATCACACTCAAGAATAAATAGTATCTCTCGTTACCGAGATTGATGAAGGCAACTTCACGTTATTGCAGGGTGGATTCCGAAACATCATTCTCATCGGCAGGGCAACCACATCTATCAGTTACCCACCATGCAGCTTGAGGTCCGCTTCAACACATATTACTCGCTGATTTTTATTAAAGAAAAACTTAATGAGTAACGTGAAATCGACCGGTTCTGGCATTTGATGAACAAAGATAAGAAGACGTTGAGTTAGCTATACTCATGGCATTAAATTTGTTGCCATATCTCCAAATTCCCACTTATGTTTTTGCTGTTTTTTAGCTCATCAAAATGAATCTCGCTTATAAGGTTTTCATTCCCATTTCTTAAAGAAATTTTAACCAAAAATTTAAAAATAACAGAATTTTGGATAATTAAACAAATTATTGTCAGGTTTGCTAAAACTTTAAAATATTATATATTTTAATAATTGTACATGATGTTGTTGGATGATTCCCGTGATCGAAGATGAACTCCGAATAGCATGAACAAGTGGACTCCGAACAGAGAGTATCGAAGTGGCTGTACTTGTGACGCCCGAACAGGATATGCCGAGCAGAGTGAGCCTGAAAACAAAAAAAGTTAGATGGACGTCGAGGATGTTCCCGGCATGACCACTATGACGATCAAGTCAGTGCTCGAAAAAAACAAATGCTACAAAAATCAAACAAGCAAGAAGATATGAGTTCTTCACAATATGCTAAAAAACAATATGAAGAACCTGGTATATATTTAGAGAGTATTTTGGGAGCAATTGACTATCCTGCTTATGTTGTGTGATGCTTGCATTAATTGTGGTGCTTTCAGCACTTATGACCCGCCAGATACGGAGCACGATTTGTCCATGATCATGGCATGATCAGCCCATAATGCGTCCTAGAAAGCTGAACCAATGACTGACCATTATTGCACGTTTAATCATTCATGTTGACCAGGGGTTATGCCCGGGTCTTTCACCCTTGATTGACCACATGGGCCGAGCAGGTGTGAGTTCTGCTCGGATCCTTTTGTTCGGCACTGATGTGTTAAGCTATTTCACCAAAATCGGGACAACTCAGATTTTACTCGAGATGACGGTGCTAGTCTATCGCACCGTGACATATTTTCAAATGTATTATTATGTTTTTGCTATTGTTTAAATCATTGAAATTCATGAATTCTCGAAAAATATATCGAGATTTTTATATATTATTCTTCAATCAATAATGTGGAAATTATTCTTCTTTAGCTTTCATTTTCATCGTACATTTGATGGGACATTATTCTAAAAGGACCATATGTATTTCATATCTAGAATCCACACAAAAAAATTCTGAGCCTTTGAAGAAGAAAAAAAAAGAAATATTATTCAATATTGGTATTATTTTGGAGATTTTATTTGGTGACCACTAGAAATAATGGAACCACATCATTACATATGAATTTTCCATATTGTAAGGAAATATATAAGGTGTCGGTAGCTTATAAAACGCTAGAATATATGAAACGCGTGAACAAATTGGCTTTAAGATGCCATGTCGTGTTTTAAATTTTTCAGGAAAAAAAGAATTTGACATGTAAAAATAACCTACCAATATCCAACAAATTATTATTAAAAAAATTATTAAAAAAGACCTTTTTTTACATCATATAAATTTCACTCAAAATAATTAAATAGTTATAAAATCACTTTTCATTCACTATTTTCTTTTCTCTCCCGCTCATTTGACTTTTTTTTTCTTTTTTCTCCAATTTTTCTTTGAGAATAACTTACTTTATCCAAATGTTTTTAAAGGTTTGATTATAAAAAAAACATATAAAAGCTTATGAGTTATTTAAACATCTTACAAATTCTGAAAATTAATAGACATTTAAATTAAATTTAGCAAAAACGGGTATTTTACTGCTTATTTATATTTGTGCTTTTATTATATGAAACTGTGTATCTGTTCTATCTGGGAGTCTAAAAACTTATTTCCATTTATGTACTATTCCAAAATATAAACAGGTAGAGAGTTAGTGTTTTTTATATATATATATACATGGGTGAGGGAAATTTTAAAGAAATTTTTTTGGCAACTGTCCAGTCAATCCTAAAAGGGATATGAGACTTTAACACCCGGCTAAAGCCAGAGTCTCAGTAGATAGTCCAGTTTGCTAGCACTAGTGTTGTCACACGGGCTAGTCCGCCTAACCCACGACCCAAACAGAGTCTTAGTAATAGTCCAGTTTATTGCTTGATTAAATGGCGTGATCATTGAGATAAGCGATTAGTAAAGATATATTGTTATCTTGGTTGAATCAATACTTTTGTATAATTGATTCGTTGTTGTTAAGAAGGTGATGCACAGAACTGTCGCTAAAGAGCGAGCAATGTTATATTGTACGATGTTTTATGAAATGCGTGTGTGGTTAGAGATTGCCGGTAGAGAGCGAGCGTTGTGGCACAGCCAAAGAGCGAGTGATGTTATTACGAATGGTGAAAACAGAAACAGTAAGACTTGTATATTTGGTGACATACACATTTAGTATCTCTCTATTACATCATAACTGTTGTTTTATAAGTTATGCATTATGCTTTGGATATAACTATGAATTGGTGTGTTCACTGTGTGTGGAGGCTGTTTCTGTGAAACATGTATAAGGTTTAGCTTATGGGGAGCTTAAGAAGATAGAGTTGATACGTCTAGAAGAGTGAAGTGATCAAGTTGATCTAGACGACTTTAATGGATTGGTTTAGAAATGTTACCATCATTTGTATGAGATTGTAATATTTTAGTTCAGTACTAGTCGGATGTTGCACCTTGGTGGATTTTATTTATTGATTTATTGTTTGATTTTTGGCAATTGTAGTTGAAGTTATCATTGAAGTTTGATTTGTGTTGTATATTTTGGTTAATCCAAAATTAGAGTGAATCTATGCAAAAAAAATTAAGAAAATCCATGACTAGTACGCGTTTTTGATTTGTGGTCTTACATTAATGGTATCAGAGCCAGGCTAGCTGTCTGGGTTAGTGACAAGTCTAGCGTGATTTGAACAACGGTAAAACATCTTGGATATGTGGTAGCTAACTAGAGGCCTAGCATGATTTGAGAATAGTGATTAGATGTCTTGGCTAGTTAAAGGTCCAATGTGAATTGAGAGCAGTGGCTCGATATATGGATGGTTAAGAGCTCAAGTGTGAGTTGATGGAGTTGAGTAATAATATTAATTGAGCATGTTGATGTTCTCTTGTAATAATTTGAGTGAGCAAGTGTATGATACACTTTATTTTATCTTTTTGTGGTCATGCCTGCATGACTTAATGCAATGTATGTATTGTGTACTCAAAGATACATTGCAATTGCGATTGTTAACCACAAAAGATTGTTGTTATTATGAAAGAAATTATTATGGTGTGATTCTATTATGTTAATCTAGTTTACTCTTCACTATATAGTGCATCATTGAACCATGGTGGTTGTTTATGGTGAAAACCCGACTCTTGTGTACATGTTCTGTTGTAGAGAGTTATGATTTCCTTTGGTGCATGAGATTGCTACCAAAGATGAATGATGATAGTGTTCTTGTGATTTATATTTAAGCATAATGGTGTATTGTATATAAGTGATTTGCATTTTGATGATGATATAGTGTGTATATGCTTATCGAGTAAGCAATTGTGTGTATATTTTATTGTGATCGATGAGTATTATGTACTTGTACTAGCGATGTGTATATGTACTGCTGCTAGCGATGTGTATTATATACCATTACTAGCTATGTGTATTGTGTACCACTACTAGCAATGGGTATTATGTAGCACTTCTACGATGAGTGTTATGTGTGTTACTATTAGCGAAGTGTAAATTGTGTCAATAATAGTGATGCGATTTTGTGGGCCACTATCGGCGATTGGTAAATTGTGTCGTTAATAGTGATGTGATTTTGTACTGTGGTATATGAGCGATGGGTATTATACGTGCTACAAATATATGCGATGACTGGGCCACGTATAGCTTATGTCATGTTTGTGTTTGCTATTTTTGTATTATTCGAATAGCTCGTGTGCTTGTTTGACACTGATATAAATGTTCTTGAATCATATTGAAATATGACTGAGACGGAAATAATCGAGTACATTATAATGTCCGTATGTGATATAATTTTAGAGAAATGTAGATGCTGATCTGTTACCTCTAATTGTTGTTGGTTGACTCATATGATTCGTTGACCAATCTTATGAATGTCGTGATGACGAATTCGTGAGAGAGAGACTCATAAAAAGTAAGTAGTGCAGAACAAGTACAACGTTCTATTATGATACGTGATAATTGTGGTAGTGAAATATATATATTATGAGGTTTGTGGTTTACCATTCTACAAGAGAATGATGAATTGATGTAGGAATATAGTGGGCTCAGTGTAACCACTATATAGAGTATTGACGACATATATGGGAATGTATCATGATACGATGTAATATTATAGTAGGCGGTATAGCCACTATATGAATTTGATATATGTTATTAGAATTATACCTCAAGAATATATATTGTAAGGTGGTGAGATAATAAAAAATTATACTTTGTCTAACACACCAAAGGGTATGTTATTAAGAATTATCTCGACTGAATTATGTCTTATTGTGGTGATTAATGACACAAACAAAAATGGATGGGAATTGACTTGTGGGTCTGGTTATTGTTATTTCTCTGGTATTATTGTGGTAATGATAATAGTGAAATATAACCGGTAATTGTGGGAGGTAGTCGGTGTTGTAACACTGCTATATTGATTGTATCTTTTAGTTTGATGTTGGGTTACGTCTGAGTATCAATTTAGGGTGATACTTAATTGGTAACATTATTGTAATGTTACATAATATTGAGTTAATTATTGATATGAGTACTACAATTGCAGTATGGAGCATCAGTCGTGTTTGATATCATAAGGTTCTTATACAATACATACAAAGTATAAGAGTATTCTTATGATATTTAGCAATGATGTATTTTCTTAAATTGATTTGTGCATTGTTTATGCAGGAGTGCATAATAGAGTGATTGACTAGTTCGAGATAATATAGATGATGTGGATTTCGATTTACAGCATTGGTTGGTGATTGTGGGACTATTATTCTTTAGTGTTTGAGAATAATGAATTAATTGAATTTCTTGTGGTATATTATTCATGGTTGAGGCATATGGGACGAGTATCTCATTTAACATACATGAAGAATAATTGGGTAGAATGTGTATATATCGTTGAAATGTATATGAATAATAACATTTGACTTTATTGGTATCTCTTATGCAAGATTGAGTTTATCAGGTAACAGTAATCCAACGTAAGTAGAGGTTGAATTATTCGCTCTATTGGATGATTGGTTTATCCAGTGAGACACTGGTCAAGGAATTGATAGCTCTCTTTCGAGATAAGATTGCTTTGACATTGTGGTTGAGAGTACATATATCAATTCGATTATTGAATATATCATGGTGCTAAAAATGTGCGACATTGTTGGATGATTTGTCTGAGTTAATTATGTGTGTAGAATTTAACTCAGGTAAATGAATATCTCTTGATAAGTATAATTCAATAATCATTTTTGCATTGGAATTGATCGAGTTGAGCTAGACGACTTTAGTGAGTTGGTTTAGAAATATTACCATCATTTGTATGAGACCGTAACATTTTAGTTCAGTACTAGTCGAACGTTGGACCTTGGTGGACTTCATTTATGGACTGTTTGGTTTTGGCAATGTAGTTGAGGTTATCATTGAAGTTTGATTTGTGTTGTATATTTCGGTTAGTTCAAAATTAGAGGAATGTATGCCAAAAGTTTTAAGGAAATCCATGACAAGTATGTGTTTTTGCTTTGGGGTCTTACAGAGCAAGCAAGAGCGATAGAGTATGGAAATGGGGTGATTCAGTATAATTACTTATTAGTATAGATTATTGTAAAGAAATATTGCCTACATATATTTATCTTAAATAGATGTCTATCATTGTTGATGTATATCCAATGGATGGGAATGATCAGATTGTATTATAAATAGAAGAGTTAGTTACTGAAATATGAACTAATCAATCTGAACCTGATAGTCTCTTGAACCAAAGAGTTAGCAATCTACCAGAATTCTCTTCTCCTTTAAGAAACTGCAAATGCTACTGGAATAGTACATTGTTATTGATCGAGTGCTACGTTAATTTGGAGATTAACTCCTGCTATTGTTTAGTTGATGGAATTAGCTTGTATTCTGTAATAGGGCTGAACATCTACATAAATTCGATCATAGTGGATTCATTTAGGATTGAAACCCGAACCTTGGATGTAGGATTATTCAATCCGAACCAAGTAAATCTTGTGTGCTTTGAGTTCATAATTTTCTTGACTTTGATCACTTCGTTTTATTATTAGATATGTTGCATTATTCCTAAGTATCAGAGCCAAGTTATTTGAATGCTCAAGAGTCTTGAAACTTAGTAATTCTTTCTCGTTTCAAATCTCACATTTTGAAAGCAAGCTTTTGCAATACAATTTTTCAAGAATCAAGAATCTTTATTCAACTGGTTTAGAAAGAAAATATATTGGCCAGGGATTTAACTCTCAACCATGTCAACATCAAGATTCGACGTGGAGAAATTTGATGGCAGAGGCGATTTCAACCTCTGGGGGGGGGGAAATTGATTGCTCATCTTGGCAACTTGAGGTTGGACGATGCACTCAAGGGCGAATCAAAAATTCCAAACACAACTACTAACAAAGGTGAGATTCTAAAGAATGCAAGAAATACTATTATTCTGAGTTTAAGTGATCAAATACATAAGAAGGTCATTAAAGAAAAGTCTGCATGCAAAATGTGGACTAGACTTGAGCATTTGTATATGACTAAGGCACTGCCAAATATGATTTATCCAAAACAAAAATTCTACAGTTTTAAAATGAATGAAATTAAAACTATAGATAAAAATATAGATAAAGTCACCAAATTGGTATCGGATTTAGAGAACATAGAGATCAAGATTGATGAAGAAGATCAAGCTATCTTCTTGTTAAACTCCCTACCCAACGCTTATGATCAATTGAGAGATACTCTCAAGTTTGGTAGAGATAATCTCATAATTGATGAAGTGATGAGTGCAACCTACTCTAAGGAACTAGATCTATGAGCTGCTGGAAAATTTCACAAACCTGTTGGGGAGGGATTAAATGTCCGAGGGAGTCTCGAGAAAGAAAAAAGAGTGGGAACGTTGTTAGAAAATAAACTAGATCTATCTCTAGAATAAAAAAGACATGCTGGATCTGTAAACAAGAGGGACATTTCAGAAGAGATTGTCCCCAAAAGAAATTGAATCAAAAACCTGAGCATAAATCTGGAAACGAAACAGTAAACTTCCTAGATGGCAATGAAGATGCAGAAGTGTTCACTATATCTAGTGATGATCCAAAGGATGAATGGATCATAGACTCAGGTGTACATATCATATGTCACCACGTAGAGACTGGTTCTTGGACTACAAGGACATGGCCTCAGGCCAAGTCTTGATTGGAAACAATCAAACATGTAGAATCCAAGATATTGGCTCTATAAAATTAAAAATGTGGGATGGATCTGAAGTAAGATTTATACTAGATTTGAAAAAGGAATTTGCTTTCTTTGGGAACTCTGGATAGAAAAGGATCGAGTTAGAAAGCCTCTGATGGAGTCTTAAAGTTTATAAAAGGGCCCTTAGTCATAATGAAGGTATCCTAAGACAGGGCTTGTATGTCCTACAAGGATCTACCCTAACTGGAGAGGTTAGTGTAAACATAAACAAAAAGGACCAAACAGATCTATGGCAGAGACGAATAGGACACGCGAGTCTATAAGGACTTATAGAATTAAGTAAACAAGGCTACATAGACACGAAGCAAATAAACACAATGGCCTTTTGTGAGAATTGTGTCCTAGGAAAATCTCGTAGATTGAAATTTGACACTGTCAATCACTCCACAAAATCAACACTTGAGTACATTCATTCTGACCTTTGGGGATCTCCACAGATCCCTCCCTCACTGTCCAAATGTCATTACTTCTTATCCTTAATTGATGGTTATTCTAGAAAGGTTTTGATCTATTTCTTGAAAACAAAAAATGAAGCATTCGAAAGATTTGTTGAATGGAAAACCTTAATAGAAAATCAAACAGGAAAGAAACTAAAGAGGTAAGAACAGATAATGGCCTTGAATTTTGTAACTCAGATTTCGATCAATTCTGTGCTAACTCAGGAATTTTAAGGCATCGAACTTGTACTTTCACACCACAACAAAATGGTATTACTGAACGTATGAATAGAACAATAATGAACAAAGTTAGATGTATGTTTAGCGAGTGTGGTTTGACATCAAAATTCTGGGCAGACACAGTTGCTACTGCATGTTATCTCATAAACAGATCACCTTCATCGGCCATTGACTTTATGATTCCCGAATATAGGTGGTCAAATGTAAAACCAGACTTTAATCATCTTAGAATCTTTGGATGTATTGTTTATATTCATGTTAGTCAAGGGAAACTTAACCCTAGGGCTAAGAAATATGTTTTCTTAGGTTACCCCAGTGGGGTTAAAGGTTACAAAGTATGGTTCCTTGATGAAAATTAGTGTCTAATTAGTAGAAATGTGATATTCAATGAAATGAAGTGTATAAGACTCACATGAATCTCCCAGAAACAGCCAGCTCTAAACAAGCTGTTCAGTCCTCTAAGTTTCAGGTGGAGCATCAAGATTCTAAAGATGAAATTGATCAAGAAATAGCTGGAAATCAAGATTAAGTTGGAGTAAACCAGTTACCACCTGAAGATGATTTGGATGTACCACCTGAACATTGTCCTAATATACCTCATGATGATGATCAAGAGGATGAACAAAATCAGGGAGATAAACTTGATGACTATCTACTGTCAAGAGATAGAATAAGAAGGGAAATAATACCACCCCCGAGATTTGCAAGTGCTAACTTCATTGCTTTTGCCTTAAGTGTTGCTGAATTACTAGAACTAGCGGAACCAAGAAGTTATACAGAAGTAAAGAATAGCAAGGACTGGATAAAATGGAAGAAAGTCATGTTGGATGAATTGCAATCACTAGA
This sequence comes from Haberlea rhodopensis, assembly GCA_907163345.1. Lineage (NCBI taxonomy): Eukaryota > Viridiplantae > Streptophyta > Magnoliopsida > Lamiales > Gesneriaceae > Haberlea > Haberlea rhodopensis. Next base: position 6,688,390 of record CAJQUN010000005.1, on the reverse strand, counting down.
ACAAAATCAGACTTGGACACTGATTGATAGGCCAAAAAATGAGGATCACTAGTAGCAAATGGGTTTTTAAAAGGAAATCAGGTATACCAGGCGTCGAGGAGGCAAGATTCAAAGCTATGTTAGTTGCAAAAGGATTCTCACATATTGAGGGAGTTGACTACCATGATGTTTTTTCACCTGTGGTAAAGCACACTTCAATAATGATTTTGTCATCAATTGTAGCAAGTCAAACTTTGGAACTGGAGCAGCTAGATGTTAAGACTGCTTTCTTGCATGGCAACCTCGAAGAAATGATATTAATGTCACAGCCTGAAGGCTTCATAAAAGCTGAGAATACTCGAAAAGTGTGCCTACTTAAGAGATCATTTTATGGATTAAAGCAATCTCCAAGGCAATGATATAGGAGATTTGATGATTTCATGCTTCAGAAGGGGTACAAGAGATCAAAATTTGATAGCTACGTATACTATCAACAACTTCAACAACATTCCTTCATATACTTGTTGATTTATGTAGATGGCATGCTTATAGCATGTAAAGAAAGGAAGGAAATATAAAAGTTGAAGGAATTTCTCAATTCTGAATTTGAGATGAAGGATTTAGGCACTGCCAAACAGATATCGGAAATGGAGATAATCCGAAATAGAGACGAAGGAACCTTGACTCTATCACAAGAAGGTTATGGCAAAAAGATAATTGAAATGTTTGGAATGAAATATGCTAAGAATGTAAGCACTCCTACTGGAGCACATTTCAAACTGGAATCAACAAAGGAATCCGAAGCAGAGCAAGAACAAATCCATATGAAGTCGATTCCTTACTCAAATGCAGTAGGAAGCATCATGTATACCATGGTATCAATCAGACCAGACTTTGCATATGGATTGGGATTGGTAAGTCGATTTATGAGCAAGCCAAGTAGGGAACATTGGCAAGCTGTCAAGTGGCTCTTAAGATATCTGAAAGGAACGAATAAACTGAAGTTAGTTTATCAAAAAGAGCTCAATCACTGTGGGAAGTGAAGGGGTACTGTGATTCTGATTATGCTGCAGATTTAGACAAAAGAAGATCACTTTCTGGCTACGTGCTCACAGTAAAAGGAAATGCAATGAGTTGGGAGTCAATCCTGCAACATATTGTGGCCCTTTCAACTACAGAAGCAGAATACATTTCACTTACAGAAGCAATAAAAGAAGCTTTGTGGTTAAAAGGCTTTGTTAGAGAACTTAGATTCAGTCGAACACATGCAACCGTCTGTGATTCTCAAAGTGTGATTCACTTATCAAAGAATGCCGTGTTTCATGAAAGAACAAAACGCATTGATGTTAGATTGCATTTTGTAAGAGAAATCATAACAAGAAAGTTGGTGGATGTGAAAAAGATCAACACAAATATCAACCCTGCAGACATGTTAACCAGAATAAATCCAGTAAGCAAACTCAAAAAATGCATTGAGTTTGCTTAAGATCAACGAATAAAAGGTCACAGACATCTTAGGGAACTCTATTTGAATCCACTGAAACTGATATATGAGGCAAATGTGGAGATTTGTAAAGAAATATTGCCTATATATATTTATCTTAAATGGATGGCTACGAATGTATTTGTTTATCCAATGGATGTGAATGATCAGATTGTATTATAAATAGAGGAGTTAGTTGCTGAGACAGGAACTAATCAATCTGAACCTGATAGTCTCTTGAACCTACAAAGTTAGCAATCTACCAGAATTCTCTTCTCCTTCAAGAAACTGCAAATGCCCGAACATTGGATGTAGGATTATTCAATCCGAACCAAATAAATCGTGTGTGCTTTGAGTTCATAATTTTCTTGACTTTGATCACTGCATTTTATTATTCGATCTGTTGTGCTTTCTTTCTAACAATTATTAATTTGCATAAATATATGGATGTATAATTTTTTTTTTGGTGATTCCCTACCGATATGGCTAAGCCTCAGGAGTCGGATCGTACTTTTGAAGAAACATTTTTATTCTCAACGTTGATGTCAACAAGGTAGTTATTTGAATTAATTTATAACCATGAATGTAATACAAGAAAAAAATAATGTGAACATCAAAAAATATAGATTATTGTCGTATAAATTAAATAAAATGTTCGAGATTAAATTTCAACGTATTGTAGACCGCATTCCATCCAGCCTGAGTTGGATGCGACGAGTCCCAGAAAAATGCAGCTTTCGGGTCACTGCAAACTGTATATAATTTCGTGCCATTCTCATCCACAGTGCCACAATAACATCCGTCGCATGTGGCCATGCAGCAGGGCTTCAATGGAGATTCAAACATCAATTTCCCTGTTTTTAGTAAAGATTTAATATAAGATCATTCAACATGTAAGAAATTACCTATCTATAGCTACAGATCATCATAATCAACAAAAAAATTTCTATGAAACTAGTTACCGGTGGACATCGGTTTATATTAGAAATTTTTAGAAGGGAATTCTAACTACTTTCAATATGTGCATAGATTAATTCAAACCTTTTAACTCGTCTTTCTGATGAAGAACAGTTGTGAAAGAGTTGAAGAGATCAAGAACGAATATGTTGGATCGTTTAGTCTCGTTATTCAACTTGGCGACTGCTTGGCGCAATAGGAGATTGTGAAACTGAACGGCTGTGTTCTGAGTAGTGTTGCACTTTTGGAATGAAGTCAGCTGTGTCATGCGAGGAAGACATCCCAATGGCTGCAAAGAAGTCACCACAATTTTTCTTGCTCCAAAATCACCAATTCGTTTCAGGTTTACAGCTAGTTGATTCACCACCCGAGGGATAAAGTCTTGCAAACCCTGAATGTAATAAATAATAATGTTACCAACTATGAGCCAGCGATAATTTAAACCATTGTGTATCGATAATAATCAATTTACCCATGTGACTTGTAAATCGACATTTTATCTCATGTGGTATACCTAATAAACATTTTATCTCTCTGATCTGCATGTGGTTTACACAGCATATCACTTTTACGGAGTGAGTGTTTTGCATACATTCACAAATAACAGGAGTTAAAAGTGTCTATTTTCACAAACGGAATGTGGGTAAACCACCTATTTTCAAATCACTGGGCCTATTTTGAAAATCATCGGTGCAGGGAATTCAACAAACTTGTAATATAAACTGCATGTGATTTAATGTAATTAATTTTACCTGGATAGTGCCCCCATTTTCAAGATAAACAGCATAATCATTCCCTGCAAGACAGACTAGAAAAACAGAAGACTGCAAATCCCATTTGGTGTACGCCGATCCATTAATGAGACTGTCGAAGAAATCGATTTGAGTGGTCATGTTTGGTAACAAAGTCCCCAATGTATCGAACACACCGCTTCCTCCATACGCGAAGTTCATCCCATACTGCAGCCTTTTGGCCCCTACTTTCCTCAATGCATAGGCTATTGGAGTCTTCAGTCTCAAGGATTTGGCTGTCCAATTGTCAAGATCAAATTTCAGTAACTAATATCATTTAAAAATAATAATTAAGCAATCATAAGTTGATAATTAGACATGTGTGTGTCTGAACATAATTAAACGTTATTGTCATGTGATCTTGGAGATCATGGGTTCGAGTCGTGGAAATAATATATTGTCTTGGAAGGGAAGTCTACGTACATTAGACTCAAAGTGGTCCGACTCCTTCCCTGATATCGCGTATAGAGGGAGTTTAGTGCACATGGTTTGGCCTGACTCAGAGCTGTGGTCTTCTCGGCACGTGTTAGGTTTTTAATCAACGCGAACGAGACTATAACATTAATCTCACTAAGAACTATATTATATTATGTTCTTATTTTATAAAGATAATCAACCTATCCCGTTAAGAAAATAGATAATATAAACTTCGAGTAATTTAAAGAGTGGAGATTTGGTTATGATATTCTGCTAATGCTTTAATAATTAAAGGATAAATTTAAAAATGGTCTCATAAAATATAGATTTTCAAATATCAATCTCAAACTTTTAGAACTAATCAAATATAATCACACAAATTTTTTTTTAATAATAATAAATAGTACAACGTAAATGTTTTTAACAAATTTAGTCCCACATAAAATTTTTAACAAAAGTGGTCACATAATTGAATTGGGGGCTATGAGACCTATTTCGATTAAAAACAAAAGTTTTTGACTAATATTGATTAAAAACAAAAGTTTGAAACTACTATAAAACAATTTTTATTGAGTTATATTTGATTAGTCCTAAAACCTGAAAATATTATTGTAAAGACCTCTATTTTTATAGAATTTTTTTTTTAAATTTACTCATTATTAAATAAGGTCAAAAACTTGGAATTAAGATGATATATTTCCCCATGTATACACCGTGACTGATCCCACTTTTATAAACCCGATCTTATAAATACCAGCATACATACAAACATATGCTTACATATTTATGTATCTTTGTATTTACAAATACCCGGCCCTAAGTATTTTCAATGGAAGGTATGTTTTTTTTAGAGGAGTTAAGAATGTTTTCGTACATTGCAAGACTCGAACTCGAGTCTTTTCAAATTGGAGGCGAGTTCTTATCAGCTAGAATAGATCAAGAAGCTCCGTGGAACGTATGATTTACTATATAAGGGCTCACAAAGCCAGCTAATTAATACTTGCTTTTTCCCAATAATTAAGTGTGTTTGAAAAAGCAGTCTCTATTTAAATGCAAACTGAAAAGGCGGTGCATGGATGGCATTATTAGTTATTAAGACAGAGACAGATTAATCATTACCCATATTATATATATATAAACCAAACTAATTAAATAACGTCTAATTCGGTTGGCAAGCGCATTTATACATTATCATAATATATTTTTACTTATAATATACTCCAATATTTTAAAAAAATTAAAAGTCAATGCATGAGTCCTTAACATATGGCAAAGGTGTGGAATCGGGTCGGGTAATCGGGTTTTATGAATTTTCTTCTTCCATTTCTTTTTCACACTAAAAAATTTATAAAATTAATTTTGTTCCATTCATCTATTCTCGTTTACTTGAAACAAAATTCTTCACCAAACATTGCTTACGCTAGAAATTGTTTTTTCCTTCTTGGTTTCCGTTATAAAGTGCACCGGCCCACCAAACCCGACACATTTTAGGCAGTGTCTCATGAAATAAATCTATTTCGTTTTTTGATTTAACATTTGGAGTATGTTTTGGATTATTTTGGATCATAGACTTACCATTGAGGCTCCGCCGGTACCGCAACCAGTCGTTATCCCCCAATTAGACCACCCTCTTCTTTCGGATCCCTTAGACACTACTGATAGTTTAGAAAAAATCACCAAACCCATAAAAGCAAGTAGTGTTTTATAGACCAAATCAATAAGATTTGCTGTTAATTTATTTATATTTTATTTAAAAAGTATTGTATTTTAATATTGAATTGTCGTGTAAGTAGTTTCAAACAATATCGATACTATCTTAGCTATAATGTCAACATATAATTTTTGGCAACAGTGAATAAGTATATATTTTTGGTCAATCTTTTTTAACATACCTACGAAGTCAGTGAGAATCCGGCCGTCGGAGAACCGACCGGTGGGCTTCCCAGGGAAAGTGATGCCGTAAGGTTCTCTCCACGAGCTAGCGAATGCTTTTATTACGTTGCCGGTATCTGCATACGAGTCTCCGAAAACAAACAGCTTTGTGGGTCTGAAGCCATTATCGCCACCGTGGTGGTGGTGCTGAGATGAACCTTGTCCACCTATACATCACACACTCGATTTTTTTAAAATAAAAATAAAAAGAAACATAAAATTTTATTGTAATTCATCAAGATCGTTGAACTATTTAAGTCCTTCTTTTTATCGAGACGTGAAGAATTTAGTACCTGAGATGATGAGAGAGCAGCAGCAGAAGAAGAAGGATAATAGAAGAGCAGAGAACTCCATAAAAGAGAATGTTCGGGACGTAGTGCTGTGAAGGAGAAAACGATTGTTGGATGAAATGGAATAATTTACATTTCAACGGTATATATACACACAACGCGCTAAGAACGTCAATAAATTAATACTCGATAAATTAATAATATTTTTTAGATAATATGTTTTTCTAATCCGAGTTTGAGCCAATTCAAAAAATTAATAATTTTGATAAATTAATAAATTTTTAAAAATATCATTATATAGATCTACATTCACGTTAATAACATAAATTAATAATTCTTTAAAAATTACAAATGTAACTAGGACAATTTAGTAAAACATGAATCTATTATTGTTTTTTCTTTCCAAATTTAAATATGGGTGAATTCAATCTCTAATTTTTCTCACTGCATATAAAAGCTCTGATGTCGGCAACAAAAAATTAATTATAGTTATTGCCACTATCCATTGCTTCCTTTCACATGGTTGGTTCCAAATATATTGAATCATCCATAGTTTCATCATCAACATGATTTTTTATGACATTAGGAATTCATCATTTCACCGGATAATCCAAGGTAATTAATATCTATTTTATTACGGTAACTGGATCATTAATCATATTTGCAAGCTTATAAATATCTTATTTACATTATTTTATTTAAGTTCATTGAGACAACTTCACTCTTTAAATTATTAATTCTCGATTAATTAATATATATGTAAAATTAATAATATTGAATGGCAATATTTAAAGAGATTAAATAGAAAGATAGGTATCGACATGTGTAAAAAGGACAAATGTATATATAAAATAGTCAGTTCTTTGATTGAAAACTTATATTATAATAAACAATAATAGATTACAGATTATTATATTATTGTATGAAAATGAATTGGTCAACTAAGATCCTTCTAGTGTTTACACAAGGTCAAGTTGTTTTTGGGAACCCACACGTACTCGTCTGTCCACCCAATAAATACGTTCACATATAAAGCAAAAATCAAAATGAGCCTTCCGCTTCAATGCAGACGGCATATCAAAGCAGTGGGCGGAGGGAGGGGGTGTGCATGGGGGTAGGCGCACCCCAGCAAAAGTATTTTCATAATATAAATATATACGCATTTTGTAGAAGGAGAGATTCTAGTTCGAGTCCTACATAACACGTCTTTTTGGAAAATCATTATGTTTTTTTAAGACGAAAATCATGATTTTTAGTCCTTGTACTTTATGATTTTGACAATTTTAGTCCTTTAATAATTATTGGACAAGACACCCTTACACATAATACATACACATGATGCATATAGCATAATATTTAATAGTAACGAAACTTTCAAATTTCATATCATCCAATCAAGATATTTATAATATTATAATTTACAATGCAATATAGACATATATATGCAACAAAAATAACCAAGGCTGAAAGACAATATTTGCATTTGGGTGAGTTGTATTCTCAACGAGCATATTCAAATAACATAGTATTTAACATCACATAAGCATATAATCTACATAAGCACATGAATATAATCACATGATTCATCATAATCTTTACATCAATTCACATGCTTCGTATACAACGAAATGATGCACATGTATGTCCGTATTGTTTTTATATTATGAATCAACTAATACCAAGAACAATTCGTGATCACGATATGGCCATGACACTCTGTACTGTATAATCCACATGAGTTCAATGAACTCGAGATCTGTATTCTTTGATTCTGTAATTCTGGCCGTACTCAGAATGTAATAACACATGGTTCAAGGTCATTAGCGGCCATAACGAAATTCTTTAATCTCTTATGAATGCACATGTCATAATCACATGTATAAAAAGAATGATAACATAATATAGATCTTATAACATCACGTCCCAACATGTAAAATTTAAGAACTCCATATTGCATTCATCTCAATCCATTCACCAATTCAAGGTACTCATATACCACAAATCACATACTCATATAAAGTTAAATGTCAAGTTATAAGGATATACTCACAACTTGTTCCACATATTCGATGATTCGCTTAATTCATCTTATATGTGCCCTGCTCGAGATTATGACCTATAAATGCATGTCAAATGCACAACCAAGTCTAATATCAAATTTCTGCTGCCCATTTCAATATATGCATATCATCTATGATATGTCGATACTAGATAAGCTTAAATTGTTATGCAATAGTGATTCTAATAGTTATAAGTGTATTAAAATATATGGCAACTACTCAAGCTTGCAAGGAGGCAATATGGATTCAAAGGTTATTGGAGGAGCTCGGGTGCAAACAAGAGAATTCCTTTGTTTTGAGATAGTCAGAGTGCCTTGTACATTACAAGGAATCCAACCTTTCATTCCAGGATGAAACACATTGGAGTACAATTTCACTTTGTGCGGGAAGTAGTAGAAGAATGAAGTCAGATATGCAGAAGATCCTTACGAAGGAGAACCTAGCAGATTTTCTGACAAGGTTAATACTGATAAATTTGAGTGGTGCAGATTCTCAAGTGGCCTAGCAGGGACATAAATGGTTATGGCAAGATTGAAAGGATTTGTGGATATATGCTTGATTCTCAATCAAATCTGCAAGTGGGAGAAATGTTGAAATGTCAAAATTGGCTTAAACTTACAAACCAAAAACATGTGTTTTTTGATGTCGGTGACTGAAATTTAAACAGTGAAGGAGAGCCAGAATTTGAACAGGACCTTGATGATTTTCACATGGATTTATGCATCTATAAATAGATGCATTTCTCCCTCGTTGGCAATCATCCCAAGCAAGTTTTTCTCTCAGTTATACATTCTAGTTTGAGTGTATTGTTCTATAATATTGTGATGTATTTTTCTCCTATATTGAGAGTATTGTTCTTTTTGAAATATAAATAACCTAAAAAATATTATAGTGAAATCTTTTCATCTTGCATGTTGTTTTTAACCTAATAGTTTTTAGGAGTTTTTGACGTAAATTATGGTGCATATTTCATTCTTCGATTTCCGTATTCACTTGGGACAATACATCTGACAAATGCTAATAGTGTGAATTGCTTGCGATGATGACCAAGTGTGAATGTTGACTTTTGTCTATAATTCTGTTTAAGCAAATAAATTTGCTTCTTGGACATAATATTATGTCATCGATACCATAATTTTGATGAGATGAATAACTCGAATTGGAAATCATTACGGGTGTGCAATCGGTTAAAATCAAACCGACCGAACCGAATTTTCGAAAATCGAACCGACCGAATTTTTTTTTGTCTAACCAAACCGACCGAATTTTACTCTTAAAACCGAACCAATCGAACCAATTAAAAATCAGTTTTTTCGATCGGTAACCGAATTAACCGATATTTTTTTAAAAAATAAATTTAAAAATAGTTACTTTGATTTTAAAATTAAAAAATTAGATATTTTGATTTTAAAATTTAAAAAAGTTAAATTTAAATAAAGAACGATAATAATTGATTTTTTTAAAAAAATGTAATTTTTTAATTTTTTTAAAAAATTAAACATTTCGGTTAATTCTGTAAACCGATATTTTTAAAATGAAAATCGAAACTAAACCGAATTAATCGATTTTTTAAAAAATCAAAACGAATTTCCAAAATAATCGAACCGATTTTCCAAATTAGTTCGATTTATTCGGTTTTTCGCTCACCCCTAAAAAACACTACTGTGGCCGAAATTATTGGGTCTGTTGGGTATCGTAGTCGTAGCAACTTCAGGCTTTAACCCAGTTATAATTCCCGTTTACTAGTTCAAGCTTATTTATCTCTTTAAATGTATTATTGGGCTGAAATTGATCCATAAGAAGGCCCAAATAAGGATCGTTATCTGGGCTTCTATTATAAACACTCACCGAGCCTGTGAATTTTGAGCTTGAGCTTATAAATAGATACTCACACCATCTTTTACTTTACATATGGGCAGTGTACAAAGCATTAACTTGTTAAAACTAGAGAAGGTAAATTACCCTGAAGTTCAGGATTTTATAGGCTAAACTATTGAAATAGTCGTAATTCTTCGTCTATAAATATCATGTTTGATAATGAATTCACAACCTACATTGCTTACTCGGCAACATATTTTTTTTTATTCTCACGTTTGAGTTTGACTTGAGCGTCCAAGGGATATGTCGGAATAACCTTCCGACCCCTTTGTTTTTTCGATGATCAGGTCATCAGGATTATATACTAGTATAGTGTAAGAAGCTACACTATGAACCTGCATAATACACTGAAAAACTAAGAGCTCGTGAGAAAAACTGAATCACAGAGAAATCGTATCTCGATTCAAAATAGCTCCTATAAAAAATGAGTCACTAGCTTCTCTAACTCGGTACCTTGTAAAGGCGTAATCTTGATAACCAGACCGGGAAAGACATCATCAGGGTCATGAATATGTGGGTTTTCCTCAACAATATATGGATCCCCGCACTTCTCGCTAATAGTCTGCCACGTCTCCCCTTCTCTCACAACGTAAATTTCATCGCATGCTCTACCCAACAAGAGGTCGCGCTCCTGCGCCAAAAACTCTCCTCCCTCGCTCCACTCACAGCTGCTCAATATCAACATTAGTGCAAGCAACAACGAACCGTACCACGAAATTGCCTCTGCAAATGCCACAGACGAAGAATTTGCTCCAGACATGTTTAGCTCTGGAAATGAACTCTGAATAACTGGTAATTCGATAAATTTCTAGTGTTCTTTTCCCTATAATAATGTCCAGAGTTTTGGGCTTGTTGTGTATATATAGGGTTTTGTGAGGAGGGAAGATGGTTTTGACTTGGCTAATGGAGAAGATGGTAGCTTAACTTTGGTTAAATTCAACAGCTTCATTAAGTGCGTTTGGTACCTGTCAATTACAGGAATCGACTTGAGCAATTAATGCGAAGGGAGTTTTTATTTTTGGCCTGAATTTTGTTTAGCCATTGTTAAGCAACCAGCGAATAAAAATTTTAAATTCATTTTTTATATATAACAATATTTCAAGAGTTTGTATATTTATGTCTTATTTATAAAATCAACTCAATATGATTGATCTAAAATGATTTATATGTATTTTTTTAAAAGGTATTGTGTTTCATTGTGTCTTGTAAATTTGAATGGAAGATTAAACATTTTCGAGGTAATTCAACAATATTTATGGGCGAGTTTTTGTTATGATATGGTGAAAATTTGAAGATTTATGCCCGAAATTGGATAAATTGCTGTCCAATTTGTCAAGTACATATGTTTTTCACTGGAGCGGGGTGATTTAGGGAATTTTTTAAAATAACTTTGAATTTTTTTAAAAAAATATAAAATATAATATCAAATTATTATCTTATCTTGTGAAAAACCATGACTATTGATAAGGTATTTGACTTTAATTGTCCCAATATTTACTAATAATAAATTATGTGCCCTAAATCTTTGACCTTTTCAAATCCCCTAATGGATTGCTTTTTGACTTAAGATTTGTGACTCAAGCGTTGAGAATTAAAAGTGGAATAAGTCAACGCCGTTGACTAAAGTGAATATTAAAGTTTAATAGCCAACTTGTATACATACAGGTAGTAGTTTGAGTTGAATAAAATCATATTTAGATGATGTTCCTCTCCTCAAGTGAGGATTCCTTCCCTTCCGGTGAGGGTTTCTTCCTCCATGTGAGTTCCATCTCTCTGTTTTTTCCTCGCCGATTCTCGTGCTCTTTCGCCTTTTGTGTTTGGTTTGGGGGTTTTGTTAGCATAAATGCCCTACAAGCCAAACGTTGGCCCGATGGGCTTTATGGACCATAGCCCAATTAGCTAACTCAATACCACTATAAATATAACATTCATCTTTAGGGTTGTCAGAATTCCATTCAATACACTCACCCTCATAGAAAAGTCGGCATCACACTAGCACTGGTGCCGGGCTTGTAGATCTGGTCATGTTGATTGGACTCGAGGATCACCGTCATCAGATTGATTTCGCTGTTATCGGTAATCCCTTTTCGTGCATTATTTTATGATATTTGCATGTTTATATATGAATCAGACGCGATCGAGCGTCCCCGGGTCAGATCTGTTTATTGTATTTTTTCCGCTGCGTTTGGATCTGGCGCCGGGGTACGGAAACCCAACAGTGGTATCAGAGCCAGGTTGTGCTTTGATTCATGTAAATTTTATTAGATTGTTTCCCACAAATATTAATCGTGTTTGAATTCAGAAATTTTGGAATCCGGAAAACATAGAAAATTGGAATAAAAGGAGTTTTAATCCATACCCAAATTCTTACCGGAAATTGTTTCCGGCAACTAGCCATCGCCGGTGAAGGAACAGCCGTCGGCGGTGAGCGCGGAGGAGCGACGGGTGGCGGCGCACGCTGTGGAGAAAGAGTTCTCCGTCGCGTGGCACAGTGCTCGCGCAAATCTGGTGCAACCACCGTCGAACGTGCGAACCAGACGGAAGTGCAGGCGGCTGCACAAGCGGTGGGGAATGTGTTCACCGCCATCCAGTGTGCTGCTTGCAGGACCGATGTTCTGGATTCATAATCGTCTGCTCGTCGGCCATATTTGTGTATATGCGCATCGGCTTGCAGGCAACACCACGGGAAAGAGGTGGCGGCTTGCACTATCAGCAGCGGCAGCGACGTGCTGCTGCAATGGAGTCGCGTCTCTTGTAATCTCTTTCCGGCGCGCGGGCTGGAGGCGCACGGGTGGCGGCGGATTTCAAACCCTAACCCTAATTTTTTGAAATTGGGGAAGATGGTGAACAGTGCTTTTCGGGAATATTTTTTAATTTAAAAAAAAAAATTAATTTAATTTTTTAATCCGAAAATTAAGGATAATTTTTGGGGTTGAAATTGCATTTTTAATTTTGTATCCAAATTGTTTGGAGTCCATAAATTATTTGGGTCATTTTAGATGTTTTATCCGGATATTATTTTTGAAATAATAAATCATAATACTTAATTTATTAAAAATGTGATTTTTAATTTATTAAATGTAAAATGGAGATTTGACAATTAGTTGAAAATTTAATTAATTGAAAATTGAATGAAAATGTTTCATTTAATTTATTAATTTTATTTTTGACTAATATTATGATTTGAGGTAAAATAGTGATTTTACCAATTAATTGATAATTTAATTAATTAGAAATTAAATGAAAGTGTTTCATTTAGTTTGTTAATTTTATTTTCGATTAATATGATGGTTAAATGGTAAAATAGTGATTTTACCAATTAAATGAAAATTAATTAATTAGAAATTAAATAAAATTGTTTTATTTAATTTGTTAATATTATTTTCAATTAATGATGCGATTAGTGGGAAATGATAGAATAAATTAATTATTGTGCTCTAATTACATGTGATGTAATTAGTACAATTACATATGATGTAATTGTTTAGTTTAATGTTTAATAACATATGTTGTAAATGCATGATGGATGATTATGTGCCTTGACCAATGTGTTTATGTGAATGTTTAGGTTTTTATTGTTTCATTATTATTGTGATTTTGGTTATCGGGCCTGCGAGCCTGCTCTCTCTATTTTCTGATGTATCCCACCCCGGATTTGTATCCCTATTCTCTTGTTTGCACGATTTAAATGTAAAAGAATTAGTGGGAGATCGAGATTGAAGATGGAGCACCAAGAATCAAGACATGTATAATGGAAGCAAAAATGTAATAGGATTGCATTGCATACCTGCATCACCTTAGACAGACTTGTGATCCACGTATGGCTCACGTGGATCAATTAGAAAAGGCCGTAATCGTCCATATTTATTTTTATTATGCATGTGATGTATGATAAATGTTTGTTTGTATGTTTTATTAGTACATTTGACTGCATGAATAAAACATAGTTGCATGAATCCGGCAATCAAACAAACAAGTACTTGATGAGATTTGAAAATTATTAAATCCCTCTTTTGAATATGATTCAAAATATTTTAATATCAAACTGTAAAGGGAGCTCAAAGGAGTTTGTTGCTTCCTGTCTTCCATCAACAGTTAAGCCATGAGACGCTACTTGTGTCAGGTGTCTTGTCTCACCCTCGTGGGGGGCATCTGGCATGGGAAAGCTGTGTGTTTAACTGCCACTTAATTATGGATAGGGTTCTGTTAACCTTTAAGATTACTCACCCTCGTGGGGTCTTATTGGCGAACATTACCATCCGTGGGATGGGTTAGTTTGACGTGAGAAGGCATAATTGGCCTGCCTCCGTAGGGTTATGTCAATCACGAGACGAATATCTTGGGGGTTGCATATGATGCAATTGTGAGCTACCTTTAGTATCATGAGGTCAGCTGGACCCTCGCCCGGGGCTATCATGAGCTAGTTGGACTCCAAGCCCACTAAGAAAATACGATTTTCCGTTCATTTGTCATGAGGGTGACGAATTCGAAAAATTTAGTGGGAGCATTCAATAACTAAAGTCCATAGTTTTTGAATAAATTAATAATCAAACAGTTTGCATATATTTTCTGTTTATTCTCAGTATTGTGATTGCCGTGAATCCGAGTGCATCAATTCTCGATACAAACAAAGTAACCGCACCAAATTATTCTGATTGACTAATAATTTTAAAATAGTGCTTGCTTCTAAAAGATTGCTATATACCCTTGGTGGGAGCCTTTTGTTGAAGTGTCTCCCAGTTCGTCTCATGAAGAGATTGACACACTTGAGAAGTGATGGGACGATGGTCTCTAGACTACGTGCTATATGATAGTATCAATGTCACCAATGAGTTTCAACACAGATATGAGAAATTCGTTCACATTGCTGATATTTTCCAACACCTACAAATGTTGTTTGGTGAATAGACGCGATTACTGAGACTCGTGACTTCAAAAGAGCTATTTTCATTTCACATGCGAGATGGGGCTTCGGTCTATGAGCATAGTGTAAGAAAAATATCTCTTGTTGAGAAATTGGAAAATCTGAATGTGACAAATCCTCATTAATTGGTTGTAGATTTGATCTTATAGTCAAAATGTTGGAAACTCATGTATCCTTGATTCAAAGGAGAAACGTGTTCTTCTTATTGAATCTTCTACCAATGGTATTTCAAGGATAAAGAAGAGGAAGGGAAATGATTCCCAACCTCAAAAGACGAAAAAGGATATAGTAGCAACTATGAAAGGAGAGGCATCTATGTTTTCACTGCTGGTCACTGGCACAAAATTGTAAGGAATACCTAGACTAGATGCGTTCTATAAAGGGTATGTTTTATATTAAAATTAAATGTTTCTATTGGTTCTACTTCTTTGGTATATGATGTCAGTTGTGCTCGCATTTTTGCAAAGAGTTGCATGTGATGTGAAGAAGTAGAGAGCCCTAGGAAGGTGAACCTACCTGAGGCTAAGCATTGTAGCAAGAGTTGTTGCAATGGCTGTTTGAAACATTTATTTAATATAAAATCTTGAACTGGTTAGGAACTGGTTTGAGCAATTATTTATTTGTTCTAGATTTAATCATGAACATTGTTCCTATTTTGATAGAGAATGATATTCTTTTAAATATGCGAATGTGATTTGCATTATTTTTAAGAATGCATGTTTTATTGAATCTGGTGAACTTATGAATGATTAGTATGATTATATTCAAAGAATATAAAAAGAATGATAACTTAAATCCAACATATATTTAGCATGTGCTGAATGTCCATTGAATCTGATTCATATGGACGTATGTGGAGCACTAAATGTTAGTGCAAGATGATGTTGAGTTATCTTAAAGAGAATGTGATTCTCTCTGAGTAACTCTCTAAAGTTACATATTTGTTGAATATAATTCATACCAATGCAGTGACCAAAACTCCATATACGATATGGATTGAAAAATAATCCAAATTTATATTTTGAGATTGTTCTGCTTATGTGAAGCAGCCAGTGGGAGATGAGTTGGATAGTTGATCCATCTTATGTTATGTTGTGGAAATTTATATTATCAATTGCAGGCAAAGAGTTTGTTTCGCAAGTGCAATTTTTCTAGAGAAAATGTTTCTATTAGAAAGGATGACAACATAATATAACTTGAAAGGGTTCAAGAACCACAAACCACTAGAAAAGTGAAAACGGTGAAATTAATTGAGTCAATCATAACCTTTGATTTACACGCACGAAGGAGATTTGAAAATGTTTCAAGAACTCCTGATAAATTTAATTTACTCATAGAAAGTATTCAAAATGATTTTGACCATGGATGTGATCCTAGAACTTTCAAGGAGACGATGTTGGACATCGTTTTGGGATATTGGTGAGATGCCGTGAAATTTGAAATAGACTCCATGTACTCCAATAAGGTATGGGCCTTAGTAGATCCTCTTTGGGAATTGTTCTCATTGGCTGCATGGATTTACAAGTGAAAGCTTGGAGTGGATGGGAAGGTAGTGACCTTCAAAGCTTGACTGGTGAGAAACGATTATTCTCATAGGCAAAGAGTTGTTTATGAGAAAATTTTCATCGGTTATGATGCTATAGTCTATTTAGATTTTATTAGTTATATCTTTATATTATGAATATGAGATATGAGTAATGGATGTGAACACAACATTTCTCAGTGGTGGCATTGAGGTAGAAATGTAGCAACCAAATGTGTTTACAACTTCTTGTAGTGAGAAAAATGTTTTCAAACTCCAGAGGTCCATTTATGGGCCTAAGAAGGCATCTCGAAGTTTGAACTTCCGTTTTCATAACATCATCAAAGTGTTTGGTTTTGTTAAAATCCGGAAGTGGCATGTGTGTGCAAAAAGGTTAGTGGGAGCATGGTTGTATTTGTGATGCTTTAAGTCGATTATATCATGCTCATTATGAATGGTATTGGATTAATCAATTAAAGCGTGATTATCTACTAATTTCTCCATGTAAGATTGAGAGAAGCGTCATACGTGCTTAGCATACGGATCTATAGGGATAGATCTAAAGGATGCTTGAGATCTCTCAATCTACGTACATAAACACTGTGCTAAAAGGTTTTAGCATAGAATAGTCGAAAAATGAGTTACTTCATAATATGTCATAGTATTCATCTCTCGAGTCAATGGGTCTTCAGATTGATGAGGAGAGAGAAAAGATGACATTTGTACCTTATATTTCTACTTTTAATAGCATACTGTATGATATGGTATGTACTTGGCCTGATCTATGTTCTTAGAGTAATGGGCAGACATCAAACAGATCCCGGTGAAGGTCACTGGAAAACTGTGAAAACAATCCTCAAGTTCTTATGAAGAGCTTATGATATGTTCATGGTTTTTGGATCTGTAAGTGGAGAAATAAAAGTTGAAGGCTAAGCTGTTGCTAGTTTTTAATTTGAATGTAGATTATACCATATCGATGGTCG
This sequence comes from Haberlea rhodopensis, assembly GCA_907163345.1. NCBI lineage: Eukaryota > Viridiplantae > Streptophyta > Magnoliopsida > Lamiales > Gesneriaceae > Haberlea > Haberlea rhodopensis. The sequence continues at coordinate 6,671,174 of CAJQUN010000005.1, read as the reverse complement.
GATTTGTATTTAAGCTCAATGATGGTGATGTCTCTTGGAAACGTTCCAAGCAAGACACCACATTGGATTCCACCACTGAAGTTGAATACATTGCAGCATACGATGCAGCAAAGAGGCAGTTTGGATAAGAAATTTCATCCAAGAGTTGGGTGTAATTTCTAGTGCAGTTGACACAGTCTCTGTGTACTGTGACAACATTTGAGCTATTATGAATAGCCAAGATCTCATCAGGATCCAAACATATATTGAGAAAATACTATCTAATGAGACAGATTGTAGACGCGACATTATTATCGAGAGAATCGCTTCAACAGAAAAATATAGTGAATCCACTGACAAAGCTTTTACAATGATTGGTGTCTGATAGACATCTTGGGAAGATGGTCTTAAGACACATAAGTAGTTGGCTTTGGGAAAGTGAAAGATATTATTGTCATACATGATTAAGTAAATCAATAGTTGATTGATTGTACTTATAATCTTATTATGACAAATCTTTGTTTGAATATTAATATATATGGCACTTCTTCATCTGTTTACCCATGCATCTTGATGCATTGATGAAGTCCTTTGAGATTGCTATAGTCCATAGAATGTGGTTACGCATATGATGGTGACCATGAAATACATTCTCGACTGCGATTTCTAAATGTTCCTGGTCGAATGAGCCTTCGAGAATGGGATATCGATATATGCTCGTTAGAGACTGGTATTCATGATGTGTCTAGTGTAGTGCGCCACGTTTCATCGGCGTTGGCTTGGAGAAGTCAGCACACATGAATAGGTGCTCATTAGGAATGAGTTCACTGAACGACAATACTCGGAATTCTATAAGTGGTTACCTTTTTGTCGAGTATAGAATTTCTAGTCATAGTTGTGCACCATTACTCCTAATGACCCGAGGAGTCATTGAGGTCTTGATAGATAGCTGTGTACTTTGATTTAATGACTGATCACATGTGGGTCATAAAGTCATTATTTTGGGTATTCAGTGATGCTGTCAGAGGCCTATGATTGTCGTTGGGGATTCACCACTGGTCTTGATGAACCAGGATGTCCTATGTGTTTTTCTATATATGATTCAAGGAATCTCTGGCCAGAGTGGGTAGTGCTTGTGAAAAAAGAGTTTTTCATATACGCACACAAAGAATCATATAACGTGAAACAAATACATAGTTATTGAAATCATAAAGGGTCTCGATCAACCAATGCCCTTGATTCAGTCGGGACATATTGAGTGAAAGGAATGTATTGCACGCTAACTATGACTGACAGGTTCTCATACGTTGCTAGTCATTTGTATCTAGATCTTCGTGAAGCGCAGATGCTAGGCGCTACCCACGATCGGTAGGTTGTTGCTGAAATTGTATTTCGGCCATTGTCTATTAAAGGAGTTTAATTGACAATGAGGCATTCAGGGTAAGCCCAAAGAAGTGTTTGACTTCTAAAATCACAAAGGTTGTGATCCTACTGCTATGATACACTTGAGCCTCGCTGGGTCACAATCAACCGGCCGCCGATCTATTGATGAGAATTGAGACTTAAATGTTAAGTGCTCAAATTGAGTGATTTAGAAGAGATTAATTTAATTTTTGAAAGCTCCTCACTTTAGTGGAGTTTCTATATTTGAAAATGTTTCATCTATAGAAAGTTCTAAATTAAAACGTTTGATATATCAATGTCTCATAATTATGTACATTAGTAGTACATCAAGTTATTCAATAGGATTGAGTTACTTGGATTATGAGTTTGTAGATTTGTTTTGGCTTTTGGGCAAGTGGGAGATTGTTAGCATAAATGCCCTACAAGCCAAACGTTGGCTCGATGGGCTTTATGGACCATAGCCCAATTAGCTAACTCAATACCACTATAAATATAACATTCATCTTTAGGGTTGTCAGAATTCCATTCAATACACTCATCCTCATAGAAAAGCCGGCATCACACTAGCACCTGGTGCCGGGCTTGTAGATCTGGTCAGGTTGATTGGACTCGAGGATCACCGTCATCAGATTGATTTCGCTGTTATTGGTAATCCCTTTTCGTGCATTATTTTATGATATTTGCATGTTTATATATGAATCAGACGCGATCGACCGTCCCCGGGTCAGATCTGTTTATTGTATTTTTTTCGCTGCGTTTGGATCTGGCGCCGGGGTACGGAAACCCAACAGGTTTTTGATCTCTTTGCTTTGCTCTCCTGAGGTGATGATATTTCTTCCTTGTCGTTCATGGGCTTGCGGCGACGCTGATGGACTTTTTATTCAGTGACCTCATTAGCCGCGGTCGCTCCATCCGCAAGAGGCTTTATGTGGCTTTGGCTGCACCTCATTACTCTTCCCCAGTTGTTTTGATTTTGTTTGTATGCTTTGGTCGGAGGGGTGTGGTGGTGGCATGTCGAGGCCACTGGTGGCTGGCGGGATGGCTGTTCTCCTAGGTTCTGGCTGTTTATGATCCACTCGTTGCGGCGACTTCTGACTTCTCGAAGCCTTGTAGTACTGGTGGTTGGGGTTCAGCTGTGGCGGTTTGGGTTGCAATGGATCTCACGTTCAAGGTTTTCTTTTTGGGTTATCTTTTGTGACTTTGGATGCATCTTTTTGCTCTCGCTGGTTGCATGGAAACCCCGCCGCTCGGAATGAGGCTCCTTGGTTGGTATGTCCGGGTTTTGGGGACACCCCGGACATTATTTTGTGTGCGACCAGCTAGTCGTACGAGTTACCCATTTTTGTTCATGTTATTGCTTAATATTTGCCCACTATGTATCTCGCCAGTTTCTGTGTTACTTGGTCGTAGTGTCTCTGTGTATCGTTACCTTAGGGTGTCACTCGTGGATCTTATCGATGGTCCTATTTTTCCTAACTTTCCTAACTGGAGGTATTTATCTTTGTATGTTTATTTGCCGGTGCACTATATGATTCCGACTATGGTGCCTTGCGGTTCGTGTGCCACCAAGTGTTTTGGCTCTTGTAAGGATTTTGGATGCAAGAGCTTGTGTGTTTGACGTCTCTATCTCAGTTTGTACTCTTCGGCCATCCCAATTGTACCGTCATTTCTTCAGGAAGGCAGTTCGCTTGCTTGGCCTCACTCTGGATTTCGTGGTTTGAGGGAACCGAAGTTGGCTCCGCTTGTTCATGCCATTATCTTGTCACTGTCTCGTGCTTCTACTGTGATTCATGTTATCATTCCATATGGTTGTAACCATTTCTCTAAGCAGTCGCTTTTTAAGTTTGTTGCTTTACTTTGTCCAGTTTCGGTTTGTCGGGTGTTAAGACTGTTTTTCGACTGGTTCGTACTTGCCAAGTTGGTGACTTTTTACTTAATATATATGTTGTTTCCTGCTTAAAAAAAAAAAAAACTTGTATACAGGTGGTGGTGGAGAATAATAAAAATACTTGTCAAAATGGGTTTCCTTCCGTCTTCCTCCAGCCATGGATTTCTTCCCAAAATAGGTTTCTTCTTCTGTTTGGGGGATTCAGGCGAAGGGCACTAGATTGGTTTAGCGGTTTCGCTCTTGGTGTTGTTTCCGGCAGCTGCTTCGGTGTTGCGATTGAGCATTCAATTTCCTTCCCGGCGGTGGTTGCGTGGCAACCCGCCTATTGGCATGAGGCCGCTCCTGTGGCATAAGCGGGTTTGGGGAGTGACTCGTGTATTCCTGTGTGTTCAACTATCTTTAAGTGTTGACTCCTCCCTTTTGCTTATTATATTCTCTTTCTTTCTGTTTCTCTAAAATGGTTGTTTGGTCGCTATGTTTTTTGTCTGTAGTTGTATTGGATTATCGGTTTTTGACTATCTACATTTTAGGTCCTTGTCTGGTATGCATATTTTCTTTTATCGTTGGGTTTTTTTGGTTATGTGTCACCGCTTGGGAATAGCTTGATTTTGACTACTAGCAGTCTTGGTTTCATGCACCAGCAATAGCGCTCTATTGTCAACAGTTTACCGTTAGGGATTTGGATAAGATGGTCCTGCGCACTTTTATCAGATTTTGTCTCTCGCATATTCATTCGTGTACCTTCTCATTTCTTGGAAGACGGTTCACTTTTACGACTTTGCGTTCATCAAATTGGTTAGAGGGAACCAGAATTCGCTTGGATGGTCGTTGGTTTCTTCTGATCAAGCGTGTGCCCTTCTGCTGTGCAATTTATTACCATTTGGACTTTTAATTACTCGACTTCTCGATATCTTAGCTTGCGTGTCTTATGATCTATGCCTATAGTTGGTCTTTGCAATTATTGTACTTATAGGTGGTTTAGTATTAGCTCTGATTTTACGCCAACAAGAAAAAAAAAATTACAACAATTCTCCAAACTGTACTAAAAATAATAATCATTCCCTTTCATGTCATGTGCAGTAAAATGATTGTTTTTGCGAGCTATCTAAGTTAATTGGTTTTGATAAATTTTTCTGTATGCGATTGTGCACAGATTAAGTTATTTATTATGCTTATTTCAATTAATTAACTCAATTATTAAGAAATGAATTTGATCAATCAATCACACAACTTTAAGGGTTTTTTAATAAAATAAATAATTAATTCTCAAAATAACCCAAAATATAATTTATTACATAAATAAACTAACCCGCCAACTGAGTTGGCGGGACCAACTGAGTTGGCGTGGCCAACTTTCAAAAAGTTGGCCACGCCAACTTTTGTTTAATTTATTTTTTTTTGTTTTTTTGTTTTTTTTCCTTTCTTTTTTTTGAAAATAAAAAATAAATTTAAAATAAAATAAAATAAAAATATATACAAGTCTAATATCTGTATGAATTTTACGCATAATTCATAAATCAACTCAATATGATTAGTCTAAATTGAATGACATATTATTTTATATGTTTTTTTCTCTGTAAAATAAGCTATGTTGCACGGACCCAGTTAAAATGGTACTGCTGGTTGTAGATTTCCTAATTCTTGGTTTTATTGAATAAAAATATAAACTTTTTGAATAAAAATATAAAAATATAAAAGTTGGCTGGTCGGCCGTGCCGGAAAATGCTTTTATGGTGATTTATATTTTTATTCAATTCAAGAATTAGGAAATCTTCAACCCTATTTTTTTAAAAAAAAATTCGAAAGTTCCCGTATCTAACCCGTGTCGAATACGTTCAGCGGCGTATCTTGACCGTATCCAAAACGTATCCGAAATAAAAACTTATTTTTTATCCCCAGATACGCCACGTGGCGTATCCGATATGTATCAGTGTCGGCGCAACATAGAATATAAGTTTATTTTGAATTAATGTATAAGTTGAACGCAAATCAGATATATTAAAAGCATTTTCGGCTACATGGGATGACACATGTTTGAAGACACCAACCCAGTTAAAATGGTGCTCATGGTTGGAGATTTCTTAATTCTTGAATTGAATAAAAATATAAATCACCATAAACGTAAGCATTTTCGGCTGCAGGGGATGACGCCTGTTTGAAGACCCTGACCCAGTTAAAATGGTGCTGCAGGTTGGAGATTTCCTAATTCTTGAATTGAATAAAAATATAAATCACCATAAAAGCATTTTCCGGCACGGCCAACCAGCCAACTTTTATATTTTTATATTTTTATTCAAAATGTTTATATTTTTATTCAATAAAACCAAGAATTAGGAAATCTACAACCAGCAGCACCATTTTAACTGTGTCCGTGCAACATAGCTTATTTTACAGAGAAAAAAACATATAAAATAATATGTCATTCAATTTAGACTAATCATATTGAGTTGATTTATGAATTATGCGTAAAATTCATACAGATATTAGACTTGTATATATTTTTATTTTAAATTTATTTTTTATTTTCAAAAAAAAGAAAGGAAAAAAAAAAAAAAAAATTAAAGACAAAAGTTGGCGTGGCCAACTTTTTGAAAGTTGGCCACGCCAACTCAGTTGACGGGTTAGGTTACTTATGTAATAAATTATATTTTGGGTTATTTTAAGAATTAATTATTTATTTAATGTTATTTTATTAAAAAACCCCAACTTTAAATCAAAATCGGCTAAATACATGTGATTGGACAATGGAAGGAAGTATTTAGCACTTTCATGTCTATATAGTTTTTTAAAATTCATATCGTCAAATGACTTTTGTTTGATGATAATTTTGAAATATATCAATTTTCAATTTTGAAATTTGTTTTTCGTATGTTTTTAAATGTCAGTTTGCAAAAAAAAATATTTAAAAAAGATAACAAATCCAAAACTATATTTCATCAAAGATTATTTTTCAAACTATCTTTCATTTGACCCGGGTTGGACATAAAAAGATCTTCTCCTATATCTTCCACTTGCGTAAGGCTAAGGTAATCGACGACGACTTATGTTTTGGCCCAATTCATTCTTTAGGTGCCCTCATTTACGCTCTTCTAGTAAATTGTATGCTTGTATTGCCATATAAATGGCATCTTGTGGAGATGATAAAGGAACAGAAAAGAAGTTTGCGCCAAATTCCTATCTCAATTAGGTATTCTTCCTGTTTCAAAAATAAATAAACAAAAATTATGTAGTTGTTTCCCTTGCCCCAGAATTGTTCTGATTTCGGAGTTTGACAAGCTCGAAATGACTAGCGTGCATTTAGATTAACGTATTTGAAATCATGGATTTCAAATATATTTGATTTTCGGACACTTACATTAAGTGAATTGAAACCCCACATTTATTAATTTAGATAAATATAATAGTAATTAAGATAGTCTATAATATTAGTGTCATTTCAAAAATTAATCAATCGATTCAAACGCAACCTAATTAAACCATGATCCTATCATATTACAAGCTAGGATTGTCAATATAGGATAAGTTTTTGCCCAAAACTCCTAGCTCAAATGGCGATGTTCGCTTCGACGAACCGGTAGGTCTCAAGTTCGAGGCTTCTCCATCATCTCCCCAATGAACAGTGTAGGTTGTATCAAAAATATATATATATTGGATAAGTTTTTGAATGTTTCGATATAAGTTCTATATGCACAACAATATAGAACTTCAATGCCATATTCCCCTGTTTCAAATAAACACGTCATTTTACATTATACATTTATTTACAAGCAATAAATTTAGTAAATAATTACGAGACCAAATATTACAATTTATTTTTTTTGGAAATATTTCAATTCAACCGAAATACGATCAGGAAACTTGCTCTCCGAATTACCAACAATACAGCCCAAAACTCTCGAGTCTTAGCTCCAAGTACAGTATCTGTGCCAACAATTGCAGTTTTCTGTTCTACTGTTATACAAATGGGGATTCGTTAATGGAAAAAGTAGCCAAATGAATCCCAGCATCCCCATTACAAATGCCACACTGACCATTCCTGAAAACAAGAAAGGCATTTGGCATGAACACTAAATAGGGAACACACGGGAAAGATAAAAATCTAACATTAATCATGGCTGCACTCAATTAAAAAATTACAATTCATGCATCAAAGTTGTCTCTGGGGTGTAAGACACAATATCAGAAAATCAGGTTCAATTTGTCCTTGAGTTTTATCATAAATTCATTTTAGTTGTCCGTAATCAAAAATCATGAATTTACTTCATAGATAATTTACTTCATAGAAATTGACAACAGTCAGAGTAAGACATACCGGATCTTTGCGAAAATATTGCAGGCAAGCCCATAAAGTTGCAAAATATATGAGCAATTAGTGCAGCAGTTAAATGTCCTGCCGTTCATAAATATCACGGTGCTTCAACACATGCCAAGTAGTACTTGAAAGAAAGAAGTGAATGTAATGCACTCCATTCAATCTCACCAGTGCGAATAAGAAGAAAGGATGCATAAGCCCCAAATATGACAGTGTAGCCTAGTTGGAAACCTGAAAATAAGTATAGATAATAAGCAACAGCTATTACTAAAATATATATTTATTCATTATGGAAAATGGAAACTCAAACACAAAAATCAACATAAAACCTAGTCCGAACCAGCTGGATTACCTTATAACAACTCTAATTATGAAAACTCACCCAAGATTAAGAAACAAGATACATCTTCGTTACAGTAATTGGCTACATTTAACCACTTCATATAAATCAAAAATCCAATGAAAGACTTCCATCCTTTAGCATTCTCTCAGGCCAGTTACTTGATTTTTTGCATCACATATCAAAGCAAAGAGAAAGGCAAAATTACCTACAGCTGTAAAAGCTTTGAGAAAGGTGTAGTCTTCACGGACGTAGAACTCCAAAAAGTGGTTTAAATGAGCTGCAAACAAAAAATTGCATTGCTTTTATTTAATTTTGTATTAAACAACAAACACTATCGGTTGGAGTCTTGCAATGTGTATAAATTCAATAGATACTGGAGGGAGGATATAAGTGAACAGAGAGCCTAAACACCCTATACAATGCCAGCAGCGCACTACACCCTTGACCCTACCAACTTCCATAAGCTAGCCAAGTGCTCTATGGAAAGAAAAAAACAAGGATTGGGATAAAGAGCTTATAGTAATAGCAGCCTAATTTACATTAGGCCGAGTCGTCGGGGTCATGGGGCAGGAGAAATAAGTGTTATCACTGAAGACATATCTCCTTCATAGCAACCCCCTTTACTCAACAAGAACTCAAGTCCCACTTTAGAAAGATACGAATTCTTGTAGAAGGTGCAAAAATGTGCTGATATGGACTTCATACATTTACCTAAACTGAAAAAAACAGGACAGAGGAATATGACAATGTAAGTGCTGAACCCTCCACATAATAGCAACGGAATCATGCAAGCTCTGAACACCAATTCTTCCGTCAGTGGTGCCTACTCAAGAAGAAGGAGCAGTATCAAAGTTCAACACAGCCAAAATCAAGTAAGTAAAACTTTCCTCAACATAAGGAGGTGGACCAAATCAGAACCTTTTTTGACCCAAGTTTATCACATCCTCAAGAAGCTCATTATGTATCTGATTCAGGGTTCTTAAGAACTGGAAATTCGAACCACATACGGTCTCTTTTAGCTCTTTAAACAACTCCAGAGAGATCTATCAAGTATCTTAAAATGGCTTTAACATAGATACAAATCTTAATTCATAACTCATAACTCTTAGTTCTCTAGCCATTAGATCAGCGTCCTCTTAACTTCTTTCCAGAGTTGAGCAAAATAAGCAAGACCGATTCAAATTAACATGGAACTGATGTTCAAAGAAAGATCTTATTTAGTCCCTTGAAATGTTTGATGCAATGTGTACAGTCTACTAACTTCTACATGAAACTGACTAAATGCATACATGAAACTGACTAAATGCATATGCATTTAGTCCAATTTTTTTTATTATAAGACTCACATCCGTCGTAAGACCATAGCATTTACCAATCTGTAGGAGAGCCAAGCAGCAATGATATATATTCATAGACCCTAATCGAATACAAAACGTAAGAAATGAAACAGAATGAACATGAAATTACTAGACATAATACACAAAAGACAGCAGTGTCCCCAAGCATAATAATTTAGTGGAAAGATGTGGAATTAATATATGATGTAAAAGTGTAACAAGAACACTAACCACGAAATAGTTACGCCAGGATGAAACATTGGAGACGATTGAAACTGCTCTATTGACGAGCATTTGGAGAAAGTTTTGGCAAAAAAGTAATGGATTTCCACAAATATTCAAGTATTCACTCCTAGCTTCGAATACCGGCAAAAGATTCAGCACAAAGGACCCAGCGTACATGCAGGCAGTCAGTAAAGAAGGATAGATCAAAGCTTGCCACTGTTCAAACATAAAATTGCAGTAAGCAATAAGTAACAATTTTCAATCTGCAAATCATAGTGGTGTATAAAGAGCTAAATGGTACTATATCCGAAAGTATTGAGTTGTGTTAACATCAACTATTGTTTTTTGATTAAATTACTCACAATGTGATCCATCCTGATGCCATAAACACCAAATATAAGTGATGCATCCCACTTCCTTATCTAGTAAAAAAGAAAAAATGGTAATAAGACAAATAATTCAAGCAATAAATATCCGATGGTTAGGCATAACAAATTCATTAACAGACTAATAATAGGATATTAAACTGCCATAATGATTATTAAAATATAAAACTATTGATGCCTCCCTTGGGACAAGCAATTTCAACATGATATCACAAAAAGGGGTGTTACGGGGCCAATTGTTATTATTGGGTCTTATTCTGTTTCTTGAGGTTTTATTAGCTAGAAGGCTAGGGTGCGAGGAGTATGTTACTAGCAGAGCTAGGGAAGTAACTTTTGTACGGAAATTCAATGAATCTATGTGAGTTATATTAGCATATTCCAGTTTTCTTTCAATCAATATCTGAAACATACAGAGTTTGTTACCTTGGTTTTGAGTTTGGATCTTCAATATTCTGTTGTGTCTGCTTGCTTTTTTTTTTTTGTTTGGCCATTAGCCAGCTCCTAACAAGGGGTCAAAAGTTCGAAACATGGCGCGAAAAATCCCATATATTTCTTAAAGTTGGTTTTAGACCTTTCTTAATATTGGCCGACCAATTTGATATACCTTCGATATGATTCTAATCAGATAACTTCCTGTTGGCTCACACATGTGAAACATATAACTATTGATTATCCTCCCTCCCAGATCCTCAACTTTTGGACAAATGGTGTCAACTACGCGAGCTCGCGAGCTTTTCAAGTCGGTTCTAAAAATATTAAAATCATATTTGAAATTATCGAATTCGAGCCCAACTTGAATATATACTTACTTTTTGTTAGCCGAATTCGAGCCGAGATAATTTTGTCATTAGTTCGGAACTGGAGGTATTTTATTAATAATATATTATACATTAAATAAATATATTTAGAGTAATAGTTCAAATAGCTTGTAAACATACTGGAATATTTCGTGACCGAGTCTAACTTGAGCTCTAATTCGAGCAAAAAAAAATTTATAACCTTAATTTTTTTAAAAAAAATTCGGCTTGATTCGGTTAATCTTACACGCCTAGTGTCAACTGCCGAAACGAGGATAGCAAGTAGCAACCGAGTGTTCGTTAGACAAATATATCAACGCGACCCCCATTTCATTTTAAGTGGAAACACAAGAAGCAATTGAATAAATAATCGCAGATTCTGAACCCTAACGACACACACATTACTCAATGTCATTCAGCTGCATAAGTCTTATAACAAAAAGAGAGAGAGAGTAGAGATAGAAGGTGCTCACAGGGAGGATGAGGGAGCAAAAAACGAGAGATACAATTGAGGAAACTGCTGCGCATAAGAAACGTCGCATCAAAAAGGATTTGAAAGAGGTTGGCTGAGGTAATCGGAGAATCAGCGCGGGAGAATAGAGAATAGCAACGTAAAACAACGCCATCGCGGTGCACGCGGTCACCGCCCCTGGCTTAGTGATGCCATCATCTATCCCACCGCCGCCGTGGTGTTCCATTGTCTCCATCATATTGCCGTCCGCGGGACTCACAGCCGATAAATGCACTCGATTGTCTGAATCTGCTGGCGGATCCATGACCGCTCATTGACTTGGAGATGGGCTTGACATCGCTTTAGTGGGGCCCGCCTTCTTTAAAGACTCTTCATTGACATGGAAATGGGCTTACATCTCATTTTATCACGCCAGGCTTCTTTAGACGATTGACCAAACCGTTTCGACTCCATTCGGAAACTTTCATTGAGCATCTCTTTAAAAATTGAGGCCCAATATGAATAGACTGCAATGCTCCAGGGTGTGCAATCGGTTAGTCGGTCACCGACCGATATGAATTTCCAGAAGTCGAATTAACTGAATTTTTTTTACAATAACTGAAACGACCGAATTGTTTTAAACCGAACTAATCGAACCGAATAAAATATACGTTAATTTGGTCTCTAACCTACCAGTAGTTGTATAAAAATAAATTGAACATTAAGATAATTTGATTTAAAATTTTAAAATAAAAATAAATAAAAGAATGAGATTAATTGGTATTAAAAAATATAAAAAGAAATTCAGTTAATTCGACTAATCAACATTTTTAAAATGAAATCAAAACCAAGATTAATTAAACAATTTTTTTTAAAATCAAAATCGAATTGACCGAACCGAATTAATTATAATTCGGTTCGGTCGGCTAATTCGGTACCGAATTTTTGAGCACTACTAATGCTCCTTACGGTGATTTAAGATCAAATAATAACATACCCCTCGGGGTAGCTGAGATTAGCAAGTGCAACGTGTGTGGGCCAAAATATCATAAGTTCAATTCTTGCATCTGCTTCTCTCAGTTTGAATTTTTCGCAATAGGCTTGCCTAGTGCAGTTTGTTTGGCTGGCGTGGTTTGCAGGCTATTGCGTCAGTCCGAAGGTTTACCCAATGTGCATTAAGGATAGTGGCTGTAGGTTACCACGTTATAAAAAAAAATAAAAACATATCAAATAATAACATTTGATTACCCGAATGGTGTATGGAGAAGATGATTAGTAGAGCCGGTTGTCGTCGTTTTAATTTTCCTATGAATTACTGTATATATACAAAATTATAATTTCACATTTTTCTAGATTTTTTAAATTTGAATTTCATCTCTCTATTTGAAATTTCTGACTGCGCTTATATGACAACTAATTTCTCCATGCCATACAACATAATTACCGAAAAAAAAGGTCCATGAGCCCCATGGATTAGGGCTGCTTAATGTGTCAATCCGACTCGATTCGAACCGAAATCGGTCGGTACCGAATCCGCTAACTTCGAAATCGGATCGGATCCAGTTCCAATCCGGAACCGATTTTTTTGAATTATTATTATTTTTTCCAAAAATCAAGGGAAATTGTTGCTTGGATGATTCGAACACGCGATCATCACCTTCTACTCGACAACTCTAACCAATTGAGCTAATCGACTTTTGGGTTTGTAAACTAACCTCGAATGTATTTATCTAAATTTTAAAAAAAAAAATTTTTTTTTTTTAAAATAACGGATCCGGTTCAGCCCAGAACCAGATCTGTTTAGTCCGGAACCGGTAAGATACCAGTTTCGGAACAGTAGAACCGATCCGGACCGGTATCTTACCGGTTCCGGACCGCTTCGGAACTGGTTAGCCCGATTCCGGTTTCAAACCGGGCTAATCGGTACGGTTTTGGGCGGGGTCCGGATTGACCCGACCCATTAAGCAGCCATAATTCAACGGCTGAGTTGTCAATAAAGTTCAGAAATCCCAATTCCGGTCAAAAAGGTATTCTTCTCATCTATGCAAATAGGCAGGCATAGGCCGGCATTTCCCCAAAAAAAACTGTAATTTTATCCCCTAAAATCATTGAATGGCCATCGACGCTGAATACAAGAGAGTTTACTCGGACCATTCAATATAGATTTATGAAATCATCGCCAAATGTTAATAGTGTCTTGGTCAAAGGAACCTTGCATGAAATTCAGTTACCCTTTGGTGGCTTTCATTGTAACTTTCTGAGTAACTGTGTTCAATATTTCCATACTGCACGACTATACACATATAGCACTTGGGAGTAAAAACATGATGCGAAATACCATAAACTTGGCATTATGTTCTAAGCAGAAAACCCAAGAACATACAGGTTTCGGTGAAACTTTGACAATCTCAATACTTCGTACTTGGTACCCAAGACTACACAGTATATATACCATTTATCGTTAATTCCGCATTCTCAGAATCGAAAGAGAGAAGGGTGTGTAAGGAATATTGAAAAAAATGGAATGCCTTAATTAGCTTGATTGTTGGCTTAATTGGTCAACCTCCTAATTGTATATATACAGCTTCGATAATTACCTAAAATCAGAAAAAGAATGAAACAATCAAATCTGCACTAATTGTAGATTCTATTCTAGGAAATTATGGTATCACGGAAAAAACAACTAGCAACTACGATACATGGACAGATTTCTACTAGGATGAACAATATCTGAGCATTATTGGCCTAAATATGTAAAGAGCAGCGTATTTCTGCGTAGGAAAGTGAGAGTTGCTAGGCTTAATTGATTTAGCCAAAGTCTATTTGCTTGTCGGAGTTGGAACATGAAGCTGTATGAGATCTTAAGTTGTAAACCTGTCTGACATCTACAACTCTATTGGGGTTACGAAATCCAATCTCCCCACTTATTCGGAACAAACTTTAGTATTACATGAAATCCAAGGATGAGTGCAAATTATATGTTAAGGAAAAATGAAGAATCATTTATGAATGTAACGTAAGCAGCACATTCACACTTCGAGAATGTATTGACAAAAATTAATAGCACAAACAAACATAACCTTAACTTGAAACAAAGAATGCAGTCACTTTAAATTGCTCTGAAGTCCAAAATTATCAGGGAAAGACCAAACTGAGGACATTATGAAGAATCCATACTTGACATCGAACTCCCGTGCCATACAAAGCTACTCGTATTCAAATTGAACTTCTATGTGTAGGTATTTCCGCATTAGTCTTACGATAGAGGAAGTGAAGTTGGCTAACATGTGGCACTCTTCGTGGGTTTTGGTCTCTGACACGACCCCATGGATGACCAATTTTCGGAGATGAGGGCACTTTTCAAGAAGTCCCGAGACCCACATTGTAAAAAGGTCGCTTATCACCGTCCACCCAAGTTCCAACAAAATCACATTATCTAAAACAAACGAACCATGTAAACCATACTGCACTGCCGCCTCTTTAAGATCATAGTTCAGGGATAGATGGTTCAGAAATGGAAAACATGAAGAAATAGTCTCCATATCAACAATCTCGTCCTCGTCGTCAAATACAACACCCCAAAGTCTAAGTTTTCTCAACTTCGATGATCGTGAGATCATGTGGTGGAACTTTGCCCACATGATTGTAAAATTGCTCACGTCCACGACCTCGAGATTCTCAGCATTCTCACCAATATCGAGATGAATTACACTAACATCATCAATCTTCAAAAATCTCAACATCCCCTTGCCCACAAGCTCGAAAACTTCGAGTGTACAATCTTTCAAGTGCAACTTCTCTAGGCTATCAGCTTCGAGCATAAATTTATCCAAGCTGATCGCCTCAACAAAAATATCCTTTAACGAGTTACTACTTAGGTCCATTGTTGCTTGCGGATCTGACATGACAATATCGAGACTGATTAGAGTCAAAGATTCAAGCTTCGGACAGGCGGTAAGAAGGAGACTAAGATCCAAAGCTGGTATACTGACATAACTCAGAGAAAGAGATCGCAGGCAGGGAAACTTCTGATAACTTGGTTCAACCCCGGTAATAGTATTGTGCGACAAAGCCAACATTTCGAGCTTCTGCCTACCACATTTTTCGAGAATGTGGATGTCTGTCCTTACATTATATCGTAATTGGCGTAATGTTTCCCTAGTGTACATGAGCCAGGCAATAACTGGGGCGGCTGAGAATTCATCCACATCATCCATCATAATCGAAAGGGACTGCAGTCCATTGGTTTGGAGAATTGTTTGAGTGATAAGTATCTCAAGTCCGCTAGCGGAAAACTCGTGATATGAAGGCCAATCCCTTGAAGCAAACGAAAGTGCATGGAGATGATTCCTCCAAGCCTCTTGCCATTTCCGGCAAGTCGCAGATGCAACTACAACATCCCGAGCAGCACCAAGCTGCGATAATATGTTCCCAACTACCTCAACCGGAAGAAACTCCATGCCCAATCAAATCAGCAACTGTACGACTGTGAAAAGGCTATATTCTACAAAACTCAATCACATCACTGAACTTCGTAAGGTTTGGGACAAATTAACCAAACGTAGCATCAAAATATAACTCACAATAGTCTGCCTCAACTTCTTGAATATCAAAAAATCAGACTAATGTTTTCACGCTATTTAGAACATGCGATCTGCATCCGGTAAATTCCAAGCAATAATCCTAGAATCTGAATATTCAGGAAAAAACAATGTTATCCAATTCCAACCAAAACAAAAATACAGCACAATATCAAACGCTCCTTATCTCCTCAATACTTGTAAAGGCATAAATTTTCATCGCCAATCAAATAGCAGACATCAAGTTTCTCCGACTCTATTCCTGAATCACAACTTCAATAAATTACACAAACACCAGCACACCCTTCATTTCTATTAATGAATCAGGAACAATTACGATTAAATAAATAAATAAATAAATGAGAAAGGGGTCAGTTACCAGAGAATCAAACGCCAATAGAACAAGTCCAGAGGCCGAATAAAATCGATCACCGAGCCAAATCCTAGAAATATGGTATCAAAGATTACAAGTAGTTCAAGAATCCAAAGGCATCGATTTTTCGTGAAAGTAACAAGAAAGAATAAAAGGGTCGAAGGGCAGGAATCTGATTCGGTGGATGGTGGAGGCTAGGTAGGAAATGGTCAAGCTTTTTTCTGCGTGAGTTTGAATCTGTGAGATAAATCCACACATTGACGGTGTATACGGCAGAATTATGCTCTTATTTCTATTTATTTATTATTTGGACAAACCCCAAAATTAACCTTAATTGTATTTATATTTAACAAAATAATTCTCAACCTAAACCTTATGCAAAGTTTTTTTTATAATAATAATAAAATATATTATCCTTATTAATAATACCTATAATAATGGAAATAATCATACTAATAATTTAAGGGTAAAACGCAAAAAAAAAAAAAAAACATATGTATTATAGTAAATATGCATAAAACTTATACCCATTGTTAACAAAATAAGCAAAAAAATCGTATGTTTTTTTTAAACTCGGCATGAATCCCCCCCGTGTTATAGAAAATATGCATGAACCTAGGAATGGCAACGGGGCGGGTATGGGACGGGTTTGGCCAATCCCAGGACCCGCCCCGCTACACATAAAACCCGGACCCGCCCCGCTTAGACCCGCGTACCCGGTGGGTTCTACCCGCTCCGCCCCGGTTCCAGGTTTTTTTTTGTTTTTTTTTAAAAAAATTTAGCTAGAAATCAATTTTGAAACACAAAAATTGAGTTTTGTGATTAAATTTCATGTTTTCTCTAGTAAATATTTATAATAAACATTGTAAAACTATCTTTAAACTACTAAATATTTATTAATTTGCTCTTATTTCCTTCAGAATGTCCAACTTCTTTAACATGAACACATTAATTTTGATATAAAATTTAATAATGACACTTTATTGTTCAATCAAAGAAGTAAAATGTATAACCAATATCAAATTTTTTTTTTAAAAATAAAAAATATGTAGCGGGGCGGGTCCAAGGCGGGTTCGGCCAATCCGAGGACCCGCCCCGACCCGCTTTCAAACCCGGTTAAAGCGGGTCCAGACCCGCCCCGGCGGGACCGGTTCAATGCGGGTCAGAGTTTGAACCCGTCTCATTGCCATCCCTAATGAAACACCCATGTGTCCACAAAATAGGAGAAAAAAACTATTTTTTTAAACTCGTCATGAAACACTCATATGCTATAAAAAGGCAAAACAACTCATAATTTTTTTTAACCTTGCACGAAACCCCGTGTTAAACGAAATAGGCAAAAAAACTCTCTATTTTCGTAAATTCCTGCACAAAACTCTCTCAATTGTCTAATATGCCCTCCAATTTTTCTGTATCTATATTTATTTTCTTTCTTTTTTTTTGTAATGATGTGTTCTTTCAGTTTTAAAACGAACACTATCAGAATTTTAAAGTGAATATTTTATGTGGTGTAATTTTAAAATAGATTATGAATAATATTCTGAATTTTTCTTTTAATATATGCATATTTATTGACCAATTTAAATTCTTATTTTTTCAAGTTTTGGATATATAACAACAATTGCATATAAAAATATGCATATTTCCCAAAAATCATAAAATATGTTTTAACAAAAAAACAACTCATCTATTTTCTTATTCTGCACAAAACCCCATCAATTTTACAAATAAAAAGATTTTATTTAATCTCGTTAAAATTATATGCAAGTTTTATGAAACAAGTTCATAAGCGTTCATACATATTAAATAGGTTTATATATAACATTTTTGTTTATATATATTTTTATTATTGTGAAACATATTTTATGGTTTTTTGGAAATATTTATATTTTTTATATGTACAATTGTTGTTTACTCAATATGTCCAAACTTGAAGAAGAAAAAAATTGAATTGGTTATTAAGCATGCGTGCATTAAAAGAACAATTCAGAATATAATTCATAATCTATTTTAAAATTACACCACAAAAAATATTCGCTTTAAAATTTTGAATATTGTTCGTTTCAAACTAAAAGAAAAAATCATTACAGAAAAGATGAAAATAATGTAGATGCAGAAAAATTGGAGAGTATTAGATAATCGAGAGGCTTTTGTGCATGATTTACGAAAATATATAGTTTTTTTGCCTTTTTTGTAACAAGTGGGTGTTTTATGCCGAATTTAAAAAGCATAGGGTTTTTTTTCCTAACATGGGGGGGTTTCATGCATATATACACATGGGAGATTCATGCCGAGTTTAAGAAAACGTATGTGTTTTTTTGCCTATTTTGTTAACAATGAAGTTTCGTGCATATTTACCGTAACACATGGATGTTTTTGGCTTTTTACCCATAATTTAATAATGATGATGATACATTTATGTTTTTATTATTTTAAATCGCAAATTCCAATCAACATAAATTATAAATTTCTATCACTACAGTCTAAATTTCTGATTTCGAATCTTTCGAACAAAGAAAGGTGACGGACTGACGGGTGAGATTTAGCATAATAATTTTTATCGGGCCTCCCTTTCATTAATCTTGCCCAAAATTGGGGGATCACTCTATATATAGACCTGGTGGGCGCCTTCGCCTTATTCTCTAGTTTATTAGAACCAAATCTTGAGATGATATTTTAACTTAAGGGTTAAATACAACTGTTATGATTCGATCCCAATTCAGTAGTAAGAATGAATTACGTAATGAATCTTGACAAATATGCACAGCCTTTGTTACCTCATACTCAGCGATGACTTGTCTCACTGCTAGCTGAGAATCACCCTTCTTAACGTGGATGGATCGCCGAAACAGACCGTAAACGATCAAGCCTCTGAGAGCGTTTGTTACAAGCCGAAATCAACAATCAGCCAAAAATTTGTCCAGATTGTGAATGACATGAAGAGGAATTACGATTGGATTACTGAGTGATACAAAAGTTATTTCTATCAGCAACTTCATGCGAATGGACAAAGAATTGAGATACAATCAATTATGACTAATAACTTTGTATGATAATTAATCCTTCAAAATCGAACTCACGCCCATAAACACAAGTCCACATGCATCAGAAATATGGCTCAAAAAACGCAGATGAATAAATTTACGTGGTTCGGATATTGAACATCCCACATCCACGGAAGACACCATTGCATTGATCACGAATCCCGCATTAACTCTACTCCTTCCAATTTCCAAATAGTTGGACGAGATGAACCCACGAAAAACGGTATGTCACCTCAATTAGGGGCTGAGTCACCCTCAATTAGTGTTCATTTTTGGAAATTTAGTTTTTTAGCTCAACTGCGTATTTTTTAATTTTTGAATCCTGACTCCAGCCCTGACCTCAATGGTGTATCAATGCACACGAACATCCGAACCTAAGGAACTCGATGACTCATTGAGTAGTTTAGTATCAAATTCAAGCACTGTAGTTCCAACTCCTACACGGTGGATGAATATATCACTGGCCAATATCCGCCATATCATAATTGGAGCCCTCGAACAAACGATCATGATGTAGGTAGCATAGCTAGTTCAATCAAAAGAGAGAACGAGAACCTCGTATGAGAGATTTCAAGTTTTGAACCCAGGATATTTGACGGCGAAACATATTCACTAAAGATTGATATAGTAAAGAAAATATTCCAAGCATAGGAATTTACGTAGAACTCGAGAGTTAATGAATATGATGGTAGACTCTCCTATATTCTATGTTTCCGATAAAGAATATTGTTTGATGATTTACAAATATTTTGTATAAGCGACTGAGTCATATTTTTAATAATGAATATAATTTATGACAGGTTATTGCTATAGAAGTTTATTTCACCACTAACTATAATTGCTTACTAGGAAACAAAAACCAGCCCAAGCCCAAATAAACCATGTGAGAAATTCGGCAGCTACCAAGCTGTTGATTAAACAGTTAATTAGGACTAGCGGACCACGCAAACACGTTGTGTATGTAACATAATAAATCTATCCATTGGAAATGGTATATAAGTGATTTGACATTTGAATTTTCTTCAGAAAGAAATAATTAATTAAGTAAAAATAACAAATATATACAATTAATCAACTAAAAGTAACAAATAGTTAATTATCATTATCGAAAGAAAGAAATATAGTGTAGATGAATTGATAGGGGTATATAAGTAATTTGATATTGGTCTATTTTGGACGAACCAAAGTAGTTATTATTTGGGGTTTAGACTTTATAATATAGTATAGATTAAGCATTTGGGACAATACCTTTGTATAAGAACTGTGACAGCAACTACTAAGGGCCATAGGTGTCATTTCTGTATAATCACAAAATTATCTACGACCTATTTACTTCAAACTTTACTTCAAAACAAATATTTTTTTTTAAAATTTTATTTACAGGAATTATTTTATTCAATCAATATATATTACGCGTTTGTTAATATATTTACATATTACATTGAGGGTAAACTACCCATAAATCCCTAAACCCAAACTTTTCTTTAACCTAACTTCCCTTATCCATTATTCTATATTCTAACTCCCCAACAATACTTTCATCTTCATTCTAACTCCCTACTACACAACACTTTACCAAGTTACGTGGAAATGGATTAATTACATTATACCCCCTAGAGTTTTAATCTATTTTCAAAATTACCCAAAAATTACCATTTTTCTCATAAACTTATCCTTTACGATCCGACTTTCAAAAATTGGTATCAGAGCCAGGTTTATTCTGGAAATACTATAATAATATCTTGAATATTAATTTGTAACATATACGGAGGAGACGATTCAAGAAATTATGGACCCGAACGAATGTTCGAAGTGTCATTCATACAAGTGGTACTTCCAGAAATTGGAAGAACTAAATCAGAAGCATATGGCAGAAGCTCAACGCTTCAACCATAAGTGGAAACTTTTACGAGGAACCGGTTTAGACACACCAGGTATAAATAATTACAAACTCGAAAGGATGGCTAAGAGGCTCCATCAAGTGAACCTCAAACTACAGTTCGAGTTAGCAGAACTTCAGGAAGACGATCATCCTGAACATTAAGATGTGGTTCCAGCCGCCAATGATCCAACAGGGTTTGGACCAGATGATTATGATGGGAGAACCAACCTTTCGAGAAATCGAGCCAGATTCTTTTAAGATATCCCAAGATCTTAGAGAGATTCAGAAGACAGTGCAGCGCTATGGCTACCTGCAATACCATGTCCCTGCACAAATCCATCAGATCAAGAGTCAGATGGAGATCATGATTAAACATCAAGAGAAGATTCTTGTAAATATTCGCGATGTTCAATCCAGAGTTAAGGAGTTGGAGTCAAGACCAAGTCCGACAGGAAGAAGGAACGGAGGATGGTTACCACCGTCCTACGGAACAGAACCCCTTTTACATCAAAAAGGGAAAGCAGAGGAGGTCCGAAGGCCTTTGACAGAGACTGAAAAATTGATTGCAGTCCTACGAGGAGAGACATTACATCCCACAAAGTAATGGAAAGAATCAACCTAGAAGATCTACGTGATCTTGCTGATCATTTGCGGGATTAAATCTCGTAGAATTCAAGACAGGAGAGCTTGTACAAAGACATCCACCACAAGAGAGTTTCGGGTCACACAATCTACCCGAAGGTGATCAAAGTATGCCGCACAGGGAAGATTTTACCTCAACAACTTTGGATCCCCCAGTTGGAACAAGGAACCGTTCCCGAAGGCCAGATATTCATCAGACGCCCTACGGGAAATCGCTGCTAGATCCAATCCATCAATATGGATTTATGCTCAACATGGATATTTTGGATTTCAAAAACAGAGAAGTTCTTATTTATGAATGGGCTTCAGGAATGAGAATAGCAGCAGGAACACTTGACTTAAGCAAAGAAGGATTCATTTTACTTCTAAAAATGAGTATGGAAGGATCAGTATTACCTGGGATCTGGGAGACCCAGGAACCAAGGAAGAAGTTTTAGCCGGAAAGTCCCTGAAAGATATCGTGGACAAGATGGCAAAATTCTTTAAAATCTGTTTCATTGGAGTTAGCTACTTCGAAGGAATGGAAGAAGAGAAGGCTAAGAAGTACAAACAAGCCCTGATTAGCCTGGA
The DNA here is from genome assembly GCA_907163345.1 of Haberlea rhodopensis. NCBI lineage: Eukaryota > Viridiplantae > Streptophyta > Magnoliopsida > Lamiales > Gesneriaceae > Haberlea > Haberlea rhodopensis. Next base: position 6,648,961 of record CAJQUN010000005.1, on the reverse strand, counting down.
ACTACATGACATCTGCTATGTAGACGAGTACATCAAACTCTTTACAGAGTATCGATGGAAGGCGAAGATAGCAGAAAAGGATGCAGTAGAGCTGTTCTTTGCCAACATTCCGAGCCCATGGAGGAAAATGATTATCCAGGAATATACACCTCATGCAATCGAGACGGTGTCCAGGAGAATGTCGTTTCTTAAAGTAAAGCTTGCGGAGTGGTGCTACCAAGCAAAGCTCCAAAAGATTTCAAGAAGCTCAGAGGAATCAACAAAATAGCCCATATTTGCTGTACAGGTAATGATATCCCTACAATAATTGGAAACTACCACAAAGGCGAAAGATAAAAAAGCACAGAAGTCATCCATATGCCCGAGGAAGTAGTTCAAGAAGAAGTAGGTCTTCATGGAGACCTAGAAAGTTCTGGTCAAAACAGAAAGCCCGAAGTTACAGATCGGGGCAAAGATCAGGACCAACAAGGAGTAGAATCTCGTCGACGGGTTCTAATCCAGCTAGTTCTAGCAGAACACCAACAAAGAGAACTTTCAGACGCACACCTACTCGAGCAAATGAGAGTTTCAGAGATTGCAACTGCTGGACATGCGGAGCAAGAGGACATATCTCTACAGATTGTCCAGAAAACCAAAGCCGTGGAGTTAGACAGTTAGAGCATGCCAAGGAATTTGAAGATGCTGTCTATTCTCAAGATTTGGTACAGGTGTATCAATTTGAGGATATTCCCTCAGATGAAAGCATCTACGAAGAAGAGATCTATTCCGATGGAGGTGAATCCAGCTTAGAATCAGAGTGAAGAAGAGTTCCTTCAACACGTGATTAGAGAAGAGCCGTCAGGGTTTGTCTCTCATACAACTGTTTCTCATAAAACTCTTATGAGGATAATGAAGGAAGAACCAAAGCTTCAAATGTATGATAGATTTACAATTGGAGCAATGGAGAAAGCCATGGATATGATTGGTCTTCAAAGCAGGAAGCATCAGATTATCCATAGGGTTGCGACATGTGAATTTGCTATCCCGATGGAATTCACGGGGAAACAAAATCGAGATGCAATTAATACCCTACAGAGAAATCCAGGAGATTAAAAACAAGGTGAAAAGAGAGGTTGCTAATATACTCTCATGGGTTCATATTGGAGCCATTAGAGTAATCATCAAGACAACTTTCAAAGAAGGAATTGATTCGCCACTCAATCTGGCAATCGTCAACAAGAGAATCCCGAACCTCAAAGATTCTTGTTTGGGAGCAGTGGCAGGAAATATGTATGCAGGAAAGATGGCTTTCAACATCTATCCAAGGATTGCATACCATTTAGGATATCGAGACTTCAACAAAGTTCTCAATTTTCATCAAGATTTCAAAAGAGAAGATTTGATGAAAGAAGGGAACAAGCCTTACTCGATCACCTACAAGGTGTCATACGCACTCTTGAATACTCATCATTCCGAGGTATTCTTAAGAAAAGAATACATCGAAGTCCCCAGAATCTTCGAAGACTTCGCCAAAGCAGTATTGCCGGACATTATTGATACTCCGACAATAGGAGAAATCGACATGAGGATACAAGATCAACCTGTTCTGAACAGAAGCAGAAGCCTCATGATCGAGCCAAGGAGGATGTCTTTCCAACAGGATAGGTTAATCAGCAACTATCCGAGGGAAAAACATAAGGCAGTCTCAAGCAGAATTCAGAAAATCCCTGATGTAATCAAAACAATAGGAAAACTGAAATGCCCAGAAGACTGGAGAGAAGTGCAGATAAATTTTTGACATCACCGAGAAGAACAATATCTTCCCCTGCAATATCCTATATTATTTGTAGCAACCTACAGTTGGCAAATTTCAAGGAAAGCTTCAAATTTGTGAAGTTGATCTCACAATTGAAGGAATTGCCGGAAGGATCCCAGAACAGCTTATTCTAGGAATTGAATTTCTCGAGGAACATAAACCTTGGGAAAGATTGCAAGATGGAATGAAATTCACGGTCAACGGAAAGAGATACCGGATTTGATGACCATCAGTCCATTCTCAATATAAATCTCCGTTGGGATGTTATATGAGAAGTACCGGGCAGAATATTTTGCAGCCTACATTGACTCAGGAGTTGGGATATGCACTGCCGGAGAGAAATCTTCCCCAAAGAAGTTGGTGAGAAATTACCAGCCATTGCCGGAAGAGACTTTTCCAACCGGATCCTTATTCTTAATGAAGGAGAGGAGTCCGGGGAGCGAAAATAATTATCGGAGGAGCAGACGTTACCCCATGGTACAAAGTCAAAACTCCACCTATATATTTCCATGATACAGGTGCAGATATGCTGTTAGGAAACAATTTCCTACAGACATTCAAGACATTCACTCAAGAGAATGAAATGAGAAGACTTATTTTTACAACTCTGTGTGATCATAAAATTATGGTACAGCGATTACGGGAGGCGTTCCACAGAAAATTCCCCATTAGTTTCAGCAACAAGCATGGTGATGAAGGAAAACTTTGACACCCAAAGATGAAATATCAAAGGAAATTTGGAGAGGCAATTCTTCAGTTCCGACAACAAGGTCCTAGTGAAAAGGATTCTCAAACTTTTGACTGGGCAAATATCATGTCTTTCAGAGAACAGGATGAGGAAAGTGTGACTCCAGAAACCCTGTTGCTCTTGAAAAATGCATTACGAGAAGAAGTTCCACAACCTGAAACTACCATCGAAGAGCACTCTAGAGGATGTAAAAAGGAAGATTCGTAGGAAATACAACGAGGATCCACTAGCATGGTGGAACAAAAATGAGATCAGAGCTACTTTGAAGGTGAAAACTATAAAGGAAAATGAGTTTGTGAGGTACAAGCCGATCCCCATGAACCAGGAAGATTGGAAGGATATGTAGATCATACTTAAGGAACATCTTGACCTTAAGTTAATCTCAGTAGGTATTTCTCCATACAGCAGCCCAGGATTTCTTGTTCGGAATCATGGAGAAATTAAACGAGGAAATGCGAGATTGGTGATCAACTATAAAGGGATCAACGAAATCTTAGAATTCGATGGATATTTTATCCCAAGCGGAGAACATTTGGTAAACAACATCAAGAATGACAATGTGTTTTCTAAGTTTGATTGCAAGTCTGGGTTCTACCAGATTAAAATGGAGAAAGCAAACAGAAAGTTTACAGCATTCTTCACACCACAAGGACATTATATCTGGAATGTTATGCTAATGGGATTGGCAAATGCTCCCCAGATATATCAAAGAAGGATGGATAATTTGTTCAAGGATTACTTCAGCTTCATGTTCGTTTATATTGACGACATCCTCATAGCATCAAAAAACATGAAAGAACATCTTAAACATATGGAAATCTTTTCAGGCGTTTATTACAAGGAATGATTAATGCTTTTTGAAAAGAAAGCAGTGATTGCTACAAGACAGATCGAGTTCCTTAGAATCGAGATCGACGAATCTGGAATCATCCTGCAGAATCATATCGTTGAAAAAGTACAAGGATATCCGGATGACCTCAAGGATTTAAAACAACTTCAGAGTTTTTTAGGAGTTGTTAATTTTGCTGGGATGTTTATCAACAATCTAGTAAACCACGTGAATGTGTTCAGGCCACTACTCAAGAAAGATGTTAAGTTTGAGTGGAATTTCACAGACAAGCGGTCAAACAGCTTAAGGAGGTTTGCAGGCAACTACCAAAGCTTGCAATACCAAACGATGAGAATGAACTGGTATTACACACAGATGTCAGTGATCATTGGTGGACTGCAGTTCTCATGAAAGTCACACCAGAAGGAGAAGTGTCATGCAGATATTTCAGTGAGCTTTTTGATCACAGCGAAGTTATCAGATGGCACGTCAACGAGAAAGAGTTCTTTGATGTTCGAAAGGCTTTTAAGAAATGACCACTTTTTCTATTTGCAAAGAAATTTATCTTGAAAATAGATAATACAAGTGTCAATGCCTTTTTAAAAAATAAAATTGAATCAAAACCATAAAATGCTAGACTTTTAAGATGGCAAGCTGAATGTCAATATTATGATTATGATATTGTCATTGTGAAATCTGATAAAAATATTCTTGCAGATTTTTTGACAAGAGATGGAAGCGAGTGAAGCTAATTCCATCATAACGAGATCAAAGCACCTCCGAGAAAATCTGGAGGAGCTAGACAAGAAGATCAACAGCCTGGTAATCAATTCCCAGGTTGCGGGTCAAATACAGAAACTGGATCTCACGAAGGTCCAACAGGCTATGAAGGCTACTATGCAGGCTCACACCTGTTTATGAGACAGTCTTTATATTCCCCTCCGATGGGATGCTTCATCGGTGAAGCTAAAGTCGTGTTTCAAAGAGCTGAGCTCATCAACCGGTGTGGAGGATTCAAGTACCACCATTACAAGTCCTATTATTGATCCTTTTGGTGAAGATACAGAAGGAAAAATTGATTCCCAGGTATCTAGGATATCTGAAGAATTAAGCCAACCCAGCACCTAAGGGGTTAAAGAGGGAGATATTAATCTTAGGCCATCGGCGGGCAAATCTAAGGTTAATACTAACGAGAATACAGTTTCCCCAACTTCCCATTTGCAGGAATATCAGAGAACATGAGAGAAACTTTGTACAAGAGTGGGTATAATTTCTGGAAAAATTACAGCATACTGGTCAGGAAAATACCCAAGAATGTGGATGCATCCTGGTGTCAAACCAGAAAGTGTTTGTGAGTGGTTTGACTTTGGCTGCCTACCTTCAGTCTTTACCACAGCACCAAGTTTTCCGAAATCACAAAATTTACCGGATTGGATCTATGAAGGAGTGTATGACTCATGGCAGAATAATCATACACTTGGACTAGGAGATGTTCTGGAGCTGAAATTCATAACTGCGGCCCTAGAAATCACAGGAAAAGGCCTTCACCCTAGCTTTCAGTTTGTAAAGTTACAAAGGCCTAACTGGAAGGCGATGGATCAAATAAAATCACCACCTGAAGGAACAACACTAGTTTCCCCGCTCATAGAAGATGACATTACTGCCAGAAGAGCTTGGGGATTATGGGTCTGTCTCACCGAGATGGACAAAGTCAAGTATCTGTTCAAAATCTTCCAGAAAACAGCGAACGGATCATTGATGGTTAACTCCGTGACAAGTCATACTACAAAATTTGCCGAAGACATCTTTGAAAAGAAGAGGCAAATATTATGGGAAAACAAGATTCTGCAACCAAAGAAACTAGCCGGAAGTTCTGCAACATGGCTCATTTGGGAAGATGGCAGGACTATATCTGCCCGAGCTGCCCAAAGCAGAAAGAGCCACTATTCGGGAAGGATTCCCTATCAAACGGGACCAGAAGAAAGATGACAAAGCAGGACCGAGCAAACGTGGAAGATTCCCACGCGAACCACAAAACCAAATTTCTAGGGACCACAGGGAGACAAGAGTCATGTGACTCTGACGAGAACCACTACCATTATAAAAAGAAAACAAAATGGTAGGACAGCCTTTTCGACCGAAAGTCGAAGGGACCACAAGATACCCAACAAGAAAGAAGACGCATGCAATGACGTCTGATGATAAACAAGAGTTGAAGTCCGGATTTTACATCCACCTCCAGACTTCTATAAATACCAAGGCATTCAGGAAGGTAAGGACATCATAAAATTCTCCATAGTTTTCTGAGAATAAATTGTAGAGTCTCCAAGCTTTGTAATATTTCTACTTTCGTAGCTTGGTAATATTTCTTTCTTTCTTTTGTAATCATTTGTATATTATTATGTTTAAGTTTATGTGTTCGTGAGTCAAGCATCATCTATATGAGAGGCTAAACAAGTCTGTCTCCTCCCAAAAGGAGACGTTTTAATGTAATAGATATTATAAGTATTTCCAAAATAAAATAAAGGCTGTTGTCCATCTATCTCCCAGATTTCATTAAATCTTTTTTATATCTTGATTATACCTTACGCCCTAAGGTAGGAAACGAATTAGGGCTGTGTTGTGTGGTTTCTGAAGGAGTCGGATAACTGGCAGACTAACCTCGCCCGAGAGCTGAGGTTGGATGGTGAGGAGTCATTCGTAAAACAGTCTGGGGGCAGTAAGTTTTCGACCGGTGGCGTTGCGAACCACCTCACCCGGTGTCGTTATGGTCAAAATGGTATATTTCAGTTTGTTAAAATTTTATTGTAATACGGAAGCATTATGGGCTTGTTATTTAATTTTACTTCATAAGGGAATTTTAGGGGCTTAATTTATCATGAATCGTGAGTCCTTTGCAAAAGTATGTTCTTGGGTCTTCTCAAGGTGACAGAAACTGAATGATCTCATGTTCATATAATTCTATTAAGGCCTATGCATCTTCGTATCCCTTTTAAGAGTTGTTTATTGGAAAAATGAATTTTTTTGGTGTTTTTGTAAAAATCCTAAAACATTAGGGAGTTTTATGCAATTAAAATAAGGGTTTTTATGTCTTTTAATGTGGGTATGGAGTTGGGATAAAGAAAAGAAGTATGGTATGAAGTTAGAAAGAATCTTTGACATATGAGGAATGTTAAAGTTATGTTTGGAGGTAGGGATTTTAAATGAGCTTACCCTTACATTGACGTTTAGATATAATCATTAAAATGTAATCAGCAATTCAATCTATTTACAGTTTCATTAAAACTAAAAAAATAAAAAAACATTAAAAAAGAAGATGGCACAACTACTGTAGCTGCACCAAATGTAACGCCAAAGAATGACGTTGCATTGGAATACAGTTTCACATCAAATTTGGCATTGCCGACATTTTGATGCTGCATTAGAGATGCTCTAATTTCTAGCATTTATTTTAAAAATTAGTTTAGATCCTCTATGACAGTTTGATCTTCTTGTATCGAGTTTGTTCTTTTTAATATTTTATTATTGTTAAGTTGAAAATTTTGTTTTCCTTATTCTTTCATTATATTAGTTAAATTCCACTTAAATTGCATCCAAATTTGAGGAGATAAGAACCGACGGTTGGATCGAAGACTCATGTCGCTCGCCACCGAAATTTTCTAAGCAAACAAAATTAAATGCACTAATTTCTCGAAACAATTTTAAAAAAATATTTCAGATTAATTAGTTAAAAATACATTGAACGAAGAACAAGGCAAGTTGCAGGAGCTATCAACGGACCTAAGCTGCGCTATCACATAATTAATTGAGGGACAATATGCGAAGGTCAGTAGGTAAAGACATTAATTAAATTTATACGTACAAAAAATATATTTATTAATTAATTCGAAGAATTTTCAAGTGATGGGCCAATAAGAGACATTGCAAAATTTAAATTATTTCCCATCAGTATAATTTTTTAATATAAATTTATATATTATTAATCAACTCCCTTATATTAAAAAAATAAACAAATGATCTTATATTAATTAATCAACTCCCTTTTTGGGTGATTCACATTCGAGTATATGTTGTTACATATAATTAATCAATTCCCTTATATTAAAAAAATAAAAAAATGATCTTATATTACTTTATATAAAATCAAATTTCCCTTAATTTTTTGGTCCAACATATATAATTTAAATAAATACAGATCAACATCAACCTCACACATCCACAAAAATTCTTTCCAATGAAAAATACGTCTCATTTTCTATATTACTCGCTTAGAAAATTCAAAAGGGGTTTGTCCATTGTAGGGTTTGATATTTGCACAAATTTGAATTGTGAGAAAATAATAAGTTATCATGTTTTTGAAAATTTCGAAAATATTTACAAAAATATACTATTTAGATTATTTTATATTAGTTAAAATTCCTACAATTTCATGTTCGCACTCCAATATTAATAATTTTCCATATTAAAAGTATCCATATTGAGAACCATGGCACTGACCTATTGGTTAATCACTCAAATCCCATGTAATAACTCGAGTTCGAGTCTTTCCCACCAATAATGGCATTTGGACTGATACAGTTTAAATTTAGATTTAAAATCATATCATTTGAAAAATCTATTATTCAGAATGAATTGTAGCTGGTGATCATTTAAATTCTTTCAAAAAATATAATTGGAAAAAATATATAATTTGGAATTCCTAATTAAATATTTGTCTAAATACGAATTTGAGTTAACAATTTGAAACCTACACAATTTAAATTCTCCAAGCAACCTCAGAATTTTTTTCTAGTTCCATGGCACGCGATTAGATTTTTTTTTTAAACCGAATAAAATAAATTAAGTTTCAATTAACACATTCTTATTCAGTAGCTATCTATTTATCAAAAAATATTTGTTTATATATAATTAAGCGTAAAGTAATCAATGAATCATCCGAACTAAATAATCCTAAAATTTCAAATAAAAGAATTCAACCTTCAAACACAATTTTCTAAAATATAATGTCATAAAAAATAATAACTGAGTTTGGTGGCAATTTTCGTCACCGGCCGTTCACTCGTTCCGGAGGATCTCGTTGGGACGATTGTTGATGTGCGTCTGGCTTCCTATCGCTCTTCATGGGCGTCAGGTTCCAATGCCTTGGCGGTGGTTGTGTGGTACCCAAGTCGTGCAGCCTGAGTCTCCTTAGTAGGTATATGTGGGATTTGGGAGCATCCCGTGCATTATTTTACGTGTGCTTGCTTTATCGTGAGAGGCCTCCACTTTTGAAGTTGTTATCTATTGCCCTATTATATAATTATCTAGATTATGTGATGTCTTGTAAATTTCCTTTTGCTCGTGGTTGTCTCGTGATGTATGTATTTGGTTACCTTTGTGCAGCTTTTTTGCTGTTTTGTGGTGGTTATTTGATAATGTTTTACTGTTGGAGCAACATTTGGCAATGGCTCCTGGGTCTTTCGGTTTCGTGCATCATTCAGTGGTGTTCTAGGTTGTTGGTTTTCAGACCGGGATTTGGATACGAGAGCTTGTTCAGATGTTTGTCTTTTATCAGTTTATGCTTCTAGTTTAATCTTATTTGTTCCTTCAGATTTTTTTGAAGGCAGTTCTCTGGCTCAACCATATCTTAGGCTGATTGGTTTGAGGGGACCTGAATTGGCCTTGGAGGTTCTTGCACCCTCATGGTCAAGGTCTTTTGTTGATTCGATGATTCACGTTACCATTACACTATTTTGTCTGCCACTTAGTCGTTGTCTCGTCTAGGGGTGCTTAACGGGCCGGGTCAATCCGGACCCGGCTCGAAATCGGAACCGGACTAACCGGTCCCGAACCGGTCCAAAATCGATTTGATACCGGACCGGATCGGTTCTACCATTCCGGATCCGGTATCTTACCGGTTCCGGACCAAACGGATCCGGTTCCGGATTGAACCCGAACCGGATCCGTTTTAAAAAAAAAAAAAAAATTCCCGATAAATCCCTTCGTTTTTTCCTTTTTTTAAAAAAAAAAAGAAAAATCTGGTTCCGGGTTGGAACCGGTCCAACCCGGAACTGGTGGAACCGGACCCGATCCGGTTCCTTACCGGATCGGACCGGTTTCATCCTTAACGGACCCGGAATCGGCCGATTCCGGTCCGGACCGAACCGGGTCAAGCCAATAAGCACCCATAGTCTCGTCATTAGTGCCATTGTTAGGCCATTGTCGATGTTTTCAATTTGTTTTGTTAGGTGTTGGGCATTTTTTGTAGGGTCCTCCTACCTTAACATCATAAGCAAGGAATAATTAGGGCTAAACATGCATTACATACAGCTTAGGGCTCCGGTTATTACGTGAGTTATTAGGATTACAAGCCAAAATAAAACTTCAAACAAATTAATTACATTCTCAAATGGATGGCGCTATAGAATTATACTACTCCTGGAGTAGAGACTATACCAAATCCTGAATCCTAATTCATAAGGCATCTCGAAGCTCACTTCTTCAACCTTGCCCATAGCCCTTCAAATCCAAATGTGTACCTACAGGAACAACCCATCGTGAGCATATTCGTCATTACTCAACATCATAGGATAATGGCATATAAATAAATGCATGAAGTAAATGGGTAACGTATACTTCCTGGTTAATCACATTAACCCTCTTTGGTTGTCCCTGTTTCATGGTCATGCATATAATCGTTAGTTGTCGACATAAATGATTAAAATCATTCTTCACATATATGCTCATAACAAACTATGTTAATTAGAAATGGGACTGTCCGGGTTCCATTATGACAGCGGTATAATTGGCTCCCTCGCTCGACATAACACATCATATGATACACATCGCTACGCCTTGCTAGTGGATGTATCTCTTTGTTCAGCGGATGATACCCCTCGCTACGCCTTGATAGCGGATGTACCCCCTCGCTTAGCGGATGATACCCATCGCTACACCTTGACAGCGGATGATACCCCATCGCTCAGCGGATGATACCCATCGCTCAGCGGATGATACCCATCGCTACACCTTGATAGCGGATGTACCCCATCGCTCATTTATGTGAGCGGCAAGACCTTCCTCGCTTGCCCATAATAACCACCGGACATTCAACCATTCTTAAGAACATAGGTTCATATGCATCATAAACATCATAACATCTTATAAACATCATCTTGTAAACATCATTATCATGTAAGCATTATCATCTTATAGACATCATCGTCTCATCATAATCGTTATAGTAACGTCATAACATCATCATTTATCGTAACATCATCGTAAGCATCTCTTCATCTTAATTCATCATAAACATTATCATCATTTATCATAACATCATTGTAAGCGTCATCGTAACTTATCATAAGCATCATCATCATTTATCATGACATCATCGTAAGCGTCATCGTAACTTATCATAAGCATCATCATCATTTATCATAACATCATCGTAAGCGTCATCATAACTTATCATACGCATCATCATCATTTATCATAACATCATCGTAAGCGTCTCTTCATCTTAATTCATTATGAAAATCATCTTTATTTATCGAGCATCTTATCATCTTTATTCATCATAAAATCATCTCTACTTATCAAGTATCTTATCATCTTTATTCATCATAAAATCATCTTTACTTATCAAGTATCTTATCATCTTTATTCATCATAAAATCATCTTTACTTATCAAGTATCTTATCATCTTTATTCATCATAAAATCATCTTTACTTATCAAGTATCTTATCATCTTTATTCATCATACACATCATCATAGCATCGTAAATTCTTATACAATCATAGTATGATCATAATATAGGAGTATGGTTTACCGTCCGATGTCCGTACATCTCTTACGTACCTTAATTCCAAAAAATGGAGAAGTTGTAGAACTTTATCGCCTTGAAGTTGTGGGTACCTGTGATGGTTCAAGAATCACAAGAGTGAAGCTTTTGCAAGGATTTCCTTCCCACCTTTGTGCCAAACTCGAAAATGAGGGGAAGGGTTTGGGAAAGAGATTTTGGGGATTTTAGTGTAAAAGGGGAAAGTGTGTTAAAAAGGTGGGGTAGTGGGAGGTTATGTGGGTTTAATTAAATTGTACCCCAACACTTACCATGATGTATAAGATACACTAACATGATATTTCAAAAACATTTACAAAAATGCAACCGACTTCATTAAATCTATTCCTTCCTCATAATTAAAATCAACATCCTTAAATCATGTTAATACATCATTTCCACACATAACTTGATCATCGTAATAATTCATCATGTAAACATAATTAATGTCCAGGTTACCATTAATTAATTTTGGGGCATCACATTTTTTGTCGGTGTTCGTTGTACCTGCTTCATCTACTCTAAGTCACATGATATAGGTGCAGGTGCGGCTGCACAAACGCATCGATTTCAAAAAAACAAATTGAGTGTGGGTGCGTCTTAATGCGCCTATTAATGTCAAAATACCTAATACACATCATATTTGACAACTACATTATTTTTATATTATTTACAGTACAATTCAAAGTTTTTATTACGATCGTTATCCTAATATGGATAATTATTATTCTCCGAAAAATATATTTTAGAGAATAAAAAATGAAAATGAATTATTAATATTTGGTTATAAGATAATGAATTCAAAAATTTTTTTTAAATATTTTTAGGGGAAGGGGGAGGACTATAACCCGAGACCTCTTACATGGGGAAATAGATGACAATCACTAGACTAATGCCTTATTGTCAAATGAATTCAAAAATATGAAACCAAATATCACTTCTGTGTTTCAACATGTTTTATAATTGTGTGAAAGTATTAAAAATGATTTACATTATTTCTGGAGAATAAGAATATATAATATTTAAGTTCACGACTTAGTAAAACTTAAGTATGCGACTTAATAAAACTTAGTCGTAAACTGCCGCTCCAACACTCAATGCATCAAATCATCCAGTGTGCATAGGAGGTATGAGGATCATGTGACTTAGCATCTACTAATATAATCCATATTTATGTTAAAAAATAAAATAAAATAACTATAGTTTTGAAAAAAAGAAAATTAAAAAGAAAAATGAGATTTTAAGACGGGAGTGACGACAGAGAACAAGTAGCAATTTGAATGAAAGGCATCAGAAAATGAAACCACACAAATTTGGAATCCAAATTCCAAAATCTCAGAAAAAGACACGCACATTGTCGCCTACCACACAAAAAGCAACACTTTCCATGGACGTGTGACCATCGTTTCCATTTCATCGCATATTAATGATAAATTTTGCCTTCAACAATCAACACAGAAGTAGTCGCAATAACCGGAATTCAATCTCATATTTCTTTGACCCATGCAGAAAGGTAAACGATTCGCTAGCATGCCTCTTCAGACCTCAACTGATTCATGCCAAAAAATTGAAAAAAGTCCTGGATCCAATCGATCAACGACGGATCCACCGGAGTATAAACTAGAGGTATCGACTTCAAAGAAGAAGATAAAGTCAGATGCAGCAGTAATAATCACTCACCAATTTCATCCAGCAGAATTCGCGTTGCGTCCATCTTTGCCATCAAACGCCAGGCTTTTGAAGAACGAGGAGGAGGCGCCGAAAGGCACGAGTAGCATTGCACCGAATAACAGCGAAGAAACCGCAGAGGAGGGTTGCAGCGGGCGCGAGAGGCTGAAGAGGCACCGGGTCGAGGTAGCGGGTCGGGTTTGGATACCGGATATGTGGGGGCAGGAGGATTTGCTCAAGGATTGGGCCGATTGCACGGCGCTTGATTCTAGTCTGGTTAACAGTAGCATCATGTCTGCAAGGGCAGCTTTGATTGAAGAAGCGAGGATAGCTAATTCAACCCGAATCAGAATAGAGAATAGTTGTTGATTGTGTGAGTTCATCCATTCTTTTGGGTGGAAAGAAAAAAAGGCAGTAATAATTATTTTCTTGTGATTAATTAAGCTTATATTTTTCTTCTAATTTGATTTCACGAGAATTTTTAGTAATTTTTTATAGTTTAGTATTGAAAAAACCCATTTCAGAATATAAACTACACGATTTTGTCTCCGTCTTAAAGGTTATTGTGAAACTTGAAAAAAAGATTGCATCTTGACAACATGCCGTTTGACCCTGCAACGAGGGCTGCCCTCACCGCAATCCAACGACCCTCCCAACTAGGGGTGCTTATCGGAGGGTCGATCCGGACCCGGTCCGAAACCGGACCTGTTAGTCCGGTCCGAAATCGGAATCGGACTAACCGGTCCCGAACCGGACCGGATCGGTTCTACCGTTCTGGATTCGGTATCTTACCGGTTCCGGTTGAACCGGATCCGGTTCCGATTCCAGAACCGGATCAATTTTTTTTAAAAAAAAATATTTTTTCGATAAATCCTTTCCTTTTTTAGAAAAATCCGGTTCCGGGTTGGAACCAGTCCAACCCGAAACAGGTGGAACCGGAACCGGATCCGATCCGGTTCCTTACCGGATCGGACCGGTTCCGCCCATAACGGGCCCGGAACCGGTCCGGACCGGACCGGTTCGAACCGGTAACCACCCCTACTCCCAACTCACATGCTTTGACTGATTTCTTTTATTAAGGCATCATTGGTTACACTTAATGATAAATATAAGACACACCATAATACCAAGAATTTGGTTGATTGAATAAAAAAATGTGATTTGGAATTTGAATTGGATTTGGAAATCCATGTGGTGTTTGGTAAAATATCAAAATGTCACTTAAGAATTATATTTGACAATTAAAAATATTATATGTTACTTATTTTTTAAAATACATTGTATGTAAATATAAATATCTTGTTTATGAAGATATAGAAGAAAAAATTAGTTTTATACGTAGCAAGATCTGTATTTTTATTAAATAGTTTTTTAAGAAAATGAGAAAAATAAGTTCATCAAGAGGAAATTTAGAAAAAAAGTTACATAAATTAGGCTTTTAATTTTAAAATTATAGAGGCTTTTAAGTAAAATTAATAATATATGGAGTTTTTAAATATAAATTTTTTTTAATTGATTTTAAATAAACTTTCTAAAATATATATATATATATATATAATAAAGTATGTGAATTAATAATATAAATGTTTAAGAAGTTGACATTTTATTAAATTTGAAAAAAGTTGATTAAAAATTTATGAGTAGTTATATAAACTTAATATTAAAAATAATTTTTATTTTCTCCATAATCCAAATACCATGAAATCTCATGACATCATTTCAGTTTTATAGGGATTTCGTTTAGTTAAATCGAATCCCATCAAATATCAATCCCATTTTAAAATCCCATTTTTCCAAACACTCAAAATAAGATTTCTAATTACAAATCCTCCCAAATTCCCTCAAAATCATCTAACCAAATACACTGTAAATGGCACCTAAGATGAATAAGATCCATTTGTTCTCAAACCGATAGCCAGATATCACAAAATGAGAAGTCTCGCGTCACCGCTAAAAATGCAAATTGCACTTGGCGGATACATGCATCACTCTTACAAGGAGGGGCCACTCTCTAGTGAAGAATTTGAAAGGAAAGCATGTATGTGCAGGAAATAATAAAAGCACTATTACGAATTATTCATACATAGCTAAGAGACATCACTCTCAGGGGCCTTCAAGAGATAATAAAGACCAGATGGAAATTAGAAGTTGGAAAATGTAATCCATGGTGTCCCTCGGCTGAAACACTACTTGAGACAGATCATGCACCCTTTATTCCACCAAAGGTGAAGAAGTGCGAGGCATGCCTAAAAAAAATGAGAAGGAAGGTCCAAATGAATTGGAAGAGAAGTTGACTCCAAGTGTAAGTGTTAGGATCGAATTGGAGTGTTTAGGGGGTGAATGAATACTCCTTTTAAAATTAATCCTTATTGATTTCTCTCACAATCAACCTTTAAGCAGAACAGACCACTGAATATGAGAGTGCGGAAACGGTCTGTTCTTGGCTAGTAAGAACGGCTTGATGGCTATAAAATATAACACAATACAGAATGTAAATAGACAAGATGTGTTTCTGGAAGTTCGAAGGCAAATCCTTCTACGTCTCCACTTCTTCCAATCAAGGAATGATTCACTAGAAGACTTTGAGTAATACAACTACTCGTACAACCCCGATTCAGCTGGATTTACCCCACTACCAGACTGAAACTCCTAGTCTCTCAATCTGTTCAGACACAATCTGTCTGACAGTTACAATTGAATCTCACTCTTCTATCTTAGTACAAATACAAAAGACATAGTGAATTTATCTACGCACAAAATGATCATTTAGATGATCAAATATTAGAATAAGCTGTGCTTATGAAAACTTTGAGCATACTGGTAAGATGAATATCTTTCAGCGACGGTTCTGCTCAAGAATGTTTTGACTTGTAAGCTTGTGTTGTTTTGTTTCTTGATTGATCAGTAAAAGTCATGTTTCGAGTACCTTAGTTGCATCCTTATATAGTCGTTTATACCAACAACACTATTTCCTTTTCTGTGCAACTCTTGACTCTGTTCATTCTCTAAACAAGCTTCAGTCTTCTTCTTTTAGGCACTTTCCCTTCTGGTCTGTGCTTTCGGCATTTGTCAGGTAGACTCTCATTTGTCTACTTACCTTTTAAAGTAATCTTCAGTCTTTGGTCTTTTCAGCATTAAATGCGTCATTAAATGCTTCAATAAATAACCGTTAATTATTCGGACTGAAGGACGAAGCTTACTTAACTTTGTCTGCTCTGATCTGATCTTTATTGCGCTGATCTGTGCTTCGATCTGGTCAGACTGGTTTGCATTGATCCGTTCTGATTATGCGATAGACTATATCGGTCTGATCTGTTTTTGTCATGGCTCGATCGGTCTGGTCTGTTTTGTCATCTTTAAAATCCGAAACTAACAGTAAGAAAGCGGATTTCCTGTGGAAATTGCCTCAAAATAGGTGACAACAAGATAAGTTGTCTCACTCCTACCTATCCAAAATCAAATTTTACAAGGTCAACCTTTATTTTATTGTTTAGTGTTTTGTTATCCTTATAGAAGTTATTAATCCTAATTTCCCATTCTCTGGGTTGTAAAACACAACTTGTAGACTCTCTAGTCTGAGGTCCAAAGCCAAAGCCAGTGAGTTGATGTTCCACCAAGTAGTCGGATTGAGGGGCCATCTGCTGCAACGCATCCTCACACTCCTCCCCGTAAAGTAAAGGTATAAATTAGAATGTTGGAGCTATAAATTTCATACATGATCTACTGATGCATTGTAAATAACTGATATGGCCTTGATGTGTTGTAAAAACAACATACTCTTGAAGGAAAAGAGGTTGGATATCAGGGGCGGGCAGATAAATGCACAACTTTTGGGTGAAATGGTGTGCGTAAGGCCAGGACCCCGTGCTGAGAGAGTGAGTACAAGAGCAAGGAGGCAGATAACAAATGAAGGAGCAAGAAATGAAAGTAGACATGCTACGAGTACTTCAGTCTAGGATGCATTTAAAGATAGGTCGAAGAAAAGATGAGAAGATCAGTGTGTATTCTGGCTAAGGATGTTGTTTTTGGAACTAACTCTATTTATTTTATCTTTGGAATCATGGTTGTATATAATACACTTTTGCATAACTTTTTTGTACCAAATATCTACTTATTTTGCATTCATTGTGGCCTTTTTATATGAATCAACTAACATTATTACAGCCTTTACATAATTATTGTACCAGTTTACATTTGTGTTAAAATAATATATTGAAATAATTTGTGAAAACAAGAATTAATTCAGATTTTAAAAGCTGTTTTTATGCCAAGTACTGAGTTTTAAGTTAAGCAAAATGTGCGTATATGAATATTTTTTCTTATGTGGCAGCATAAAATGAATATGTTCGGTAACAATCGATGCCTAAGAACCTGCTGGAAATATAAAATGAGCTATGTTGAGCCTTAAACGCATGGTTATGTTTAATGCTTTATTTTATCCCCGGATTATTTTTGAGTTTTGATGATCAACAAAACTTGTATTTGTTATACTAATGTGTCTACTTAGTATGCAGATTTATTGATTGGAATGTGGATTGAATGAAGAAAATCAAGTATGCAAAACCTGGGCTGGATCGCCCCAGGCGATGGGCTGATCGCTTGAGGCGATGCATTGAACGCCTGAGGCGATGAAGACTTCGCCTGAGGCGATGGATTATTTTGAGCAGCTGAGGCTACGACATTGGATTTTGGTTTAGATCGCCTGAGGCGATCGGGACATCGCCTGAGGCGATGCGTGATTTATGCTGACCATTGGGGCGCGGCGATGGCGATCGCCTGAGGCGATGGCTGAGGCGATCGAGGAGTGATTTCAGCCTTTTGTGTAGCAATGGCTAATAGGAGCCTAGGGGGCCTCTACACTATAAATATTGATGCTTTGGAGCATTTTGAAGTAGAGAAACAAGCCTACAAACTTCATCAAAGCTTTGCTAATTCAAATTTCAAATAGCATTGCAATCTCCATACATTGTTGTTGTATTGGAGTTTGTAATTCATTTCTTTTGATAGAGTCTTGTGTTCTTCGTATTGTTACACGGTGAAGGTGTTGTTGATTTATTTATAAGGTCCTCCAACACCAAAGCAAGTTAGAAATTGTAAAGTCATCAACAAGTATACTTGGTGTAAGTGTTGTGGCTATCATTGGAGCCTTTAAGCCCAAGAAGACTCGTGAAGAGTGTTGGTAACTCGGGAAGAGTAGTGTGTGGCTATCATTGGAGCCCTTAAGGCCAAGAAGACTCGTGAAGAGTGTTGTGCTCGTGAAGAGCTTTGTGAACTCGGGAAGAGTTGTATTGTGGCTAACTTGGAGCCCTCGAGGCCAAGGTCATTCGTTCTAGTGGAACCTCGGTTGGAAGTTATCTAGCCGGGAAGAGGAGATGTAGACGATTCATCGCCGAACTTCTATAACAAATATTCTTGTCATTTACCGCATTATTACATTACGCATTTATTTATTTATTTACTTCTTCATTTCTTTTATTTTTCGATTGACTTAAGCCTTCCGCAAGCGTAAATTTTTTTATCTTTGCAAACCCTCTTCAGTTCCAACAAGTGCATACTAACATCATATACTTTACTTTTAAGTGCATATCACCATCTTATGTTTTACTTTGGGTGCAAACTATCCCCTTGTTTTACCTTAGGTCGTGTACAATTGGCCTTTTTAATGTATAATTTCAAAACTAAGATGGCAGAAAAATCGCGTGTTACACAAATTCTATACTAATTTGCACCTATTTACAAAAGAGGGGGATAATCATAGGGTTGTTAAAGCGAGCTATTGGGCCAGAAGCTTTCGATCCACCATTTCTCTTTCCAGTTTATAATGTCAGCCAGGTGTTAACGCGAGCTTCACAAAGAGCTTTTGGATTGGTTGCAAGGACGACGTTTTCGATTACGATTGCCCCACGCGCTGCGCTCTCTGTATGTTCTGATTTGTCTCCACAACCATTACAATTGGATTTATAGTTTTCTCCGGAATTTTTTTCTCTTGAAACATGCGTCTTATTCAATTGATCCATAGTCAAGTCGCAAATTTTATTATCTCCACCCACTCCGTGATCTTGTGAATGAATCTCTTTGTACCATTCAGAATTGACGTTATCAATTTCTGTAGCAATACTAGTTCTGGTCAAATTTCTAGTTTTTTCCTGCTTGATTTGGAATACGTTCATTTTTTTTTTTAATCAAAATATTCGTGTAATTTGATTATCATATCTAACTCAAACCTCGGAGTTTTGAATTTCGTGTTTGTTGCTTAAAATTAATCAAGATTTAACCGCCATTTGGCTTTAACTTGGGATATTTATTCCTCGAAGTACATGTGTGGGTAACAGGGAAAGATGCAAACAACAAACTCCTCGATAGAAGAAGACATGTTTCAGGTCAGGAAGTTAGAGATCACAGACAAAAACAAAGGGTTCATTGAACTACTTCAACAGCTGACAGTTTGTGATGCCATGTCCGATGAGGCATTCGAAGAAAGATTTCTTGAACTTGCTAAATGTGGGGATGAACATCTTATATGCGTGATTGAAGACTGTAATTCAGGTAAAATTGTTGCCACTGGAAGTGTGTTTATTGAAAAGAAATTCATAAGGAATTGTGGCAAAGCTGGGCACATTGAAGATGTGGTGGTAAATTCTGTTGTTAGGGGTAAGCATTTAGGGAAGAGAATTGTTGATTTCCTCTGTGATCATGCTCGAGCCATGGGTTGTTACAAGGTGATTCTTGATTGCAGTGTTGAAAACAGATCATTTTATGAAAAATGTAGTTTCAAGAAGAAGGAAATTCAGATGGTGAAGTATTATGTTTGATTTAATGGGTTTTGATCGAAGGAATCGCCATGCATTTCAAGTTCTTCATTTTTAATCTGTGTTGATTTTGAAAGGGATGTATGTTTTATAGAATGAAATTATGAGTTGAAAAATTTTATGTTGTATGGAAGGAGAACACATTAATCATTTCCTAACCATCGATAAGCAATAAAGCAATGTCCGTGCTTGCAAACAGCTAGTGTGGTCAATATCATGATCATGCTAATTAATCCCAGTTGTCCTCTGCTATTCTTTAGTTTTGCCCCATCATTGATGAGTAATCAATTTTTTTTTCAGTAGTATATTTCACGATTGTCCAAAAGGGGCTAAATTGCGATGATATTTCCGATTCTATGTTTTCTGCTGTTAATTGTTGAAGATTATGAAACAGTAAATGTTATCATACCATCTAACAGTTGCTACTAATTTTCATGCGTTTCCATGATTACTGGGGTTTTAACTATTCTATATAGTCGAGTGGCAACACCGGTACTATTATCCGCATGAACAAGGAGTATCCAATTTGCATTAATTTGCCTTTATGTGTAATTGGTAAGGGAGTCCTTCAATGAACGACATCAAAAGAAATTTTTTGCATTCTTCTCTTTTCCACTCAGTATTGAAAGTTCTGCCTTCAAAAATTCTCTCATTTACGTTTTCTGTTTGTCTAGACTGACTGTTTATAGAATCTTAAATCAATTACAGATTGTCAAGAAACGTCTTGTGCTGCTATCATTCTATCATTACCAAATGTTACCATAAAAATTATCAGGCAAGCACAAATCTCATCATTTCACAGTGCTCAAAATTGCTGGAGCTCTTTTTATTTGATCATCCCTCTCAACCAATGAAACCACATGTTTTTTTGCAATTAATAACACTTTTTACTTGTCACGAATCTTGAGCAGTGGCTCTTGCAAAATTTGTTTCTCAGTCCCAGCTGAAGCCATTTAAATCCAATTGCTTTGACGCACCATCATCTGTATTCAGGTCCAATTTTGTCGAAAATAGCAGAAGTTTTGACTCTGGTGATTTCTTGTGATTCTGTAAGTTGATTAATAAACCATCATTGTCGATATTCTTGTTGAAAAAATTTATATTTGTTTCTGCCCCTTCGAATCTGTCCTCTATGTAGTTGTCTTTAACATTCCATTTGCTTCCTTCATGTCCAATTCTCATCGATAAATTGCTGGACTTTGTTTCTGATACAAATGCATCGTCATTTGCACTATGGAATCTGCTTTCTTTTATGTCGTCATACCATTTATGCTCCGTTTTTCTTAGCTCATTGTTGTTATCCCTCGACTCCTTTTGTCCTCTAAATTTTATAGGGCTTAATCCCATTGGAATATTGTACATTTCTTGGTCCCTCATAGAACCGTCATACGAGGTTAAGCAACTCTCTATCGAACAATCTGCTGGCAGAGTTGTTTGTGTTTGCTGTAGGCTCAAATTCGACAACTCTTTCGTTCTTGGAAATACAGAATCCAGGCATTGTGTTGAAACCTTGGACACCAAGTCAGACAAATGAACCTTTGCAGCTTCTAGACTTATTGTTCCGACATTCTGTTTTCCAAGGGTTTCCTGCGCTTTGTCTAATACAGCTTGCAAATATTTACCTTGAGCCTCTATCCGGAGCTGTAAATTGCGCTGCACCTATGCATGTGGATTAAACTTGTTATGTCCAGGGCATAGAAATTCAAGGTATGAAGGCTATGACTTCCATTCATTTCAAGTTTGACCCATTTAGCAGGGAAATTTCATTCTAGAAGATATCATATCAATACTAGACATGTTGTGTAAACATTTACCCGAAAATTTGATTGATCTTTAATGTGATGTATAATCAAAGGTGAGAATTGAGATGTTGCAAGAATTTGAAGTATGACAACCTCAGATTATTCTATCTGCCGAGTAGGGTTTTATTGTCATTGTATTCACGTAGCAGGAAGAGCACGGTGGGAAACATCGAACTTGAATTTTATTGACAAGATATATATCCATGTGTAAGGGATTTATAACTTGTATTTGCTATATGCATGACAATTAAATGTTCTTTTTACCTCGAGCTGTTCATGTAACCTTCGTTGCACTTCAATCTGCATCTGTATTGCTTCACCTAAATGTAAATTTCTGACACAAGAATCACATAATAACAATGTAAGTTGCATGCCTGAGTGAAATGAAGAAACAAATATGATGTCAGTTTTTGGGCACATACTTTGTTGTTTGGGTTTCAGTATTATGATTGCTCATATGAGTTCCACTTGCTTCAGTTATTCTTTCTCCTATGGCTGCAATCAGTTTGCCACCATTAAGCATTATGTATATTTTTCAATAGGTATTTACTGGAAATTTTATAATCCTTACCTGTTTTGTTGTTCCCACTATTAGCTTGTCCGTGGAGGTTTTTGCTGAGTCTATACTTCTGGCAGCAGAAGAATAGAAACTTAAGAACTCCATTTAACATGTTAATGTTTTATTCTCAGTATATTTTCTGCAGAATTAGTTTGAAATTTCTCGGTTAAGAATTAACCTGAAGGTGACTCTTTAAGTGGTATAAGGTTAATCCTTGAATTCCCATAAGTTTCAAAACTGATTTTGGGGTAGCTTCTGCACAGAAGGAACTAAACTGTTAGCTGAATGTTAAGAGCACGTTATTTGTTGCTGCACAACTTGGTACATGTGATATACTTACTTTCTGATCCACCTAGTTGATTCACTGCTTCTTTGAATCTTTCATGGAGGTCAGGAGTCCATTTTAGTCTAGGCTTCGCATCAGTAGAAAGCACGAGTCCCGAATCTCCAGCGCCATTTGTGCCTTGAAGGAACAAGTGCCTTTCAGCCGGAATTGGCATTCTCAACGAAGGTTGAATGATCTTTCCTTGGTTGTGGTGTTGGCGGTACATTTTGTTGTCTATCATAATTTTCTAATGATCAGCTTCACGTCAGAGCTGAAAGGAAGTGATAAACATGAAAAAAGTAATGATACCTGAGAACGATATTAACACTGTTTAAATTCCAATCTTCATTCACTTTGAATGCGAAGTATGATTTTGCTGTATCTTGCAATCACGATGCTCTTTTTTTTACTTGTGTTCTTTGACTAAAGGTGTGCTTGGGGATGCTTATAAACAGATGAGGATAGAGAAGTGGAGAAGGGAAGCATAGAATCTTGTACGGGCCCAACTGAAAATCAGATTCAATCCAATCTTCATAGTGACATGAAAAGAGATGTTGTCCTTCCATTTTCAAGCATCTGTGAGTGGGATCCTCTCCTTCAGTTTCCCTTTCCATTCTTACACAGCAGCACTACCCATTTTTCACTTAATACCTTATAATATGTACAAGAATAGATCCACTTTAGTCACCCAAATTCGTCTCCCGGCAAAGCTTAGGAACCTTATTCGTGTTGAATTTTGTTCCCTTTGATGTGAATATTGGAAGAATCCACTTTGTATGATGTTCCAAAACCGTCTCATTATTTTTAACAAGAAAGTTCTATTGACTGGAGCATCTACATAGCATTGGATTCTCTCTCTCTCTCTCTCTCTCTGTAAAGGTAAACAAGACTGTGAAGAGAAATTGATCACACGCTTGCGAGAAGTTCTTTGTGGTCGTAAGTGACTATACACGCATAGTTGAATTTGAGCCTAAAAAACTTTGCATTTTATTTTATCATGTAGAAATATCTAGTGTTCTCGAAGATTACATTAAATACATTAGGGGGTGGGGTGGGGGGATGTTGCTTCTTGGCTTAATTTGAAAGTCAGGAATGACTGAACGAATACATTCGTTTTTGTCTCCTTCAGTAAGTTTGGTACTTATTCATTCAAGCAAGACACGGTTCATAAAAGAGTGAAAAGAGAGGAGAATATAAGGTTTTTTTCAAATTCTTCAAATAGCATAAAGAAGTTGGTCCCAATTTTTGGGACCCCTTCCCCTTTAAAAGAAAATGAAGGGGATTGTACTTACTTCTATACTTGCATCGGACCTAAGCGTGGCAAGGCATGCCAAGAATAAGACCACTTGCTTTCACTTTGCGTTAAAATTTTGTTGGAATTGCAGATTCTTGTGTGTGAACATACCTTCTTTCTGTCTTTATATGACTATCTGTTGAAGTATATGGCTCATATACTGTTAGTGGACATTTGCCTGAGCTTAGCGGAGTGGAGCCGTAGCGAAGCAGTATGGGGTATTTTTGTAATTCATCGGTAGTTCTAGGTTTAGGGTTTAGAGAAACATTCATTCATTAATAAAACCTGCCGTCGCTTGCAAACTATTGCGCGACTCACAACACCCAAACTATCTTTTCTAATAAGCAGCTCATTATAAGATATGGAGAAATTCATCTCAGTGAGTGGAAAAGATCGTCAACGGCTTGTAAATGCTGCATTATGGCACGACCAAGAGAGAATAGAGACAATTGCCACCTCAAATGAAAAATTAGAACTGTAAAATTTGTCCTCCTATAATGTAATAGGTCATCCCCTCGTCAAAATCTGAGCCCATCACTTAACATAATAAGGGCAGGGTTTTTATGCCTAGTTTTATAGCATTATCTATCAGATCTATAATCGAGAACGTATAATACTCTTACTATTGCTTGCCATTACTAATGATTTGATGCATGCATATTATATATCTCTCTCTTGATTTGATTCTGATATGTTTACATGTGATAATAACCACTATCGCACTAAATATTTGAAAAAATTATTAAAGAAAACAAGTGGTGTGATATGAATTATAGTGGTGCAGACAACAGTTGGGCTTGGTATGCCGACATTCAAGATGACCATTGCCATTGTTGCGGAAGCTTAGGCGTGACACCATTCACAGTCGAAAATATGGGGTATAAAATATTGAACTTGCACCAACTTTTAGTAAAGCAACGTCGAGGGAATTTTCCTGCTAGCCCATTTAACCTACTTTATTGTGATACATCTAGGATTTGACGTGATTGAAAAACATATATGGTACCATCCGAAATGACTGTTTTGGGCTGAGACTTTATAATTTGGCTGCTCTTGTAGAGGTGGCCTGTGACAACAATTCCAATTGATGGAGTGCCAAACATGTATAGGTACAAGATTCCCAAACAAATAATTGATATAAGCTATAATTACTAGCATAGCCGTAGGAAGATGCTTTATTTCTTTCTTTTAAGCGAGTTTTTTTTCCCTAAGCTATTATTTGCATTTGGATGAACTTAGATTACATTAATTGCTTACCCTTTTATACCTATTCACGACATGTGTCGACATCCTAGGATCACATGATAACATCAATATAATAGTTATCTTTACTTGATGTTGCTTGCCATACCTGCTATTATCTCGTTATCATCGTACGGTTCGAGAGCCACACTTATTTTTTGGATTTGTTTGATGATGCCCTTAAGGGTAGTGCCCTTAGGTGCATCATCACCATTCATTTGGAATCTTTTTTTTAAAAAGAAAAAAAAGATTCCAAATGGATGATGGATGATGCCCCTGAGGGCAGTGCCCTTAAGGGCAGCAACAATAAAACATGTTTTTTGTGTGCGCACTTATTTATGCACATGTACATGCTCAATATTATCGTTGTATATATTGGATGTATTTCCCTCATGATAATATAAGATGATGCTTTATCTGATTATTATCCAGTCCTGTATTTATATTACTTTTTTATTTATGAATTTATATATCGACAAAAAAGTAATCAAACATGTTTAGCATGTGTAGAATAATAATAATTTTTTATAAGTATTTTTTAACCAAATCACAATTAAATAAAGTTTTGCATGTGTGAAATTACATAACAATAATGTATATATTGTAGATATCGTATACCAAAACAATATCTATCTATCCCTCTTATTTAATATAAATGTAATATATATCTAGAACTAGGCCTGCAGTCTTTCTTGTAAAACTTTCCTTTTTCGGAGATTCTTATGTTTGATTGCATAGTTTGCCATACTTAAAAAGAACCTTAGTGCACATAAGAATCATTACATGGAGGAATCAATCATTACCTAAAACTTATGTTGAATGAACATGCATGATTGTATATAGGGGCGGAGCCAGGATTAAAAGTTACCTGGAATTGATCGAGCTAGATAGAGCTAAATGGCTATACCGATCTAGAGGGTTGGGCTAAATACCAAATTTTCGAAAATTAACACTAAATTTGTTTATTTTTTTAAATATGGGTGAGGCTATAGCCTAACCAAGCCACAGTGTGCATCCGCCTCTGATTGTCTATGCTCGTAAAATGATTTTTTACTAGATCAAATTCGGTTAAATATTGAATGCTAACAAAAATAAATAAATAAATAATGTGTTAGAAATGAGGAGGGAATGTTATTCCTTGCAGGGAAAGAAGAATGAATGGGGAGGAAAGTGAGATTCTTGAGAAATGGAACATGAGAATCTCAATACTGTACTAAGACTAAAGCTAAAGGGCCATATTCTCAAGGCAAGAGAATTTTGCTTATAGTTGGTTCGATACAATCTCTTGAGAATACAAGAGGGAATAAATACCTTGAACACCAAATCATACGTGACTTTATTTCACCAGTTATTCATTCGTTTGAGTATTGTTTGTCAATGTCGTAGTTGTACACATCAATTAGAAGTAAATGCAGGGGCAAATGGACAATATAAGGAGGTGCCTAGGGTGGGTGTTCGGATCAGGTCAGATACCTGATTCGAACCGATCAGGAATGACAATTCGGGGAATATCGGGTATCAGATATTGGGTTAATACCGATTCCAGACCCAAGTATTTCGAGTTGGGAATCGGGTATTATTTTGGACCCCGATCGGGTTATCTTTTTTATTTTTATTTATTTATTTTTAAACGAAATGAAAAAAGGAAAAATTATAAATTCGAGGACATGATACCCGAAATTTCAGATCAGGAATCTGGTAGTTCTTACAGGTACCCGACCCGAACTACTCAAACCTCGATTTACCCGACCCGATAACAGCTCTAGAGGGCCCCCTAGAAAAATTATTACACTAATTTTTTTAAACATTGCATTTTGCCCATCTAAAATTACAAATTGCCCCCCCCCCCCCCCCCCCCCCCCCCCCCCATAAATTGCACATTGCTCCTCCTAAAATTATATTTTGACCACATATTTTTTTTTTGCTCTTCAATTTTTTATGTTATTATTTTCCCCATAAATAATACTTCTAAATTCGCCAATGAGTAAATGAATGCTATTTTTTGCCCCTCATAATATATTTTGATCACATAGGTATTCTGTTGGGTTTCCTCATGTGGAGATTGCCGAAACTCAATAGATTGGCCTATTATGTTTCAAATCCATATATAGTATATAATGATGTCTAAAACCCTAGCACACCATCAGATTTTACATCACAAACACACCAAAAGAGAGAAATAAAGAAGTGGGATTTTCGGATCTGAAAATCTGTGCAAAATAACCTTCTTGCAAAAGCTTTTTC
Organism: Haberlea rhodopensis; assembly: GCA_907163345.1. Taxonomy (NCBI): domain Eukaryota; kingdom Viridiplantae; phylum Streptophyta; class Magnoliopsida; order Lamiales; family Gesneriaceae; genus Haberlea; species Haberlea rhodopensis. Next base: position 6,621,824 of record CAJQUN010000005.1, on the reverse strand, counting down.
GCAAAACGCAACCTTTGGATCGAGCTGTAATTTGGACAACACGTTCAGAAGTGAGTCTACTAAATAGTGAACGGTGGAGATCGGATTTAGTTGGCGTTTTGGGTTGGTTTTTGAAAGGTTGAACAGAGGTTACCGGTTTCTATTGCGAATCTGGAGCAGCCTGGTTGTAAAGGCCATTGATAGAAATTGAACTGTTGGATTGTGCTCAAATATGGATCGTGTGTTCATAACATCTTGGGGTATGTTTTGAACGGTGGTGATCGAATTTGGATATCTTTATCGACGGGAATAGATTCTGGTTTGGAGGTTTTTGGGTGAGATTTTTCCATTGTTTTGTTATTTCAAGAATTTGTTATCTTGAAAGTGATTAAATGTGGTGTATTGTGATTTCTGATTGTGGACAGTTTGTAATCTCATTATTCATTATATTGGAGATTATTTTGGTAGACTACGGTCCCGTGGTTTTTACTCCTCACACCGGGAGGTTTTCCACGTTAAAAATTGCTCGTGTCGTTTTATTTTGTTTGATCGTGCTTGCTGGAATTATTGGTTATCTATTTGATATTATATTTTGATAGTTTCATACAAAAGAGGGATAATTATTTGTTTCGATTAGTTATTGATTCGTGTGTTTATCCCAACAATAGGTTCATGTCATGGTTAATTTTGTTACTAATTAACATACAGACGTAACGATTTATATATGTTATCATTTTAAATCAAAAGATGAACCTAAAAATTGATTTTATTCCTATGAACCATCAATAGAAGTTTGGACTTTTGGGAAATGGAGGCATTTATTCTAATGCAAATTCAAACGGGAATCAAATAATTCTTCATTAACTCAAATTCTTCATTAAATCAAATAATTTAATTTTTGACATTGACCTTCCTCCTTTAGTTCATTTCATGATTAATTTTTATTTAATTGAGTAGAATACCTTCTTTGCTTTTATAACGTGGGAACCAGCAACCGCTACATTTAGGGTGCGCACTGAATAAATCCTCGGACTGACGCAATAGCTTGCAAATCAAGTCAGCCAGGCAAACCGCACTAGGCAAACCCGGTGCGACAGACTCAAACTGAGATAGGCAGAGACAAAAATTGAACTTGTGACCTTTTCACGATGCACTTACACATCTCAGCTACCCCGAGGGGGATTAGAATACCTTTTATTTGTTAGTGATTGACATCCTTTGTATTTGTAGCGGGCGATGTGTTGTGAACCCGTTTTTGGCTTTGTTTTTATTTTTTTGTTGTTGTTTTACTACTTTTTGAGTATTTCTTGTACTCTTTAATATACTTTTCTTAAAAATATATATGTTTTTTTATTATGAAACTGTTTAATGCTTTATTTAATTTGTACTTTGTAGCTTAATCACATAAAATACCCACTTATACGAGTACTATTGCGTTGGTTTCCTCAAATTTTCGTCCTAGGTTGCAAACATGAGCGCAAATCTAGAACTTTTATTTAAGGGGTGAAAAATAATAACATAATCATAATATAATTTTTGGGGGGTCAAAATACAATTTTTGGAAGCAAAATGTAATTTTTTTAGGTAATAAAAAAGTATTTAGGGGGCAGCTTCCCCCTATCCAACACATAAATTCGCCTCTGGTTGCTCTTAACCATTTCTTGTTGATTCAGCAATAAACATTTAATCAACTGTTCATACTCTTAATTGATCAATTAATATATCATCTTCTGTTGCACCAAATACTTAGGAGAGTGGATTTAATTTTTTTTTGCCAAAAAAAGTCTTTACGTATTTTTCAGTGTAAAATTGAAATATCAATACTATTAACCATATTTGAATATCATTATTCAACGGCAGCTGAGATGCGATGCTTTGGTTCATTGACAAGTATTGGATTCAATGAAGAGGAAATTCTCGCCTTTGTGCTATGTGAATGTTTGAATTACAATTTAAAAGATTTGAATTTCATTGTCACGACTAAACATATCAGATAAATTCGAACCGTAAGCGTACTATAATTTGAAAAACATAAGGAAGCAAAACCTATAATTTCTTAAAGATGATGTGTATGCAGCCATGGGCGAATTTAAAATTTAAGGAGAGAAGCCATATCGAATTATGAGTATGACACTGTTTAGTACATTTATAAAGATATGATGAACCATTATTTTTAGCTATTTATCATTCACTTATCACATCACATTCATTACAAACGGATGTCTAAGAGGATGGAATTTAAATTTCAGAAAAATATAAACATAAAAAAATAAATATATTTTATTTATTTAAGAGAGTTGGTTACGATCTTCGTCTTTTGATGTTTGAATAATTTGCACAACTAAAGGACATGGGAGAGAAACTAAATTGTGACGTATTGGAGTCCATGTTCTTATACGACGGCAGAAACAAACAAAATTAGGCGTTGAATTATAAAAAAAATAAAATAAAAGAAAATTAGGCGTTGAATTCTTCATTTTATGGACAACTTCATGACAATAATACTGATAATTATAATAGAAAACAGAGGTTTTGAGTCTAACCCAACTGGTAAAAGCGTATATTTACTTTATAAGTACTTGAGCTCGAGTCTCACAGCATGAGAAAAAATATTTAGTCTCCCTTCAAAAAAAATAATAATATATTAAATCATATAATTTGACTATGTTATTATTACCTATGCCTACAGAGTGGAGATAAACCACACATAACTTATGCAAAATGAGTTTCTCGGACAATTATTTTACATCTGTGTTCATCCTGTGAACATCATTAACCCAATCAGTGGTGCTCATTGATTGATGGGTTTTCGTTTAGGATTTGGATACGAAAATTTACTCGTTTATAGATCTTATATCAGTTGGCTATCCGAAATTGTTACTTCTGCTATCTGGGAAGTCAGCTCCCTTTTTTGATCTCACAATGGGCTGATTGGTTCGAGACAATCTGGATTGACAATGGTGTTCTCCTGCGCTTGGTATTGCATTTTGGCCGTGCATCTCATTCCCCCTCGACCTGCTGCTTTATCTTGTTATATGTGTCTCTTTCTAAGTGTCGTCTGGTCGTTGTCTATGATTATCTGTTGTACTTGTTGCTTGCTTTAATATACTTTTATGTTATGTTATAAAAAAAAAAACAAATACATGGGTATGTATGGCCTTGAATTGTAAACTTATGTCCTAATTTAATTAGAATTTTATAAATAATAGCAATTTAGTTACACATTAAACCAAAAACTAACATGTTTGGTTTATCCATGCATTTATGGCATCGTTCAATGTTATTGTTGTGCTGAGATAAATAATGAATGAGTAATTATAAATTATGGTTCATCTCATATTTATCAGATGTACAAAACGGTACATTTACCGTCTTCAGGTTAAAAGTCCCGAAACCCTATGTCTAAGTCCGCCAATTCTAACCACGGATGATCGGGCCTGACTTCTGCCCCATGGCTTGGTATGTTTGCAAGCAATTTTTTTTTTTTTTAACAAAAAAACATCAATTACTATATTATTTTATATTTTAAATTATTAATTAAAAACAATTCTAACGCATTTATATATTTTATATTTTAAATTATTTAATTAAAAATAATGCTAAGCATTTATACTCTTTCTCTAGAATTTCTCAATAAATTTTTCTCAGATATTTTTGTATATTTTGTTTTAATCAACAAAAGATATCGATTACCAAATTTTTTAACTGTCGATTTTTTTTTCAGAAATCAAATATTCACACAATTCCAATTATTTTCAAAATTTTCGATAAACATACAAAATCCAACCTGATTACACAATAATTCAAGGACATGCTCGGCGAGTATGAGTCCGACGCTACTCCAGCAATCAGCTGCTACCGGTGATACACGCGCGCCGATCAAAATCAAGTGGCTCCGGATACACCTGATTGAAATCCTCCGCCGGCCAAGACCCAGACGGGCGCCCCGAAGCAAAACGCTTCATCCCACCTAAACTTGGCGGCTCTTTAATACTCTCACTCTTCCGCAGCGTTTCAACCGCCGCAGGTTTCTCCACCTGTACCTCCGCAACCTTGCGGCTACCGGAACGTGACGGTTTTTTATGTGTCTTCTTGGACCGGAATATACTCATTACCTTGAAGTAAAACCCCGTCTTATTCTTCTTCTTCTTCTCCTTCTTGGCAACAGTACCAGATTTTGATTCATCCACTGGCTTGTCGCTTCTTTTCAATGAGTTCGACCTCCGCCGGCCGCGCTTAGACCTGACTCTCCCTGTACAGGAAACCTTCGGAGAACCCGGTTCAGTAACAGCAGCAGTCGATTTCCCCGCGGTAGCCGACCGTTTGGGGAACAGCCTTACACTCGTTGATGTGCAGGTCCTCCTGCAGTTGGATTTAACGAAAGTTGTCTTCTGTGTCTTGGGCAATCCAATAATGGAAACCTTCGACTTCAAGTTAGCGGAAAACCGCTGCGAATTGTGATTAGAGTTTGTTGGTCTAATCTGGGGATTCAAATTCGTAGAGTTCGAGTCGCCTCTAGTGGAATCTTTACGTTCGTAAAAAGCGCTGCGATCGAACCAATCGTATTCCGCATCCTTCGATAGCCAGAAAGATTCTGGTATGTCGTCCGGATGCACGATATCGTATTGTCCACCGGGGATGACTTCATTTTCCGACGAGTTTTCTTCATCCCCATAGTCGGCCAGTGTTTTGCATGATATTTTCAGGTCGTTGCCTTCGCCTGGACGAGCCGTCCTCAGGGCATCAAAATCGACTTGAGGCATCGGTCAAACGGGCAAAAATGGCGGAGCACGAAGAAAAGTTGAGGTTTGGGGGGAAGTTGATAGTGGGAATGAAGACCTAAATAATATCATATAATATATGAAATGCAAAATTTCAAATTTAGTTCATACGTGGAATATTGTCAAAGATGAGATAATTTTTTTATATAAAATTTAAAACAAATCAATTAATTCTGATAACCTATAGTTTTATAATGAAAACCGAAACTGACTAAATTAGTGGAGTTAAGCGATTTTTTAAAAAAATCAAAACAAATTTTTGAAATAAACGATAATTCATTTTAACCGAAATTTTGTCCATCCATATATATATCAACAGAAATTTTGTCCATCCATATATATATATATATATATATATATATATATATATATATATATATATATATATATATCCTTTTAAGATGAGCTTAAATAATGTTGTCATTTCTTGTCAAAATTAATACTTAAATTGCATCCAAAAAATAACTTAAATCCTTATTGCCAGCTAACTTCATGTATTTAACAAAAGACAAATGACATATTTTGCTATGGTATCTTGGAGTTTGTGGTTGGACAGAAACCAATTTAGTAAAAGAAACAGAACTCTCGACTAGCTGAGAAGCTGAATACTCTAACCGAACAAAAGTATCATTGAAAGAGAACTGAATCACCTAAATCACCAATCCAAACAAAGCATTAATATTGTACAAATATTCTAGCAACAAGCTATCAATATCATGAGTTGACAATCACAAGTTCATAAATGTTAAGCTTACAACTTCAGTCCAAGACAAAAAACTTTAGAAGCTGGATCCATATATAAGACATGAAGAATTATTGTGGCCTGGCAACCGGCTCGAGAGCTTCTACGGTTACTACACTATTTCCCCTGATGACCTATGGTAGAAGCAAACGATAGAATAGACTACATAAGTTTGACAACCCCAAGGCATATCAAGAAACGATTTATGTTTCGATAAAAAAAAAAGAAGAAATGATTTATGCAAGAATGTGGAACCGGTGGTCAGACTCTTACCACCATGCCAATGTCAGTTTTCTCATCTCCATTCACTTCAACAGTGTTGTCCACCACCAGGTTCATGAACTGATCAAAACCACGAAGGGTTCCAACCACAGTACGATTGGCATTCATCTTTACTGCAACACAGTTTCATGAATTTGATTTATACATAAATTCCAAGTGAGAACAATATTGACCAACCAAAAGAAAACAATAACATTCAATAACCAAGCAAAGGAAATTAAATTATACTAAGGATCAAAGACATGCGCAATTCATGACCGAATATGATGGCTTTTTCGTGCATATTGCACATAGCAACACTTGTAGAAGATCAAGCAGTTCAGTCAAAAATTTCAATCTCAAAATATTAATGCATTTCTCAGTCGAGTGAATGTTGTTCCACTGACTTAAATAAATGGTGACAGATACATGGAGAGAAAGCGGGGCTTCGAGAGTCGAGCTGATATGAGGCAATGTAACGTTGAGTCATTAAGTCTGAGTACAATTACAAGGTACACAAAGTCGCAAACCATATAAGACTTCAAAGATGTGAACCAATAGGCAACGGAAGGAAAATACAAAACAAAGCACAACCTGCTACACTATTAAAAAGAGACAATTCTCTCTATGTTTAGAAATGTATAACAAATTTCATTGAAAATAGCAATGCAAAACTCCAACACCAATACAATCATCCTGAAACAATATCTGTCTTAGGAAGGACTATGAAAATTTCATTTGAATTCTTTCCACGACTCCCAAACTACTTCCAAAACCAGAGGACAGACCAATCGTCCCCTTCAAATCCTCCAAAATGCAAACGAAAATACATTGCAACAAGGAGGAAATTTTTTAACCAAATATAAATGATGGATTTGAATGATTCACTTCAAATCCTTCAATCAAAACACAACCTCAATATAAGGTCATCCAAATATAGTTAAATAGATCTTGTTAATTTTCAGATACACAAGCTTCATCGCTACAAGTACACTAAATCGCCAAAAAATTGAAATTTCACAACAAAATTTAAAAGCATGAATAACTGAGGACTCACTCTGGAGCTTCTTGTCCATGTATCTGCCATCAAAATAAAAGTAAATCAATAATTATAAAATCTGTAAATAATAATAAAAAAAGTATAACATTCGAGAAAACCATAAGTTCAAGAAAATCATCACTTCTTGAGATCTGGAGGCTGGCCTGATCTGCTCATGGTGAAACCCGACTAAAGACAAAGTGAGAATCGGCGTTGGGGCTCTACAGCTATTCAAAGCCCTAATCAACTGAGGGGTAACAAACCAAAAATAAGTAAATGAATGTACTATTTAAAGTTTAATTATCTGATAAAATATATTTTTAATTCTTTTGAAAATAGCGAAGTGGTCCTTGCACTATCGTTAAACAACAAAATAGCATCGTTCGACACTTGGACTCCATCAGGATATGCCTTTCACAGTTTCACTATGTCAAATATTGTAAAATGGGTGATTATTTGCTAGCATAATTAATGGTCCAAATTTGATTTGAATATGTGTATTTATTTGAAAAATTATATCTTATATTTCAAAACTAAATTTGTAGCATGCGAGTATTACCCTCATACTAGCATCTCGTTACGACGTAAAAAGCAATGTACTATTATTTTCCCTTTTTGAATGAAATGCTAATTTCATCTTTACACCGAGCATTCCGATTCATATTTCAAACCAAAGGTCCACAAATGTGCGGTCTTTGTATTCTAGTAGAGCATTATAAGGTCAGACAATGGCGTCTGCTTTGCCACTAAAATGTCCTAAATTAGTGGCCATGTTATTATTCTTTGAAATAAGGCACCTTTAGAATGAAACTTGTCACTTTCAAAAATACCAAAAATTTCAATTTGTAGGGCATTGTTTTGAAATGTATACGCAATATCTATCTTAGATCTTCAATAATAATTTCTTAGTTTTTTTAAATCTTTCATTGCTTAGTGATTGAATTTTGTTTTGTTACATTACAACTCAAATTACTTAGGGTGCATTTGGATTGACGGGTTTGAAGTCATGGATTTCAAATACATTTAATTGTTTGGATGAATTATTTCAAATCCAAGTCTTTACCGATTTATGTAAATATCTATACTATATTATAAAATGTAAACCCCTTATAATAACTACTTTGGTCCGTCCTAAATAGATCAATGTCAAATTACTTATATGTCCAAATAAATTACTTGACTTTTTATTATGAAGGGGCAAAAAGATAAAACAAAAAAAAAACATCACATCTCTCCCTCCATGTTCCAAAACTGCTTCAGTTTAAAAAAAAAAAGAATCCCTTCATCAGTTTTAAAAAATTGTTATATGACGCGCAAAGTATTACACATATCCAATACTAAATATTTATTTATTACGTTACACACGCAACACGTATGCGTCGTCTGTCAGTATAATGATAGTTGTTATGGATTTGAAATGCAAATAATATAGGTATCGTTTCAAATCTATTCTTAAATTAAATCTCTTCGTTCAAATCAAATGTATCCATCAAAATACAGCCTAACTAACATTAGATGTATGTATTGTCAAAAAAACATTAATAATTTGAGAACTCCTAAACTTAAACCGTATTCAATAACTTATTCATTTATTAATAGAAATAATACTCACCACACAAATATTAACTCTATATATTGGACAATTGACAAAAAGACAGAACAAACCACCAATTCACCTCATAGTAGCCATCATCAAAGTGGGATTCACCACACTATACCCACCATCCACTACAAGATTCATCCCACTAACATAGGATGCCTCATCACTAGCCAAGTAAAGTGCCGCCTTTGCAATATCCTCAGCCCTCAAAACTCCACCTTTTAGATTCCCCACTGCACCCATAAACCCTTCAAACTGTCTCACTTTTTCCTCACTATGATCGCTTCCAGTCAACACCCCAAATGGTGAGATACAATTTACCCTAATCCCATGCGACCCTAACTCCGCTGCCAAGTTGTTCGTCAACCCAACGATCCCATGTTTCGTAACCGAGTAGGAATGTGTAGCGATTCCGGCAATCTTAGTTGTGCTACTCGCTGTGAAGAGTATGCATCCCTTTTTATTCGGGACCATCACCCTGGCGGCGTGTTTCGCCCCCAGAAAGGCTCCTACTAGGTTGACACCCAGCATCCGGTCCAGGTCGGTTTTCTTCGTGTTGAGGATGCTCTCGAAGGCGCCGTTCATGATACCGGCATTGTTGTACATGATGTCGAGGTGGCCGAATTTGGAAACAGTGGTGTCGACTAGATTGATGATGTCCTCTTCGTTTGAAACGTCGCAGTGCATGTAGCATACGCTCGTGTTGGTGCTGTCCAGTTTGTTGGCTAGGGATTGGCCGAGCGTGTCCTGGATGTCCGCGATTACGACCTTCGCTCCATTTTCGAAGAAAAGGCGAACTGTACTTGCTCCGATGCCGCTTGCCCCGCCAGTCACGATGGCAACCTTGCCTTCCAACCTAGAATATATAGGTTAATAAGTATTTGTTTGATTTCAAGAAATAACAATACCTTGACCACCATATATATATCATGTTATAATAAATGAGTAGTATAGATGAACCACTTTGATATCATAATAAATAATTGCGGATCAAAGCGTGTGCATATATATTATTTATGTGCACGTGTTGCATGTATATATAATAATTTTTTTATATTAAAGAATGTTTTGATAAAAAAAATTTAGAAATTGTAATAAAATAAAATATTTATATTTTATAATTAAATGGTATAATTACTTATGTAGAATATTTTTCTATTATTAACAATTTTGTGAGATTAAGGTGAGTTAATAATAAGTTTATTAGAGAATGATAATTTGATCATTATACTTCTATATAACAGCACATAATAATAATTTTATTAAGTGTAACTTGGTCGTTACAGTTTGATGTAACCGTTTATACAAGATGATATCATCGTCAAGGACGGAGCTAGGGGGTGTGCAGGGGGCTGCCGCACCCCCCAGCTAAAGAGCTTTTAACAAATATGGTATGTTGGTCGTGCGCCAAGATCATTGTTGAAAAACGGTTTGCACGTATTTTGAGTGATTTGAGTGCTAAGGTTCGAAAACCTAAGCATTACAAATACAGCTTATTTGTTACCTAAGATGTTAATTTAAACTAATAGAAAAAATTTAAAAAAAAATGACAAAATGAAAGCTTTAACAAAAAATATAATACGTGTTGTGTGTGCAAGTTTCTTGAGTTATTTATATTTTTTCTTTTTTCTTTTTTTTTTTTAAAAATATTCACCTTTTATTTTAAAAAAATTGATTGAAAAAATTTTGGCAATTTACATTTGTATTATATTTTTGACAATATAAAAAATAGAGTTCAAATAGATAGTAATAGAAAACATATTTAAATTACTTAAAACATTAACATCCATATATAATTATTAATCTACAAGTTACATAATTAAATAATTAAAAAAAATTAATTTTATTTTATTTTCATTTTATGATAGATTCATAGATCATTGTGAAGAAATATCAAGCATATCATCAATAATTGGATTATCATGATTAGAATATTATTTTTTATCCTTTTAGGAAAATTTGATTACTAGAAATACGTGAGTAACGAAGTATTGAATACTTTGGTATTAAATTTTATTGCTCTTAATTTTTAGACATTTTATTTTATATTATATTTTATTATTCTACTAAATTGATATTATTTTCAAAAATTACTTTTTTTTGTTAAAATATATGTACATATATAATATTGGTTATTATTTTGTGCATCTATATCAATTAAATATTTATATAATCTTTGATAATTAATTATTTAAAAAATTTATTTTCGCCCCTCTTAATTTATTTTCCTGGTTCCGCCCCTGATCATCGACTGCTATTACTTTATTACGCGGAGCACATTATGGTACTAGAATATTTTGAGAATAAGAAAAATTTGATGGGTTATGAAGATAAAATATAATTATTTTGAAAATCTCTCATTTAGTAATATGATATAAATAATATGGATATAGACATATAGTTACACCATTCTTCGCTAACTAAAAGAATTTAAATGGTGTTTATAATTTACCTCTCATGGACAGCGCTGCCGTTCATGTTGATCCCTCGGAAAATTTACTGCAAAATAACATTCTTGAATATTATATTCTCCTTGGGAAATTAAATAAAAGGAGCCAAAAAATTTGGTACAAAGAAACAAAGCTACGGCAGGCAAGTAAGGCATCTTTGTCACCAATTGCAAACATCCATGCTCCACAATTGAAATAATTGAATATATTCGGTTTGGACCTCACTTATACACCGTTAATGGCCTCTCTTAATTTGTTTCTTGACCCCTTAAAAAAATTGCTCTAATTTTTTGTAAAAAAAATTTTTGTCCGCCTTCCCACCATTTCTGCATCCGCCCTTGTACACCGCCTCAATATATATAGAAGAAATAATGAAAAAAATAATAATTAATGAAGCATACCCACAGAGGCTGAAGGGGGTTCCGGCAGAATCTCGGAGGCTAGATTTTGATTTCTTGGCTGCTATGTTCACTTCCCTGCGTCTCATTGTGTAAGTTTGGGTGTGTGTATATATATAGAGCAAGCGCAGGCCTGCATAATACATTTATCAAATTTAATATTTGCCTAATTGCGATAATTCTAAAAATGTAATTTGCGTGAATAGTCAAAATAATACAGCTTATCTTATTAAAATGAAGACCAAAGGTATATGTCATTATACATGAGTCCACTTTTTCAGGTTATGCTGCAGTTCCTAGTGTGATTTGTATTTCTTGGAATGTAAAATTCATAAATTATTCAACAGTTTTAATACTGAAAATAACAAAATTGAGTTATGTTAAATATACAGTTACAATTTTGATGATCTAATACTCGAATGATTAATAATCTCGCATAAATAATATTTTTGGCCGATCCTGACTTGTGACAACATCGTAAATTAAGAGTTCCCTAAATTTATCAGATAATACATATACGAGAATTCATGTAGACCATATTAATATATAAATTAACAGACCTTAATATATAGTATATTTATGATTAATCTATGAAGAGTTCATAAAAAATGACTTAATAGTCATTTGTTTTTTGTTGAAATTGATGTCATTTTGTATCTCATCTTCGACTTTTTTAACATAGTAACATCTTCTGGTGTGATCATTTCATAGCCCAACAAAAACTTATTCAGTGTCATTGTCGATTTAAGAGCTTCCTTTCTAGAAGTGGGCTCTAAAGTATAGCTATCATCTTCAACTTATTTGCCTTTATCAGTTTCAATGACACTCTCAATTATCTGCTTGCCGGTCAATATTTATGCAGTTGTGTTATTTTTTTCATGATAGTTCAAAGATATTCGATACATTCTATTACGATAATTGAACTCTGAGATTAATTAATCTATAAATTAATAAGATTCCGTCAATCCCAAATTTATTGATTTATAGATGTTTAGATGTATAGAAATTTGAAAAGCAGAAAAAGGATGACTAATAAGGAGTTGTGCCGGTGCCTCCCACAAAGTTATCATTAAGTTGTATTACTGGTTATTGTGGGCCTATGGCTATTCAAGATAAGAATATAATCATTCACCATTGAATTCCTATTACATAAAAATAACAAATGTATATCAGATATATGGTAGAAAAGACAAATGAAAATAACAAATGTATATATCATATATAAATGGTAAAAAAGACAAATAAAACTAATAGTTCGAGAGTATTATCTTCGTCTAACATCCAATAGTTATGTGAACCAGGGGTATGTTAGAGAATAAATAATAAATTGTCCAATCTCTCTACAAGCTCGGGCTTTTAGATGAGACGGCAATTCTTTATGGTATCAGAGCCTCTGGCTAACGCCAAGGTCCTGAGTTCAAAACTCACAAACAACAATTTCACCCACATTAAATATTCACTTGATGGGCCTCCCAAAAAAGAAGAACAAATCGGCCCACAAGTGAGGGGAATGTTATAGAATAAATAATAAATTGTCCAATCTCTCTTTAAGCTCGGGCTTTTAGATGAGACGACAATTCTTTAGGGTAGACGTAGAAATTATGTAAAGTGGGGCAAAACCTTTTTAAAAAAAAAATTTAGGACAAAGAAAATTTAGGGTCAAAAAAATATTAAGGGGGTAAACTGAAATTTTAAGGGAGTAAAATATAATTTTGAGGATAAAAATTTATTGTTTTTTGGGCAAGGAGGCCCGTGCCCCCATATAGGTAGCACCTTCTACTCAGTAGAATGGATTTATTTCATCCAACTTTTAATTAATCAGTTGTTAGTTGACATATTAGAAAACCAAATAAACATGTGGGTTTTTTTTTAAACCAATTGCCTAATTTTTATGATTTAAACTAGGTTTTTGCCGTATTCTTTGATTGTAATTTTGATTCATTTTCAACAATTAAGAAGTAAGATTCTTTTTCATATGTCTCTCAAATTTACAATAAAAACCACATTAATAGTTGTTATACGTGACTTGGACTAGAGATAAACGTGTTGAATCGCATGGTGCCTTTGAATTTTGAAAGTTTACGTGTTACCTTTTATGTTTACCATTTGATTTGTCTATTTGGAGTTATTGAGAAAACGCTTATGGGAAACCAGATTTAATGGCCAATGAGATAAGACTATTCAGGCAAGCAGAAGGTGACTTCGGACGTTTGTCTGTGGTGGCTGATCGTCGCATTATGTCTCCAGGTACAAATCTTGGAATATTATATTTATTCCCTTACAAAGTAAAAAATATGCAAGTTAATTGTTTTGTTATTTTTTTATGACGAGAGAACCCGCAGCCGCTACCATTGAGATATGTATTTGGTAAACCCCCGACTTGATGCAGTAGCCTGCATACCACGTCAACCATATCAGGCAAGCCCGGTGTGACAGGGTCAGACATAGAAAGTATTGACAGAGGAATCGAACTCATGACCTTACGGTTCCGAGTTTACTCTGCTCCACCAATTCGGACACCAATTGGAGCAATTGTTTTGTTATTTAGATGAGTGGTGGATATGGTATGGAACTAGTGCACCAAAATTACAAAAGCTTGCCATTAGAATTTGAGTCAAACGTTCGGAAAAAATCGTACTTTTGCTGATGGGATAATATAATAAGATCCACCAAGTTTATTAGGTGATGAATTGGACTCTTTTCGTCAACATTTAGCTGCTTGTACCATACAAGAGAATCAAAATAATGGTAATTTTTTTCAAAAAACAAATAATGGTAAAATTTCACCCCTTTCTTTGTTTTTTTATACCTTTTTAAAATAATATTATGTAATTCTAAGTTTGGAAATTGAACTTTGTTGAAGTTGAACAACATATTGATGAGAATGAGATCAATGATGATGGAGATGGCAATCATGAAATAGAAACTCATGACAATGCATTATGAAAATGAAGAATTTAATATGAATGAGGCTTCATCTTCAATGCAATGTGAAGGGGTTGATGGCTGCATACTTAAATTCTTCGGTTTTATGTCAGTCATATAAATTTATCAAAATACAAAAAATTGTTATCTGCTTAAAGTTTTTATATTTTTTAGTCAATTCATATTTTGTTAATGGATATTTTCTATTGACAATACTTTAATAATTTTATTTTACGAGAAATAATCTGGATTTTGTTGAGTTTTTACGTTGTAATATTAATTATCATTACTGTTATTTTATACAATAAACTGTGTATTTAATAGGAATTGACCCGTTGATTCAACCACTGAATCAGTTAACACGGTGACCCATTGACTAACGGAATATAAGTTTGATGATGTATGTCAATTATGGAATCCGGCGATGAATCTTCTATAAAAAAATATCAAAACGAGTCAAGATGATACAAAGTATTACAATTCATAAATATTGAGAATGTAAACCGTAATTTTTCAAACAATTGTTACAAAGTGAAATTTGGACTATATGATGTTTAATGTAATTTCCTAAATAATAATAATAATGAATAATTACATATGTATCCCTAGTAGAATATTTATATTATAAATTTTCCCTCTAGTTTAAACAATTACATATGCATCCCTTGTAGAATATATGTATTACAATAACAAACCCTTAGTTTGTAAAATATAAAAAAAAAATTACAAGTATCTCCCTTATGATTTGACATAAAAATATACTGCAGGTGATGTTAGATCTAATTGTTCAAACTAGAGTTGATAATAATTTGTCAATTATAAAACTAGAAGGGGTCGTAAAAGAATGATTCTGAATTCGTTCTTCAACCTACTAAATCAATTTTCTAGGACCTTAGTTTCTAGTGAGCATCTAAAACCTTTCACAAGAAACAAAAACTCCAAAATAAAAAAAAGATCTTGCTTCTTCCAAAACATAGGTATAATGAACTAAAGTCTTTAGGTCTATTAACATAGTGATAACCAGAATGCTCTGTGTCAAATCATAAGCCACTTAAATGTGGCTTTTTTGGAATTACTTTGCAAGTCAAAAATAATACAATGTTGTCAATATTGGCCACTTCTCCATTCATCATCAAAAATAGCGATCTACGTCTCACTAGTTATATGTATTACAATAACACCCCACTAGTTTGTAGAATATATAGGAAAAATTACAACTATCTCCTCAATGATTTGACATAAAAATATACTGTATGTGAGGTAGATGTAATAGTTTAAACTAGAGTGTGAAATTTGTTAGTTATGAAAACTAGAGGGCCGTAGAAGAATTATTCGGATTTCTAGGTGCCTCTGGACCTTAGTTTTATAGTGAGCATCTAGAACATTTCACAAGAAACAAAAACCCCAAAAGAAAAAGGAACTTGCTTCTTCCAAAACAGAGGTACATTGAATTATAATTCACATTCACACTGAATTGGACATTAGTGTTGAATTTAGTATATTAAACTTACGACCAACACTGCCTACTTTTTAACAGTAAAACCGCTTTACAAATTATGCGTCGAGCTGATCCAAAGATTATAATTTATACTCTACGTGTAAATTTTCTAAAATTGAAGGCATAATTATGTGCCGAATCAAGTATATTGAACTAAAGCCCCCATAGGTATAGCCGAGTTGGTAAGGTCTATGGTGACGTTGGGGTAAATCTTCGGCGCCAGATTCGATTCTCGCATGGAGCAAATTCCCTGCTGAAATATTGTGGGAGTTTGTTCTGGGAGTCGTGTCATGTTAATCATCTCCCACGAATCTCTGTCAGCTCAAACACATCATTCGATTTACCATCCATCCGGCTGAGAGGCCAATGACTATCTCTACCTTATCAAAAGTACATTGAACTAAAGTCTTTAGGTCTATTAACCTTTTTTGGAATTATACTTTGCGAGTCAAAAAGAATACAATGTTGTCAATATTGGCCACTTCTCCATTCATCATCAAAAATAATACAATGTTGTCAATATGTCTAGGATGTTCTTGCTTTTATTAATATTAATTAATAGTATAGATATATAATTTCCCAAGGCATAGAACAGAATTGTGGTATAATTTTTAATGTAAATATGAACACGTCTTAGCAAAGTGGTCGCATAAAGCTGGTGTTTTTAGAGCTGTTCTTACTTCATCTCTTGTGTGGGATAAATTTTTTTTTCTTACCGCCGTAATGGTTTTTTTGTTCAATGCGCTGATTCTTGTAACATTTCCTTTACTTTATTTTCGAGACCACATCTGCTGTCAAGAAAGTCCCAAGTTCCCACACATTTTTCATAGGACAAATTGTCGAAAGGCGTCAGAAAAAGGGAAGAAATTTTTTATATTTTTAATTATATTAACATGTCTTATACGTATGAATATCCACACACAAAAAAAAAAAGAGTGTGCATAACGTGAGATAATAAATAAAGACGATAAATGATCTTCCGATCTTATTAGGATAGATACGAGCTCATGTCTTATGTTTCCTTTTTTATTATTATTTTTAATATATATAATCAATACTGAATATAAATTATGCAGTAAATAATTGTTGCTTACAAGGATTGAGTGTGACCCATGTCGTTGTAAATGTGTGATATTTTTTACATAAATCGTCCAAAAGAACAATTTTTTAATTAGAAAATGGAGAAGGGGCGGCTATAACTTCCCCTCTTTATATATCCAAACAAATGTTGGTAATGGTTAATTAAAAATTATGGCACATCTTACCCTTATCAATGAACAGTGCATTATATAATTATTTAAACGACACTAATAATAAGTGTATACCATCTAAACTGCGTACATCACGATCTCACAATACATCACTTAGTAGTTAGTATACACTTATTATTATGACTATAATAAGTGTCTATGTTGCATGTATACGGATATGCGAATACGTGGATATGCAGATACGGGTACGCTTGCATGGGATTTTTGAAATTTGTAGGATACGATACGTCTGGATACGGCAAATTTTATTTATTTATTTATATATATATATATAAATATATAATTAATAATATTTACAAGAAATCAACGTTCAAGCATATAATCAACATTAAACACATTAGAAATCCGAATAAAATTGCAAACTCATCAAATTAACCACAAATGGTAGAATTGGGCTTTTTTTGTAACTTTGTTGTTAAATAACTCAGAAGTAAGTGTATACCTTCAAGGACAAGCCAAGCATTAAATGGATATTTATCTAAGAAAAGAAATTGTTTAACGAAACTAATACAGGCCCAAATCAAAAAGCCCTTTTAATGAACAATTGTGGACTTAATCGCGGGACGTGTTGTAGTGGTTGTGAGGAGCAGTTTAGGGGATCAAACAAAAATGGGAGCATCCAAATTAGAGCTGAGCAATGGGCCTGGGTTTTCTGGTCCAACCCGATCCGATAGGATGTTCCCAAATCTGGTAGGGATATTCGGATATACAAGATTTAGTTGGTTCGACACCTATTGCGGTACCAAATCTCAATATCCGATAAACCCAAATCCGATTCTCATTTTATTCGAAATTTGTCTATAAAAAAAAATCGAGCACTCGAAACCCATATTCTGATACTCGATACAACTCAAAATATGACTTCGGATTCAGGATCGGGTATGAATATGAAATCCGAATCTCGAATACCCAAACCCAAGTATCCTAATTATTTCAAACCCATAGTGATACCCAAACCCAATTATCCTAGTTATCGATAAACTCCAGAACTTTAATATTTCAAGCTTAGCTTTGCTAATGATATTCTTGAGGTCAATTATTCAACATATTCGAGAAACTTGTGGGTTAAAATCACAAAAGAATAAACCAATACTACTATATGAGGATAATGTTGTTTGTGTTACACAAGTCAGAATGGCTACATCAAAGGTGACAGAACAAAACATATATCACCAAAATTTTCTACACTCACGAGCTACATAAGGATATTGATCTTGATGTTCATCGGATACAGTCAAGTAATACTTTGCAGATTTATTCACTAAAGCATTGTCAATCACAACATTCAAAAAGTGACTCACAACATTGAAATGCGTCAACTCAAGGATCTCTTGCCAATATCAGGGGAGCATGAACAATTTGTACAGGGCAATGTCTCACGCTCGCAGGCTTCATATTGATATGTACTCTTTTTCCCTTCGTCCATGTTTTTTCTCATCGGATTTTACTAACAAGGCTTTTGTTGAGGTATAATCCATTAATGATAGATATCCAAGGGGAAGTATTATGAACACATTGTATATGGATGTCTAATAAATAGTCATAACTTATTGAGTGATCTTAAATCATTTAAGTGTATTAAGTCCATTATGTATCTTTAACTCTTTAAGACTTAAGTCTCTTGACTTGTAACACTTGATACTTTACTTTCTTGGTGTCATATATATCAAGCGTTTTGTAGCAATTCAAGTTATATGGATAATAAAAAGAAGAAATTTATCTCCTCTCTATATTGATCTCACAATTTCCTTTTACCTAATATTTTATAACACTAATATTGTTTCCCTTTGATTTTTCTTTCTTGTCCATTTTTTCTTCCCATAATCATTTTTGTCTTTGTTGTTTGTTTTGTATGGGGTTTTGGGGAAGATATCCCATGTTATTTGGCCAGGATTATGAAGATTTTTTTTTTATTTTGATAAGTGATTATTAATAATTGATTGAAACAATTAGTCCATTGAAACAATAATTATGTTCTTTTTAAAAAAAAAAATTTTGGTGTTTTTGGGGGTGGGTGGGGATGCCTAAAATTAATATTACGTTAATTGTGATTAATAAAATCGACTTACTAAATTTCTCTTCAAAAGTTCCAATTCTATCTTTAATAACCTACCTCATGATTCAGTAAACCCTAGAAGATTTTCTTAAATCTTGTTAAGATTCAAGAATTCATAACTAAATAATTTTACTAAATTTTATTTGGGATTTATTATGTACAAAGGAAATAGACTGTAGAGGGATTTCATGATTGTAGTTAAGCTTGACATTGTTTCATTAAGTAGAATTGTTTGTTTTCTCTTTTTCACATTTTCTTTTGATTATAACCTTTGTATTATTATTTTTGTGAAATAAAAAGAACATTTCTTAAAGAGTGAGCATAAGGTTGGCCATGCGTCGGGTCGGGTCGGGTCAGGTCGAAACCGAATTCAATTTCAAATTCTTTTGCAGTTTTATCGATCTTTCTTACTTTTGTTTGCCAGATTGCAAATACCCTTACTATTATGTGTTAAATGACCGCAAGACTCCTGCTAATTTGGATAACCACAATAATATCAAAAAAATATTTGGAAGGATACTATAAAATCAATTTTTTTAAAAATTATTACATCCCAAAAACAAAAATTAAAAATTGAATTTATAATTACCACATCACTATACAAAATAAATACCGTATATACACGCAACGTTTGCAACGAAGCACTAGTATATATAATAGTCCTTTAGGGTAGGGTAAAATACCGTGTGATACGAGGAAGAGGGAGAAGCCCGCCGTCTGTGATGTTGTCGAATTGTGCACTGCCGCCCTTCCATGGCGAACACAGTGCCTCAGACTTTGACGAGGAAAGCATAAGGAAGGTATTGTCTCATGCATCGCTGAATACATTAGACAATCTGTTGGAAGAATTGTTGATTGAGATTTTTGTTAGGCTACCAAACGAAGACACAATTCCATGTAAGACGGTGTGTAAGCGCTGGTATTCTGTATTCTCCTGCGATTACGTTAGAACACGGGTGGACAGAGTGCACGTTCTTGCTTTCCCATATGGTTCTGGGAGAGTCATAATTGAGCAATGTTCGCCACAGCCACCACCACAAGAACAATACCTCGATTTAAGTTTTCTACCTTGCTACCCATTGCTTATTCGCGCACACGCAACATATGCTGAATTAATGTTGTGCTGTAAAGACAATAAGTCCCCGTCTTCGTCGACCAATTTCTATATTTTCAATACACTAACCAAGCAATGGATTGCACTTCCTCCTGCCCCTCCAGGCCCCCAGCCGTTTCAGACAGTTTGTGGCTTTGTATGTGAACCCGACTATCAAGGACAGAGCTGCACTGCTGCAAATAATGCTAATTTTAGGTTTCGTAACCCTTGTAAGGCACCACCTCGTTTTCGGATCAAGGTCCAGATCTTTTCTTCCGAGAAAGCTGAATGGAAGTTGTTCAATGTTTCGTCCCCTCGGATGATCCAAAACTCCCAAACCAGAGACCACGCACTTCTTCTGTACGATGGGCTACTTCATTGGCTGACTGACTATAGTATCCTTGTGTATGATCCGTTCAGTCATCCCAATCGATTCTCTCGTTTAATTGATCTACCGTATGAGGTAACAGATATAGGCGTCACGTGTGCTTTGGGATATCCGTAGGCCGTCTTTGCGTAGCGCTATTGTCTAAGTATCGTGTTGTTGACAAAACTACTTCAATAAGCGTATGGGAACTTGAGAATTACAGCATGGGACACTGGTGCTTGCGTCGTATGATTGATCTCAATAAGCTATCGTTTGAAGGGAGTCCACTTCTTCGCTTTAAGCCGTGGTCGTTTGCCGAATGCAAGTATGGCCAAATTGAGCCCAAAGCTTTACATCCAACTGATGGAGATATTCTATATTTAGGATTAGGGAATTATGTAGTAGGCTGCAACATGAAAGAAGAATTGATCTTGGAAAAATCCTGGGGAACCTCCTTTCCTGACTCGCAGTTGCACTACCTGTTTCCGAGCCTTCAACTTGTCTTCAATCGATTTAGGCCGACACCACTACCGTCACTTCCACACTTTCCAGAGCCTGATAAGCAAAACTAACATGGTCTCTGATGATACTGATATTATTGAGATTCCTTTTTTTTTTCCTTCTTCTTTTTGATATAGATTTTAGACCAATAACAACTGCAAATGTATTATGAACATTTTTATCTTAACATCCTTCTTATATTATTCTTACATGTTGGGTTTATTATGTTCGAGTCATTCATGTTTAGATTCATTGGTTAATGATATGCTCAGTTTCTCTTGATGCTGCTGTGCTATGGATACGCCTTTTACTTTATTTTGATTGCTTGCAAACTTCCTTTTACTGATGCGTGAGTTGAAGTCATATGTACTAATGCCTCAAAAGACAACAAATAGAAGATAAAGGACTCACCATTCTAGCACGCTCACCCTTCTCTTCTGTAGCTTCATCTTTAAGAAGTTTCTCAACCTAGATACTCAAAAAAAAATGTGGTACAAACAACAAACTCATGAGATAAGAAATACACAAGAAAGCAATCTTAGCATCAAAAGTGCAGAGGCATCTGACGTACCGCCGTAGGAACAAATGTTGATGATGAATATGAAATTACAGATGCTCAAAGTCAATGATTCTATGGAGAAAGGGAGAGAAACATGTGTACCTTTAATCAAACACAATAAAACTGGAAAATGATGAATATCGATCCCATCTCAAGTCAGAAATCCCATTGATATAGAAAAACAACTTTCAATGCTTCAATTAACACCCTCATAGCTAACCACATTATTCTCAGCTAAACAAATTACTTGAAAGGCGAAAATATGTTGCATCCCACAATGCAAGGCCAATTGAGAATGAACCCATCAAAGGGGAAAAAATTGAATTAATTAATTTTCAATCGAACTCCATGACCACATAAAGACGCAAAATTCAATGCGCGGACCACCATTCCCCTATTCCTATAACTAGAATACAAAACCACATGAAATGAGCCATAAACACTTGAAACACCCAGACACTAACTTCAAATACCATAAAGTGTAACAGTGAAAAAGTATAACAAACCTTCAAGCTGCGGATGAGTGGCAGTGAACAGAGGAGACCACAATCTAGTTTGAACTGAGAATGTTTTGTTGAAGAAACGCCCTTTGTTATTTAGAAATGATTTTCAAGAGTGAGGCCCAAGTGTTGTTTATATCATGACTCAGAGGGTGCTCTCCTTGAAAATTATTATTTTTAAATATAATTGTTGGGGATATAAATTGGGTAATCATTCATCAAATATTTATGTGATAAATACGGGAATTCTTCTAAGCTATATCGAGATAGTGTCTTATAGAGTAAATCTATGATCAAAATGATCCAATACACTCTCCAAATATTGGGTCAAAAACTCCTACCATAGATTTACCCCAGTGGAGCACTGACCCATATACGATCGATTATAAATATTCTCAACATCCATAGATATCGTAATGTTTATGTTGGTTCACTCTCTAACACAACTCTCCTTCTCTATTCAGGCTTGTGACCAATCGCGACAGATTTTACAGATATAAAACGAGTGATTGGAATAATTTAAAAATTAAATTTAAGAAAATAAAAGATTAGTTCAAATACAATTTTGAGTTTAATTGGGCTATATGCCTAAGAAAATCTCGTTGATTCGAGATGAATTAATGAGTTAGGCTAATATCAAATCGGCTTTTGGTCTATTGCTTCTCCCTTGATTCTTGTATTGTTGACTCAATTTAGTCACATTTTGAGAATATGAACCCCATGAATTAGCGGTGAGCATTACATATCAAAATAAGCAATTTATTCTAATGTGGTTTTCAAAATATGCACATATCCACTATTTGATTTTCAAAATTTACGTTACATAGGGTATATTTTACACATATTCACAAACTATAAGGGTCTATAAGAGTGTAAAAAACTTTCCAAGTCTGCGATCTCGTACTAAGAAAAGTGCAAGAGGTTCAAGTGGGCAAGCTAGACCCCAAGTGGGAGGGTCCCTTCAAGATTGTTGAGAAGCTAAGCTCAGGAGCTTACTACCTGAAAGGTCCTGATGGGAAGACGTTTAAAAGACCCTGGAACACTTATCACCTCCGAAAATATTACTCTTAGTTCAGCTCTTTAAATTTTTGCAAAAGATTGTTTTAGTTTCTGTTTTGGATGATATACTCTTTCATTATTTCAATACAAAGTTTTATAATTTTTGCCAGATATTGTACAAGGAAGAACAAGGGTTTTCACTCTGCCTCAGGAGCACGTTTACGACGAGCTCAGCCCTGGTTACGCCGAGAGCAAGGGTTTTCACCCTAACTGAGGAGCACGAACTCAGTCCTGGTTACGCAAGGAGCAAGGGTCTTCACCCTACTTCAGGAGCACGTTTACGACGAGTTCAGCCCTGGTTACGCCAGGAGCAAGGGTTTCCACCCTACCTGAGGAGCACGAGCTCAGCCCTGGTTACGCCAGGAGCAAGGGTCATCACCCTACCTCAGGAGCACGTTTACGACGAGCTCATCCCTGGTTACGCCAGGAGCAAGGGTTTTCACCCTACCTGAGGAGAACGAGCTCAGCCCTGGTTACGCCAGGAGCAAGGGTCTTCACCCTACCTCAGGAGCACGTTACGACGAGCTCAGCCCTCGTTACGCCAGGAGCAAGGATTTTCACCCTACCTGAGGAGCACGAGCTCAGCCCTGGTTACGCCAGGAGCAAGGGTCATCACCCTACCTCAGGAGCACGTTTACGACGAGCTCAGCCCTGGTTACGCCAGGAGCAAGGGTTTTCACCCTACCTGAGGAGAACGAGCTCAGCCCTGGTTACGCCAGGAGCAAGGGTCTTCACCCTACCTCAGGAGCACGTTACGACGAGCTCAGCCCTCGTTACGCCAGGAGCAAGGATTTTCACCCTACCTGAGGAGCACGAGCTCAGCCCTGGTTACGCCACGAGCAAGGGTCTTCACCCTACCTCAGGAGCACGTTTACGATGAGCTCAGCCCTGGTTACGCCAGGAGCAAGGCACCCTACCTGAGGAGCACGAGCTCAGCCCTGGTTACGCCAGGATCAAGGGTTTTCACCCTAACTCAGGAGCACGTCTACGACTAGCTCAGTCCTGGTTACGTCAGGAGTAAATGTTTGCCACTACGTGGTAAATTATTAAGCTAGGCCGAGCTATTTCATGCTTGGTCCTACCTGTTTAATGTTTGCCATTACGTGGTAAATTATTAACCTAGGCCGAGCTATGTCATGCTTGGTCCTACCTGTTTAATGTTTGTCATTACGTGGTAAATTATTAACCTAGGCCGAGCTACGTCATGCTTGGCCCTACCTGTTTAATGTTTGCCATTACGTGGTAAATTATTAACCTAGGCCGAGCTACGTCATGCTTGGTCCTACCTGTTTAATGTTTGCCATTACGTGGTAAATTATTAACCTAGGCCGAGCTACGTCATGCTTGGTCCTATATGTTTAATGTTTGCCATTACGTGGTAAATTATTAAGCTAGGCCGAGCTACGTCATGCTTGGTCCTACCTGTTTACTGTTTGCCCCTACGTGGTAAATTATTAAACTAGGCCGAGCTACGTCATGCTTGGTCCTACATGTTTAATGTTTGCCACTACGTGGTAAATTATTAACCTAATCCGAGCTACGTCATGCTTGGTCCTACCTGTTTAATGTTTGCCATTACGTGGTAAATTATTAACCTATGCCGAGCTACGTCAGGCTTGGTCCTACCTGTTTAATGTTTGCCATTACGTGGTAAATTATTAACCTAGGCCGAGCTACGTCAGGCTTGGTCCTACCTGTTTAATGTTTGTCATTACGTGGTAAATTATTAACCTAGGCCGACACTCTCAGTCTTGTCTAATTAAGCTCCGCCATACAAAAACGACAAGAACGGTAAAACAGAACTAACATTAAAGAAAAGAACAATTCTGAGGAATTACAAAATTATATCTAAGGATCAGGGGGGAGAGAGGCAGGTACTTTCTCTACATCTAGAAAATCCAAAGAGACGTCAGGCACAAGACAGCCATGTTCTTTAATCTGGCTAAGACATCCCTGGAAACCAGCCTCAATAAAAGTAAGGAGTTTCTCCCCTACCAACTCCTCAGACTTTTGCTTCTCCTCGGCCGCCTCCTTTAAAGACTTAGCAAGTTCCTGCTCAGCAGAGTTAGCTAGCCCCTTATCTAAAGCTAACTCATTACGCAGCTCCCGGAGGTCAGCCTCATGTTGACGTTTCTGGGCCTCAATCAAAGAGCGAGCCTCGGCCTCAGCGACGGTCTTCTTATCAATATGAGCTTTCAGCTCAGAGATTTCTTTCTCATGAAGAGGTGTCTTGCATATTATCAAAGACATTGGCATCTTTCAAGGATTGTCTCCGGATGAAAGACGCCTTTGACGTAAACTTCCCCATCAAGAGCATAGCCTCGGTCGGACGGCTCCCAGTTCGGGTAATCAGGTCCCCCCAGCTCAGTTGGCTCATATAAAGGGCATCCTCCGTGTTAGGTAGGTCACGAGCCACAGCTAAGGCAACTGTGCTAGGTCCCTCCCCAACTAGTCTGACACCTCCTCGGTAAGCCTCCATCACCCGCTCACGACACCTCTCCACACGAGCTGGTGCACCTCCTTTCTCACCTGTCGAAGGGAGGTCGGACGGATCGGCACGTGGCCGAACTTGCCTCAGAGGCTGAGCTTCTACGGCAGTAGACCCTGACGAGCCCTTGGGAACAGCCTGTCTTTTCCGGGAGAGCTGAGCCACATCCTCGGGGGGGCTCTCACCTCCTATATCCACAATGGTTACTCCCTCGGCTGCTTGGGGTTGGCCCTGTTTTTGTTTCCTTTTCTGAATAGCCTTCAACACTAAGGAGCTCATTACTCTGTCTTCTGTATAAATAAAGGAATAGTTCAGTCACACCGAACGAAAAACACTTGGAGTAAAATAATTGTTAAAACATGCTAGAACAAGTACCCGGCTCTCCCCCTCAATGTCAGATCAGCCGGAATCAGCCCAGCAAAACAAAGTAGATCCTCCACCAACAACTTAGATGAATTAAAGCAGTGACCTCCTATGGCGTTCATTACATCTAAGAAGGTGGTGCTCTTTTTTAAATTTTTGGGAGGAGAGGGGAGAGTCGGGAGATGTTCAAGCCAATCAAAGCAGCAACCCAGGACCGAGAAGGTTTTACAAAAAAGAAATCATTTTTCCAATCCTTAATTTTGCTAGGATATCCCCCAACAAATGCACAGCCAGGTCGGCTGGTGACATACCAGGGTCCCTCATCCGATCTCTTGATATGAAAAAATAAGAGAGGGAGGGGTGGTCGTAAGGTAAGCCTAATGTCTTAAAAATAACCACTAGACTACACAAAATACGGAAGGAGTTAGGAGAGAATTGGCTAAGGTTTAGCTGGTAAAAGCTAATGAACTCCTGAAAGAACTCAGGGAGAGGAAAACGTAAACCCCCCTCCAGTTGGCCGCGGTAAAAGGTATAAAACCCTTAGGAGGTTGGTGTGATCGTTGAGAAGAGGAATGAAATACGAACTCATAATCAACAGGGGCTTGGCTGAGCTGGCATATTTTGGCCTCATCGGACTCATCCAAGGCAGGAACATACAGTTCGTACCAGGGATAATTGCCCGGAGGCGACCCCGATCTAAGACGAGGACTGGCCTCAGTAATTTGAAGGTTGGGTTCAGCTGAGGTCCCAGCTTCCTGGGGAGCCCCAGTGCGCACAACTTCTTCAATTAGCTCAACTCCCTCAGGTAGGGCAACCCCTTCGGGGTAAAATGAACCATACTGATCTACCGCATTAAGCTCCTCATCAGTCAGGGGGAAGGAAATAATTGATCAGGAGAAGACATTTTTTAACAAAAAACAGCTGAGAATAAACGTACCTAGGAGTTTTTCAGAAAGAAAAATGGAGAGAAATGATAAAGAGGTCGGAGCCGATCTGTTTCTAAAATTGCAAAAGTGGACAATGAGGGACCCGAAGCGGTATATATATAGGGAGACCTCAATGAATCCT
Organism: Haberlea rhodopensis; assembly: GCA_907163345.1. Taxonomy (NCBI): domain Eukaryota; kingdom Viridiplantae; phylum Streptophyta; class Magnoliopsida; order Lamiales; family Gesneriaceae; genus Haberlea; species Haberlea rhodopensis. The sequence goes on along the minus strand of CAJQUN010000005.1, from coordinate 6,594,826 downwards.
GGTTGTTGATCCCTGATGCGCTGTACGGTCTAGATTAGCCTCGGGAATCGGGCAGGCAGCCCAACGGTCCGATTTTAATTCAAAATTCAAAATATTTAGCCGTTATTTCCCGCCTAAATCATGTTTTGCTATTTTGAAGAATTGGCTCATCAGGATAACTCAGCACATCCGAGCTTCTGGTCTACAACGTCAGCTCGACAGGGAGGGGGGACTGTGATACCCCCTAAAAGATGATGACACCACCTGACGAGCCGACCTGACTCCATGGTATTTTGCTCGCCTTTCTTCGCGAGACCTCGCCTACCCTTCCGAACTCTTTGCGACGTCCGACCTGTTTGGCCGACCTGTTTCGTCTCACCTGTTGTTTCTCCGGTATCTCGGCGAGCGACCCTTTTGAGAGCCCGAGCTGATATGCCGAGCTGTTCTCATTTTCCTTGTTATGCGGGTGCTCAACCAGGAAACTAGTCCCCCAAGATACCTAGTCCTAGATCTGCGGAGCAATATCAGGTATTTGATTGTATTCACAAGATCTTGACATATCTGGGTAAGATTTGGATAAACATGGAAAGAGTCATTGCTGCAATACAACTCTTAGGTCTCCGCCTATAAATACCAGGTTTGGAGTATCAATTAGGTTCTCTAATTCATAATTGTCTTTACCTACCACATATATATCTCCTCATATTCTCTCGCCTGACTTGAGCGTCGGAGGGGACCCGCCGAAAAAACTTCTGTAACCCTTCTCACTGTTGTTTCGTATTTTCAGGTCATCGCGGAAGATATTTACTACCATCCCTGCTGTTATTTTGAGTGTTGGAGAAGAAAGAGAGGTGAACCCCCTCTCAATTGATATCAGGATATCAAGTCACTCCAAAAATTGGTGATAACAACTTTATATGTAAATAATCTAATTGTAGAAGTAACTTACTATAAAATAATATATTTCAAAATCAATATGACTTTATATGTAAATAATCTAATTCTAGAAGTAATTTAAATAAGACACAGTTAATAATGTTTATGAGGATGAATACATATTTAGCGATGGAATTGAAAACAAGACAATGCTTCGATATATTACATATGATCGATATCATATGCCATTATATTGTAACAATTTTAGTATTAGCTGAGTCTGAGAGAGGGAATTTGGCATAACCACTATATGGTTGAGGTGATTAGAAACCGAAGGGGAAATACATCTTATTGTTAGAATGATAAGTTGCAACTCGATATCATGTTAGGCACCAAGATGGGTTTGGTTGATAAGATAGTGTTTGATTATTATTGAATGATATAGCGGTGTGACTACGACGATCACCGTTAATGTGCGGGGCAGGTTGGTTGTTTTTGGTGGTAAATCAGCTCAGTTATATTGTGGTTATTACTGTCATTGATAAGATATAGAATAATGTTGAATAAAATATTTTTTTTATTTCCCCTCAAATTTTCATCAAATTTCACTATTTTTCATAATTTTTATTTAATTCATATATATTCTTTTTTAGTGTCAAAATAAATATTATATAATTTTATTATTTTGGTATCTATATTATCAAAAAAAATAAATTAATATAATTAATAAATTATCAATTTAAATTTTTTTTATAGAAATTTATTAATAAATATTGGATTATTTATCAACTCAAAAGACATAAAAATGTTGAAGATAGCTGACACATACTTTAATTGTTATGCAAGTTGAGCAGAAAATTCGGAAAATGTGTCCCCTAAACTTAATCATGGTTTGACATAAAAGTCCGACGATAATCCAGATCGTTTTAATTCAAACCTGAGAATTGATTCTATTTGGTGGCGTATCCCTTCTTGACCTACTCTTCAATGGAACTGAGACGCAGATGCAAAAACTCCTCCAAGAGCTTGAGAAACAATAGGCATCATTGTTGCATCATTCTTGCCAGTTGCCAGATCAATCCCACCTTTTTGTCCTCTACCCATACCGGCAAGCATGCTTCCGAGATCGTAGCTGTCAATCTTCTGAGCAAACTTTGTATTCCCAGTTTGCGTGACACTAGAGCCAATAGCCCATCCAAAGAAGGACTTTGAATAACCTCAGGCATTGCGTCGGCTACATTAATAGGGCCATCGGTATTTTCTCTTGCTGTAGACACGCTACCTATGATTCCCTCGGCATGGCCAGGTTATCGCCCAGGTGCAAAAATATTCTCATCTCTCCTCGTCGGCAGTGAAGCCATAGATTGCAAAATCTGTTGTCCAACTGCTCTTTGCTTGCTGGTTCTGATTAGAAGTAGTTGAACCATTACTGTTCTTTTGTTTTCCCCCTTTGCTGGTCTTGCCTCTACAACTCATTTATAAAATGTATTAATCAGGTACAAGCACAATGCGACAAAACAAATATTACATATCCCTCACAAAGACAATCATGTCAAAAGTGTTGGCAGCATGTGCAATAAACAATTGCACCTATTGGATGCCAGATGCAATTAAATAATGGATGACCAGCTGTTCCAGCTAATTGATTGCCGAGTTACGCGATTTGGACGCGTTTGGAACGCGGGGGAGCTCTTATAAATATGGCTCCCCTCCCCTCATTGCTAATATCTCATTTTCAGAGTGTTTTCTTATACCTCTATATTTGAGTGTGTATTCTATAATATTTGTGAGGTAGTTTTATTCTATATTGAGAGTGTTGTTCTTTTTGAAAGATAGCGATATGTTGTCACCCACAAAATATTATAGTGGAATCTTTTCATCTTGCCCGTGGTTTTAACCCTAATTACTTTTGCGGGTTTTCCACGTAAATTTTGGTGTCCATTTTATTCTTTATTTTTGCTATTTTCTATCTCATATTACCGCACATGGGGAACAAGTGGTATCAGAGTCTCGTTGTAAAAATCTCAAAAATTCTAAGTATGCTCTGTGGTTGCAGACTTAATTGATCTTTCACATCAGAAAAGTTTTTTGAGATATTTTTTTTATTGAGGCAATTTTATTGTTATCAAAATGGTGGCACGGTTCGAGATTGGAAAATTTAACGGAAGCAATTTCATGTTGTGGAAAATAAAGATGCAAGCAGTTCTACGAAAAGATCGTTGCTTGGCGGCTATTGGAGATAGACCGAAGGAGGACATGGACGATGAAAAGTGGAATGAGATGAACGGTAATGCTATTGCCAATCTGCATTTGGCTCTAGCAGATGAGGTATTGTCAAGTATCGCTGAAATAACAAAAGATATTTGAGATACTTTGACAAACCTGCACGATGCCAAGTCACTACACAATAAGATTTTCTTAAAGAGAAGGCTCTGTACTCTTCTGATGTCGGAATCCTCATCGGTGACCGACCATATCAATACTTTGAATACTCTCTTTGCCCAGCTCACTACTATGGGGCATAAAATTGTGATATCCCCGAAATGATTATGTGTAAACATGCTTTGATGTATTAATTTGATTATGTATTAAAGGCATGTTTTAATTTAGGGTTTTGGGTTATGCTTTATGTGATAAATGCATGTAATTATGTTAGGGAATTAAGGAATGTGGTTGGTGTTATTTTTATTTTGATGATATGCTTTAGGAGGCATGTTAGGTGTTTTTGATGATGTATTGATGTGGTAAATTTATAAAACATCAAAGAGGGATATTTTAAATACATCGTATGAAATACCGGGACACAATTAAACACCACGAGGCCACCCAAACGTACCCCCCCCCCCCACTTGGCCACAACCCATGCCCCTACCCCTGTTTTTCGGAAAAGCAGAGTTGGCCAAGGAAGACTTTTGGTCCATCTGCTTTAATCACTTTATCTCCTCCAAACTCTCATTCTTCTCTCCAAAACCTCGAAGCACAGTCAGCCAGCAGGTAGGAAGAAGAAGATCACGTTTTATTGTTCTTTTGCTTGAAGGAAAGTCGAGCCAAAAAGTGAACCATCACAGGTGCCAGCACAGCCGAGGAGATAAAGTCGGTTGACTCCGCTATCTTTTGGAAAGGTACGTAAGCGATGTACGGCATCCCAACGGTAACATGTATTATGTGTTTATTTATTAACACAAGGTAAAGCAAGATATGCATAAGATAGTGCATCATGATATGATACATGTTGATATGCATTGTTTTTGCATATGTATGTTGTGAAATATAAGAGGTGTATTTCACGAGTCAAGGTTATCCTAGTGAGGATTTTAATGCTTACGCTAATGTCCATAAGAAGCGAGGAAGAATTCCGCTTACGTGGATTTCCATAAGAAGCGAGGAAGAATTCCGCTTACGTGGAAAAGTAAGAAGCATTGAAATACACTAATGATAATGACTCAGGATTGAAGTGAGGATTTAAGAAGTAAAGATATATCATGACATTTATTTATGTAACCATATGTTCATATAATGTGTTATTATGAGTTATGGTACAGGGACAACCAATGGGCGTTGTAAATGCTTGAAAATACAGGAAGTGCTTTGTATTTATGATTTGTGCATTTACGCTTTACATTCATATTATGTTGAATATGAATCACAGTATGCTCATGTATTGAGGGTTGTCTTTGTAGGTGCTTTTGACGATGAGAACCAGGGTCGGGGTTGATATGCTGAGCTGTAAGGAGTGCTACAGGATTAGCATGTTAGAGAATCTTTTTGTATAGCTTCTACAAGAAGTAGAGTAAGACTATAATGTAGTACCTTTTGTAGGAATATGTGAATTTCCTTTTTGAACTTTTGGTACTGTAATCTCTTAAGCTCAGGTTAATCAACACGACTTACTACTCTGATTTATACATATGAATGTTAGTTCTCTAAATTGCACCTTAGTACCTTGCTGAGATAACGAGGTCTTACATTTAGTGGTATCAGAGCAGTGGTTAGATAACTAGGGAAGAGTGAAGGGTAGCCTTTAGAGACAAGTTGGCTAGGTATTCATTGTTGGGCATGTTATGCATGTGATGCATATTGTTGTATAAGTGTTATACTAACATGCTTTGAATAAAATGCTCTTGTTATCTAACGCCTTATATTATGAACTGCTTTTGGTATTGTTGTTAACTCTTGTGTTGCAGCATGGCGGCTATTAACCCGGAGAACCTCAATGAAGAGGTAGGGGATATGGGCAGTATGAACGCGAGTATTGCTCAGACGAATCCGTTACCGCCACCTGCAGTAGGCTTGGAGCCTATGGCACAGATACTGCTACCAGGGGAGATAAGTCTGACCCAGTTCTTGAGCTATCATCCACCGCTTTTTGAAGGGACATAGACTGGGGAAGCAGCCGAGGAATGGCTTGAGAGACTGGAACAGATATTCGTATCGGCACCCTGTGCCCGGACTGCCTGGCTGAGGTTGGCAGAGTTCCAGTTATCGAAGAGTCTTCCATGTGGTGGAAGACCACAGTCATGGAGCTGAGAGCTCAGAGTATGACGGTTGATTGGACTGTATTCAGGACCCGGTTCCTTAACCGGTACTTTTCGGCAGCTGCCAGACAATTGAAGGAAGATGAATTCAATAGTTTGAAGCAGGGCAGCCTGTCAGTGTCAGACTACGCTATGCAGTATTCCTCACTATTGAGGTATGTACCTCATATTGCTGTCAGCAGTCATGCCAAGATGAGGAACTTTCTGAAGGGATTAAGGCCAGAGCTATTTGATCGGGTTGTCTCTAACAACCCCAGCTCATTTGATGACGCCTTGACACGGGCAGAATTGGCAGAGATTGCAGTGGGCGCGTACAAGGACGTTGTACCCCCTTTTGTACCACCACAGAGGCCTGTTGCTGATAGTCTGAGGCCACGAGGGGATCAGTTCAAGGCTCGTGGGGCCTCATCATCTTCCAGATTTGGTGGGAAGAAGTCTCAGGGTCAGAAGCAAAACAATCGGGGGCCCACACAGGGGACCAAGGCAGGGGGAAGCAGGTGTAACAACTATGGAGGATGGCACTTGTCACGTGACTGTCAGGGTTGCTATGTCTGTGGCAAGATGGGCCACTTGGCTCGAGGTTGCCCCAATCGGGCAGGTCAGACAGACTCTGGGCCGAATAGGCCAAGGTTTGATGCTGGGAGGGCACCACGACCACCGGGAGGTCAGACGGCAGGACCGCCGCAGGGTCAAGTGTATGCACTGACTAGGGAGCAGGCTGAGGCAGCCCGGAGGAGGTCATTGCTGGTACGTGTCATTTACTTACGTACCCTGCACTTATATTGATAGATACAGGTGCTTCCCATTCCTTTGTATCTACTGCTTTTGTGGAGAGACATCGCTTGTGCTCGTCTCTGTTATCCACGCCTCTCATGGTCTCGACACCCACGGTAAAGCATGTGATTGCAGACCGACTGTTATCTGATTGCCTCATTTATTTTGAGGCAATGATCCGAGGGCCAATCTGATTCAGTTAGAGATTGCAGACTTTGACTGTATTATCGGCATTGATGTGTTGAGCAGATACCGAGATGTGGTAGATTGCCAAAGGAGGATTGTTCGTTTTCTATCTGATCAGGGGTTCCAGTGGACTTTTTATGGGGACGGCTCTCATCCAAAGATTCCAGTAATCTCAGCGGTTAAGATGTCGCGATTATTGGAATGCGGCCACACAGGCTACCTTATTTATGCCGTGGATGCTTCAGAAGAGAAGGAAGTGAGAGCCGAGGACATTCCGGTCGTGGCGGAGTTCATTGATGTGTTCCCAGATGAGATTCCGGGGTTTCCGCCTGTCAGGGATGTTGAGTTTGCCATTGAGCTGCTACCAGGGACTTCTGCTATTTCTCGTGCCCCATATAGGATGGCACCGGCAGAGCTGAGAGAGCTGAAGGTACAGTTACAGGAGCTCCTTGACAAGGGATACATTCGTCATAGTGTATCGCCGTATTGAACCCGTCCCGTTTGGGACGGGTCTAAACCCGGTCAAACGGGTCCCGGGGCGGGTCTGGACCCGGTCAACGGGTTTATGAGGTGGGGCGGGGCGGGTCCTGTGATTGGCTGGACCCGCCCCAGACCCACCCCGGATAACATATAAATTAGTAAATTACATTAAAAAAAAAAGACTTCACTCAATCACTCTCTCGTCCCTCACGGCCTCACCCTCACAACAGATTCACAGCCTCTATTAGGGCTCACAGCCTACGCCAGTACGCCTCAGCCGCTCAAACTCTCACCCACAGCCACAAGCCACGTTTGCCGCGACTCCACTCTCGTCAGTCGTCCCTCAGGGTTCAGCCGCGCATACAGTCATACTCTCACCTCTCAAGCCACAGCCCACTGCCGCGACTCCACTCCCTGCCGCGACTCCATTCCCTGCGCAACGCGACGGCCGACGCGACTCCAAAGTCCAGTCCCTGCAGCCTGCCCGACTCCATTCCACTGCGCGACTCCACTCCCTGTTAAGTAATTTTTGGATTTTACATGCATTGTGATTCACGCTTGCAAGATGCTTGTTGTTGATTTTTTTGTGGTTTTCATCAGTCGTCCCTTCATTCAATAAATTATGGTCCTTGAGTATTCCAAATAAAATAAAAAAACTTGTTTGGACAGTCTTGCAATGTATACGCTGGTCGCTGGTCGTGGGTGATAGTTATGAGTGCTGACTGTGCTGTGAATTGAACTTGAATTGCGAGTGGTGGTGTGGGAAGAGTTGTTGAAGCACATGACATAAAGCTTATACAATAAACACTGTCGAATTCCATGTATCTTTAAAGGCACCCATCGACATTAATTTGGATGCGTAAAGTGTTGAGTGTGTAACATAAAAGCTAAGGTCCGAGTACAAGGTGAACTAGATTTTGAAATTTCCTGTGAACGAAACTTATCTGCAGATTTGATAAATTTAACATTTGTATTCTTGCTAGTTGCATTGATTTGATTTAGGTCCCTCGTGGCTATTTCTTGATTCTTGAATGTGCATTGCATATATATACTTTTCTGCAGTTTTGATTAATCATTATCAAAAGATGGAATCTAGAGAAGGAGACAATTCTCAACCATCCATTAATATCCAAGAAAGTAATACAACGATGGATGTTGGAGATGAGAATATTTCTCAAAGTAGTGGTAAGAGAAAACATACATCTGAGGTTTGGAACCATTTTAGAAGATTGATAGTTGAGAATGTTCAGTATGCTGAATGTAATTATTGCAAAGCCCATCTCAAAGCTCCACCTAGTCACGGAACTACTCATTTGAAAAAGCACTATGACAAGACTTGTAATAAGCGACCAAAAAAAATGGATATCCGTCAAAGTCTAATGATGTCAAACAAGAAAGCTAGTGGAAGTAAAGAGCTTGTAACACATATGTTCAACCAAGAAGATTCAAGGCATGGGCTTGCTACTATGATAATCTTACATGATTATCCTCTTAGTATGGTTGATCATATCGGGTTTCGAAGATATTCAGCGAGCCTGCAACCATGTTTTAATATTATCTCAAGAAACACACTTAAAAATGATATTTTGAATATTTATAATGATGAGAGGACTAAGTTTTACAAATTGTTGGACAAGCTTAAGTGTCGAATTGCTATCACAACTGATATGTGGACATCAAATAATACGAAGAAAGGTTTCATGGCAATCACTGGGCACTTTATTGATGATTCATGGATTCTACAAAGTTGTATCTTGAGGTATGTCCAATTATAGTTTTTAAATGTTTGATGCTTTAGAAATATGTATTTATGATGTTTAATTATTCTATATAGGTTTGCATATGTTCCAGCTCCACATACAGCTGAGGTATTATCTGATATGCTTGTTGAGTCTTTCATGGTTTGGAACATTGATCGTAAATTATCAACAATAACGGTAGATAATTGCACGACTAATGATGCCATGCTTCATCTTTTGTTAGACAAACTATCAAGGAAAGATTTGATACTAAATGGAAAGGTACTTCACATGCGTTGTTGTGCTCATATTTTGAATTTAATTGTCAAAGATGGTTTAGAAATAATTAGTGGTGCAATTGAGAGGATACGTGATAGTGTTATATATTGGACTGCTTCACCATCTAGATTAGAAAAATTTGAGGAAACTGCACAACAGATGGATGTTGCTTGTGGAAAGAGACTGTCTCTTGATTGTAAAACTCGTTGGAATTCAACTTATTTGATGTTAGAAACAGCAATCATATACAGGGATGTGTTTCCACGAGTTAAATCTCGAGATAAACAGTACAAAAGCTTACCAACTTTTGAAGATTGGGAGAATGCAATGGAAATTTGTGAGAAGTTGAAATTTTTTTATCAAGTGACTGAGATGTTCTCTGGTACACTCTATCCCACTTCTAATTTTTATTTTCCAAAGATTTGTGATATCAGATTAAAGATATATGAGTGGGTGAAGAGTCCAAAGATTATAATCCAATGTATGGCGAAAAAGATGTTGGAAAAGTATGAAAAATATTGGGATGTTTGCCATGTCATGATGGGTGTTGCTGCTGTTTTAGATCCTCGGTATAAAATGAAACTTGTTGAGTTTTACTTCCCTTTAATTTATGGAGAAAGATCACAATTGGAGATAGATGAGATTCGAGAAAGTTGTTATAGTTTGTTGGTTGATTACCAATCGAGGGTTGGCGGTTCAAGAACGATGGGGACGACATCATTATATCTTGTCTCTAGTTCTATTGATCAAATAGATGATTCTTTAGATATGTTTGATCAGTTTGTGGCTTCAAGTATAAGTTCTACTTCTACTACTTCAGCATCCCAAACTTCAGAGTTGGATATGTATTTAGGAGAAAATGTCGTACCAAGAACTCTAGAGTTTGATATTCTCAGTTGGTGGAAGACAAATGGAGTTAAATATCCCAATTTACAGAAGTTGGCAAGGGATGTTTTAGCTATTCCTGTTTCAACCGTTGCATCTGAATCTGCTTTTAGTAGTAGTGGAAGATTGATTGGTCCTCATCGTAGTAGGCTTCATCCAAGAACCGTGGAGGCATTAATGTGTTCTCGTCGTTGGTTGTGGAATGATGTGAAAGGTAAATAAAATTTAAAAATATTTCTCATTATATTATATACTGCAAAGTTTACACGATCTACATTTTCGACTTGTAGGTGCTTGTTCAACTGTAGGTGGTTTATCAGCTTGTCCTTCATTGTTTGATGAGGAAGAAGATGATGAAGAATATGAAAATCTACCGTAATTAGTGTTGAAGGTTGAATTGTTCTGGTTCTTTAACTTTAGATGTTTATGTATTCAATAGTTGTTTAATTGACATTTTTTTTAGATTTTCATGTTTGTGTTGTGTATTTGGCTATGACTATTGTACATCTGGGAAGTTCTTTTTAATGGTAGTTATAAGCAATTAAGCAAAAAAAAAAAAACGAAACGGGTTCGCGGGTTCAACCCGCCGGGTTGCGGGTCCTGGCGGGGCGGGTCTGTTGGCGGGTCGGGGCGGGTCGTGGATTTTTTTTTAGGCGGGGCGGGTCCTGGGTTTGGTCAAACCCGTCCCAGACCCGACCCGTTGCCATCCCTAAATCGGGGGCCCACACAGGGGACCAAGGCAGGGGGAAGCAGGTGTAACAACTGTGGAGGATGACACTTGTCACGTGACTGTCAGGGTTGCTATGTCTGTGGCAAGATGGGCCACTTGGCTCGAGGTTGCCCCAATCGGGCAGGTCAGACAGACTCTGGGCCGAATAGGCCAAGGTTTGATGCTGGGAGGGCACCACGACCACCGGGAGGTCAGACGGCAGGACCGCCGTAGGGTCAAGTGTATGCACTGACTAGGGAGCAGGCTGAGGCAGCCCGGAGGAGGTAATTGCTGGTACGTGTCATTTACTTACGTACCCTGCACTTATATTGATAGATACAGGTGCTTCCCATTCATTTGTATCTACTGCTTTTGTGGAGAGACATCGCTTGTGCTCGTCTCTGTTACCCACGCCTCTCATGGTCTCGACACCCACGGTAAAGCATGTGATTGCAGACCGACTGTTATCTGATTGCCTCATTTATTTTGAGGGCAATGATCCGAGGGCCAATCTGATTCAGTTAGAGATTGCAGACTTTGACTGTATTATCGGCATTGATGTGTTGAGCAGATACCGAGATGTGGTAGATTGCCAAAGGAGGATTGTTCGTTTTCTATCTGATCAGGGGTTCCAGTGGACTTTTTATGGGGACGGCTCTCATCCAAAGATTCCAGTAATCTCAGCGGTTAAGATGTCGCGATTATTGGAATGCGGCCACACAGGCTACCTTATTTATGCCGTGGATGCTTCAGAAGAGAAGGAAGTGAGAGCCGAGGACATTCCGGTCGTGGCGGAGTTCATTGATGTGTTCCCAGATGAGATTCCGGGGTTTCCGCCTGTCAGGGATGTTGAGTTTGCCATTGAGCTGCTGCCAGGGACTTCTGCTATTTCTCGTGCCCCATATAGGATGGCACCGGCAGAGCTGAGAGAGCTGAAGGTACAGTTACAGGAGCTCCTTGACAAGGGATACATTCGTCCTAGTGTATCGCCTTGGGGTGCACCAGTTTTGTTCGTGAAAAAGAAGGATGGTTCAATGCGTCTGTGCATTGACTACAGGCAACTGAACAAGGCCACAGTGAAGAACAGGTATCCACTTCCGAGGATTGATGATCTGTTCGACCAGCTTCAGGGTACAGAGGTGTACTCCAAGATAGACTTGAGGTCAGGCTATCACCAGGTACGGGTTAGAGCTGGTGATGTCCAAAAGACGGCTTTTAGAACTCGGTATGGACACTATGAGTTCTTGGTGATGCCTTTCGGTGTGACAAATGCACCTGCAGTCTTTATGAACCTGATGAACATAGTATTTCAGGAGTACCTCGATCAGTTTGTGATCGTATTCATTGATGGCATCCTTGTCTATTCAAGGAGTGAAGAGGATCATGCCGATCATCTGAGGATAGTACTCCAGATCCTCAGAGATCATCAGTTGTACGCCAAACTCAGCAAGTGTGAGTTTTGGCTGAGCAGTGTAGCCTTCTTGGGCCATATCATATCACGAGAGGGGATATCAGTAGACCCGAGGAAGATAGAGGCAGTTATGGATTGGTCTGCCCTACTTCAGTCAGTGAGATTCGGAGTTTCCTTGGTCTGGCCGGCTATTATCGACGTTTCGTCGAGGGTTTCTCAAAGATCGCCAAGCCACTTACACAGCTGACTCAGAAGGGAGTCCCATTTTGTTGGTCAGAGGCTTGTGAGCAGAGTTTCCGGGAATTAAAGCACAGACTGACTACTGCACCAGTTCTAGTGATTCCCAGGGAGAACAAAGGGTTTGTTCTTTATACTGACGCATCGCTACAGGGCCTAGGATGCGTACTGATGCAGGACAGACATGTAGTGGCTTATGCTTCGAGACAGTTGAAGCCACATGAGTCGAGGTATCCAGTCCATGATCTGGAGTTAGCAGCTATAGTGTTCGCCTTGAAGATATGACGACACTACTTATACGGTACCTCATTGACCATCTTAACTGATCACAAGAGCCTGAAGTTCTTGTTTACACAGGCTGAGCTGAACATGAGGCATAGGAGATGGATGGACCTGGTGAAGGACTACGACTGTGAAATCGAATACCACCCGGGGAAAGCAAACTTGACAGCCGACGCTTTGAGTCGGAAGGTGAGGAGCACGACAGAGGATGCCATGTGTCTATCAGCTATGTTGGGCTCCTACTGCCACTTGGGATTTGATTATGATGTGTCTGCTTCACCGGTACAGGTTTTGACCTTGTTAGCTAAACCTGTTATTTATGATCACATCAGGAAGGCTCAGGGGACCGATGCAGAGGTTCAGAGATGGATGTCAGTGGTTCATTCAGGTCAGCCATCGAGATTAAAAGTGGCTGAGGACGGTTCTCTGAGACTTGGCGACAGATGGGTGGTTCCAGATACACCCGAGTTGCGACATGGTATATTACAGCGAGCTCATTGCAACAGGATGAGTGTCCACCCGGGCGGGAAAAAGATGTATAAGGATCTACGCAGCCAGTTCTGGTGGAGGCGAATGAAACATGATGTTACTTCATTCGTCAAGCGCTGTTTGATTTGTCAGCATGTGAAGGCTGAGAGGCAGAGGCCTGGAGGTGAGCTAAGGAATTTTGAGATACCCGAGTGGAAGTGGCAGCACGTGTCTATGGATTTCGTGACCCACTTACCGATGACTGTTTCGGGTTTTGATGCTATATGGGTAGTCGTCGACAGATTGACTAAGAGTGCTCATTTCATTCCCTACTGTATGACCTTCACGTACTTGAGGATGTCACAGTTATATGTCAGAGATGTGGTGAGACTGCATGGGATCCCTGTTTCGATTGTGTCTGATCGAGATCCGCGGTTTACATCTCACTTCTGGGAGGGTCTTCAAGCAGCTCTAGGTACATAGTTAAGATTGAGCACAACCTATCATCCCCAGACGGATAAACAGACCGAGCGTAAGATACAGACGCTCGAAGATATGTTGAGGGCTTGTGTGCTGGAGTTCGACACTTCGTGGCAGGACTCAGTAGCCTTGGTGGAATTTTCTTATAATAACAGTTACCAGGCTAGCATACAGATGGCTCCATTTGAAGCCCTATATGGCAGGCGTTGCAGGTCGCCTTTGTGTTGGGATGATGTGGACCGTAAAGCGGTCGGAGGACCAGAGTTGGTCCAGGATATGGAGGAAAAGGTAAATATTATCAAGAGAAAGATGAAGGCAGCTCAGGACAGACAGGCAGCGTATGCTAATCAGCGGCGTAGGCCTTTGGAGTTTCAGTTAGGCGACAGAGTCTTTCTGAAGATCTCGCCTTTTAGAGGTGTAGTACGGTTTGGTATGCGGGGGAAGTTGTCCCCGAGATATGTAGGGCCGTATGAGATTTTACAGCGTATTGGTACTCTGGCGTACCGTTTGGCTTTACCGCCCTCTCTGTCTGGCATATGTCAGAACGAGGGTTGAAGGTTCTCTCGGAACAGAAGCTGCTGCCGGGGCTTACAAAAGTGTTTCTACCCTGTTGTGAGCACTGTGTTACCAGTAATCAAACATTGGCTAAAGTTTGGCACATCTACTGCCAAAAGCAGAGGCATATTGGAGCTGATTCATTCTGATGTTTGGCAAGCACGATTGTCTCTCTAGGAGGAGGGAGATATTTTGTCTCGTTCAATGACGATTTCTCTAGAAGATGCTGTGTGTATCCTATCAAGAAGAAATCGGATGTTTTTCCAGTCTTCAAGGTGTTCAAAGCGCGGGTTGAACTTTATTCTGAAAAGAAGATCAAGTGTTTGAGGACTGACAATGGAGGAGAATATACCAGTGATGAATTTGATGCATACTGTAAACAAGAGGGTGTCAAAAGGTAATTCACAACGGCTTACACGCCTCAATAGAATGAGTGGCAGAACGGATGAATAGAACCCTTTTGGATAGAACAAGGGCTATGCTGAAGACTGCAGGTCTAAACAAGAGGGCGTCAAAAGATAATAAAATATTGGGAAGATCGGCATCATCACATGAATGTCTCCTCCAACTCTCATTGCTTATTTTGTGCAACTTGACTTTCCTTATACAGAAAAAAATAATAAAAAAATAAATTTATATATTTTCTTCCGTTGGTCATATCATAACCAAGACATTTTGTCTTGGTATTTGGATCTGATGGATAACTAAAACAAACTTTCACTACGAAAAATAATAAATAAATAATAGGTAGGAGTAGCCGAGTAGGACATCGATGATACCCTTTCAATAATAATATACTTGTTTATAATTATTCAGTAAAAAAATAAAAATTTAATCTACAATCAGCTTATTCCACATTTTAAAACGTTGCCTTGTATAATATTTGAGAACTTCGATAAATATGATAATATATTTCCAAGGAAAAAAATTAAATGTCTTTTTCCATATATGAAGTACCTACACAATCTCATTTTACCCTTCCTTTAAATATGTACACTAATCTCAAACTAAACTTTCAAAAAACAAACCTAAATATAACTAAAATTTTGTAAATTTTCGGTCAAAATTTCATTATTTATTGAATTATATAGTCTGTGATTCTTGCTAAGAATGATTTAAAAATATTTTTTCCATTTTTGAGGAAAGTAAGCAAAAATTCACATAAAGCCATGAATTCTTATAGATCGGGAGGATCCATATAACCAACTTCATTTAGTGAGATGAAGTCATTGATTTGTAATTTAATGATTCACCCTATTCCTGATTGGCTATTCTTTGTTCATTCTCATATTTATAGTCACAGTACGTTGTATTTGTTTTTCTTGTTACTTATCTGCGACAAATTGTTTCCATTCCAAATTTGCATGACGCCTATAAACATTTGAGTTGGCTTTGTAAATTTGTCTATCCAGAATTTCCTTTTAATGCATGGCTTTTTTTCCCTTTGTGATGTCAGGTCTATAGTACAATTAAGGACGGAGTCAACATTAAAAATTACTTGAGGCTGATTGAATTAGGTAGAGCTAAATGACTATATCGATTTAGATAATTGGACAAAAAAAATAAATTCCAAAATTAAATCCCAACCCTGACTCATTTTGTTGTATGATTGAAAAATGATAGATATAAGTGGCTCTTGCGTCATGCTTACTGCGTTTAACTTTGGGATCTTTGCTACCATGCTCATCCTTAAATGAGGTTACAATTTGATGCGTGTTGTTTAGTCACGCTAAGCACTAGTTTGTGCTTTCAGATTTTATATCACCAATTGCTGAGACAAACCATACAACAGCTTTCAACTTACAATTCGAGTTGAAACCCTTAGAATTAATTCTCTAAGGGGGAAAACTGGACAAATTTTCTTGAAAAAAATTACAGAGTTCACATCAGTAAACTTGAAAAAAATTTCATGCAGAGTATTTTCAACAATTGTTCCAAAAAAGTAAAAGAATAAAATCTACGAAACGGAAAAACCCCCAAAAATGAACTTGTAAAATCTGTTCCCCACTTGTATACTTTTATGGAAGATAGCTCATTATAGAAAGTAAACCAATTCTAGGAATTAGAATAAGAGCATTGTTGTTTAGGTCCAAATATTCAATAGTGCATCCTGGAGCAACTGAAGAAAATTGAGAAAGTGGGAAAAGGATCAATTCCATTGGGATCAAGTTCATTCTGCACTGCCCATGCGTAATGCAAGCCTCGAGCCAATCTGTGGGGCCACCCTAAGAATTTCTTTTGTAAATATATCGGTTGTGAGTCACCTCCAAATAGCACTGGGATAACATCCCCATCATCTTCTACCTTCACCGCTATTTTTCTAAGTAAGTATATGAAATCAAGCCAACTGTGTTCCATATAGCCTTTCCAATGCCATAATGGATGCGCCTTCCAATTGTTGTCATCACCATTTTTCAAATTATAGCGTTGTGTCATTTTGGACTTGTAGTTGCTTTTAATATTTCTTTTTGATATTGACTTGGGTGACTGCTACGGTTATACCATGTTCATAGATAAAATAACGCTATAATTTTGAAAATGGTGATGACAACAATTGGAAGACGGGTTCATTATGGCCTTGGAAAAGCTATAGGATGACGTATTATGGAGATCCAGATATCGATCTGTGTCCATTGGAACTCAGTTGGCCTGATTTCAATTACTTATTTAGAAAAATAGTGGTGAAGGTAGAAGATGATGTGGATGTTATCCCAGTGCTACTTAGAGGTGACCCACAGCCGATATATTTACAAAAGAAATTCTTAGGGTGGCCCCATAGATTGGCTCGAGGCTTGGACTGCGCATGGGCAGTGCAGAATGAACTTGATCCCAATAGAATTGATCCTATCCCAGTCCTTTCCCACTTTCTCAATTTTCTTCAATTGCTCCAGGATGCACTACTGAATATCTGGAGCTAAATAGCAATGCTCTTATTCCAATTCCTAGAATTGAAAATGATTGGAGTTGGTTTACTTTCTATAATGAGCTATCTTCCATAAAAGTATACTAGTTGGGGAACAGATTGTACAAGCTCATTTTTGGGGTTTTTTTTTCTGTTTCGTAGATTTTATTCGTTTTCTTTTACTTTTACTTCTCTGGAACAATTGTCGAAAATACTCTGCATGGAATTTTTTTCAAGTTTACTGGTGTGGTGTGTATTCTGTAAATTTTTTCAAGAAAATTTGTCTAGTTTTCACGTTTTCCCCCTTAGAGAATTAATTCCAAGGGTTTCAACTCGAATTGTAAGTTGAAAGCTGTTGTATGATTGTCTCACCAATTGGTGATATAAAACCTGAAAGCTAGATGCAATTTGCAACGACTTCAAGTTTGTAAGAGAAATAAATTTTAGTCCAAACAAAAACACAGAGCACATACATCGTGCTCAGACACTGTTATGACCACACAGACATAGCAAGGCAAAACCATAGACCCAACAAATGATTAACTATATTGAATATTCAAGAGTTTTGAAACAAGTAAGGAATGAACACTCAAATGATAAAAAGAAAACAACTCTTTCCTGGTTGCCCCCTAGTCAAGCTAGCTCACACTCTTAACAATACTTTTCCTCCCCTGAAAATAACAAATTCCCCACCTTTTCTTCTCACACATTATTGGTTCTAGTTAGTTAGTTAATTTTCAATTTATCAGTTGGGTTGTTCAGCTGTCAATGTAGTCACTTATCATTGTTACATTCCATTTTATTATTTAAGAACACACGAAGCATCAGTTTGGCTTCTCTCTTGAACAGATATTTTCTAAGAATTCAAGACAGAGATGACTTTTTCTCTATGATGTAATATACATGCTTACTCTAGATGCTTACTATTTGGAAACAGACACCCCCACACAATAATAATAGTCCGCTCTAACTGGTGATGAGATAAATTATGATCGAATCAAAACACAAGCTGAAGCATATCCTCTCTTAAGCAAACCACAGATTAAAGATAAAAAGGTGACTGGTGTCTCATAGATTTAAGTATTTTTTATTCAGTGTTTCTTAATTGAAGGGTATATAAACATTGAAAAAGAGCTACCTGACAGAGCCTTCATATCTGAGTCGGTGATGCAATTGCAGCAATTGACATTCAGAGATTCACGCTTTGCAAGTTCTGCCAAATGCGAACATAATATATAAAATAATGAGGCATCAATGGAGAGAATCGAATCCTTCGTACTGACATTTTTTAAAGTATAGCATTCAGAAGGCAAACTCGTTAAGTCCAAATTTCTAATAATCATGACCTATTAAACAGAAGAATTACTTTAAAAGAACTCATAATATCAAATAAGTATTTTTATTCTTTCCATTTTTTTGTTTTTTGTCCCACTTATTTTTTGTTTGAAGGTATGATGCCCCCATACTATACACACACCCAAACCAAGAAGAAATTTACAACACAGCACTGATGTTGCACATCTAGAATTATACATTTGCATTCCGAGTCTTATAAAATAATCACCTCGCAAGATATTAATCAGATTTAAAATGGCAAACTTTCTTTTCTTTACACAGAAAAAAATATCGTGTTTCTAAATTAACATCAATGACACACTACATTGAAAAAAGTACCGTAGCAGTCCCAGGTGGCATTGTATTCAGATAATGAATAAAACAAAGGAAAATAATTTCCACAACTCCGAAAGAGTTCACAGAACTCACAAACCTTGAATTAGCCATCCATTGATTTTCGGACATCTCTCCAGGTCCAACTTTACAAGATCGACTAAGCCAGATAGAAAACTCATTCCTTGAGCAGTGATCGAGTTGTTTCTTTTAAAACTCAAAGAATTCAGGTTTGAAAGCCCTATTAAATAACAGCATACATCAGATAACCATTTTAAAGCACTTGTTCTGTGGTTCCCCACCACAAAGTCACCTCCTGCCCTCACTATTAGAGGGGAAATTACAGTTATACGATCATAAAATGTGGTAAACCTGAAACATTGATGTTTGCTCAGAGGACCGAATTTCATTTCAAAACTGCACCTCTCACAAAATATTAAAGACAACTACAGCTCATGAACGGGTTGTGAGATGAATTGTTTTCGACATCGAATAAAAAGGATAGAAAGACTGCTTCCTTCAGCAACACGTGGACAGGAGAGAATAACAAATGGCAATAAATAATTATATGCTTCGTTATCCATTGTAAGATCTTTGTCATTAAATAAAATCAATCTCTTCACAAACAAGAGATCCTGCCCCCTGACTTATCTTCAAGGTAGGGGGAAGATGAAATTTTTTGAAGAATATGTTCAACCCTTGGTTAACCTCAAAGTGGATCTTCATAGGTTATGACAAAGGTAATGCAGAATTTTATCATCAGAGCAAATTATTTTGGTTAGGATCTAGAAATTCTTACATAACTACAGCTACCAGTGGAATGGTAAATATGTTAACAAGATATCAACTCAATTAACGAATGGTCTTACAAATAAAGAAGTCTTTTTAAGGATATCAATATCGGTGAAGCATAGGAAGGGTCTCATGAACGAGGAATCTTCATCTAGGAGCAGAGAAAAGTTCCCACTTATCTGTTCCAGGCTCAAGTCCGAAATCTGGTCGCAATAATTACAAGTCAAGGCTTCAAGATTTCTGCATTCTTTGAGACAAGCTAATCCAGAATCAGTGATATCTGAACCAGATAGATCCACGGAGAGTAAAGAAGAATTCTGTGAAGAAATGACACCCATCCAACTGTCATTAAGACCCGGGTATACTCCTAAATTAATGTCCTGCAAATAAACCGAAACACCTGAGTCACGGGTTTATAAACCTCTTAGCATCCAGGCAATTTTAAACACCACCCATTATGGTAAAGCTTTAAGGTTAACCTGAAGAGCACAATCTCGAAAAGCTTCGAGTAAAGTTTCAGTTAGGCATTGAGAACAGATCAACTCATCGAAAATTTGTTGACTTATATCCCTTGGCAGCATAGAAAAGTTGTTATACTTGCTTATGTCCTTCAGTAAAACATAAATCCTTATCAACACAATTAAAGTATTATGCTTCTACTCTGAAACCAATGACTATTAATAAAGAAAACATACTTCCCGAATCTTATATATACACAAATTCATAAGCGATGGACAGCTTCGTTTCCCCTGACTGGTATCCATGGATGATGCTCTAGTAAATGTGGTTCCAAGCCATTTTGAACTCCAAATTTTAATATATCTTCCACAAGCTCCTCTGTGTGAACCATCCTCATCGACCTGTTGGTCTCGCTTCCTGGAACAAGCTCCCCCCATTCAATGCTATTTCTAATTTATTCACATCAATGTCACGGGTACACGTGCAACATCACCCTGGAAAAGACAAAAGTTTCTTTCACTAAACATTTCCTCCTCAAGATTGAACGTAAATTTACTGTGTTCCAGCGGAAGTATTTAACTCCAGAACCAGAGAGAACATTGCAACTGTCAAATAATGAAACACAAAAGTTCACCCTTTAAAAGGAAAATCAAACTTCAGCATTAAGATCATACAAGAAGTCAAAGGGAAAGTATTTAACTCCAGAACCAGACGAGAACATTGCAACTGTCAAATAATAAAACCCAAAAGTGCACCCTTTAAAAGGAAAATCAAACTTCATCATTAAGATCATACAAGAATTCAATCATCAAACATTTGAATCCATTGTACGTTGAAGGAGCAAAAGCATCTGTTAGTTGCTACGCACAACCGGAAACAAAACAGTTTGTCTATATGCTCTAAATTTTACATACATTTGCAACCCTCACAGTTAATACAGAGATGTATATATACAGAGTTAATTGAAAAATCATATGATATACAACGTTAATTGAAAAATCAGATGAAACGGTAAATAAGCACTTCATTGAAGAGGAAAAAAAACTGTGAAATCGTAATCATCCCACAAGCATAGCGTGAAGAAAATATCAAAATAAAGCAAATAAACAAAACTCAAACAAACCTTCGAATAGCAAGAGAAGAAGATAAATCCACCTTGTCCGCCTAGGAAAGAAATCTACATGTACAAGAACAAAAGCTGGAGAAAATCGACGAGCAATTGCTGAAGGAGTAAGCGGCGGAGAAGTCGTTTTTCGTAGACAGAGGGGAAAAAATTCAGGAGGAAAGCAAACGAATATCGGTAATGCGTCGCAGCAATGAAAACAAGAAAATATCTGATGATCCATATGTTTATGCATCAGTGGTTCTAATCGCGGTGATTTAATCCATCGGAAGTAACTAAATGGAATTGGTTAATTTGTGAAGAAACCCAGAGGAAAAATAGTTAGGGAGATTCCATTGGAGGAATTGAGCGGCCAAATCAATCAAACAGAGAAGAGATTGAAGAAATCGAAAGAGGAAATCGATCATGAATAAATCAGAAGAAGATGGCAATGTTGTAAATAGACGGAAGAAAGGAATCGAAATCAGCCGACAATTTAGAGCGCTTATATAATGTTAACTAGGTAAGGCCCGTCGTGCACCGCACGACGAGTAACTCTCGCCTAAAATAAGTACATTTATTACACGAATGCAATCATATAATTTAATTAGAAGATTTTGATTTATGAAATAGTACAATATATATTTATGTGAATGATTAAAATTTCGCATAAGCTTAACCTATAGTTGTCTGAAATGAAATTTGTAGTTGTTGGAGCTTGGTAGATTGTTATTGCTAGAACCATGGTCATGAAATATTGACAAAAACAGAAATTGATTCACGTATACCATGAATTCCATTTGATTCATGATATTAAAATATACCATTAAGTGATTTTGGTAGCTTTTCCTCAGCATGAGTTTTAATGTTTGTGTTATCAGTCAAATAAATTGTGCTTGGTCAAGAATAGTGCTAGGAAGTGTGACTACTTGATTTTGATATCTCTTATTATCAATCTCTGCCCCCACTCAGTATCCCTTCCTCTCTTTTGTGCGTCTTCGTATTTCTTCTATGCTCTTCAGAATAAAGGAACCTACATTTGGCAAGTTACAGGTTGGTCCTTTCTAATAACAATTTTCGGCAATTCTTGTTTGATGCGCTTGAATAGTGTTTCTTTTGCCCTCGTCTAACTTGTTGGCTCAAAATATCTTTGAGGCTAATAAATGATAAAGTACATCATTGTGGAAAATACTGAATCTCTTAATTGCATAGTTATTATTTTACATGTAAATTATTTGCTGTAATTTTAAGTGTGAATGACAACACCATTTATTATTTCCTTAAAACTGTAGTGCCTGCTGTTACTGATTCAACCTGACAATCTCTCGTGCTCGGTCTGATTTACCTGTTTTGATTGAATTTTGGGCTCCATGGTGTGGACCCTGCCGCATCATTCACCATGTAATTGACAAACTGGCCAAGGATTATTCCAGAAAACACAAATGCAAGGTTAATACCGACGACAGTCCTTCAATCGCAATCGAATATGGGATCCGAAGAATTCCCACTGTTTTAATCTTTAAAGATGGGGAGAAGAAAGATATGTTCATTGGTGTTGTTCCAAAGTCAACACTAACAACCTGCATAAATAGATTTGTGTAAAATGTTAAATTTACAAGTATGTTTTGGGGGAAAAGCATTCCCTCCCATATTTGTTTTTTTTCTTTCTACCCGTTGACGCTGCAACAATTGATTTAATAAACTTGATAAATTCATGTATAGTTGATCCACTAGATGTCCTGTTTCATACAATATAATGTTAATTATTAAAGTTTTTGTATCCTCGATATTACTTTGGTGATTATTCTTCTTCGATTCTTATTTTGTACATTTTTCTAGAAGATTATATTTATCCCCACCAGCAATAAAGTTGGATATGGTCAACCCTATTAAAAATTACTTTGTTGTGATACATTTTCTCCTAATAATAAGTGCCATTACAGAACTTGGTTCCTTCCTCCTGATAACAAGGGAACCTTAAAATCTAAGCAGCAAGCTTTCCTCTATCTTTTCATTCTTTCAGCGTAGATAGTTGGAACATTATGCAAGAGTAAAAGCTCAAATCTCGAACTTAGCCTCCAAAGAGGCAAAAAATAGACAATTACATGATTCTTTAAAAAGGGTCCAGATGGTTTTGCTTACACTCTCTGAATTTCAAATTAGTGGGTTTAGCACCAAATTAAATGAGAACTAATCAAGCCTTGCCATTCACCTCCTCTATCTAAGCTAGATTTCAAGCAAAAAACATTTGAGTATTACAGAAATACACGAACAACCCCCTATTGTTTGAAAGATTACTTCACACCTCCTTGCAGAACCTTAAATCTACACCTTTGAGTATAAATTCACGTAAAGGATGAGGGGAGTTTCCAATAGTACAAAGTGTATCCAAGCTCAGCAACTGTTGGTGTAATTTACCCTTGAAAAAAATGCAGATCCTAGTAAACTCAATAGGATGTTTCCCCTAAACAATTGTTTCCAAAAACTAAACAATTGATTAGAAAGATTTGGAGTAAATTGAACTAATTTCCACTCCAGAATTGCACTGTGATCATAGAGGGCTAGTAAACTGATAGACTCTTCATACTTCATTCAACTTCTAACTTTTAAAGATCTCAACTTATTTCTAATCCGCCAAATAATCTAATAATCAGATAGATTTAAGGGTACCAAACTATGACTTGCTCTTCTATCACTTGTGTGGTTGCGTGGTGACAGAAGCTTTATCATAAAAAAATCAATATGATTCTTTGTAAATATGCAAAAACAAATTGATATAGCCTCTTGCAAAAGATTTATCATGCCTGGCATTTACGCATAACCAAATAAAAAATAGAACAAATACTTCCATATTAATCTAATTATTTGTAGAGTACGAGAGAAGCCAAATTGAAATAGCCATTTAATAAGAAACTTAAGTTCGAATTCTTACCTGTCCGTAACCCACATCAACGCCATAAACAAATGGAGCACCATACTCAAGCAAGCAATCTGTAAAGCCTCCAGTAGAAAAAAAAAAAGAGTGTAGAGAGGAAAAATATTTGACTCCATCTCTTGCTGGGGTCTTGAGCCAACCAAAGATTTGAACTTGAGCAAGAACCCACTTCAGCAACTGCAAATTTCACCCAAATAATTAAGATCCGTGAATTAAACATACAAACTTTGGGTTGCCCACATGTAGGAACTTTAAAAAGACAGAGTCTCTTATGACAATTGTGGGACCCGACTCGGGCACATATTACTTTAACCCTTATCTGGCACCACATTCCCTACTATATAAAAATATAGATATATTTGTAGGGTATTACTTTAAAACAATCCATACATAATAATTAATCATATTACGTTAGCGGAAGTGTTCATAACAATTAAATATATTTCGTTAGCGGAAGTGTTCATAACAATTAAATATATTTCGTTAGCGGAAGCGTTCATAATATCTTTTAACAAAATACAATCCCGACAAACTCATTCTAATGATCTGATACTTAACCAAAGAAGAAAATACTATCAGTACTTGATAAGCCAATATTTTCCATTTTCCTTATTATCCCCTGATCCTGGATCCCGTTCTCCTGTATCTGGAACTCATGATAAATAACAAAAAGAAAACAGAGGTTAAGTCTTTAAGGACTTAGTGAGGGAATAACAATAGCTTTTCATGTATATAATAACAAATAATGCAATCTGTCGATATGATATGTCATGTAACAAGAGATAACACTGCGATCAAATAATATTTCAATGAAACGATGACGTTTACGACTTGAGAAGGAATATCGTGAGCTAAAGAGGTGGCTCCCACCCGACATTAAGGTGTAGCACTTTTCCCCACGTATCCGGATTAGGAAATATGATCAACGAAACAAAGACGAATTAGGACAATAGAATGAATATCGTGGGCTAAAGAGGTGGCTCCCACCCGACATTTAGATGTAGCACTTTTCCCCACATATTCGAATACGATCCAATACAAACATTCATTTACGAGCCGAGGTGAACCATTCTCCGGACCGATACGGTGCGCGTTGTTCAGATGAACCATATACCCGGATTCTCATCCGTTGTTCATTGGACTCACTTTCCGGGCCGAGGCCACGTTGTCCAGTGGACTCATGTCCATGGCTCCATTCCTTCATTCATTCATTCATTCATTCAAGGAAATAGATTAGCGATAAACGCGGTACTTTCATATGCAGACAATATGATCAATGAAACATTATAGTGAACAACATGATAACATAATTGGAAGGTAGGACATTGAATAAACATTTACAGTAAGTTCCAGGCCAAATGCCAAAGATGATATATAGAAAGAAATCGGTAATACACCTCACCTCATTACGCTATATTGACTTGATTGGCTCGATTTTGAACTCAAATGCCAATAACAATCCTATGAACATAATATAAGGTAATTTATAATGATTATCAATCTAAAGGTATGGTTTAACATTTTAAGAATCATTTTGTAAGAAACTTATCCGGGTAATTTTAAGCAAACGTTTGAAAATTCATTAAAAATCAAGTTTAAGTCGAAACATCATGAAACTTTCCAGAAATGTCTTAAATCAGGTCAGCAACGTTCGGAGCTCGGAATTTCGATAATCGTGCCGGCGCGTGAGATACACGCGCCACCGTGCCGGCGCGTGGGAAGTCCCAGGCAACCACGCGCGGCTGAAATTTTTACAGGATGTCCGCCTTGTTCCGATCTACGACATTTATTTAGAAACCATTTTGAAATTCCCAGCCGATTGTGCCCAGATTTCGGTTTTATAAAATGATTTACTAGTGTATTTAAGTCGCCGGAAAATAGTGATTCCGATGAGGTTTTCGACCAACGGCCGGCACATATGTAAATTAAAACATGTTTGAAACACTCTTGGTTTGTAAAACATTTTCGAAATCTATTTTAAAAGCTGTGAAATCGAAGCTTGAATATGCTACCTTGAAATGGGTTTCTGAGATTCTGGCAGCACATTGTTCTTCGTGTTCTTGTATTTTCTGGGCAATATCAGCTTGTGATTTTTCAACACCTCCTTTACAGAAGATGATCTGGGTATGTGAGGAGTGTTGTGGAATATTTTCGGAATTTTCGGACAAGCTTTGGTAATTTTCCTCATAATTTCTCTATTGCCCCATATTCTACAAAAATCCTACACTGTAACTTTCTCCCAAATTCTAACATTCTCTACTTCAATTTTGTGTGAATGAAATCTGGTGAAAGGGAGGGGGTATTTATAGGCAAGATTGAAGGGCTTAAGCCACAATTGGGGAGACATGTGTCTTGGCCAAGAAATGACATGTGCTAACCTAAATATTAATATTTTAATCCTTTAAATACTATATTTATTATTTAATATGTTTTTGTTCTATTAATAATATTTAAGTTGTTTTACAATGAATTTATCTACTTTTGTACATATCTTAGAGTAGCAATTAAAATTTATAAATCATTTTGCTAATAATTTCTTGATTAGTCTTTTAGTACTTATAATTGTTTAACTTTTTATTATGCTTTTACCTATTTTATTATATTTATGTCAAAAGTATATTAATACAAGTTATATTTATACATTTTGTTTGTGAGTAAAGTTTTTAATGAATAATGTTTTAACCAAAATCAAATATTCATACTCAAGAATATAATTATATTTTCCTCTAATTCTTTATGTAAATTTAATATTACAAGTAATATACGGATTCACTTTGTGAATGATTTTTGTTATCGATATGTTTCACAAATATATAATTTCCAATAAATAGTTATATTGTTTATTCTTTCTTTTATATCTTTTTCTTTTATTATTTATTTTGATGCATGCATTTTTAATATATTAAGATAATTATTTTAGTAACATTGTAATAGCTTCAATTTATTTTGTCAAATTTTTGTAATTAGATTTTAGGGGTGTTACAATCTCCCCTCCTTCAAGGAATCTGGTCCCCAGATTCCATCCTTGTCACGGCAGAAGAAATCTTCTTAGTAATACTTACTTCAGCATCCTAGCTTTTTTCATCTTCATTTCTGTAGTTTACGCATTGATGTCCTTCATCAAGTTGATCTTCTAGCAATGATTCTCTACGGATCTTCTTGTTGACGTCAAGTTGAGAAAACGACACTTGTGATCTTTCAGTTTCTGATATGTATCCCCGGTTTACCTCTGAGTTGTGAATCTCGACCACTTCAAACCCTTAGTTACTTATTTATCATCATTAATATTAATATTATTTTATTTTTATTATTATTTCTGGTTATGCATAGGTTTTCTTACTCGTATTTAGACATTAATCCAGAAGATAGTTTGAGGTAATTTCTACATCTCTATGAAGAGACCGATAAACATCTAAAAGAATTCTAAGATTGTTATGGTGTTGATTAGGTATTTGGATCTGTCATGTCTTCATTAGTCGAAGTTAATATCGTAGTTCAAATTATTTATTTGCTATTATTGTTATGGTTCTATTTTAATATAAGTTTAGCATAAATTAACAAATCATTTTATTCATTCCGAGTAACTAGGTTAGATCAACAAAATACTATTGATTGCTCATAAGTATATCTTCTATTGTACATAATTAGTGATCTTAATATTCGTAGACTGACATTATTGTCTAATGAAAGTTTGACTTGCTTTAAGAGATATCAATTATTATTGTTGGGTTGGTGTCTTCTTTTCTCTGATGAGTGTGTATTCTTTAGAAGAATTAAAGATTGAATAGAGGAACTTCCGAACATTTGTCGATTTCAGATGTGTAGATAATAATGATTAGTATCCGGATAAGAATGAAGGAGTATAAGCGAAAGTCATTGGTCCGAGAAGGAATTTTTTTTTTTATTTTTGTCCACTCTGGAGGAA
Source organism: Haberlea rhodopensis (assembly GCA_907163345.1). Classification (NCBI taxonomy): domain Eukaryota; kingdom Viridiplantae; phylum Streptophyta; class Magnoliopsida; order Lamiales; family Gesneriaceae; genus Haberlea; species Haberlea rhodopensis. Next base: position 6,567,168 of record CAJQUN010000005.1, on the reverse strand, counting down.
TGAAAGTAGGGCAGAGGCAATCAAAGAAGCTAACTATCATCAACAACAAAAATTTTGATGTCAAGTTCAAATGAGTCATTTACCAGATCGAAATGAGGTATAAAAGGACAAAGAAACTGACCGGAGTAGCTTACGCCGCAAAAGACCTCTGGCTGAAAAGATTGAGTGAACTTCAAAGGGAAGAAATGTTAGACTCAAATTCAATCCAAGATAACGATTATGCTTAGATTTTTCTCTCTGGTAGCTAAATTTACCTCGGTTCGAACTTTCTCCTCTCTTACGGCCAATTGGATGCTGGAATCTTGGGTTTGAGCTTTTTATCTTCCGCTCGAGCATCTTAGGTACGAGTTGGTTGTTTCCACAATCCGTGAATTTTCACTTCCCCAAAAATTTCTTCGGTGTGATTGGGTTTTGTTGCAATATCCACATACCTTAAGATTTTATCCATAGGTCTTCTCGAAGTCCTCTGCTCGAAGGTTCTTCATGCTTGCTGTGTTGAGTCTGATTCTCGAAGTCTTTTGTGTTTTCTTCATCCTCTTCTCCTTTTGGGCAGAGGTTTGATTTTGGTCTCCACTCCAAGTCGTAGCGCTTGATTAGCGGTGGAGCTAAAGTCTACAAGTTCGCTAGATAAGTTGCCCAACAAATGTCTAAATTTAAGCCTTGGGAAAATTCTTTGTCCTTCAGAGCTTATCTTTGATGTATTGAGGATCGTAGTTAGTTATTGAAATTCAACTTCGTATTCTGCCACTGTCATGGTGCCTTAAGCGAAAGTCATAAATTCTTGTTCTTGAGTGTTGAGTATTATTTGAATTATATACCTACCTTGGAATTTCTGGAAGAAGTTGACACAAGTCTTCGGTGTGTTGTTTCTCCTCCACTGATGTTCTATAACTTGCCATCAATTATGTGTTGCCTCTTCGAACTGATAGAATGCAAAATTCACCTTTTGTTCTTCGGAGTAATTAAGAGTGGGGAAAACTTTCTCTAATTTGGTGATTAATGATTCCACGTGCTGGGGTGACTTGAAACGTAGGTAGTCTAAATCTAAGGAATCGTTCAAGAGACTGATCACTTGTTACTCGAGACATCGATTACTTTCACCAAAGATTCTTGGTTGTGGCTGCTGAAAGAACTGCACGGATTGTTGAGATATGTCGAACACATTTCTTCGATCTTGTTCTTGCTATGAAATATGATGTTCCTTCCCTTGGTTTCCAATCAACTGTCGCGTAGCGGTTTCGTCATTGCTGGAGGGGTTATTTCGTCTTGCACTTGATGATGCTTCCTAGACCAGGGATTATTTCTCGACGACATAAAATTAATGTAAAGGTTGTGTTTCAAAACAAATTTATTTTAAAATCAAGAGTTAATATTATATTAATGCACAAAGTAAAATTAATAACTAGAATAAAGCTAAGTCACCATTATTTGAAATAGTGACAACTGTGGGGAAAAAAATGTTTTGGTGCTAAACTATCAATCCTCCTTGGTTGATCTTGGATTTACTCGATCTAAGTGTCAATCATAATAGACTCAATAGGAGAAACTTTCGAGCTCGGCCTATAGCACATTCCATGTTTACCTTATATCTTATGGATCCCAAAACTTACATGTAGGTGAAATTCAACTCTTGAAGTTACTAATGATTGATTGATCTTTCTTACCAAGACGAGCTAAGCATACTTTTACTAGACTTTTACCCTGAAATAAACCAGTTGAATTCATCAATATCTTACAACCCAAAGCATAAAATTCTTACCGAGTTTATTCTATGACCCAAAAATATTTCGGAATTGACTTGAAGCCTGGGAGCCTGAGCTCTGATACCACCTCTGTGGGACCCGACTCGGGCACATATTACTTTAACCCTTATCTGGCACCACATTCCCTACTATATAAAAATATAGATATATTTGTAGGGTATTACTTTAAAACAATCCATACATAATAATTAATCATATTACGTTAGCGGAAGTGTTCATAACAATTAAATATATTTCGTTAGCGGAAGTGTTCATAACAATTAAATATATTTCGTTAGCGGAAGCGTTCATAATATCTTTTAACAAAATACAATCCCGACAAACTCATTCTAATGATCTGATACTTAACCAAAGAAGAAAATACTATCAGTACTTGATAAGCCAATATTTTCCATTTTCCTTATTATCCCCTGATCCTGGATCCCGTTCTCCTGTATCTGGAACTCATGATAAATAACAAAAAGAAAACAGAGGTTAAGTCTTTAAGGACTTAGTGAGGGAATAACAATAGCTTTTCATGTATATAATAACAAATAATGCAATCTGTCGATATGATATGTCATGTAACAAGAGATAACACTGCGATCAAATAATATTTCAATGAAACGATGACGTTTACGACTTGAGAAGGAATATCGTGAGCTAAAGAGGTGGCTCCCACCCGACATTAAGGTGTAGCACTTTTCCCCACGTATCCGGATTAGGAAATATGATCAACGAAACAAAGACGAATTAGGACAATAGAATGAATATCGTGGGCTAAAGAGGTGGCTCCCACCCGACATTTAGATGTAGCACTTTTCCCCACATATTCGAATACGATCCAATACAAACATTCATTTACGAGCCGAGGTGAACCATTCTCCGGACCGATACGGTGCGCGTTGTTCAGATGAACCATATACCCGGATTCTCATCCGTTGTTCATTGGACTCACTTTCCGGGCCGAGGCCACGTTGTCCAGTGGACTCATGTCCATGGCTCCATTCCTTCATTCATTCATTCATTCATTCAAGGAAATAGATTAGCGATAAACGCGGTACTTTCATATGCAGACAATATGATCAATGAAACATTATAGTGAACAACATGATAACATAATTGGAAGGTAGGACATTGAATAAACATTTACAGTAAGTTCCAGGCCAAATGCCAAAGATGATATATAGAAAGAAATCGGTAATACACCTCACCTCATTACGCTATATTGACTTGATTGGCTCGATTTTGAACTCAAATGCCAATAACAATCCTATGAACATAATATAAGGTAATTTATAATGATTATCAATCTAAAGGTATGGTTTAACATTTTAAGAATCATTTTGTAAGAAACTTATCCGGGTAATTTTAAGCAAACGTTTGAAAATTCATTAAAAATCAAGTTTAAGTCGAAACATCATGAAACTTTCCAGAAATGTCTTAAATCAGGTCAGCAACGTTCGGAGCTCGGAATTTCGATAATCGTGCCGGCGCGTGAGATACACGCGCCACCGTGCCGGCGCGTGGGAAGTCCCAGGCAACCACGCGCGGCTGAAATTTTTACAGGATGTCCGCCTTGTTCCGATCTACGACATTTATTTAGAAACCATTTTGAAATTCCCAGCCGATTGTGCCCAGATTTCGGTTTTATAAAATGATTTACTAGTGTATTTAAGTCGCCGGAAAATAGTGATTCCGATGAGGTTTTCGACCAACGGCCGGCACATATGTAAATTAAAACATGTTTGAAACACTCTTGGTTTGTAAAACATTTTCGAAATCTATTTTAAAAGCTGTGAAATCGAAGCTTGAATATGCTACCTTGAAATGGGTTTCTGAGATTCTGGCAGCACATTGTTCTTCGTGTTCTTGTATTTTCTGGGCAATATCAGCTTGTGATTTTTCAACACCTCCTTTACAGAAGATGATCTGGGTATGTGAGGAGTGTTGTGGAATATTTTCGGAATTTTCGGACAAGCTTTGGTAATTTTCCTCATAATTTCTCTATTGCCCCATATTCTACAAAAATCCTACACTGTAACTTTCTCCCAAATTCTAACATTCTCTACTTCAATTTTGTGTGAATGAAATCTGGTGAAAGGGAGGGGGTATTTATAGGCAAGATTGAAGGGCTTAAGCCACAATTGGGGAGACATGTGTCTTGGCCAAGAAATGACATGTGCTAACCTAAATATTAATATTTTAATCCTTTAAATACTATATTTATTATTTAATATGTTTTTGTTCTATTAATAATATTTAAGTTGTTTTACAATGAATTTATCTACTTTTGTACATATCTTAGAGTAGCAATTAAAATTTATAAATCATTTTGCTAATAATTTCTTGATTAGTCTTTTAGTACTTATAATTGTTTAACTTTTTATTATGCTTTTACCTATTTTATTATATTTATGTCAAAAGTATATTAATACAAGTTATATTTATACATTTTGTTTGTGAGTAAAGTTTTTAATGAATAATGTTTTAACCAAAATCAAATATTCATACTCAAGAATATAATTATATTTTCCTCTAATTCTTTATGTAAATTTAATATTACAAGTAATATACGGATTCACTTTGTGAATGATTTTTGTTATCGATATGTTTCACAAATATATAATTTCCAATAAATAGTTATATTGTTTATTCTTTCTTTTATATCTTTTTCTTTTATTATTTATTTTGATGCATGCATTTTTAATATATTAAGATAATTATTTTAGTAACATTGTAATAGCTTCAATTTATTTTGTCAAATTTTTGTAATTGAGATTTTAGGGGTGTTACAACAATGGCACATCACCTCCGATTTTGTTTCTGATAATTAGATGCTGATAAAAAGAGGATCAGTGTTTTTTTGCACTTGCATCCAAATTAGGCCCTAAAAAAAACAAGAAAAATATTGTGTATCAAAGATTTGTTCTTTACGGCTAGACACACGAAGAATACAAATAATTGGGCCACCATAAGATGGAAACATAGCAAAAACACACCGATTAAAAGAATGAAGAACTGGTGCGGAAAATGGGGGAACCCCCTTCTCGTAATTCCAGTATCTACTTGAGCTTACTCTTTTGATATTGAAAACCCAATCCTAACCCAAAAAATAAATAACATACAAAAAACATATAACAATTATTACTACCCCAAGATCAATTCATTATCAGGCATAAGAAGCGAACAATTTGAAAATGTTTATTTCTTATAACCCATTCATAGGATTGCAATTAAAATCAAATACCAAAACCTAAAATTCTTTGTAATCGCCTTTTTTGTGAAAGAGGGATAACTTAGAGTGCTTCCATTAAGCACCCAAGTAAAACATATGCATAAGGAAAAAATAACTCCTTGCTGCAAAACAACCCATCGACTCCCTCGGTACAGTCCTTTCATTGCCTGGATTCCAATCTACCTCTCCACAGACAAACACATCCCACATCCAACACCATATAAAAAAAAATCTATCGCATATTCAGACAATGAATTACGAAATTCAAAGTTAAAATCAAAGCTTTGAACCTTCAAACTTACAGGTGCATTGCCACCGTCCAACTCTCATGCGACTTGGTAATGGTGTAGGGTTTTCGGTACTTTCCGAAGAGACGGTAACCGGAGCTCATGTGGCCACGCTTCTTGTGGTTTTTCTGAAATCTCATTATCATTTGCAACGATGGTAGAGGAAGAGGATTTGGGTATGAAGAAATGAAGAAAAGAATTTTGGGGAGAAGAGAAAGGCTGTTGGCCTTTTAATAATTAGCCTAAAATTGAAACACGGTGAAATACGGTAAGGAAATGGCGGCCAAATAGGAGTCAATGGCATTTTCGTAAATAAATCACAAAAATCAAATTGAAATCAGCCGACCAAATTAGCGCTCTTATATATTGGTAATTATTACATATACAATGAAGGATTAGTTTTTCTAGAAAAATAATGTTAATAAGTACCGAATATAATATATGTTTCATACCAATTTCATGTGTAACTGGTACCAAAATTATATAGGATTCATACCAATTTTATGTGTAACTAGTACCAAAATTATATATATATCTCATACTAACTTCAAGTGTAATAAGTACCAAACTTGTATTGTTCTCATACCAATTTCATGTGTAATAAGTACTAAAATTATATAGGATCCATACTATTTTATGTATACTTAGTACCGAAATTGCATAGGTTTCATACCAATTTTATTTGTAACTAGTACCAAAATTGTATATGTTTCAGACCAATGCCACGTGTTACTAGTACCGAAATTGTAAAGATTTCATATCAATTTCATGGGTAATTAGCACCAAAATTTTATATGTTTCATACCAATTTCATGTGTAGTAAGTACCAAAATTTTATAGGTTCTGTACCAATTTTATGTATACTTAGTACCGAAGTTATATATGTTCCTTACCAATTTTATGTATAATTAGTATCAAAATTATATAGGTTTCATATCAAGTTAATGTGTAATAAGTACCAAAATTGTACAGGTTTCATACCAATTTTATGTCTACTTGGTACCGAAGTCGTTTAAGTTTCATACCAATTTTATATATACGTAATACCAAAATTGTATAGGTTTCATACCAACTTCACGTGTAATAAGTATCAAACAATATATGTTTCATACTAAGTTAAAGTGTAGCTAGTACCAAAATTGTATATGTTTTATACCAATTTCATATATAACTAGTACCAAAATTGTATATGCTTCATACCAACTTCACGTGTCTGAAAGCAATGCTATTTTAGTATTTTTAGGTGAATAGGGAGCTGCAACTAATGCAATTTATGGCTTGAGGACTGACACCAAACGTTCTCTTACACAGGGACTGATGTTCAAATTTAGTTTGGCTTTGGGGATTTATTCTGAATTTGCCCACTACTCGGTTATGATGTGTTTTCTCTAAGCATGATAGAGATCATAGCCAACATATTTTTCCTGTTTCTTTATGGATGGTTTTTGTTAAAGTAGAAACGAGTTGGAAATTTCATGGTTCATATCTACTGAAGTAAGTACAATGAAGAATGTTAAGAATTCATTGTATTCTTAACAAAGAAGAACATGAACTATTTATACACTTGCCTATGAATAATTAAGGCTATGCTATTAAACTAACTAAACACGCTTTAAAGCATAATACCTAAAATAGTTCTCAATAGTTCTTATTTTCGACAAGTGATATGATTTATGGTTTCAGTACAGGAGGCAAGTGAAAATAAATTGGAAAGTGTGTGAAGAGACTCAATCTCAGAATTGCTTCTCTCTCTTAGAATTAGTGATTTAAACCTTTTCAAGACAACTTTTAATTCATATGTTGGTGAGATATTTCTTCCAATTACTTGGATAATATCTTCTGGGGACCAATGCTGAAAGTTTAAGTACAAGACTACATGTGCTACTTAGACGATAGTTTGGTTGATGATCTCATTGCTACTGGCTGCCACCTATGTGGTTCGCCTTTGAATACCGGACTTGGGTATGAAAAGGGATCAAAGATTTTTGTTGTCCCGCTTTATTGCAACATGTAATTGAACTTTCGTTTTCTGACACAAGGTAAAACATGTTTCCTTTATATTGTGAGAGAAGTTGGGATCTAAACTTGTTGTAGGCACCATACAGACCTTTTTGCGTACAAATTATTTTTCGTATCACATGTTACATTCAACGTGATCTCTGAGTTTTCAAATAAATTTGGGTTCAACTGATTATTCTGTGTTTTTCCAGCAATTATATGTTTGGGGCGACTTTAAATACGCACGGTATCTAAACACCAAATTCTTGGATTCAGAACCATACAACTAACAAACTATATATGAGCTTGAATTGAGGTCCCACTACTGTTAGATTCTGAATCTTTGATCTAGAGCCGTGGCGTTTTCAGATGGCTCTAAAATATTGACATGTTTTTTTCTGTTTGCAGTAGGAGCAAGTACTTCAACTGAAAGGTGAAAGCCGATATGGGTTTTGGGGAGGGGCATTTAGGGTGCGAATAAAAGTGGGGTAAAATTCAAAATATTAGATTTTCAATGGGTTTAATTGACATCATTATGTTAATATTTAACAAACATGTAATGTTGTGGACTATTTTGGGGTAACTTATGAAACTATAGGGACTAAATCAGGTTGAAGAAAACAAAAGGAACTAAATCGGGTATTGGGGTAAACAATAAAGACCATATTATGTATTTCCCCATCAAATTAGGAATCCTTCTATGTACAATTATTCCAAAAAGTATTTTTTTATTAAAAAAATATTTAAACTTACAAATGTGGGTCTTGAAAAAAGAAAGAAAGAAATAAAGTTTCTTGTTTGAGTACACTTGTAAGGAGTTTCAGTGTTTTATTTTACTAGATGTGAAAATGGGAAGTTTCATCTGGATTCACAATTTATTAAGTGGACAGAAAAATAAAAGAATTTCCTTTTATTTCATTTAGAATATAAATTGAATCATTTGATGTGAGTTATTTGCAATCTGACAAATAAAAGGAAGAACGATCGTTAAGACTGCAAAAGAATTTGAAATTGAATTCGACCCGACTCGACCCGACCCGATCCGATGCATGGCTAATGAAATCATGAAATCCTTATGTGAAAGAGAGAGGCACTTATACGTAGCTCTCTAGATTATATTTCCTGTACATAATAAACCCCAAATTAAATTTAGTAAAATTATTTGGTTATGAATTCTTGAATCTTAACAAGATTTAGAAAAATCTTCTTGGGTTTAGTGAATCATGAGGTAGTTTATTAAAGATAGAATTGGAACTTTTGAAGAGAAATATAGTAAGTAAATTTTATTAATCACAATTAACGTAAGATTAATTTTAGACATCCGCACCCAACCCCAAAAACACCAAAAAAAAAAAAAAAACGAAAAGAAAAGAGAATAATTATTGCTTCAATGGACTAATTTGTTTCAATCAATTATTAATAATCACTTATCAAAAAAAATAAAAATTCTTCAAAATCCAGACCAAATAAACCTTGGATATCTTCCCCAAAAACCCATAGAAAAACAAACAACAAATAAAAAAATGATAATGAGAAGAAAAAATGGGTGTCCAAAGAAAAATCGACGAGAAAACATTATTAGTGTTATAAAATATTATTGTTGAGCACTATGTAAAAGAAAACTGCAAGATCAATACAGAGAGAAGATAAAATTCTTCTTTCTATTATCCAAATAACATGACTTGCTACAAAGTGCTTGATATATATAACACCAAGAAAGTTAAAACATCAAGTGTTACAAGTCACTTAAAGTGACTTAATGTCCTAAAGAGTTAAAAGACACTTAATGGTCTTAATACACTTAAATTGTTTAAGGCACTTCAAAATTTATGATTCTTTATTGGACATTCATATACAACGTTTTTATAATACTACCCATTGGATGTTCATCATTAATGAAATATGTCTCATTAAAAAACTTGGGGGGAAAGTACATATCCATATGAAGTTTGCGAGCATGAGACACTGCCCTGTCAAATTGATCACGCTCCTCCTAATATTGGCAAGTGATCCTTGAGTTTACATATTCCAATGTTGTGAGTCTCCTTTTTGAACGGTGTGGTTAACAATGCTTTAGTGAATAAATATGCAAAGTTATTATTTGACAGTATCTGACGAACATCAATATCATCATTCTTATGTAGCTCGTGAGTGTAGAAAAAATTTTGTGATATATGTTTCGTTCTGTCACCTTTGGTGTATTCTTTTGCGATGTTAACCCAGACGTTTATCTAATATGTTTAATCATTGACCTCAACCATATTCATTCACGACTTGCTTCATGCAATGTCAAAATTTCTGAATGATTGAGGAAGTAGCTGGTAATATATGTTTTACTGAATGCCATGATATTGCAGCACCATCACAAGTAAATACATACCCACTTTGAGATCTTCATTTATGTGGGTCAGAAAGAATCAGCATCAGCATAACCTACTAATTGAGGTTATGAATTATTTGAGTAAAGCAAACCAATATCAGTTGTTCCGCTGAAGATATCGTAATATATGTCTTATGTCGTTCCGATGCCTTTGTTAGTGTGGAGTTATATCTTGCCGATAAATTGATTGAAAATTCTATATTGGGTCTAGTACAATTTGCAAGATACATTAAAGCTCCGATGACATTAAGATAACGTGCTTCTCGACCTAACAATTCTTCATTTTCTTCCCGAATGAGGAAATGATCTTTCTTTATATCCACTTATCCAGTGAACGAACAACCATAAGGCTACTCAATGGATACGCTTTATCCATATAAAAGCCTTAAGCATCTAATCTGCATATGTTGATTGATGAATAAAGATTTCATTTGGTAAATGTTCGATACGCAAGCCAAGACAAAATTTCGTCTTACCAAGGTTTTTCATCTTAAATTCTTTCACAAATAATTAGCGGTCTTTGCGAGCTCTTTGGGAGTCTCCGTAAGATTTAGGTTGTCCACATATACTGCAATAATGGTAAATCCACTTTCTAATCTTTTGATGAAAAACATGGACAAATTAAATTATTTATATATCTTTCTTTAACAAGATATTCACTAGACGGTTATACCACATTCTTCCAGATTGTTGTAATTCGTACAATGATCGTTGTAACTTAATAAAAAATAACCCATAAGACCTCTTGTTATATGATTCAGGCATTTTGAATCTTTTATGGAATTTCATATAAATGTCATTATTCAATGACCCATATAGATATGCAGTAACAACATCCATAAGGAGCATACCGAATCTTTCTATGACCGCTAAACAGATCAAGTACGTCAACGTGATTGTATCGATTACAGGGTAATATGTTTCTTCATAATAAATTCCAGGTCTCTGTGAAAAATTTTACGCAATAAGACGTAACTTATATATCACAATTTCATTTTTTTCATTGCGTTTCCGAACAAACGCTCATTTGTATCAAATGGGTTTTACATCTTTAGGTGTTTGGACTACCGGTCCAAATACTTTATGGTTTTTCTAAAGATTTTAATTTAGCTAGAATAACATATTTCCATTTTGGCCAATCATTTCTGTTTCGATGTTCTGCAACAAATATTTGTTCGGGATTGTCATGTACAATATCTAGTGCGACCTTATAAATGAAAACAAAATCCATTATAACTTTCTTGTTATCTCAGTTTTCACTTGTGATAAAATAATTAAAAGAAATCTCTTTAGATGTATATTTTTCTCATGTCTTCGGGAGCATTTGGTTCATCAACTTTAGACTGATAAGTCATATACTCCTTAGCACTATCTTGCTTTGAAACTATTTTCTCTTCAGGACATCAGTTGTCCTTAGGGGACATCAACCCCTGCAGGTGTGTTTACAGCCGATATATGAGATTATGTTACTTTTTGTATATCAGTAAATGCATTTGCCAACTGATTCACAATATTTTGTAAATGGATTATCATTCTCACTTTTTGCTCACATTGATTTGTGCGAGGATCAGGATGTGACAAAGATGGCATACCATGTGATTCTACACCATTCAACAGGAAGTAACGATTTTTCTCCCCCTAACGGCAGGAAAACTGTCTCATCAAAATGACTATCTGCAAACCTTACTTTAAACAAATTGCATGTTAAGGGCTCAATGTATTTAATTATAGGTGGGGATCAAAACCAACATGAATCTCATGACGTCTTTGGGGACCCATCTTTGTTTCTTGAGATGGAGAAATGAGAACGTAAACATCACAACCAAAAAATTGTAAGTGAATACCAAGCTGCTTGCCAAAAACAAGTTGCAACGATGAATATTGATTAAATAAAATTGGTCTAATACGGACCAATGAGGCAACATGTAATATTGCATGTCCCCAAATAGAGTGGGTAAATTTGCCTTTCGAATTAAAGGTTTGGCAATTAGTTGCAGCCTCTTAATAAAAGACTCTACAAGCCCATTTTGAGCATGTATAGATGCAACTGAATATTCAACATCAATAGCAATTGACCTGCAATAATCATTAAATGATTGAAATGTAATTCACCAGCATTGTCGAGATGAATAGTCTTGATTCGATAATTAGGGAATTGTGCCCTCAATCTTATAATATGGGCAATAAGTTTGGCAAAAACAATTGTGCGCCTTGAGAATAGACTTAAATAGGGATCATCTTGATGATGCGTCTATAAGAACCATAAAAATAATGAAATGGTCCACAAGGTGGATCAGCTGGTCTACAATATATCCCCTTGAATTCTTTGCAAGAATATAGGGGTCTCACTATTAATTTTCATTGAAGATGGTCTTATAATGTATTTCTCCTACGAACAGGCAACACATACGCATTCATTAGGTAAAATAATCTTTTTGCTTCTGTAGAGGGTGATATCACAGATCAACCGCAAACAAACATACATTGTCAAAGTTTTAATATAGTGATGTAATACGAATGTCGAACCAAATACTAGCTTGTAAGTACCAAATAAAATTAGTTAAAATATATTTAACCTACAAGAATTGAAATTTAACAACTAGAATAAGAAATAAACCAAGAATTCAAATCCCAAGCAACAAGTGACCGTGAGAGTAGAACTTCAGTAGAGAAAGTTTATCAATACTTCGGTTTGCCTGTGTGATCCCCTAAAATCCTTTTACTAGCATTGATTGATCTTTCATATAAGTCTAAGGTGACGAATACCTACCTCATTCAATATACTCTAGTCAAACTATATTAAAAATAATATTAAATTGTAGTAAGCTACTCTCCTGTACTTATTAACAATCAATATTGCATTAAATTCTGTGAAAACTTCTAGCCATCGATTGGGTGATCTATTGATATCACATGTATATTGGAGATATCGAATAATATGCTCCCTTCGGAGAGAGTGAAGAACGACAAGGAATATCTGTATCCATATAGAATAAGTGGAGCTATGAAAGGGGCGTAAGCGGGTATGAGGGTTCGATTGGTCGTTCGCCTCTAGTGTGGTGACGAATCTAAGGCCCATCTCATCTCTGGATCTCAATTTGTAATCTCATCTCTCGATCTCATTTTGAAATCCACGACATGATTTACTCTACCAGCTCCAATCTTTTAGCATCCGGAAAATCATTCATATATTCATATTTGAGATTACTACACACTACAACAGTTCGAAAGAGTCTATTCGGAATTCTGCTTCAATACGAACAAAGGTGATTGTGCATTATACATTGGAATTCACTTGTTCAGGAGTCCAGGAGCTTATAGTCGGACAAATTTGAGTTTACGGGTACATGGCTTGCTGTGGCATCGTCCATAATCATTTCCAGTTTCTTATTGTGATTTTACAGTTTATAAATTGTTGTTGTAAGTTTATTGTTTCTGTATTTTCATTATAATTTATTTACTATCATTATTGTTTATACTGATTCGATTCGTCAATTTACATAAGCAGTTCCAACATCTTTTGCAAGGCAAAGAAATGATGATTACATTAGACCCTAAATGGTCCGATTTCTCTGAAACTCAGCGTATAATGGGAGCTTTGTGAACAAGATTTGTTTTCTTGGGTATATGTACCATCACTTTACTTTGAAATGGTTTTAACTATGGATGGTTGTTCTTTGTTATAACCAAATTTGAAATCACGAGTAATTCATGGAAATTGAAAAGCTGAACTTATTTATTTTAAACATTACCCGAAAAATTCAATAATTTTATAATCTGTAATACATGATAAGTCCCCCTTTTTTCCCCATTAACACAGCTTGTTTTGTCTCCTCCAATCGAAAACCTGATTCTAGTGTGGGTTTGAAAATTTAAAAATATATACACAAGCAAAATATTTTCATGAAAACCTATCTATATGGGCATTGTTTTTCCCCTGTACAAATTTGGGTACTGATAAAAGAGATTATACAGATAATTATCAAGATGGATATGAACAAATCAAATTATTGGGTATGCATGAAGAATTCCTCCAGGCCCTGGAATGCATTTTAAGTATCTCTCTAATCCTCTCTTTTATTCTGATTCCACAATCAACCTGAAGAACCAGGCACAATTTCGCCACAGCCCCAATCTGTAACATCTCCAGCAGAACTCCCGGAGTGGCCGAAAATCTCGAAATGGAATATAAAATCTTTACAGCCTTTTCACTTGCCACCTGAGAAACCTTAAGAATTTTTTTCGAAACAATGGCTAGTCCAGCGCTGTGATTCAGTAGCTCGGCTCTCCCTTCCGCACACTGACACAGCAAATCCAACAAAACCAACATCATTTCACAGGCCCTTTTATCCGGATAATCGAGTAAAAGATCGATTAAGATATTCACTGCTCCGGCTTCCACAGCTTTAATTCTGTTCCTCCCCCATTGACAGACGTCGATCAGTACTTTGAGTGTGGCTTTTGTAGCATTTTGTGAGATTTCATCTTTCAATATTTGTGTGCATTGGAAAAAGAATTCGGGATCTATGTTTACGATCATTTGAGCTGGATCAGCTACTTCAAGAATTGATTTTAGTAACATGACAGCATAAGCCCGAGATTCGTAGCTCCCCCATTGCATAATCTTGGTCAAAGATTCGACGAATTCTTGATCGATGATTGATTTCAAGCCTGATTCTGATAACTGGAGACTGTAAAGAATGCTTAAAGCCTCCTCACAGGCTCGTTTCGATTCCGATTCCAAATCAAAGGTTTTCTGGACTATCAAGAACGCCAAAAACTCAGCTGTTCCCACAATTTCCATGCATCTTTTATTGGTTTGGTTCTGAGAAGAGATGGATTTAAGTCTTTTCAGGCAATTCATCTGCATTTGTGGAGACTTGGCATCGTTTAGAAGCTTCAAAAGCTGTGATTTGCTGATTGGCGCTTTCGGAGTTGGCAGCCTTTCGACGCCATGGGAGGTGTGGAGTACGCACCAGGATTGGATAAGGCGCCGGAGAGTGATGTTTGGGATCAACTCCGTGTCCAAAAGAAGCTGTTTTGTGACCGGACATGTATTGTTTTTCAGAGAAAAAATCCATTTTTCGATGCTGTCCCTATCATATGTTATCCCAGTCGAGATCGTCACCGGATCTTTCATGATGCCTAGAGAAATGGGGCAGAGAAAATATGGAGGAATCTCCACTTCCGCCATCGATTTGAGGCTTGAAAACTTGAAAACTTTCAAGAAAATGATGAAGTGTGAAGGAAAAAAACGATGAATTTATTGTTTATTTGTCGAATATTGATGAATGGATTTGGTTATATATATGCATCAAGATAAGGTCGATTCGAGAATGTCAAAAGGTCAAAAACACGCAGTTGTGGCTATCTTTATGTGTTGAGTGTGTGTTTGAAAAATGAAGACATGGAAGGGAAATTAGGTTTTTAAATCAAAATTTATTTAAATTTTTGGGATTGGAACAAAGACTTTTCTAAGATGCAAAGTCCAATTTATGTGTGGCTCTATGCATTTTTGCGGGCTAAGTTTACAATTTGTTATTTACACTTTGCCAGCTTATCTTTACTCTCTCATGACCTCATAAGGGAGGATATCGGAATAATCTAAAAAATGCTTTGAATTTTTTTTTGAAAATATGAAACTCACATTTCCTTAATTTTTTGGAGGTGGGGGTAACCCTTGCATCGACCCTCCCGACCTCATACATGGTGGATATATTCCTAAAATGTTAGCATGCATGAGCTTCGAGTTTAGTTGGTAAAAACTCATTTATTTGTGTTCGAGTCCCGTAATATAAGGAAAAATATTTAGCTATTTTTCCTATCAAAAAAAAGATAAGCATTTATTATCGACCAAACGCTTCGTCACTTATAATATTAATTTTTAAATCTTTTATTTCACGTAGACAAATCATAGAATTTATTAAACACGCGTTATACACAACATTCACATATCCAATGGTTTAGGCACAAAATGAGATCCATTTATTTAATGAATTACCAGTGTTGTTGAGTTTGGGTAATAAAAAAGACGGACATAAATTATAAATAACAATAACAATTAATCCTTCAATCTCAATAAATTAGGAAAGACTATATGAACGATAGATATAATCAAGTTGGGTCCGACACGAGCATCAGTCATCTCTAAGCGCTTCTATCGTTCAGAATATCCTCTTTAATCCCCTTTAACTTTAAGTATTTGCGTATAATTTCAAGTCATGTATTCTTCGATCGTCCTCTTGCCCTCGTGAATGATCGAAATCTATGGAATCCACTCGGTACACATGTGTATTGTCGAGCCTATATCGTATGTGACCAAACAAATGTAAGCGATTTTCTTGCATCTTCTATTCTATATAAGGTACACCTACTTCAGGTCGAAGATGACATAAATTATATATAACAAAAAATAAATTGATTCAATTATAAAACCTGCATGCTATCTTTTATTATATTAATTAAATATTCGCCATGAATTAATATTATTATATATATGAACCGAATTGTATTTTTCGTTAAAGAAAATATAAAATAAAAATGTGTTTGTGATGCATCCGCGTGTGGCCGACAAACTATAAACAAATAATTAATAACAAATGCATTCATTATTATATTAATAATAAATATACTTCACAATAATAATTTGCTGGTGGATTTGACCATTCCTGGTCAAACATGTCTGGCGGTTAGCTGCCCGCACGCACCCAGATTATACACTTGGAAATTCGAATCTGTCTTAATGTGCCGCGGAAACACTTGTATATATCCAGATGATATTTATATATCAACTTCATATTAAATAAAAAATATATTAATTATTTTAAACTAATTATATTTAGTCGATCAACAAAATATGAACAAACCAGATTTATACAAGTATTTTCCATCCTAAGAATAGATTCAACAATCTCAATTGTTTTGGGTTATAAGATTCATAGGTATTTATATGGAATACTTTTTGGCTACCTACTCACATAGATAATATCTCAATTGTCAGATCAATGACCCAAATTTATTAATATATTGGGTCACACATAAAAAATGAAGTATTGATAAATATGTGCCATTAGGGTTGAGTCCCACATAAAATGAGATATTGATGGACCCGAATCATTAATCTAACACTTGGTGTATTACCCCTCTCACGACCCCAAATGAATTGGCTAGTTGAAACCCGGGATCGAAGTTCCTCTTAGAAACAGCCCTAACGCTATTAGGATGATGGTTTGTTTCTTGCTTACTTTTTATTAGATTTATGAGTCGGGAAATAAAAATATATTAAATTTAAAATATTTATTTAATATGAATTTTAAAGTAATTATTTTTAATAGGTCCAAAGTGCTTTTTTTTTTCAAGAAAAATTCTAAAGCAATTTTATTTGCATACTTGTGGGTCCATCTAGTGTTTTGAAAATCGGACCTGATTGGTCGATCCAACTGCTTTAATCGGTAACCAATGATTGATCCGGTCCGATTGACCCTATAAAACCACCATGCTAAAAATCGGTGGGAACCGGATTGAATATGTCAAAAAGCGGTTCAACAAGTGATCCGGTCCATCGTTTGAACCAGTAGTTCTTCATTTTTCTTTCCTTTTTAAAAATTTTAATTTTTTTTTATTTTTGTTAAAATTATAAATCAAATTTTTAGAACAAAAATATATTATATATAATTATTGTTATTGAATAATTACGAAATAAAATTTTATGTATATATCAAAAAATCCATATAATTTCATAAAAGTGTCTTGTATATTAAATATAAATATGTTTAGTTTCTCGTAAATTATAAAAATGTGAATCATTTAATAATTTTTAAAAAAAATTCTTATTATTTTTGGAATATTGTTTGTTTTTTATTGATTGTGATTTTTGAGATGTCTTATTATTTTTCTTTTATGTCTGACATTTTGGTTGATCTGGTTTTTTAAGTCTAACATGTAATGTTGGTGTAATGATATATATTTTTTATTGTGAACAACTTGAAAATATAGTAAATACATTATATATGTATTTTACAAAAATTAAAATATTATATAACGCTGATATCATCACTAGTTGAATAAGTGGTTCAATCGATCTAACCGATCGAACCTGTAACCAGTAAGAGCACCAATTTCATATTCGATCCGATTTTGTAAACATTGGGTCCATCATGCCACGTTAAAAACAAATGCATCGAATATCCAAATAATGGAGTAAAAATCATGGTATCGACCGACGACCGTATCAAATTGCTTAAATTTAGATTATTTATATTTATTTTAATTTTTTTGTTAGATGATTAAATATTTGTTGCTCATCCAAATTGCGATATTTGAGAAATACTGTATGGAATATTAATAATTTTTTCAGTAATCATTATAATCCCGGAGATTCGAACACAAAACATTCGGATTATTATTATAATCGATGACATTCGGATTATTATTATAATCGATGTCAGATGAGCTAAAAACAAACGGCATAATTAATTATTATTTTTAGTACAACTATATGGGTGGAGGGAAATGTACTATTTGGATTCGGAATCAGACCTCTCCCTCAGAGGATTATGCCAGAAAGCTAATGTCTCTTGGCTTATGATTAAATTTATTTATTTGTGACAAGTCACGTGTTAATTTGAGATATATTCCTGGTCGACCGATGGCGCGTACACATCACACGCGGACACAGCCAGTTGGCACCGCCCCCGCAATCAAATTTTCCTTAACCGCTAAGTATTGAAATTTGCTAAATAGGGGGAAGGGTTCCACCTGCGTCTTGAATAAGCAAATCCTAGATTTCGTCTAACTCGTCCAAAGGATTCAACAAAGAAAAGCAAGGATAAAAATGGGGCTTTTCTCCAATAGGTAAATTTCAATAATCATTTTTGGATTTTTTTGACGTTTATTGAGTTCTTCTTTTACTGGATTCAGTTAGCTGTATGTCTGTTTTGTTTTTTAATTGGTGTGTTTGGATAAAAACGGGCAGGGTTGACAGGAGCAGCCTCAAACCAGGCGATCACATATATTCGTGGCGCGCAGCATATGTTTATGCTCACCATGGTCAGTTTTTTTATGATCTTTTGTTTTTCTTTTTGTTTTAATTTTTTCATTTGTTGGATGATGCCGATACTTTATACTTTTGATACTCAGAGATGTCTTTGGTTACTTATCTTTACAATTTTCCAAAATTTAATGGTCCTTATCGTCAAAATACTGTAAACTTTCGTCAAAAATTTAATAGCCCTCCCAAAAAATTGTCGAGAGATCTATATTTTTTACCCCTAATTGTTAACTTCAAGAAAGTTTCAGTGCCCAATGTTTACCTCAACTTATTAAATTTGAGCAATTGTGATTTCTAGTATCAATTTGTCGATCAAAATTCTAATGGCCACGCTATTTTTGTTGCATATGTATGTCTCTTTCGTCTGAATTTTGGCCTGTTTATAATCAATTTAGCTTTAAACTTTTGACATAATAATTTTAACTCAAGTGTCATACGGATTTGGATTTGTTTTTGTTTTTGTTTTTTTGCTTTTTCTTCATACTTCTCACCACAAATCATGGATCCAAGCATTGTGTTAGACTTTCAAATCGTGAAAAAAGAGCTTGAATCTAAGAGCCTGTTCTGATATAAAAATGCTTTTTTTAAGAAAGCGCTTTTACCTAAGGTGTCTTTGGACAGGTGAAAAAAAGCCCTTGAAATACTTCTTTATCCCAACCGAAGTTGTGTGGAATAAAGTAATTGAAATTAACATCAAGCAAACCCTGCAAATCCATAGAGACAGAGTGAGGGTAAGCTAGGGGGTAAAGTGGAACAATTTCTTTATTCAGAGGGCAAAATAGTAACAGTTAGAACAAGTATAATAAAATTCGAACTTTTTTTTTTGTCGGGGGATCACCCCCTTTTTGCTCCTGCTGGGTCAAACCCTGGTCCTGTTTGTCATATCTTGCTTATCCTAAATGGCATAATTGCTCGAAAGTGGGGGGGGCTTGCCATCTGACCTACTTTTATCCTTAAAATTCGAGCTAGTGGCGGATTACCCCCTGTGGTTTTGAGCATTAGGAAAATTACGCCCATTGAAAATAGGCATTTTACCCCTTTGTGGTTTTGAAAATAAGCAGATTACCCCCATGTGGTTTGAAAATAAGCATTTTACCGCCATGTGGTTTTGATTATAGGTGTTTTATCCCCTTGTGGTTTGTGAATAGGTATAAACAGTAGATGCCATTTTTTGCAAACCATAGGAGGTAAAATGCCTATATTCAAAACTATATGGGGGTAAAATGCCTATTTTCAAACCACAGTTGGGTAATCTGCCAATTTTCAAGACCACATGGATGTAATCCTCCACTAGCTCTTAAACTTCCGTTGCTTGGTGAGCAATCTCCTAATAGTTGATAGATCGTATGTTCTAATCAACGGGTATTCTCAATCGGTGTTAGCTCCCTATGAGTTGCTATAGTACGTCGCTACCTCCCGACTAGGGATGTAGTCACTTAAAGCATCTCATTGTTCATAGATGTTTATAGTTAGTTATTATACCTAGTATTCTCAATCGCCAACTGAACCTGCACTCGGAAATAGTGATGCTTGAAAGGCATGACTCACTAAGTATAATATGATAACTGAATGGTTAGAGATACTGCAAGCAAAGATCATATAGCATAATTAACAGTAAGTTGAATTAGCAACAACCGTCCCTGTGTGTTTAATTTCGACATCTGATTTATGTACATCAAATATTGCGCTAAACTGAATTTTGACTCTACGTAAAGAGATTCATGGATTTACAGGATTCTAAATGCCCATTAGTATAATTTATTTCCTAAGATTTTCATGTTAGATGGCTTTTACGAGTTAACTAAAGCATGTCCGTAAATTTTGGAAGTGGATGTAGCTTAAATTGGCGCTGAAGGGAAAACTTGCTCTCTGTCAAACTGGGTGAACACATACAAGTTTAAAACGATTGGGTTACCTTCGCCTTATCTTTACTTAGTCATATTTTGAAGTGATGCAGCCACTATGCTTTTGTTTTACCTTCGCCTACATTTACTTAGTCATATTTTGAAGTGATGCAGCCACTATGCTTTTGTTTTATCTCCTTATCTTCTGGTTTATTGGTTTACTGTATCCGTTTATATAGGCTCCTTTGCTTTTTCCCAGCCTCAATATGCATATAGTTTTAGCGAAATTTAAACTCTGAGCCAGCTACGCATGTCCTTTAACACGAAAACGCTTTCACCGCTGCAAAGCAAACAGATTGCTTTTAAATGTTGCCTGGTGAATTATCAACCCTTCTTTATCATCACTCGTACTTCTGGTGGATGAAACCAAGTTTTCATCACCCATCAGTGCATGCAAACACATATCATTCCTTTGTTTGGATCAATTATTTGGAGATTTCAGTCTTTCTTTTTCAAATTTGGACGATGTTCCAAGTATCTACGGGTCAAAAGAGTTCCTGCTTCTAGTCTATTTTACTTTTTACTAAAGAAAGCAATTTTGCTAATTTTTTTTTCTTTCCCCCCTAAGAATCAACATGGACAGATTAATCGTCGAGCTGGTATCATATATGTGAAGGCAACAGAGGAAAGATGTAAAATAAATCCTCTCTTTTGGACAAAACTAATGGGCGCTTTGAATGTTTCAAATTTTTATTTGAATACCAACATGCAATGGCTTTAGAATTCATAGCTCATCAGTGCCAGCAGATGAGTCGAGTGTAAATAGTTAAGAAGAAGTCTACACATTTGAAAATGACAATAAATGTTGCCACAAAAAAAATGACAATAAATGTCTTACTATCGTGGCATCATGATAATCTCTTGAATTTTACTAAAACTAACATCCCATCTCTTCTAATTGTGTCTTGTACCATCGTTGAAGGTTAATTTTGTCTGTGTTCTTCCAATCAAATATCTTTCATTATTATTGTGCTTGCTAATATGTATGTATGTCTCAGGAATCTATGTTGGGGACAATAAAGTCATACACTTTACCAGGCGAGGCCAAGAAGTTGGAACCGGAACAGTGTTAGATCTCCTCTTAGTAAGCTCTGGACCAGCTCGGTCTCATGTGCCATGTCCCACCTGTGTCCACGTAGAAGAGGGTCATGGGGTGGTATCCTCGTGTTTGAACTGCTTCCTAGCTGGTGGCGTTCTTTACCGCTTTGAATACTCTGTCAACCCCGCACTCTTTCTTGCAAAAGCACGCGGAGGAACATGCACCCTCGCCGGCTCTGACGAAGATGATGATGTGGTTCATCGAGCGAAGTATGTTCTTGACAATGGGTTTGGGTGCTACAACGTATTCAAGAACAACTGTGAAGACTTTGCCATTTACTGCAAGACAGGATTGCTCGTGCTGGATCATAGCACGATGGGCCAAAGTGGACAAGCAGTGTCTATTATAGGCGGCCCCCTTGCTGCTGTCTTGTGTACACCACTGACTCTTGTGACAACTAATATTTACGGGATGGCAGCAACTGCTGTTGGCGTTTATTGTGCTAGCCGTTACGCAGCTGACATTGGCATGAGAAGGGATGTCGTTAAAGTCTCAGCTGAGGATCTTACGGCGAGGATAGCAGCAAGTGTGCTTCAGATACTGGAACCAAGTCTCCCGACTGTACCTGCACCACCTGCAAATTAGCATTTCTTTTTGTACTTTCTGCGAAGAAAAAAAATAATAATAATAATCGAATGTGTCGTGTGCTGGGATGGAGCTAGAGGGACGGAGTTAGAGGGAAGTTAAGGTGGGCTTGGAATATATATATTTTTATGTACACGTACCTATATATATATACATATGCAGAGCTAGGGAATGGGCATGGCCCACCCCCTAGCTCCACCACTGGTCGTGTGATCATTTTTTATCCCAGAAGGCAGCTTGCTGCTTGATGTAATTTGTTACCACGATGAATTGTGTGTGAAACGTTTGATTCATGGTTGTAGTCTGTACAGAGTCGTTGTGTTTGGAAATTTCTGTAGGATTGGTGAAATTGCATTAATGAGCAACCAACTCTTCCTTGGCTGTGTTACTTCACTCCAACAGTGTAACAAAATTGATCATAGAAGGCCACACGCTCTATCTGATAATTTGAGCAAGGTACTCTTACTCAATCGAGTCCGATTGCCCAAAGCTAGTCAGGGCAAAAAAGTGAAGAGCAGTGCAAAGCTTCATTTGATTTTGTGCAACACTACACTATATTATTATTACTACTATTTTTAAATAATTGAAAGCAACTAAATTGCAAATTCTTACAAAAAATTACATGAGTATGTTATCTCAGTAACAAAACTTGCATGCAGTTTTTTTTATTTTTTCACAAAATTACAAGACATTTTTGTTTACTGTTTTGTTCTATATTTTGTAGTAGTCCATTTAAATTTTCACCCTTCCACTTTCCACTAAATATAGAAAACAGTAAAACACAACTATTACTATTAATTTTAAAATTTGTAGTATAAAATTTATTTTGTAAAACTAAATTTAGCTAGGCATATTAAAATAAAATCTTTATAAGATTATTTAATAAAGTTTAACTTATTTAGAAGTAATGAAATAATTTTTTATTTATATGGTATGTAATTTACAAGAGTTAAAAATGAATCGAGCTAAACTTTATTTCTAGTAATAGGCCATTGTCGGGTCTATATCAATAGCTTCTCAAGGATTCAAATAACTGAATCGAGCTAAATTTTTTATGATTAAATTTTTGTTCTGTTCTTCGAGTTCCATCTCCATTTTACACATCAAGAAACAAGTTTGCTTATATTTTTTTTTATCAGTAAATATAAATTTCATTGATTCATACATCTTACAAATAAGAAGTTGAAAACTACAAATTATCCCTAAGATAAATTTCGCTAGGAAATAATTTGAACATCAATCGAAAAACCAACAGTTTAATGCGTGAAAATACAGTGTCGACGTCATCTCGATTGCCATCAAATTTCAAGGCATTTCTTTCAGTCCAAATGTGAAACTGTAGCCGCAAAAGCCATCCCTCGAGCTTTTAAGATGCATGTATTACCATGATATTCTTTCTTGAAACGCTTCAAAGCACTCTTGACAGTAGTCATAGAATATGTAATATTCAACCATGTGCGCACCTTACTCCAAAGTTCCGAACTGTAAGCACAAGAGAAGAACAAGTGGTTTACACATTCCACTTGTGAACTGCAAAAGACGCAAGTCTTGTCTTGGACAAAAGGTAGCCGATCTACCGTTGCAAGTCTGTTTTGAGCACATAACCAAAGAATGAACGAATGCTTTGGTAGAACGTAGGGCTTCCAAATGATGCCAGACCAAGGCAATTTAGCCTTAGAGGGCGGAAAGAACCTGTAAGCCTTGGATGATCCTGTAAACAACCAAGATGCAATGGTATGACCAACTTATGAGACACCACCAGATTTAATAATCATCTCATCTTTGATTTGCATTATGCGTTGTTAGCATAAATGCCCAACAAGCAAAAATATTGGCCCGATGGGCTTTATGAACCTTAGTCGAATAAGCTAACTCATTACCACTATAAATATAATATTCTCTCTAGGGTTACACAACAACAATTCAGTACACTCCATCTCATAGAAAAGTCATCACCACATTATCACTGGTGATGGGCTTGAAGATCTGGTCAGGTTGGTTGGACTCGAGGGTCACTGCTATCAAATTCAGGCCGTTGAATGGTAATCCTTTTTCGTGCATTATATTTTGATATTTGCATGTTAATATATGAATAAGGTGCGATCGTCCGTCCCCGGGTCTAGATCTGTTAATGTTTAGTTTGCGTTGTGTTTGGATCTGACATCGGGGGACGGAAACCCAACAGTGGTATTAGAGTCAGGTTGCGCTTTGATTCATGTAATATGATAATTAATTTTTATTAGATCGTTTCCACATAGTACTAATCGTGTTTGGATTTTTGAAAATCTGGAATCCGGAAAAATATAGAAAATAGATTAAAAGGAGTTTTAATCGAGATCCAAAAATGGACCATCCCGGAAACTGTTTCCGACCATCACTGATCGACCGCCAATAGGGCAGTGGATGGATGATTACGGACCTTGATCAATGTGTTTAGGTGGATGTTTAGGTTTTTATTGTTTCATTATATTTGTGATTTTTGGTTATCGGGCCTGCGAGCCTGCTCCCTCTATTTCCAGAATGTATCCCTATTATCTTGCTTGCACGATTTAAATGTAAAATTATTAGAATTAGTGAGAGATCAAAATTGAAGTTGGAGCATCAAGAATCAAGACTTGTATAATGGAAACAAAAATGTAATAGGATTGTATTGCATACCTGCATCACCTTAGACAGACATGTGATCCATGTTTGGCTCACGTGGATCAATTAGGAAAAGGATGTAATCATCCATATTTATTTTTATTATGCATGTGATGTATGATAAATGTTTGTGTGTATGTTTTATTAGTACAATTTATGTTGCATAAATAAAACATAGTTGCATGAATTCGGCAAACAAACAAACACGCACTTGATGAGATTTTAAAATTATTAAATCCCTCTTTTGAATATGATTCAAAACTTTTAATATCAAACTGAAAATGGGAGCTCAAATGGGTTTGTTGCTTCCTGTCTTCCATCAACAGTTAAGCCATGAGATGCTACTTGTGCCATGATGTCTTGTCTCACCCTCGTGGGGGGCATCTGGTATGGGAAAGCAGTGTGTTTAACTGCCACTTAATTATGGATAAGGTTCTGTTAACCTTTAAGATTGCTCACCCTCGTGGGGTCTTATTGGAAGACATTACCATCCGTGGATGTGTTAGTTTGACGTGAGATGACATAATTGGCCTGCCTCCGTAGGGTTATGCCAATCACGAGACGAACATCTTGGGGGTTGCATATGATGCAATAGTGAGCTACCTTTAGTATCATAAGGTCGGCTCGACCCTCGCCCGGGATATCATGAGCTAGTTGGACTCCAAGACCACTAAGAAAATATGATTTTCCGTTCATTTGTCATGAGGGTGATGGATTCGAAAAAATTTAGTGGGAACATTCAATAACGAAATTCTATAGTTTTTGAATTAATTAATAATCAAACGGTTTGCATATATTTTCTGATTATTATCAGTATTGTGATTGCCGTATCCGATTACATCAAGTCTCGATATAAACAAATTAACCACCAAATTATTATGATTGACTATTAATTTTAAAATAGTGCTTGCTTCTACAAAGTTACTATATACCCTTCGTGGGAGCCTCCTGCTGAAATCTCTCGGCTCGTCTCATGAAGAGATCGCCACACTTGAGATGTGCTGGGACGATGATCTCTCGGCTAAGTGCTATTGATAGCATCAATGAGTTTCAACACAGATATGAGAAACTCGCTCACATTGTTGATATTTTCCAACACCTACAAATGTTGTTTGGTGAACGGACGCGATTACTGAGACTCGCGATGTGATATCCCTGAAATGATTAATTGCAATCTGGTGCATTAATTAAGTTTATATGATTAATTATGATGGTAATTAATTATGTGTTGGAATTATTATGTGGAAATGCTTAGTCACGTGTTAGAGTGACCCGGGATAGCATTTCAGGGTGCATGTAGGGTATGTTGGGAATTATGTTTGGAAGCATGATTTATTTGCCTTGGTTAGCAATTAATTAGAAATCATGTGTTTAATTGATATTTCGGTGCATTTGGTTTAATGCTTTGGAAAATATCATGTTGGGGTGTTTTATACACCATGATTTGTGGATTGCATTTTAATTAAACTCAACACTTTTATTCCCCAACCCCACCCCATCCACTCTCACTTTACCTTTACCAAACAACACCCAAACTCTTCCCCTTTCTCTCCATTTTCGAGTTCCAGCTTTGGGGTGAAGAGAAACCTTTCAAAAATCTTGATTTGTGGAGTATATTGGGTGATTTGAGGTCCCCAAGAGGTATGGATACCTCATGGTTAATTTTGTTGTGTTTTGTTTAAGTTTGGTATGATTTTGAAGGGTTTTGAAATGGGTTTGTGTTGGGTTGTTGTGGGTTTGGTTATATATTGGATTTATACTTGTTTTGAAGTATATTTTGGTGGTTTATGTTGCATTTGATGTTGTTGGTTTGTTGGGTTAAGTGTTGGTATGGATTGGAAGGTTTTTGGGAGCAAAAATGGTGAAAATCGCATGTCTGTGCGAGGCGATCGATCGCCTGAAAAGTGGCGACCGATCGCCATGGGACAGTAGCATTTTTGCGGGTTAGGCGATCGATCGCCTAAAATGAGGCGACCGATCGTCGAGAGGCAGTAGCCAAATCAAAGGATAGGCGATCGATCGCCATGTTTGAGGCGACCGATCGCCGCGATGAAAATTTTGAGGCGATCGATCGCCTGGGTGAAGCGATCGATCGCCGCCAGTGGATTTTTGGAAAATGATTTATTTTGTCAAATTTTTGGTATTTGGCTATTATTTGGCTTCTAATATGGGGTTGTGTGATTGTGTAGAACCATCCCAGGTAGCAACGCAACCGAGGAACTGAAGCCAGATCAATTCCACTTTTGGAAAGGTACGTAGTGGACGTACGGGCACCCAACGGTACATGTATCTTATATACTCATTGTTTATGCATTGTGGATGCGAGTATATATGTGGTATTGCATTGTGGATGCAAATACATGTTATGCATGATGTTTATAGATGCATATGATTATTGGTGCACATCCCATGAGTCGTGGTCATCCCTTGATGATTTTAATGCTTGCCGCTATTTGTTTTGGTTCCGCTAAATGTGAAGCGAGGGGTGGGAGCACCGCATGTCACATTTGAGCGTGGTTATCATATAGGGCGAGGAAAGGGTATTTGCCGCTCAATGAGAGGCGAGGGGTGGGAGTCCCGCATGTCCATTGAAGCGA
The DNA here is from genome assembly GCA_907163345.1 of Haberlea rhodopensis. NCBI lineage: Eukaryota > Viridiplantae > Streptophyta > Magnoliopsida > Lamiales > Gesneriaceae > Haberlea > Haberlea rhodopensis. Next base: position 6,539,646 of record CAJQUN010000005.1, on the reverse strand, counting down.
GGTTATCATATGCCGCCTATATGTAAATAAGCGAGGGGCATTAAAATACATTGTGATGGACAGACTAGGGATTGGTGATCAGTATTTGGTATTGATGAGATGGTATATGTCATGACATGTTTAGACCATTAAAAATAATCTATTGATTATACTCATGAGTTATGGTACATGGACAACCAAACGGGAAGCGTTTGAAATGCATGGGGAAAACAGGAAGTGTTTTATTATGATTATGCATTTACGCTTTATCTTCATATTGTGTTGAATATGAATGATTATTATTGCTCATGTTTGGGGGTTGTCCTTGTAGGTACACGTTTGGCATGATAGAAGGGCTAGACGGGTTGAGATGGTGAGCTTATTGAGGATGCTTTTGGGACTTGAAGGACAGAATTATTTTGGATAGTATCTACTCTAGGAGTAGTATAAAACTATAGTGGAACACATTCATTGATTGGAATGTAATTAATCCATTTGGTAGTCCTTATTTTTTTGGCATGTAATGCTTAAGCTCATAAACTCATCACGTTCTTTTACACTCTGATCTTTTATATTAGCTCTATGATGCCTTGATTCCGCACTTAAGGATTAGGGTCCTTACACGCGACTTCAAAAGAGCTATTTTCATTTCACATGCAAGATGGGCTTCGGTCTATGAGCATGGTGTAAGAAAAATATCCCTTGTTGAGAAATTGGAAAATCTGAATGTGACAATACCTCATTAACTGACTGTAGAATTGATCTTATAGTCAAAATGTTGGAAACTCATGAGTCATTGGTTCAAAAGGAGAAACGTGTTCTTCTTGTCAAATCTTCTACCAATGATAGGAAGAGTTCAAGGATAAAGAAGAGGAAGGGAAATGGTTCACAACCTCAAAAGACGAAAATGGATATAGTAGCAACTAAGAAAGGAGATGCATCTATGTTTTCACTTCTGATCACTGTCGCAATACTGCAAGGAATACCTAGACCAGAAGCATTCTGAAAAATGGTATATTTTATCAAAATTAATGTTTATATTGTTTCTACTTCTTTGGTATATGATACCAATTGTGCTCACATATTTGCAAATGCGAATGTTGAGAAGAAGTAGAGAGCCCTATGAAGGTAAAACCTACATGAGGCTAAGCATTGTACAAGAGTTGTTGCAAAGGTTGTTTCAAAAAATATTTATTTAATATAAAATCTTGGAACTCATTAGGAACTTGTTTGAGCAATTATTTATTTGTTCTAGATTTAATCATGAACATTGTTCATATTTTGATAGAGAATGATATTCTTTTAAATTTGCGAATGTGATTTGCAGTATTTTTAAGAATGCATGTTTTATTGAATCTGATGAACTTATGAACGATTAATATGATTATGTTCAAAGAATATAAACAAGAATGATAATTTAAATCCTACATATATTTAGCTTGTGCTGAATGTCAATTGAATTTGATTCATATGGATGTATGTGGAGCACTAAATGTTAGTGCACGAAGATGTTGAGTTATCTTAAAGAGAATGTGTCTCTCTGAGTAACTCCCTAAAGTTTGTTGATCTATCTTATGTTATTATGTGGAAATTTATAATATCAATTGGAGACAAAGTGTTTGTTTCGCAAGTGCAGTCTTTCTAGAGAAAATGTTTATATTAGAAAAGAATGACAAAGGGTTCAAGAACCACAAACCACTAGAAAAGTGAAAACTAGAAAAGTGAAAACGGTGAAATTAATTGAGTCAATCATAACGTTTGAACTACACATACCACTGAGATCTGGAAGTGTTTCAAGAACTCCTGATAAATTGAATTTACTCCTAGAAAGTAGTCAAAATGATTTTGACCATGGATGTGATCCTAGGACTTTCAAGGAGACGATGTTGGACATCATTTCGGGATATTGGCAAGATGCTATGAAATTTGAAATAGGCTCCATGTACTCTAATAAGGTATGGACTTTAGCAGATCCTATTTGGGAATTGTTCACATTGGCTGCAAATGGATCTACAAGTGAAAGCTTGGAGTGGATAGGAAGGTAGTGACATTCAAAGCTTGACCAGTGGGAAACTGTTATTCTCATAGACAAAGAGTTGTCTGTGAGAAACTTTTCATCGATTATGACGCTAAAGTCTATTCGAATTTTGTTAGCTATATCTTCATATTATGACTATGAGATATAACAGATGGATGTGAAGAATTTATACAAGGCATAGCAAAAGGTTTGCAAACTCCAGAGGTCCATTTATGGGCCTAAGAAGGCATTTCGAAGTTTGAACTTCCGTTTTGATAACATCATCAAAGTGTTTGGTTTTGTTAAAAATTCGGAAGTGACATGTGTGTGCAAAAGGGTTAGTGGGAGCACGGTTACATTTGTGATGCTTTAAGTCGATTATATCATGCTCATTGTGAATGATGTTGGATTAATCAATTAAAGCATGATTATCTACTAATTTCTCCATGAAAGATTTGGGAGAAGCATCCTACGTGCTTGGTGTAAGGATCTATAGGGATAGATCTAAAGGATGCTTGAGATCTCTCAATCTACATACATAAACACTACTAAAAGGGTTTAGCATGGAATAGTCAAAAAATGAGTTACTTCACAATATGTCATAGTATTCATCTCTCGAGTCAATGGGTCTTAAGAATGATGAGGAGAGATAAATGACATTTGTACCTTATGTTTCGATTTTTTATATCATAATGTATGGTGTATGTACTAGGCATGATGTATGTTCTTAGAGTAGCCGACATCAGACAGATCTCGGTGAAGGTCACTGAAAAATTGTGAAAATAATCCTCAAGTACTTATGAAGAACTTAGGATATGTTCATGGTTTTCGGATCTGTAATTGGAGAAATAAAAGTTGAAGGCTAAGCTGATGCTGGTTTTCAGTCGGATGTAGATGATACCAATCGATGTTCAGATTTGTATTTAAGCTTAATGATGATGTTGTCTCTTGGAAACGTTCCAAGCAAGACACCACATCGGATTCCACCACTGAAGCTGAATACATTGCAGCATACGATGCAACAAAGAGACAGTTTGGATATGAAATTTCATCCAAGAGTTGGGTGTATGTTCTAGTACGGTTGACACAGTCCTTATGCACTGTGACAACAGTTGAGCTATTATGAATAGCCAAGATCTCATCAGTATCCAAACATATATTGAGAAAATACTATCTAATGAGAGAGATGGTAGATGCGATATTATTATCGAGAGAATCGATTCAACAGAAAAAAAATTTAGTGAATCCACTGACAAAGCCTTTACAACGATTGGTGTCTGTCACACATCTTGGAAAGATGGTCTTGAGACACATGAATAATTGGCTTTGGGAAAGTGGAAGATATTGTTGTCATATGTGATTAAGTAAATCAATAGTTGATTGATTGTACTAATAAATCTATAAGTTATTACCATTTGTAGATTATAGAATTTCTAGTCATAGTTGGACACCATTACTTCTCATGATTCGATGCGTCATTGAGGTCTTGACAGATAGTTGTGTACTATGATTTAATGACTGATCACATGCGGGTCATAAAATTGTTATTTTGGGTATTCAGTGATGTTGTCAGAGGCCTATGATTGTCGTTGGGAATTCACCACTGGTCTTGATGAACCAGGATGTCCTATGTGTTTTTATGTATATGATTCAAGGAATCTCTGGCGAGAGTAAGTAGTGCTTGGGAAAAAAAGAGTTTTTCATATACACACACAATGAATCATATAACGTGAAACAGAGTTATTGAAATCATAAGGGCCTCGACCAACCAATGCTCTAGATTCAACCGGGACATATGAGTTAAAGGAATGTACTCCACGCTAACTATGATTGACAGATTCTCGTATGTTGCTAGTCATTTGTATATAGGTCTTCTTGAAGCGCAGATGCTAGGCGCTACCCACGATCGGTAGGTTTTGTTGGAATTATATTTCGGCCATTGTCTATTAAAGGAGTTTAATTGACAATGTGACATCCATGGTAAGCCTAAAGAAGTTGTTTGACTTCAAAAAACCACAAAGGTTTTGATTCTACTGCTATGATACACTTGAGCCTCGCTGGGTCACAATCAACCAGCCGTCGATCTATCGATGAGAATTGAGACTTAAATGTTAAGTGCTCAAATTGAGTGATTTAGAAGAGATGCATTTATTTTTTGAAAGCTTCTCACTTTAGTGGACTTTCTATATTTGAAAATGTTTCATTTATAGAAAGTTCTGAAATTAAAACGTTTGATATATTTATGTCTCATAATTATGTACATTAGTAGTACATCAAGTTGTTCAATTGGATTGAGTTACTTGGATTATGAGTTTGTAGTTTTGTGTTGGCTTTTGGGCAAGTGAGAGATTGTTAGCATAAATGCCCAGCAAGTCAAATGTTGGCTCGATGAGCTTTATGAACCATAGCCCAATTAGCTAACTCATTACCACTATAAATATAACATTCTATCTAGGGTTGCACAACAACAATTCAATACACTACATCTCATAAAAAAACTGTGACCACACTAGCACTGTTGCTTGAAGATCTGGTCAGGTTGGTTGGACTTGAGGGTTACTGCTATCAGATTCACGTCGCTGAACGGTAATCCTTTTTCGTGCATTATATTTTGATATTTGCATGTTAATATATGAATCAGAAGCGATCGTCCGTCCCCGGGTCAGATCTGTTAATATTTAGTTTCCGCTGCGTTTGGATCTGACGTCGGGGGACGGAAACCCAACATGCGTTTCATGAGAGGCGGAGTTCTAGTTCTTCATTACTCTATCCCAAGATTGAAATCTGATATCCTTGATTAAGGAAAAACCAAATATCTTACCAATCAATCTACGACGGGCTTCAAGTTGGTGGCCTTAATTTTTAAGTCATAAATGTGGTTTGAAGATAACAAATGGAGCAAATCAGGTGATCCCATTCCTATTTACGTTTGATCCCTTGTTTCGCTCCCATACAGCTCTTTTCTTATTCAAAAATTTTCTAAATAAATGGTTGAAATTCAATTCTCAGACACCAAATATTACGTTGAACGCCTCGTTACATGCAAAATTTTCATCTTTTCAACTCTAAAGTAACATTATCATTTCAAAATCTCGAAAAGAAACTACCCCTCTTTCTTAACAAATTCCTCTGCCTACCTGGTTTTGGAAACTCACGGGTAGAGGAAATTCAAGAAAATGGGAACCTCAGTTTCGCCACCCCTCGACCCTAAATAGAAACCCGTAATCGGATACCCTTCCATGGGCAGATACAATCAATCACAGTACCCTCAAATCCCCCCCGGTTATCCTGTTCCAATGCAACCTATAGCCTATTCTTCATCATTCCAAAGTCAAGGAAACTACCCTGTTTATGCCCCAAACCCGCATAATTATTCATCCAACTCAAACTACTATCAAGACCCATATCTCCCTCCGATCCCCGAGCCCCGAAAAACGACCTCATTTGACCGATCGTCCTTGTCGCCATAATGTGCACCATGAGTCTAATCACGTGGTTCCTCTTCGGAACCTACAGCCCGGGGTTCCACGTTATGTCCCTCAATTTATCAAACTTCACCGCTACAGATACGACCTTTACGGGCAAAATGGGACGCCAATGTCACCGTGCCAAACATAAACGAAGATCTCGAAATCCATTTCAGTAATGTAAGATCTTCTGTTTTCTACAGGGAGGCCATGATGGGGATCTCTTCAATGCAACCTTTTGAATTACAGAAGCGACAGACGTTGCATCTGAATGTCAGCGTCCCCGGGGAACAGTTTACAGGTGCCGAAAACTTGCAGAGTTTAGTGCTGCCGAGTCTTGCCCATGATCAGAGAAATGGGGCCGTGATTTTCAGCTTGAGATTGGATTTTCAGTAAATTTAACATCTGATGATGTAGTTTACAAACAGTAAGTTTTGAAGGCGTTCTGGGAGGATTTGAAGGTTAATATTTTGGACAGCAGGCAAGGTACTTTGGCCCAAGATTTGGGAAGTGAATGCTTCATTCGTATAGCAATAAATGGATAATGAAAAGCAAACACGTTGTTAGATTCAAATGTTTAAATTTAATATGAATATATGAGACCATTTTTTATATAGGCTTCACATATCAAAATCAAATTTGAGCAATTAATTTAAGCATTAGAATATTATATTTATGCTAGTGAGAACTCACCCACCAATAATTGAGCTCTAATTATATCGATTATATTCGTAATTAGATAGTAGTTTGTATAGACACGGGTAGATTTAATTCTAGCTACTAATCTCTGCACACATTGTGTGTATAAAATTACTTTTTTATATATAATACTTTCGAGTATTGAGTTATTTTGGTAAAATTTAAGATTTAGATATAATTTTTAATAATTTTTTTGATAATTAATCAAATAGAATTTTTTTTTTTAATCAAACAAAACAAATAATATTTATATAAGGAATAAAACATCGATATAATATATAGTCACGCACGTATGTCTATATATTTAGACATTTTTTAATCTCAATTTTCAATCTAAAATGTTCATTCCAATTCTCATGTTTAAATCAATCTACTTCCTTTTTTTTTTATAAATCAAATAAATAATATCATCAAAAACAAATTATTATCACTTAAATTTATTTTTTAAGCATCTAAAAATTGGTGAATTATTAATCTAAGAATATATTGATATTAATAGTTTGAAATGTCGAACATAAATTGTGATTTGGTGCTACAATTCAACTGAATATATTTATCTTCAAAAATAAAATCAAGTTGTAAAAATTTATCTAGTCGTAAATATTTATGAATTCATTATAATAAAATCACAATTTTTTTGGATTTTTTATATAAAAAAAAATATAAATGTCAAATTGAAGTGTGAATATAGAAAATCAATATCCAAGAAGCATTACTACAAATAAAAAGATATATTTTTAAAAAAAATTTACATGAATAACATAAAATGTCACCATTTTTATAATGATTAAATTGTTCGTCGCCGTCTTGTGCATTCAAATTAAAAAAACAAGCACGCTGTGGCTGTTTATGGTTAATTTATTATCTGTTTTCTGCTAAAAAAAAAATTTAAAAATAAATGATATCACCTAAATTTGCGATGACTTGCTCTGATATCAATAGAGAGGGGGTTCACCTCTCTTTCTTCAACACTCAATATAACAGCCTAGGTATTAGCAAATATCCTCTGCAATGACCTGAAAATACGAAGCAAATGTGAGAAGGGGCCGGAAGTTATTCCGGCGGGTCCCCTCCGACGCTCAAGTCAGGCGAGAGAATATGAAGAGAATATATGCTGTAAGTGAAAGCAATTATAACATTAGTCTTAATCAATACTCCAAACCTGGTATTTATAGGCGGAAACCTAAGAGTAGTATGGCAACAAGGACTCTTTCCATGTTTATCCCAATCTTACCCAGATATGTTAAGATCCTGATAATACAATCAAATCCCTGATATTGCTCCGCATATCTAGGACCAGATATCTTGGGGAACTGGTTTCCTTGCTGAGAGCCGGTAGCAACAAGGGAAATGAGGAGAGCTCGGCCTATCAGCTCGGGCTCTCAAAAGAGGTCTCACGCCGAGTTGCGGGAGGGAAACAGGTAAGGCGAAACAGGTCGTCCAAACAGGTCGGGTCTCGCAAAAGAGCTCGGATGGGTAGGCGAGCTCTCGCCGAAGAATGTCGAGTAACATGCCTTGGGGCTAGGACGGCTGGTCAGGTGGTATCTTCTAGCGGGTATCACAGTCCCCCCTCCCTGTCGAGCTGACGTTGTAGACCAGAAGCTCGTATGTGCTGAGTTGTCCTGACGAGCCAATTCTTGAAAATAGCAAAACTTGATTTAGGCGGGAACTAACGGCTACAAAATTTGAATTTTAAATTGAAATTGTGACCGTTGGGCTCCCCTCCCGATTCCCGAGGCTAATCTAGACCGTACAGCGCATCAAGGATCAACGGCCAGGATTCGTTGAGGTCTCCCTATATATATACCACTCCGGGTCCCTCATTATCCACTTTTGCCATTTTCGAAACAGATCGGATCCGACCTCTTTAGCTTGCCATTTTTATTTCTGAAAACTCCTAGGTACGTTTTCTCAGCTGTTTTTGTTACAATGTCTTCACCTCAATTGTTTCCTTCCCCTCTTACTGACGAGGAGCTTAGAGCTGTAGATCAGTACGGCTCATTTTATCCCGAAGGGATTGCCCTTCCTGAGGGAGTTGAGCCCCTTGAAGAAGTGGTGCGCACTGAGGCTCCCCAGGAAGCTGGGACCTCAGCCGAACCCGACCTTCAAGTGACTGAGGTCAGCTCTCCACTTAGATCAGAGTCGCCTCCAGGCAATTATCCTTGGTATGAACTTTATGTTCCTGTCTTGGATGACTCAGATGAGGCCAAAATACGACAGGTCAGCCAGGCCCCTTCTGATTATGAATTCATCTTCCCTTCTTCTTCTCAACGACCCAACCAACCTCCTCAGGGTTTTTTTACCTTCTACCGCGGTCAGCTAGAAGGGGGTTTACGTTTTCCTCTTCCTGCATTCTTTCAAGAGTTCAGTAGTTTTTATCAGTTAAACCTTGGCCAATTTTCTCCCAACTCCTTCCGAATTTTGTGTAGTCTCGTAGTTATCTTTAAGGCGTTAGGCTTGCCTTATGACCACCCCACCCTCTCTTATTTTTTTCACATCAAGAGATCAGATGAGGGCCCCTGGTATGTCACCAGTCGACCTGGCTGTGCCTTTGTTGGGGGTTATCCTAGCAAAATCAAAGACTGGAAAAATGAGTTCTTTTTTGTAAAGCCCTCCCAGCCCTGGGTCTGCTGCTCTGATTGGCTTGAACATCTCCCGGCTCTCCCCTCTCCTCCTAAAAATTTCAAAAAGAGCACCGCCTTCTTAGATGTGATGAAAGCCATAGGAGGTCACAGTTTTAATTCATCTAAGCTGGTGGTGGAGGATCTGCTTTGTTTTGCTGGGCTGAGTCCAGCTGATCTGACCTTAAGGGGGAGAGCCGGTACTGGTTCTAACATGCTTTAACCATTATTTTACTCGTGTATTTTGTTCGGTGTGACTGAACTATGTATCTGTTTATACAGAAGACAGAGTTATGAACTCATTAGTGCTGAAAGCTATTCAGAAGAGGAAGCAAAAACAGGGCCAACCCCCAGCAGCCGAGGGTGTCACTATTGTGGATGTAGGAAGGTGAGAGCCCCCCCGAAGATGTAGCCCAGCTATCCCGGAAAAGACCGGCAGCTCCTGGGGGTTCGTCAGGGTCTACTGCTGTTGAAGCTCATCCTGTGAGGCAAGTTCGGTCACGCCCAGATCCGTCCGACCTCCCTTCAACGGGTGAGAAAGGGGGTGCACCAGCTCGTGTGGAGAGATGTCGTGAGCGGGTGATGGAAGCTTACAGAGGTGGTGTACGACTAGTTGGGGAAGGCCCGAGCACCGTTGCCCTAGCTGTGGCTCGTGATCTTCCCAATACTGAGGATGCCCTTTATATGAGCCAACTGAGCTGGGGGGACCTGATGACCCGAACTGGGAGCCGTCTGACCGAGTCTATGCTCTTGATGGGTGAGTTTATGTCAAGGGCAAATATGATCCGAAGACAATCCTTGAAAGATGCCAAGGTCTTCGATAATATGCAAGACACCCTTGCTGAGGCCAAATCTCTTCATGAGAAAGACATCTCGGAGCTGAAAACTCAGGTTGAGAAGGGGGCCGTCGCTGTGGCCGAGGCTCGTTCTTTGGTTGAGGTCCACAAACGTCAACATGAGGCTGAGCTCCGGGAGCTGCGTAATGAGTTAGCTTTAGCTAAAGGGCTAGCTACTTCTGCTGAGCAGGAACTAGCTAAATCTTTGGGCCGAGGAGAAACAAAAGTCTGAGGAGTTGGTAGGAGAGAAACTCCTTACTTTTATTGAGGCTGGGTTCCAGGGATGTCTTAGCCAGATCAAAGAACGTGGCTGTCTTGTGCCTGACGTCTCTTTAGCTTTTCTAGACGTAGAGAAAGTAGCTGCCTCTCTCCCCCCTGATCTATAAATGTAATTTCCTCAGATTGTTCTCTTATTTAATGTTATTTCTGTTTTACCGTTCTTGTCATTTTTTTGTGGCGGACCAAGCATGACGTAACTCGGATTAGCTTAATAATTTACCACGTAATGGCAAACACTAAACACATAGGACCAAGTTAGATACAGATCGGCTTGGTTTAATAATGTACCAAATAATGTCAAACATTAAACAACTGGGACCAAGGGCGATGCAGCTCGGCCTGTCATAACAATTTGCCCGATAATGTCAAACATTAAACAGCTGGGACTAAGGGCGACATAGCTCGGCTGGGTCTAATAATTTACCAGTTATTGACAAACATTAAACAGCTGGAACCAAGAGCGACATAGCTCAGCTGTGTCTAATAATTTACCAATTATTAACATTACCCAGCTGGGACCAAGGGCGATGCAGCTCGGCCTGGCGTAATAATTCACAGCATAATTGCAAACATTAAACAGCTGGGACCAAGGGTGAAGTAGCTCGGCCTGGCGTAATAATTCACAGCATAATTGCAAACATTAAACAGCTGGGACCAAGGGTGAAGTAGCTCGGCCTGGCGTAATAATTCACAGCATAATTGCAAACATTAAACAGCTGGGACCAAGGGTGAAGTAGCTCGGCCTGGTTTACCAAACATTACACAGCTATGACCAAGGGTGAAGTGACTCGTCCTGGTCTAATAATTCACCAATGCTCCTGAGGCAGGTGGCACACCCATGCTCCTGGCGTGACCAGGGCTGAGCTCGTGCTCCTGAGGCAGATGGCACACCCATGCTCCTGGCGTGACCAGGGCTGAGCTCGTGCTTGCACACCCATGCTCCTGGCGTGACCAGGGCTGAGCTCGTGCTACTGAGTTTGGTTGCACACCCATGTTCCTGGCGTGACCAGGGCTGAGCTCGTGCTTGCACACCCATGCTCCTGGCGTGACCAGGGCTGAGCTCGTGCTTCTGAGGTTGGTTGCACACCCATGCTCCTGGCGTGACCAGGGCTGAGCTCGCGCTTGCACACCCATGCTCCTGGCGTGACCAGGGCTGAGCTCGTGCTTGCACACCCATGCTCCTGGCGTGACCAGGGCTGAGCTCGTGCTTCTGAGGTTGGTTGCACACCCATGCTCCTGGCGTGACCAGGGCTGAGCTCGCGCTTGCACACCCATGCTCCTGGCGTGACCAGGGCTGAGCTCGTGCTTGCACACCCATGCTCCTGGCGTGACCAGGGCTGAGCTCGTGCTTCTGAGGTTGGTTGCACACCCATGCTCCTGGCGTGACCAGGGCTGAGCTCGTGCTTGCACACCCATGCTCCTGGCGTGACCAGGGCTGAGCTCGTGCTTGCACACCCATGCTCCTGGCGTGACCAGGGCTGAGCTCGTGCTCCTCAGGTAGGTTGAAAACCCTTTTCCTGGTTATACAATATCTGGCAAAAATTATAAAACTTTGTATAATAAAAGAGTATATTGTCCAAAAACAAAAACAATCTTCGCTAAAATTTAAAGAGCTGAACTAAGAATAATATTTTCGGAGATGGTAAGCGTTCCATGGTCTTTTCAACATCTTCCCATCAGGACCTTCTAGGTAGTAAGCTCCTGAGCTTAGCTTTTCAACAATCTTGAAGGGACCCTCCCATTTAGGGTCAAGCTTGCCCACTTGAACCTCTTGCACCTTTCTTAGTACGAGATCACCGACCTGGAAAGTTTTCTGGATGACTCGTCTGTTGTACATCCGCGTCACACGATTGCGGTAGGCTTCCATTCTGATGGCCGCAGCCTCCCTTACTTCTTCAATCAGGTCCAGGTCAGCAGCTCTTCTATCGCTGTTTTGTTCGTCATAGAAATGCACTCTTGATGATTCCGCTCCAATTTCAGCTGGGAGTACCGCTTCATTTCCATAGACCATACTGAATGGGGTTTCACCTGTTCCCGTTCTTGGTGTAGTTCGATACGACCATAGAACATTAGGTAGTTCTTCAACCCAATTTCCCTTAGCTTTTCCCAACCTAGCTTTGATGCTTTGCACGAGAGACCTGTTGGTAACTTCTACCTGGCCATTGCTCTGAGGATATGCAACGGAAGTGAAAGCCTGGTGGATTTTTAATTCTTCACACCATGCTCTGAGCAAAGCTCCTTGGAATTGCCTTCCATTGTCCGAGATGATCTTCCGCGGGACACCAAATCGGCAAACAATATTTTTCCAGATGAAGTTGAAGACCTCTTTCTCAGTGATTCTGGCTAGTGGCTCTGCTTCCACCCATTTAGAGAAGTAATCAATGGCAACAATCAGAAATTTCTTCTGAGCTTTACCTGTTGGAAAAGGTCCTACTATATCAATGCCCCACTGATCAAATGGGCATGCCGCCACAATAGCTTTCATCATCATAGCTGGATTATGCTGGAGCCTGGAATGTCTTTGACAACTGTCACATGATATAACCATAGCAGCAGAATCCTTCTGAATAGTAGGCCAGAAATATCCGGCAAGGAGCACCTTCTTAGCCAAGAAATACGATCCTAGGTGATTTCCGCAGCACCCCTCATGAATTTCCCTTAACACGTAGTCTGACTCTTTCGGACCCAAACAACGCAGAAGTGGTTGGGCAAAAGACCTCTTGTACAGGACGCCCTCAATGAGTATGAACCTCTGACTCCTTTTTTTGAGTCTATATGCTTTTTTGGTATCAGAAGGGAGCTTGGCCTTGCTAAGGTAGTCTAAGAGCTCTTGTCTCCAATCATTCTCTTCCACGGATTCAGATGGGACGTCCTGACTAGGAGTCAACTCAATTTGAAACACCACGTCTCTATCTTGCCAAGCGCGGAGAGCACTAGCCATTCTTACCAAACTGTCGGCCTTTCTATTCTCCTCTCTTGGGATCTGTTTGAATGCTACCTCTAGAAATCCCTCCTTTATTTTTTCTATGGTACTTGCATAATGGATTAGCTTCTCGTTTCTAACCTCATAGGCGCCATTCATTTGTTGGGCTACCAACTGTGAGTCAGAGAAGACATGTATACGCTTAGCTCCAACATTTCGAGCAGCCCTTAATCCAGTCAATACTGCCTCATACTCTGCTTCATTGTTGGAAGCTCGGAAATCCAACCGAACTGCCAAACATACTTCTTCTCCGGTAGGAGAGATCAGCACAACCCCAATCCCACTTCCCTCATTACAAGAAGAACCATCTACAAATGCTTTCCATAATTCTTCTTTTTCGGGATGTACAGTCTCCGCAATAAAATCTGCTAAGGCCTGAGCTTTGATAGCTGTGCGTGGCTCATACTGTATATCATACTCACCTAGTTCAGTTGTCCATTTAACAAGTCGTCCAGAGACATCCGCGCGACTGAGTATTTTTCCCAGGGAGCTGTTTGTTAGCACTGTTATAGGATGGGATAGGAAGTAAGGCCTGAGTCTCCTAGCTGTGATGATCAACATTAGAGCCAACTTCTCGATCTCCTGATACCTCAGCTCCGCATCCTTCAAGGCATGAGATAAGTAATATATCGGCTGCTGTTCTGATTCCCTTTCTTTGACGAGAACCGAGCTGATTGCTTCCTCAGTCGCTGATAGGTAGACGTATAGCCTCTCTGCCTGCATAGGCTTGGCCAAAATTGGAAGTTCAGCTAAGTATTTTTTCAGTTCTTCAAATGCTTCCCCACATTTTTCGTCCCAATCAAATTTCCCAGCCTTCCGGAGTATCTTAAAAAAGGGGAGACTTCTATGAGCTGATCTAGAAATAAATCGTGATAAAGAAACGATTTTTCCAGCCAAGCGTTGCACCTCTTGAAGGTTCTTCGGCGGAGACATCTCACAGATAGCTCTCACCTTTTCTGGATTAGCTTCAATCCCCCTTTCTGTCACTATATAGCCTAGAAATTTCCCGCTTTTTACCCCGAATACACATTTCTGAGGGTTTAACTTTAACCCGTAAGACCTAAGGGTGGAGAAAGTCTCAGTCAGATCGGCAATGAGATCGGTGCCACTTTTTGATTTTACAAGAATGTCGTCCACATATACTTCCACATTTCGGCCGAGCTGTTTTGAAAACACCTTGTCCATCAAACGCTGGTAAGTAGCTCCTGCATTCTTGAGCCCGAAGGGCATAACAACATAGCAAAAAGTCCCATCTGACGTGACAAAACTGACTTTATCTTGATCTTCTCTAGCCAGAGGAATCTGATGATATCCCTGGTAGGCATCCATTAAGCACAAGTACTGATGTCCTGCTGTTGAATCAACCATCTGATCAATCCTTGGTAATGGGTAACAATCCTTCGGACATGCCTTATTAAGATCTCTGAAGTCTATACACATCCTCCACTTTCCAGAGCTCTTTGGTACTAAGACCACATTTGATAGCCATGTTGGAAATTGTATTTCTCGAATTTGACCTGCCCGAAGGAGCTCCTCCACCTGCTCTCTTATGACCTTATCCTTTTCAGGTCCAAAATGTCTTTTCTTCTGTTTTACAGGTTGGACTCCCGAGAGCACATTCAAATGGTGTTCTAGTACGTCTGGTCTAATTCCTCTTAGATCTCGAGCACTCCAGGCAAAGATATCCTCATTTTTAATTAAACATGAAATGAGATCGGCTCTAACGTTTATTTCCAAGTCCTTGGCTATTTTTACTTTTTGATCAGTAGAGACGAGCTCAATTATTTCAGGTTCTTCATCCAAGCTGTTGGGAATGCCTTTGTCTTTAGGAACATTATACCCAGCTCTTTCAATACAACCGACCTCCCGGCGAGCTCGCTTCACGTCTTCCTTTACTTCGTCCACGTAACATCTGCGGGCTGTTTTCTGGTCACCACAAAGAACCCCAACTTCTCTACCCACTGGGAATTTTAATTTCTGATGATAGGTAGAAGCTACCGCCTTGAAGTCCTTCATTGCAGGTCGGCCTAAGATTGCATTGTACGATGATGGTGCTTCTACCACAGTGAAATTAACCATCTTTGTTATGCGAGACATCCCATGACCCAGAGATAAGGGCAAGTTGATCTGTCCAAGCGGTTGAATTGCGTGCCCGGTGAACCCATACAGAGGAGTTGCAATGTGTTCATATTTTGACCCCTCTATCTGCATCTTTTCTAAAGTATCTTTAAATAAGACATTGACTGAGCTCCCAGTATCAATGAAGATCCTTGCTACGTCATAATTAGCTATGGTTACGGTCACGACTAGGGCATCATTGTGTGGAGTTGCCACTCCTCTCAGATCACTAGGTCCGAAGCTTATGACCGGCTCATCCCTTTCAATTAACTCTTCTGATACTTCGAAAGTTTCCATTCTTCTACCATGACTTTTCCGAGCTCTGCCCGAGTCTCCATCCGTGGGTCCCCCTGAGATCATATTAATAGTTCCTCGGGTAGGATTATTATCCACCTGTTCGACCCTTCTCCTTTGATTATCTGTTTCTTTAGGAGCGATACCCCTTTCACGGGACCTGGTTCGGCCCCTATATGGTGTCTTTTCTCTTCTTTTTCCTCGGTATCGGCTTCTACCCTGTCCTTTCTGAGAAGGTTCCTGCTTCCTTGTTAGCAGAGTTTTTATTTCAGAGTCTCTTCTGATGATTCTTTCTACCTCATCTTCAAGCTTCTGGCACTCATTCGTTATATGACCGTACTCTCTATGGAATTCACAATACTTATCAGAAATAGGAGTACGGGACCCATTATCCAACCTCCTGGGTCTTTCTAGTTTCTTTCTATCATCACATATTTCCATAGCTCTTTCCAAGCTCATGGATAGAGGTATGCGTGATGCAAATTGACTTCTAGTTCGACCACTTTCATCAGCCCTGTCAACAGTTCTTTTCTTACTTAACTCTAACTTATCCTTCTTGTCTGATGGCCGCAGATCAACCCTTCTCTGTCTCTGAGCATCTTCTAGATTGATATACTTTTCAGCTCTTCCCAGAAGTTCGTCATAACTTCTAGGAGTTTTCTTTACCAGGGATTTAAAGAACTCTCCTGCCTTAAGCCCTTGTGTAAAGGCATTAATAAGGACATCCATCGTTGCAGTGGGGACCTCTAAGGCTACCCCGTTAAAGCGTTGTACGAACTCCCTCAAGGACTCCTGCTCATTCTGCTTGGTAGTGAACAGGCTCAAAGAAGTTTTTTGATACCTCTTACTGCTGGCATACTGGTTTAGAAAGGCAGAACTGAACTCCTCAAAGCAGCTTACAGTGTTTGGTTTAAGTAAATTAAACCACTGTTGCGCCGATCTAACCAGGGTGGTAAGGAAAACACGGCACTTGATCCCATCAGAATACCTATGCAACAGAGCAGCATTCTCAAATCTTCCAAGATGCTCTTCAGGGTCTGTGCTTCCATCATATTCTCCCACGGCAGGTTGTCTGAAATTTGGCGGGAGTTCCTCTCTTAGAATATTTAGGCAGAATGGACTTTCTCTCCTAACCACTGGAGTTCGGCCACCAAGATGCTGAGCCAATCGCCTTATCTCTCCCCATACAGCCTCCATTGGATCTATTAGCGGAGGCTCTACTTGTGTATCTACCACAGCACTGGCTACCCTATTGTTTTCACGGGCCTGTTCTGGCTGAACAGGCGAAGGCGCCTGATTTGTTTGAGAAGGCGGTGGAGGTTGATTAGATTCCGTTGGTGGCGGAACCTGGTGTTGGAAAAGAGTATTTTGCATGGTCTGACTGATGAATTGTGCCAGTTGCTCCATAGTCATATCTCCCACCTTCATAACAGATGGAGGTGCCTGATCTTCCTGCTGCGGAGGAACATCTTGATTTTCCACACTGGTATTTAATCTTTCTTCCTGATTCCTCCTGACTCCACGCCCACGTCCACGTCGTCCAGCCATATCAACGTCTTCAATTCAGTAAATCTTCCCACAGACGGCGCCAATTGATATCACCTAAATTT
Organism: Haberlea rhodopensis; assembly: GCA_907163345.1. Lineage (NCBI taxonomy): Eukaryota > Viridiplantae > Streptophyta > Magnoliopsida > Lamiales > Gesneriaceae > Haberlea > Haberlea rhodopensis. The sequence continues at coordinate 6,522,743 of CAJQUN010000005.1, read as the reverse complement.
GCGATGACTTGCTCTGATATCAATAGAGAGGGGGTTCACCTCTCTTTCTTCAACACTCAATATAACAGCCTAGGTATTAGCAAATATCCTCTGCAATGACCTGAAAATACGAAGCAAATGTGAGAAGGGGCCGGAAGTTATTCCGGCGGGTCCCCTCCGACGCTCAAGTCAGGCGAGAGAATATGAAGAGAATATATGCTGTAAGTGAAAGCAATTATAACATTAGTCTTAATCAATACTCCAAACCTGGTATTTATAGGCGGAAACCTAAGAGTAGTATGGCAACAAGGACTCTTTCCATGTTTATCCCAATCTTACCCAGATATGTTAAGATCCTGATAATACAATCAAATCCCTGATATTGCTCCGCATATCTAGGACCAGATATCTTGGGGAACTGGTTTCCTTGCTGAGAGCCGGTAGCAACAAGGGAAATGAGGAGAGCTCGGCCTATCAGCTCGGGCTCTCAAAAGAGGTCTCACGCCGAGTTGCGGGAGGGAAACAGGTAAGGCGAAACAGGTCGTCCAAATAGGTCGGGTCTCGCAAAAGAGCTCGGATGGGTAGGCGAGCTCTCGCCGAAGAATGTCGAGTAACATGCCTTGGGGCTAGGACGGCTGGTCAGGTGGTATCTTCTAGCGGGTATCAATAAACAATGGCATTTATGTAATTTGTTGGTTGAATAGCGGAAACAAAATCTTTATGTGCATCTTTTACACCAACCGAATATTTGGATATCTTTTGCTTGTGAATCTATACATGGAATAAGGTTTATCTTTAAAACTACTTATGAAAAAAAGACATCCTTCTTAAAATTAATTTGAACATTTGTTGAAATCAATTCAACACTCTTCAAAATACATAGATTTGAAATATATCCCGTTCCTTATTGATTTATTAATATAATAAATTTCGAATCCTTATAAAATGGAGTTTATAATTTTTAAATGGTCGTTCATTTATTATGTAGGTGTTTGCAATTGCTTTTCAAAACTATTTATCTGTTTTCAATGACAAAAAATAGATTTTGAGTGTTTTATTTCATTGCTTATATAAAAATAAGTAGGTAAAAACAGAAATAGAGAAGCATATCATGAGATGTTTTCCACTGCTTTTACTTGTGTAGTGACAATTTTGTAATAATTTGAAGTTAATTAAGCTGTTTTTAAATTTTAATAGCAAATATCTAATATTTTTGCTTAAAAGCAACTTTTTCAAATATTAAGCAAAAACAACGTAAAAATACTTTGAATAAGTAATTGCAAGCACACAATACATATATATATATATATATATATATATGTATATATATATATATATAACATTGCATTCAGTTTTTAATGTCAATTAAATTGATCAAAATTCCAACACAAAATAAATTTTTAAGTAGAAAATATTTCCAATCGAGCCCTTGATCTAAAAAGCAGTTGAAACTAAAGATTTACGAAGTCCAATGATGATTTCTAGGACTTTTAAGGAGCAAAATTAGAATAAGCAAAGATTGATTTGTCAAAGCAAAAAGGTTGGGCTTTTGGAATCAGTTGTGGGCCGCCGCCCATACCTTTTATGAATGAATATTCTTGGCCTCTTTTAATGCCTTATCCTACTTCTTTTATTCCTCATATATTATAACCTTGAATATAGCTCATCATCTCAGATTAATTATTAAAAATAATAATCATAAATTATTATAATATATGAAGATTTAGATATGTTGCACAAAACATGGCTACAATTAATTTTTTGTTAACTACAACATGAGGGATAGCTTTGAAAAATAAATTAACACGTCCTGCTGTGAAACATGCAACAATTTATGATGAAGTATACGAAAAACATAATAGAATAACAACACAAAGACTTAACCTGGTTGAATCTATGGGAGCAAACAGCGGCTACACTTATTAATGAATAATCATGTTTAGGATTATACAAAAGTCTATTTACATAATAACTCTGAACCCTAAACCTAGACCTTCCACACGTCCAAAAAAAAAAAGCATCTTGTTTCCGAATTATATTTCAATCATTAAAAATGTTATAAAACCCACATTTAATTTGATAATGTGTAATGAAATCAGGAAATTAAATAATGATAATAATGCAATTATTCCTTTCTTGGTTGGGACGGGCCAAAAAGTGATTTGGATCTGGTATATTCCATACCCAAACATGAGTTTAGTGGGCCCAATTAAGCCCAAAACTTATTACTTATAAGTGATAACATATTAACATAATTGTCGAAATCGATCTTTGTAAATGAATATTCAAAGAACCCAAATATTTATTTCCTTTTTAGTTTTTTAATAAAGTTTTGAGATTCTCCACTCTATCACCTTTGTTCTATTCTTTCGTTTAGGGAGGTCGAGTCTAGAAAGTTGAATGATTCTCAAGATTTTGTATGTTTTCCAAAAAAAAAATTGAATAAATGTGTCGCAACGAGACATCTGAATCATAATTATGATCGGTGTCAGTTGGATTATAAGCCATAGGACGTAAATTACAAGTTTTTTTTTAACAAGAAATTACATGTTTTAAGTAGTTAAGAAAACTTGATATTAACTGACATAACATAAACTTGTCCACCAATAACCTAAACTCATTCCAAAATCCTATATTAACACATATCCAACAACCATTTCTTCCCACTTCTCCTCTCATATCCTCCACCCAAACCACCGCCTCCTCCCGCCACCTCCACTATGTCGGAGAAATCAACCCACGACCACCACCACAACCAAATCCTCTGGCCTCGAAAATTCACCCGCCGCTTCTGTGCATGTCTCATCATCTTCACCTTCATCATCCTCCTTACAATCTTCCTGGTCTGGGCCAGTCTCCAGCCCCAAAAACCCTCATTCACCCTCCAAGACGCCACCATCTTCAACCTCAACGTCACCGCCCCCAATGTCATCTCCACCACCCTGCAAATCACTCTCAACTCTCACAACCCCAACTCCAAAGTCGGCATCTACTACGACAGAATGGAAGCCTACGCCACCTACCACCACCAGCAAATCACTTACCCCACCGTCATCCCTCCCGTTTACCAAGGCCACAAGGACGACAACGTCTGGTCTCCATTCCTTTATGGCACCACCGTCCCTGTGGCACCGTACAACGGCCTCTCCCTCAGCCAGGACCAGGCTAACGGCAACATAGCAGTGGTGATCAGACTTAACGGCCGCGTGAAATGGAAGGTGGGGAACTTTGTGTCTGGCCGTTACCATCTTCACGTCAGCTGCCCCGCTTATATTCCGATTGGGAATAGCAAGAACACTGGTATAGTAATTGGCAATGGGATAAAGTATCAGCTTTCCCAGAGTTGTAGTGTTAATGTTTGATCTAGTGAGTTTCATGAATTGTTTAAAACGAAAGGGAGCCGTTTGGATAGGCAAATAATTTTTATGTTTAAAAAATCCACTGGTTGTAATAATAATATATTATTGTTGTTGTTGTTCAAAATAAACCAAAGAATCGTACATTTTTGCTGATAAATAAACACCATCAGTTGGTTATATTTTTTTGTTTTGGTCAAGATCCACTACAACAACAATAACTAAGTCTTAATCTCAATGAATCAGAGTAAGCTATATGAACAATAGAGAGACTCAAGTCAGGTCGGACACATGCGTCAATCTTCTCCAATCGCTTCTATTTGTCTGAATATCCTCTTTAATTACACTGGGCTTCAAATCTTTGCATATAACTTCGAGTCATGTCTTCTACGATCGTCATATCGCTTTTGTGAAATAGACGAAATTTATGGACTCCACTCGACTCACAGATGCATTATTGGGTCTACATCAGACATGACCAAACTAACGTCAGCGACTTTCATTCACCTATAAAAGCTTTAATATTCAATTATATATATATATATATATATATATATATATATATCTATTTGTCTGAATATCCTCTTTAATTACACTGGGCTTCAAATCTTTGCATATAACTTCGAGTCATGTCTTCTACGATCGTCATATCGCTCTTGTGAAATAGACGAAATTTATGGACTCCACTCGACTCACAGATGCATTATTGGGTCTACATCAGACATGACCAAACTAACGTCAGCGACTTTCTTTCACCTATAAAAGCTTTAATATTCAATTATATATATATATATATATGTATATATATAATTGAATATTAAAGCTTAACTTAAACAACTGATTGTATTATTTTAACGTAATTAAGACACAATCATTTTAACATAATTAAGAATGTAACCGCTTCATTAAGACATGATATAGAGTTTGAGGTTGCATGGATTTGAAAATTTGGGTTTAAATAACTTCGATAATCAGGAATTTGAAATAATTTGTATTGTCAAAAATTGTTTTAAAATTGAAGATTAACTATTTGAAATCTATGGATTTTAAAATTAGCTAAACAATTTGAGTGAGTTACATTAAAATTTTGGAATCCAAATCCTTCCATTCAAATATAGCGAATTTTGAATTTGCGCTCATGAGCATTTTGCACTTACACTTAATGACGAATGTACTTCAAATTGGGATTCAAGAAAGACCAATCCATTACAGACTGGACCTGATGGTTTTAAATCAAATTTTGGCCTCCATTAATGAGCTTTCTATATCCAAACTGATTATTGTGTACCCAACTGAATATCATAACCATGGATCTTATTCTAATTACCCAGTTTGTTTCATGTTTCGAAGAGCATTAATACATACAAATAATGTATATATCTATCTTTGTACGTGTGTTGATGCATAGACCGGGTTATGAACCGAAATCCACACCCGGTCCATGCAAGAAGTCCCCACTCCAGTGCCCATCCTTCGCGGAAATCCTCCAGCGACTGCATTATTGATACCTCTGAATCCAAATTCAAGATATTCCAGTTCAACCAATTATGTTATCATTCCAATTGGAGAAACATATCTGATTTCATGAGCGGATCCCGTTGCGAATCATGACTCGTGTTTGCAACAAGAAGAGCTCAAAGGGAAGATTATTCTTTACATGAAAGAATCATCCATTCAATATTTCAATTTAACAATAATTCCCCAGCATTCAAATTCTCGACAGCAGAAATTTATTTTAATGGTCACAAAACTTTCTACAACCTCTATAAATGGTAAAATACCAGAAAACTGGTATTCGTTCGAACCTTGTGAGCTTAAACAGCAGCAAAGAATTCCTTGCTAAGCTTGGGATCTGGCTTCATGGTCTTCTCCCCTGGCTTCCATCCGGCTGGGCATACTTCGTCAGGGTTTTCTTGCACATATTGCAAAGCCTGCACATTTATGGTAAGAACTGCGTCAGATTACCAAAACTTTGCAGTACACAAAAGAACCATGGAACGGCTATTGACTAGTCTCCCACCCTAAAGTAAGTCCTAGACTCTGCAAATTAAATCTTTTTAACTATACAACAATGTAATCTACACATTTAGTCCACTGTTTCAATTAAGTAGCTGAACAAAATAGAATGGATAAATGTTGCAATCCAACATATATAGCATCACCTGAAGAGTTCTCAAGGTTTCATCAACGCTACGGCCGATAGCAAGATTATTGATAGTGGAGTGTTGAATAACCCCCTCCTTGTCAATGATAAAAAGCCCCCTTAATGCAATTCCCTAAAATAACACCACAAAAAAATTATAAGATGTCTACTCGATGCCTACTCTTAATCATCAAGCATGATAAATATAGAAACTTCAAGAATTGTTAGCATGATATATAAACACCAGAAATGGCCAAACAACATAATGAATACCTGATCGGGAATTAGCACACCATAGGATTTTGAAATCGATTTGGTGACATCAGAAACTAGTGGATAGTTCAAATCGCCCAAACCTCCAGACTTCCGCTCTGTTTGAATCCACGCAAGATGTGAAAACTGAAAGAGGATATGGTCATAAGTGAATGCAGCTTAACTTGATATAAGATAAAGTAAGAACGGCTGTGCATAAAAAAGAGTAGACAATTAGAAAGCATTTACTTAGCCATATATTCTGACAAGAAACTATTGTGAGAATATGTTAAGAGTTAACTAATGAACACTGTTATAAACCAGTTTTTCCAAAAGTTCGAGCACATGAAAAGTGGCCGAAAACAGCTCGTATATTTTAACACGCCCCTTCATGTGTAAGTCGGAAACAAGAGATTATTTGACTCAAATGAATTTCCAAGCGTTGATGAGGCATAAGACATCAAATACCTATAAATAAATGCCCAAGACAAATTTCATAAAATATGTGCGGTTTGCACACCAAGAGTTTTAGACCAGTGACATCCCGACTCTCATGTCATTAGGAAATTGTTTTTCCCCAAAAATTCAAAGTCACGAGAGATGGCCAACAACAGATTTTATACTTCAATAAAGACTTTAATAAAGACTAGTCAGAATGTAGTCAAGTTACAAGGTGAAGGTACTATGTGTTGGACGGTGGTGCATATAAACATGTGCTTATGAATTTGGTGGATGGTGGCTTGATTAATGGTGTTAGGCAACCAAACAAGGTTGAAAGTTGGAAATGAAGTTTGCATGTTGTTTCCTTGTTCACACCAAGAAATGCATATATAAATAGATGCATTCTTGCCATTCCAAATTCATCCCATTGAGTTGTTCTCTCATCTCATGTAATAGCATTGAGTGCTTTGTCCTATAATAGTTTGCTAGGTAGTTTCTCCAGTGTTAAGTATCTTTGAAAAATAGCGAGAGGTTGTAACCTACAAATATTATAGCGGAATCTTTTCATCTTGCCCGTGGTTTTTACCTTAATAATCTTTAGGGGTTTTCCACGTAAATTGTGGTGCCCATTTTATTCTTCATTTTCGGTATTTCTATTTTAAAATCTTGTAAAATTCTGACTATGCTCTGTGGTTGAAGCTTTGGCTGATCTTCCACATCAGAAAAGATTTTATTGAGATTTTATTTCAGGCAATTTTATTGTTGTCAGAATGGCGGCACGGTTCGAGATTGAAAAATTCAACGGAAGCAATTTCATGTTGTGAAAAATGAAGATGCAAGCGAGGATTGTTGCTTGGCGGCTATTAGAGATAGACCGAAGGATATTATTGACGATGAGATGATGAATGAGAGAACAACTCCAAAGTACATCTTCCTGGGATCTGTTGATGATGTGAAGGGGTATCGTTTGTGGGACCCCACTACCCATAAACATATCATCAGCATGGAAGATATGGTAAAGAGAAACAAAGGTACACATAATTTAGATACTACAATTCAGTTGGAAAATAAGACATGAAGATTAAGTTTTTCTGAGGCAACTCCAGAGCACGAGGAACAAGAACCAGTCTGGTCAGAGTTTTTCAAAGTTAGGTAGTCAATTCGAGAGAGGAGACCACCAGGTTGACTTTCAGATTATGAAAGCAATGTTGCATACTAGCAGATGATGGTGAGCCATCGAGTTTCCGTGAGGCTACTCAAAGCTCGGTTATATCCTTGTGGATGAAAGTCATGCATGAATAATTGGAAACTTTTTGACAGGAATACAATTTGGGATCTTGTTACACTACCATGAGGAAGGAAACGCTATCGGTAATCGATGAGTCTACAAACTCATATGAGATAGTAGTAACCAAGTGGTGTGATATCGTCAAGATTGGTGTTGGAAGGAAATGTTCAGAAAGAAGGGATTGGCTTCAATGAAATATTTTCTACCATGGTTCGGCTAAAACAATTGGAGTAGTAGTGGCATTGTGTGCGGTGTTAGACCTACATCTATGTCAGCTAGATGTGAAAAGATTTTTCTTATGGAGATTTGGTGTGGTAGGGAATATGTATTGACTACGGAGGTTCTATCTAGGAAATCGGTATTTAAGTGGGACCAGTGTGACCCCACCAATTTTCCTGGGAATCTTGAAGTTCTGTCTAGGAAAGATCGAGATCCTCTCTTTAATGGGAGCTTACTTAGTGTTACTATTCAAGTCTACATCAAAGTATCACAAGGCGATGAAGAAATTTATATGCTCCAACCAGAAGGTTTTGCTTAAATAGGCAAAGAGAACTTGGTTTGCAGGTTGAACAATCTCTGTACAGTGTCAAACAGGCGCTGAGGTGTTGGTACAAGAGATTTGATTACTATATCATGAGCCTTGGGTACAACAGACTCAATGCAGATCCTTGTGCATATTTCAAGAGATCTGCGGATGATGATTATATCATTTTGTTGTTGTACGTGGATGCCATGTTGGTAGCAGGCCCCAACAAAGTTCGAGTCTAAGAATTGAAGGCACAGTTGGCAAGGGAATTTTGATATGAAGGACATAGGGCCGGCAAACAAGATTCTAGGGATGCAAGTTCACTGAGACAGAAGTAACATGAAGATTTGACCCCTCTTCTGTTGACTTCAAGTTATCCTCCGAAAAGTGTCCTAGCAATGAAGCAGAGAGGATTGTGATGTCTCGAATGTTAGTATGCATCAGCAGTGGGAGATTCAAGCATTGCACAAGCAGTGGGAGGTCCAGGCATTGCACAAGCAGTTGGAGTTGTCAGTTAGTACATGGTGAATCCTGTACAGGAGCATGGGTACGGTTAAGAGGATTCTTAAAGGTACCACAATTGTTGTATTATGTTATGGAGGATCGGATTTCACACTCAGGGGCTGTGTGGATTCAGAATATGTAGAAAATTCAGGCAAATGAGAGCTTGGTTGATGTTCTGACAAAGCCGGTTAAAACTGATGAGTTCGAGTGGTGTGGATTCTCAAGTGGCCTAGCAGAAACGTAAGCAACAGGGAATTGCAAGATTGAAAGGATGTGTGGAGATATGTTTGATTCTCAATCAAATCTCCAAGTGGGAGAAATGTTGGACGGTGGTGCGTATAAACATGTGCTTATGAATTTGGTGGATGGTGGCTTGATTAATGGTGTTAGGCAACCAAACAAGGTTGAAAGTTGGAAATGAAGTTTGCATGTTGTTTCCTTGTTCACACCATGAAATACACCTATAAATAGATGCATTCTTGCCATTCCAAATTCATCACATTGAGTTGTTCTCTCATCTCATGTAATAGCATTGAGTGCTTTGTTCTATAATAGTTTGCTAGGTAGTTTTCTCCTATATTGAGGGTGTTAGTCTCTTTGAAAGATAGTGAGAGGTTGTAACCTACAAATATTATAGTGGAATCTTTTCATCTTACCCGTGGTTTTTACCCTAATAATCTTTTAGGGGTTTTCCACGTAAAATGTAGTGTCCATTTTATTCTTCATTCGATATTTCTATTTCATGTTGCCGCGCCTGGGATCAACACTATGTACTGAAATGAACAAGAGCGCAACTAATAGTAGAAACATACGTGCTAAAAGCATATAGCTTTGTAGTTCCTGGGATAAGTGTTGATTAACAATATATAAGAGAGAAGTAGTCGTTACAAGATGTGAATTGTTACCAGTTATAGGAGTAAAAGATTAAACTCACCACACTGTCTGTTGACACGCCCAACACCTCTGTGTTCAGTTTTTGAAACTCTCCATGTCTGTCGCTGAATGCAGTGATCTCTGAAAAAATTATAATTATACACGGAGACTAAATGGCATCAACAGCAGCCACTAGTCAGCAAATGAGGTGAAAATAAGGTAACCGATCATGCTTCATACTAACCTGTCGGGCAAACAAATGTGAAGTCCAATGGGTAGAAAAACAGAATAACATATTTTTTCCCTATGTACTCCGAGAGTTTAACCTGTAGAAAAAATACTTAAGAACATATCGCATAATGTCCGAACCAGGATGCAAATAAAATGACTGAGTTCAGAGAAGATTAACCATCAAGATTACGTGATCCTTTAAATTCCGACCATCGAAAGAGGAAAAAAAAGAGTAGGAAAAAATTCCAAGGTTCTCTTCGTTTAATATTAAACAAGCAATACCACAAACATAATGTAGCTGAGAATGCCGTCTAAGTCACTAAGATATAAATATAAATATATTGACAGATTAAGTGAATTATAATCCACGAAAACAAGAATTTAACAACATAGATTAAAATAGCACCATTAGCATAAAACAACTATTTTTTTTAAAAAAAGTCTAATTTGTTGAAAGCAACTAACTTAAATACATATATAAATTTCCAATGAAGGAACACTTTTTACGAACTAGTCTATTAAGCATTCTCCATCAAGTTCACCTTGATAAATTCCTGATCAAACACCGCTTCTGCCTCAAAATCCGGAGCTGTATTTCCAACCAGTGGAAGTTCACTCTGTCAAGAAAGTTACACAAATCACAACAAGAATAGAGGTTAAAGTACATAATGGCATACGACAGAAATACGATCCCCAAAATTTAGAGTTTTAAAAAACTGTCCATCAGTCGATGTATATATGAAGTCTTCTAAATTCAAAATATGCATTCCCCTTTGTAAAAGCCAATACGCTGATAAAACTTCTTTGGCCTTGATATCACCAAAAACAACAAATTGAAATCAAATAAACATTTGTCAAATATAATCTATACCATAAACTCTACCGACAAAAAGAAATATTCAGCTACACTCATCACTCATGTGAAGTGCAAGCTTAAGAATTTAAATCTATGTTTAACCTTCTAACAACATTACGAAAATTGGAGTGTGGGAAATTTATTTTATCCATGGATAACTTGCAAATAACTAAAATCACCGTAAAATAAAACCCAAGAACATCCCATGTTAAAAACCCATTTAAAATAGCAACAAAATTTCAGATAACCAAATAATTACTCCAATTTGACATATATTTTCGCAGAAAGTGTAACCCTCAACTAACTTTTCCATCTGGTACTACCGAATGTAAGGAATTACAGGTATAAAAAAAGAAACTTTCAAAGTCTGCACCGCAATAGTGAAAGAAAAAAGAAGAAGAAGATACTCAAATTAGAAGTTAAAGATGGAACAATATTAGAAACACTTACGGCACGGACGATGAAACTGCATCGTTTGGAGGTTGAAGACAAAGAAACGTGGGATAAGGAAGTTTTGCAGATACCGGAGAATGAGGAAGTAACTGTGATGGATTGAGAATTTGAGAGCGATTTAGCAGTGGTAGGTTTGGAGAAGACCGAGGGTTTTAGATTGGGGATGGATGAGAGAAGAGCGGCCATTGAAGCAGCAGCTGAACACGCCATTATCGCTATGGTTTGGGATGAAGAGTGGTGGATGGATAAGCGCACGCAGCTGCTGTGAGAATTTTTTGTTGAAATTAGATTCTACTATATTTTCTCTGTTTTTTTAAAGTTACTAGTACAAAGCACGTGCGACGCACGTGTATATCGGTTAGATTATATATAATTATAAATTCAAAAGATAAAAATATAATATTGATTTTTCTGATACGTTAATTAATTTTTTCTATTTATTAAAATAAACGTAGAAATTATTAATATTTGAAATTATTAGTTATTTCTTATTTTAAGTGGTGGTGATGCTAAAACAATTTTTATTTTTGTATGTTAAAAGTTACTTAGACATTCAGATATTTATGGTGTGAATTATACCAGTAGTTACAAAATTGTATTTAATAGTATTTGTATGATTTTATTTGAATAATATAATTGTTTATGTGAATTTGTTTGATGATTATTGTATAAATTTTCCATGTCAAGTGAATCGTACTATCAAATGAATAATTGATTTCAAAAATATTATATAAAAAATTGAATATTTTGGAAAATTCAATTTTTTTAGTAATTTAAATATTCATTGTTTTGGTTTATCATGAATACTTATTCAATTATTATATTTATATATTAATTAGTAGAACTGTACAATGAGTTATGATAATAAATTATGCGTTTTTTAGCTTGTTTTAATTCTTCATTGTGTTATAATAGTTGTTCTAATACTTCTTGTTATATAAGTAGAATAATAATTAATTAAGTTTTAATATTATTTTATTATAATATTTTTTAATTATTATGTTTATTGTTATATTTTTTACTACTATTATTTTTACTTTCTTTTACTACTAATGCTACTGTTGTTGTTGTTATTATTATTATTATTATTTATCTTAACTTACTTAACATATCTAATTATTATGCATTATTGTTAGCACTTAGTATATTTTATTTTATTATTTTTACTATTATTAATATTTTTAATAATTAGTAATTATGATGTACTAATTAAGAAAATAATCTTGTAAATTCATGTGGAAAATGAAGAGGTGAGAATTTATATTATAGATTTTAATACATTATTAATTAATAACTAAATGAATGTTAATAACTCTACTATTCATTTTCCTTTTATGCCCCTTGTTAATATTATGAGTTTACAATTATATCCCTATGAAATTTGTATTTGTGTAAGAAAGTATAGGAAAAAAGGGCAAAGTTGTTAAATCACAATGAAAAACTTTGCCCTTTGATCCACACTTTTATAGGAGTATAGATTAGATTTACCTTATTTTTTTGTGGTTTACTGACTCTGTTTCTGTTTCACTGCTGGGTTATAGTTTGATCTGACTACCAAATTTTTCGGTTTCGTACATTAACGGTTTGTTTGATGATGCCCTTAAGGGCAGTGCCCTTAGGGGCATCATCACCGTTCATTTGGAATCTTTTTTTTTAAAGAAAAAAAAGATTCTATATGGATGGTGGATGATGCCCCTAAGGGCAGTGCCCTTCAGGGCAGCAACAAACAAACCTACATTAACCTATAGAGTATTTTGGCTGTTGGCTTCCAGTCTGGGACTTGGTTTCGAGAGCTTAGGCATTTGGTTTTCCTGATTAGTTTTCGTCTATCGTCTACCCGTATTTTTACCTTCAGATATTGGAAAACAGTTCAGAATTATGGTTTGAAGGGACCGAATTTAGTATTGGCGGTCATTGCGCTCTCATCGTAAATTCTTGCGCTAATGTTGTGACGCAAAGTACTTTTATACCTCTTTGTATGCATATTACTCGGTGTCTTTTCGTCAGCCAAGATTGACAGTTGTATTTGTGGTACCTGTTGTTTTATTAATACTACTAAATATTTACACGCAATGCATGCACTAAAATATATTTTAATATAAAATATAATTTTATATATAGTAATTTTTTTTGAAATATATACAAAGCTGGAATATTTTTTATTTAAAGTTAATATTTGAAATTATACCTTATTGTATTAAATTTTATTTAAAAAGAGTAATATAATGGGAAAGTGGTATTTTGAAAATTTGGTATAATATGATAGGCCAACTGTAGTTACTCTAAAGATGAAAATAACTAAATGATAGGTAATAAAATGATCCAAAGAGATAAAATTTTGATTTTATGATAATATAATTAAATATTACTCATCACCTTCCCAACTTTTTCATAGTTCATAATATCATCAATTTTTTGCTTTTCACACTCACACTCACACTCACACTCACACTCATGCAATCATTCATTCCCAAATGATTCAAGAACGCACATATAATTATATACATGTATATAATATTATATTATATATATATATTATATACGTATATATATAATTCTTTTAATTTATTACCATATATATACGTGTATATTTGTTTTTGTAATTAAATATGATCACGTATTAAAAAGAATTAAATATTGTAATGATCACGTGTCAATCGAATATCATAAAAATATACATATATCCATACATAACTTCATAACATAGCAGATTTCGGAACACATAATCAGAACATAACAGAACAAATGTACTAAATTCATAATATACAGACCTTAAACATGGATTCATTAACATCAAGAAATCAGAGGTGTTTATATGGATGTAATAGGTGGCTCCCGTGTATGTGGCATGTTGCTCCGCAGATTCAAGTGGTGGCCCTCCATATACATAGCATTTTGCTCATAAACACTTAATTCATTGTCTCAAAATTTCAGAAATCCGTAGCTTATATTCAATTGAATTTAACACATACATATAATCTTTAAATGTAATGACTGTAATATACAAACACCCGCTTACTGGAATTATCTCAGAAATTTGGTGTAGAGAACTTGAAAAATGGGTCATTCTTCTTCTCTGAAATAACAGAATGTGTATTTGTAATATCGAGATTTGGTACAGAGTTTGTGTAATTTTTGATTTGGGAATGCTCGGGTATTTATTGGGTTAAAAGTTCGGGTGTTACAACCCATAATCTCCATTAACTATGTCATGATTATACTTCAATTCCAAACCCCTGAAATTCTGGTAACTAAAGCATCCATTTGTAACTGACACTTAGTGGGTGTTGACCAAGTCATAGGTAGAGCTTGTAGGTTGCTTTACAAGTTGAGCCGATGGACTTCCTTCAAGGTTGAACTGATGGGAGTTGAGCATATGAAATATTAAGCTGATTTTATTGGTCTGATTGAAGCATCTGTTGAGCTGATGAATCTGATAGTTACATCAGGTTAGAACTGACTTGGTACAACCGTTGCTACTCTGAACTGATCTGACTGATTAATAGAGTTGATAGAATCCGGGTCTTTACATTATTACTATTTTTTATGAAAAAATATAATTTTCTTAATACTTAATATATACTAAAGCTCCTCTGACAATTGTTCAACAATAGTTTGTTGTTGATGATAAAAATTGTATTTTTGGTCAAATAGGTTTTTTTCCTTTTTGTAATTTTTTTTCATTTATATGGTTAAGTATTAGTAGCAGTAGCTATCTCTAGATTCTATACTTTTTTGTCATTTTTTCGTATGGCACATATGTGGCGCTTATGTACATAATAATGCATTAGTATTTATGTGAAAAATGGCTAAAATTATCACACACAAAAAATGTGTTGGGTGGAACAAGTGAGTTCAAGTCTATTGCCCTGAGCCTACTTGTTAGGATCTATTCGGTAGTTGATTATTCCATCCTTCTGTCTCCAGTCATGTGACTTCACCTTTTTGCTGATCACTAATCTAGTCTCCGTTATTTTTGTTATGTTTATTACTCAGCTGGTCTCTGTAGCTGATTTCTTATGTTTCAAAGAGGCGGATTGGTTTTAACTCACTAATCAGTCAACCATCTTGTCTTTGTTAAGCTCTTATGGCCAGTTTATTGTCCTAGCATTTATTACTCATGTTACTGCTCAACTAGACTTAAATCAACTAGTCTGAAATGCTTAATCAATATTGCTGATAGGGCTGAGTATTCGGTTAAAACCAAACTGACCGAACCGAATTATACAAAACGAACCGACCTAATTTCTTTCCGACCAAACCGAACCGACCGAATGTTGTTTAAAAAACCTAACCGAATTAAAATCGGTTATTTCGATCGGTTACCGAAATAACCGATTTTTGTGGAAAAAAATTAAAAAAAATTCATACACTTCAACACATTTTTTACGGACGAACCCAGAACACAATATATACTACAATAGAAAGAAATATTCATTCGTTTGAACATCTTCTTGTAAAAGAAAATATAATTTGATCATTTTTTGATAAATTCACACGTTGAACATCTTAGAAGGAACTAAATGGCGATAATACCTTGTGCCATGCCTCGATCTGACGTATACATGTATTATATACTTATGGTGTAATTATGATTAATTACAGTATGATATGGACTCGGGTTCGAATTGAACCGGGTAGGAGTAAAGTCATGTATGAATGGAACCTCATTGGAGAATCAAAGACATATGAGAATCAAAGAAATGAGTTCCTAACATAAACATATGATTTATGGATTTAATATGGAAATACATGTATAGTGGGATATAACATTGGTATGCATTTAGCATCATTTGAGAGGCATTAGAATGTGCATGTGAGTTGAGTTTGTATGTAGTGTGTATTTAGGTTGCATGACATGTGAATTTGGGTTTGAGGTGAAGGAGTTAATAAGAAGGTATAATCTGATTTTCCAACACATAACACACCAAATCTGACCTACAAATCTCTACAAAACCCTCTTCAACCCCTTGCTTCTTCTTTCCATCTTTTGCTTGGAATTCACTTGGTAATCAAGCTAGGAAGTTAAGTGAAGTAACTTCATCATTTCTTGGTAAGAATTGTATAGCATATGATGTATATGGAATTAGTTGATGGAAACTTGAAGCATGTGGTTATTTTGTATGCTTTGAATTGATACTTGTTATCATGCAAAGAATTGAATTATATGATGAGAGAAACATGTTCATATGATATTCAAGATTGCATGAAACATGTTTGAATGTTGATTTTTGAGTTGTAGGAGATATACCATGAGGATAAGCTCAAAATCGCCATGTTCTGATTTTTCTGGACATCGGCGATCGATCGCTAGCTTTGTGGCGATCGATCGCCGAGTACAGAGCAAAAATATAAGGCGGTTCATGTATGTGGCGATCGATCGGTAAAAATGTGGCGATCGATCGCGAGAAACAGAACATTGAGGCGATCGATCGCGAGATAGTGGCGATCGATCGCGATGGAACAGAACAGTATGGCGATCGATCGGTGAGATGTGGATCGATCGCCAGGGTCAGAATTTTTAAAAATGTTATATTTTTGTAGAATTTGATTTTAATGCCTATGATAACATGATATATTATTGGTATTGTTGTAGCATCATCACAGGGGACGGGGCAACGAGGCGGTTAGACATTGACGTCTAATTTATATCGTTTTTGTCGCAGAACATGTACGTTTTGACGTACGAGTATATGATATTGTTGTGATGATGATGTGAGTATGTTATCATATGATTAGTGGTATCATATGCATGTGCATTCATGAGATTTATATGATTGAGATGGATGTCACGATAGATATTGTAAGACCCCAACCCCTTATACTCGTCATTAGTGCATTTATGACGTCGTAGGAGTATAAAAAAAATTTCATTCTTTAAAAGAATCCTTACATGCTTCACAAATTATCCATGACATATATAATACTCAGCAATAAGACTCAAGGTTCACCCATTATCATTACCATTGCACCACTTTTGCATTGTGGGTTTTTATACAAATTTGGGCAGAGTCTCCCCATAAATTGAGCTATCCCAAAATAAAACACATCACCAAAACAATTCCCAGTCAGGGAAAAACACAATACGAAGAAGACATCAAAAGTGGGCTTCAACACCCTTATACAGTCCATATACATGCTTCCAGTTGCTCACATACGAGCAACAAATAAATGAATACCAATCTAACTGAATAAATAGCGTCTACTATTTACCCACACTCATATACACTTCTGGAAGCGGCATGATCCAACAAAGCTCGAACCAATATCCCAAAATAGCTTAGTACATGTTGTACCTGTTTCAACAGAAACGGCCCCCACACGGGTGAGCATACTCCAACTCAATATTCATTCACAAATCAATATACGAAATTGTAATGCAACAATTTAGATTATTCAAAACTCATAAAGTATACTCCCTGTTACAAATTCCGAACCGGCATAGCTATCACGAACTGTTCCTGTTTCAATCTTATATACTTGCATAAACATCATGTTCAATAACATTATTCAAAGCATGATACTCATCAATGCCATACATACGACATAACCACAAGACCATTTATACTCAATCATGATGAATCTCATCTCGAAGGCAGCTCTACCTATCAATTAATCTCATTCTCAACCACTTCGCATATCGATCATGCCAAAGGCATCAATAATCAACTCGTATACCCGGATCACGTACATCAACGTATCCACCATTCCACGTGTATTAAACTCAATTATCAAACTCAATCACTGAACCTTAAAACATCACATTAAAATACATGTATGCATGAATATATAAATACTGAGTATACCTGCTCGTACGTCACCATGTACCTTATAGTCGACAACATGATGGGCTATCCCGGCATCTTGGGAAGCATGAAGAATCTATATCGAAATTATCACTTAAGATTAGTTCATGTACAATCCAATCGATATCATTCATATCGATTCAATATCTTAATTCAACAACTCAATATTATCATCATTAACTCATTTCAACAGCATAGATAGACTCATTCAGCAGGAAGGTGAAACCAACATAACAAGATTTGAAATCAATTGCAGCAGATTTTCAAGCAAGGATAGCAGCTCATTTACGAACTCAAATTAACTGGTAATTATCGAAGCAAAGTCGGAAAATCGGATATCAAATTTTACCCAATTTCTCACATAGTTCACGCACACATTTCCTCCGATTCCGGCGACCTCCGGCGGCGGTAGTGGCGGAGACCGGTGTAGAAATCTTCGTCCAGGTGAGGGGAAGAGATTTGGTATATAGCTTCGTCCAATTTGGTGTCGAATCGAAGAAATCAAACGAAAGATGCTCAAACCCTAGTCTGTGCGATTTCGTCCGTTTCAGATCAAAATCGAACCACTTTTCGAACACCAAAATTTGATTATCTGGTATGGAAAGATGCGCCTCTGAGTTGTGAACACGGTGGTAGGTCGGTCTTGTCTAGAGGTGGTCGGACGGCGGCGAACGGAGCGGATAAGTACACGGTGGTCGGTGATCGCGCGAGCAGTGTGTGTTTTCGCACCTTTTAGTAGGTGCCTGCGATCTGTGTGTGTTTTACACGTTTTGTTATGTGTTTTTACATCCTACACCGATATATTACTTCCCGACCAATTATGAACATCAGGGTGTCACCGGTGTACTGGTGCATGTACATCACATGTACAGTCCACACTTAACTTCATGTCCTTATTTGAATCACAAAACTTAAATCTTCTTGAATTTAATTACCCTTATAAATTCAATCCCGGAATCATTTATCTCAACTCCGCTCCCATTAAAATTCCTGATAGTTGAATTCCGTAATTATCTTAGTTATCGCAATTATTATCATCAAATAAATAATTAATTTATTCCTGGCATTACATATATGTAGTATATGCTTTGGCTGAGATCGGTGCCACGATAGATATGCCAGTGTTGGGCATATGCTTTGGCTGGGATTGTTGCTACGATAGGTATGCTACATATACTTTGTCATGAGAGATATACATCGGTTGGGTATATGCTCTGGCTGTTATAACATGTGAGGAAGGTACTATGATATGGGCTGCTAATATGAAGATGTGATGAGGTTCCACTGACATATTGAGCTGAGATAGGCATATCATATTGGTCTGGTTATAACAGGATGATGAGATGAGACATGTCATGACATAATTGCATTTGATGATGCATGATACAGGACAATCACATTTGATGTTTATAGTGCTTTATCATTTATGTTTTGTATTGATATCGCACTGTGATGGTTTTGTATCTATACTCATGTTGTGTGATTGTTTATGTAGGGACTCATAGACGTGGGAGGACGAGATTGTGAGTCTATTCCGCTGCGAGCTGAACCACTGCTTAGGAGTTTTTGGTTTAGGTTGTTGTTATGTATATATGATGTGTAGTTTGACATAGTTATGTCAACCTGTAATAACCTACATAACTAAACTCTTAATCAGGTGTATATTTTACTTAATTCTAACTCACTTATGTATAAATGAACTGATACATAATGGATTAAGTAACGAGGACCCCACATTAGTGGTATCAGAGCAGTGGTTCGAGAACGGGGTGAACAAAGGTAGAGGAAGGTATTAGGGAGTTACCTAATACGTGGAAAGCATGTTATGAGTCTTGCTATGATGTTATACTGACATGCTTTATATATTTCTTGTTGTTGGTAACCTGTATTTGCAGTAATGGCAGACAGAGTACCATATGATGAGGTTGGGGATGCCATGAGTGGCAATGCCAGTGTTGGAGTGGCGCCTGTACCACCACCACCACCATTTGGGCAAGGGCCAGTGGAACAGGTACTGTTACCTAGGGAATTGACTTTGACACAATTTCTGAGTTATCAACCACCTCGCTTTGAGGGTACTGAATCAGGGGAACAAGCAGAGGAATGGTTGGAACGGATTAAACAGATTTTTGTGTCAGCACCATGTGCCAAGTCTGCTTGGATACGTTTGGCAGAGTTCCAATTGGCGAAGAAAGCCATGATGTGGTGGAAATCCACCTTGATTGAACTGAGAGCTCAAGGACAAATAGTGAACTGGGATGCATTCAGAACGAAGTTTCTTGATTACTATTTCTCTGTTGCTGCAAGGCAGAGGAAAGAGGATGAATTTACCAATTTGAGACAGGGATCAATGACAGTGTCTGATTATGCTGTGCAATATTCTTCATTGCTACGGTATGTACCACATATCGCTGCAAACACAAAGGCAAAGATCAGACAGTTTGTGAAGGGCTTGAGGCCTGAGTTGTTTGATAGGGTGATTTCTAATAACCCTACTTCCTATGAGGAAGCATTGACGAGAGCTGAGATGGCTGAGATTGCAGTTGGTGTATAAGGATGTAGGACAATCCCAACCACCTACATCAGAGAGCATGAGACCTAGAGGAGAACAGTTCAAAGGAACACGAGGAGGTGCATCTTCCTCTAGATTTAGATGGGAAGCGATTTGTTCAGCGCAAGGGTAGTGAACGAAGTCCAAAGGGACAGTCCCAAGGGAGTAGCAGTAGCAGTAGCAGTGGTCGAGGATTACAGTGTTTTAAATGTGGAGGACCATATTTTAAAAGAGATTGTCCACAACTTGATACTCCAGTTTGTTATCATTGTGGGAGGACCGGACATATGATTAGAGATTGTCCTCAAGCTGGGGGACAACAGACGAGAGGGAACATATCAGAAAGTACAGTGCAGCAGAGACCACAGGGTGTTCCACGCACTGGTGGAGGACAGAGGACAGGACCACCTCAAGTTCAGGTGTATGCACTGAACAAAGAGCAAGCAGAGGCAGCTTCTGATGATGTGATTGCGGGTAAGTGTAATTTACTTACTTATCATGCTTTACTTTTGATTGATACTGGTGCATCACATTCCTTTGTTGCACAAGCGTTTATTGACCGGTATCATATATGCTCGTCTCCACTGTTGATGCCTCTCTATGTTTCGACACCCATGTGAACTACTGTAATGGCTTGTCATAGTGTATCTGATTGTGTTATTCAGTTTGATTCTGAGTATGGGATACAGGCCGATTTGATTGTGTTAGATATGACGAATTTTGATTGTATTTTGGGTATTGATGTGTTGAGTAGTTATAAAACTATTGTAGACTGTTGTCAAAAGACAGTGAGATTTCAGTCTGATACCGGAAATCAATGGATCTTCTATGGACAAGGATCACGTGCCAAGATTCCATTGATATCTGCTCTTAGAATGTCTCGTTTGTTAACATGGACATACATGATATGTGATCTATGCTGTGGATGTCATAGATAAGAAAATAGAAAGAAGAGTGGAGGATATACCAGTGGTTGCAGAGTATGCAGATGTATTTCCAGATGAGATTTCTGGTTTTCCGCCAAGTCGAGAAGTAGACTTTGGTATTGAGTTAGTGCCTGGCACTTCTGCAATTTCAAGAGCACCATATCGAATGGCACCATCTGAACTGAAAGAGTTGAAAACTCAATTGCAAGATCTATTGGACAAGGGGTACATACGTCCTAGTGTATTGCCTTGGGGTGCTCCGGTATTGTTTGTCAAGAAGAAGGATGGTTCAATGCGACTTTGCATTGATTATAGACAATTGAACAAAGTAACTATAAAGAATAAATATCCTCTTCCTCGTATTGATGATTTGTTTGATCAGTTACAGAGATCTACAATTTATTCTAATATTGATTTGAGATCTGGATATCATCAGATACGTGTGAAGGAAGGATATGTACAGAAGACAACATTTAGAACTCGGTATGGACATTATGAGTTCCTAGTAATGCCATTTGGAGTGACAAATGCTTCAGCTGTCTTCATGAGCTTGATGAATCGCGTTTTCCAGGATTACCTTGATCTCTCATTGTATTCATTGATGATATATTGATCTATTCTCAGAGTGAAACTGATCATGTCTAACATTTACATTTGGTGTTACAGTTATTGAGAACACATCAACTATATGCCAAACTCAGTAAGTGTGAGTTTTGGTTGACCAGTGTCAAATTTTTGGGACATGTGATCTCTAAAGATGGCATATCAGTTGATCCGAGAAAGATAGAAGCGGTGTTGAATTGGTCATCACCTATGTCTGTGCCAGAGATTCGTAGTTTCTTGGGTTTGGCGGGATATTATAGACGATTTGTTGAAGGATTTTCAGCGATTGCCAAACCACTTACACAGCTGACACAGAAGGGAGTACCATTTAGATGGTCAGAAGCATGTGAGCATAGTTTTTAGGAATTGAAACAACGGTTAACTACTGCTCCAGTATTGATTATTCCATCAGAGCATGACAGGTTTGCTCTTTACACTGATGCTTCATTACTTGGTTTGGGTTGTGTTTTGATGCAGGATAAACATGTGGTGGCTTATGCATCACGCCAGTTGAAGCCACATGAAATGAAATATCCAGTACATGATCTGGAGTTAGCTGACATTGTCTTTGCTTTGAAGATATGTCGACATTATCTATATGGTACGTCGTTTACCATATATACTGATCATAAAAGTTTGAAGTTTTTATTCACTCAAGCAGAGTTAAATATGAGGCAAAGGAGATGGATGGATCTCTTGAAGGATTATGATTGTGAGATCGAATATCATCCAGGAAACGCTAATCTCACAGCAGATGCCTTAAGTCGAAAAGTTCGTACTACTGCTGATGAGATGATGCATTTATCAGCCTTGATGACTGCTTGTTGTACCTTGGGTTATGACTATGATATTGAAACAGTGCCAGTACGGGTAGCAACATTGTTGGTTGAACCCGATATTTTTGAGAAAATCAGAATAGCACAAGGTACTGATGATGAGGTACAACACTGGAAGGAAATGATATGTCAAGGACAAACATCTCAATTTGTACTTGTAAGTGATAGAACTTTGAAATATAGGAACTGTTGGGTAGTACCTGCTGCTTTAGGACTACGCCAAGACATACTACAACGTGCGCATTGTAGTCGCTACAGTATACATCCTGGAGGAAAGAAAATGTATAAAGATTTGCGTACCCAATTTTGGTGGAAAAGCATGAAACAGGATGTGCTAAACTTTGTAAAACAGTGTTTGATCTGTCAACAAGTAAAAGCAGAACGACAAAGACCAGGAGGTGAATTGAGGAGTTTGGAGATTCCTCAATGAAAATGGGAACATGTTACAATGGATTTTGTTACCCATTTGCCACGGACTTTCTCTGGTTTTGATGCGATTTGGGTCATTGTTGATAGATTGACGAAAGTAGCCCACTTCATACCTTACAGTATGACGTTTACTTATCTGAAGATGGCTCAAATATATCTTCAAAATGTAGTGAGACTACATGGTATACCAGTGTCCATTGTATCAGATAGAGATCCGAGATTTGCTTCTCATTTTTGGGAAGGATTACAGTCAGCGCTAGGGACTGAAGTACGATTGAGTACAGCCTATCATCCTCAGACAGATGGACAGACAGAGCGTACGATACAGACGCTTGAGGATATGTTACGAGCCTGTGTATTAGAGTTTGATAACTCATGGCAAGAGTCATTGCCATTAGTGGATTTTTCATATAATAACAGTTATCAATCTAGTATACAGATGGCACCATTTGAGGCATTGTATGTGCGACGATGTAGATCGCCATTATATTGGGATGATGTTGATCAGGCTGCACTCCATGGACCAGAAATGTTACGTGAAATGGAGGAGAAAGTAAAACTGATCAGGTTGAAATTACAAGCTGCTCAAGATAGACAGGCTGCTTATGCCAATAAGCGACGTAGACCACTTGAATTTCAAGTTGGTGATCGAGTTTTCTTGAAAATTTCACCTTTTAAAGGTGTGGTACGATTTGGTAAACGTGAAAAGTTGTCTCCACGATACGTTGGTCCGTATGAGGTGTTGCAACGTATTGGTACGTTGGCATCGCTTAGCATTACCGCCAGCATTGAGTAATATCCATGATGTGTTTCATGTTTCACTGTTGAGGAAATATTAACCAGATCAGGGTCATGTATTGCCACCATCTGAAGTACAGTTGGATACAGACGTGTCGTATGTGGAACGATCAGTACAGATTCTGGATAGAGCTGAGCGGACATTGCGTAACAAAGTGATTCAAATGGTAAAGGTACAGTGGGATCGACGGGGTGTCGAGGAGGCAACATGGGAGACGGAGCAGCATATGATACAACAGTATCCTGGGTTATTTACTGGTATGACTTTACAGTTTTTATGATACTGTTGGTAAGTGATTAATATGATGTTGTTATATGATCATGTCTCTTATCTTATTGTAAAAAGATTGTTGATTTGATGTATATATATGCATGTTATGTATATGCAATTTCGAGGACGAAATTCAATGAGTAGGGGAGAAATGTCATGCCTCGATCTGACGTATACATGTATTATATGCTTATGGTGTAATTATGATTAATTACAGTATGATATGGACTCGGGTTCGGATTGAACCGAGTAGGAGTAAAGCCATGTATGAATGGAACCTCATTGGAAAATCAAAGACATATGAGAATCAAAGAAATGAGTTCCTAACATAAACATATGATTTATGGATTTAATATGGAAATACATGTATAGTGGGATATAACATTGGTATGCATTTAGCATCATTTGAGAGGCATTAGAATGTGCATGTGAGTTGAGTTTGTATGTAGTGTGTATTTAGGTTGCATGACATGTGAATTTGGGTTTGAGGTGAAGGAGTTAATAAGAAGGTATAATCTGGTTTTCCAACACATAACACACCAAATCTCACCTACAAATCTCTACAAAACCCTCTTCAACCCCTTGCTTCTTCTTTCCATCTTTTGCTTGGAATTCACTTGGTAATCAAGCTAGGAAGTTAAGTGAAGTAACTTCATCATTTCTTGGTAAGAATTGTATAGCATATGATGTATATGGAATTAGTTGATGGAAACTTGAAGCATGTGGTTATTTTGTATGCTTTGAATTGATACTTTGTTATCATGCAAAGAATTGAGTTATATGATGAGAGAAACATGTTCATATGATATTCAAGATTGCATGAAACATGTTTGAATGTTGATTTTTGAATTGTAGGAGATATACCATGAGGATAAGCTCAAAATCGCCATGTTCTGATTTTTCTGGACATCGGCGATCGATCGCTAGCTTTGTGGCGATCGATCGCCGAGTACAGAGCAAAAATATAAGGCGGTTCATGTATGTGGCGATCGATCGGTAAAAATGTGGCGATCGATCGCGAGAAACAGAACATTGAGGCGATCGATCGCGAGATAGTGGCGATCGATCGCGATGGAACAGAACAGTATGACGATCGATCGGTGAGATGTGGCGATCGATCGCCAGGGTCAGAATTTTTAAAAATGTTATATTTTTGTAGAATTTGATTTTAATGCATATGATAACATGATATATTGTTGGTATTGTTGTAGCATCATCACAGGGGACGGGGCAACGAGGCGGTTAGACATTGACGTCTAATTTATATCGTTTTTTCGCAGAACATGTACGTTTTGACGTACGAGTATATGATATTGTTGTGATGATGATGTGAGTATGTTATCATATGATTAGTGGTATCATATGCATGTGCATTCATGAGATTTATATGATTGAGATGGATGCCACGATAGATATGTAGTATATGCTTTGGCTGAGATCGGTGTCACGATAGATATGCCAGTGTTGGGCATATGCTTTGGCTGGGATTGTTGCCATGATAGGTATGCTACATATGCTTTGGCATGAGAGATATACGCCGGTTGGGTATATGCTCTGGCTGTTATAACATGTTAGGACGGTACTATGATATGGGCTGCTAATATGAAGATGTGATGAGGTTCCACTGACATATTGAGCTGAGATAGGCATATCATATTGGTCTGGTTATAACAGGATGATGAGATGAGACATGTCATGACATAATTGCATTTGATGATGCATGATAAATGACAATCACATTTGATGTTTATAGTGCTTTATCGTTTATGTTTTGTATTGATATCGCATTGGGATGGTTTTGTATCTATACTCATGTTGGGTGATTGTTTCTGTAGGGACTCATAGACGTGGGAGGACGGGATTGTGAGTCTATTCCGCTGCGAGCTGAACCACTGCTTAGGAGTTTTTGGTTTAGGTTGTTGTTATGTATATTATGTCAACCTGTAACAACCTACATAACTAAACTCTTAATCAGGTGTATGTTTTACTTAATTCTAACTCACATATGTATAATGAACTGATACATAATGGATTAAGTAATGAGGACCCCACATCTTGAATGATTTGGATCGATGAATAGATGCCATTGAATGTATCACCTTCACAAATATATATATGCGCATATAGATAGAGAAGTAGGAAAACACGTATGCGAATTAAGAGAGGATAAATGTTTGGAATTGGGCCATCACTAAAGCCCAAAACTAAACAAATATAATGGCCTATATAAAAATTAAATTTTATTTAAAAAAATAATTCTGTTTATTTGGTTTAACCTAATTTTTATAAAAATAACTGAACCGAACAAACCGAAATAACCGATTTTTAGAAAAATTAAAAACCGAATTTTCGAAATAACCGAACCGAATTTTTGAATTATTTTGGTTTAGTCGGTTATTTCGGTTTAACCGAAATTTTGCTCACCCCTAATTGCTGATCCTTTCACAAATCTTTTTGCTGTATGTTTTATAATGAACAATTTTTCTACACACTTAATAAAATCAAAAGTTTTGTTAACGTCAAAATTGGAATCGTTAAGGTTAGTTGAACCCAACAAAAGGCCAAAAATTGAAAGATATATGACAAATATCATATTTTGACAACACTTTGGATTAAAATGGCAAAATGGTAAAAATACATAATCAAAATCACATTTTTCCTTATGCTAAAAAAAATTACATTTTCCTAAATGGTATATCCGTTCGATTTTAAGAAAACTATATTTATAGTTTAAAAACAATATGATATTCTACTATATATTTATATTTTTTTTTAAAATACGATATTCTACTATATTTCAACTTTTCGATTTCATCCATTTATGATGATCTGATATCATAAAGAAAAAACATCTTAATTTATTAAAATAAGCATTTACTTTTATAATGTAATTATTAATTTATTAAATAGCATCATAATTTTTTTTAAAAAATATTAATTTTGTTTCTTTATTCGCGGATATGCTACGGCCTACGTGTAGTTAAGCTAAATGAAATTAATTTTATAATAGAGATTTTGTAGCTCAAAAATATCATCTTGATTCCCAAACAGAGATGGTATCTTCCAAACTCCAGATTTCCAGATAACATTCACACCTTATCTTCTTCAACTTCACCGCCACAACCGCCGCCGCCATTATTCCTCTCCATCCAAACAAAGAATGTAGCAGCTAACATGCAAGAAACTCTCCATTTTCCCTCCACCCCCACAACCCCCTTCCACCTCCACGGCCCACAATTCCCCCCACTTTCCCGCCTCAATCACCTACATTTACCCCCCAAATCCTCCTCGATTACCCTTCCCGCTCTACCCAAACCCCCCTCCCTAATCAAATCCCCTCAAAACGAAACCCCTCCAACCAGTTCCCCTCCTCCCCTCCAAGAATTGCTTCTCTATTTAGACTCTTTGGGTATAGACTCCTTTTACTGCCTTCACTCCCATCCGTCTTTGATTTCCACACCTCTTTCCCAGGTTAAATCCACTTCCGACTTCCTATGTTCACTGGGTCTCACCGTACAGGATCTCCGCCGTATTTTCCCCATGTGCCCTGATTTGTTAACTTCCCCAACCTCCACGATCATCATGCCCGCCGCAACTTTCCTCCTCCGTGAAGCCCACGTGGATGCCGTTAACCTACGCCACGTTATCCACCGCCGCCCACGCCTCCTAACCCGCAGCGTCGACCGCCAGCTCCGACCCACTCTCTACTTCCTCCAGGGCACCATCGGCATCGAAAACGTTGCTAATTGTGCCTCTCTTTTGTCCTGCTGCGTTGAATCCAAGTTCATTCCCCGAATTGAGTACTTACAGAAACTGGGTTTTTGTTACAAGGACACTATAGTAATGTTCAGGAGGTTCCCAGCACTGTTTTGTTACAGTATTAAGGATAATCTGAAGCCAAAATTCGATTACTTTGTGGTGGAAATGGGAAGGGAGGTAAAAGAATTGGTGGCCTTCCCGCAGTACTTTTCCTTTAGTTTTGATAACAGGATAAAGCCCAGACACAAAATGTGTGTGGAGAAACAAGTGTGTTTGTCGTTGCCTATGATGTTGAAGTCCTCCGAGGCACGGTTTCGGGATCTGTTGGAGGTCCATTGTGGTTCTTCTATCCCGGTTAGAGCTTCTCCGTTGTGGTGTACTAATACAAATACTGATGGTGATAGTGTATGATAGATAAAACTATTGACATTTATCAGCATTTGTTTATATAAAATCGGATTCGAATATTGTATTCTTTTCAAAACGGTTCAGTGCTGTTAAATTATGCAGTAGTTTTATGTATTTATATGTTGTTTAAAATAAGTTGCATTGATATTAGCTTACGATTCTTGAACAAGAGTGTACCACCTACCTTTAATTTTTTTTGGAATGTCCCCTTCTGATTGAAACATGGGACGACAATTAGCCTGTGTGAATAGGTTATTTGTGGATTCTTTGGTTTCCGAAGGCCTAGATTTTGGGTTCGAAACAAGCTATGCTTGTCAGCTCGTGCATATATGGAAAAATGTGCCTATGATATTTTTTGTTGGTTTATTAGCTTTGTTCGTTCGTGGGAAATCTTCTTGTCTGGGTTTTGTTCTGTGATTCCGTGTGTGTTCATTCAGCTCACTCAGTTTAAAGACTGAAGAAAGTATTTATGATTGGTTTTTGATAAAAATAAATAGCAATTGAAATGTTTCACGTATATAATTATGATATGCATTTGCTTAGTTTTGTATATATCATTAACTGATTCAGACATTTGTGGACATTAACATCCTTACTCAACTGACGGAGATAATGCCTGTTTATGTACTTACCAGCGGCAATTTGCTGAGTATGCTGTTGTTTTATGTGTTCGCCATGCGTTAAAAAGAAGTTTATTGTGGTTCACATATTATTCTTACTTGCTTTTAGGTGAATATAAGATTTGGTTTCCCTTTCTAGTGGTTTCTCCATACTTGTAAATTCTCTAAATATAATCTTATTGCATTATTGAGTTGGTGTAATTTGACGTTGAAATTAGAGTGTGGTGAGTGGATTGTGCCACCCCTTTTCTTGGTTAGTCCTATTTATTCAGTTGAACCTCTTATTTCTTTGTTTGCAATGTTGTGACAATCTGAAACATGAGCATGTTGCGGGGTCTTTTCTATTAATCGTTGTAAATATTGGGCTACGCATATCTATTTTATCTGTTATACACTTGTTGTTTAGCTGATTTCTGTGTGGGATTATGATTGAAAGAAGCTCGGAGACTGGTAAGCTGAAGCTAACATCTCCCAGCCACGTTTGGCCCTGAAGGTGGTGTCCAAAGTTCTGTTGTTTGGAAATGCGCTTCTAAGTATGAAGCAGTGATTGCAATATTTGTTAGATGCTGAAATTGTACTTCATTCTTGACACTGAGATTCTTTATATATGCAAAACTTAAGAATAGGGAAAAGTAGGTCTAATTCTCAAAACCAAGATAGACACTCTGGACGCTAATGGTTTTTTAACTGGTATGCTTGGTTGATTGTGTCCTTTTGTATATTTGTCTGCAAACCTTCTGGGGGAATTTTTTCCTCATTCGACCTGCATTTTCTTCTCAATTGAAGACCTACTCGTCGAACAAAGATGAAAGTCGATCATATTGATTTGTGTTGGTGTGGAAAGGGTGGATGAAGGGTTCAAGCCAAATATCTAACAGCTCGTCTTTGTTTTCGTGTATGTGGAGTCAATCAACGTTACTTGTTCGGCAGGATGGCTGAATGGGTCCATGAAATACAAATAATTATAACAATCAACTATTGTGAATAATTATAACAATCAACTATTGTGTAGCAGACAACAAGACCTAGACCTAGTGGTTGTCATTTATATCTATTCCCAATATAAGACGTCTCGGGTTCGAGTCCTCTCATCTACCCTACAAATACAAAAAATAAAAAAAAATAAAAAACTATTGTGTAGCAGAATTGTTGCCGGCTAACTGTTCTTGTTACCAATTTTATAAGTTAAACTCGAATCAACCCTTATTCGAAAGCTTTATCTTAAGAAATATTTAAAACGTATGACCATACTTTATACTCAATGGGGGTTACAGTGATGCTAGCTCCGACTGCTATTAGGGCATTTGAGTCCTCCCATGAAATACGCATAGAATATTTCATGTGAAATATTTCATATGAAGGGTTGAGATGTCCCAATGATACTGCCCGAGATTGCATAAAAAAATCCCTTGATTGGGGCATTTCAAGCATTATAATATTATTATGTGAATAAAAGAAACGTCTAGATTTGGTAGCTAAAAGAGAAGCTATAACATATACTTTTTCCACCAACGTTACTATACCCATGTATTGAATTTATAAACTCACTATAAATCGAATAAACTGTTACATTACATCAACCATAATTCTGTAAATACCATAGAAGCTATAAAACATTTATACCAAATGAAACCATAACTAAATTCTTGTCCAAAGTTTGGAGTAATTTCAGTGCACATATTGTACATGGCAAAACAGTACTAAGAACGAGACACAAAATCAAACAAGCAAAATATCAGCAATTTTGAGCTGAAAATTGTCTACAGAAGGATCAACTGATGCTTAAACCACTCAATATATCTTCATATTCATGTCAACAAACTGGCATTGCTTCTCGAAAGCCCGCGTTGAAATTACTCTGGAACCTCTTCTTACCGAAATCTGCATTTCCCTTCTTCATCATTGCCACAAACTCGTTATAATCTATACGTCCATCCTGCAATAAAATCATTACAATAGGTTACTTTACACATATCTCCAATCCCACATAGACAAACGTTTCTGCCAAACAATGTACCTGATACGATCATGGAATCATCAAGACAGCCGAGAACAAAGCATATTATGTAGTGGAATAAGTGAATACACATGTTGTAAGTAGAATCAATAACATGAATTGTAACAAAGGACAATTAGCATTGGTTAGGCGGAAAACACGGCATATGAAAATTCTGATTCCATGATCATATCAGTACCCTCCAGATAACCATCCCTTCAATTTTGGCAATTTGTATTTTTCTAACTCAATGGATAAGGTTCAATGACAAACGGTTGAAGACAAGACATTCAGCTTCTAAATCATGTTTAACCTTGTTCAACTACCATAGCACCACTCCATGGAAGCTCGAGGTAACTGAATCTTGTCTGCTTTATGATTAAATAAAATGGGACAACAAGGTGCTATGTATAAAGAAAATGCAATGGTTGTAAGCAAATATCGTGTTAGAAAAATCCTATCATAAAATATAATGAGGTTAAATGACAACGGATGTACTTACATTGTTTTGATCAGCTTCTCCAATAATTTCTTCCAATCGAACATCGGCTATACCAAACTCTTCACAAGCTTTTTGAAGCTCGTCTTGAGTGATATAGCCGCTCCCATCTTTGTCAAAGTAGGAAAATGCCGTGAAGAGATGATCTTCTTTCTCGATCTTGTTCAGATGCAACGTTGCTGCTATGAACTCTCCGTAGTCGATACTGCCACTTTTATCCACATCAGCCTGCAATATCACCCCATGAAAAACTAGATATTTGCCACTAGTATGTAAATTTCGCATCTTAAAATTTTTATGTAGAGTAGCCTGGTCATAGAATCGAAAAGAACACTTACAGCGTTCATTAAATCGGATATTTCAGACTCGTTCAGATTATCTCCAAATCTTTTTAAACCGTTCTTGAGTTCTTCAAATGTGATATGACCACTGTTATCCGTGTCTATCATTTTGAACATTTCTTTGAGCCCTGCAATTTCTTCTTCAGAGAGACTTTCTGCAATGACCTTTAAGCAAAAATTGTGATTTCAAGACCCTCATGTATTAGTAATAAACATGCACAATCAATTACAACAACAACCGGTAACGACTGAATGGAGCGACCATGAGATATATATGCACTTATCAAGTTTAAGGTCTCTGCCATAGTTATTAATAGCTCACATAGCGCGCGCTAAAGCTCAAGGCGAAGCGATGAGCGGGTCTTGCGCCTCGCAGCGCCATGCGCCTCGTGTTTTGGCAAAGCGCGCGTTATGTGCGCTATCTGTGCTTTTTCAATTAGCCAAGGCGCGCGCTATAGCGCGCCTTTGCTAAGGCTTGAAAATTGGGGCTATCGGGTTATCAAAATACGTTGATAAAGTTGGTCTTTAATGGGCTTATTAAAAATAAAACCAAGTTAGAGAATATTAGGGTTAAGTTAGAGAGTTTTATGGTTACTGTTACATAAAGTCTTGTTGCATAAACCCTCCAGCCACTGCCGACCGATAAACAGATTGATGTGTTCAAGTGCTCTATTTTTCTTTTCTTCAAAATTACACTGCATTATTTCCTTTCTTTTTTACGTCTCAAATTATTATTTATTTTTGGATTGATTCTCCTTTCTTGTTTTATATTTTCTTCGCCTTCAATTTTTACGTGACAAAGTTCATCAGTCATCACAATCATCAATTAGTCCATTCAATCAAAGTTTGACAAATACATGAGAATATAGCAAAACATGGTCTAATCAATTTTGTGATTTGTTTTGTATGAGTTAATGAGTTTGATTAAATTTTATGGATACTATTGATGTATTAAAAATATGTTAGCTATTGCGCTTTACTTTAGTAAACCGCGCGCTTCGCGTCGCGCTATGCGCTATAGCTCCAGGACCGCTTTGGGCTTTAGTGCGCTATGCGCCTTTAATAACTATGGTCTCTGCTGTTTCAACAAAAATCACCAAGTAATTCAGTCCCTTGATTGTTATGTAAACAAATAAATACCATACCCTTAAAGCCATTTTCTTAAACTTATCCATTGCTGAGAACTGCGTCAACCGAGTTAAAACTGCAGAATCAAGAGGCTTATCAGGAGCTACTCCATCAATCTGCACCCAAGGATGACCTGCAGGAAAAAAACAAATCAAACCAATCTTGAAACAAAACGGAACATCTATAACTCGTACAAATAAATCTAGTACTGACAATAATTTTCTATGTTTCCATTAAAAAATTATATACAATTTTACTCGTGATAAGATTGAATTACTATAATAACATAATTAACTTACAAAGTACTTGATGGGCAGTTATCCGCTTTCTTGGATCCCTCACAAGCATTTTCTTCACAAGGTCTTTTGCACTATCAGATATTTTCGGCCAAGGATCTGATGTGAAGTCAATATCACCATGTAAAACCTCTTCAAATATCTCTTGTTCGCTTTCTGTGCCAAAATGAAATGTGCGAAGAATGAGAAATCTTTGGTTTATGAAAAAGGCATATGAACTAAAGTGAATACTTGAAAATAACTTATATATCTTACCACCCCAAAATGGAGGCACACCACAGAGAAGAATATAAACTATAACACCGGCACTCCAGACATCTGTTTCTGGCCCATAACGCTTACAAAGCACTTCTGGAGCGACGTAATAAGGGCTCCCAACCACGTCGGTGAAAACTTCCCCTACATCGTTTAAGCAACCAAATACATTATAACACTCAAAATTGACTCGGATGATGAAAAGTTCACCTGATAGTATAGCAAATTGATCTGTTTTGAACTTAATTTCCCTTTAAACTTAAAAAAATTCTTTTAGCGATATCTTTTTCCAGTAACAGGAAGTGAACTATGTAAAGATAATTCACACAAATAACTTATCATGAAAATTAGACATCCAAGACTTTGATGTAAAGACTTATGATTCTGATTTTCTCAAAACAGTTAAGGTGATGTGCTCAGCGTTCACTCGGTAACCAAATGACATGATCGACTTATATATTACATGATTAAAAGCTACTATTATATTAAAAGAGCAACTATTATTCGATGTTAAAAAAAAGGATTGCAAAATTAACAAAATGAAGCATTTAAAAACATAAGATGCAAGAAATTTGAGATAAACTCTATCAAGAAAATGATGCTTGAATATACCTGGCTTAAAGAACATAGACAATCCAAAGTCAATTGTCTTTAAAGGAGAATCTTCCTCTTTGTTGACAAAGAGAAAATTCTCAGGCTTGAGGTCCCTGTGCATGACCCCTAGAGAATGGCAGGCTTCAATTACACCAACTATAGTCCTGGTAAGATCAGCAGCCTTTTTTTCCGAATAATGGCCCCGTTTAACGATTCTATCAAATAGCTCACCCCCTTGACACAGATCCATGACAACATGAACTGCAACAGCATCCTCATAAGCCCCCTTGATCGAAATGACATTAGGTGACCCAGACAAGTGATGCATAATCTCAATTTCTCTTCTCACGTCTTCCACGTCTTCCTCGGACAGCAATTTTCTCTTTGCAATAGATTTACAAGCATATTCTTTTCCGGTGGTTTTCTCCACGCAGAGAAAAGTTGTCCCGAATTGGCCTTGCCCAAGTTTATGGCCTAAATTATAGTACTCCTTCATATGACCTGTTTTGGTTTTGAGCACAGATTCCACCTGAAGTCCTACACTCATCATTCTCTTAACATTGTGCGGTTTCTTGGCTTTGGGGGGATCAGCCGGTTTCGCCTCTTCATTCACCGGCATGGCCACTTGCTCCGTCTCAGGAATTCGAGCAGATTTCCTACCATCATTCTTGATCGCCTGTTCCCACGTTCCAGCTACCCGAGGTAGCTTTTCCTCTTCCTTCACTATAATCACCGGCTCAATTTTTGTTGGTTGTGATGATTTGATCTCCTCCTCTCTAATCTTCACCATTTCTGGAGGCGTATTCTGAACAGGGTTAGGACCTTCTATAGCCTTAATTTCAGGCGTTTCACCACTTTTTTCTTTATTATTATCAGTACCAGAGATCATATCCGGTGATCTGGACGACCACAATAAATGTGACATTGTGTAGAAAAACCCATCCTTAGCAATCTTCCCATTCACACAAATGTTTCCCATCTAGTGATGATTTATCTTCTTCTCCAATTAATGACAATCAAACTTCAAAAAAACCCCATTAACTTTTTAACCTCCAATAACGTAATCAATGTCTCGCGAACATACATTGTAACGAAAATCTAGTAACCAGTAATCCTACTCGACTAATTATATGGTAAAATCAAAACAATCAATCGGCGGGAATCAAGAATGATCAATTGAAAAAACCTTTGCATAATTAAGAAAACATGAGACGAGCCCTAAGAATTCCACGAGCATACGATGATGTATATTGAAAAAGACTACAAATTCACGTTGAATTGATCAAAGAAATACAATGAAAATGATGGACGATGAAAGAAAAGGAAGTAGGTTGGGAAAAAAAAAGGAAAAGAAGAATCGTGGTGATTTTATATCAAACTTGCCAATTCACAAACACACACACACATACACACTGTAATTACACGTTCATATGTGTATTGTGGAGTGGAATTAGGGTTTTGAATTTGTTTCCTTTTTGATCAAAAGGGACGCAAAAGGGAGGAAGGTGAGGGAGATTGAAGGTGGCAGGTTTTTCTGCTGGAAGCTTTGTATGTTTCCCAAAGTCCATGCAAGCGCGTTTTGCTAATATATAATTTTCTTAAAAATATATTTTTAATTTACACATTATGCTAAAACATTCAATGAACCAAAAATTATAAAATTAAATGAATTTTTTTTTATCATGAGATTAATTTTATCTGCAAACTTGTATGTGCCGAGTGACTAATAATGTGTTTGTAAATGCTTTCATGTAAAAAAAAAAATTAGATGAATAAAATTCAATTTATAATAAAATTATCACGGTTGAACTTAAAACAGACAAAAACATCTCATGACTTGTTTATCTACTTCTGTTTTTATCTAATTTTTTTTTATTGAAACAATAGATAAAAAATAAATTCAAACACCCAAAATCTGTCGTTCAGATGAAAATAAGAAAAAAATAGTTTTCAAAAGTAATCAAGACACTCTTTAAGTGTTATGTGGATTAACATTCCATTTATTTCTATATTTTTTACGGAGTGAATTCTGAGTTTGATTGACAAAATAATTATTTTTCCACGAGAAATTCATTTTACTATATATACTATATTTTTTCTATTTTGGAGATTACCTTAAATTAAATTTCAAAAAAAAAAAAGAAAAGAAAAAGAAAACATAAAGAGGAAATAAAATTTGGCGTTTATAATAAAAATTTCTTGTATTTAAAAACTCTATTTAATAGGATCCTAAGATATATACTGTAAGCGATCCGCATCCACACTAAACTGAAAGGGAATGTTCGGGAGATTTTTGAATAAATTGGGTCCTGACATATAACAACATACATAAATATGCATATATATATATATATATATATGTATGTAAATGTCTATATGTGTTGTTGTATGGTAGAACTTGGTTCGAATTTCTCGGAAATGTTAATACATTAAAAAAGTTTTTTGTTGAAGAATCCATACATATTATTACATATTTTATAGATTCTACCTCACATTATATGATTGGTGTTATGCACGTTTACATGCACAATAAATTAGGATCATGCATACAAGTATACCAATATTAAATAATTGTAGACTTGGGACATATTTGGTTAATCCCAAGTTGTCAAAAACGAAGTGGTGGGCCACTTAGCTTGAATTTTTAAGTTGATGGATTCTCTAGTTTACAAAATTAATAAATTATATGTACAGTTGAAACTTGTATATTTGCGACATATACGATCTAGTCAGATTGATTATCGTCTTGTCTCATTAATGGGACGGCTCGCGTTCGAGCATTGTGCAACACAATTCCCCTCCCCTTTTGATCGAAAAACAGAAACTTGCATATTTCCACTTATGTATATAAATATGCCCCCTTACCTTGGCAATTTGACCCCATGCATCGAGTTGCATTGTATCATAAATTTAAATATAATAAATTTCTTTGTCACGCTTATTCCAATATTTTGTATCAGCTTGCCTTTAATCAATAAGACAGATAAAACAAAGTATGTTTTTCATTTTATCTCAGATACGAATAGTTCAATGTTTTACTAATTTGATCCACAATGTAATACTTTACCCTTTGATAGTACCCCTTGGATAATGAACGATCTAAGCTTCAAGTTACGATGATATATTTTAAATGAGAAATTAACTTCACCAAATTTTTGTACAGAAATTTCTGCAGTAAAGTCGATCAACATTCATCCATCCACTCATTTTCCAGCAGTTTCATAAATAATAAACAAACAAGAATTACCAGCTTTATCGACAGCAAAGGCATTGGAAATCAAGACGAGGCTGTTGGGATCATACTTTCAACTGATGTGCCAACATGTTGAATCACAAACCCGTAAATCTTTCGCTTCAGACTCTCAATCTTTCCCACCAGATCCTCATCTTGTTCAGTCACCACGCGATCCAACCAATTGTTGACTCGCTTAAATTGAGACAATATCGCTGCTATAGGGCCACAGTTTTTAAGTCCACCAGTGCCATCTGGTGTGCATTTCCCAAAAACCGGAAAACCAGCATCAAGGGACGACTCTACAAATCTTACAAACCATATTTGCATCTCATACTTCAAACTCTTTCCAAGTTCCACGGTTTCGTCCATCCCCTTGCCCTTTGTCCAATTTCCGAGTACTGGTGAAGAGGTGTTTGTATTGTTATTCTTAACAGTTGAATTGGCAGAATGGCGTTTCTTAGAACTTTGCTGCTCCATTTTGGATGAGCCCTCAAAAAGTTGGTCGGTTATAAGGGAGACAACTTCAAGATTTGTAGCCAAAGCAGCTTCTACCCAAAGGGTACTAGATTTCGACTGTTTTGATGATGTGGTGTTCTCATTAATTGCTATTGAACTATGTTTACCGGCAATAGATTCTGCTGCTGCTGTGGATTTTAGAACGTCTTCATAAATTGACATGAAACGAACGATAGTAGGTAGAGGATTTTCAGCCTTTGAAGTTGCGTGGAGATCCGAAAACATGCTGCAGTTTTTTACAAAGTAGATTTGTTAGTAGTTGACACTGTTCTTGAGGTTCACAAATGAAGATTCGAACCAATATGCACAGAATAAGCATAAAAGGTTCGTTCTAATCATGCCAATTCATAATTTATTTATGTTCAAATGACTTCTTGAGCTTCTAGTGGAAGTTGGTCACTTCTTAATATTCAACGGAAATAAACCAAAGTAACAAGAGCAGGCAAGATGATAACAAATAAGTTCCCAAGTTTTTTTTTTCTGTACCCTAATATCTGAAGCCTGAACAAAATAGTATTTTTTTAATAAATTACGCATGAATGAACAGCTTTATATATTAAAACAAATTCACGGAACCATAAGCAGAAATGAAGAGTTCAAAGGACTAGAAATTTATTTGAGTGGATACACAAAGTTCAGTATTTTTAAAATTGCATTTGAGACATTCGAGAAGCCAAAAAATCATATAAAAGAAAGACATCTGCTCAAGTGCAGTACCTTAAGCTTCTTACAATTGATTCTGTGGCCAAGGCCTCTTCCAAAGCTTCAGACGCAGCAATTGAAGCAACTCTTTTCCTGCGCATAGCATCCTAGTCCAATACAATATATTACCAAATTTACATTACAATGCTCAATTAAAGATATAATAGTAATCATATTGACACTTAAGTTCTCATGTACCTCTCCTAGTTTTGCAAGGTTTGAAGAGACACTATCAAATGGAATACTACCATCGGTCCATTTCTTTTCGTGAATGGTGATTACAGGAGCCACGTTTGGCTTCTCAGACTGCAAAGGACTTTCAGAACCACAAGATTTTTCAATGTTTGCGGATGAATTCTCATGTACATCACTTAATCGCCTAGAAATAGCAGCCTGAAAACGAATGACACATCACATACCAAATCACCACAAACTGCTGTTATTATTTATAATTTCCACTTGATGAACGATGCATCCAGTTTCAATCCAAAACATAGCACAAAGGTGATTGAATAACAATTTTTATACCAATCAACATCTACCAAAATAATTTCATGACAGATGGTACCAAGTATATATCTAAACGTTGCAACAACTCAAGAATTTCACAGATGGCAAGAGATGCCACAAGTATATATATAAACGTTGCAACAACTCAAGAATTTCACAGATGGCAAAAGATGTCACCTGAGTTCTCAAAATAGCTTGCAGATCTGGTCTATTTTTAGTCCTCGTTCTTTCTTTGTCCTCGGAAGAGCCTCCTCCACCTGAACTCGCCCCATCATCCCAGTTCTTCCTACTTGGTTTTGCAGACCCAACAAGTGCCTCAGAAACCTTTGATATTCCAGCCGCAATACTAGCCATCTTCTTCTTCCCCGAAGAATCCAGCGCAGGGGATACCTTAAGCCCACCTGACAACCTCCGGCCAGGGGACATAGACATCCTTCTAGCTACCACTGGACTCGCCTGCCTCCTCCCTGCAGTTGGCGATGGCTGCCGATATCTCGATGGCACTATTATTGCCGGTTCCCTCGACGTCCTCCTATTTTCCTCTTTTGCAGCCTCAAGGCTAGGCACCACACTTTTCGACGGTGCAGGAGAACTCGACCGCTTTCCTAACTTTCCAGCCGGAGATGGATCCCTCTCTGCTACCACCCCTTTCTTCCCAGATGGCGTCACGGATCTCTGCTTCAATGCTCCAGGTGTCGAAAACCTATGCAAACAAGCCTTGTCTGAACCAGCTTTGCCATTACTATTAGCCTGAGCATCCCCGGAACTGACATTAACATTCAAATTTTCTTTCGGGGCAACCATTCCTCTATTAACTTTAGCGGAAGCTATCTTAACTTCACCCACACTGCCCTCATTATCGGCGCATTTCTCCTTTGACTCAATCACCTTCTTCCCCATCCTCGATAGATAAGCTGCAATAGGGTCCACTGAGGGTTCAGACTCCGAAACCGGCTGGATTATAAATCCACCGCTGCAAATGCGAGCAATTAGGGGTTCAGGAGATCCAATAAACTGGTGACGACCAGCTATTGGGCGTAAATTAAGTGGGGTAGGAACAGGAGGAGAGTCGAAGACGAGTCGATCAAGGTGCACAAACTGACCCAGCTGGAGGCGGTTGTTGAGGATGAGATCGGTATCGCGGTCGGAAAGGGATATGTAGGTGGAATTGCGGGAATCCGAGAGCTGAACGTAGAATCCATGGTTGGGCCAAAGAGAGTCTGAAGTAGACAACGCGGGGACAATTCCGATGACCTGGAGGAGAGGGCTGCGGTGGTCGCCGGTCACTTTGGTTGTGGAGTTCATGGATTGAAGGAGTTTGAGGAGGATTCCTGGGGTCAGAGTCGCCATTTCTGGTAGAGGACTGAAGATTGCTTTCTTGTGCAGGTAGATTTAGTGGATATGGTAATGGAACCCTCGTTTGTAACTGAATTGAAGAAGATAGGAATAGGATGCGATTTGGGGGTTTTCTGACCGTTAGTCCGTTACCAAATTTCAAATTTCAAATTTCAATTTAAGGTTTGAATTTTACGAATTTATTGGGGCCTCGATTATTACATGAATTAATACTGTTGTTTTCAAATTTCAATTTAAGGTTTGAATTTTACTAATCTATTGGGGTCTCAATCATCTTACTATTCTTACTATCTTATAATAGTTAAACACATTAGTGGTATGATCATTTTACAAATTCGAAAATACCCTTATTATTATGTGTTAAATGATCGCAAGACTCCTGCTAATTTAAATAACCACAATAACATCAAGAAAATATCTGGGAGGGTATTAAACTACAAAATTTATTACATCCCAAAAACAAAAATTAAAAATGAAATTTATAATTACCACCTTACTTTACAAAATAAATACTGTATATGCACGCAACGTGTGCAACAAATCACTAGTTACATTAATGGTCGAAGACAGTTGACCCAGCTAATACCGATCGTTTAACAGAAGATCTCGATAGAATAAAAATGTAAAAAAAAAAAGCAAAAAATTATTAAAAAAATGAACCATCCTCAACAAATAATATAAAAGTGTAATTTATATTTATCCAAATATCATATATTTGCCGTCAGCCTACAACAAATAAAAAT
The DNA here is from genome assembly GCA_907163345.1 of Haberlea rhodopensis. Classification (NCBI taxonomy): domain Eukaryota; kingdom Viridiplantae; phylum Streptophyta; class Magnoliopsida; order Lamiales; family Gesneriaceae; genus Haberlea; species Haberlea rhodopensis. The sequence goes on along the minus strand of CAJQUN010000005.1, from coordinate 6,481,663 downwards.
ACTAATTGGTTACTACTAATTCAATATCACAAATTATAATACTAATTTATATAAAAACATTAAAAACTATTACGTATTTTTGTTAATCCATGAATCATGTTTTAGTAAAATAGCAATTAAACCCCTTATTATTCTATATCATTGAAATTAGACATCGACTTGTGTCAGTTTCGCCCATGATCATGACGACACAATCATAAATTTTAACTTTTTTTTTTTTTTGATAGTAGGGAAGGGATTAAAATTGTTGCGCACACTGCACGACTCGAACTCGAGCATCCTTAAAGGGAAAATGAGCTTTACCACTCCGACAAGGCCGGAAGCTCATCATAGATTTAACATTACATTTATACTACACTACAAGAACTTTGATTCAAAACCTTTCAAGTTGAATTGGATAGAAACCCAACCAAAAAACAAATTCGGAAATGCAGAGTATTCCCACAAAGTAACACCTCTAAGACTGTAGTAAATTTTGAATCATTTTCACTGATGAACTCGGTACACGGAAATTCACCAACCCAGATTTTTTTTCTTGGGCACCAAAAACAAGAAATGGTTAGTATCGTGGCACTATACAGTAGTTACATAATCGTTTCTTTTACAAAGTACTTCCCCTATTTCTAAAAACAAGAAATACATCCAAAGGGGGTGAAAAGAACCTCAAAAGAAAAATGGCAAAATCAAAGAGAAGATAGTACGGAACTCCTAACTATACTAGACCCACTTTACAGCCCCATCGACCAAAATCTTTGTCACGGGGCGACACAAAATCTTCCCAGCAACTTCAAAAGCAGGTAACAATGGGGCAAAAGGCAGAATACTATTCCCCCCAACCAAGTCAGGACAAAATAATAGCCAAAGGGGTGACTATAATATCCTTTCAAAACGAACCATAGAAGAAAGAACCATCGTACCAGCCCTTTCTGCCATACATTCTCCTTAGCAAATCCACAGTTGATGAATTCTGTGTTCGAATTGTGGCTTTCAGATTTAAGATGAACAAAATTATAACTAATTGTATATTTTCACTGGCTTTTCGAACATGTGGCGGTTCTGCAAGACAGAAAATGAAAAAAGCTTCAAGGTTATGCTCAAGCAAATTTTTGTATTCTTGTGGGGTAAAGTTGGTTTAACATACAAGTATACACACAGTTGAAACCCAAGTTATTCGGAAATAAATAATTAAAGTTTCGTTATGGCAAAAAAGCAAACTTCCACTGGATTTTGAATTAGAGAATCAAACGTGATACAAGTTTAAAGACAAAACTCGCTAAAACTTCAAGCAAATGAAGTGTAATGGTTTAATAAGGATATGTCCAATTAACCTGGGAACAGACATACCTTTGAAAATTCCTCCTCTGGAACCTGCAATTTCTTTTGAATGCGTAGTTTAACATCTGCCAATATCTCACCCTCATGAATGACCAAAAAGAAGGGCTGGCCAAAGTTCTGGACTTGCTGTTAAAAAAATAATGGAAAAAAAGTTCGAAGTGCTTGCAAGTACACAGGCCTAAGGTTCATTAGCTTTTGTGCGTCAATTAAGCTCATTATTCTAAAAGTACAATAACCCTGTGCAAAACAAAAAAACAAAATTAAATGGCAATTGACATAGCAATCCTGTGAATGCTTTAAGTACCACTTGAATCTGAGCATTCTCCTTTGTGAAATGGTAAACATGAATTGAGCGATCATTGGGTCCAAGGTTCTTCTCTTCTTCTGGAATCCATGAGAGAACAAAGCAGTGGAACCGTAAGCCACGTGAATTAAACATGTCAACGGAGGAAGGTTTCCACCAATGAAAGTAGAAAATCGTACTAGAAACCTGAAAAGCAGAACTGACAAAATTCATTTAGTAGTGCAAAATTAACACTTCCCAGTACCCGCCCCGCGAACCAGGCGGGTTTACCCGCCCCACCTCGGGACTAAATTTTTTTTTAAAAAAAAATTAGCTAGAAATCAAATTTGAAACACAAAAATTGAGTTTTGTGATTGAATTTTATGTTTTTCTCTAGTAAATATTTATAATAAACATTGTAAAACTATTTTTAAGATACGAATATTTATTATTTTGCTGATTCCCTTCAAAATGTCCAACTTATTCTTTAACATAAACATATAAAATTAAATAATGACACTTTTTGTTCAACCAAATAAGTGAAATGTATATTTAATATTAAATTTTTTTTAAACAAAATTAAAAATGCATAGCGGGGTGGGTTCGGTCAATCCTAGGACCCGCCCCACCCCGCTTCCAACCCGATTGAAGCGGGTCCTAGACCTGTCTGGCAGGTTCAATGTGGGTCCGGATCTGGACCTGCCCTATCGTCATCACTAACTGGCAATGGAGCCATGATATATGGTTCTTGATGGATGACTCAGCCATCTTACTCAAAATAATTAGGATAAATGGACGTCATAGAATATTGAAACCGATCTTTCATTGGGTTTAAATCCCCCATATTTTCTCAGGCATTGTTAATTAATCGAACATAAACTCAGCAAAAAAGTTTCCAGAAAATGGATACCCAGAGGAAGGAGTTTTCACCTCAGAAACAATGTCCGGTCTCATCACGCAGATAAATCTTCAATTCTTGAGATTTTTCGATTTTTAATCGAAACTCGAGAGAGAGAGAGAGAGAGAGAGAGAGAGAGAGTTTTTATAACTTTAAATTTTGGGTCGGGTTTTTGGTAGGCCGTAAAACCGGACTTAACTGCGAAATGGAGAAAGCCCATACCAAATACAAGAGAGGCCTCGGGTATTTGCAATTTATTTTGGGTGCAGAAAGATTAATTGAAATTAAATTGTATACATCTCTCTCAATTTCATTAAAATATTAATAATCAATATTTAATCATAAGTCACGTATAATTGTGTAAAGCCTGCATGAAATAACCTTTTGCGAAAATATTTTAGGTAATTAAAATTCGGAAATAATTTTTTAAACCTATATACCTAAATATTTGGGAGCGTTTCGAGTTTCGAGCAGTAAATAAAGATTTCATTATGAACAATTCTACTTCAAATCCATACATTAATATAAAAAATATATAAGGATTTTTATTATACTGCCAATTTCTAAATTTTAAAATAAAAGAATTTTAATTTAGTTTACGCCTCTCATTCAAATTATAGATGTGTAGGTGCGAAAGCATAAAAGGACATAGGATGGTAGTGGAAAGTTGAAAACGAAGGACAATATAGCACGATAGAAACGAAGGGGACCATTTATTTTCTGTTTTTCATATTTATTTGATTTAGTACCACTAAAATAAAAATAATAAATAACTATTTATCCAGATTTTATATACTTTTAATTCTGATATATCAGATTATAATTAGCTTGATTTGATAATATCAATAAAATCCACTACGATTTTGTTGGGAGTTGGGTACTCAGTAATCGTTTACGTGTTCATAGATGGAGATGTAACCATATAATATCTAAGGCATTACAAGCATAATTCATTGGAACTTATGTGGTGCAACATCTTGTGTCCAACTGTCACTTAGTATAAGGCTTTGTGTTACACTGCATAAAGAAACAAAATTACGCATCTACTAATAGCTATATTGTTAGGATCGGTCCGGAGTGTTTAGAGGGGGGTGAATGAACACTCCTATTAAAATAATCCTTTGTGATTTCTTTCGGATTAGTGAAAGAAATCTGTTTCTTAATCAACTTTTCTGCAGAACAGACCACTGAATAATTTAGTGCGGAACGGTCTGTTCTTAGGCTAGTAAGAACGGCTCGATGACATGAATAGTAAAACGAGTGCAGAATGATAAAATGCAGAATATGTTTCTGGAAGATCCAAGGTGGTTTAATCCTTCTATGTCTCCCCTTCTTCCAATAAGGAAGGATTCCACTAGAAGACTTTGATTTATACAATCCTGTTGTACAAACCCGATTCAGCTGGATTTACCTCACTACCAGACTGAAATTCCTAGTCTCTCGATCTGTTCAGACACACTCTGTCTGACAGTTACAATTGATTCTCACTTCTCTATCTTAGTACAGAATACAAAGATAGACTAATTTAGTCTATGCACACAATGATCCTAAGATGATCAAGTATTACAATATGCTTGTGCTTATGAAGATTTTCAGCTCGAGAATGTCCGAGCTTGTAAGCTTGTGCTGTTTAGCTTTCTTTTGCGTTTTTCGATTGATCGGAGTCTATCTTGAGCTCTTCTGTTGCATCCTTATATAGTTGCATGTACCAATGACATTATTTCCCTTTATGTGCAACTCTTGACTCTGCTCAAACTCTGAGTAAGCTACAGTCTTATTTTTTTGGGTACTTGCCATTCTGGTTCATGCTTTCGGCGACTGTCAGGTAATCTCTTCTTTGTCTTCTTACCTTTTATGGTAATCTTCAGTCCTTGGTCTTTTTCAGCATTAATTGCAACATTAAATGCTTCAATAAATAGCCGTTAATGATTCGGACTGAAGAACAAATCTTATTCAGCCTTGTCTGCTATGATCTAATAATAGTTGAGATCGATCTGGAGCTTCGATCTGGTCATGCTGATTTCTATCGATCCGTTCTGATTTGCGATATACCATTTCAGCTTAATCTGTTTTGAGCGATCGATCTGGTCAGTCTGATTTCTATCGATCCGTTCTGATTTGTTTTGTTATCTTTAAAACCCGGAACTGACATATATATTTTGATTTAGTAATAAATGTTTGATCCTAACATAGTTAAAATCTGTAATACTATATTTTTTATTCAGAAAATAAAATAAAATATTTGTACGATAATGTGAAGAAACAAATTCAAGAAATGGATCCCCACTATTGAATAAAAAATGCGATAAAAATAATGTATATATCAAACGGGAAACTATTTGGGCACATGGATGCAAAGTTGACTTGTTGAAATGAAGTCACGCTTGGGGTCTTCAAATGGTTCAATTATTTCATGCAATGTAGAGACGAATTTGGAGGGTAAGTAGATATCTGTGTCTTTTTGTCTAATATTATACAATGGATTGAATAAAGCTATTCCTATATTATTAAGTACTGTTTGAAATGAGTGATAAATGTAAGGATAAGATAAGAATAATGATTAAAATTATAAGATGATTTAAAATAATATAGTGTTGTAAGTTATATGATGTTTGGTTGAAGGATAAGATTGTGAATTAATTTCATAGTTTGATATAATGACTAAAATATCCTCAGTACTATATATATGTATATATAATAAATAATATTAACATAATTATATATATATATATATATATAATAAATAATAATAATAATTATTTTTAAACAATAATAATATATATATAATATATTTATAATAATAAATTATATATTTATATTAATAAATTATATATATAATAATATATATAATATTAATAATATATAATAATAAAAATAATTAAGTAATTTAATAAATATAACAATAAAAGTTTGAAGATAAAGAAGTACATTGCTTATTATATTGGGATTGAGCATTTATTTATTTCTATCCAAAGTTATAAGATATATAGTTCTTTCCATTGTTCTCTTGGCATTGATAATCCTAATTATCCCATCCAAAAGACGTTTGCTCTGTTATCATTCATACATTTGAGTACATGTCACTTACCAAAATTATAATTGTGCAAGTTGGTAGTACAAAAAAATATGACATTCACCTTTTTTTAATTTACTTTCTTCTAAATTTAATAATGCATATACATATAAATATACCTATGATTGTCATCAGGGACGAATCTAGGATTTTGACCGGGAGGCAAAAAGTAATTACATAAAAATTAAATCAAAAATTCATGATAAACATCAGAGTTTAAGGACTGTGTGTAAAAACATTAGGTAAATAATTAAAATGTGATTATGTGAAGAAAATGACTTGCTTGATTTCAAGAAATAATGCACTTATCGAGTTTATTTTTAACAATACAATTATCAAAATGATCGGTTCATTGATATTCAAATAAGGAACTTGCTCAATTTCAAGAAAGACTATAACATTTTTCATACTAAGAAATCATTTGTTTTACAAATAATAAAAAATTGATGTGGATATTTATCCATATTTACAAAGATGAAAGTAACAAAATAAGAGTAAAAAACAATGGACAAAGACTCCACCAAGATAAGAGTAAATTTGTTATGATTAAATAAACCTTCATCCACTAGGAACGTGCCAGGCACGACGGGCATTACCTAGTAGTTATAGAAAACGAGACAAAATTAACTTGATAAAATGGATGTAATTACTAATTAGTCCTCATTTAATAATCTTTAGAGCTGTCCACGTCCAACATTTTGGCCAGCAAATAAAAGCCGAATTCAACACAAAACTCAGTTGCCTTAATTATTCAATCCATTTAAAATAAATAATCCAGCTAAATAACACAATCTACTAATACAATTAAGACTATTAATCTTCATCTTTACGTTAACAAAATTTACTAAATTAATATTTTAACCACAAAATTTCATGCCTTAATAGTCATAATCGTCAAATAATCATTTTCCATTAATTTAAACTTGTAGCTTTCGAGATTACGTGCACGGTTTATATAAACCCTATTTTCTATTATATAATACTTCTGGTTAAACAAATTCACTGAAATTATTACTCCTTACCCTTGTTATTGTACTCAATTAAAATTTTGTCATTTTAGCTATGGAATATATTTGGATCGTCCTCATTAATACAAATATTAACAGTTTATACATAAATTATACATATTTTGCTTCTGCTACATTGTTTTTACTTCCTCGCGTTTTTTAATTATCGTCTCCTCTAAAAGCTCGAGCTTGTAGAGAGATTGGAAAATTTATTATCTATTCTGTAACGCTCCTCTCACTTGTGTTGCTGTTTGTTCCTCTTTTTTGGGAGGTCCATTTATGTGGAAATTTCATGTGGGTGAACTTATTTCATCTCATCTAAAAGACTGGGCTTTTAGAATGATTGTACAATTTATTATTTATTCTAGTATTTATGCTCACTTGTGGGTCGGTTTGTACCCTTCTCTTTTTAGGCTCGTCAAGTAGATATTTCATGAAGGTTATGAATTTTGAATACAAAACATTGACGTTAATCATATGCTCTGATATCATGTTGAATTAACGTCTCAGCTACAATCCGAGTCATAGAATTGAATAATTTATTATTTATTATTTAACGTATGAAACATCTCAACAAATATTAGCTTGCATTGACCATTCGAAACCCACATATATAGTCCCAATATTTCTTGAACTCTAGCTCTCTCATGGCGGCCTCCAACGTACATCCTGTTATCTTCTTCGACACTTCTCTTTCTCGTCGTCCAAGAAAGGATTCAGGCAAAGGATCATTATTCCTTCTCCCTATTTTCCTAGCTTTCACCTCCTCAATTCTAATCTTTTTCTACGCTTCTTCTGCACAAAAACTCACAAACAACATCCAGCCTGACCCGACCCGACTCCATGCAAATCCATTCATCGAACTGCCAAAGCTCAACCCCAACTCAATCACACAGGTTTCAGCACTGCAAACACGCAGTACAAGCTCCATATCTTATGATCAAGGACGACATGGAAACAGTACAGGAGATTTCAGATTTCAAGAATCTGCGAAAGCTGCAGAAACCCCACCATTCTCAACGAGCACCACTGTCGGCGGTGGAGGTGATCTTAAAAAGGATCAATGGCCGAAAGAAACAGTGAAAATTGACTCAACAGGTAACAGTTCTCTTTTATATCATTTCTCTGCTGATTTATCACTCTCTGATCTTTCTTATTGTGGGAGTTGGCAATGAATTTTATCCAACTTCTTGGTGTTGTTTTGGTTATAATTTAGTTTTTATTGTATTGTAATAAACCATCTCAGTTGACTTTAGAGAAGAAGACTTCATCCATAAATAAGATAGATTATACGAAAGGCAATTGATCTAAATTGAAATTGTATACATTAAGCAAGTCATTTAGCATATAACACCTTTATACTGTATGGGTTACTTCACAATTACCCGTTGTTTTTGAGTTAGAACCCTATATATTCACAACCTTCCCTCGTTCTCTATCTCTAGCTCCTTTGTAACATTCAACTGGTGGATCTTTATTTTTTTTATGACGGAAAATCTTCAGTTGCTATATTTTCGGTATGTTAGGTAAACTATCGGGCTGATGTAATAGCATGCAAATCATGCCAGACAGATAAATCATATTAGATAAGTCCGATATAACAGACCCGATCGATAAAATGTTTGTAGGGGGAGGGGATACTTTTCCATTCTAATACAGTTTTATTGTTGAATATTCCGCCCAATTCTAGAAGTTCATATTCATGATGTCACCAATGAAATTTGCAAAAATCAAAACATTTTGCACTTGGTTAATATAATATAAGATAATATAGTATTATATATATATATATATATATATATATATTTGTGATTACTGCTATTTTCTTTAACATACGTCAAGGAACACGAGGCCGATGATGACTGATCACAGGAAGTTAAATATTTATACGTGGCATTGGTTAATACGTCACTATCATTTAATATATAGTATGATAAATGTTCTATAAAAATATGCTTTTTATTTTATTTCAATAATCTGATTAACATTATAATTTTAATCATCTAAATGCAAGTAAAATCATAAACAAAGAAGATTAAAAAAAAAATCATAAACAATGAGCTCCAATCTGATGGAGAGTATCGATTTAAATTAATTAGCTCACGAATTTACTAAATGCATTTGAGCATTGCTAATTTTGGAGCTACATGATGAGCTAGTGATAATTTAACCTATTTATATCGATAATATACACTTTACCTCTATGTGATTTGTAAATAAATATTTTACCCACTGTGATATTCCTATTAAGAAAATTTACCCTCTCATGGCTCTTATGTGATTTTTAAAATAGACATTTTACCTAATTTGATTTGTAAAATATAATATATATTAGGGGAGTATTTTACATATATTCATAAATTATAGGGAGTAAATCGTATATTTTCAAAAATTATATATGACAAACTGTATATTTTTCAAATCATTATATTGCCTATTTTGAAAACAACGGTAAACATGCGGGGCTAATATTTGGTCTTCTTAATCTTATGTTTAGGAAACATGGAGGAAAACGACGACGTATTCCACGACCGAAACATATTTATAAGAGAGTACCGTCGAATGAATCGAACCCTAAAAATATTCTCATATCCCCACCAAAAGAGCGACCCTTTCGCCAATGTACTGCTACCCGTTGATTCTGAACCAGGTGGAAACTACGCCAGCGAAAGCTATTTCAAGAAATCCCTTTTCAGTAGCCATTTCCTCACAAAAGACCCTTCAGAAGCAGATCTATTTTACTTGCCATTTTCGATCGCTAGTCTGAGACATGACAAGAGGATTGGGGTTGCTGGGATTCAAGATTTCATCAAAATTTACATTCGAAACATCAGTCGTGAATATCCTTACTGGAATCGAACCGGTGGGGCCGACCATTTCTACGTCTGCTGTCACTCTGTTGGGAGAACAGCTATGGAGAAAGCCGTTGAGGTGAAGTTGAATGCGATTCAAGTTGTGTGTTCTTCGAGCTACTTCTTGTCAGGGTATGTTGCTCATAAAGATGCGTCTATACCGCAGATTTGGCCGAGGAAAGGGAAGCCTCCGGTTCGTTTGCCATCAGAAAGGTATCCCATTTTTTAACTTGCGTTATGAAATCGTTGGTTGATTCGATGTTTGAGTTTGATTCGTTTGGTTCAATTTAGAATTGAATTTTCGAGTGCTACTTGGAAAAATATTTTTTATAATAACTTCGATTAATATTAAGCAATATATCATAGTTGTCGGTCAGTAAAACAATGTAGATTGGATATGAATTTAGGTTGAAATATGTTCATGTCGACCCAAATCTAATAATTTAAATTTGTCCAAATATTGCAAGAAATGCTTTGTAGAAAATCTAATGTATATAGGGTGAAGCTTCTTCTATTTAACGATATGGATTCATTTGTATTTGTATCTGGATTTGGGCCAAAATCTAGTTTCCAACTTTGTCAGTAAAAAAATATAGCAATTAATCACATTGCTGATGCGAAAAGACTCTTGCAGGAAAAATCTTGCCTTCTATGCTGGAGCAATGAACTCTCGGGTGCGCAAGTCTTTGGTTGAACACTGGCAAAACGACACCAAGATCTTGGTCCATCGGGCGCGTCTCAAAACACCATATTCTGAAGCCCTTTTGGGTAGCAAATACTGCATCCACGCCAAAGGATTCGAAGTGAACACCGCTCGAATAGGGGATGCATTGTACTACGGTTGTGTGCCGGTGATTTTAGCAGATCACTACGACCTCCCTTATGCTGATATCTTGAATTGGAACAGATTCTCAGTGATTGTTTCAACAATGGATATCCCAATTCTGAAGAAAATACTCCAAGAAATAAGCTTTCATGAGTATTTGAAGCTGCAGAATAATGTGATTAAAGTGCAGAAACATTTCCAGTGGCATCATTCCTCAGTTGATTTTGATGCTTTTTACATGGTTATGTTTGAGTTATGGCTTCGAAGAAGCCATTTGAGGATTACAATTATTTGATTTGTTTTCTGAATTTCAACACATTCATGTATATACAACTCTATGATAATTCAAATCTTCCAGATTTTCTTGTAGATAACTGGGGATGCAAACACATTAAATAACTTTTTCTTCCGAGCTAAATCAAACTCTAAGTGAGTTAAATTCAAATTTAAAGTAATTTATTTTTCGGGCTTTGAATTGAGAGATTTTAAACCATGAATTTCAAATTCTTGATTTGAAATTCTTTAATTGTTTGGATGAATTTGTATTAGCTGTATTTCAAATCCACATCTTTATTAATTTATCTAAATGTAATAGTAATTGTGATGTATTTGAAATACATCAGGTATCTGTAATTTTAAATCAATGTTTCAAATCCTCTCAAATCAAATCCTTCCTTTCAAATGATCCATCCAAACACAATCTAAAAGAAATGGAGCTCGAACTTAATGAATAAAATTACTAGTATTCGAGTCGATTCGATTGGTTCACATCTATACATATTGCCATGTGGCAAGATCAACAAAGACTAATGGATGAACTTCATTTGAATTGGGGGATTTGGTTTGAGAATGTATTTGAAATGATAACCATCTTAGATGCATTTCAATTCTATCAAAATTACCATTATATAAATTCATCCAAACAATTAAATGAAGTTAAAATCAATGACTTCAAATACCTCAATCCAAATACACTCTAAAAAGAATTTGAGCTCGAACTTAATGAATCAAACACGATTAATATTCGAGTCGAGTCGATTCGCTCACGTCGAATCAACTAATCTTTATGATCTTGCCATGTGGCGAGACCTAGCAACAGGGTAGTACCAATTAACCCCTTGCCTACCATTCATTACACTGGGAAATAACAGATGCACATGTATATATCCAAAGTTCAACTAAAGCGAAAGAATGAGCATAATTTTTTAAGTGCGATTGCACTTCATAATTAACCGAGTACCCCCAGTGCAGGAAAGAAAACAATTCTCAGCTGCACACTTTGTTTGCAAATATACATTACACGTGACGATGGTGAGCTATGCACCGTTTTTCTGCCATGGCTTGAGTACGCCAACGACAACGATTGCAATGATGATGAGGAGAATGAGGATGGCAATGCACATCCATTTCCTTGAGCTTTTTTGCAAGCTTTTAGCCCTCTGAAGGGCCGTATTACCAGATTGCACGTGATCAACGGCAGACGAAACCTGAGAAATTTAACAAGTCGAAAGCATTTAATGAAAAGCATTGTGTTCCTTCAAAGAAACTACAGTAATAATAGAACTTTTGAGGCTCCATTACCTGTGACTCTATGTTATCAAGCATGTCCCCTTGAGATTCTACCAGTACCGCCATATCCAGAAATATCTGTGAGACACATGAAACCTTGAATAAATCTTCCTCCTACCAAATGTCATTTCGTACTTCAACTACATAACATTCTATCACAACCCGATACAGAATGCAACTGATACAGAATATAGATTCCTACTGCAATTTTTTTGCCAGTGCATGCACATGTTTACATACAAGGGACAGGCACGAGGAAGTGGATTTCTAAATTTATATGCCGCCCTTTCTTGAATCTTGAAAGTTTGATTTATGTTTTCCAATAATGTCAGACTGCCACAACTATTGATAATAAGAAACCACCATACCTGCTGCAATTCAAGAAGCTTTCTCTCCAATTCTCTAACTGCATCATGTCGCTCTTGAATTTCAGCAAGAGTGTCCATCACCTGCAACAAAAATTACAGGAGCTGCATGGATAATATGATTTATTGAAAAATATCAGAGAAAATTTAGCAAAGTTCTGAAGAAAAAGAGGAGCTATATTAAAGCCAATTAAGAACGATTACAGCAAGATAGTTCACAAAATGTCAAGAAATATTCTTCCACTAAGGAAAAAATGGAGTGTTGCCAATACTCGGTATATTTTAAATATTGAAGCAATTTCACCATAGGGAACATAAGAAAGGCAATCAGAAAGTGGAAGTGAAGATAACCAAACACGAAAAAGTTGCAACAGCAGTCCAACCTGACCTCGACCTTGCTCTCGGATTGCTTTCTGAAAAATTTGCTCACTGTCACCAGTCTCTATTAATCTATCAATTGTCTGAAAAAAGAATTGTTTCAGGAAACTTTGTTTAAAAAATTAATAATTTTAGAGAAATTAAACAATGGGCCACGGCTATTGAGCTTAACCTCTTCATCAGCTCGAGTGCCCGTCACTGAAAACAAAATCAAACAAGAGATGGACACATTTATTATAGACTATAAGAAGCAGTTGCATATGTAACAGAATTTGTTTTGAAAAAGCATCAAACCTGTGAATACACGCCTCTCTACAACCTCACGATACTCTAGATGTATGTTCTCTCTTAATGTCTGCAAAAACGTGTTTTAAGAGAATTTGAGATATAGGAAAAAAAGGGTTGATTCATAAGCCACACCCATAAGAACATTCACTTAAGGTACCTGAAATTCCGACATTCTGTCTTTGAACTTTTTCTTTAAAGCCCTGCATCGAACATATATATTAAGCCACTGACTATGACGATTACAATTACATTCATCATCAAATACTTTCAAATCCACAAATTCATAATGTAACAGAAACTGCGACTTTAGACTTTCCTATGTTGTAGTCCACAATATTTAACAAATTCTACTGAGCCGTCATCTTTTAATTTTGAAATCTATCCAACAAAATATTTTAATCAACTGGTCAATCTAACTATCAGAGAGTAAGGACATTTGTGAATAGGAAAGAAAAGGACGATGATAACTTAAGGGATTAAAAATGATCATGAGAAATTCAATTAGTTCCAGGTCTGTCCATGCACATCAAAACATAAGTAAAAAAACATATAGTACATTGTTAAAAACAGCCAATCATCTATTATGAACACATGTTTTTTATATAACTATTTCTTGTGGTGATCCTACTTAGCATCAATGTTATAGTCAGAAAGCGACATTTAAAATGCAAGATTACACAATATTATGGCAACTTTAATGCTCACAACTGGACAACAGCAGTATATAAAGTGATTAAAACAGAAGATCATAAAGGGAGGGCATGTTACACTGTAGTTGCTGTTCTTGATCTGTCCACGCCTGATCCTTTTCCACATCCAGGCTTTTGTCTGTTGGCTAAGTTCTGAAATGAAAAACAAAATTCAGTACTAGAGAATATCCTCGCAAGCGAACTTCATTAAGGCACATAAAATTGGACCTCACCTCTTTGTCAAGCACCTCAATTTTTGATTTAATAGAGCGAGCGATTTTTCCAACTTCATCCACATCTTTCTCCATTCTTTGCTTGATTGCTTCAGATTGCATAAATAAATCGTAAAAGAATTGAATTTGATAAACAAAAGTTGACGTTAAATGACAAATCGGACAAACATGTATATTACAAATACAAGGCACACAGAAATAAGAATTTTGAAAGGCGATCCTTGAATTGCCAGATTTTTAATGGACAAAAACTTTCTTTTGCCGTCATGTTGATATCGAAAAGTTGATGCTGCAAAATATCCTAGACGATTCATTCTTGAAACACTGTCAAAGAACTTCCAGAAGAAGGAAAGCAATCTACCTTTCATTGCAGCAGCCTTGGTAACAGCCCTTGATTCCTCATGTGCTTCCTAAAGTGAACACAATTGATATAATCAAGATTACCACTTTCACAAATCTAGTCCTACAAAAAATGGGCTCGATAGCAAATTGGGGGCCATGACAGAAATATCATCTGGTAGAGCCAGCCAAAACGGCCTATTCAACCCACATCACCTCCGATATATACTACTTATAAGCCCGCATAATAAGAGACAAATTTTCAATAAATATCAGTTTTAATAGCAGACATTGTTCAAGTTTTTTGTTTAGTGGTTGTATTCCGTTGAACTCACTAACATCTCTTTTTTCAGAGGTGGATAAATCAGCAGCTAAAGTAATATAAATTTCCCAAAGAGGAAAAGATATATCAATTGAAGAAGAACAGAACCTCATACCTGAAGCTTTTTCAGTAATGTATTGAGTTTTTCATATTGCTTCTCAATTTCATGAACCTAGAAAAAATAAGCAAGTAAAATATGATATTTCATAAGAATAAGACAAGCATTGATTCTTGTATAATGATTCCAAAAATTTTAGGCATGGGAAACAACAGGAGATTATGCACAGTAAAAAGAACTACATTATCAAATTAAGTAACATGCATGCAAAGTAGTCACCTGCTTAAAGAAATTCTCCAGGCCTAGTTCCCCTGAATTCATTGATCTCTGCATTCCCATTTCAATATCTTGATTTCTATTATCTTGATCCCGAGGGATCACAAAAGATTCCTGTAATGAGACATAAAAGAGATAAGAATCAGGGATAAAAAAATTTAGCAGTAAAATCAGCATACACAATCAAACGGATGACATTATATGCACTCGGGGGATGACAACCATTCTTATTCAATGTTTTGCAATTTGGAGAAAGTAACTTATACATCCACTCAATTTTCATATGCTAAAACCAGAAATCAAGATGTCCAATTGATACTGAGCTAGATGAAATGAATACAAGCAAGCCATCACCCGTTTATGTGATCAATTAAATTCACATATATTGTTTTTACTAAATATAAGTTTTGTGCCAAAAAAAAAGAACTCCTCGGAACGCCTGATCCATCCCCCGCCCCTCCTGCCAACTCAAGAAATCTGTGATAACATGGCCAACTCAGGTCCCACATGGCGGAAAACATTGAAAATGCAAATTTTGTGAATAAATGGTCACTTATTCCGACTATGATAATAAAATAAGATCTCCCGGTTAACACCCAATCACATAAAACTTTTATGGGCGAGCAAATGTAGAGAATCCCTTCATTGGGAGACATTAATTTTAACACATTCAAAATCATATATATTCATTCAATAATTGGAAACATGATCTCATAGAAACCACACAATGTTGGAATCAGCACTCTGATCACTTATAATGCCATGTAATTCAAGGCACAATATAACCAATCGTCGAGAAAATGGCACCAAATCACATCCTTTTATTTCGTTTCCAGCTGATAAAAAGCTACATTACATGCTACTTCGCCAAAACACATCACAAACGTTTAATCCCAACACAACCACAAATCTCCCACCTAAACAAGAATAAAATTTCACAAAAAAAACGTACCGTCAAAAGATCATTCATTTTTGAAACTTGAAAAGCTTGAAGATTTCCAGAAACCGTAGGAGAACAGATAGATTGAGAGATCTTCAATGCAAGAAGGCTCCCTCCCTCTTCCTCTCTCTCCTTTTTCTTTTTATTTGGAATTTTTGGTACGCGGTTTCTGCAAATAGAGAGAGAGAGAGAGAATGTCCCAACAAAAGTGGGATAGAGTCTCAATTTCTTTAAATTCAAGTGTTTCTTCTTCTCTGTTTATTAATGGCTTAATTGCATTTAAAGACCAATTTACTCTATAATATAGGTAATTTATTATATATATATATATATATATAAATACATACAAAATCTATATATTAATAGATTATATTATAAATACTAACTTACCCAGGCACGACGTTATCTACCACAAGACAAAAAACATAAAGGATCTACCGTCTAGAGTTGTTGGTGTTAATCTTGAAAGATGAGCTCGAACATTCAAAATTACAAACACAATCATGTATTTCAGATAAATAAGATATTATTAAAAAATGATTGTACATACCCGATATGTTAACTAAATATGATTGATCTAAAATGGTTGGTATGTTAGTTTACTATTATTTTACTTAAAATGTGGTATGTTTTAATATTACGTTGGTATATAAATGAGGTTTAAACGGAGCGCATATAAGTATTTCATGTTTTAACAACAGTCATCATTTACAATTACCAATGATTGAAAACAACCTTTTGAACGATATCAAGCATTAATTCCAAATTATCAAAACTAAATAACTAGTAGTATATTATATGTCTCTGATGCTAAATAATTTTGATTTGAGTCGTATTGTCGAAAAAATCTATGTTTTGGACACGTCTTTTATTTTTTTATATAATTTTATAATTCAAAATTTTTAAATAAAAATAGTTAAATTTGGCTGTCTCACTCCTAGTATAAACTATCCATCGAACTCAGGGTGAACTAGTCCAATGTGAATGAATATCAAGAATGTCAACTTTATTATTTTTTCATTTCATCTCTGCATTAAAATTCTCAACATAAATATAAACATGGCTCGATCAGAATTTAACAAAGATGACACAACCTAATTAGTGAGTCCATATCCAAATGGGAATAAGGGGTCGTAATGTCGATCACCAACATTCATCGGAAGTTGATCAACGGTTTTGAACCATGTGCGTGGAAGCTTACCCGAAAAACCATATAAACCAAAAAGAACATCAGCCACACCTTGGCCTTCTGTTCCTGGAAGCCATGCAGCCACAAGAGCATCGATTTGTGCTAGATATGGCTGAATCACGACCGGACGGCCCGTGATCAGAACGACAACACATTTCACAGAGGCACAAACATTGGTGATGATGTTCGGTCCCGGATCAGGAAGTGTCAAGTTAAGGCTGTCTCCAAATGTCTCTGCGTATGGTGGTTCACCTACTACGACAATGGCATATTCGAATTTGTTGGATTTAACGTATCCTGAATCGGGATTCTCCACGAACACGACTTTAGTTTTAGGGTCAACTGTTTTCTTGATGGCATTCAAGATTGTGGTACCTGGTCATAGAAAATACAGTCTTTCAGATATGTCGCAAATAATCCTGAATAGATTTTGTCAAGAAAAAAAAAAAACGGCCACATTTACCAGATGTTATATTGCCACTCTGTCCTTGCCATTGAATAGTCCAGCCGCCACACTGGTTACCAATATCGTCAGCATGTGTTCCAGCAACAAGTATCTTTGATGCCTTCTTAGGAAGTGGTATAACTGGCTCGTCTGCTGATTCGCCATTTTTAAGCAGAACAAGCGATTTTCTTACAGCTTCCCTCGCCAGTTCTCGATGTTCCTATCAAATTTTAAGTATGGATTGTAAACAAAAACCTCAAAAATTTATTCTTGGAGCACCCAGATAAAGTGAATTCTCAGAGCAAACCTTGCTTCCAAGGTACTTGGTCATGCTATAATCAGCCAACGGATTCTCGAAAAGACCCATTGTAAATTTAACTCTTAAAATCCTCTTCACTGCATCATCGATTCGGGTCATCGGAATGAAGTTACTTTTCACCAACTGGGTGAGACCGTCAATAAATTCTGTATAATTATACGGAACCATGATCTGCAATATATATATAGACACAGCTTCAATATTAAACTTACACCAAATTTATACAAAGCATGTGTTCATTAAAGCCACAAATTCCAAATGATACCATGTCAATTCCTGCATTTATTCCAGCTAGGATAGAATATGTATAGTTCGCATGTGGTGGAGAAGTGATTCGATCAATTCCTTGCCAATCCGAGATCACAAATCCCTGAAGTTTTATTCATTCACAAACATTAGTAATTGCAATGATTCGACAAAACTTTAGATTCAAAGTTCTTTAACGAGATTATACTCTAAATTTCTGTGTATTTTTGAGAAAACCGGTGATAAGGTCACGGTTAGCATGCATCTTTTTCCCATTCCAGCTCGTGTATGAAATCATGATCGTCGAAACGCCTTTGATGATGGCATTATTGTAGGCTGGCATATGGATACTAAGCAATCCATGCCTGGTTGCTACTGTGTTATTCTCATTTATCCCTTTTGTGGTTCCACCATCACCAACATAGTGTTTGGCACATGCTATTACCTTTTGTCTGAGCCAAGAAAACAGAGACATCATGGTTAAGTAAATGACTAAATACTTGTTAAAATGTGGCAAAAAAAAATTATAATTTATTGCATTGACAAATAAAGAATTAATTGGGATTGTAAAAATTATTAAAATAATATTATTTTAGTTAAATTTTAAAAAAAACTTATATAAAAAATAAAATATACTTAATCCCCTTACGAACGCCCTTAACAATCAAATACTGTTTTATTATTTCCTCCAGATACTTGACTTTATTTCTAGCTATAATTTTTTCTCAAAATATGAAAAAAAAAACATCTACTGGATAGTGTAATTTTAAAATTTTTAGAGTACATTCTAAATATACATTATTAATCATGGAATCTTGGAAAACAAATTGACATACTATTTGAAAGTTGCAATTCGACAAATTTCCCTAACTTACCCCTCATTGTGAAGGGGTTAGCTTGATGATATCTTAAGGGTTTAAGGGTTCATCAACCTTTGGATAAGGATATTTTCGTCCACATTGGATAAGAACATATTGCACCCCAGGATATTGTCCATGGGATACCAACAAGCCAAGCGTGAGAAGGATATACACAACTTTTTTCTAACCTTTAACACAAAGTCTAGTCAATATATGATTCTATTTACTTATTTGTGTCTGTTTTTTCTTCACGCACACTGTGGAATTATGGTCCATAACACTAGTCCGCAACCTTTTGCAAGATGCCAATGGAGTCACTTTCCCTTAAGAGTCGTGCTATTATTCAAACTTCAACAAAGCTATTCACCAAGAACTTTTCTTCTTGCATTCAAAAAAAAAAACTTTTCTTCTTGCACATTAAACGATACTAATGGATATTTTACTCTGCGCACACCATCTAACACATATAACTTTGAGAAATACTGTGGACTAATACGAAGATAGGAGTGACTAAAATTTTGTAGAAAAACTCACTGTCCGGCCATGTAGGGAACGCCTTTTGGAGAATTAGCGGGTATCTCTCCCTGTAATCCAGGTATAATCTCAGTCATGGAGCGAACCACCGCCGGATCTTCGCTGTAGCTTTCATAACAACGACCCCATCTTGGATCTCTGCAAACCTGTTTGTGGATAAGAACTCGGTATAATATCTTATATCATTTGCTTTAAATATAGCCTCAAAATATTTATAATGAATGAATTATACTAGACTAGTTACCGCAATGCAAGGTGCAAAAACATATGGAATGCCAGTGGCTCTGACTTCAAGTGCAGTTGCAGCTCCAATTTTCTTGACCAGTCCCGGATCTCTGTCGAAATTAAACACATCAAATTGTAATTAAAAGCTGCAGACAAAAAACATCTTGCTCAAATGGTCAGTATCACTTTGTAGTACAGTTCTTGATTGGATAATTCAGATATTTTTGAGTAATGTCAAGATCATTACTTTCAAAAGCTCCAAACGAATAGAAAAATATCCATCTTTGAGAAGACAAACAATAAAGAAACAAATCAGCAGAACTTTGTAGCCACTTGCCTAGTAGCTCCGAGGCCAATATTGTGGGGAAAAACTGTAGCCTTGTACACGTTGTTGTGTCCGTGAACCGCATCGATTCCATATATCATCGGAATTCCGAGACGGGTCGATAACGAGCCCTTCTGAAAGCTGTTCACCATGTCCACCCAGGTCTTAGCAGATGCCTGTGAAGCCGGAACACTTCCTCCACCACTCAGTACACTCCCTGCACGAAAGCCAATATTCAAACATGTATGCCAATCATTGCACAAAATATAAATTCATATCGAATACAAGGTTGAATTGATGAGAGAACCTATAAAGTACTTCTTCATGACTTCAGTTGATGCAACAGATCGTTCAATTTGCGTCATTTGACCTATCTTTTCCTCTAAGGTCATCTTTTCCATTAAATCCTTGATTCTGTCACTAACGGGCCGTTTTGGATCTTTGTATATCGTATACTCTGCATCAGCTATGGCTATCCAGCAGCACAATGCCACAAATCCAATCAAATATGCTGGATTTTTCGCCATTTTCAGTCTCAGCATAGCCTAGAAACTGGAATTAAAATGTTGAAATCATTACCCAATAAAGCAAAATTTATGCCACTAGATAAACAACTGTATAAAACGTCTGAAATGCAATTAATCTAAGCATATAAATTTAGCAGTAATTTCAAAGGGACAGATTATCTAATTTATTCGTTTTCATGATATTATAATTCTAATAAAAAATGTTGATCAACTATAATGCCGATCCAAATTTTGTATCATTAATTTCACACTATTTGTACTATTTGAAAACTAACTACGAACAATTAATCTAAAAAAGCAATTGTACAAAGAGTATCAAATATTTTCCACCGTTGGATCAGAATCAGACTCCACATTCCCACATACATAATCAGCACTGAAATACATGCATGATTCCGTGTAGAAGAATCACCATTCCCCAAATGGAAAAAAAAAAACCATAAATTAAACTTCAACATAATAAAATAATCAGCTAAAAAAACATGAACTCAGCCCAAGCTCAATAATGCACAAAGCTGAAACAAAACCAGAAACCCAGAAAAAGCAAAAAGCTTTACAGTTATACAAATGGCCCAGTTTCTCTGGCCACTATCTATGGTTGTTGGGACTGAGAGAGAGAGGACATAGATATTTATTAAGAAGTGGTTGCGAAAAGGGAAGATTTTTCTTGCGGAGAAGTGGCGTGGGATATTGGTGGTATTTATAGAAAAGTTCGCTTAAATTGCTACCCTTTCTTTTATTTTGGAAATTAATTTGCAATCCTATAACGTAGCAGTCAACTTAATTGAACTTGCAAGATAACCCGGGTTTTAGCATGCTAGATTGTCATCTGACTCCTTAACTGATTGACGAGAGTTCGAGTCTTATTATACACCATCTCAAGAAAAAAATTTGAATAAATTTCTATATCATATTCAATCATGCTGTTAATTATAGTATAACTTATTAATTACCATTTGAAGTATACATATCATGATATTAGGAGTGGGGAGAGTGGGAATGAAGTTCAATCAATTAATGTCATGTACGGTTTTAGTGCATGAAGAGAGTTTTGTTGTTGCCAGGTGTGCGTTATATGCATTCTTCGTTGCTATATAACAACGGTTGATGGAAATGATGACCATCATATATCAAGTCGAGGCAAGTGATAAACACTTAGTCTTTAAGAATATTTTGCCCCGCTCACGGTGCGTATTATGATGGTTGAACTACAAATCACAAGTTCTACAACCATAGATGCTGCAAATTCTCTTCTTCAAGAACAAGATATGAAAATGAATGAATATGCATTTTGATCTTGCTTTTCTCACAATATATTGTGTATACTTTCGAAAATCTGATGTTTAATTCATCATATGGATGTTATATATATTCTAGGCCAAGAGTTGTCATCAAAAGACACCATTTGGAGGCATCAATAGAAAAACACAACTACATGCGAAGAGATGCATCCCTTGAAAACAACTGCCGAGCGCGATTGATCGTTGGCTTGCCATTGCGTTGCCACTGCCAACTTATTGGAGGGCGTGATCCTTAGATTAGACAATTTCGTGTTGCCTTTTTGTATTTCTTTCTGGGTTCGATTTTTCCTTGTTTCATATTTAATTTCAATTTATTAAGCACGTTTTCCCAACAATCCACCCGACAAGCGCCAAATACACGAATTATATCTAGAGTTTGTAATTGATGGAGAAAATATTATAGTTGTCTCTCCTTATACATAACATATAAGAATTATGTTATTTTTTAAACAAGATATGAATTTGTAATTATTGAAATTAGAACAAGTGTATATATAATTCATCCTTTTATATAAAAGGATAAGATGTAATAAATAGTGGATGAGTATAGATATCTCGCACGTCACCCTCAGCCGTGACTTTCGTCAACCATCAACAACTATTCTACCATCGTGAATGAATTTTTTGTCTTTAAAGTAATAACAATTGTTTAAAAAAGGAGGAAAGGAAATTTTGTTATAAAATATTATTCAAAAATTTATATTCAAAAAATAATAATAATTTTTATTTTATAGAGGTAATTTAGTATCCCACTCATACAAAAACATCAAAATATATAAATCAAATGGTCTCTCTAAAATAATTAGATATCTTCAAATTATTATATATAGATCAATTAGATTTAATTATATCGAAACAAAATTCAGGAAATTTAAAATATATTTGTTTTTTTTGTATTCATATGTCACTAAAGTAAAATATGAATAAAGTATATTCTTAATAGATTATTTGTTGATACATTCTAAGTTTAATTCCGATCATTATTGTAGGTTGTTTAAATATGTATATATTAATTCTAAAAATATGCATATATAAAAAAATGATGGTCGTGCGAACAAGGGGTGAATCTAATCTTAACATTGAGAGTGATAACATTATAGAATTTTTGTTGAAAGGACAAAAATGTAAGTTTTTCGAATTACGATGGGCAATAATATAATATATAAATATATAATATTTTTAATATAATATATATATATATATTTAAAAATAATAAAATTTAATGGTGCCAGCTGTCCCTCGCCCCCTTCCCTATATACATCCGCCCTGCCTGCCAACGAAAATTTTTGGGAAGAAATAGGGGCAACCTCCTTTTATGGACTATTTTGACATATTGGCCCCAGTTTTTACCACGAGTATATACAAAAATCAAGAACGTGGAAATGACTCTTTATATATACATATTAGCGATCAGATCACATTCATTATAAATGCATGCCGGGGCAGAGCAGTTCTTGGGTTAAGGGTTCCAGCCTAATGCAAATTTTTAAAGAAAATATTTTCTTAGTTTTCATTTTCGAAAATTTAGTTTTTTAGTACAACCCTCTAAATCATGATGATCGTTTAGCCCTACCAAGTCCCATCAGTTTAATGTGTTTATGAATCCTAGCTCCACCCTGCATATATAAATACATGTTATTCTACATAAATCTATTATAAATTTTTATTATAAATATGTTAATAATCTGTTACCTCATTTTTTGGCTCGTCGTAACAATAAATTAATATTCGAAAATAAATGGAACACCAAGATTTTTACGTGGAAAACCCCGAGGGAAAAAATCACGGGATTTAGTCCAGTATTATACAATTGTGAACAAAGGATTACAGAGTTTCTATACAAGCATTCAGCAAATAAAATACAGAAAAGGAAAAATGGGAGAACATGAGCAGAGAGTGAGGCGGCTCCATTGAAGAAGGATAACACTTCTGCCCTAAGAACTGACGTCTCCTCCTTTTATTTAAGGAAAATGGGCCGTAGTAAAATGGGTCATGGTATTAAGGGCCCTGACAAACGATTCCGAGTATAACACTAGCATGGGGAGACCACATTAGGTATGATAGGACTGCTCGGGAGCTTGTGCTACAGTTCATCTCTTCATCTTCTGGAGCCAATGGTAGGACTCCCCTCAGTGCCCAGCTTGGATTCAAATACAAAAGGTTGTTGTCCATTGCTCTTCATCTTACATTGAGAGCGATGGGCGGGACTCCCATTAGAGCCCAGCTCGTGCCTTATTCACATGCTTTTAAGGTGCCAAGTAGTATAAATCCGGACTTAATGATCAGACCGACATTGGGAAGGTGATGCTAGAGAAGACAAGCTGGAGGCCTTCCTAGAAACCGAGCATGAGGTCTTTCTAGAAGAGTGGCCTGGGTCTACCTGGAGGCCGACCTGGGGTGGAGGTCTACTTGGAGACCGACCTGGTGTGGCCGACCTGGAGGTCAACCTGGAGACCGACCCGAGCTTAAGGTCTATTTGGAAGGCGATCTGGGGCGGCCGAACTGGAGGTCTTCATCGGGGAGGCGGAGGTCGTCCCCGAGGTCGACCTGGGGTGGTTGAGGTAAAGATCATCTTCGAGACCGACCTAGGTTGGTCGATGTAGAGGTTTTTGCCAAGTCAAGTTTTGCGTTGTCCATACTTTTACCAGAGTAACATAATTTATATCAAGTTTATCTTTATAAACTCAAAATAAATGACGATCTTTAAATTTTGGAAATTGTTTGTAGGTGATTTTTGAGATGGTTTCTATTATTTTCAACTTTTCATCAAAATGTGAAGGGGGCAATATTGAAATTATAAAAATTAACTACAGCACAATGAAAATGACATTCTATCTTAAACACGTTTCTAGATTGTTTCTTCACAAACTTGTTAAGATAAAAATACCACTTTAGCTCAATTTTCATCCATTCAATCTTTTTTTATAGATAATATTTAATATTGTATCAAAGCTCGAATTTTCAAATTCTTCGTGCAATTGAAATTTCCTTTTTATATTATGTCGAGTTGATTTTTTTACAATTTTATGTTGACTCAAACATTAAGTTGCATATCTGTATTTTCTAATTTTCAACATACGGGAATAGTAATACATTAGAACCTCTATAAATTAATAATATTGGGATAAAATTTTATTAATTTAGAGATGTTATTAATTATCGAGTATTAAATTAATAATATTGATGTCAAGTTGGAACAAAAAAAATATTATTTTAAAGAGAATATTAATTTATCGAATATTAATTTATAATTGTTTTACAGTATTTAAAAACCTGTCCATCCTTGTAAAGAAACTCAAACTTCTACACAAATATTTCCTAACAAAAGTCACATTTTTATTTTTCCCAATAGCTTTTGCAATGGCAGACTCCTCCTTACATGTGTTCAACAATAGGTATTTTTTTTGTTTTTGTTTTTGGTTTTTGTTTTTGGTTTTGTAATAAAATAAGTAATACACAATATAACTTATTCACATAATCTGTCACTTCTATATTATAATGGGGTTACTTTGATACTGCCCTCAAAGACGGTGTCATTAAGAAAATCATCATTACATCCTGATACTTCTAACAAAAAATCATTGTCTCATGTATAATGATGATGTTCTCGATAGCACAAGAGTCCCTTATGATGCGTATAACAATATTTAATGGTAATAAGTAAACGAGATTGAGTGTCATGTTTTGATCCACATCCATTCTTTTTGCTTAATAACAATCACCACACTGTTAAAGTCTGTATCTTTTCCTTGAAACATTATTTCATTCCATAAACATCAAACCGTACAAATCCACAAAGAAGTCCACGCCCCACTATGACGCATCTCAACATGATTTTCAAGGTGGATGGAAGGCACTTCACACTAATACCGATGTGGATTCCCTTTGAATTAACTTGAAAGTGTATATAGCTATAAGATGAAAGAAAGGCAACAGAGACGACAAGTCCTGACTTTTTATTAGAGGGGGCGCTATTAGGTAGTAGGCTCTACTGCGGCAATCAATGCATAGCTGCGTTCGTGCAATGTGGAAAAGATCATTCGTAAATGTGATCCGTGTAGCTATCTAATTAATAATATTTACCATGATCCAAAAATAAAATTTATAGCTATATTTTATTTCTCATATGAAAGTGATCAATCATCAACAAAAAGCCAAATCGATCTTAAGATAATGAGTACACGTCGTCGTTTCAATAAATAAATTTGAATGCTGAACGAAACATGCGTTGGCAATTGGTCAATTTTATCAATATTTTTTAATATATTAATTAAGACTTCCAGCCAAGTAATAGGACAGATACTAATTTATTTGACTCGTGATTTGGTTTTATTATTAATTAAAACGCCATAAGATTTTTTAGTTGATCACTCAATTGCAAATCCATTGGAAAATTTCAAATTTTGTCTCACGTTATAGATTATATCACTTAAGTAATGTTTACGATTGCTTTTCAAAAATATTTATCTGCTTTTTAGATCAAAAAACAGATTTTGAATGTTTTAATACAATAATTTTTATATTACTTCTCCAAAAATCAAATTTTGAGTGTTTTAATTCACTAATTTTTATATTGCTTCTCTAAAAATAAACACGTAAAAGCAGGATCTTAGAAGTAGGTAATTGATATGCTTTTACTTGTGTTGTGCAATTTCTATAATAATTTGAAGTTCATTAAACTATTTTTTTATTTTAATACAAACACTCAATGATTTTGCTTAAAATCAATTTTTTTCAATTTTAGGCAAAAATAATATAAAAATACATAGCATAAGCAATTATAAACATCCCTTTAATATGTCAAGGGGCAGATGTGCTTATAAATCATGCACATCCATTGTTTACTTCAAAATTGTTGAGTTGTTGGCCCATTACCTATTCTTGTCCAAATGGGCTTTGGCCCTTCTCCCATGCCCCATAACCGAGCCCCACTCTGCAGCCTCCTTTCCCCCTTTGCAGCCCTCACCCCTCTCGGTGCCCTAGCCTCCAGAATCTTCCTCCGCCTCTTCAGCTGGTTCGTCCCTTCGGAAATTGCACCCATCTCTTCATCTCCCTCTTGCCTTTATGAATGGTATGGTTTATGATGAGTTTGTCAACCCTGAAACCCGAAAATACTCTGTGGATTTTCGCCTACCCCTTTCCCCTTCGTTTTCTGTTCCGGCGGTGGCTTTGTGCTCCGGCCGTGAGGTGGTTTCCGTTACTTGCCGTGAGAAAGCTTTGTGCTTTGGTGCTGTTGCAGCGGCTGTGCGTTGGCTGTGTTTGGGCAGCGCTCGGGCAGTGAGAACTTCGGGCAGTGCTCGGCCGTGTATTTCGGGCAGCGGTCACGGGCAGTGTGTGTCTCCATCTGTTGGATACGATACCTTGGTTCCCCGGTGACGACGTGGATTGGATACCCAGCTCGACCTGAGCCCTAATCCTTAATCTTGTTTGCATTCCAGTTTATGTTTTATATATTGGAATTGTATACTTTGATTTGGTTTTGTTTCTTGATTGCAGGTTGTAGATCGAGATTGAAAGCGGGACGTAAACATTACAGTGGTATCAGAGCGTTCCGTGCCTGGTGGAGTGTTCGGGCAGACGTTGGGCAGCGGCAGAAGTCTTCGGGCAGCGGCAGAGGTCTTCGGGCAGTGTGCAGAGGACTTCGGGCAGCGGCAGAGGACGTCGGGCAGGAGCTGTAGGCTTCGGGCAGACCTCGGGCAACGACTGGAGTGCTCGGTGGTTTCGGGCATAGCTTGGCAGGGCCTCGGGCAGCAGCTGTTGACTTCGGGCAGCGGGCAGGAGTGCTCGGGCAGCTACTGGAATCTCGGGCAGATTCCGGGCAGGCGCTTAGGTGCTTCGGGCAGCATGGTTTTCGTCACCCCAGAGCTTTGTCTCTGGGTTGTAAGTGATTTTTCAACCCTTAATCATTTTACTATCGTGTTTCTAGGTGTAATTGTGTCCCTTTACCCGTAAGGAAAAATCCTATCTGAAGCCCCATGCTCGTACACCGTTGAGTGTATTGTGATCTTGTGGGTGATAGCGTTTTTTCTTTCCCATAGCTTGTTTAATTCTTTCATTGTGTTTTGTGTGCCTTTGTGGTCCTTGCTTCTGCTGTGTGGTTATAGAAATTGTGTGTGCCTCTCTGCGTATTTGTGATGGCTTCAATTTCTGGATATAACCTTGAACCGTTTAATGGAAAATCTGATTTTTCTATATGGCAACAAAAGATGAAAGGAATTTTAATACAACAAAAGGTATTTAAAGCTATTGATGGTAACTGGGCTGAGAATATTACTACTGTTAAGAAACTTGAAGATGACGAATATGCTTATTCTTCTATTATCTTGAACTTGTCTGACTCTGTGCTCAGGAAGTGTGGTAAACTATCATCTGCTAAAGAACTTTGGGAAAAATTAGAAGAGATGTTTACTGAGAAATCTTTGCCTAGTAAACTTTTCTTGTTGGAAAAATTTTTCAGATTCAAGCTAGACTTGAACAAAGATGTAGATGAGAACTTAGATGTGTTTACTAAGTTAATTCAAGATATTAAGTTGACAGGAGATAAGAATATAGACGACTATTCACCTATTGTCCTTCTAAATGCTATTCCTGAAAATTATAGTGATGTAAAATCTGCCATTAAGTACGGTAGAGATTCTATTACATTGGATACTGTAATGAACGGCTTGAAAAGCAAGGAATTAGATTTAAAAGTTAACAAAGGTAATAGACATTTCTCTGGTGAAGTTGTGCATGTTCGTGGTAGATCACAACATAGGCATAATAATAATAACCAATATCAAAAGGGTGATAAAAGAGGAAAGAGTAAGGCTAGATCGAAATCTAGGTCTAGTAAGAGAAAATGTTACAATTGTGGGGATCCTAATCATTTCATAAAAGATTGCCCTAAAAAGAAGAACCAGAATAAAATTGGAAATCAGAATAGTGAACAAGCGAACATTGCTTCTACCTCTGGGGAAAACATGGGGGATATTTTTATGGTGACTGAATTATGTGATTCTGTGAACTCTGTGCTTTCATTACCTGTGTGTGAAAATGAATGGCTTGTAGATTCAGGTTGCACTTATCACATGACACCACTTAAAAATTTGTTTTCTAGCTACAGAGAAATTGAGCATGCTTCTGTTTCTATGGCCAATGAGAAATTGTGTAAAGTTTCTGGTATTGGTGACGTTTGTCTGAAATTTGAATCTGGTTATTCTGTGACTTTGAAAGATGTTAGGCATGTTCCTGCTTTGTGCAATAACTTGATGTCCTGTGCAGCTTTAGAGTCTGATGGTTATGAGGGTAAATGGGGAAATGGTTGCATGAAAATTATGCGGGGGTCTTTGGTAGCATTTAAGGCTGAGAATAGGAGAAATTTGTATGTTTGCAAAACAGTCTGTGATAAATCTGTGCTAATTCTGTGTCAGATGATTTAACTGATTTATGGCATAAAAGGTTAGGTCATATGAGTGCTAAAGGATTAGAGATTTTACACAAGGATGGTTGTTTTGGTAAGGATAAATTGTCTTGCATGACTTTTTGTGATTCCTGTGTGTTAGGCAAACAGCAAAGAGTTAAATTCCCTATCTCCCCTTCCCCTAATGTGACTAAGTGTTCTGATATACTTGAATACCTGCATGCTGATGTTTGGGGACCTTCACCTGTCCCAACTCAAGGTGGTAATAGGTATTTTTTGTCTATCATTGATGACTACTCTAGAAAAGTGTGGATTTTTCTAATGAAAAATAAATCTGATGTTTTTGATAAGTTTAAAAACTGGAAGATTTTGATTGAAAACCAAACTGGAAAAAAGATTAAACGACTTAGGACAGATAATGGAATGGAATTTTGCAATATCTTGCTTGATGACTTGTGCTGTGAATCTGGGATTCTGAGACACAAGACTGTGCCCTATACTCCCCAGCAAAATGGTGTTGCTGAGAGAATGAATAGAACTTTACTCGAGAGAGTTAGAAGTATGCTTGCATCTTCTGGACTCTCAAAGAAGTTCTGGGGCGAAGCTGTCGTTACAGCTTCTTATTTGATAAATAGATCCCCTTCCGTGCCTTTAAATGGTAAGTGTCCTGAAAGTGTTTTTTCTGGTAAGCAATTAGATTTTTCAAATCTGAAAGTGTTTGGTTGTTCTGCATTTGTGCATAGGAAAGGAGACAAACTTGAACCTAGGTCAATTAAGTGCGTCTTTCTTGGTTATCCTGAGGGTGTAAAATGATATAGGCTGTGGTTAAGATGTGAACCTGGTTTTAAAACTATTATAAGTAGGGATGTCATTTTTAATGAATCTGAAATGCCTTGCTTGCTTCCATCTTTGCCTGAACCTGACTGTGTGTCTGAGTCTACACCGAGCAAGGTGGAGTCTTTACCTATTGTTACCCCTGTTATTGAAAACGATGTGCTCCTTAATATGAATCATGAGAACTTGCCTGTTAATGAACCTGATTTGCATGAAAATGTTGACGAACATGTGCATAATGAATTGGTTGCTGATGAACATGAAGATCTGCATGATTATATGTTGACTAGGGATAGAGTTAGGAGAAATGTGAAACAACCTGCTAGGTTTAATGATTTTCACCTCACATCGCATGTTTTCAATATGTTTGAGTCTATAGATAATTGTGAGCCTAAGACCTATAATGAAGCTTTGAAATCTAAAAATGCTGTGCATTGGCTTAGTGCTATGAAAGATGAGATGCATTCTTTAGTTGTGAATCATACATGGACTCTTGTACCTAAACCTGTTAATTGCTCTTTGGTAGATTGCAAATGGTTATTTAAGGTAAAGAATGAAGTTGATTCTGTTAGATATAAAGCTAGGCTAGTTGCAAAAGGTTTTACTCAAAGAGAGGGTATTGACTATACCGAAATCTTTGCTCCTGTCGTTAAGTTTACTACTGTGAGAATTTTGTTATCACTTGTTGCTCACTTTGATTGGGAACTTAAACAGATGGATGTTAAAACCGCTTTTTTGCATGGTGACTTAGATGAAAAGATTTTCATGAAACAACCTGATGGTTTTGTTGACTCAAAGAACCCTAATCATGTTTGTTTGCTTAATAAATCTTTGTATGGCCTAAAGCAGTCACCTAGGCAATGGAATAAGAAGTTCGATGAATGCATGCTTACCTTAAAATTTGAAAGAAGCTCTTTTGATCATTGCTTGTATTTTAAGGATAAAATGCCAGTGCCTGTTTTCTTGTTAATATGTGGATGACATGTTGATTGCTAGTCCTTGTCTGAAATCCATAGAGCATATTAAGAACTGTCTAAGTGATAAATTTGATATGAAGTTCTTAGGAGATGCTAGTAGAATCCTAGGCATGGACATTGTTAGAGATAGGAAGGTATCTACTCTCTGGTTGAAGCAAACTTCTTATGTAGAGAAAATTTTAAAGAAATTTTCCATGTTTGATGCAAAACCTGTTAACGTGCCATTAGCTGCTCATTTTGTGCTAAGTAAAGATCAAAGTCCCAAAACTGATGCTGACTTTGATGTCATGAAAAATGTACCGTATTCAAATGCTATTGGATCTATAATGTATTTGATGGTTAGCACTAGACCTGACATTGCTTATGCTGTTAGTTGCTTAAGTAGATATATGTCTAATCCTGGTGTGGTACATTGGAATGCTGTTAAGTGGTTGTTGCGTTATTTGAAAAACTCTATGCATTATGGCTTATGTTTTTCTAAATATGCTGATGGTGTTAAGTTGAATGGTTATGTGGATTCTAATTATGCGAATGATAAAGACAATAGAAAATCTACTACTTCTTATGTGTTTACTTTGTGTGGATCATGTATAAGTTGGAAATCGCAGCTACAACATATCGTTGCCTTGTCGACAACGGAGTCTGAGTATGTTGCTGTGACAGAAGCTTTGAAGGAAGCTGTCTGGCTGAAAGGTTTGATTTCCGAACTTAGCTTGCTTGAAGGTAAGGTAGAGGTATTTTCTGACTCTCAGTCTGGTATTCAATTGTGTAAGAATCCTGTTTTTCATGACCGCACTAAGCATATTGATGTTAGATTTCATTACATTAGGGATGTAGTGGCTAAAGGATTAGTTAATCTTGAAAAGATTCCTTCTGAATATAATCCTGCTGATATGGGAACTAAGTGTTTACCTATTTCTAAGTTACAATCATGTCTTAAAATTTTGAATTTTGATACAGGTGATTGATTGCTTGGTGTTAACTATTTTTGATTAGTATAACTGCTGTGTGCGTGTTATATGATTGTTACCCCGGTTATTGACTTTAACCTCTTTGTGTTGGTTATTGTCTGTGTTCTCTGTCTGTGCTGTGTGCTATGACAAGAACTTGGTCCACACAATGCTTTGTGTATTGTGGGGACCCTTTGGGCGATGATGAGTCATCTATTGGGTTATCCTTACGTCGAGGTGGAGCCGGTATTGTGCCAAGGTGGAGATTTGTTGAGTTGTTGGCCCATTACCTATTCTTGTCCAAATGGGCTTTGGCCCTTCTCCCATGCCCCATAACCGAGCCCCACTCTGCAGCCTCCTTTCCCCCTTTGCAGCCCTCACCCCTCTCGGTGCCCTAGCCTCCAGAATCTTCCTCCGCCTCTTCAGCTGGTTCGTCCCTTCGGAAATTGCACCCATCTCTTCATCTCCCTCTTGCCTTTATGAATGGTATGGTTTATGATGAGTTTGTCAACCCTGAAACCCGAAAATACTCTGTGGATTTTCGCCTACCCCTTTCCCCTTCGTTTTCTGTTCCGGCGGTGGCTTTGTGCTCCGGCCGTGAGGTGGTTTCCGTTACTTGCCGTGAGAAAGCTTTGTGCTTTGGTGCTGTTGCAGCGGCTGTGCGTTGGCTGTGTTTGGGCAGCGCTCGGGCAGTGAGAACTTCGGGCAGTGCTCGGCCGTGTATTTCGGGCAGCGGTCACGGGCAGTGTGTGTCTCCATCTGTTGGATACGATACATTGGTTCCCCGGTGACGACGTGGATTGGATACCCAGCTCGACCTGAGCCATAATCCTTAATCTTGTTTGCATTCCAGTTTATGTTTTATATATTGGAATTGTATACTTTGATTTGGTTTTGTTTCTTGATTGCAGGTTGTAGATCGAGATTGAAAGCGGGACGTAAACATTACAAAAATATATATAAAAAGAAATTAGGAAAAAATACTGTGATTGAGTGATAAATAGTCTCAAGTTTTAGGTGGGATAATTAATACTGTCTTGTGATTGTGAAGTGAAAATGAGAAAAAAAAATCATTCTCTACCAGTTTTAGTTACGTACAAATACAATACAATTATATA
Organism: Haberlea rhodopensis; assembly: GCA_907163345.1. Lineage (NCBI taxonomy): Eukaryota > Viridiplantae > Streptophyta > Magnoliopsida > Lamiales > Gesneriaceae > Haberlea > Haberlea rhodopensis. The sequence continues at coordinate 6,448,680 of CAJQUN010000005.1, read as the reverse complement.
ACTTCTAAATCTCCCGTATTTTTGTTGAATTAAAGTTAATTTTTGGAAGACAAAAATAAAATCACTATTCAAAATTCTAATCGATAAAATTGAGTAACTAATTTTTTTTTTTTTTGTTGAAAAAATGTAACTAAATTTTTTTAGGCACACACGAAAATGATACATCATAGTTCTCGAGGAAAGAAAATCCAGTACGATTGATTGAGACGATTCCTGAAATTAAAAAGTCTGATTATTATAATTTGAATCACAACAATAATTATAGGATCAAGCGTTTGTCGCTTTACCAAAAGTTATAGCTGATGATCACGGTACAACTCAAATCTTTTAATCGATCACACAATAAGGGTAATTGTTGCACCCAACAATCCCCCTAGGAATCGAACACTTGACATTGGCTCTGATACCAATTGTAGGATCAAGCGCTTGTCGCTTTACCAAAAGTTATAGCTGACGGTAATGGTACAACTCAAATCTTAAACCGTTACAGCAGCGCAAACACCATGTTTCGATCGTTCACACAGTAAGGTCAATTGCAAGTATAAAAATGTAATTTATCATACGACGAAACAAAAAACACAATTTTATTATACAAAATCAAACATAATATTATTAATAAGGGTCTAATTAAGGGTGCTTAACGGGGCATCCCGAATCGATCCGATCCGGAACCAGCAGGTTCCGGATCCCCTAATTTCGGAACCGGTCCGATCCGGTAAGAAACCGGATCGGATCTGGTTCCTATTTCAGTTCTACCGGTTCCGGGTTGGACCGGTTCCAACCCGGAACCGATTTTTTCAAATTTTTTTTCTTCAAAAAATCAAGGGAAATTGTTGCTTTGAGGTTTCGAAAACGCGACTATCGCCTTCTACTCTAAAGCTCTAGCCAATTGAGCTAATGTGCCTTTGTGTTTGTAAACTAACATCAAATATATTTATCTAAATTTTTTTGAAAATTTAATTTTTTTAAATTAACGGATCCGGTTTCGATTCCGGTTCAACCCGGAACATGATACGTTTAGTCCGAAACTGGTAAAATACCGGTTTCAAAACGGTAGAACTGATCCGGAGTGGTATCTTACCGGTTCCGGAGTGGTATCTTATTGGTTAGGAACCAGATCAATCTTAATAAGCATTCAAAGTAAATATATTATTTATAATTAATAATGGGATAATGTGTTCCATCTTGTGTTTTTGATAATGTTAGTATACCAACGTGTGCTCCTAAATCATTCTTGGAGAATCATAAATAATATTTTTTATAACTCAATAATATAAATAAATAAATGGGATTAGTTTCACACTATGGTCTACAATATCCAACAAGGTAGTAGCCCACTTTGACAATTATCAATGAGCTTGTGTCTATCAATAATTGATCTTTGTTTAAAATAATCGAATTTGAGAAAGAAAAAAAAGGGGTCATATGGTAAAACTGACAAATTTTAGGGGGTTGATTGATATTTTCAGAAACTCAAAATGGACATAATCTTATAGACGTGGAGGCCAAATAGGCAAAACTTGATATTTATTCTTCCTATATTCAAAATAAGTATGTTAGAATAAGAAATGAAGTATTATTTGAACCAGAAAGAAGAGTTGCTCCGGCCAAATATACATTATTTAAAGTTTATGACAACAAGACATTGATCTAGTGGTTATCATTTATTTCTTAATATAAGAGATATCGAGTTCGAGTCATCCTACCTCCCTAAAAAACTTTTTTTAAAATAATTACATTATTTAAAGTTTATCGAATAATAGATAATTTAATTAAACTAATAATAAGTAGGTGGTCTACGGGGTCATTAGTTGGTGTGGACTGCACGTTAGAGTGCTAGATTACAATTAATACAAGGCGATGACACCCGTTTAATTGATGTTGCCCAAATATTCATTTGGCATCATTTGGAATCTTTTATCTATATTGATATCAAATTAACGGTTGGATATCCTTCCACTTGGCTCGGGGGGATATCGTCCCATCTCAATTGAAAAAGCAAATAAAGTTTCAGGAAGAAATATAGTTGGTGATTTTTGCAACCCTAGCCGGATCTCGTTGCATAATATGGATTCCAAACATTCGTGATCTTGATGTGAATAAGTAGAATTACTTATCCATCTGTTGGGAGGCTCATTACTTCAACTAGTCCTCATGTTCCTCGAATGAATTTCTTAATTGTTACGATTTTATGTAACCTCCAATGAGCTAACGTAACAGCTCCGTTCAAGATCCCTTTTTTTTATGATCATTTGGGTGCCAACATCAATAAAACCATGACACACGTATGTGCGAAATATCATATATAATATTATAATAACTTGTAAACAAATTTAAGTGTTGAACATAATAAAAATACCGTCGACAAATGAGATTTGGAAAATGAATATTTGGGGTATATCAAATCATCCTTTTTCATTCTCAATTTTCTATAATAATTTCTTGATAATGCGAATTATGAAAAATAGAACTGCTATAGAAAAAAATTACAAACCGAAATGAGTACGAAATAAAAATATAAATATTTAACTAAACCGGAAGCTAAAAAATTGGTTTTTTTTATAAAAAAGATATGAAAGTGGGCACGAATTCAATTAAAAATAAATTTTTTTTGTAACGTTTGAAATGGAAACGAAATCGATTTAAAAGTACTAAATATTGATAATTAACTAGGGGAAATTGCAAATAGGTGTTATTTACAGAAACTTATTACAAATAAATCTGCAAAACAAAACTTTTTACCAAAAAATACACTTAGGAGAAAATTATATTCACATACAATTTTTTAACTATTGGTTTGAAAATGTATTTTTTAGTTACCAAAATACCCTTCAGTTGAAAACATCCTAAACCTAATTTCAGATCTTAATTTTCTTTCTCATCCCATCGCCCCACACCTTAAATTTTCTGCTGAAATTTTCCGGCGATTCTCAGATCATTATTTTCTTCATCATCTCGTCACCTCATCTAGTCGCTTCATCCCTAAAAAAGTATTTGCTAAAATGTTCTGTACATGAAATATGTTTGAATCGAATCATCTAAATTTTCGTAGAATTGGAATCTTTTTGAATCGAAGAAGATCTCGGACTAGTCTACAATATAATTTTCGGATCTGCTATGCGCATTTCATCGTGTGTGTGTATATTGTGTGTGTATGTGAATTATAAATTTGAACACCGATGCTAAATTATAGATATCGAAAGTCTGTTGGTATGTTTTTTTTTTTGACTGATGCATATGGATGAAGAAGTAAGGTATGCATTGATGTCCGTGCTTGTTTGCTCATTTTCAAAATTTACAGTTTGACAGCAAGATGTTGCAACGAAGAAGATAACCCAGAGAAAAAATAACTGGTGACGAAAATTATAAAAAGTAACTCGTGCACGAAAAGATTGAAAATCAGTAACTGATGCACGAAAAATCAGTAACTGATGCACGAAAATTAAAACAGCTACTGATGCACGAAAATCATAAAATGTAAACTGGTGCACGAAAATTATAAAAAGTAACTGGTGCACGAAAATATAACCTTGGTGCACGAAAATATAACACTGGTGCACGAAAATATAACTTTGGTGCACTAAAATATAACACTGATGCACGAAAATACAACACTGGTGCACGAAAAATAACCTTGGTGCACTAAAATATAACACTGATGCACGAAAATACAACACTGGTGCACTAACTTTGTGTAAATTTTTTATAACACTGGTGCACGAAAATATAACATTGGTGCACTAAAATATAACACTGATGCACGAAAAGACAACACTGGTGCACGAAAAATAACTTTGGTGCACTAAAATATAACACTGATGCACGAAAACACAACACTGGTGCACGAAAAATAACCTTGATGCACTAAAATATAACACTGATGCACGAAAATACAACACTAATGCGCGAAAATATAACCTTGGTGCACTAAAATATAACACTGATGCACGAAAATACAACACTGGTGCACGAAAAATAACCTTGGTGCACTAAAATATAACACTGATGCACGAAAATACAACACTGGTGCACTAACTTTGTGTAAATTTTCGTGCATCAGTAGCTGTTTTAATTTTCGTGCATCAGTTACTGATTTTCCGTGCATAAGTTACTGATTTTCAATCTTTTCGTGCACCAGTTACTTTTTAAAAATTTCGTGCACCAGTTATTTTTTATAATTTTCGTGCACCAATTAAATTTTCACTGGGTCATCTTCTTCGTTGCAAGTTTCAGACTGTAAATTCTGAAAATGAGCAAAGAAGCATAGATATCAATGCATAATAACTAAAACCCTCAAAAGGCAACAAACAGTATATATATACACATATACACACACAAACACACATACACACACATACCAGAATTGAAAAAAAAATCTGGAAAAAGTGATGGAACGAAAAATCGAAGAGATGAAGAGAAAAATCAACTGTAAGAAATCGTAACTGGCAAGAGAGATTTACGAAGCGATTTGAATCGCAGTGGTGAAGGGAAGAGCTGGAACGTAGTGCTGAACGGAAGGTATTGAAATTTTCTGAAATTGCCGCCTTTTCTTATTAAGGACACTTTTGTCATTTTAACCTAAGGTGTACTTAAATGATTGCAAGTTTTTTTCCTGGACTAGGATGAATAAAGATTCAGTAAAAGGTACCCGCATGAACTTTGCCCAATTAACTAATCAATCAATCTGAATTAGTTTGGGCTCTTTTATTGAACTTTTGTTGTGGTTTTTACGGGCTTCTTATTTTCGAGGCCTGATTTAACTATGTACGTTTTGAATATAAAAGATTCACTCATTTATCCAATATATTTTGATTTTTTGTTTTATTATCCAACAAAAATTATCTATTTTTATAAATACAATTAGTTATATGTTCACTCACATCTACGAAGCAATGACACTGACATGGTGATATTGTCGCAATACAACACGAACATGATGACACATATTTTCGAAAAATTTAGGATATGAAATGTATGTATATGTTGATATATATTATACATGTAATATTTTACAAAATACTAAAATTCATATTTTTTAAAATCTAAATCATGTAAAAGCAACACACATTTTCTTTCCAAATTCAAAAAGCATATAAATAAATGCATGTCACTAAATCATCATAATATTGCACATACTAACACAAAATGTATATTACTTCAATTAACATAAAGTTTAACTAACACGTCCAAATTTTATTTTAGCCAAGAACTTTTTATAATTATAAAATTAAACCCCAAAAGTGTCATTTCTGTGTCGGACACGCCCATCAGTTGTGCCCCGACACGTGTATCAGATTTTGAGGGGAGTGTTCGACAAAGGTATCTGATTTTAAATTTTTTTATAAAAATCAAGGTCACGCCATGTAGCGTGTCCGATGAGTGTCTGTGCCCTATAAGTGTCCAACAATGTACCAGGTGATTTTTAGGAGTGTCTGTACATCATATGTTCACATCATTTTAAGCTCCATGCATAATAGGTTCACATCATTGTAAGCTCAAATCTTAAACCAGGGCATTCATTACAAGTTATAGTGTACCGACACTCCAAAAAATCACACATACAGTGTTGTGCACTCCACGGACACGGCATCCATGGGCGACACGATGTCGGACACGCCACATGCCATGTCTGGATCTTTATTTTTTAAAAAAAAATTTCGACACGTTTCAGACACGGCATGGATAATTTTTTTTTAAAAAATAATTTGTTTAAAAAAATTATAATTTTTTTTTTACAAAAATTTTAAAAAATTATTACTTTTTTGGTATGTTTTAATTAGTGAATGAACTGTCTGCAACTTGATATCATTTTCAATTTTATTATTCAAATATTTGATAATTAATTTTTTATTAATTTTAGTATATTATAATATAATGGATATGCAGAATATATATAAATAAATAAAAAATTATTATCGTATCCTAGATGTGTCGTGTCCTGTAATTTTTGAAAATCCGTGTTCCTATATACGTATCGTGTTATACATGTGTCCCCGTATCCATATTCGTGCAGCATAGATTACAAGGATAACAACTCGTTAGTCAATTTTAAATAATTATCTACCATTATTTTGTGCGAGTATAGGGTTAACACCTTGTCGCTAAAGTGCTCAGTTCCTGATTCTATCCCTAGGAGCCCATCATTCATATCCACAGATGGGGCCTTCTAAATCAAGATGCTCAACATCTGAATCTGATGAATCCAACTCCTATGATTTATATCCATAGATGAGCCATGATTAATGTGCTTGTGTGCATATATAGACTGAAAAGAATGGAAAGTGTATATGTACGGATGAAATGGGTAGAAAGTACAAAACCTGTTTGTTGGAGAATTTCGATCATACCCTAACTATACTGTAGAGTCAATGACCCAAATTTATTTCGAAGTAAGCAGAATATCGGTCACTGAGATAAAACCTTAGGGGCATAGTCGAAATTCAATGTTCGTTGATTCATAGAATTTAGATGAGTCACTTCCAGAGAACTCGTATATTAATATGATGCATCATTTTAAGCCAATTGTCAATAATAATTTCCAAATCTACATATGATATTACTCTAGAAACTGAAATTATTTCTTCTCACAAATTGAGAATGGATTGAAAATAATTGATGATAAAATACTTTGTGTACAATTTCATGTAAGTGGAGCATGAGTACGACAACGATGATTAGTAATTTGGACTTTTGATTAAGAGTATCAAGCAAAACGGGGCAATTATATTCCTTTTTAAAGAGTTTTTCAAAACGTTTTTTTTTTATAAAAAACTATTTTTTTTACGTACAAGTATATTTAAATAAAGAACGACTTCAAATATTCCGAGGAATTGGGCAAAATTTGGGCCGATATCAATAGAAAAATATTTTTTGGCCAAATCTACAAAAATATTTATTTTTCTTTCGGCTAGGTCCAATCTCAGTTAGAATGACCAAAATGGACTTTTCTTTCCTCTTCGTGGATTTTGCTTCATCACCAATTCGCATTCGGCAGACTAGTCGTTCGTCACTTTCTGTCGCGTTCCATCGACTTCCGGAGCAACTCACAAAACACTTCAGAGCCACCAGAAACTATAAATGGGTCGTTGTGTCACTCTTCAAGGGGAAGCAATTGAGCGATCATTTGCAGAGGACCATTGATGTTCCTGGTTGATTTTGCCATGAAAATTGATCTGAATTTCACTGTTTTCTGCTGCGCAAAGTAAAATTCTCCAATAATGAACCAGGTTCTTGTGTTTGCTTGAAATCTTCTGTGATTTCTTACACAGATGGTTGAGTTCAATCGAGATATGAATGTGTGAGTTTGAGTTGAAAAGGTGAAGATAAAAGGTAGTGGGGAAACGAAATTACATACACCCATGCAATTACAATAAACCGGTGTGCTTAATTTAATATTGTTGGTGCATTTAATTTAATTTAAAGTCTAAACATTGCATTAAATTTAAAGTTTAGCGATTCACTTAATTTAATGACATAATGTTATTGGTGCACCTAAATAACTTTATTGGTACATGCAATTAAACTATGCTGATGCATGCAATTACCATCCACTGGTTCACGCAATTGAAAGTCTAGCGGTGCACTTAATTTAATATAAAATATATTATGCATGCAATTACATTATACCGATGCACTTAATTTAATATTATTGGTGCACCTAATTTTTAAAGTCTACTGATGCATCTAATTTAATTTAAAGTTTATCAATGCATGCAATTACACTACACATGTGCACTTAATTTAAAGTCTAGCGGTGCACTTAATTTAATATTGTTGGTGCATCTCATTTATTTAAAATCTAAACGGTGCACTTAAATTTAAAGTTTAGCGGTGCACTTAATTAATGTTATTGCTTCACCTAATTAAGTCTACCGATGCACATAAATTACTTATTTGAAAGAAGTTTCATAAGTTTGACCTAAAATGGATTTAAACCCTCATCACCACTATGTTTTGGTTAAATATAGTACCGGAGTCTATCGGTGCATGTAATTTACATGCACCGCATAAGTCACATGCTACGCATGATTATGGCTGTGCATGTAATTTACATGCACCGGTAGACACAAGACATCCAATGATATCACTCCATGACACAATGTTTGAGTTGGACTATTTGTTACAGATAATTTCTTTGTATATAGGACAGATCATTACTGTGCAGAAAATGTAATGTTGACATACACATTTTCTTGCACATCAGAGGTTTTTACTCACTGGAGTCAAAGCTGTTAAATGTAATTTGTGTATTCAATGAATAGTCACTAGAAGTCTGATAGTCATTTAGGAAGTTTAATAGTCATCTGGTAAGTTTGAAATTCACATAGTGGAGTTATTAAACTTTGAAAATTGTAAGATTCTATTTATAAATTCAGAACATGTATCAACAAAAGTGATATAGAAAAATACATTTTCAATTGTATAACTTCCATTATTCAATCTCTTGTAAAGAATACTTCCGCTGAGCCCTTCAAATTTGGTATCGAAGAGTTATGGGATATCATTGAAAATGATTATCCGGAACCACCTACTCAAGATGGAGCAACTTGGAGTGCAGAACAACAGCTGAAATACAAACAAAATCAAAAGAACGATGCTACCGCACTTAGATATTTGAAATAGGGAGTTAGCAAATCTATCTACCCCAGAATATTCAACAAGAGAAAAGCAAAGGAAGCATGTGAAGTTTTAAGAATTTCATGGAAATGATAAGGTCATTTATATCAAGCTTCAATCTCTTTGGAGGAACTTCGATAATTTATCGATGAAAGAAAATGAAAATATCAGAAGTTTCTTCTCCAAAGTTACAGAAATTGTAAACAATATCCATAGTCTTGGTGACAATATTCAAGATAAGGGAGTGGTAGAAAAAATTTTGCAGAGTCTACCACCAAAGTTTGATCACTGTGTAGCAGCAATCGAAGAATCAAAGGATCTCTCCCAATTGTCAATGTACGGATTTCTCACAATTGTCAATGTACGGATTAATGAGCTCTCTTCAAGCACATGAAGAGAGAATCAATCGATCTTCAAATAAACCTTTGGAACAAGCATTTCAGTCCAAAGTTGGTTTTTCTACAAAGAAGCGAAACAAATATGGATCTTCAAAAAATCCATGGCAAAAGAAAAATCAAGGTGATAAAGGAAAATGGGAGAAAAATGATCGAGTAAAGGATGAGCCAAGAAGAGGGGATCAACAAAATTCTTCTAATAGTCCTTATTGTATCATTTGCAATAAGACTAATCACAATTCAAGAGATTTTCGATTCAAGTAAGGTGCCGAATACCAAATCACTCTCAAAGAGACTGTTGGCATCAAAAGAGTCAAGAAAAGGAGCGAGCCAAGATTTCCAAAGACGACGAGGGAGATTTGATGTTCTATACCTGTATGAACGTAACAGATGAAGGTCAAAATGTGTAGTACATTGACAGTGATTGTAGTAACCACATGACAAGCAATCTTAGCAGCTTTTGTGGATCTTGACAGAAATTTTGCTTCTGATGTGAAACTCGGAGATGGGAAAATACAAAATGTTGAAGGAAAAGGCACAATTGAGGTAAACACAAAGCAATGTAACAAAAAAACATGTTTCTGGTGTTTTTTATGTGCCTAATTTGACACATAGTCTACTAAGTGTTTGGACAACTGATTCAAAAGGGTTATTCTGTTCATTTTGATGATAATTCATGCACAATAATTGACAAGAACAGACACATGAATCTGGCTAAGATTGAAATGGCTAGAAACAAGATTTTTCGTCTTGTAATGTCATATGATGAGACTTATGCTCTTAAACATGAAACATCTCATGATTCTTATTTGTGGCATTTGAGATATTGGCACTTGAATTATAAAGTATTGCAATTGTTGAAGTCAAAAAATATGGTTGTTGGGATTCCTTCGGTTATGAAAGAAAATAAAATCTGTGAAGGTTGTATATATGGGAAAATGCACAGGTTTCCATTTCCCAAATCTGCTTAGCGTGCAAAAGCTCCTTTAGAATTAATTCATGCAGATATATTTGGTCCTACACGCACATGTCCGGTAAGCAACAAGAGGTATTTCTAGTTATTTGTTGATGATTTTACTCGGATGATGTGGATATATTTCTCAAGTGAAAAATCAGAAGCATTCTCAGTTTTTCTCCAATTTAAAGCTCTTGTTGAACGTCAAAGTGGTTTTTTGATTAAGACACTAAGGACAGATCGTGATGGAGAATTTATATACAAAGCATTCATGAATCACTGCAAGGAGAATGTAATTCTAAGGCAACTTACAGTGAAATATACTCCACAACAGAACGGTGTCGCAGGGAGGAAAAGTCGAAAATGAACGAAGAAATTGCAGTTATTGAGAAAAATAAAACTTGGGATTTGGTGGATTTGCCCAAGGGAAAAGAAGGATTGGTTTAAAGTGGATTTACAAGACTAAGTATTGTGAAGATGGTTCAATCAAAAAGCACAAGGCTCGTCTTGTAGCCAAGGGTTATGCTCAACAGCCTGGAGTGGATTTCAATGAAACTTTTACCCCAGTAGCTCGCATGGAAACAATCAGATTAGCCCTTGCAGTTGCAGCCCAGTTGGAGCTAAATGTTTTTCAGTTAGATGTTAAATCAGTTTTTTTGAATGGGGAACTTGAAGAAGAAGTTTATGTTGAGCAACCATCAGGTTTCGAAGTCAAAGAAAAGGATGACAAAGTTTACAGACTTCGAAAGGCATTGTATGGTTAAAGCAAGCTCCTCGAGCTTGGAATTGTAAAATCGATGGATATTTTCTGCAAATTGGCATTGAAAGAAGCAAGAACGAACATCACTTTATGTCAAAAAGGATGGCGTTGATTTCATGGTGGTATGTTTGTATGTTGATGATTTGATTTACTTTGGAACTAACATGATATTTTTGAAGGAGTTCAAGGAGAAAATGATGGCAGATTTCGAGATGACTGATCTTGGAATGATGAAGTATTTCTTTGGCATACAAGTGAAACAAGTCAAAGGAGAAATAATTCTGTCACAAGAAAAATACATTGAGGACCTACTCAAAAAATTTCGAATGACAAATTGCAAGCAAGTTAACACACCGATGATGCCAAGTGAGAAGTTGTTGCTCAATGATGGATCTGAAAAAGTGGATCCAAAAATCTATCGAAGCTTGGTTGGATCGCTTATTTATGTTACTCATACAAGGCCTGACATTTCATATGCAGTTGGTGTTGTTTCAAGATTTATACATGATCCTTCCAAAGTTCATTTCATGGCTGCTAAAAGAATCCTAAGGTATTTGCAGGGATCGAAGAAACTTGGATTGCATTATACCAAAGATCAAGACAATAAGTTGGTTGGATTCACGGACAGTGATTGGGCAGGATCTCAAGATGATAGAAAGAGTACCTCCGATTACATATTTTGTCTCGGCTCAAAAGTAATTTCTTGGAGGTCGAAGAAGCAAAAGATTGTTGCACTATCATCAGCTGAATCTGAATATATTGCAGCAACAGAAGCATCTTGTCAAGCTACATGGCTATGTCGAATTCTTGGTGATTTGCAACAAGTTCAGAATCTACCAACAAAAATTTACTGTGATAATATGTCTGCTGTGGCAATGACAAAGAACCCGGTATTTCATGCTCGTTCTAAGCATATTGAGCATCGACATCACTTCATTCGTGAGTTGGTTAACAAGGAGCAGATTCAAATGGAGTTCATCAACACAAGTAATCAAGTTGCAGATTTTCTTACCAAATCAATACAGTTGAGAAGATAGAGAATTGCATATCACAAATTAAGGGGAGTGTTAAATGTAATTTTTGTGTTCAATGAATAGTCACTAGAAGTTTGATAGTCATTTAGGAAGTTTGATAGTCATTTGGTAAGTTTGAAAGTCACATAATGGAGTTATTAAACTTTGAAAATTGTAAGATTCTATTTATAAATCCAGAACATGTATCAACAAAAGTGATATAGAAAAATACATTTTAAATTATATAACTTCCTTTGTTCAATCAATTGTAAAGAATACTTTCGCTGAGCCCTTCAAAAGCAGGACTCGAAGCAACTGAAGATGGCTTGTATTTAGGGTAAGATTGAACTGCGGAGCGGGGAGATATTCCTTGACAAGAGCTAAGAAACAAAAAAAAGGGGTCCGGTTTAATTTTGTCAAATAATTGAGACAGAGAGATGTGAAAGAACCTGTGGCAGTGTCCATTGATTACTGGCGGTCATCTTCGAGCATTTCCTTTGTTTGACACTTGAGAATAATATATTGGTTCGTTGACAGAGAGGAACAAGACAAGGAACAGGTACGATGGTTGGAAATTAGAACTATTCTTTTAATTCAGGATTTGAACTAATTTGGTGTTTGATCAGAGAGAAAGGAAGACGGGGGAATGATTTGATAAGGAATTAACTCGTTGTTTGGTTCTGTCATGGTGTTCAAGTTTGTTTCTGTTTCAGCAAGTACTGGCTGTGATGTTTAATTCAACATAAGTAATTTAGTCATTAAATGGACTAATTAGATTAGGGTTTCATAAACTGGACTTAGTTGAAAGAAGTTTATTAAAACATGCATCTTATTGGAAAGAAGACATTTTGACTGGTGTTTTGGAAAGTGATTCTTAAAATTATTTAGACTTAAAGATATGTGGGCATTAAAAATGACAATTCAACAAACTCTTTTAAGAATTTCCCTAGTCGACAAACTTTGTTGGTGTCCTTTTTCTATGATTGAGTTAATTAACATCTCATCATGACCAGCGCAGATACTTCGAATTACACTTAGAAAAATACTTTTCTTTTTGTGAAAATAGAACTCGAAAATGATTATCTTTACGAATGTACTATTCAATAATGATGCATATACTGAAACTAGGAGCAATGTGACCCTTTGGGTCGTGCCCACAAATGGAAGTATGTTCATTTGAAAGGCCATCTGACCGTTGTTCCCTATGGGACGGACTCGAGTCCGAGTCTTGTTAAAAACTTTAGTCCCTTCCCTAGCTCAAAAAAACAAAAGGAAAAAAAAAATGGCCATCTTATTATTTTTTATTATGGTACATTACCTGTCGGTAGAGTAATCACTATTTATTTGTGCGATTCTTACTTGCTTCCCTAAACTTCTATAAATTCGTACACATTTAATATAAATGCACAACCTAGTACATTTTATACTTCCCAGCTATTATTTCATCCTACAACCAAATTAACAATTGGTGTTCCAAAATTATTTATGAATACTCATCAGTTGATAATAATCGGCCAACAGAAAATTCGGATTGAAATCGTGTAAAAGAGAATAAACAAAATCCCAACAAACAGGTTCATATGATTAATGCATTGGGAAATGATTGCACATATGAATGAAACAAAATTTTAATAGACTCCGAAAATTTCAAAAAAATGTTGGGAAGTGATTGCCACCAATGATCTGGAAATGAATTAATGGCACATAAACTTACAAAGATCTTGCAGCATAAGGAACATTTGTCGTAAATGATCGGTTTTCCGACTCAGTCATCATCAGAATAATTGAATTTTATCGAATGGGAATCCAGGTCAATTTGTCCTCCCCTATAGCTGCCACGCTTCTTCTTGGTTTTCTCATGTCGGAATCCCCTGTTGAAGACGGGCAATGAGGCAGAATATGTTAAGAAGTTACACATGCACAATATAGTCCAGACATATATTATTGTATATTTAAGGAGTAATTATGTTTCACACAATTTAAACAAAGAAGTCTTCTGGTTATTATTAGACTGAGAGCACTGAAAACCAATCTTATCAGGGAGTATTGTCTCAACCCATATTGATTGACCAACGCAACAAACAAGGACGTTCAAATAATTTGTCATGTTTCTTCTTCACAAGGAGCATAAGAGTTGATGATCATGTATCTTGTTTACTGGGTTACACGTATACCATACACCATGATGGTTAATTCTTGAAGGACGAAGAAATTTGCATTTCATTCCATTGAGTGACAAGCATAATGTGTACCATAGAGTGTCCCAGATAATGCACGGGGGCTTTTTCTATGGAAAAGTAGAAAACAATGGACACACCAACTGGAAGGCAATCCCATAGAAATTGAACGATAATAAACACATAGACACATCTCCAACATCCATTGGTGGTCAGATAATTGTGCGACGTCCTTCCAAATTCCATTGTAGAAAGTACTTGAGCAGGTTATATATTGTTGCGACTTTAAAGTAATTTTATTAGAAATCACATATGTACTCCTTTCTCGCATTTCCAGCATTCATTTAATCCTTTTAATATGAAATGGTTCGATGTTTAAAATTGCAGAAAAAATATACCTTCCTTTGACCTGACCGAGAATTTCTTGGGCCTTTGCCCCATAACCATTTTCAGCACCATCCTGCAAAAAAGCTTAGAAGAAATAAATACTAAAACATGCATATATGAAATACTGGCAAAGTAAATTGTACTCCAAAAGTACATTCATACATGCAAATAAAGAAATCTAGTTAATCGCAAAGCAAATTGACATAGAGCAGTATAAATTAAAATGCACAAGTGTACCCAAAAAAAGTAATTAAGAAAAAGTAAACAAGGAAAACCAACAAACCTTAGCATAGTAAGAATTATCTTGAAGCCTCTCATCAACAAATTCCACCTCTTCAATTTTCACCCTCTGAAATGCATTTACTGTTTTTGGCTGCGAAGAAAAAGAAAGAATAACATCACTTGGAACATATTTTGGAAACTTTTACAAACCGGTGCCACAGAACAAAATCAATCACAATGTTAATATGGGTACAATTTTGAGTGGTTTGTGAAAGTACATTTAACAATTATGTGCACATCAAGAGACAATCATGAATATAATATTCTGAAACAGTTGGTTGACAGAGAGTAATATACCTCAGCAGAACTTTTATGCTGCTTCCTTGCAGATTTTGGGTGACTCAGTTTCTCCGCACCATTGTTAGGATCATTGTTAAGAATTTCACCAGTTTGATTACCAGAGAAATTCTGAGACCTCACACGACCAAATTGAAAATTTTCTTTATTCTGGCTGTGTCAGCATGTCCATTGGCTCCAGGGAGTGTAATCTGTGGCTTAACATCATTGGTTTTTCTACGCTTTGGTTCCTCAACTGTCACATCATTTTCATCAGTATCCAATCCTTTTCTTTTCTTAGAAGACTTCTTAGATTCATTAACCACATCTCCTGCGGCCTCAACTGATTTCTTCTTAGATATGTTATCACTCGGTTTTTCTGAGCCAAGTGCTTCTGCACCAGGAGCAGGTAACTCCACAAAAATGCTAGCTTCCTTCTTTCTATTCATCTCTTTGGCTTGAGCTTTAAGATGTTTGAATTCAAGGCCACTAGAATTTTTATCAGAAAACACCTCATTATTAATACCCAATTCACAATTCATGTCATCAGCTACAAGATCATCTCTCTTCATTTTCTTTTTCTTCTTTTTATCTTTCGTTTCAACTATGACCTCAGAATCATGTTTACCATTGCTTGCCACTGATAGCAGATTTTTCTGTTTCCCTTTGGGCACTTCAGTTTGCTCTGCTGACGCAGCATCCAGCTCTGATGCAAGAAATAGGCTTTAGATAAGCGACTGAAACTCGCTTTTCGTCGAAATGATACTAGTAGCAACATAAGAAATTCATAATGTTCAGTATTCACCTAGCTTCTTTTCAGTGTTATCTTTGTGCGCATCATCACTGCATACAAAAAGGAGATCAACAACATGAGAATCAAATATATACTTATTGCATACGAAAGGAGTTCAACAACATGAGAATCAAAGATATACTTCAACAATTTGAGAACTTATCAACTCGCTGTCCCCAAAAATAAATTGATTTTAACAATACAAAGTGGCCTGAAACAGGCCTCTGCCAGAAAACAAACTTCGAGGAGGTCCATCGCACAAACTGTCCATAGTTAATTTCTTAATGTATCACCCTTAACAAAAAATATTCCTTGGGTATAAGAAATTAGCAACATCTACAAAATGATGAGATCCATCAGCCTGTCATTAGAGAACTGCATGCCCACTTGATTCCATCTTCTAAAAATGTTGCATTCGGTATAGTCTCCTCCGCAACATCTTAATAAAAAGATCTCCTTTTGCTTCTAATTCGGATAAAATTAAACAAAAAAGGTCTTTACAAACACAATGCACCTGATAACTCCGATATAAGGTTTTTGTATCATACTTATGCCATCAAATGAGACTGTGCAAAAGAAAGTTGCTGCCAAACTCGTATATAAGGAAATACTGAAACTTCAAGTTCTCTTGTGCCCAAATAAGGAATCAGATTCAAGAGTAGATCACATAGCGGACGACAACTAACAAATTTCAAATATTTTTCATGCTTCGAAGGAAAATAGACAGAAAATTTCTGCTTGCAACAAAAAACAGTTGATATTTAAACTTGTGGATCCCGGTAGCTTACCAACTGTCCAGATAGTTGAAGAAAATCTCATTCAAGTTAAGTGCCCTGGCCTTCCAATCACCATCCTGAACAAAAACTGCATTAGATACAACAGCCCAGCAATACCACAATTTATGGATGGAAATATAAAAAAGTTAAGCACAGCCTCAACAAGCAATATATTTACATGCAATGGCACAGCATGTAAGATTTCATTACTTGCACTATTATCTTTTCCCATTAAAATCTGTTTTATTTATGTCTATAAAAGCTCTTTAGCACTTGCCAACTAAATAACTTAGGATTTAAAATCTTCCACTGTTTCTTTTACATTAATCTCTGTTTTTTTCATGTCTAAGAAAGCTCTTTAGCCCTTGCCAGCTAAATTTGCAGTGCACAGCTGTATTGTCACAAGTGAAAAACATTGAAGTTACTTGATCCAAGCCAAATAAGTTAACAATTTGAACAATTAATAATATCTCAAAATCCACTCCAATAAAAGGCTAAGCTGCTACTATTGACGAAACATAGTCTGTGAATTGTTCAAATCAGTTTCTGTCCAGTATACTTCAAATTCAAGAGGGAGCTGAAATATTCATATTAAACATGACAAAGCACGAGCAATGGTGCCGTTCTCGCAAAATCAGCTAGAAAATCCCCGATTATCATGCATAACATTAAACGGTACAGACAAATAAACACACGCTAACACACGGAACCGGAGCAGTGATCAAATTGAAAAAAAATTCAAATTTGGGTTTCATTTTTTTCCAAAAATGCAGCCTTTCCACCCAAAATACAGAAATTGCCCCATTTTACTCCCTCAAAATTCCTTGGAGGACCCTCACAAACAAGTGTTAACGCTTTTATATACCTGAATTTGAGTTGCGGAGATGAAACGTTTGAGGACTTTGGACAGGCCTTTGTTTTCGAGCCACAGAGCAACAGAGCAAATCAAAATAGACTCTTTGTGAGGCTTGAATTGGGCCGAGTTTTCAGGCCGTTTCCTCTCCATGGCCGTGGTCTCCGCCGAGTTTCTTTGAAGTTCTACGAGGAGCACTTGGCGAGGCTTTAGTGCAAGCACGGATGATGTCTTAGGGCTTACTCAGCGCATCCCCAAACTTCGTGCATACAGTATTATGTACAGAGAAAAATCCTGCTTGTCGTTTCAAGTGCCAGAGGTAGGCATTGAAGGTGAATGGGTCAAGGCTGCATGATATTATTTGCAAGGGTTTTGGTCCTGTAGGTATTTGATTGTACGTGGTGCTTCAATTTCAGTACCCCTAAATTGCTTTACTTTCCTTCTTATTTACAGACCGTTTTGGATTGTTTTTTAAAAGTGTTTCGGATTGTTTTTGAAAAGTTTTATATGCTTTTTAGATAAAGAAACAGATTTTAAGTGTTTGATTTTCTTGATTTCGTTATTCTTTCTCTAAAAAACAGCAGAGAATGCAGTAGCAGAAAAACAATCCATGTGATATTTTTGACTGCTTTAACTTATGTGGTGTCAATTTTATAGTAAAATGAAATTCATTAAGCTAATTTTTCATTTTAATAGCAAACACTCAATATTGATCACTATAGCCTAAAAACTCTTAACATAAAGATAATATTTGTTTATATTGTTAAATAATATTTTGAAAACGCAAATTAATATATAAGCATTACTTCATAAATTTTCATAGAAAAATTTTACCTTATTTTCATACATTTTGTTTTTTTATTGTTAGGGATAATTTTTTGTGCTAGACTCAAACTTGAATTTCTCATAAAGGGCCATGAGTTTTTTTACCACCTAGCCCGTAGAGCTTTCTATGGGCTTTGTTTCCCAGTGAAAGACCACCAAGTAAATGGACTCAAAAGCCCATCAGGCCCCCAAAATATTGTGCCACGCGGTTTATATAACTAGGGTTTCCAACAGCATTTCTGGGAGGAGCGCCACACTGCAACTGTAGACAGTAACTCTTTCTCGGACAGGGGCTCATTTGGATCTAAGGTAATAATTGAATAAAATAATTTTGTGTGATCGTCATTAATTTGTTAGACTTTCATTTGTGTATCATGAATTGAGGTTTGATTTTACTATGAGAAAATGACAGGTATACGATGTGGTATATGTGTATGTTATTTTTCAAGCTAAGTTAGATATGATAGAACGACATTCTGTTTGGTTGATTTTGTCACATTATGCTATTTGATTCTGAAACTGTCGGCTAGAGTAGGAAACCAACGAAAGGCGTGGATAATCTTCTTCTTTTCATAATTGTTGATTATTTAGGGGGAACCAGTGGCCTGCTTTTGGAAGCATTGTATATTATTTGAAAAGTTAATATAGACCGGCGGATAGATGCCGTTGCCAATTCCTCTTGAGATTTGAAAACCTAGAAAATTGAAATTTTTTTTTTTTGCGATGTCCGCCAAAAGAATGTTTCCACATCCTAGTCTCTTTCATTCATGAAGATTTTTTTGATCTGAAACACGGTCGTTAAATCTGTTTCTTTTGTGATTAGACGTAGCGTAGAATCTGATTTTTTTTGTTTGGTGGCTTTGATAGAAGATGGTTGAGGAGGTCGAAGGTGGTGTTGTAGTTCCTGAGTCAGTTATAAAGAAGCAGAAGAGGAATGAGGAATGGTCCCTTGCAAAGGCCAAGGAGCTCGAGGAAGCAAAGAAGAATAAATCTGAGACCCGAAAATTGATCTGCAAGAAATCAAGGATGTATGCAAAGGAGTATGAGGATCAGGTATCAATCCATTTGTCTTTGTTTCAGGAGCATTGGAGTGGAATAAAAATAATCTTTTGTTGAGGATCTGGTTGTGCTTTCATTGTTCAGGAAAAGGAATTGATTCGCTTGAAGCGTGAGGCCAGATTGAAGGGAGGCTTTTATGTGAATTCAGAAGCTAAGCTTTTGTTTATTATCAGAATCCGTGGGTAAGGCATTAGTTCATCGATGAAGTTTGGTATATCTATGTGAATTCATACTGATGTCATCATTCTATCTACCAGAATTAATGCCATGCACCCAAGAACCAAGAAAATTTTGCAGCTTCTTCGATTGCGGCAGGTGATTTTTATATATTTGATCTTTCTGGAGAAATGATTCAGGATAGGCTTTTTTATGTGTGAATATCACACCTTATTGTGCTCATGTTTGTCAGATGAACAAGATTCCATAGCACGTTCAAGTTACTCATTCAATTTATGGTTTTTTCTCATCATTATTGTTGTTTGATTTATTGTCCAATTCTCATAATCTTTTCCATAATACCATTGCAGTTACGTCTACTTAGTTGTTTATTGTTACTTTGTATTGTTCTATGTGGAATTATTGTGCTGAATTTTGTATAGACATGATTTATTTTCTGTTTAAAGAACGTGTAGGTTAACTTAGTTGTCCATATCTTGATTTTTGTTTATATTTTTTATAGACATCATCTCTCCTGCTGCTGATATACTAATCTAATATTAAAGCATTCACTGTCAACCCTTTGTAGATCTTTAATGGAGTCTTTCTGAAAGTTAACAAAGCTACCATGAACATGCTTCACAGGGTTGAGCCTTACGTTACATACGGGTGAGCCAATGCTTACATGAGATTTTAAACAAATAGCAAATTTTTTGATTTAACCCCAAATAAATAATTCATGGAAATTCTAAACGCTGTATACATTTTTAGGTACCCCAACCTTAAAAGTGTGCGTGAGTTGATCTACAAGCGTGGCTATGGAAAGGTGAACAAGCAGAGAAATGCGTTGACAGATAATTCGATCATCGAGCAGGTTGCGACTTGAATAATCGTTCATAGATGTTACTCCTTTAAATATTTTTATATGCGTTTATTTAACTTGGTTCTGGTTGCAAAATAGGTGTTGGGTAAGTATGGGATAATTTGCATGGAAGATCTTATTCACGAGATCATGACTGTTGGACCCCATTTCAAAGAAGCAAACAATTTCTTGTGGCCATTCCAACTCAAGGCACCTCTGGGTGGGTTGAAGAAGAAGAGGAACCATTATGTTGAGGGAGGCGATGCTGGTAATCGCGAGGATTACATCAATGAGCTTATTCGAAGGATGAACTAAGTTTCAAGAAGTATTGTTTTGCTCGAAGCATTTGTTATTGTTTTTCGAAGTTCAGGGATTATTTAATGGGGATCCAAAGATGATATGTATGCGTTAAGTCGCTATTTGCATTTTTAGACTTGGACCTTAATTAATAATTCGCTATACGTTATTGGTTTTTGGTTGACGAATCAATTCATCTAGTTTTCCAGGTCAACCTCTTGTTTGGGATTGTTAACATGAGATGGGAGTAGCGGCAGACAAGCAGAGGAATTAATTTTTTTTATTTGAATTTTTTTAAAATATATATTAAAATTTTATCCCCCTTCTAGTCTAATTTCGTCCTTATCCCCCCTCGACTTTTGGGTACGTTGTTGAGTGAGGGAGATGATAGAGTTCACGCAATGATTTGTGATTTTGTATCCTGCATTAATACATGCAGTACGGTATGGTTACAAGATTGTCTAGGAAAGATTTGGTTCTGTAAGCAAAATAGTGGAAATTTTCTAATATCGATAGAAAATATCTTACTATGGCTTCGGTGGCTCATACCTCTTAATCAAAGACATGCGATACACTTGTCAGTCCCGTATTAGTTTGGTTGTCTATGATTTTTATGGTTGATGTTGTTTATGTACTTTGTTATAATTGACGGCTTGGCTAAGTTAATATATTATCGTTTAATGTTTAAAAAAACTACTTTCAACTTGTTTCATACAATGCCCTTTTAATTCCTTTTTCGTAATAACAACCAAACTACTGTATTATGAATAATAATTAAATTAAGTTACACAACAATCAAGTAATAGTGAAAAAAAACTATTGTCAAGAAAAGATATATTTTATTTAAATTTCATAACCAAAAATCCCTTAAATTTAAAATAAGTTTCATACGAAAAAACACAATTGATCAAAATTTATTAATCTATTTCTAAATAATTTTACTAAAGTTT
Source organism: Haberlea rhodopensis (assembly GCA_907163345.1). Taxonomy (NCBI): domain Eukaryota; kingdom Viridiplantae; phylum Streptophyta; class Magnoliopsida; order Lamiales; family Gesneriaceae; genus Haberlea; species Haberlea rhodopensis. Next base: position 6,427,248 of record CAJQUN010000005.1, on the reverse strand, counting down.
CATACTGAAAAAGACACGTGTATGCACACACACATCATTAAATATTTTTTGGACAAATTATCTTTTTATAGTTAACTTGTTCATGTTTCAACAAAGCATCAAAAAAATTAAGAAGATCAATCTTTCATGTTAATTTAAAAATATAATTAATTATCTTAAACTTAAGTGGAATTATACACATCACGTAAATACATTTTTTAGTAATTTTTTCTGAAAATTGCACAAATATTTTGTGGTTACACGTGACAAAGTGCAGGGGATTGTTGAATCATGAAGAACTACATATAACATCTACATACCCAAAAACAAAAAAAGCATAGGCGCCCGCTGCCAACTGTAGGGAACATGATGCTGCTAGCAAGTCCTGCTGCCAGCTGCAGGGGGACCTGAAAGAAATCGGCCTCCAATCCAAGGAGTATTTTTGCAAAACTTTTACACATGTAGTATTTGCAACAAAAAAATAAAATTAAATTAGTTTTTTTAAAAAAATCTAAGTATGACAACGCCCAAGAACATACTCAGATCTTTGAGCACTACTGAATTCTAATTAAGATGAGAATTTACCATGTGGTTGATTCCTTTTACATATTCTTCATGTAAATATTCTGAGGAATTGAGCTACGGACTTGTTATAAAAAAATTGGAAAATGCTAATTGTAACTTTATTTTAGAGACTTCGCCCAATGATAATTAGGAGACAATTATTGGTAAATTACAATGTCAAAAATAAGTGAGTTGATTTGAAAGCTAATTTATATCGACTTAAAATTTTCTTTTTCGAAAACATTTCTGCATCTTACAATGGTATTATATTTTGCATTACCCATACTCCAGCTTACGAGTCTGCGCCGTAGGCTCACTTTCGAAGTAAAAAGCAAATTAACAAAGTAAATCCATATAGCAAACTACAATTAACAACCGTTCTATCCCCATGTTGAATAAACTTTACATTTTAGAGCTGGCGTAGATAAAGGATTTGAAAGGACAGTTTCAAGAACTCGGACTCGAGCCGAGCATATCATAGTAACCTCCAACACCAAGGTCCATAGCAGGAATATGATGGTTGTGCAACAGATGAGTACGAGTACGAGCTTTTGCCTAATCGAGATCACTCGAGGTAATTCATCACATCCTAAAGCTACCATATCCACCAACACCAGACGATCCGTAGCTTGAATAAGGTTGCCCAGTTAACGATGAGGAGTAAGAACTGCTACCTAATTGCGAATAGGAATGTCTCAAACTGGATTCGAGCTTACCATAGCTCCCTGGAAGTTGCTCTCTATGACCAGTGGTGAAATCCTGCATAACATAAGGTGATGTTGATATTCATCTCGAACTTTAGTTAACAATGAGGCCATTTTTATAAATAGTAATTTTTGCATGTTATCGTTTTACCGCTTCAACTAAATACTTAAATCAGATAGTTATCAAACATCTTTATTCATTAACCTCGACTTAGTTTCTAAGCCCAAACTTTGTCCTTGAACTTGAAGAGGGCAGTACATCTGAGTTTATGATGACGATCAGAGGAGAAAAAAACAACAAAAAACTGAAGAAACTTTCACCTGAATAAGTTGCTGAGCTACTTGAACTTGCGAAGAGGTGCCTTTTATTTCCACGGTAATTTCATCAGGCAGGCCCCTACTCTCTTGCACGGTAAGAATGGCACCACTAGTGCGTCTAATGTAATCAATATTTGCTCCCTGAACTCCAATTATATCCTCTGCATAAGCAAGGGGGACTTGCATCGTCTGTGCAACCTGAAAAAAGGAATCAACAGGCATATACTAAGGGAGAAATAGAGCAAGCAATAATGTATAACTTCTAAAGTTAATTAAACAGAATATTTAAAAATGCATGAGCAAACCTGAGTTACAATAGGTCCACCAGAATGTCCTATTGCTGAAGAACGACTTCCAGGTCCATGGTCTGCTCCATACAGTGAGAGTCTGGACGAATTCAAACGGGCTTCTATCTGGCTTTCACGGTCAAGAAAGAGAGAATCCCGCTTCAAAGAAACAGGGTATTCAGAGCTTATTGTCGTTTGTGGGGTAGTATGCAGCGATGCCTTTTCAGTCCAAGCTTCTACTTGTCGTTCCTGAGTCGCTGGAGCATTATACTGCAAAAGGAGTAACACATTCTCACTATAGTCTAACGATAGCAGGAAACCATTAACCTACCAGGAACTTACACTCTTCTCGAACAAGGGAAGAACAGTATGATCCACCAAAAACTTTCTCAGGTGACCCACCACAGCTTCCAAACCTTTAAGAACTTTGACAGCTTCTCCTTGTAAATCAACAACCCTTTCATCAGAACTAGCATAAACTGGCAATTCATCTGCAAATAACAATATAGAGCACCATGTCATTCGTCTCAGTGAGGAAAATTTCTGGAGTGGATTGTAAGAAAAGGATCATAGAGCCAAGACAAATATGATTGGGATATAGATTTTACCAAGTTGAGTTCAAATTATCATTTTGAAAAAAAAAATTGTCTTTTTTTCCAGCCTGGTTATGTCCATGACATCAATTTTTATGATTGATCAATTAAGGCTGCGTATGCCACGTGTATGAACTCATAAAATAGGGTGCGGGGAAATAATTTTTTTCTATCTCGAAGCTTAAAAGACCCGAACTGATAATTGTAAAATCAAGAGGAGCACACTGGGTTGCAATCCTTCAGATAAGAGACCGTGAAGCTTAATAAAAAAAATGAACAAAGCAATAGGAATATATGTCAAAAAATAAGTCATAATACCACTAGAAAGCACCCGTATGGTAGCACCCGTACTTTCTTGGATAGACTTGATAACAGAGCCTTGCTTTCCTATTAAACTAATGGCCTGTGTCGATGCCACCAACAAACGAAACGAACAAAATGCAGCACCAGTAGAACCAATGGCTTTTCCATCACCACCATCTTCAAGCAGTCCGTTGACACGTTTGAAGATTCTTATTATGGCATCCTTTGCTGGAGGCACTGCTGCTTCCAGTTCTTCCTTCCCTGATATCAGAACCTGAAAAACATGAATACCAAATCCATTGGCAGGTTAAAAAGATCAGATAAACCAACAATGGATAGAGTGGATAAGTTTTCAATCATAGCAACTGGAATGAGAAACAAAACCAATCAAACTGGCCAAAGCAAGTAGATAGCATTCATTCAACAAAAAATTACAATGATGACAGAGTTTTATTAAAGTATGTGAAATAAGAAAGCGACCGGGTTATTATCAGGCAGAACTTGGACTATAGCAAAAACAAGCAACTATTATTACCATATTTGCTTACCGATACAAAAGAGGCACAGCTTTTCTACGGAATCAATGTGCTTTTATGACTGGCACAACGTAACTAAATAAGCAGTTACAATGATAAGAGAAATAACTGGTTCTATATAATCAATTGCCTTAAAATATTAAACTGGTTCATATGACTATCTTAAAATACATTGCACCTCCTTGAAACGTATAGAGATGCAATTTTCTATTAATATGCCAATAAAAAAATATAAAACACATTTTATTAAAAAACTGTCAAAAATCAGTAGCGACAAAATAAAAAATTAGGTCAACCAAAGATCGAGCGGTAATCAACCAGAATGAAAATAATTATTCAAAAAATATCTCGTCCTAGAACTAAACGATATCTAGAGTATTTACTATTAGATGAAGTACATCTGAAGTATTTCATGTAATGACAGACATAAAATGGAACTCATTTTTGGTTATCTATGTTGATAGGAAAAATCATGATCTCTACTTTCAGACTATTCACACATGTTTTGAATGGAAACACTTAGCAGATAACGAGCTATCTATTTATTTCAGCTATAAATTTCTCGCACTGAACACCTGCTTATCATGGATATTTCCATTGTAAAGTGACCATGGATAGTGTTACTCAAACATCAAACAGGAAGAATCCCTTTCCAGAACTGAAAGTATCTTGAGCACGGCATAAAGGACAAGTATAGCTCCATTAAAGACACTCTTCAACAGATATTTTCAATTCAAATGGTTAGCTCTCAGCTACTTATTATTATTCATACCCCTTTGTCCTCAAGTTCATTTATTTTGAAGACAATAAAAATAAGCTCGAAAACAGTAAATAGATTACATTAAACGCACACTCGGGAGACAGTAGCCTTAAAGGAATTTCAGACTCGTAGCACGAAATGATGGTTGAGAGTAAACTAAATCTCAGTATTACCAAAAGCAAGCACGATGATAATGTCCAGATTTCCTTGAGACACTAAAAAACACTTGAAACGAATCAAATTATTCTCAGATTCCTAACAGAGCAAAACAACAAAGAAATGAAAACACCATAGATCAGAGAGGGAGATGAAAGGACATTACAATGCGATCAGGGGAGCTAGCAGGCCCGTCGAGCACACGAATCCTAGCACGCGTATCCTCAACGAGCTTCTTAATGATATCTCCCTTCCGCCCAATAATACCGCCCACCTTCAGCACCGGCACCACTACTCTAAATACCGAGTAACCAGGCCATCCCGGCCACTTCGCCTTCAATTCAGCCAATTCCTTCTCCTTTTCATCCAACCCTGCAGCTTCGGCGGCATCCATAACCTCAGTCGAAGCGTCGTCCTCACCGTCGAAGGTTTCGGCTGCTTCTTCCCCTGGAAGTTCCAATGTATTTTCAGTCTCTTCCTCGGTGGCAGCGCCGTTGATTGCTGTCGATTGACTGGAAGCCATTCTATGGCGGTTGTTAGGGTTTTGAGGTTGAATACGAGAATAAGGAGTCGGAAACGGGTTTTGATATGAAGAGGAAATTAAACATATAATACTTTTCTAAAATAAATTATACTTAAGTTTCTAAAAAAATTATATAATCGGGTTATATGGCAATGAGCCGTTTTGTTTTTTCAAATAAATAAATAGTTTATCCTTTAAGTTTTAAAATATGCAATTTATCTCGTGATCCCCATTGATTTATGAAAATATACAGTTTTCTCTCATGTTGTCTGTGAATAAATGCAAAATATATGTATATTTACAAACAACATAATGATAAATTGGTTGTTATCGATACTGAAGGGCACTAGCTCAATATACTCCAAAGAAATTTGAATCACTTCCAAAACTATGTATCAAAAAATATTGGGTTTACAAAATTTATTTTAGTTCAATAAAATATCCAAGAATTTTTTTTTTTTTTTTGGAAACCCTACATACTCTCCTTATTTAAAACAATATAGAATGAACCAACAAATATATATGCAACATATAAAATAATTTATATATCATTTTTTATTTCAATCAAATATTCAAAAATATTAATTTATTTCTTTAATATGTTACATCATTGTAATTCTAATCATTTCCTAACAATGACCTTTTAAATGCCCAAAACATTACAATTTCATATTAATATGACTTATGACCTTTTAATTATTTGAATGTTCCAAATTTAATGCACCACGAAAAAATCGGATCTACATCTCTTTATGTAATATACCAAAATCATGGGATTATAAAATTGTACAAAAGTCTTGAAATATCTTAAATTTGCTCTCATCTCCTCGATTATTGACCAAAATATGGCTTAGAACTCGATTCCCTACCAACATTTTCACGATCAAACATGTCGTATCGGGCTTGGCTAATACGATTTACCTGACCCTACCAACATTTTTTCGGTCAAACATATCACATCGATCTTGCCTAATACGATTTACCTGGATACAATTTACCTGACAGACGTGGTTTAGAGACTATATATAGAGCTTGCCTAAATCATATATATATATATATATATATATATATATGATTTAGAACTCTAAATTTCAAATCCAAAGGTACAAAAATACACAAAAGGGCCACAAAGAATAACTCAATCAAATGAAAGCATCTCCATGTCTCGAGAGTACTTTGCTATCTTTAACACACAATTTTCACCAGAAATTACCAATCAACCAAAAGAACTCTGGCAGAAAACAAATCGTCGACTTCTTAAAAATCGTCGACTTCCATCCATGAGACGACGACCCCCTTCGAAAAACCTCCTCGATAAAAATGATGTTAAAATGAAAGTAGATACACCAAAACTATACAACTGGTTGACTATCTAAGAATTCGCCTTATGGTTCTCAATGCAGACCTTGATAGAGTATGTGAATGTCGACAGCTACACTGGTATAACATCAATCTGTGAGGCGTCCTCGCATCTCATAACAATGCCTTCAAGACTGGCTGGAAGGATGCATTTACTCCACTGACGACTGGTTGAAAAGGGTTCGGACGGAGGAATGATCATCAAAACATTTTCATTCCGTTGCACGACTCCAATAACACTGACAGTGCTACCTTCTTTGATGTATCTGTAATATATGTGCATAATGGTTCTGAGTTTAGAATGGGGTTTGAAAATTGAAGCCGACTTTTCTATCCCCAACCTATCTATTGGCCATTGGATAGAGAAGATCTCAGGTATGGATCTCATCTACGTCCCACATGGATACATGGAAGCAGATGTTACGATCGCACACGGAATATATCAGGGATAGTGCTGAGGTGGAAGTTTCACATGGAGGGTGGACCTTAACCTCAAAAGATTTTGGGGGCTGACCGCCTACATCAGGCCCCCACTTGCTCTGCCACTGCATAGAGTCAAGATTCTTATCACGGGTGCTTAATAGCAAAACACTCTACAGAATCAGCCTCATCACTTTTGAAGAGATTGTGTAGTGTCACTTCTGAATCGAGTCCACGATAATTATTTACATGAAATGTAACAAGAAGCAACTTTAAAATCTTACCCTTCTTTCAGTCGCATTACACGGTCATCACTGGAAAGGTTTCTTGCTCCCAACCATCTGAGAAATTCAGGAGACGTGTCCCCATTAGATGGATTGACGTCGACCACGACGGATTTATCTACATATGGAGTCACCCTTGCTCCAATTGTAAACCCATCATACAATTAAAGCTTTGGTTCTTCCTTCATGATCCTCATAAGAGTTTTATGAGAAACAGTGGTATGAGAGTCACGTGTTGAAGGAACTCTCCTTCACTCTGATTCTGAGCTGGATTCACATCCATCATCAGAATAGATTTCTTCTTCGTATATGCTCTCATCTGAGGGAATGTACTCAAATTGATACACTTGTACCAAATCATGGAAATAGACAGCATCATCAAATTCCTTCGTATGCTCGAACTGTCTTACTCCACGGCTTTGGTTTTCTGGACAATCTGTAGAGATATGTCCTCTTGCTCCGCATGTCCAGCAGTTACAATCTTTGAAACTCTCATTTGCACGGTATGTGTGCGTCTGAAAGTTCTCTTTGTTGGTGTTCTACTAGAACTAGCTTGATTAGAACCCGTTGACGAGATTATACTCCTTGTTGGTCCTGATCTTTGCCCCGATCTGTAGCTTCGGGCTTTCTGTTTTGACCAGAACTTTCTAGGTATCCATGAAGACCTACTTCTTCTTGAACTACTTCCTCGGGCATATGGATGAGCTCTATGTTTTTTCATCTTTCGCTCTGGGGGGTAGTTTCCAACAATTGTCGGGATATCATTATCTGTACAGCAAATATGAGCTATTTTGTTGATTCCTCTGAGCTTCTTGAAATTCTTTTGAAGCTTTGCTTGGTAGCATTACTCCGCAAGCTTTACTTTAAGAAATGACATTCTCCTGGACACCGTCTCGGTTGCATGGGGTGTATACTCCTGGATAAGCATTTCTCTCCATGGGCTCGAAATTTTGACAAAGAAAAATTTTGTTGCATCCTTTTCTGCTATCTTTGCCTTCCATCTATACTCCATAAAGAGTTTGATGTACACATCTACATAACAGATATCATGTAGTTCCAAACTAATTAGAGCCTGTCTATGTTTTTTAGCCTTCTCTTCCTCCATCCCTTCGAAGTAGCTCACTCCAGTGAAATAGATTTTATAGAATTTTGCCATATTGTCCACAATTTCTTTCAGGGACTCTCCGGCTAAAACTTTTTCCTTGGTACATGGGTCTCCCATATCCCAGGCAATCTTGACTGATCCTTCCAGACTCACTTTTAGAAGTAAAATGAATCCTTCTTTGCTTAAGTCAAGTGTTCCTGCTGCTATTCTCATTGTTGAGGCCCATTCATTCCATAAGAACTTCTCTGTTTTTGAAATCCAAGATATCCATGTTGAGCATAAGTCCATATGGATGGATTGTGTTGAGCCTTAAACGCATGGTTGCGTTTAATGCGTTAATTAATCCCCGGTCTATCTTTGAGTTTTGATGATCAACAAAACTTGTGTTTGTTATACTAATATATCTACTTAGTGTGCAGATTAAGTGATGAAAAGTGGATTGGAATGAAGAAAATCGATTGTGCATGTTGTGGGCTGGATCGCCCCAGGCGATGGCAGCCTGGTGCGACATCGCCAGGCACTTCGACTGAAGCAACGCCGAGGCATGCGCGGGCATGCGCGCAGGGGGAGATCATTTGAGGGGTTGGGCTGATCGCCCGAAGCGATGCGATGAACGCCTGAGGCGATGTGGAGTTCGTTTGAGGCGATGACAAATTTGGACATGCTGAGGCTACGGCCTTGATTTTTACGTTTGATCGCCTGAGGCGATCCACCGATCGCCTGAGGCAATCCGTGTAAAATACTGACCGTTGGGGCGCGGCGATGGAGATCGCCTGAGGCAATGGCTGAGGCGATGCTGGAGTGATTTCAGCCTTTTGTGTAGCAACGGCTAGTAGGAGCCTAGGGGGCCTCCTACACTATAAATAAGGATGCTTTGGAGCATTTTGAAGACAAGAAACAAGCCTACAAACTTCTACAAAGTCTTGATCATTATAATTTCAAATTGCTTTGCAACCTCCATACATTGTTGTTGTATTGGAGTTTGAAATTCTCTTTTTGTTAGAGTCTTGTTGTCTTCGTGTGAGTACACCGTGAAGGTGTTTTTGGTTTGATTTATTGTAAAGGTCCTCCAACACCAAAGCAAGTTGGAAAATTGTAAAGTCGCCAACAAGTGAAGTTGGTGCATCTGTTGTGGCTATCCTTGGAGCCCTTAAGGCCAAGAAGACTCGTGAAGAGTGTTGGTAGCTCGGGAAGAGCTTTGTGTACTCGGGAAGAGTATTGTGCTCGGGAAGAGCGTTGTGTACTCGGGAAGAGTAGCGTGCTCTGGAAGAGCTTTGTAACTCGGGAAGAGTTGTTGTGTGACTAACTTGGAGCCCTCAAGGCCAAGACCAATTATTCTAGTGGAACCTCGGTTGGAGGTTATCTAACCGGGAAGAGGAGACGTAGGCGATTCATCGCCGAACTTCTATAACAAATCTCTTGTCTTTTATTGCTTTAATTTTCATTACGCATTTATTTATTTTGTTTTTTTTATTTATCGATTGACTCAAGGCTTCCGCAAGCGCAAAACTCTTTTATTTTTCAAACTCATTTTAAAACGCTAAAGTAGTCAAGGAATCTCATTCACCCCCCTCTTCGATTCCAACAAGTGGTATCAGAGCCATTTGATTTTTGTTTTAAATCAAAATCTTTTTATGGCTAATCTAGCAAATGAGTTTGCTCAAGGTCAATCGACAAATCGCCCTCCGCTTTTCACGGGTGATAACTACGGTTATTGGAAGAATAGAATTTCTCTATACATCCAATCCGTAGATTATGATCTATGGAAAATCATTCTGAAAGGTCATACTCCTTTAAAGGATGTTGGGGGAATAAGTGTTCCCAAAGAAATGGACGACTTCACAAAAGCAGATATGATGTTAATTTCTCAAAATGCTAAAGCTATTAATATTTTGCATTGTGCTTTAGATATGAAGGAGTACAACCGGATCTCAATGTGCTCAACCGCTAAGGAAATATGGGACAAATTGAAAATTTGTCATGAAGGAACAAATCAAGTGAAGGAGACCAAGATTGATCTTCTACAACTCAAATATGAGACATTTGAGATGGAGTCCGGAGAAGAGGTGGATTCAATGTTTAGGAGGCTCACCCAAATTATCAACGAGCTTGCTCAACTTGGAGAGAAGAATCCTCCAAAGCAAATATGGAGGAGAGCACTAAGGGCCTTGCCTGGGACGCAAAGAGGACGGCTATCATCGAGTCAAACAAAGGTGAAAATGCCTCCTATGATCTTGATGAGCTCCATGGCACATTGGTGACCCATGAGCTTGAAGTGTCAACAAGAAGAGAAATAAAGGAGGATGATAGATCCAAAAGAAATGGGATTGCCTTGGTTGGAAGGAAAGACCATTCCGATGATGAAGTAGATGATGATGATGAAGAAATGATCTTGTTCACAAAGAAGTTCAAGAAGCTCTTCAACAAACATAGCAAGTCAAAGACCTCTAATGCTACCAAACATGAATCCAAAAATGAGGTAACTTGTTATAATTGTCAAGAAAAATGACATTATGCTAACAAATGTCCTAGAAAGAAGAATGATGACAAAGGGAAGAATAAGGCATTTATAGCCACATGGAGTGATAGAGACTCCGATAAAGAAGAAGCCACAAATCTCTGTTTAATGGCGCTTGGAGATGAAGGAGATGAAAGCGACGATGAAGTACCTTCATTTAATGAATTATTAGATTCCTATCATGAACTTATTGATGCTCTTGGCAAAACCAAGATGAGTAACAAATTACTCAAACTTGAGATTGCTAAGAAAGATGAAGAAAATAATTCATTGAAAAATGAATTAAATTCTTTAAAGATATCTTTTTGCAAATATAGTGAAAGTAGTCAAAACATGAGTGAATTGCTTGGCTTACAACGTTGTAGCTTTGACAAAGCCGGGTTAGGCTACTCAAGCAAATCAAAAACTTTTTCTAGCTTGTTGGCCAAAGCAAAGCATGATTCTCTTACTTGTAACTATTGTTGTAAAAATGGTCATACCAAGAACAAATGTAGATTTGCTAGAATCCAATACCAACCTAACAAAAGGTGGAAATGGATTCCAAAGGTGCCAAAGGAAGCTAACCATCAAGGACCCAAAAATCAAATGGGTACCAAAGATCCTCCTATTGTAAATTTATTTTGTAGGAACAACAATGGGATGGAGGATGAAGGATCAAGCAACTCAAAGGAAGAGTTTATTCTATTCACCACTATAGAAGAGGCGTGAGGCATTGGACCAATGACAAGAACAAACTCTTGTCATCGAGGGTAAAATTTACTTTATACATATTAAAAGAGCAATTCAAAATTCATTGGCACAAATTAATTGTGATCAATAAATATTGAAGCTCAATATTCATTGTAGTAAAATGGAGTACCCCTTAGCATATGCACATATAAATTATCTTGATGTATGGTGTATGCTTATCTTTTTTATAGTAAGGATCTTGATATGTCTTTGATTCAAATTTGAATATGTTATGTGGAATTGTGCACTTATGTGATTTAGCATGCTATAAGTGTTTAGATGCTTAATCTTTGATATAATGCTATCATGATCTTAATAAAATTATCAAATGTTGGTTTGAGAATTATAAATTTTTTTTGGCATAGGTGCATGACCTCTTGGTAGAACATATGCACACTTTGCAATGTTTAGAATTCATGGTTGAGTGCCTTAAACGCATGTGTATTTCACTAATTGATTTGATCTAATAGCTATTACATGCTTGGTGAGGACCATGTGTAAAATTGTTAAAATATGGCTATGTGTCAACATATTTGAGCTATGTTTATTTAAATTTTATGCTTTTTGATTATCACAAAAAGGGCGAGAATTTTGTGATAAACTTGAACGTTAATACATGCATAGTTTAAGGGGGAGAGCCTGTGTATGCATGGTTTGAGGGGGAGAGTGATTTGTTTAATGCTTTACTTGTTCAACTTGTATGTGTTATGCAATTGTTAAGGGGGAGTCATTTTTACTCACATTTCATGCATATTACTTATTCAAGTTTATCAAGTTTTGTGATCATCAAAAAGGGGGAGATTGTTGAGCCTTAAACGCATGGTTGCGTTTAATGCGTTAATTAATCCCCGGTCTATCTTTGAGTTTTGATGATCAACAAAACTTGTGTTTGTTATACTAATATATCTACTTAGTGTGCAGATTAAGTGATGAAAAGTGGATTGGAATGAAGAAAATCGATTGTGCACGTTGTGGGCTGGATCGCCCCAGGCGATGGCAGCCTGGTGCGACATCGCCAGGCACTTCGACTGAAGCGACGCTGAGGCATGCACGGACATACGCGCAGGGGGAGATCGTTTGAGGCGATGGGCTGATCGCCCGAGGCGATGCGATGAACGCCTGAGGCGATGTGGAGTTCATTTGAGGCGATGACAGATTTGGACATGCTGAGGCTACGGCCTTGATTTTTGCGTTTGATCGCCTGAGTCGATCCACCGATCGCCTGAGGCAATCCGTGTAAATTACTGACCGTTGGGGCGCGGCGATGGAGATCGCCTGAGGCGATGGCTGAGGCGATGCTGGAGTGATTTCAGCCTTTTGTGTAGCAACGGCTAGTAGGAGCCTAGGGGGCCTCCTACACTATAAATAAGGATGCTTTTGGAGCATTTTGAAGACAAGAAACAAGCCTACAAACTTCTACAAAGTCTTGATCATTATAATTTCAAATTGCTTTGCAACCTCCGTACATTGTTGTTGTATTGGAGTTTGTAATTCTCTTTTTGTTAGAGTCTTGTTGTCTTCGTGTGAGTACACCGTGAATGTGTTTTTGGTTTGATTTATTGTAAAGGTCCTCCAACACCAAAGCAAGTTAGAAAATTGTAAAGTCGCCAACAAGTGAAGTTGGTGCATCTGTTGTGGCTATCCTTGGAGCCCTTAAGGCCAAGAAGACTCGTGAAGAGTGTTGGTAGCTCGGGAAGAGCTTTGTGTACTCGGGAAGAGTATTGTGCTCGGGAAGAGCGTTGTGTATTCGGGAAGAGTAGTGTGCTCTGGAAGAGCTTTGTAACTCGGGAAGAGTTGTTGTGTGGCTAACTTTGAGCCCTCAAGGCCAAGACCAATTATTCTAGTGGAACCTCGGTTGGAGGTTATCTAACCGGGAAGAGGAGACGTAGGCGATTCATCGCCGAACTTCTATAACAAATCTCTTGTCTTTTATTGCTTTAATTTTCATTACGCATTTATTTATTTTGTTTTTTTTATTTATCGATTGACTCAAGGCTTCCGCAAGCGCAAAACTCTTTTATTTCAAACTCATTTTAAAATGCTAAAGTAGCCAAGGAATCTCATTCACCCCCCCTCTTCGATTCCAACAGATTGGATCTGCTGCGATTTTTTGTAGGGCATCTGATGAATATATTGACTGCGGGAACAGTTCCTTGTTCCTACTGGAGGATCCAAAGTTGCTTAAGTGAAATCTTCCCTGTGTGGCATACTTTGATCACCTTCGGGTGGATTGTGTGACCCGAAACTCTCTTGTGGTAGAGGTCTTGATACAAGCTCTCATGTCTTGAATTCTACGAGATTTAATCCCGCAAAAGAATCAGCAAGATCACGTAGATCTTCCAGGTTGATTCTTTCCATTATTTTGTGGGAAGTATGGGCTCTCCTCGTAAGACTGCACTCATTTTTCAGTCTCCGTCAAAGGTCTTCGGACCTCCTCTGATTTCCCTTTTTGGTGTAAAAAGGGTTCTGTTCCGTAGGATGGTGGTAGCCATCCTCCGTTTCTCCTTCCTGTCGGACCTGGTCTTGACTCCAACTCCTTAACACGAGTTTGAACATCTCGAAGGTTTTCAAGAATCTCCTCCTGATGTTTAATCATAATCTCCATCTGACTTGAATCTGATGGATCTGTGCAGGGACATGGTATTGAGGTAGCCATAACGCTGCACTGTCTTCTGAATCTCTCTAAGATCTTGGGATATCTTAGAAGAATCTGGCTTGATTTCTCGAAAGGTTGGTTCTCACATCCTAATCATCTGGTCCGGACCCTGTTGGATCATTGGGGTCTGGAACAACGTCCTCGTGTTCACGATGATCGTCTTCCTGAAGTTTGGCTAACTGGAACTGTAGATTGAGGTTCACTTGATGAATCCTCTTAGCCATCCTTTCCAATTTCTTGTAATGATTTATGCCTGGTGTGCATAAACATGTTCCTCGTAATTGTTTCCACTTATGGTTGAAGCTTTGAGCTTCTGCCATATGCTTCTGATTAAATGTTTCCAATTTCTGGAAGTACCACCTGTATGAATGACACTTCAAACATTTCGTTCGGGTCCATATTATCTTGAATCGTCTCCTCGTATAGGTTACAAATTAATATTCAAGATATTATTATAGTATTTTCAGAAAAACTTAGGTTCTGATACCATTTTGTGCTAAGGATCGCAAAAACGGGGACTTGTAAAAAAATTACATTAAATGCCACTTCTTTATAATTATAAGGATATAAAAGATAATTAAATGTTATATAATAACTTCTTTTTAAACTAAACAAAACGTAGGGAATAGAATGCAATCTCACACAAAGCATTGAGGGGTAAAAGAGTCAAAATAAAGCACCCAATTGATTTGAAATTTTGAAATTGGACATATCTGAATAAAATTTTATCAAACTTGAATTTTCTTGCACTAAAGTTTTTTCTCAAGACTTAAGTGATTTAAGTTTTCAAAAAGAGCAATTCCTTACAATTTCCCCATTTATTTTTATAAAATAGTTCTTCGTTAAGCCCATGTCATTATATCTGAATATAAAAAAAAATTTGAATTTTTGATTTTTTAAGAAATGGCCTACTAATGATATATCTCTGAAATATCGAACTAAACAATTATATTCAACGGACAATGCTCTCATATTTAATAATATGTTCCGAACACGCTTTAAAGACTGATTTTTTATGGTATTATGATAGTTAATGTTTGATCATATAATTTAATATGGAATTTAATTACCGAAACCGTTTATTGCAAGTAATTTATTTATTTGAATGGTTTTCATAAAATTCGATATGATTTGATGAAGATTTTAAACACTTTAATAACCATAAAAATTTTATTACTATTTCAAGTGGTTTTTAGACACAATATTTCATTTTGTTAATATATTGCACCCTAATGCTATGCACATATATAATCTATCTCGAGACTTTTTTTTTAACATCAAATTAATATATATACTAAAGAAAAGCCAAGTTGGCTAATACATCAAACTTCAGAAATATCAGCAAGCAAAAAAGCAACCACCACTGAAAACTATAATATAAAACCAAAGCTCCATCAGAAGACACGCCGATTGAAAGCGGGACCGTCAGGTGAAAATAGAATTTGAATCAAGGCAAGAGCACAAGATTGTGTCCAGGATGGGATCGGTCCCTTCAAACCATACATTCCATAGTACGGACAAGTATGATGTCTGTCTTCTAATACAAATGAATATACAAATAAGGATAATCGATGAGCATAAATTGAGACATTTTAAAAAATTGGAAGGATTGATACATTTACCAAATTCAGTTAATGTTGGGGACATTGGGGACATGGACCTCTCGAAATGTTTATGATATTATATATATATATATATACAAATCAAGCGTAAAAATGATAATATATACATAGATTAATCTAGAATTTCATATTGAGAAAAGTTATTAAATTTATAATACAAAATTATATACATGGATGGAAATTCTAATTTTAGAGTAATACACCACTTTATATTTTATTATATCATTGCATATGTAATTATTTCACACATATACACTTATATAATTATGTTCTCTGGAATTCTTTTTTTCAAAGTAGCATTTTCCAGAGACGAATTTATTTATTGAATTGGAGGCAGTCACACTTTTACCCTCTATTTATGTTATTAGTTTTTGCCCCCTCAAAACAAATTCTAGATTCGCCATTGTTCTAATATGTTTTATGAGCGAACAATTTTAACAAAATTACGTTTGCGCGGGGTATTGCTGTTATATTAACTCGAAATTGCTATGTCCAACGGCAAATAATAAATATAGTTAATATTTATCCAAGATTGGTTCTGAATTTAATATGAAAATCTTAAAAAAAAAAATTATAAATT
Organism: Haberlea rhodopensis; assembly: GCA_907163345.1. NCBI lineage: Eukaryota > Viridiplantae > Streptophyta > Magnoliopsida > Lamiales > Gesneriaceae > Haberlea > Haberlea rhodopensis. The sequence continues at coordinate 6,411,252 of CAJQUN010000005.1, read as the reverse complement.
ATAAAACCAGTGTTATTTTTTTTATTATTTACCTGATTTTTTTTTAAAATTTTTATAAAGAAAAAGTGCTTGTGATAGTCTCACATGTCATGTATGATAGTTGCGACAACTCCGGTGGGATCCAAGCCTCACATGCCCTGAGAAAATGACCCCCTCCATATCTTGTAATTTAATTCCGTGATGAAAAAACATAGTGTCCCCAAACATAGTGCTCGTATCATATTTCAAATATAAACAAATAATATATATGTTACCAAGCAAATATATATATATATATATATATATAGTAAAACCTCGATAAATGCATATTCTTGGGATCGAAAAAGAATATTCATTTAGCGATATTATTTATTTATCGATAAATGAATAAATTAATCATTTATCGTAATCAATATTTATTATTTTATAGATAATTTTTTATTGTAAAATGCATATATTATATGTGGTAAGAAAAATTAAAAGACATCAATTAAAGAATTACTTGAATCTAGAGAAGCTCAATTTTTTTGGTGAAACTTAATGCATTGAAAACGAAGTTCATGTACATACATTCTTTTAACTTATGTATAGAATTAGATGAAGACATTTAATGATTAAATGATGTCATTTCTAATTTACGCTATAGAAATATGCTGGATGTCAAACATCTTTTGAAATATCCTAGCGAGAATTATGCAGTTATGGAATCGCCTACAGATGGAAAAAATATCAAGTCAATAATGAACAATGATGATGAAAATGAACCAGAGCCAGATGATAGTCGCGTTGTCGCAAATGTATCGTCAAAATAGATCTTTCAAACAATTGTCATCTTAAACAACAACTTACTACAACATGAGCAAAATATACCAGAAATCACTACAAAAAGTTAAGAATCATGTTCATTTTGGTTCATGTGGAAAGAAAAAAATAATCAACTATAGATGCATTTTTCAGAAAAAAAAGACTTCTTCTATGAGTATTGTTGATTGAATGAAATGTTTTGGTATAAATATATATAAATATATATATAATTCAATAATTATTAATTTATATTTTGTGCACTTAAGGATTTAAATATGTTTATTACTTAATACATTTATCGAGATTATTACTTTAATCCATTGGCCCAAGTCGGAACCAAAAGAAATTATTATATAAATAAGGTTATTATTTTATCGAATATTATTTATCGAGGTTTAACTATATATATGTGTGTGTATGTTAATAAATTTAAAATTTATTCATCATCCATATCATTTACTAACGCATGCAGGCCTCGATATAAATAAAGTTACAAAACGAATGTGTGAAAATTAAGAAATGTACGGAATTGACTCGATGTGGCATCAGGGACGAATCTAGCCCAAAACATTTAGGGATACAAAATTATAGGTTTTATTTTTAAAATTTAGGGATAAAAAATGTAGTACGTATTTAAAAAAATTGAGAGGAGAAAGCTCTTTCCCCTCCTTCCTTCCCATGTAGGTTCGTTAGCCTGCACCATAAGAACACATAAAAAGTATACGAAGATATTTACAAATAACTCATAAATTTTGAATATGTGTATCATAATTAATATGTTTGACGACAAATATTATTTTAATAAAATGTTTTTTTAAAGAATATTTATTTATTATTAAAAATGGTGTCATTAAACTAATTTTAAAAAAAATTGTGATTTTTAAAAAAAATTTCAAAAATATTATTAAATTTTTTTTTTTATTTATCTATGGTGAAACGCATACACAGTATGCATTTCTTTGATTGTTATATATTTTTTTTTTAAAAAAAAAAAAAATAGAAACGCATACCAAGTATGCGTTTCTAATTTTTAATTTTTTTTTTTTTACACAATTCGTTTTTTTGTTTTTAATTTTTTTTTTTTTTTTTATAAAAATGAGAAACGAGTATGCGTTTCTCAATTTTTAAATTTTTTTTTTTAATTATTGAAATGTTATTATTAGTCATATTTTTGTTGTGTATATCTACTCAATTTTATATAATATCAATTCACAAAATAATTATACTGAAATAACTAAAATAATCTTACTAAAAATTATTACAAAAAATCTTATAGAAAATCATCCAGAAAATTCTTAATATTAATATATAAGTTTTCAATAATTTATATATTAATACATTTAATTTATTTATGAGCTAAAATTTATAATTGGATTGCGCCCACTCTCCACAAATTTATATTAACGGCGAAAATAGTTAACCCTTCATTTAGTTGCTAAAATAAATCAAATTGTCATGTTTAGCAATGATTTTGTCCGAAGTGACGCAACAACTTTGACCATGCGGGGGCGAGCAGAGTATCATCCTGCATGAGGTAACCTGTTCGGAATGGATTGTCCTGCTCGACAATGATTTTATCCGATATGACACATCCTTCTCCCCACATCAAATAATAGTAATAATAACAATAATAATAATCATATATTCATAATAAAAATAAAATAATAATAATAATAATTATTATTATTCATTAAAAATGACGGAATACCGAGTCCATTTGGCATATATAGCACTCAATCTCCAAAATACCAATACTTCCACAACTACATCATGATTCATTAAAAATCATCTGTTTTCAATAATTATCTTTCCAACTCTAATTTCATTACCAGCCCCAGTACAAAGTACTCCGGACCCAGATTCCACCAAAAACCAAATTCCAAGGTTATCACCACGATGAGAATACAATTTCATCTCTTGGATCTAACGACTCCAAAAACCGGATTTAAAACCCCCGGGAGTCCCAAAATCGCAATTAATTCATAATCGCCAAAAATAATAAAATTTTTGTTATTATTTTATTTTTATTATGAATATATGATTATTATTATTGTTATTATTACTATTATTTGATGTGGGGAGAAGGATGTGTCATATCGGATAAAATCATTGTCGAGCAGGACAATCCATTCCGAACAGGTTACCTCATGCAGGATGATACTCTGCTCGCCCCCGCATGGTCAAAGTTGTTGCGTCACTTCGGACAAAATCATTGCTAAACATGACAATTTGATTTATTTTAGCAGCTAAATGAAGGGTTGTAACTATTTTTGCCGTTAATTATTTTTTAGTTTAATATAAATTTGTGGAGAGTCGACGCAATCCAATTATAAATTTTAGCTCATAAATAAATTAAATGTATTAATATATAAATTATTGAAAACTTATATATTAATATTAAGAATTTTCTGGATGATTTTCTATAAGATTTTTTGTAATAATTTTAGTAAGATTATTTTAGTTATTTCAGTATAATTATTTTGTGAATTGCTATTATATAAAATTGAGTAGATATACACAACAAAAATATGACTAATAATAACATTTCAATAATAAAAAAAAAAAAATTTAAAAATTGAGAAACGCATACTATTTTCTATTTTTATAAAAAAAAGAAAAAAAAAATTTAAAAACAAAAAAAACGAATTGTGTAAAAAAAAAAAAAAAAAAATTAAAAATTAGAAACGCATACTTAGTATGCGTTTCTAATTTTTTTTTTCTTACTTTTAAAAGTAAGAAACGCATACACAGTATGCGTTTCACCATAGATAAATAAAAAAAAAATTTAATAATATTTTTGAATTTTTTTTTAAAAATCACAATTTTTTTTTTAAATTAGCCGTCTAATGACTCTTTTCTCGTAAATAAAATGGATGAAAAGCGAAAATAAAAAATTCGTAATTATGATTTTAGAACGTCTACTTCTGAATTAAATCTATTTTTTTAAAAAAAAAAATGTGTAGAATTATATTTTATAAATTACATTTTTATATAAAATAGTAGGGCCCATTGAAAATGAAAAAGAGATTTAAGAGAAAGGGAAGGTCCAAATGAAGCACATTGGAATGAAGAAGACCTCGGGATTATTTTAATAACTATACCTTTTATTATTTTTTATCTCGAGAAGAGGATATGTCAAATATTTTCACGCATATTATGAGAGTCGAACTCGAGTAACTCTAAAATGAAAGTGGATTTACCAATCGAATTAGGTCCAGAAGCTCAAATAACTAACCTTTTTTGATCATAATTTTGAAATATATTTTTTTAAATTTTTTATCTTTGTTTGTCTTTATTTTATTTTTTTTGTATTTTAAGATTATTTTGTAAAAAATATTTACAAAAGATCACCAAAAAAACAAAGTTATATCTCAAGACTTCTGTCCTCCATCTTCGGTCCTTTCTGGCCTCCCCCTATTAAATCTATTTCAACCAACCTATTCAACCCTAGTTACTCCACTTCACTCACTCCTTCACTATTTCACGCCAAAAAAAGAAAATTATTCCCATTTCAGTTCTTTCTTGTGCTGCTAAAAGAAAAGATTAGACATAGTGGGTACTTGGTAGCTGATGGGGTGCTGTATTCTGTTGATGTTTGGGAGATATAAAATTTGTTGTGGGAATGCTGCTTGGTGAGAAATGGGAGTAATAATGCTATAGTTTGGGCAGCATTTTGGTGTTTGATTATTTTCTTGGATAAATGTGAGTAAAGATCTCATCTTTTTCATCCCTTTGTTTTCTTTAATGGGATCTGTGTTGTTTTTGTACTGCTATTGATTGATGTTATGATTCTTTGCTTGTTCTTACCGCTCTCTTTTGATATTATTGTACCTGGTGTTATTGTAATTAGTCAATTTGTAGATGATTAGTCACATGGAGAAAATGTGAGTGAGAGAAAGAAGAAGATAAAAAGCAAGAAAAGGAGAAAGCGAGGTATAGATCTCAGGTTTTAGCTCACTTATTTGCTTATCCGTTGCCTACCTGTCTGAAATTTTTTTCCTTAGTTCATATAGCATGTGAACTCCGATTTAATCACAATGGTGGAGATATAGCTCACTTATTTTTTTCTCATAGGTCGTGTACTTTATTTCATTTGGTTCAGTAAAATAAACCCTTTGCGCGCTTCTATTTTATACGCTTTGCATTTGAAAGCACAAAGTCTTCCTCATAGAATATTCCATTTTTGATGTGCCCGAAATATTGTTTCTTTTATAAAAACTTCATTTTGTTATCTGGTTTCATATTTATTGATTTTTGTGTATGTGAATGGATTTGGTTTTGCCAGATTTGGTGAAGTTGGAACAGAACTGGATCGACGAGTAACATGGAGTTGAATGGTTCTCTTATTGTCTTAATATTACTGAGTGTTATGGTTTTTGGGAGGGCGGAAATCTACATTGTGACAATGGACGGAGAACCCATTATAAGTTATAGAGGTGGTGTTGATGGGTTTGAAGCCACTGCTCTGGAGTCTGATTCTGATAAGAAAATTGACGCCACAAGGTACTCCTAGAATATATAGATATGTGTTCTTGTTGTTTTGCCTTTTGTAGAAGCAGAAACAATTCGTTGATCTATAGTGATTGCACAGTGTTCTTTTCAGACTATATAAGTTTATGACTATATTTTAATAGCTTCTTGTCTATTTGCTTGATATCTCCACGAAGGATTAGCAGGAGACTGGTCTTCTGACTGAGATATCGTGGACACTTTCTCGGTTTTAAGTGTGCTCTGCTTACTCCAATTCTAGGAAGTTGTTAAATCATGTTTTCTCTGTTCTTAAATTTTACTTGTTTCATGGTTCACAAAATAAATAGACTCAAATTAAAGGAAATATAAATGGCTGGCAATTAGCTCGTTCAATGTTTCATCACAGATGGTTCTTGGGATTTTACTATGTTTCTCTTTTTGAAGAAGTTCTAAATTATGAACGTTGTGTTCTGTTTACCTCTATATTTTCGCTTCGGTTCCAGTGAATTGGCCACGTCTTATGGCCACCATCTGGAGCAAAGACATGATATGCTTCTTGACTTGTTGTTTGACCAAGGCACCTTCAAGAAACTTTATAGCTATCGCCATCTGATCAATGGCTTTGCTGTTCACATTTCTCCCGAGCAGGTGACGTTCTTTGCTTGCACTTTTCGGTTTGTGTAATTTCATTTTTCATTGAGCTGATCAGAGTTCAATGCTTTTTAACCCATTCCTCATACATTTAAACATATTAGTAGGCAGAAATACTTAGACGAGCGCCTGGTGTGAAGTCTGTGGATAGAGATTGGAAAGTGAGGAAACTCACAACCCACACCCCGCAATTTTTGGGCCTTCCAACTGGAGTCTGGCCTACCGGAGGTGGCTTTGACCGCGCGGGAGAGGATATTGTAATAGGCTTTGTGGATTCAGGAATTTATCCTCTTCATCCAAGCTTTGCAACCCATAACAGTGATCCTTATGGACCTGTTCCCAAGTATAGAGGTAAGTGCGAAGTTGACCCTGAAACAAAGAGGGACTTTTGTAATGGAAAGATTGTTGGAGCTCAACATTTTGCTGAAGCAGCAAAAGTAGCTGGTGCATTTAATCCAAATATCGATTATGATTCTCCCTATGATGGTGATGGACATGGAAGGTCTGAGTTATTATTCTTTTATAGTGCCGAATTCATCAAAATTGATGCGTCTTTAATATTATTGCATTTTTCAAGTTTTTATTCTTCCTCTCTACATCACATGTGTCCTTGCTATGGTTGGTTGGACCTGTTTGGAGAAGAGTTGCTAATTGGTTTAGAGTTTATCGATCTCAGAGGGTGCAGATTAATAATAAGCATATAGAAATTATCGTACCTTAAATAGCATCAAAGTGTTAGCTTCCTAAAAACTGTCCAATTTTTTTCTTCTCCTGGAGCCCTTTGGCCAAGAAGCTATTGGCGATTGACTGGGTTGTAATTAGCTCAATGGTCTAGCTTCATGGCAACGAAATTGTATTGGGGGCTCAATTGATTAACCGAAGCTGCTTTTCTAAATGTCAGTATTGGAACATTCAGTCAATTGTGGAAGGTTTTTAAGCCCAATCAACAATTTGTCTTGAGGATTTGAACTGGAATAATTGGACCTATAAATTGGACAGTAAGGTAGAAACAATTTATGGCTGGATTTGACTATTCCTCATCCCTGGTCAAAATTAACCTAGAGAACTTGTATATTATGTTTAGTCCAGTATCTACGCTGGCACTCTGCTGTATCAAGTTCCTTTTTTCTACTTTTCCACCCTTGAGTCACCAATCGAACTCTGCAGTCCCTGTTTTTTTTACCCTCTTTTTGCCCTTTTTGTATGTTATTTTGTTAATGGTGTGTAGTATGTATGTGTTTACTTGCACAAGTAGGCTCTGCACCCAACATATGGAAAGATGGTATATCAGCATGCATGAGTGTTGATATCTAGATGATGTTTTCTGCTCGGAGACAACTGAAATTTTGGTTAATGATTGTTTCCCTGGTTAATCCAGATCGATCTTATCTCTTTACTTGATTTTGAAGATTTATTTTACTGGAAATTATCTGGAAGTTAATTCAATGTTTTTTCCCAGTCATACAGCTGCTATCGCGGCTGGGAATAATGGGATTCCTGTGAGGATGCATGGATTTGAATTCGGAAAGGCTAGTGGAATGGCACCACGTGCAAGGTAAAGTTCTAATTGTATTTAACCGCACTTTTGGGATATAAAGCTGACATAATTCTCCTCGCTCAAAATGTATGATCCCAGAGTTCACGTGATTTTACTTGTGCAGAATTGCTGTATACAAAGCGCTTTACAGAATATTCGGTGGATTTGTAGCCGATGTAGTTGCTGCCATCGATCAGGTAATCTAAATGTTTGACAGGATATGTAAATATAGAGCAGGTTATAAAAATGATAAAAGAATCATACGAGGGATGCTTATCTTGTATATTTAGAAGTGATTCAACACTCTCACACGATCTGGTCCATTTTGACAGGCTGTTCATGATGGTGTCGATATCTTGAATCTCTCAGTTGGCCCTAACAGTCCTCCAACTACCACAAAAACTACATTCTTAAATCCTTTTGATGCCACCCTTCTTTCAGCTGTGAAAGCTGGAGTTTTTGTTGTACAAGCCGCTGGAAATGGCGGCCCGTTTCCCAAGACCTTGCTCTCTTACAGCCCGTGGATAGCAACTGTAGCTGCTGCAATTGATGATCGGAGATATAAAAACCATCTTACTTTGGGGAATGGGAAAATCTTGGCTGGAATTTGCTTGTCACGTAAGTCCATACAACTGAGTATATGCTGGGGTTACTTTTCATTTACAGAACAAGCTTTTAATTTTCAGCCTAATGAGGTGAGCGAAAACCAGCAAGAAATAGGAAGGAGAATCAAGATGGTAAATTTAAGCAATTTTGAAGTGAACTTGAATCCAGCTTTCAAGGTTTCTGCTTGACGAGACAATTTTGTTCCTCGTTTTTTGCTTTTTGAATATTTTAAAAGATCAATTGTTACTTAATAGTAAATGGTCTTCATTTGTTCTTGATTACGAAGAATTATGGCTCATTCATCTAATGCTACTTCTGCATGGAATTATCCTCGAATTTAACTCTATTTTGATCTTCGTACTATCATCATTTTAAGTGTTTTTAAAGTGATTATTGCCAGTTCCTATCAATTTATTGAATTTTTTTGGATGTTTTATGTTTTCCTCCTCCTTCAGCTGCAACTCCGGCAAATAGTACATTTACCATGGTTGCTGCTAATGATGTTATGCTAGATTCATCAGTTGCCAAGTATAGTCCTTCAGATTGCCAGCGACCTGAACTACTGAACAGAAATTTAGTTCAGGGGAACATTCTTCTCTGCGGATATTCTTTTAATTTTGTTGTTGGTACTGCTTCAATCGAGAAGGTTTCCGAGACAGCTAGGAGTCTTGGAGCAGTTGGCTTTGTGTTAGCAGTCGAAAATGCCTCTCCTGGGACAAAATTTGATCCCGTTCCGCTCGGGCATCCAGGGATCCTCCTCACTGATATTAGCAAGTCGATGGTAACTATTACTATTTTCTCATCTCCTCGGTTATTGAGACTATTAGCTAAGGAGGTGAGACGCCTTTGAAAAAGCAAAAACCTTCTTTTCAGCTTATTTTGAACTAAGGCTCGCTATTTGCAAAAAATATTATTGCACCTTCCATAGCATGATTGACTTTACCAACAAAAATACACTCGGGTATTTCAATATTATTGTCAATTTCGCTTCAAATCGATGTTGATTCTGGTTGTCATCCGTGATAATCATTCTTGGGTGTTCACGTCTTATAGGAACTTATAGACTACTATAATGCCTCCACATCAAGAGATTGGATGGGGCGAGTGACCAGCTTCAAGGCAGTAGGAAGCATTGGAGAAGGACTGGAGCCTATACTCCACAAATCCGCGCCACAAGTAGCATTATTCTCTGCTCGAGGACCCAACATCAAAGATTACAGTTTTCAAGACGCAGATCTCCTAAAACCTGATATTCTAGCTCCTGGATCTCTAATTTGGGCTGCTTGGGCACCTAATGGAACAGACGAGCCGAATTACATCAGTAAATTTTTTAGGATACCATGACCCTCATGTATTAAAATCATCGAATGGGTCTAATTAGATTGTTAGAGAAATCTGACTTTAGAATATATTATTTGACTTCTAACACAATTTTTTTTGTTGAAGCAGGCCAAGGATTCGCAATGATATCCGGAACAAGCATGGCTGCTCCTCATATAGCAGGCATTGCCGCTCTTTTGAAGCAGAACCACCCTCACTGGAGTCCTGCCGCTATAAAGTCAGCCTTGATGACTACAGCGACAACCATTGATAGAGCCGAGAGACCCTTACAAGCCCTACAATATTCAGGATCGGAAACTATATCTTTTGTCCCTGCAACACCTTTTGATTATGGAAGTGGCCATGTCAATCCCCGAGCTGCTTTGAATCCCGGACTGATCTTTGATGCAGGTAATCAACATACTTCCCCTTCTCCCATTTTATCAGTCAAAAGAGATCAGATGGTTAAACTCTCTTCCTAGTTAAGCTCTTATTTGTTGTACGGAAAATCAAGATTCGTTTTAGACTACTGTTCGACTGTATTTAGATATATTCGACCATGGACTGTACTCTTTGCTTAAAAATATCATGTCCATCATATTCGACAGGGCTGACAATTTTAAATATCTACTAATGTCAATTTCGAATTTAGGATACGAGGACTACTTGGGCTTCTTATGCACCACGCCTGGCATCGACAAACATGAGATCAGCAACTACACAAATACCCCCTGCAACTACACTCTCAGCCATCCATCAAATCTCAACATACCCTCCATCATGATATCCCATCTGGCGGGAACTCAAACTGTTACACGTACCGTTACAAATGTCGCTGGGGAAGAAACATACGTGATCACCTCAAGAATGGCTCCAGCAGTAGCCATCGAAACGTGGCCTCCGGCAATGACTCTAAGACCTGGTACATCCCGGATATTCTCTGTCACCCTTTCAGTTCGATCATTAACAGGAACATACAGCTTTGGCGAGGTCTGGCTGAAAGGGAGTAGAGGGCATAAAGTCAGAATCCCTGTTGCGGCTATGGGGTTCAAACGGTAGATTATTGTTTGGGAGCCAACTGATAAAGTGCCATAAGCATATGTATGTGGAAGAGATGATTATTAGAATGAGGGGGGAAGTTGTGATTTCTTCTCATTTTATAAGTTTTGTTTTTTCAATTATGTAATAATAATATTGTAGAATGCCTTGTAATTCAATAATATATAATGTAACATATAGCTTTGGTTCTTGAAAAAGGTTGGTTCTTGGCAAGAGTTTTGAAATCTTGTACACTATTTTATCGGTCCTACTTCTATTAATTCAATCTTACAAATCATCAACACTACATGTAAACATATACATACATATTATATATCTTTGTTTTTACAAACACCCGGTCTATATAAGTACTTTTTCCTATTTTACAAACACTAGGAGCATCGAAGGACTATATTTTTTTCTTTATTTTGAATATAGTTATCATCTTATAAAATAATATCTGAGAATTTTGAATAAATCTCTAAGAGCTCGATTGACTATTTTAATTTGTTTCTTAAGATATTTTAAGTTACTTAAAAGTTCTTACATTGTCTGTATTTGTACATTAAGCTCTAGAACGGTTTGGATAAAACAAGTCAAGTTACTGAAGAAAAAAAATAGAGAAGAGAAACAAGTCAAAAGAGGAGGAAAATATTGAGTCAAATTGATTGGAGAAATATTTGAGATATTATGATTATTTTTTTGAGCATAGATATCATGATTATTTTGATTATAATAATTAAAGTTTGTATGTTTATTTGATTTTTTTTTTTGGATAAATGTACTTTTAAAAAGATTTAACAATTTTTTATGTTGTTTAGCTAAAAGTTTAATAAACATTTTCAGATATCTTAAAAGTTAGTTACAAATTTCATCTTAAAATTAGTTTGACGTTGTCCTTAAGAACATTGTTCTCATATGAAATATTCATCATCAATTAAAAATCAACGGTGGATGTTATCCATCAAGGTACTGTCCGCTGGGTAGCATAAAATTTTCCCAAATTCTGATTCAGTCTAAGTACATAGGATTTGATAAAAGTCGAACCAGACTTATTACCTGATGGTTAAAAGTGGCCGAGCCACACATAACTTGACGGGGTCAATTGCCCAACTCAACTCTCAACTCCACTTTATTACAAATTTTCCCCATAAAGTTTTAAAAGATTTATAAAGGCCTGTGAAATAAATTGAATCCCCTAACAAATGATGAAATAAATTACAGTGATAAATATTTTATAAGGATTAAAATCTATAAATAAGATTGATATAATCTCAACAACGTCAACATGTGTTGATATAAACCATGATATATTATTGATAGATTAAACTCAAATCAATTGAGTTTCACATATCCACCAAGTGGCAGAAGTAGTTATCGAGCCAGACATTTGATGACGTGACAAATCAAATCATTGGATATAAATATCTTATTTTGGTTGCTATCACTTTCAAGATAACAACCACTCCACCACATCTATATAGGTCTACAATCTAATAAAGAAACACAATTCATTATATTTTTAAAATAAAATCCAAAAAGGGTAAACTTCAAATATACAGTAAAGTTTATAGAATTTTTTTTTGATGATTGAACAAATTTGAAATGTATACGACTGCAACACCTGTTCCAATCCTGTTAATTAAGGATGATATTGATACCGTCATGATAGTATTAAATAAACTTATTTAGATCGGACTTAGAACCACTAAGAACACTAGCGGGACGGGTTTAATGCGGGCTTATCGGAATGAATAAGAGTTTATATCTGCTTTGGTCAAACTCCAATTCGAGTCACAATAACACAAAAAATTAATTTAACCACTCTCCATAAAAATAAAAATAAATTAGAACCACGAAGGAGACAAAATGGACAGGGAATTGGAGAAGAGCATGCCTGAGTTAGTTGGAATCTAAGAGGATTTAATGCAATATAAGATTTTTTTGTAAAACTTGCAATAAATAATATGGTTGAGAAGTTATATTAGAGTCTGATTGTGACCCATATATAGATTATATAGTGCCTATGATATAGGGATGCTCCAAAAACTTTCATGGTCAAATATCGGATAATTCTGGGATACGAATATGCAAGGATACGACACCGATACGTATCGGATATCCCACCTACTTGCTCCACTACATATATGACTCGAAAAATCAGACCTTGGGATGATTAGATAGTTATGGTAGTTTAGTTAGACTATTTTTACAATTTTTCTTTCATTTTGTTGGAGACGGCTAGGAAGATCGAAGCGAAGGTTGGATTGACAACCTCGACGAGCGAAGATCGGATTAGTTTTCTTTCCTTTGTTTTTATTTATCGTTTTTCATAGAATATGTGTAGATAGTTTTTAATCTTTGATTGAGCAAAATTTCGGTTAAACCGAATTAACCGTCTGAACCGAATTATTTATGAAAATTGGTTCGGTTAATTCGATTTTAAAAATCGGTTAATTAGGTTCGGCTATGGTTTTAATTTTTACAAATTCGGTTAACAAAATTAACCAGTTTAATTTTAAATAATATTAAATTTTTTATAGGTTTAAATAAATATTTGTAGGCTTTTCTATGCCATTGGGCTGTGTTAATCAATTCAAACTTCACCTCTTCGGCTTTTTCTTCTTTACTTCTCTTGCCCAACAGAAAAAACGTGTTACCCTAAGCCCATAACTAAGCTGCTAACGCTGCCACGCTTGGCTTCAAAGACTCAAGAGTCAAGAGCATCAAACGTTGCAAATAGAAAAAATTGTCCAAAAATTTATCCATCTTCTCCCTTCGCCTTCTTCCCTAAAATAATTTGTTTATGTCCTTCGCTGAATCGCTGCTACGACCTACGCATCATTTCAATTTTCAGGTAAGGTTCGAGTTCGACAACAATAGACATCTTCTCCATTCACTTGGCTGCTTCCCTTTATTTATATCCTAAGATTCTATTGCAACAATGTATGCTACTGCCATTTGGTTATTTTTTGTTTGCAATACTTGCCTTTACAGTAGGGATTAGGGAATAGGGATGGTGAAGTATTCATTCCTTACATTATTTTGTATCTTTCTCCTTTTAGAATCCAACAAAAATGATTATAATCCATTTATCCATGTATTCCGAATCTATTGGTTGTTGCAACAATGTCTGCTACTATCATATATTTTTTATTTTTAAAAAACAAATCGGTTAGTTCGGTTGGAACTTGACCGATTCGGTTACAGTTTAAAAAATTGGTTCGGTTCGATTTTTAGAAATTCGATTCGGTCGGTAACCCGACCGAATGCTCACCCCTATGTGAAGGAGGAATTAGATTTTCAATTGATGAATATTCAAAATAAAATTGAAGTCTTTTGTGAATCGATGAAATAAATGATAATCAAGAAAGAGTCGACCGGTACCAAGAATGGCTTTCATTAGTTTAATCTTTAGCTTTAATTTAATTAATTAACTCACAACCCCATCTTTAGTTTACTATTTTGTTTTGATTCTCATAAACACAAGAATTCACACCTCCTTGTGGAAAGCTGATCCCTACTCATATTACTACATTTTTATTATCAATCTTGATGATCGAGTGTGGTTAATTTGAGCGTACACGATAAGCGCTACCAAGAGCTAACTTAAGGGGCTCTATGTTCGAGGATGCATGACCATGATGGAACATGACGATGCATTTTAGATATAAAAAAAATACAAAATCGAGTCAAGAGATTGCAAAGTATTACAATTCATGAAATTTGAGATTGCAAATTGTAATTTTTCAAACAATGTTTTGCAAAACGAATTTTGGACAATTATATGATGTTTTGTGTAATTTTTCCTAAATATTATTGACGCATATATTAAAATTATTAAAAAAAAATTGCTGTATTCAGACGTGTCGTATCCTAGAAATTTCAAAAATCTCGTGCAATCTTATCCTCATTCGTATATCTATGTATCCATGTACATGCATCATAGATAGTACCTAATAGCATAATTCTTGGTATTTAATACCATAAATAAACTAAATAAATTAAAAAAAATGTCTATATCAATATTAAATACTATAAACATGCATTTATCATTGTGAATGCCAGCCAAATATCATCACTTGTGGCACAAATCACCTTAAATTTCCTATGTTCAACAATTGACACCTCAAAACTAGTGAAATTACATACAAGGATATTTTTTCCATAGAAAGGTTTGCTTCAAATTAAATTCATTACATTTATATTAGATGTTTATTTTCAATACAATCCTGTTGAGAATATCATATATTGAGAGTTTATAAGATATGATAGTTCTTTATAAGATACATATGTCACTCCACTCATTGTCAGTTTGTGTTAAGTTGGAATCCTATGTATTATTAACATGGTATCAGAGCCAGGTTTTTCATGTGATTGACTACTCCGTCTGCATGTTCACCGTCACCTGCGTTATCAGTTCACGTGTTTGACTTATATAATTCACACATGAAGCTGCGTGTTGAAAATTGTCTCACATTGGGAGTTTACAAGATATACTAGCTCTTTATAAGCTACGTGAGCTACTCCATTCATTACTAATCGGTTTTGAGTTGGAACTCCATGTATTCTTGACATCATACACTATTTTTGTTTTTGTTTTTTATTTTGATAAATAAAAAACACAACTATCTCATTTTTTTTTCTTTTAAACAGCTCCAATCAACCGTAACAAAGATACATTTTGGCTGATAGATCCAAAAATGAGGTCAATATCATATGACTGATACGAGGTCCCATCAAAAAACCCATCGCAATGAAAAAGTTTGGAATTTTTCTTCATTGAAAGTAACTTTCATTAAATCTGGGCCTGTATAGAGTTGATTTGCAGGATTAAAAGGATCCAAGAAGTCTTAATCCGCCATCCAACTGGGATTATAATCCTGACTTTTTCAACTCTCCTTCGTGTCAGCTTCATTTTGAATGATAATTAATGCAGAACTTTATACTCTTGCGAATTGGAAAAAAAAAACATTTATTTAGTTGATTGAGTCCATATGAAGTGAAAAAAGAGTAATATAAAGTAGTTAACCATTTGTAAATCTTCTTTAATAGTATTACATATAAAAATGTGAGATCATTAAAGTAAGGCATATAATCCTTTTTCCCCACTAAAAATAAAGAACAGTATTGGATATACTTCACATACCACCATGTAATTTTTCAAATAGATAGTTTACTCTCATATGGTTTGTGAATAAGTGTAAAGCAGTGAAAACACAATAACCTGCACCTAAAATTAGAAAGCCATTTTGACATAATTTTATCCTGTGGCAATTAACCACCCATGATTTCGGTCAAATATAACTTATGCCACTAAGGCAATTAAGAATATAATTTTTCCCCCACTAAAAATAAAGAACAGTGTTGGATATACTTCATACACCAAAGTCCTACATAAAATAGTGAAATCAAATATATATTCTCATTGCAACATATAACTAGTCCATTGGTGATGATGATCCACTAACAACATAAATTGCATTTATAATTCATTATACCAGGAGTATTTCAAAATATATGTGTACACTATTATACAAAAATCTACTAACTTTTACCTTTTAACCAAGGACTTAGCAGTTGGATTAGGTCTATTGACTTTTTAGATTCTTTATCTGTCGTCTTGATCCTACTTGCTGTTTTCATGTACTTTATTTCTTTCACATAATACCCCCTTGCTTTTTCTGGTTGTTGTGTGGCATTGACTGTGTGGATCGGGGTTCTTTCGATGTGCTGGTTTTAGTTTTTTGGTGGGGACAACTTTCCGGCTTTGGGCATCTATCCATTCTCCACCGGCGATTGCGTGGCAACCCCGTCGCTTGGCACGAGGCTCTTTCGTTGGCGTGTGCTAATTAGGAAGAATCTCATAAATTATTTTGTATGCGACCAGCTTCTCGTGCATGCCTTCCCTTTTTGGTGTTTCTTTATCCTTACCTACCATTTAATATTATAGTTTATGTGTCATTTGGTAGCTATGTTTGTATATGCAGTTGTCGTGTGGTGTCTATATCTGTCTATCTAGTCTTTTTGATCTGGTTTGGCGGCCGTCCTGGTTGGAACTTTGTAACTTTTTTTGTCTAGGCTGCTTTCTTTTGGTGATGACACTATTTTGCCTTTTTGGTGGTGGTTAATCGGTTCTGCTTCACTGTTGGGGCATCACTTGACTGTGTCTATTGGGTCTTTCGGTTTCGTGCGCTATCAAGTTATGTTCCTTGGTCAATAGCTTTCAGTCTGTGATTTGGATACGTGGGCTTGAGGTTTCGATAGTTTTTTATCAGTTTATGTTTCTCGTTTATCATATTTGGTACCTTAAGAGTTAATGGAAGACTATTTCATTATTCGACATCATCCTGTGCTACATGGTTTGATGAGACTTGATTTGATTCTGGTGGTCCCTGCACTTTCCCGGTCAAGTTCTTGTGTTTCCATTGTGAATCATTTTACCTTTAGGCATTTTAATAGGTGTGTCTTAGTCATTTCCAAGAATGACAATTGTATTTGTTGTTGTTTTCGTCGAGTCTTGTGGGTGTTGATGGGTTCTTTATTGTTCCTGTCGTTAAGTTAATATAATTATTATTTTATGTTTACAAAAAAAAATTCCCCTATATCTATAAATGGGAAAAGTTTTTTTTCCCACGAAAATAAATAAGATAAAACCTAAAAAAATGCCTCACTTCATCCATCCATTGATCATTTCCCCTTTATATCACCACGCAATAACAATTAACATGTAAAATCCTCGTCTCTCTCCACGTCCCTCACTTCTTCGCTCCAAGGGCAAGTTTTCGCTGTCTCCTCCAATGGTACCTTTCTACCTCTCCATCTCTTTAATTTTAATTTGTAGATATACTTCTGCTCAATATGTGAACTGAATAGTATAAAGTGCATCGATCGTTTTCGTATTGTACATACGATGATTACGAATATATCTTGGCCACTCATGGGGTAGCCAATAAGCCAAGAATTATTGGATGATTACAATGTTTAATTTCTCAAAACTTAGTTATTTACTGGTTTTTCCGGCAAGCCAGGTAGTTTTCAGGCGACGGATTACGCCCGAAAATAATCTGCACAGAGACGAATATCTGACGTACATTTATATCAATCAACCTTTTGAATTGAAAAATTGGAGAAAACGCCCCTTTTTTGTGTAGTAATCTACGCCACATCTTCCAATTAATGTTGAGAAAGTCTACTATGTGCATTTAAAATGGGATAATATATAAAATAGTCCCCAAAGTTTGCTAAATGACCTGATTTAGTCCATAATGTTTTCGGTGACCCGATTCAGCCCCCCGACGTCAAGTCAACTATTTAAACAAATGGAGATGGATAGATTTGAGGATATTTTAAAACTTTAGAGACTAAATCGGGTCATTTAAAATATTAGGGACTAAATCGGTCATTAACACAAACATTAGAGACTAAATTGAGTACAAAGATTTGTGCTTACCCTAAAGTTTACGTTAATTCCCAATTTAGTCCATCATGTTTTAAAGACTCAATTTAGTCCCTAAAGTTTTAAAATATTCCGAAAGCAGTCCATCTCCCTATGTCCAAACGATCGACTTAACGCCGGGGGACTGAAGCAGGGAATTTTTTTAAAACAATTAGCGACTAAACAGGGTCATCGAAAACATTAGGGACTTAAACAGATCATTTAGCAAACTTTGGGGACTATTTTATGTATTATCCCATTTAGAATTTTACGTAATTTATTATGCGTAAAATCGAAGTAGCTTTATATCAGCATAGCCTTTAGCTTGAAATATATAACTATCATTGATGGAATTCATATGTTGGTTTGATGCTACCGTAAGGGCAATGCTCTAAAGAGTAAATCAAACACTTGGATGTGACATGAATGAATGTGAATATTCTCAAACAAGGGTTGCTAGTGCTACCTTTAAAGTTAGTGCCGATCAGAGTAGCAACCAATAAATCAAATTCATAGTATTGAAATATATATACAATATTTATATTGGAAAATATTATTGTCAGATCAATTATTATTGCTGTCAGAGCAATTTCCATGAATTTAACATGAAAATTGCTCTAGCAGCAATAATAATTGCTCTGGCCATATCATAACACATTTATATTAACGAATAATCCCTTAGTAGAATCATCTTTACTAATTTTAAAGGTAAGTAGAAAGCATCATGAACCACCTATAATAGATCAAAGTTATTTATTTCATGCTTTCATAGATATATTTGTTTATGTAATGTTATACAAATCAAATTAAGTATTTTGATTAATAATTTTATAATTTATCAAATATTGAAAAATACTTGATTCTAATATTCAAGTGCAAATAAAAAAGCCAGTATCTATTCTATTACATTTTACCCTAAATCTTTTTTAAAAAATTAAATTTTAGCCCCTAAAAATTGCATTTTACCACCTAAAAATTGCCGTTTCCCCCTGTTAAATTTTTTTGACAACCTAAATTTTTTTTTTTGCCCAAAACTCTTTTGCCATCCCTTCCCATAATTCATACGTCCGCCCCTGTATATGCACACTCACCATTTTTTTTTTTCTGTTGTCGATTTTATCGTAAAAAGGCATTAGACATTATAATATATACCAACTGTATTTATGTCATAGAATTGTTAGGCTATATACATATATTTTGAGTGTAAAACCAGATGTTATATTAAAACCACCGACAAATACAATAATTACAAAGGCCAACTATAGGAAGTACCAAAAGACACTCATACATAGATTTCGACGGCCTAATGGTAATGAGTTCCACAGTATAAGTGCACTAGCTTGACCAGGAAAAACCAACGACCATCCAAATGAATCTGAGTCCTCTCACACCAATTCGATGAGCGCTGAAATTGTCTTCCAAGATAGGTGAAGATACATGAACAGATAAGCGAGAGATAAAAACTGATAAAAATCTAGCAAACACAGAGACTCTCGTATCCAAATCCTTACCTGTAAACCGTCGGCAATAGAGCGCCAAACCAAGACTGCTAGTAGTCAAAATCAAGCCATACCCAAGCAGCGACACATAACCAAAAAATCCACATTCAGAAAACAACATAGGCATACCAGAAAAGTACCTAAAAGGTAGATATTCCAAAACCGACAGCCCGTTACAACTACAGAAAAAACATATATACCAACCGCCCCACACTGTAGAGAAACATAGTTTAATGAGAGGGAATAGAATAAGCAAAAGGGAGGAGCTAATAGCATTAGTGATACATTGAACTCAAGTAAAAAAGGTGTATTTAAGCTCTGGAATTTTTTTAATTCAATTTTTTTTTGTAGCATAATTGTGTATTTGGCATTTTAAGCTATGTTTAATTTTTTTTGGTGGTGTCCTGTTTAATATAATTGTGAACATTGCACGTCAAATAATTTGCGCTTTTATATGAATTTGTGATTATAGAAGTGCTTCTGAACCAAATTTATGACGAAGATTTTGCTGGTTTCTTATTGGTGTTTGTTCCAAAAAGAAAAGAGGAAAATGGTGAAATTCAACTACTTTTGATGGAGGAAGACGATACATGTATTGCTAACTTAAGTGCCAAAAACAATTATAAGCATTTTTTTTAAGTGGTCGATTGCTCTTCTTCCATGGTAGCAATACATGATCAAGTCAAAGTTGTCACGCTTTACATAATTTTCCATTATTTCCCAAGTGCAGCTGACAGAAGGCGAGTTTGGGCCAAAACCTCTTCTAACTGCACCATTGTCACTGGAGGGAGAGGAATCAGATTCCAATTACAGAGCTCCCAACATTCTCCAACGCATTCTAAGCCTTTTGAACAGTGTACGGCCAGGATCCGATCTCAACCGCCTTCAGGCAAGTAATTCACATCTAATATGCATAATACATGCCTTTTTTCTTTTTGAAGAGATAATATACGCCTTTGTGTCTACGAACTCTAGTAAATATAGAACCTTTTCATGTTTACATATCAAAGGAGTTGCGAATATACATAGAAATTGGTAACTTGACTAAAAAATGTTGGTACATTATAACATTGTAATAATGTAATATTTTTGTCAACAAACTCCAGCTTCCACCCCTATTCAACATTCCAAAGTCACAGCTCCAATGCCTTGGTGAATCAGTGTACAGCATTAGCTCTGACATGTTAAGCACATGCAACAATGAGAAAAGCTCCCTTAGTCGGTTCGTATCCGTTGTTGCGTGGAGCATATCCACCCCACGCCCCTTGCCGTTCGGAGTGGCTCCCTACAATCCCATTCTCGGTGAAACTCACCATGTCTCGAGGGGTTCATTAAACGTGTTTCTCGAACAGGTAGTCTTTTTATCAAGAACTAGATATAGATAAAATGGCTCGAAGATAGATAAGTTAAGGCATGTCCATTTTAATACCAGACAACATATTATCCTTGTATCTTGACGTCTTAAACTTTTGAATTATTAATTTTTTCAAATTATAATTCCAATAGGTTTCACATCATCCACCGGTGACTGCGCTTCATGCAACCAATGAAACAGAAAACATCGAACTATTATTGTGCCATTCTACTGACTCCAAGTTTAATGGTATATATCCCACTTGAGTTTTAATGTCCTTTTTGATCAAGAATTACACTAAGAAGTTGCGGTTTTATTCCTTTACTGAAGTACCTAGACTTTGCCCTTGTTGAAGTAATGATCTTGTCTGTTAAAAATTTCGAGTATCAGGCAGCCGTATAGATACCGAAGTGCATGGGAAACGAGTGTTGAAGCTCATAGATAAGAATGAAACTTACACGATGAACTCTCCGAAATTTGTGATAAAGTTTTTACCTGTGCCTGGCGTGGACTGGTTGGGAAATGTTAAAATCCAATGCCAAGAAAATGACTTTGAAGCTGAGTTAAGTTATAAAGGTGTTACATTTCTGCCTCGAGCATCGATGCATAGGTCGATCACAGGGAAGATCTTCCGATCATCGTCCTTGGAGCCTCTTTATGAAGTTAACGGCCATTGGGATAGGTAGTGAAATTTAGGCAAAATTTGGTTTTTCTTGATGATTCCGTATTACATATTTATTCTTCTTCTGTTTGTTTCATTGGTTTATTTCTTTGTTTAATCTATGCAGAACTGTTAGCATCAAGGATGTTTCAAACGGGAAAACCACGGTTATATACAAGGCAAGCGAGGCGATGTCAAGGTTGAAGACTCCCATTGTTAAAGATCAGAAGGTATGGAAATTTCACATGAAATTTGAATATCTGTTCCACCACTATGTTATCAGATTGTGTTTCTCATCATCCCTATTAGGCCATTTTGCCGAGTGAATCGGCTGTGGTGTGGGCAGAAGTGAGCCGAAATATTATACAAAAGAATTGGGAGAAAGCGAGGGAAGCAAAGACAGACATCGAAGAAAGGCAAAGAAAGCTTGCCAGGGAAAGAGAATCGGTAAACGAAGATTGGGTCCCTAAGCATTTCATGGTATCTTACAGTAAAGAAAATGGGTGGGATTGTTTACCAAAGCACAAATTTGTCACCCCAGCTCCTATTATTTCTACTCCCTAAAACATTTCTGTCAAAGGAGGTTGTATTTAAACTTAAACCGGATCTTTCATGCAATTTATCGAAATTTTTGTCTATTCCAAGAAGCACCCGTTACAAGAAATCAGCCTTTTAGTGACGATTACAAAACCAATGAGATTAGTCCTCGAGGAGCTCACATTCGATACTTGGAAAACTGACCCTCATGTCTGTTACACGGATAAATTGGATAGGATTGTGTCATAAGGAAAGAACGTAAATCATGATTCAATCCAAACTGAATCAACATGTATCTTGTACATTGCTATTATTGTACATTAGTTCGGAAAGCAGATCATCTTTAGGCCAAATATATGGTGTATATGCTATCATATAAACAGAGCAATAGAAGAGAAGAAGTATTGAAAACCAAAAGCTTGTCTGAATTGCATAAATTCTCTGTACCTTTCGAATTTTGTCATGGTACCAGAGCCATCTCTTTTAAAAAATAATTTCATACTCCATCTACCTTTCGGGTCGCATTTCTTCTGGTGATCGGGCATTTTGTTGTCCATTTGTGTTCAATAGTAATAGGGATTCTGCAGTTTCTCTTTTTCGCACAATCCCTGCCGCCAAACGTCATCTTCGTCTCGTACCGCGATTGGGATTTCTCTTTCGCTCTTGGGAGATCGATCTTTTGGGCTTTACGATTGATCGCACAATTGCTGTTGTGAACGGGAACTTTTTTCTTCGACTTTCTCATGGTCGGGGCATTTGTTCTTGTTCTTGGGCTTTCTCACGCATTTTTTGTTCCTGATTTTGGGTTTCTCGTTCTTGAGCGCAGATTTTGTTTCATTTTTTGGGCTCTTGGATTTTTTTTATTTTGTTTGTGATCGTGATCCAACTTGCCTTTTGCATCATGACTACCGGTCGTTTTCTCCATTAAATTCAATGGGAAGAACTATGCTGCCCGTGAACTTCAATTTAGGATGTCCTCGAGGGGAAGGAACTTTGGAGCCATATTATTGGCTCTATCATTGTGCCTACCGCGGATAAATAATTGGCCAAATGGGAGACCAATGATGTTCAAATCATCTCTTGGATTCTTGGCTCGATTGATGCCCATATGGTGAACAATCTCCGCTGCTTTAACACGTCAAAGGAAATGTGGGACTATCTTAAGCGGGTCTATTATCAAGACAATACAACCCTCCAATTTCAACTTGAATTAGAAATTGCAAATTATTCGCATGGAAAGCTGACAATGGAACAATATTACTCTGGGTTTCTCAATCCTTGGAGTGAATATACGAACATTATCTATTTTCATGTGTCCAAAGAGGCTCTTCCTGCCATTCACGAGGTTCATGCAGATAGCCACCTCGATCAATTCCTCATGAAACTTCGCTCTGAATACGAGAATACTAGGGCTGCTTATTGAACCGAGACCATGTTCCATCCTTGGATGTGTGTTTTGGTGAGCTTGCGCGCGAGGAACAATGTTTGGCCACTCATGCTGCTCTCGGTTCCTCATGCCAAATTCTGAAATTGTCAACATTGCCTACGCTGCTCAAGCAAAACGAATTCCTTTATGATCCGTCCACCTATCGTCAGTTAGTTGGAAGTCTTAATTATCTCACAATTACTCGACCCGATATCTCATTTATTGTTCAACAGGTTAGCCAGTTCATGCAAACACCACGACATCTTCACCTTGCTGATGCATGTCGCATCATACATTATTTGAAGGGTACTTCTACTAGCTGTCTATTTTTTCCTGTCAACTCCCCAATTGAGCTAGTTGCCTTTAGTGATGCTGATTGGGCAGGGTGTTCCAACACTAGGTGTTCCATGTCGGATTGGTATATGTTTCTTGGTTCAACACTTATCTCTTGGAAAAGCAAGAAACAAGATCGGGCGTCTAAGTCCTCCTCCAATTCCGAATATCACTCTATGTCCCCGGCTTGTTCAAAAATTGTTTGGTTGTGTTGTTTACTCGCTGAACTTAGCTACTCCCCGACTTCTCCTACTCCACTGCATGGTGATAACACAAGTGCGATTCGGATTGTTGCTAATCTAGTCTATAATGAAAGGGCAAAGCACATTGAGGAGGATTGCCACTACATTCGTGAAGCTTACGATGATAAAATAATAACTCGATTCACTCTTCCACATGTTCCATCACACCGCCAAACAACGGATATATTCAAGAAGGCCCTTTCCAAGACGCGACATGATTTTCTCGTTGATAAATTGATGCATTCTGATCTACCAGCATCAATTTGAGGGGATGTTAGACGGATAAATTTGATAGGATTGTGTCATATGGAAAGAATGTAAATCATGATTCAATCAAAATGGAATCAACATATATACAGTTGCTATTATTGTACATTCATAGTTAGGAAAGTAGATTATCTTTAGGCCAAATATAGGATGCATACGCTATTATATAAACAAAGCAATAAAAGAGAAGACGTATTGAAAACCAAAAGCTTGTCTGAATTACATGAATTCTCTGTACCTTTCGAGTTTTGTCAAACTTAGTTGAATCCAAAATAATCGTAATGTTGTGGGTATGGGTGACTAAAACTTTATGAATGCCGCAGGTTATAAAAATGAGACATTTACTGAAAAAATAAAAAATAAAGTGAATATTATACTAAAGCTTACTTCTTGCATTTTTTGATGCAAAATTACTTGTTAAACTTTTATGTTCAACTTTAGCAAATAAATCAATTTCGATTGCAAAAATTGTTAATCTATTGAATCGATTCTGAGACATAGTTGTCTAAATAAGTTCTATAATATTTAGTTCGAAAACCTTGTTTCTGTGGATAAATCTGTAATTGGTATAGTAAGTAATTGATACCGTAAGTGATATAATAATATTATATATGCTATAAAACAATTGGGAAAACAATCATGTTCTTTTATTAAACTTAATATTTCAATTTGGTCTTTAATTTATACCATTGCAACTTCTTTTAAGATTCTTAACTCTGAAACTAAATTTAAACCATTAATATTAAAATGCATAGGAAATTTTTAAGATCAATAATTTTTTTTTCAAATCACAATCAATATAAGAATTTAATCTATCAAGACCATATATCATCATATTTCGAAAATAATTCAATACAAGGAATGCAATTTTATTTGAGGGTGAGAGAGAAGGGGAATCGCGTGATTCAGTATAACTATTTACTAATATGGATTATTAATTAAAAATATAGGGATATAATTTTTTTTCTAGATTATAGTCTCTATAATTAATAAAGATGAGGCTAGAAATTGGGTATACATCATGAGTAGTGACGAATTTGGTAAAAATATGAGAGATTTTTAATCCTAAGTTCCTTTCAATTATTAAAATATCGCAACCACAAAATGCTTCCATTTTTACGGGTTAATTTCACTGTCATCCTTTTCGCAACCATTATTCTTGAGTGCAGTTTCATTAGCGGAAAGCCCACAGATAAATTTCTTCAACGCCGCCGGATCATCCCTGAACTTGGGCAGTTTTCCAATCGCGTTCACGTATTCAGGCGGCAGTTTCCCGGTGACTCTGAAAGTAATGCCGATCGAGCGCAAGAGATCTCTGCACATCACGCGCTTCATCATAGACAAAGGCCCGTCGGGAGGATTGAAGAGGAACTCCACGCAGTTGTCGATGGAACTCTGATTATCACGCGCCGCCGCCAAGATGGAGAAAAGGGTTGCGACAGAATATATGAAGATGATCGTAGCCATGGATTTTGGTAGTCTGTTGTAGGATGCTGCTGCCATGGCTTGATCTTGATGGGATTTACAGTTTAATTAATGTTTGGTGTTTACTTATTTATTGTGACGAAAGGTACGAGGGTGTAAGAAGGTTTTGTTAAGGATTTTGTAACTGAAAAAATGCACTTAATGCATGCTCTTTTAATTCATTAGATTAGTTTTTTTTTTTAAATTAATGTTTGGTGTTTACTTAACTCTCTTACCCAATACACGATTATTTGAATTTAAAACATAAGTAAAGATTGAATGGCAACGAAAATCTTTCAAGATCATAGTTGATCAGATTCTTCCTCTTATCCTGGAGTGTTTGTTGAATGCAAATCTGATATGGATATATCATAATCATGGTTAACAGATTGTTCAATACTCCCCCTCAATCACAATGGTAGATCTCGGACATTGAGATTGGATAGCGTATGTGAAATCGTGTGGGTGATAGTGGCTTTGTCAAGAGATCGGCTAGCTGATCCTTGGAACTGAGAAATTGTACATGAACAAGACCCCGAGTAACTTGATCCCTGACGAAATGAAAATCAATTTCAAAGTGTTTTGTGCGATCATGAAAGGCCGGGTTAGCTGAGAGATATGTAGCACCAATATTATCATACTGAAGGACAGGTTGAGGTGCCTTGGAATAGCCAAGTTCGTGCAAGAGAGCTCGTAACCATTGGAGTTCTGCAACAGTATTTGCCAATGATTTGTATTCAGCTTCAGTGCTGCTACGAGCCACTATGTGTTGTTGTTTGCAGCGCCATGATATAAGGTTATCTCCAAGAAAGACACAGTATGCACCAACGACGGTCGTCCCGATCACCGGCCCAATCAGCATCACTAAAGAGCCTTTGGAGAGGAATAGGGAGTAGGAAAGTGTGTGCTTTAGATAGCGCAAAATGCGCTTCACATCTTGCCAATGTGATTCCTTGGGATCATTGCATGAATTTGCTAACTTTGTGGGCTGAGAATGCTATATCTGGCCTGGTAAATGACAAGTAATGAAGACTGCAACTATACTTCTGTACAAGCTAGGATCGGCTGAATACATGTAGACATAGGAGTAGCACAAGGTTTGGCTTTATCCATATGTGCTTTCTTGAGTAGATCGACGATGTACCTGCATTGAGATAGGTATAAACCATCTGGAGAATAGAGAGTCTCAATACCAAGGAAAAAATTAAGATGTTCCAAGTCTTTAACCGGAAAGGAAGTTGCCAGAGCGCCAATCACAAGCTAAATCTGGTGAGAATTAAAACGTGATAATGATATCATCGACATAGATAAGATTGTATATGAACATATCATTATGACAATAAACATACATGGAGGTGTCGGCATTGCTGCGACAGAAACCAAGTTGATGGAAGGGATCAGTTAGACTGGAAAACCATGCTCTAGGTGCTTGGTGAAGTCCATAGACAGATCGGTTTAATTTTCACACCGCATCAGGATATTGAGGGTGAAGAAAGCCTGATGGTTGTTGCATATAATTATTTTGTTTTGTTTTTTTAATCATAATTATTATTTTGAACATATAATTACTAATTTTATTTGTTCCGTTATTAGCTTATCATAAATAATAACCTAGGACGCACACACGTTATGTGTGTAACATAATATATGAATATTGTGTTTTGACAATAATATGAACCATTGATCCATAAGGGACCTAGTACTAGCATGAAATACTAAAAATGCAAAGAAAATGCTACAAACAAATAAAAAATTCACAACCAATTAAATAATAAATCTTAGTTTATCTCATGGCTATTAATAAAACAAATAGAGGGTATTTTTGGTATATCACAATGATCATACCAAAGTGGTTACTCTAAATTACTTACACGTTATAATATAGTAAATATAGTATAGATGATGGATAATTACGTATACCTTCCTCGTAGAATAGTTGTATTATAAATTATTCGCTAGTTTGAACCAACACATCTTTCTCATTTGTCGAATTGTATTACAATAACATAACATCTAGTTTGTAAATATATAAGAAAAATTACAATTTCCTCGCATTGCTTTGACTTAAAAATACTAGGGGATGGGATGCATATATAATTGTTCAAACTAGAGGACTAAAATAATAAATTATGAAAACTAGAGGGAGTTCAACATAAATATTATATTATGCTTGTATCACCATCATTGTATTATTAACTCCTCATAACTTACAAATAAATATTTATTTTAGTTTATCTATCATGCATAATTATTTTTACTACTAAGCTACTTTTTATGAAGAAATAATTATGATATTTATAATTATTGTTCCGATAACGTGTGATTTTTTAAAAGACAATAATACTATTATATTTAAAATATTTATATTTTGTACAGATAATATGTGATTTTGAAAATTAATTAATTGATGATCATAACATAAAATAATTAAAAATATTATTTATCTATTATTATTATTATATAATTTTTTTGAACAATTATTATTTATAATCTGAAAACACTATAGTTTAATTAAATTTCACCAGAGAATATGGCTGCTTAATCGGCCGGGGTGAATTTGAACCAGCCCGAAACCAAACAGGATTAACCTTATTCAGAACCGAAACTGGGCTAACCGATCCCAAACCAGTAAGAAACCGGTCCGAACTAGTTCCCCCGTTCCGAAACAGGACCGGTTTACAAGTTCCGTACTAAACGGATCCAGTTCCGGGCTAAACCGGATCAGTTAATTAAAAAATGAAAAAAATGCTTTTATAAAATATAATTGAGCTCAACTTATAAATACAGAGGTCAATTAACTTAGATGGTTAGAGTTTCTCGCTCGAACATGCGAACAAAATTTTACATCAAAATAAAAATAATAAAGAAAAACAAATTACAACTGGTTTCGTGTTGGAACCCGGAATCGGTGGACCCAGATCCGATCTGATTTCTTACCCGACCGGATCGGTTCCGGTAAAATCAGACCCAGAACCGGTCTGACAGATCCGAGAAGCACCCCTACCCGAGAACCTTGAACCAAATTACGTATATAATCTAAAATGTCAATGTGGTGTGAAATTAACCGTTCTACCAACAATTAAAAAATAAAAGAACTCTTATGCTCCGATCACTAGGAGAGGAACATAACGAATAACAATTAGTGCATAATATAATCCTATAATAAAAAAATAATAGCATAAATATTATAAGCTAATAGATAAGGATATATAAAAGCTACATTTCAAGAAACCGTGCAGCTTCAAGAACCTAAAGGCTAAAACTCTCATTTTCTTGTGCGTAAAATAAGCCACTGAAAGCATCGTATTGTGTGTTTCGTCGAACCCTTCGAGCTACATTTAACCGTGCCGAACTTGGGAAATACGTTTACGCGAAAACAAACACGCCCTTATCCGAGTCGACCATCCTCTTTGCTGCCGTAGAACCAACAACTCTCTCGAGCTACGTATTGCAAAAAAAATGGAGTTAAAACTCTTGGTGACTCAGTAACATCTTCCAGAAAGGGAAAACAAAAACAAGGAAATCCAAGTTGTAATAATTTTGAAATCGAAAAGTATATCAGAACAGTGATAAAGAGCAAGAATTGTACCCGTAAATAATCCAAACGAGAAAATAAGATGGTGCAAGCCATGTCGGAAGATGGTTCGAGGAAATTAACAATCTGTAGCAGTAGCCAATAAAACATTCACGTAAATACCATAAGTAAACATGATGGAAAAACTCGGATAATGGTGTAAGCTTTTACCTCGGGGTAAAATTCTTTTCTCTCTGGGAGGGAATAGAAAAATAAATTTTGTACGCCTCGTATCTATTTCATTGGGAAAAAACAAAAAGGAAAAAAAAAAAAAGAAGAGTGAGGACAATGTTCTTTTGGGGCAAAAAAATTGGTAAGGGGACAAGAAAATATATCGTAAAAATTCACACTAAATGCCGCTTTCAAGATTCAACCAAATCGAAAATAACTAAGAAACCTTAACTCAAAAATATGTTTAGATGATGATAAGAGACTGAAAGACTCCCACGTTCTGTGTGACCGAGACAGGCAGACAGCACTCGTGTCGTCGATGGGGAAAAAATTAGACAAATAATTCTCGGTAAAAAAATAACAGCAAATAGTAGGTGTGTAGAAGCAAATTAAAAATCTTCCAGTCAGGTCTCCTAAATCCAAGTGTTCAACCATGACAAATGACAAAATCAAGTTGCATTGCAAGAAATCAAAATGAGAATATAGAAACAATAAAATATTCTGAAGTTTACAAACGAGAGATTGCACTTCAAACATAGAAACAATAATATCCATGAAGTTATAAAGAATATGCGCGTTTCACGATGTTGAGCAAATATATTTATCCCCTTGACATATTTCGAGATGTCACACACGTCAAACCTTTCAGTTTATAGAGGTTTTAGTTCCTTAGATATTATTAGTAGATCTGGTTTTCTAGGTGGCTCAAGAGGCTACTTCGAATGATTTTCATTTCAATAGTTAATTTGGGTCAATTGATTGTATGCACAGACTTCCTAAAATTACCAAGTCAGATAAATGAGGGAAAAAACTAAGACGGAAATCAACTAACAAGAGAGTAATGTCGATGGACAAATGAGTACTACCTTGTATCGGTAGTAGAAGTGGGCTCTTTCAGTGTACAGCACAATTCTCTTTTCTCCTCTGAAAAACTGTCCCCGTACATGAGATATATCATTCCGCTTTATGTATCTATAATTGAAGAAAATAATTAAGTGATTTCTAAGCAAAGCCACCATACAAGCAACGTAAATCGCTAAAAAAAAAGATTATGTATGAATGAACAAGTATGTGTCACAAGGACTTTAAGAAACGAGAGAGAATGAAAGTTTCTTACTCTCCAAACAAGCAGAAGGATGCAGCTTGTGACTTCAAATAATTACGAAGTCGGACAAACTCAAAGTAAGAACTGACAAATATCATAACTCCATGCTGCATGGAAAATTATTCATAGAAAAGGTCACTATATTTGGTAAATTTTAAAAGCATGTGACAACTAATTTGCTGAGCCTCATAATACCTGCACAGAATCTTTTATTTTGGGGAAGACCTGCAAAATAAGCAAAAACCGTTCAATCACATTTGAACACACATTGTGAAAAAAGTGAGATATATAGGAATGGGTAGGTTCAAGCCAAAATTTGCTAATATTGTTTTGAAAAATTTCAAGGATAAAATGGAAGAAGTTCATGTTTAACAACTCTTGAAAGGTTTAATCCGGCAAGTAAGATACTCCGCTTATTAAAAGCCAGGGAAGCCAATCAAACTTGGTTTTGTCACACAAGGACGTTGCTTGTGATTCTACTGCATACAACTGAAATAAACAGGTGGCATGTGACTAACCTTTTTAGAAAAATATTCAAGACGGGAATCATCAGCTTCTGCAATTGATTTTGTATCAAAACGCTCGTAAATCTGTAAATAAATAAACCACATACAAGAGCTGAAAGTAGTTAACAATGACCTGTTTAATCACCAGTCAATTCAAAAAAATTCCTAACCACCGAAAACTAGATTGACATCAAATGTGTATCTGGAAAAACCACATCACATACACAATCAAGAATATAAAGCCCAAATTAGGTACAATTAAAATGACATAAAGAGTTTTGACAAGTTTAGTCGGAATAATTAGAGTCTTTTGGCTAGCTTATTGTAACATGAAAACACAAAATATACTGTTGAATAGATACACAAATTGTTCTTCTCCCATCTGAAATAAGTATCAAATTCTAAGACAATTAAGTACGTAGATGTTGTAGGAGGACTCTAGGAGAAACTTACCTGTTGAACTTGAGTTAATATTTTTGGAAGAACACCTCTGTACTTGCATTCCAATTTCACCTAAAATGATAATTTAGGGAACAAATGCTCGGGTTACAAAATTTATTTCGTAACATTTTCCATAATTAAACGTCTTATTACATAAAATTGTTGATCCAAGGGTAACAAGAAACTCATGTTTATAACAAGTTTGGACAGAATATTTAATATCACTATTACTAGCGCTTGTGGACGACAAAAGATAAGCAGGTAGAGATGGCAGATATCTTCTTGCAAACAAAGTGTTAACAAAGCAGACACAAATTTCAATATAATGCCAGTCAAATGTAGATGCATGCATCAAGAATTAGAAAGTACACGTTATATGGGGTAAGTGCATACCTTTCCTTGGTAGTTAAAGCAGCACTGATTGAACAAGGCATTAAAATCTGCAAAAGTGATTGACAAGGAAGGTGCAACAAAGTGGTCATTTCCGGTAATATCATGTCGAAACCAACAGATTAAAGTGGTGTGCTAATATACCTACATTTGCATTGAAAATAAATTATATTTTAATCATAGTAGTTAAAAACCCACAAGCTTGTACCTAGCTCAACCCTTGCACCTTGACACGAGCCAAGGCTCAGCCTTCAAGGAAGCGCTCGCCTTAACCTTAACCGTGAAGGCCCAACTTTGGGGTAGTCTACAGGCTCAAGGTGCTTTTTAATTATGCCATAAATGTGTGAACAATAAATACAAGGTGTTATTCATTTCTGTACCAAACTTATATTTTATTCAATAGTTTGTAAGGTGTATTCTTGATTATACATATGAGATTTACTTAAGAATTAAAATTCTATACATTATGGCGCCTCACTTAAATAATGCATGTCCATCGACTTGCGCTTTGGGCCTATAGGTTTTAAGATACCCACATGCCTTAGAGCACCTTGTGCTTCTAATAACTATGACTTAAAAGATGAATAAAGTGACTAACACGAAGAAAAAGTACATCAAGCATAGACGGGAACAAGATCAGAGATAACGACTGCAGCTGTTTTGAAACTAACAGATCAACTCAATGAATTCTAGTGTGTTTAAACTTTTTCGGGTGTGTCCAAGTCGGTGAGCGATCAATTCTGAAACATTGAGACTAATATTGAATACCTGGGTTTATATGAGAAGACAAAATTATTGTCTGCCGGTAGAAGCGTGCTTGCCCATCTAGATACCTGAGAATCACATATTGGAATAAAACAAGATCATCAAGAAATCTCTTAAGAAGGAATAACCAAATAGTAATGTGTTTCTCATCCACACACATGCATTAGGATGTATTTAACCATTTTATCACCTCTGTTATTTAGGTAAGAAATTAATGCAATAGGATGTATTTAAGAAACCAACTTTTGCCTGGTCCTAGCAAAGATTTGTACCATTGCAACGGGAGCCAACAAATGGTGAAGAGTTATCCAATAATGGAAGTATTATATATCTCTCAAAAAACAAATAAAAAAATAAGGCCCAAGGGTTCCAATAGACCGACAAAAGAGCAGCTAAAAGCATACCATGGCCGTATGCGCATAATGTCTGTTCCATGCTGTTTAGATGGTATTTGATTCAATTGTTCAACGACAGTCTTCACATGTGACCAGTTCTGGAAAAAATTTAAAAGGTATATGGAGCAAAAATAAAACCATCACTGCAATTCATCACAATAAAAAGAACATAAAGAGACTTCTAATTATATTTCACCCACCTGCATTAACATGACATCTGCATGGTCAATGATTAAGATCTGAGACATAAAAGCATTCTCCACCAATCAGCAAAAGATAGACATGAAAATCATTTTGACAACTAAATTACAGTTACACATAGTTCGGAAATGATGGCACCACCTCTATAGAAGAAAGATAGTCAACATCTTTTTCTTTGACAACTTCAGCCTCCCCAATTTTCTGTAACAGAATAATTCAATAATTAAAGTCGATACATCCGATGCGCTTACAAAAACTAAAACATGAAAGCATTTACAAATTACAACCCATAACATGCAAAACTTTAATATTTTAAACTGGTACATCTTTGAACAAAGGTGATTAGCACATTTCAAAAGCTGTCTGATTCTATAAAATAAAATCTATTAATCAAATGTAAATGGGAAAGTCTTACGGTGATCAAGCCCAGAGGAGAAGCAACAAGAATGTCTGACGTATAAAAATCACCATACAGCTTTATACCCCTACAATAGAATAAAATCATAGAGTTAATTTCAGCGACATTCAAGCACAGTTGAAGAATGTTAGTCACATCAGCAAAATGTAGAATGCGAAGTACTGAGGTGCTAAATATGCTACAGATGCACCAATTACTCTTTTCATGTATCGGCAACTTTCAAACTCAAAACTCGTGAGCCTATCAACAGTAAAAGAAAAACTATATAAATGATCAAACGACTTTAAAAAATTTTAATCAGCTCCTAGTTCACGACAACCAGAATGACATCAGCAGTGTTCTATTTGTGACTTACGCCTATTGAATGGGGGAAGAGAGTGAACTAGCAATGCTTTTGAATGCAATTAAGTTCAAGAGATGGGGCATTATTACAATCAATAATTGAGAAGCTAAATTATTTGGACATCCATAAAAGGATGAAATGAATACGCCTTTGTTTATGAGAAAACCATATTGGACTTAGGCAGGGAGTGTTACAGAGTAACAAATCACTAACTGGGACACTGCTATAAAATTCAGCTTTCATATGGATAGTAGGCACCACACTTACCTGTTGGTAAACTTAACACCTATCATAAAGTGATCATTGTTATTATCTCTACCAAGCAACGCTTCGAAGTCAGCAGGTTTTGTGGACATTTTGGATTTAGTATTTTCCAAGTCATCCTCATCATTCTTGTCCTTGGTTATTCCAGAACCAAACTCCTCATAAAAGCGTTCAACATTTTCGACCTTATCCTGATGATAACCAAGAATCTAAATGGTGAATACTAAATTATTTGCATAAAACTATATCATTAAATAATGAATGATCATCAAACGGATATCTCAATGGGAAATGTAATCTAGTTCCCCCAAGCATAAATTTGAGAATCTCTAGTAGAATAAACAATACATAAAGGCATCTGTATCAGTTCCAACAAAGTAAATAATTTACGGCATATCTATCAAAAAATTCAGCCTAATAGCATGACATATTATATATGAAGATGATCTTAAACCATATGCAGCGAATAACACCTTATCAGACAAAAAAGCCACAAAAAAAGTCTGATACAAAAGTCACCATTACAAAGGAAATTATATTAAATTAAAGTGGCCTCATTCAGATACTAAACCATAATCCTGATTCCTGTGCTGATCTAATTCCTCTAAATGCATGAAGTACACGACCTTAAATATGCTTAGACTGCCTTAGAACTGTTAAGACTCCAATTTCAAGCGCTCGAAACCCATTTAGTCATATTGGATTAGGAGATATTTTCAGACTCTATGTATCACAATTTAGAAGTGCGACAAACAAGGAACAAAGATAAACACCCATACAAGTTCTCAAGACCAAGTAGAAAAAAGATGCCATTGCATATTTAAATTTAAACTCCCCCTCGCCCCTCTTTCTCTATGTCTCTACGAAGATGGTGACTTGCTCTAGCAAAAGAGACAAGTCTACCTCTCCCTCCTCTTATCTATCTGCATCCATCAAGGTGGTCATTTAGCAGCAAAATGAACATATTCTCTTCTGATAACGCTGACAATTCACTTGAAGATTATATATAATTTGTCACGTAACTACTCATGAATAATGCAAGCAAAATATGAGTACCTTATGCTTAGGTGGAGTCAACTGGATCAACTTCTTAATCACACGTCGTGCAATGCCTGCTAGAGGCAAAAGGATCAAAACCTGAATTCAAGAAGAAGTGAGCTAATCACATTGAATCAATAAACATGAAGCAATCTGTACATGAGAAAAAGATGGGGAGTCAAAGAGGACATGGACATGAAACACCACATGCCTAAGTGGGATGCATTATTTTACAAAAATGTGGGGGGGGTAAACGATAAAGAATAAATGTTTACTTATCTAAACTTGACAAAAAAAAGTGAAAAACTAGAAAATACCTTTGGACGCGTAAACCCACGGTCGAGGTAAGCTTCAGCATGAAGGTTTTTTCCCTCCACATTTTCTTGATGCTTAGCCAATTTCCTATCATTTTTAGAGATAAGATCTCTACTTCTAAAGATATGATTCAACTGCACAACATGATAACTTTACATATCAGGGAACCATTGGCAGTTGAGAAACTGGAGGAAGGAGACCAGCCAACCAATGTAAAGAGAGAACACGAAGACAAAAAGAGATTCTCGTAATAAAAGGTTTCTCCATTCACAGAAACTGAAATTGAAAACATGCACACATGCTCATAGAACCTAGAAAAGAATGGTTCGTGTACATACAGAATGCATGAGGTAAGCATCCATGATATTTGAATCTTCCTCCAAACCTTTAAGAAAAAAGGGCTTCTTGTTGTGGTGCATTATATCACAATAGCTATTGCCTAGACAAAGCAAATAACACCATAAATACAGTTAGTTACAAATGGAAGCTATCTATGCAGACATGTCTTAAAAATAAATTTCCCAGCCCACTGCTACTACTCTCCCACTCTCCAGGCCATCACACCATTAGAATCGCGACAAAAAGCCCATCATCCTTAGAAGCTAGGGCATCAAATAGTCGACGGAATTACTAAAAAATAATCTGATCATGGCCTTTTCTGTTTCACAAACCATGCATCCTAGTGCCATCAACCTCCAGGCATAAATTTCCAATCTAGTTTATTCCGATACAAAAACATTGTTACTCAGAAGTGATTTAAAATGTTGTGAATCAGGGGAGAGATCGTCAGTTAAGTAAAATATTTGATTTTCAATAGATGGAGATTCCTGGGCAATAATGATGATTATGTTGTGTTTTTTTGTTTCTTCTTACTTACAAACAATGCTTAAGAAAGAAAAACAGCATTCTTATTGAGACAAATTCTATTGCAGGTGGTAAAATAATAAAATTATAAGAAAAATTTAGTGGCGTAGATATTAACCAGATTGTGCGAATAATGGGGCAGTCGATATATATATATACACACACACACTTTAATGCAGACCAAGAGAAATAACCGTAGAGTCGTTATCTCCATGTAATTATTTGCATAGAGAAGATTACTAAAGCATGATATAATAATAATACAAACAAGTTAAGAATATGGGTCAATGACAAGTTGACTGATGCACTCACATAACGAGAAAAACATTTTCTGCTTAGATTGATGAAATTCACTGCTTCCAGAAGCGTTGAAGATTTCCATCCAATTCTTGTATAGCTTTGCCTTGAGGCCGTAAAAAGTATTAATGTCCAAATCCTATGTGCAATATTGTCAAAACAGATAATTCAGATTACAGTTCTAATTCTTTTGACAAATCACCGATATATGCAACTGTAATTCAACCAAAATAGTCATTCTACAGCAAAAAAATTGACACAAAATAATATCGCTCAGACAAGTTCTTTTTAGATAAACAAAGTCATAGCAGCTAATATCTGTTTCAGGATTAAAAAAACTCAATCTCATACAATTTAAACATACATGGGAAATATGTGAAACAAATCCATTGAGTTCCAGCAAAGCTTTTTGTCTCTTAATTTTTTTGAGGATGCAATAAGCTTTTTACCAGTGTATGATAGCATCAGAAATACCAAATGATTAGTTTGTTTACCTTCTAAAATCCTATATGTATATAAAAAGAAATTTTAGAAAGAATTTAGTAATATTGAATATATCCTAAGCAAGGTGATGAAAATAAACTACAATCAACAACTACGGATTCCAAAAGAACATGACCACAATTAAACCTAGATAAGACTCGTCAATTCCAAATGAAAAGATACAAGAGAAAATGATACAAGAAGCAACCTTGATGCAACACTCTCCTGTTCCTCCCCAATTGCAATTTTTCATGGTCAGAGCAGGTATCTTCCATGTGTAGCTCCATTTTCTTTTCAACAATTCATCAACCTCTCTTGAGGATAATTTGTAGTTTACATGACTGTCAAAGGTACTACTAAAGGTAAAAAACACAAGTTAATAATGCCAAAGTTGAATTTTATAAGTTGAATTATATGAAAAATAGTGTCCCGACAAGATTGTATAAGTCCACATCAACGAGATTTAACGCAGACCATCCTTGGAATTATTGAAAAGAATTGCTGAAATATAACAAATGGTAGGAAAAAGCTTATTTCGAGTAAAGCTCATATTCTGTTACCTAAAAACACTAAAACAGAATCATGTTTTTCAAAACACAAGGTTTCAACAGGAGATCAGTTGTAGATTTTGTTCAGGGTATAGCTTAGCAAATGCAAAAGGATGATCAAAAACAGCTACACAGCTTCTTGGCGTAAGTTTGTCCGAAATGAAATAGTGATGGTAAGATATAGTTAATTTTTATGGTGAATTGAAAGTTGATTCCTACCAGAAAGTCCATGGTTATAAAAAGCCATCGCCTAGCTCGCCTAGGCAAGAAGCCAAGCCAGGCAAGAGTGTGTCGCCTCTGGTGTGTGAGAGGCCCCACACATACATCAGGCCGCGCTTATTCAACGCCTAGGTGTATGGGGCTTAAGCCATGAGCGATGGCTTGATAGAAAGGAAGAGTGTTAATGGGATTGAGCTTAAATTACTTAAAAAATAATAAGCCCAAATCATATTTTCAATAAGCTCAAAGCCAATTTTAAATAAGCATAAACCCTATATTTATATATTAAAGTTTTAACACGTCATATTCATTATTAATTATATCGAATGTATAGGCATTAATAAATGATAAGAATTAAGGTAAAACAAAATATATTTTGAGAATTGAGTAAGAATATTTTAAGAATAAATTGAACCCTAATTCAATCAAGTATATTTAATTTATTGTTTCCTTTTTTTTTACATAATTGTTTAATATTGAGTGAGATTCATTTTTATCAAAAATTTCTCTTGTGTAGTAAATATTTATATTAGAAATGAACAAATATTACAATATGAGCAGCTTCTTAGCTACATAGTTTGGCTATTTTGGGAAAAAATATTCATATCTAAATATTTAAATTTTATTTTTCCTCGACGCGTAACGTCTGTTAGGCCACGCTTCGCCTGGCGCATAGCGCTTTGAGCCAGGCCACGGTTCATCGCTTTTTGGCGCCTAACGCCTTTAATAACTATGCCAGAAACCTTAAATAAAACATGCCCACTTTGCTTGATGGTTCTACAAGACAGCCTGAATAAGATCTATGCAAATATTTGACAAAAACAGAATCTCATGCGTCAAATATGGATAATCATTAGGTTTCCTTCTACCCTGGGATACATCGTGGCGCCATATGACCATTTAATCATTCAAAGTGCAGCATATATTTGATAACAAGTAAAAACATTAAAAGACCTTGTGCTCACGCATGCCTCTGAAAGGGGTTGATCATTCAACACCGAGTCAGATTCTTCGTCGGTATCAAACAGTGCTTCTTCATCATCTTTTTCCACGTCTTCCCTCAGTTTCATACTACTGCAAATTCCAGTTCCTTTTGGGCCATTTCCAATAGTGTGACTCCTAGGTGACTCATCATTATCTCCTAGATTCAAGAAATGCAATGGAGATTAGACCAACAGGCGCATGTATTGTATACTGTCCTAGGATGAAGTGTGTCGTCTAAAGAATAGCTAATGCCTTTTGAACTTATTTAGAAAGTCTTTTGGTGTTCAATAAAACATAAGGAAGTGAGAGTTTCTCTAAACGGTTAAAGTGTGGATAAATTTCGATAAAATAAATAGCACCTTTTGCAGGGGATGGCATATATACTAGGCTTTATTATGCACTAGGTCCTTGTTCACAACAAAGGTGTCAAGAAGGCTATAGAAGATTGAACAGGCCATATCAATTAAGTACTCAAGAACACATAAGTACCCTACGTTGTAAATAAACAGATAAGTAAATGATCCAAAATTACTCCAGTTCATTTATATTTTTTCAATTCTTTAGAAACTAATCCTTGAAAAGGCCTAAACAGTTTTTAAAAAAGTTTTTAGTGTCTTCACCATCATCCCTTTCATCAGCCTCACTCCCAGATTCCAGACCATCATCATTCTCATCGCCATCACTCGTACAATCCGGATCAATGTCAGCTTCTTCATCTGTCTCACTTTCCCCGTGTTCTTCTCTTTGCCTAGCAATGCATAAAAGAATCCAGTCAAACCAAGAATGTAGAATAATTTATTACATCTAATAGAATATCCTACCAAGATCAAAATCGCTTTTTAATTCTTTAGCTTTTGGTTCTTGTCATACAAGAGCAGCAGCGAGATAAATGCTATGTATTTAAAATTACGAATCAAATAACACACTTAATAATAAATCCTACTCATTCGTAAAGAAAAGCTGCAAAGACCTATAAAGTCTACGTAAGTTGATTTTCAATCCACACACTCTACTATGCGAGTCCAAATCTCTATGAGCAAATCCAAATTCACAAACACAACCTCCAGTTAACCCAATTTATTAACATATTTACCTAACTTAAATAAGATAGCCTAAAACTAAAATAGTTCCATATATCAATTGAACCACCTCCTTCTAAAAGCATTTGCAACATATTCATTTCGAGACCCCAGTTTCCTCAACAAATCGTCGTAAGTAGTTGGCTCTCTATGTACAACTTCTGCTTCCTCCTCGGAAGAAGCACCATTCATGGGCTCCTCATAGAACTCCCCTGCATTCAAGAAAGAGAAACATACATATATAACGCGATCCAATGAAACATAAGAAATAATCACATTTAACTTCAATGAACATACCTGATTCGACCTTGTCCTCATCAGGACTACTCTTCTTTTTTACAATTTTGATCTCATCAAAAACATCAGTTTTATGGGCCCTCTTAAACCCTGGTTTCACAATTGCTTTCAATTAAAGTTTATTCTCTAATCCAACTATTATTATTATTGATACAAAAACAAAGATATTCAACACCTGCCACTAAGCCACTCACCGCCTCTCTTCACGTCGAGTTTTTCAACTTTCTCACCACTCGAAAGCCGACCAATGTGTCGTTTTAGTACGGAGCTCTTTCTGAAATTACTCTTCATATTAACTTATGTCGAAACTGGAAAGGCTGAATAGCGGAAGCGGCTCTGCTTATAAAACCACCGATGACGGAATCCAGCGACAACCTAAAAAATTAAGAATAAAGTTCAATTAACCAATTTGTTAATCGCCGCCGCTTCCGCCTCTCTTGCTTGAGAAAAGGCCGGAAGCCGGGAGGGTTTATGTTAGATTTTATATGTTCACAGGTCAAAACAATTTGGAAAATAAATAGATTGAGTCATTGAGAACGTCAAATTATTCTCACGTGCCCTAATATATACAATCAGGGTAGGAGTGTAGCTAGTATTTTTAAACAGGATATTTAGAAGTGTTAGGTTTTTTAATTATTTGACTTAAAAATATATATATTTATCAAACTAAAATGAATTTTTTTTAGATGGCGACTTCAATACGAAAACTATTTTTTTTATTGAAGTCGACTTCAATATAAAATTATTTTTTTATCGAAGTCGCCATCTGATCTCAGATCAGATTCTTTCATATATGTATTTTTAATAGTCTTTTTTAATAAAGAAGTCGACATCTCGGATGACGACTTCCATATATATAGTCTTCTATTATTTAATATTCTTTCATATATGTATTTTTAATAGTCTTTTTTACTAAATATCATAAAACATAATCTTCCATTATGTAAAATTCTACAAAATCTTTATTTATTATTTTCTACTTCTTAATAAATTACTATAAGTGAGTGAAATAATATATTTTTCAAAGTACTTGAAATGAGTTTATTTCATTATACATTTTTTTTCCTTAATAAAGATGAAAATAATAATAATATAATATTATACTAATATAATAAATAAATTAATAATAACATTTTATAATAATAGTTAAAATAATAATATATATATAATAAATAAATAAATAAATAATCATAATAACGATAATAAGTATTGTAGCAAATAATATCCAATTACGTCTATTGTTTTTTTCCAGTATATATATAATCAATAATTTAATAAAAAATATAATAAATAAATAATTGATTAATATTATCAATAACGACAAAAAAACAATAATAATCAAAAGTAGAACTTGAATCGAACTGTTTAGATCCATAATTATGAAAATTTATTTTTTTATAAAAAGGGGGTGAAAATAATATATATTTACTATTTTCTAAATTAGATCTATAATTTTAAATTGTGCTCAAGCAAACTTATTCTCACTAAATGTTTTAATTTTAGTATGGTCCCACTATTCAAGCGCCTAACCAATCCATTGTCTCCAATGGGTAAATGTATAACCATATGCTCAACATGATGTTAACATCAACAAAATCAACATATATATATACTAACATGACGCTCATGAATCGCACGCACAACATATTGATACATATCGGGTTCGAACAAACGTACAAAAGGCTCATCATACTTATGATTTGGAATGCAGGCCGTACATAATCCATATGGGTGGAGCGCTCAATTATCGGCCTAATACAGACCAAATAGTCAGCCCTCAATGCCATGGCACATAACACACCATGCAACGTAAAAGGATGCCATAAGCCTAGCCTATGCACCGTAAAAGAATGTCATAGCTAAAAAGTCATGCACCGAAATCATAACATACACATACACATCGTATCATGACTAATCCTCATAATCACAGAAAAGCCTAACATGATCACACTATACGAATCACGAATAATAAGGCTAAAAATACAAAATCATGAATGTCATAATATAAGTAAGAAGCAAAGTAACATATACTTCACAAGAGTCACATGAACACATAATAATCACGTAAACACAGAAATATCATGTAAAACATATAATTACACGTTAATTCATCCAATCCTAATTATGATTTAATACTCGGATAGTAAGTCTCATACCTTGCATCCTAAGACTATTATCCAACTCGGAAATATTCAAATTCTTCTAGAAAGCTCCAACACAAACTATATAAACAAAAAGGTAAGTACATTAATATTTTATCCCATGATTTTATATTCTCGCAAATTTTATACGAAAATGTCAGGCTATATTTTCGACTTACCGAATTTCTATTTGCTACCCGTTTTCTATTTAATTTAATACCAATTAATTCAAAAAGTGTTAACCCATTAAAAAATAATCTACAATTAACCTATAAATTCCAAACTTCATAACTTCCAATGATTGTTTAAGCCTCATACGAACAACTCTCAAGTCTCAATTACAACTTTAACACTTCGAAAAACTCAGCTAAAGATTATTATGACTTCAAGAAAACTTAAAACCAGTATCTTTTAACCTAAAAACATAATTTTAAAGGCTGGAAGGTTTTAAATTAATAATTTTCGCCCAACATGAAAATAAGATTTCGGGGTTGAAAAACAGACTTTTCAAATCCAAAAGAAAACTATGAATTTGCATTCGATTTTTTGCCTACGATTTCGGGGTATTATAGCACAACCTAAGATAAGATTTCACAGACCCTGAACGATCAGTATTAGCCCCCAATAAGAACCAAACACAAGCAGCCAAGCTGCTGCCTCCTGCGGCAGAATAAAGTGCAGCGGTTCTGCTGCGGTTTTAGCCTTAGTTTGGCCGTTCAGGCCCTTTACCGACTCAAATTTCAATCCTATCTCTACCCTACGACAGTATTAGAAAAGCTGAAACATATTTTTGAAACTAAAACCATTAAAATCTGTCAAAAACTAAGTTAATAACGAAAAATAAATGAGCGTCAAAATTTATACCCCTTTGAGGCCTGAGGATTGATCAAATACAACCTAGGAACGTCCCTTGTGTGATTTGTATGGTGGTGGTTTGACGGAGAATCGAAAACGAAGCAAAAACAGCCCCTTCACTGGAACTGCGGCTGCGTGTGGACGACCGGGGCTGGTGGTGGTCGATCCTGGGATGCGGGAGGGGAGTGGGGAAGGGTGTGGATGCAGTAGTTTGGGTCTGGACTGTAGCAAATCAATCGAAAGAAATCTAGCCAAACCCGTGAACTTTCGGTGAAAAATCCGACAGTTTTCGCGGAGGTGGGTGGCTGGTCGGTACTGAAAGGCGCGCCAGTTAGTGGGCAGTCCGGTGGTGGGACGATCTCGCCCTTGGCGTGTTGTACGGCAAGGATGGGTGTCTTGGTGCAGGCCCTGCAGGGTTTCTCTTTCCCTTTTTTCCTTCTTATTTTCGTTTCTACATATATATATATATATATATATATATATATATATATATATATATATATATATATATATATATATATATATATAGGGTTTCTCTTCCCCTTTTTTTCCTTCTTATTTTCGTTTCTACACACATATATATATATATGGGTTTCTCTTTCCCTTTTTTCCTTCTTATTTTCATTTCTATACATTTATTTATATATATATATATACTAGCACCGACATATACGCATTGCGTATATAACGAAAATATGAGGTATATACATTGATTATATGTAACGGAATACATGTGGCATACATTGGTTAATAATTGAAAATCCAATGTAGTATTCAAGGATTATAAAGAAAGAATCAACCAAAAGATACAACAAAGAACTAAAACTGAAACGTAATATAAAAGAATATAGTAAATATAATAATTACAAAATAAAAGGGGGTATTTTGGTAAAATCAAATTTGACATACTAAAGTCTATAGAGGGCTTAGGCATTATAATATATATATATATATTGATACCCCTCTATGGAGGATCGATCTACCTAATGGGTTTTAACCGACCCAATTAGCCCATTTTAATAAACAAAAAGGAGTCGTAGGGTTTTGGAAGATATATCTCAATATTCCCGGGATAGACATGGATCAAGTTGCCATATACAATACAATTTCATGTTGATTAGAACTCTTCTCCCAGATTGACTAGAACTCTACAATTACAGATTGACTAGAATTCTTCTCCTATATTGATTAGAACTCTACATCTACATCTATAAATATAGGGCACCTAACCCTCATTCAGGTACGTTCACTTACGCAATACTTACACGTTATTGCTTACGTATTTCATAATACGCCTTTCATATTATGCAAAGCCTACAATTTCAATACTTTTTCTATTGAAGCATATACTGACTTGAGCGTCGGAGTGTCTTCGCCTACGGGCGGAGTCATCTTACCCTTTCTCTTTGATACACAGAGATGTTTTGGAGCATATCAATTCGGTTTAATTGAAGATAAACTCGTTTGTTTCATCATCGCACGACCTTTATAGAAGATCACACTTTTTGGTGATATCAATTGGCGCCGTCTGTGGGAACTTTGAGTTATGACGTGAGAACAAAGTAATACAATTTCAAAATTCCCAAACTATTCTCTTTGCTCGTCTACCAATTTTCTCATAAATTATTCGGCAATTCTTACGTGAAACGGGGTTAGCTTCC
Source organism: Haberlea rhodopensis (assembly GCA_907163345.1). NCBI lineage: Eukaryota > Viridiplantae > Streptophyta > Magnoliopsida > Lamiales > Gesneriaceae > Haberlea > Haberlea rhodopensis. Next base: position 6,366,272 of record CAJQUN010000005.1, on the reverse strand, counting down.
TCAATGAAGCTCACGACTAACAATTGGTGCTCTAGTTGACTCAATTCATGGCGGAAGCCGGAAGGTACGAGACAATCTAAAATCGATGAAATGCTTAACAAGCTTATAGTGATGCAGGACGATCAAGTTGTAAGTATAGAAACACTGAAGACTTCGATGAAGGATATTTCGGCTAGCCTTCAATTACTGGATCCAAAGGTTTACCTAAATTGTCGTAGAGGTTACAATTCAAATACTGAACATTAACCGAAATCTCTAGTACATACTCACAGAGCGCCTGCAATGGCCACATAATTCAGATGAATTTAGCAGTCAGTGGAAATCAATAAGGCTTGAGGTACCTCGTTTCTCAGAAGAAAATCCTTCCCCCTTCAATCTCGTGCCGCCTCTATTCAGCCACCGGAAAACCCTTGGGTCTGCCTGAGTCACCCTCTTGGCTGGCCTGACCCATCGCCGAACTACCTTCTCACCGGGGAACCTTTTTGTACTAGCCACTACTTGTCACAGCCGCTGAAAATCTACAGATTTCGCACAAAGATTCTCAAGGGCACCATTCTTCGTCCGAGGACTGACTACCGCGGCGGCAGGGGCTGAGTCTCTTGGGCTTAGCATGCAGCGGCCTGGGTGACGGTGGTTCATGGTGTTGCACATCATGGGCCGGCGTCGAGGCTGGACAACAGCTATGGCAGTGTGATTTTTGGCGTTGGTGCATGATATGCTAATCTACATCTCATCCGATGCATGTAAGGAAGATGACGTCTCATTCACTATTTTTCGAATCTTCTCGACTGGTTTGCATCTACCCGCTGATAATGGCCAAGGCGCACATAGTGATGAAGCGGAAGGAGGCGCTATCGTGGCCCGAGAAACAAGATTTAGGCGAACCTGTACTAGCATCTGTGAACTTGGTTGCACCACTATCCAGCAGTCTCTCTTCCTCTTGCGGTTTGAATTCTGCCCTTCTTAGTAATGGTTTTCAATCATTTAAAGGTGATTATATTGGTGTTACATGGGGTTTTGTTGATCGTAATGGTGGTTTTGTTCTCTATTTTTGGACTGGTTTGAGTGATTTTGTTGGATCGTTTTCTCTGGTTTTACATATCAGTACTTGTAGACTTTGTTGCGCACCATACGTTCGAAGAAATACCTAAGCCAGTCATCTCTTGTTTGAGAAGAACCCATATTCTGTTGACTGGGGAAGGTCGAGATGTGAATCTAATTTTATGTTATAGGGGGAGCATCTGCCTAAAATACATACTCCTCTCGGTTTCCTTGGTTTTGTTGTGGATATGATAAATATTGACATAACTCCTCTGGTTGGATATCAGAAAGCGATTGTGGAGCACTCATCTCGTGGGTGTAGCTCTGGGAGTAATGAGCATTGTTTGGGAAGCTTGTTCTATTTGTGAAGGTTAAAAAATCCATTGGGTGATTTTTGTTGGAGTTCTTCATATTTGCCATCTAATTAATCCCACCAGGTGTTTGATAATCACCGACTTAATCTTTCATGTGACTAAGCTGCTGCTCATACATTAATCTTGCTAGATCTTATTAAATTTTAGAGGCCAAATTACTTGAAATTTAGCACATTATTTTTTAATATGACAAGCTTATTATAAACTCACATTATGACAAGCTTTGCTAGCTCAGGTCTTTATCATAGTGGGAATTCGGATATCTCAAATCCCACACTATCATTTGGTAGAAGCAACTGAAGCAGCTAAACCGGTATTAAGGAAGTATTACAGAGAAGCTAAAAGATCTGGCCCTCTTCCATTTCACTTGATGGTAGTCCTCTTGAGTAGCATGAGGAAGGACCACTTTGTAGGTGACATAGGTGATATCGTGTATTATCAGACCGAGCCTTGACTCAACAGACCTAAAAAATCGGCCACCAGCTCAGGACATGCTATATTTGGTTGTGAGCATCTCGCCTATTCTCGACTTATCATCTATGCTATTTGGGCTATCCTGGCTTGACAGATCGGGCCAGCTCCCCAGTCACAACGTGGTACCATATGAATCTCATTCATAGTCTGAACTTGGGTCCAAAGACTCAAATCGGCCTCGTGTACCCTCAGCTTGACCTCAGCTCGGCCGGTTCTTCCTGTCCAATTAATATTTGAATTTCGTAAATATATTATGACAGCTCGGGCGTGCCATCTGGCAGTAAGGCCCTATTACATCGAGCTCGGGCATGCAATCTCGCAGTAAGCCCCTATTTATCAGCTCGGGCATGCAATCTAGCAGTAAGGCCATATTATGACAGTTCGGGCATGCAATCTCGCAGTAAGCCCCTATTTATCAGCTTGGGCGTGCCATCTGGCAGTAAGGCCCTATTACATCAAGCTCGGGCGTGCCATCTGGCAGTAAGGCCCTATTACATCAAGCTCGGGCGTGTAATCTTGCAGTAAGGCCTATTACATCGAGCTCGGGCATGCAATCTAGCAGTAAGGCCATATTATGACAGCTCGGGCATGCAATCTCGCAGTAAGCCCCTATTTATCAGCTCGGGTTTGCCATCTGGCAGTAAGGCCCTATTACATCAAGTTCGGGCAAGCCATCTGGCAGTAAGGCCCTATTCAAAAGTCCAAGGCGTTGTCAATAAGCCCTTGGCACATCAGGAGCACGAGCTCAGCCATGGTTACGCCAGGAGCATGGGTGTGCAACCTACCTGAGGAGCACGAGCTCAGCCCTGGTTACGCCAGGAGCATGGGTGTGCAACCTACCTCAGGAGCACGAGCTCAGCCATGGTTACGCCAGGAGCATGGGTGTGCAACCTACCTGAGGAGCACGAGCTCAGCCCTGGTTACGCCAGGAGCATGGGTGTGCAACGTACCTAAGGAGCACGAGCTCAGCCCTGGTTACGCCAGGAGCATGGGTGTGCAACCTACCTGAGGAGCACGAGCTCAGCCCTGGTTACGCCAGGAGCATGGGTGTGCAACCTACCTCAGGAGCACGAGCTCAGCCCTGGTTACGCCAGGAGCATGGGTGTGCAACCTACCTGAGGAGCACAAGCTCAGCCCTGGTTACGCCAGGAGCATGGGTGTGCAACCTACCTGAGGAGCACGAGCTCAGCCCTGGTTACGCCAGGAGCATGGGTGTGCAACCTATCTCTGGAGCACGGTTTAGGCGAGCATTCCTCGCTCATATTTGTTATCGCTGGAGCTCAGTTCAGAGCAGGCGAACACACTTCGCCCCTATTTATTATCTCCGGAGCTCAGTTCAGATCAGACGAGCACATTTTTGCTCCTATTTGTTATCTCTGGAGCTCGGTTCAGACGAGCATTCTTCGCTCATATTTATTATCTCTGGAGCTCAGTTCAGATCAGACGAGCACATTTTTGCTCCTATTTATTATCTCTGGAGCACGGTTCAGGCGAGCATTCCTCGCTCATATTTGTTATCGCTGGAGCTCAGTTCAGAACAGGCGAGCACACTTCGCCCCTATTTATTATCTCTGGAGCTCAGTTCAGACGAGCATTCTTCGCTCATATTTATTATTTTTGGAGCTCGGTTCAGACGAGCATTCTTCGCTCATATTTATTATCTATGGAGCTCAGTTCGGATCAGGCGAACATCATTTGCTACGCATACCTATTACCTCTGGAGCTTAGTTTAGTCGAGCGTCATTTGCACATATTTATCCAATATATATGAGCTTTATTTGCTCCGTATTACCTCTGGTTCCCGATCGGGCTTATCTACTCAGCTCGGGATTCTATTGATGCTGGAAATCAAACAAGTTTCATTCGCATCGTATATTTATCATCACTGGAGCTTGAGATATCTATTAGTTATGGAGCTCGGGACGCTTAATATTCATAAAGCCAGTGTTATTTGCACTGCATGTTTATTTACCTCGGTCATCTCTACCAGTTCCGGTCCTTATCACCTTTGTTGTTTGGCTCCGTAGAAGTAAACTATAAAGCAGGAGCACTAGGAACAGGTCGGTTAAACATTTAACAAACTTCTGGTCTTCGACGTCAGTTCAACTAGGAGGGGGGACTTGTGATACCCCTCTATGGAGGATCGATCTACCTAATGGGTTTTAACCGACCCAATTAGCCCATTTTAATAAACAAAAAGGAGTCGTAGGGTTTTGGAAGATATATCTCAATATTCCCGGGATAGACATGGATCAAGTTGCCATATACAATACAATTTCATGTTGATTAGAACTCTTCTCCCAGATTGACTAGAACTCTACAATTACAGATTGACTAGAATTCTTCTCCTATATTGATTAGAACTCTACATCTACATCTATAAATAGAGGGCACCTAACCCTCATTCAGGTACGTTTACTTACGCAATACTTACACGCTATTGCTTACGTCTTTCATAATACGCCTTTCATATTATGCAAAGCCTACAATTTCAATACTTTTTCTATTGAAGCATATACTGACTTGAGCGTCGGAGTGTCTTCGCCTATGGGCGGAGTCATCTTACCCTTTCTCTTTATACACAGAGATATTTTGGAGCATATTAATTCGGTTTAATTGAAGATAAACTCGTTTGTTTCATCATCGCACGACCTTTATAGAAGATCACACTTTTTGGTGATATCATATATATATATATATATATATAATAATAAAGAATAGTAAAGATATATATATATATATATATATATATATATATAATTATTATTAATTTATTATAACCAATCATAAATTCTCAATCCATTTTTTTTACGTGAAATCCTCAATTAGAAAATTAACACTTAATTCAACTATGATAAACTATTTTTTTTATGTTGATTCATAGGTGAGGCTCAGATACAATTCATATAAAACTTTTCCTGTTAGAAACTATTTCATTTAATAGTTCATTAACCACTTTATTTAATGGTCCATTTAATGGTCCATTTATTTTATCAAACTTCATCATCCCATTTTCATAACCGATGGTAATTGCTCTATGATGGTTGAGCTTATAAATATCTATGGTTAGGTCCCTAAATCAACAATCTCATTTAGTATCATATACACAATCTAATGGAGATTGTGAAGGTTTAGAAGACCCAATAAACCAAAGCAAGAAGAGCAATGGCTGGAGGTATAAACTTAATCCATTTTTATCCGCATTTGATCTAACAAAACATGTTTAGATCATGAAAAAATACTTACATTTGGTATCAGAGCCTTAATTGTGCATATGCCTTGCAATATTTTATGCCTCTATCGTGAAGTAAAGATAATTTTTCCTGAAAGTTTCAAATCCTGCTTGTGTTTTTATAAAAAGTAAGGTTAGGAATTGAGATTTCTGATATTTCTAGAAATTTAAACAAAATTTCATGTTCGAAAATCCTGAAATTCTCGGGTTCATCGGCTAGAGGTTGATGACAAATAATTTTCTATAAAGACTTTATTTATATAATAATAATAATTATTATTATTATTAATTGGCCGACAATTATTTCTTATAACATTACTTAATGTTATAATTAAGTTTCAATTTAGGGTATTTAAATATGTATGCATGTGCATATGCTTTTATGATTTAGTTTTTATGTGCTAAAATTATTTATTTGTTGTTTTGTATGTATAATTTTTATTGTTTAATTATACATGCAATATCGGGTTAAATACTTTAGTACATTAAAAAAATTATATTTGGTGTTCATATTGCTTAAAGTTTGTGCAATTTATATGCACATATTTTGTGAATTAAATGTTGCGTGTCCATATAATTTTAATTAATTAAGGAGTAGCCACATCATCTTTAATTATGCAGAATTATATATTAAGTGTTTTGGGATCACATTATAACATTACTTGTAATTTGTCATATTTAATGTAATAGATTTTCCCACAGGAATTTTTATTATATTTGTATGATTGATTATGATAGAATATCAAATTATATTTTCTATTTACCCACAGGAATAAGGAAATGAACATAATTTGATAGTTTTATCATATTGTTATTATGAATCTAATTGAGTAAGACCTTAGCCCACAGGCAAGTTTTACGTAACTAGATTCATATATTTTTAAGCATGATTTTACATTGGTAAAATATGAATTATGTTAATCAGTCTCAAATTTTGGATTCTAGCATGTACAATGATTTTTATGCAGTTATGCAATATGTGAATTTCTCTGATGTTAAGTGTGATATTCCCGAACTAAAGGATGATAACTATAAAGTTTGGAATAAGAGAATTCTTCTTCATTTAGGGTGGATGGACATTGATTATGCCATAAGGAAAGACGAACCACCTCCGATTAATGAAATCAGCATTGCTGATGAGGTTGATCTTTATGAAAAATGGGAGCGATCTAATAGTCTCTGCCTAATGTTCATAAATTCTAAAATCTCTGCTGGTATTCGAGGTTCCGTCGAAGAACATAAAATTAATGTCAAGGCTCTACTGAAGGCTATAGATGAGCAGTTTGAGACTTCAGATAAAGCACTAGCCAGCACCCTAATTATGAAATTTTCATCCACGATGATCACTACTATGAAAGGTGTGCGTGATCATATCATGCAAATGAGGGACATTGCGGCTCAACTAAAGACTCTTGAGGTTGAGATGTCTGAGTCTTTCCTTGTGCATTATATTTTGAACACTTTGCCAAGTCAATATGGACCCTTTAAGATATCCTACAACACACATAAGGATAAGTGGTCAATTAATGAACTTATGACCATGTGTGTTCAAGATGATGGAAGGCTGACAATGGGAAAGAGTGAAAGTGCGTTTATGGCAACGGAAAGAAAGGACATAAACCAAGAAAAATGGAAAGGGAAAGGTAAAATACCACCCCAAGGTGGAATTAAAAAGGAATCTAAGTGTTTCTTCTGTAAAAAGAAGGGACACATGAAGAAAGATTGCACCAAATTCAAGAAATGGCTTGAGACGAAAGGTAAACCAATATCATTTGTCTGTTATGAATCTAATATGGTTGATGTTATTTATAACACATGGTGGATTGATTCTGGTTTTACAATCCATATTTTGAATACCTTGCAGGGTATGCGAAACCTAAGGAAGCCAGTGGAAAGTGAGCAATGCATTTATTCAGGAAACAAAATGCGCTCACATGTGGAAGCTGTTGGAACATGCAGTCTAGTTTTAAATAGTGGTTTTATTTTGAATTTAGAAAAGACATTTTATATTAGAAATTTAATTTCAGTTTTAAGACTCGTACCTTTTAGTTATTTCTTTAAGTTTGCAGAAACATCTTTCAGTTTATATTATAAATCTGATCTTGTTGGGAAATGGTACATTGTCTGATGGGCTTTTCTCTATTGATTTACAAAAATAATGCTACTTATGATACTATGCATGTTTACACTGGTATGAAACGATGTGTTATGAATGAGGATTCCTCTATTTTGTGGCACCGGAGATTGGGACATATCTCCATAGATACGATTAAGAGATTAGTAAATGATGGAGTACTTAGTACTTTGGATTTTACTGATTTTCAGTTCTTGTGTGGAGTACATTAAAGGAAAACAGACCAACAAGTCCAAGAAAGGTGCTAAGAGGAGTACATACATATTATAGATCATACATTCAGATATTTGTAGTCCAGTAACAGACTCGCATGGTCTGAGATACTTCATCTCTTTTATTGATGACTATTCACGATATATGTATATCTACTTGCTTCATAACAAGAACGAAGCACTAGACGCCTTTAAAGTTTTTAAGGCCGAAGTAGAGAAACAATGCAAAAAGCAAATTAAAATCGTGAGGACAGATAGAGGGGGAGAATATTATGGTAGACACACTGATGATGGACAAGCACCTGGTCCATTTGCAAAGTATCTTCAAGAGCATGGGATAGTTGCCCAATACACCATGCCTGGATCTCCGGACCAAAATGGTGTAGCAGAAAGAAGAAATCGAACTATAATGGACATGGTGCGGAGTATGCGATGTAACTCCAAGCTTCCTGAATCCTTGTGGACTTATGCTCTTAAAACGGCAGTGTATATATTAAACCGAGTTCTAACTAAGGCTGTCCCAAAGACACCATTTGAATTATTCAAAGGTTGGAAACCAAGTTTGCGACATAAACGTGTTTGGGGATGCCCTTTTGAAGTAAGAGTTTATAACCCACAAGAAAAGAAACTAGACCCAAGGACCATTAGTGAGTATTTCATTGGATATGCCGAAAGGTCTAAGGGTTATAGATTCTATTGTCCATCTCATAGCACTAGGATTGTGGAATCAAGAAATTCAAAATTTATTGAGAATGACTTGATTAGTGGGAGCGATCGATTCCAAGACATTGTTTCTGAAAGGAATCATATTGATGCTCAAAATTTCACTCCAAGTGATAGATTGATTATCATTCACAACACTTCATGTTGTGTATTTACAAGAAGCGGACTATAATGTTGGAGCCGAAAATGATCCTGAAACGTTTTCACAAGCCATGAGTTGTAAATAATCAAGTTTATGGTATGATGCCATGAAAGATGAGTTGAATTCTATGGCATCTAATGGAGTCTGGAATCTTGTTGAGTTGCCTGATGGTGTAAAAGCCATAGGATGTAAATGGGTCTATAAAACAAAGAAAGATTCAAAAGGCAACATTGAAAGATATAAAGCAAGACTTGTCGCTAAAGGATTTACTCAAAAGGAAGAAATCGACTACAAGGAGACCTTCTCTCATCTATCAAAGAAAGATTCACTTCGTATCATCGTGGAATTAGTTGCACATTTCGATTTGGAGTTGCAACAAATGGATGTGAAACAACCTTTCTAAATGGAGATCTACAGGAAGAGGTTTACATGAAACATGAGCAATTGGTGTGCAAGCTCAAGAAATCTATATATGGATTGAAACAAGCTTCCCATCAGTGGTATTTGAAATTTCATGATGTTACCTCTTCATTTGGATTTTTAGAGAACATTATGGATCAATGTATATATCAGAAGGTCAGTGGGAGTAAGATTTGTTTCCTTATTCTGTATGTGGATGACATTTTACTTGCAACCAATGATAAGGGTTTGCTAAATGAGGTGAAACAATTTCTCTCTAACAACTTTGATATGAAAGATATGGACGATGCTTCTTATGTCATAGGCATTAAGATACATAGAGACAGAATTCCGGGTCTATCTCAAGAGACCTATATCAACAATGTTTTAGAGAGATTTCCGATGAAAGATTGTTCACCAAGTATAGCTCTCACTGTGAAGGGTGGCAGTTTCAACTTGAACCAGTGCCCGAAAAATGATTTTGAGAGGGAACAAATGAATAACATTCCTTATGCTTCTGTGTTGGAAGCCTAATGTATGCTCAGGTCTGCACAAGACCTGACATTGCATTTATTGTTGGGATGTTAGGAAGATATCAGAGTAATCCAGGTATGGACCACTGGATGCCTCGATTTATCGCTTTTGTTGTCGTATACCAGGTACGTGTTGACGTACGGAGTATAGATATTATGAGATGATGTTATGAGATTGATATCATATGAATTGTGTTGTGTTGGTATCATATGATTTGTAGTATCATATGCATGTACATTCATGGATATCATGTGTTTGAGATGGATGAGGTATATGCTTTAGCATTAGAGGTATACGCCTGGTTTGGGTATATGCTCGGGTATGCTACGTTAGCATTAGAGGTATACACCTGGTTTGGGTATATGCTCGGGTATACTACATATACTTGGTATGAGAGATATACACCGGTTTTTGGGTATATACTATGGCAATTATCATGTGAGGACGGTACGATGATATGTGTTGCTAATATGAAGATGTGAGGTGGTTCCACTGACATATTGAGCGGAAATAGACATATCATATTAGTCTTGTGATAATAGGATGTGTGATGAGACATGTCATGACATAGTTGCACTTGTTGATTCATAATACAGAGCATTCACAATTAATGATTATTATTGTGCTTTATCATTGAAATTGTGTTTTGATATCGCACTGAGATAATGGTTTATCTATACTCACGTTGTGTGAATGTTTCTGTAGGGACTCATAGACGTGGGAGGACGGGATGTGAGTCATTTTCCGCTGCGAGCTGAACCACTGCTTAGGAGTTATCTTGGATTAGGTTGTTGCTTGTACATGTGATGTATAGTTGGTTAGGTTTTTATAATCATTGTAACAACTTAACTAGTCAGAAACTCTTAATCAGTGCATGTTTTTACTTAATTCAGACTCACGTATGTATGCTTAAGTGATACATAATGGATTAAGTAATGAGGACCCCACATGAGAGCTGCAAAGAAAGTAATGAGATACCTTAAGGGAACCAAATATTACATGCTTATGTATAGACGGACCGATAATCTGGAAGTGATTGGCTACTCTGATTCGGTCTTCGCTGGCTGTGTTGATTCACGAAAATCAACATCATGATACATTTTTATGTTTGCTAGTGGAGCTGTATCTTGGAGAAGCGCAAATCAGACATTGACTGATACTTTCACTATGGAAGCTGAGTTCGTATCTTGTTTTGAGGCTACATCACATGGTGTATGGATGAAGAGTTTTATTTCTGGACTTAGAATCGCTGATTCGATCTCTAGGCCTTTGAAAATGTATTGTGATAATTCGGCTGCAGTTTTTATGGCTAAGAATAATAAAAGTGGCAGTCGAAGTAAGCACATCGACATCAAGTATCTAGCCATACAGGAACGTGTTAAAGATAAAATAGTGGTTATTGAACACGTTAGTACCGCAGTAATGATAGTTGATCCTTTGACAAAAGACATGACACCACTAAAATTTAAGGATCATGTAGAAAGAATGGGACTTGGTTCCTTTATGTGATTTTCGTTGTGAGAATGATTGTTTGTGAAACTCTGTTTATGATATTATCTCATATTTTAACTTGTGTATACATTTATTTTGAGAAATATCATTGATGTTTGGACCTTGAATAAACATATGGTTTATTCATTAAGTAATACGGGTTGGGATTTGAGAAACATGATGCATTGTGATACATGGAAGATAATACTCGTATGTAGATAACATATCGCCATGATTCATGTATTTTTGTTTCTTACTGTGGTGAATGGTGAAATATATGGACCAAGTGGGAGAATGTTAGAAACTACTTCATTTACTAGTTCATTAACCACTTCATTTAATGGTCCATTTAATTCTACATTCAATTTATCAAACTTATCACCCCATTTTCATAACCGATGGTAATTGCTCTATGATGGTTGAACCTATAAATATCTAAGGTTAGGTCCCTAAAACAACAATCTCATTTAGTACCCTATACACCATCTAAATAAATGCAGAATGTAAACGACATAAGTTTTTTTATGGAAGTTTGAAGCAACGCTTCTACGTCTCATCTTCTTCATATGCAGGAAATATTCCACAGAAGACTTTGAGTAATATAACCCCGTTGTACAACCCCGAATCAGTTCTGGATTTTCACACACAGTATCAGACTGAAACTCCTAGCAATTCCACAACTGTGGTCACTAGTACAGCTTGAATCTAGACAAATCAATTTGACCCATTGTCACAAATGTTATAATAGTTTTAAAGATATTTTACTCTTTACAATGATGTAAATTATAAAATAGTTTGAAAGATTGTGCAATCAATTGCAACAATCAGTTGGTACTGCTGATCTCTTGAAGATCTGATATGTCACTGATATTGTGCCTGAACATGTTTCTTGAATAAACAAATAACTCTAGTAAGCGTAGTTGATCAATAATGAATAAATGATAAATATCTTGTGTTTGCCAACTTTTTTTTCTTTCAAAAGAGTCTTCATTATGTAGCTCAATGAATTCAATGGTAATATTGATTCCCACGTATCCTTATTGGTGATACAATACTCCGTTCTCTTTAACTAATGTGCATTAAATGCATTGTCGTTAGTTTCCCGAAAAGGTCATGATGCCTTTAATGAGCTTATGCATAACTGTACTACTTACCTAATTTAGCTTGAAACGGTCTGTCAATATTCGAATATTTGAATATCTCTATTTATGCTTCTTTATTGGTAATGTTTTGTTCCACAAAACACATCCTGCTTATAGTCGATATAGTAGCTCTATGAAGAGTGTTTAAATAGTTGGTAGACTATAGTCTCTGTAGAGTCTTTAGCTGTCGGTAGACTACTCCATTGGTAGTCTTTATGAATCTGCTCAGTATATATCTATCAAAACATGATATCCAACAATTTTCCCATTTTTTGATAATATCTCAATACGGCATCATCAGTAGAGGTATTTTGGATACATCGGTTGATTTTCTTTGTTGTGCCAAAACAAAGTAATCTAACAATTTCCCCCTTTTTGATACAAACAACATATAAGCTCTACTGGTCATCTTTTCATCAGACGATTATTATTTCTCATCAAAACTTGGAATCTTTTGAGCTTCTTTCCCTTTAAAATTCTTTCTTTCCCCTTTTGGGTGAAAAATAATCTATACCAAAAATGTTTGATGAAATGCTTTAAGCGATTTGAAAAAGGAAAGTCTGTTGAGTTCAAAATAAATGAACGAAATAAATGCTAAGTTCAAGATAAATGAATATTAGCAGCATGTTCAAAATAAATGAACTAAATATTCCAGTAAGTTCAAAATACTACTATAAAAAATGTACAATATGATAGATCTACATTGATTCTATTTTGGTTTAGCTATGGTCTACTGATCTTTCCCCTCAACAGACGTTCCCCTGAACTGATCATAGCGAAAAATTATCTGTGATATCTATGAGAGCTGCTCGGCTGTTCTGTGCGGGGAGCTGCTTGAACTGTTTTAGCCAAATTCACCACTTCAGATAATTGTTCTCCTATAAAAGTGAATTGCTGAGAGTTATCATTTTCAGAGGTCAGCAGATGGTTTTCAAGCCTTGAGAGCCAGGAACTGAATAGTTCAGAAGTCTTGATCGAGCTCTCTCCAACACCGATAAAAGCATGATGAGTTGTTGTAGTGTATCTCTTCATTGTATTAGTCATATCAATCATTTCTCTTCTGCTTGTGTTGTTGTACGTTTAAAATACTCGAGTTGCACTGTTACCATAAACTATAAGAGGTAGCGATTGCCTCTTAACAAAAGCTATAGCTGATAGTAACATTATAACTCAAATCTTTTAAACTGTACAGCAGCACAAACACCACGTTTCAATCGATCACAAAGCAATGACAATTATTGTACCACAACAGCTTGCACAAAAACACTAGTCTAGTTACTGAAATGCACTCGTTGATTTAAAATATGTACCGAGATTACTTCAAAACGAAAATTCTCTTGAAATACCAACATTTTTATATCAATAAACGTATTATTTTTTTAAAACATGCATAAAAATAAAATATGATTATTTGTCATTTTTAATCATTTTTAATAATTAAAAATTTCTCATAAACATAGATGCATTGTGAGCTGCAAAAGTGTGTGAGAGCGCATTATTGGACTGGGGCAAGTAATTGCAGACTATGCTTTCTCCAGACACTATGGGCCGGATATAATCATGGTCTCGTGGTATGAAATTTTTCGACTACCAATAATATCACTAATCATTTTACTCTTGTACATTTTAAATATTTAAAACTTATCAGTTTGTCCCTGAAAATATTATAATTATTATACACCGTCATCTTAATAATCACCATTTTGTCTTTGCACATTTTATAGTTTTGACAATTTATCAGTTTGGCCCTGGAATTATAATTATATGTTACCCCTGAAAAATCATATTTTATAACATTGTTCCAATTTTTAAATAAAAATCGAATCAATTCAAAGATAAAAGTATAAACAGAAGGGTTGTACAAGCACGCAACACGTGCAATATGACACTATTATGTGTGTGTCTGTTGTACGTATGTATTTAAGATTATTTTTAAAACAAAGCATATAAGTATTTAAATATATATTAAATAAAAAAAAGTATTTAAATAAATAAAAACAAATACAGTATGTAACTTAAGATTTATGTGACTCAATGTGCCATAACTGAAGGCAAGCTGGCTAACTTGTAGATGTAGAATTTTATATCATTAATCAACTAATACAGGCAATTAATAAGCATTAAGTCGATTCATTAAGTTAGATAAAAGTATGTAGTGATAAAAAATCAGCTGTTGTTTCAAATTGTTTCTTTATTTTCTATCGGGAGTGTGATTAAAAACTTAATTGTTGTTTTATAATTTCTATATGTTATATAAAATACATGCATGATTAATGTTGCCAAATTCGGGATAAGTAAATTGTTAAGAATTATTTTATGTATTTTACGTTTCTTAAAGTCGCATTCTGTTGGTTGCTAACATAGTGGTTAGATGAATGTATTTATATCTGCTTTTCAGTTCGTTGTAAATAATAATTGTGCAGATTTCACAAACAATGTTTTCTATTCTCTCGATCATTCTTATCTCTTAGGGTGCACTTGGTTCGATGATATGATAAGTGATGGATAGATTAAAAAGTGGATAATGAGTTGATAAATAAACTACTGGATACGTTATATTGCGTTTGGTTAGTATGATTAATAAAGTATGATAAGTAATATTGTGTTTGGTATACTTGTAATTATGTGGTATAGATTAATTTTATTCGTAAAATGACAAAAATACCCTCGAATAATTGTGCACTTTTTATTATTATTTTATTTCGATTAAATTTAAAATAATCAAAATAAATTTATTTATGTAATTTAATTATTAATAAAATATTATAATTAATTATTACTAATCAAAATATCATTTCATATATGTATTTTAAAATGGTATTTATAAATTTTAATATTTGTCTAGTGGAGAAGAAGAAAGTGGCGGCTGTATAGAAAATTTGGAACCAATTTTGTAGTGTCTGAGCAAGACAAGGGCAAATTAGTAAAGTGTCTTTCCTATCCATGGAACTGTACCAAGGTTGAATAGACATCACTTGGTGAGGGTGTGATGCTATATACTGCTTTTTTCAGCAATTCTCACGGGCCAGCTGATTTTTTCGCGCTTCCAGAAAGTGAGACGAACATGTGATGATGTATGATTACTAATTAATCCAACTTTTATCCGCTAAACCGAACGCACCCTTAATGAGTTGGCCGGTAACATAATAGGGTTTTCCAAAAAAACCCATTAGCCCAATCTCATCATATCCCTATATATATATATATATATATATATATATATATTCATCCCATTGATTTATGATTAGGACTCTTCCTATTCAATTTAATTTATCCAATGAATTTAACTCCCTTTATTAATTTAATCTTTTGTGCGACCCGTTAGGATCTTACAACGTTGACAGTGACATAAAATCTAATTTTATGTCACAAGCAATGAGCGGTATCTAGCAACACATCAAGGGTACCTAAGTTACAAGAATATCATTGACTCGACATAACATATGACATGTGATAATATTCACCATGTAACTTAATCCATTTGTCATATGTGTTTAGATTAAACACGAGTCATGGAATAAGTCATACTCGTATAGTTCAACCTTTTATTTCTTGATTCTCGAGTAGACTAGAATAAACGAATAAGCTCGATATCACATATTGACTCATTCGAGTATGGCCATGCATTTTAGTCTCACTTGATCAAGGGCCTAAACACTTATCCTGTTATATAAGAGGGACAAATCATATTTTGATCACTCAACATTCCTCTACATCATTTGTAGTGTGTCCAATGATTGTCTTTATAGTTTACCATGTTACAGGTAACGTTTGACAATATCAAGATACACAACTCCTTATGTTGAGATCTCAAGTCGTAAGGATTACATACACTATTGTCACTATGAGAATCAATTATGACATTTATATAACTATCCATAGCATTCTCATGGTGGGTCTGTTCAGTAAATAGTTCTCTAACATGTACCCATGTGTTGATTCGATATCTCATATCCATTAACAAATTCATCAATCAATACATACTAGTCTCAATACATTATCATTATCCTTATTCACGATAATACTTGACTAGAGACAATCTTTAAGAATAATACAATTTTATTCTAAGGGCATTAATATATATTTATTCATATTACACAGATACTTGAATAATATATAATAATGAATTGCCATTAATAAAATCATATTACATTGTATGCCAAAATCAATCATCTAATGAGTTGTCTTAGGGCATATCCCAACAGATTTACCTCGGGAAAAAAGGCCATAGGCAATAAATGGGTCTATAAAGTCAAATACAATGCTGATGGGAGTATAGAACGGTTTAAGGCTAGACTTGTGGCTAAGGGCTACACACAAGAGCATGGTATTGATTAGGGTTGTGCACCTGTTCGGTTAACCGGTCGAACCGGACCGAAACTAACCGAATTTTTACTATTTGGTTTTCTGTTTTTTTTTTAAAAAAGTTCGGTTTTCGGTTACATGGTCCGATTAACCAAACCGAAAACCGAACTTTTAAAAAAAATAATTTTTTTTAATTTTCTAATAAAAATTTAAATGGTTTATATATATATTTTAATGGTTTCTTTCGTGATCCCATGAATAAAAATTCATAATTTAACTACTATTTTCAAGTATAAAATAATTTATTTGTTGTCTCCTTTAAACTCGATTTTTTGGTATAAATAGCTTCAAAATAATATTAAAATTTTAGAATTAAAATGTTAAAAATTATTTTGAGTCCAATGTATGATGTATTAGTCTTTATATTTATGATGGATTTCCTTTTGACTAACCATCCAATTCCAAAAATAAAAAAATAAAAAAATGATTTTAACCGAACCCGAATCGAACCGAAAATTTCGGTTAAAACCGAAACCGAACCGAATAATTTTGGTTCGGTTTTCGGTTTTCCAAATTTTCAAAATTTCGGTTAACCGAAATTTTGGTTCGGATGAACACCCATAATATTGATTACCATGATACATTTTCCCCTGTTGCAAAGATATTGACTGTGCATTTGGTGTTGAGTGTGGCGACTTCCTTGAAATGGCATTTGTATCAAATGGATGTAACTGATGCTTTTTTGCAAGGAAACTTAGATGAAAAGATATGTATGAAATTGCCCCAAGGATTTGGAATTGAGGGGGAGTCTAAGGTATGTCGTCTCCTCAAATTCTTATACGAGCTTAAGCAAGCATAACGACAATGGAATAAAAAATTTGCCCATATCATGATGCTAGCTGGTTTTACACAATCAAAAAATGATCATTCATTGTTTATTAAAGTTGATGGTGATCATACTACCGTTTTGATTGTGTGTAGATGATATAGTGATTACGGGCAACCATACAGATTCAGTTATGGTTCTCAAGAAGCATTTACATTCTGCTATAAATGTGAAAGATTTGGGTTGTTTGAAGTATTTTTTTAGGAAGGTTGCTAGGTATTTGCTTGAATCAGGGGAAATATGCACCAGAGCGGTTGTCTGAAGCTGGTTTGACAGGTGCAAAACCATCGGAAACTCCGATGGAACAAAATCTAAGGCTGACATCAATTTTGTTTGACAAGGCTGTGATCAAGAATGAATTGAAGGATATAGTGTTTAAGGATCCCTCTTCTTATAAAAGATTGATTGGATGCCTCATATATTTGACTATCACAAGGGCAGATTACGTTGTTCAAAACCTAAGTCAGTTCAGGCATGAGCTTAAAACATCTCATATGGAAGCTACAATCAGAGTATTAAAGTACTTGAAAGCACTCCAAGGCTAGGCATATTATTGTCTTCGAAGAGTTCATTTGATCTCAGTGCATTCTGTGACTCTGTTTGGGGGACTTGTCCAATGATTAGGAGATCTGTGAGAGGTTATTGTGTTAAGCTTGGGGAGTCTTTGATATCCTGGAAAACAAGAAGCAAATCACTATGTCTAGATCATCAGCAGAGCAGACTATAGGGCAATGTTTAATACTACGTGTGAAATTACATGGATTGTTGGGATTCTAAAGGATTTGAAAATCAGCCTATCACGGCATGTGCCCGTTGTTTTGTGACAATAGAGCAGCTCTTCATATTGCAGCAAACCCTGTTTATCACAAACGAACCAAACACATCGAGATAGATTGTCATTTAGTAAGAGAAAAGATTCAAGAAAAAATGATAAAAACGTCTCATATTCGAAATGAGCAAGCAGCGGATATCCTCACAAAAGCACTAGGAAAAAATCAGCATAATTATTTGTTGTCCAATCTTGGAATGTTAAAATTGTACCAAGCTTGATGGAGAGTATTAAGAATTATTTTATGTATTCTACGTTTCTTAAAGTCGCATTCTGTTGGTTACTAACATAGTGGTTAGTTGAATGTATTTATATATGCTTTTCAGTTCATTGTAAATAATAATTGTGCAGATTTCACAAACAATGTTTTCTATTCTTTCGATCATTCCTATCTCTTAACATAATTAAAATACATAATTGAAACTTATGATAAGTTATATATATAATTAGATAATATTTTACTTGATCCAAACAAATTGGAGACAAGATGTGTGGCTGAGATGGTTTGGTAACTTGAAGGTAATGTCACATGTGATTAAAGTGGTATTAGGTTCTCCAGTAAGAGAAAATAAGGAATATAGAATAAGTAAATGCTTATTTCTTTGCCATTTTAGAGCAATAATGCCATGCAGCTCATACGCACATATAAATTATAATAGAACACCAAAGCTTAATCAGGTTTCCTCGAACCATGTAATCCATGATGTGGATGATTAAGGGTACTGCCTTCCTTAACATCTGAAGGAATAATTTAAATATATTCGAGCATCTATCTTGGGATTAAGTAAATATAATATTGCATCCGCGTTCTTATTTCTAGCATACGAAGCAAAGCATCATATAATAGTGATTTAATTAAATTAAAATAAAATATTATTCTCTACTTTTGGGGAATATTTGATTTGTTATTACTATTCTCCATTTTGAAATTTACCTAATTATATGAAAGTGTTTTGTTAGGATCGACAAAGTGTTTATAAGGGGGGTTTAATATACAATTCGGCTTTTATGATTTTACGATGTTTGTGTTTGTGATTTTCAATTTTGTTAGGGACTGAAAAGCGGATTCTCAATATGCACTGGATTAGCAGACTATTTGACAATAAAATGTATAAAACTTCTGCTCATTGAGTGAAAGCAGTTTGCTCTATGGAAACTAAATGATTGAAGTAAGCTGACTAAAATTAAGTAAATTGACAGAATGTAAAGAACACATCCGTTTTTTTTTTTTTTTTTGTAGTTCGAATGCTTAGTCCTTCCACGTATCTCATTATTCATTGAATGTGAAGGTTTATAGTACATACTAGAAGAATTTGATTTTTACACACTTGTACAAACTCATTTTAGTTGTCTCACAACTAAAACTCGGTTTGTTTGTTGCTGCCCTATAGGGCACTGCCCTATAGGGCATCATCCACCATCCATGTAGAATCTTTTTTTTATTTTTAAAAAAAAGATTCTAAATGAACGGTGATGATGCCCTTAAGGGCACTAAGGACAGTCATCAAACAAACCCTAAAACTCCTAGGAACACTTTTCATACTCTTAATCAGACATCAATCCGATGAACACACAATTATCACTGTTCTGATGATTTGATCTTTAAACTGTTGAGTGAATAAATGCAGCATTGTCGATCTTCAATGTTGTTGGCTGATCTTCCCTTGATACTACGAGGTTGACAGTGACATTTGACATTGTCAGACTAGAATCATTTTGTTTTATCCTCTGAAAAGTTCTGCAAATCCTACTGTTGACAATGGACACAGAAAGCAGCTTGCTGATCTTCAACTTTGGCTGATTACTTCAAAGTTTGCTTGTCAACCCGAAGTAGCCTGAAATCACCTGGTAGAGTGAACTTTGCTGAATAATCAACTTTGCCAACCTTACTTCAATTTTAAGTACTATAAAATCTTCCGATATTGAATCTTTTTTTATCACCAAAATCGAAATATTCAAACATATTTAATAATTTGGTTATATCTAAGTTTTACAATTGACCGTATATACATAAGTTATAGTAAAATTATTGTCGAAATTATGAATCACTCATAGATATTCGAAACTGAGAATTATTAATTTATTATGCTTTTGTTTGTGGGAAATTTTTATATTGATCGGATTTTGCCATACACCAACTCACATAAATATATATCTATATCTATATATATATTAGTGCGTTGAAAACTTGGTCCATACTGAGTAGTTGAAAATGAGTGCAAAGGGTTTAATTTCACGGTAATTATGCAGGAATTAATAGTCTTCCGTATGTAGAATGAACTAAAAATTCCAAATCTTTGTTGAATAATATAAAATGTATTTGTTGACAACATTAATTAATTATTTCATTATATTGCCTACGTAAATTTTAAAATATTGCACACCTAAAAATTGAATATAAATAACAAACTGATATTTTCGCCCAATAATTAATGGACCATATGTTTGCAACTTAAATTATTTTCATTCAGAAATAAAAGATAAATAACATATATTATGAGTAGGGGTGTAAAAGAATAGAATATGTTCACGAACTTTTCAAGCTATCTCGATAAATATTTGATTCGAATTCGAAATTCTCTAATTCGAGCCGAACTCGAACATGTTCGAACTTCATTTCGATCCGAACTCGAGCCCAAATTACTTTGTTCGATAGTTCACGAATCGCTCGCGAATTAATATGTTATTAATATACTTTTTGAACATTTCGGGTTTTTATTTTCGAGCAATAATTCGGATAGCTCGCGAATATGTTCGAACCTTTTCGAGCCGAACTCGAACTCGAACTTTGATTCGAGCCGAACTCGAGCCAAAATTTTCAAACTATTTGAACTTCGAATTGAACTCGAGCTCGAATATAATTATTTCGAGCCGAATTCGAACCGTAAATTTTTCTATATATTCGGCTCGATTCGATTCGTTTGCACCCCTAATTATGAGATTCTCCCATTCAAGTTGAGAAAAAATGTTTCAGAATATTTCAAAGTAATAAGACCGACTTTTAAAAGATGTCTCCACAACATTAAATCGCAAAGTTGATTTGAATCAATAAAGAAATGTGATTCGTGAAGTGACACGACATCTAATATTTGTACGTGCAATTAAAGAATTATAATTGATAAGACGTGTCGATGGCTTGTAAGTTGAAACTTATCTAATCTGCTTCATGTCGTAATTACAATTTTATTATCTCGTATTTGAGTCTCTATCTCCACCCTATTAGTTATAATAATTGCTCAAAAAAAATGATAAGACACGACTCTTATCTCGTCATGATAATATTCTACAAAGATAAATGCATGTTTCCTATAAATTTTTTGATTGGGAGCAGCAAAAAATCAATTAAATCGAATTAAATATATATTTCTAAATATTGGTTAAATTGGTTCCATTTTTTCGGTTTTGATTTTAAATATATCAATTAACCGATTTTAAAAATTTTCTTACTTTTTTTTAAATTTTTTATACATTTAAAATCAGTTTTTTATCTATTTTTAATTATTTTAAAAAAAATGACGGTTTGGTTTGTCCAGTTCTGTAAAAAAGTTCGAAGAGTTCGATTTTGTGAAAAAATAGATCTGAACGGTTTCGATTAATTCGATTCGACTGATAATCGAATTATCCAATTGTTCATCCCTAGCCAAACCAATGACCCCAATTATTTCTCATGTTTCCAGCTATATACATACTTCGTATTGCTCGTGCTTCTTGTATCGCCATTCAATATATATATATATATATATTACAACTATAATATTTGGGGGAGGTGGGACTCGATCTCTCGTCAACATGGAGGGAGTTGGGTGACAAACCATCAGACTAATCTAGTGTTGTCACATTACATTAGATTTTAGGAGATTATGTTATAAGTTTTCAAAACTCGATAATATAAGCTTGATCATGGCCTAGGGCTGGATATTGATGGTGTCATTATTTATACCTTCAACATATAAGATGTAAGAAATATTGCACGGAAACTCAGCATTGATTATAACCACATTTTTAAACATCTTTAGTTAATTATCATATTAATGGTTGGTTAGAATATCCCGGGTGAATATCCCGGGTGATGTGATCCATTATTTTTCGGGATCGGTGAAATTATGTGTTGTAGAAAATAAATGAAAGACACCACAATTTTTAAGTGAAAAACCTCCAAATCGAAGGAAAAACCACGAGACCTAGTCCAGTATAAACTTTCACTATGAATTTTATTGATTTACAGGACTTGGACAGAATATTTTGATAAGAACTTTCAATAAAGCATAAGAGTAAAAGACTGAACAGCTATAGTATTTTTCTCCTCGGTATCTTTTCTTACCTAGAAAGTCCAACCATTTGCAATGAGAACATCAGCATGTATTTATAGTGTTGAATCTGCTGGTTAATGTGCGTTAAATCCGGGATATGATTTCCCTCAATCGTGGCTTTATTGACTCCAGACGTGTCTGATAAATTCGTGTGCATCAACACACGTTCGTCCGCGCCATTAATTGTCAATTATGCCTGGATTTTTCGCTATCGCTTTGACCAGTAAACCGAGCAGGTGTTGATCTCCTCGGGTATCCCGTGTTCGGGGTTTTGTGCTCGGGGTATTTCTTGTTCGGCACTTATATGGGCTTTTACTCGAAGAAACTAATTCATCATATGACATCACGAGGCACATCAAACATTTGGATGTGAATATTTATCGATCATGATGCTACGTCCCAATCGAGTAGCAACAAGTAATATATTAAACTTATGGCCTAGGTTTGGATTGAGTGCTTGAATACATCAAACTATTGGATGATAATATTACGGACCAAAGGGTGCCATCTCTTTCATGATAGTACTTATCAGGTAGCAACTGCTAAACCTATATTGATATGTTAAACCTATGGCCCAGGTTTGGATTGAGTGGGCCCCACACTAGAAGATTTTTCGACGGTGTAGAGTATAATACCCTTTTCCAGGCCACAAGTAACCATCTCATCTTTGAATCGCGGGTCTTAAATGAGAATAGGTCGGAAAGAATGATTTAATGTATTTTAAATGATTTTAATATTTACAAATTTGTTTTTGATACTCATGTAGTCAAGTTACGTTGTATTTCGTTGTATTTCAACATACTCAATGATTCTTTTTCAATCTCAAGTCAAAGTTGGAATCATCATTAAAATATGAGAAGAGTACACCAATCATCATATTGTTTGGTCAAAATTTGACTGTGCAACCATTATTAGACTCGATTTAGTATTTTCATCGTCGAATTCAACTATCGTCTTACATCCTCAATTTCTTTTATTAGATTAAATTTTTTTAGAGGAATTTCTTAGATTAAATTTCAACCTTATGTTTATTTTTTTAATGGCAACTGAAATATTAATAACATTTTTCTAAAATAGTTGAACTAAAATATTAATAATATGTCAGCCCCAGCCAGCCTCACAGTCAGCATTTTATGCTGACTAAGTAGCTGTTTTACCTTTTCTTATTTTTTTTAAAAATTTAAAAATTATTTAATTTTAATTATTAATATAATTTTATATTTTATTAATTTAAATTTAAATTATAATTTTAAATATTATATAATTTTAAATGTTATATAATTTTAAATTATTAATTCTTTTCCATTTTTAATTTTAATTATTAATATAAGTTTTAAATTATAATTTTTTATGTTTTCTTATCTATTTAATTAATTATTTTTGGTATATATATTAAATTTTAATATAAGTGAATAATGATATTGAAATAGATAGTGGTAAATGATGTGGTAGGTGTGACCTGTAATACCCGTGTCCCACGTTGGTTGTGGATGAAAATTTAAAGTGGTTTATAAAGGCTTACAATGGATTATTATAGCAACTTGGGTTAACCATTTTCGTATAGCGATGATGGATACAAAGTAGTTGCTATAAGAGCCCATTGTGCAGTCGCGCTTGCGCGGGCCTGGGCCCGAGTCGTGACAGAATGGTATCAGACCCGGTCACCGGGAGATAAGTGCTATGCGGGGCAAAGTGTTACGTGCGTGGGAGCCACCACTTGAGCCTAAAGGGGCAAAGTGCTACACGACGGGGGCCACCTCTTGAACCTGCGGGGCAAAGTGCCACGTTCGTGGGAGCCACCTCTTGAACCTGCGGGGCAAAGTGCTATATGACGGGAGCCACCTCTTGAACCTGTAGGAGCCACCTCTAGATTCCCAGTACCGATGGATCGATGAGTTAGGTCGCGACGAGGATGTCGTGTTCTAAAGGAGGGGTGATTGTAATACTGTGGGGTCCTCGTTACTTAATCCATTATGTATCAATTAAGCATACATACGTGAGTCTGAATTAAGTAAAAACATGCACTGATTAAGAGTTTCTGATTGGTTAAGTTGTTACAAGGGTTATAAAAACCTAACCAACTATACATCACACGTACAAGCAACAACCTAATCCAAGATAACTCCTAGGCAGTGGTTCAGCTCGCAGCGGAAAATGACTCACATCCCGTCTTCCCACGTCTATGAGTCCCTACAGAAACATTCACACAACGTGAGTATAGATAACAACTATCTCAGTGCAATATCAAAACACAATATTAATGATAAAGCACAATAACAATCATCAAATGTGAATGCTCTGTATCATGCATCAACAAATGCAACTATGTCATGACATGTCTCATCACACATCCTATTATCACGAGACTAATATGATATGTCTATTTCCGCTCAATATGTCAGTGGAACCGCCTCACATCTTCATATTAGCAACACATATCATAGTACCGTCATCACAAGATAATAGCCAGAGCATATACCCAAAACCGGCGTATATCTCTCATACCAAGTATATGTAGCATACCTGAGCATATACCCAAACCAGGTGTATACCTCTAATGCTAACGTATATGTAGCATACCCGAGCATAACCCAAACCAGGCGTATACCTCTAATGCTAACGTATATGTAGCATACCTGAGCATATACCCAAACTAGGCGTATACCTCTAATGCTAACGTATATGTAGCATACCCGAGCATATACCCAAACTAGGTGTATACCTCTAATGCCAACGTATATGTAGCATACCCGAGCATATACCCAAACCAGGCGTATACCTCTAATGCTAAAGCATATACCTCATCCATCTCAAACACATGATATCCATGAATGTACATACATATGATATTACAAATCATATGATACCAACACAACACCATTCATATGATATCAATCTCATAACATCATCACACAATATCTATACTCCGTACGTCAACACGTACCTGTTCTGCGACAAAAACGATATAATTTAGATGTCAATGTCTAACCGCCTCGTTGCCCCGTCCCCTGTGATGATGCTACGACAATACCAACAATATATCATGTTATCATAGGCATTAAAATCAAATTCTACAAAAATATAACATTTTTGAAAATTCTGACCCTGGCGATCGATCGCTATATTTCACCCATTGATCGCCATACTGTTCTGCCCTCTCGTGATCGATCGCCACGACCTCGCGATCGATCGCCAAAATGTACTGTTTCTCGCGATCGATCGCCACATTTTCACCGATCGATCGCCACATGATTTAACCGCCTTATATTTTTGCTCTGTCTCGGCGATCGATCGGCACAAAGCTAGCGATTGATCGCCGATGTCCAGAAAAATCAGAACATGACGATTTTGAGCTTATCTTCATGGTGTATCTCCTACACCTCAAAATTCAACATGTAAACATGTTTCATGCAATCTATAATAACATATAAACATGTTTCTCTCATCATACAACTCATTTATTGAATTCAACAACATATAAATTCCATCTTCCTTCAAACAATTCACATGCTTCTTAAATTGCATAACAAACACCATAACTAAGTTATGACACCAACTAACTACATCAAGTAGAGTATGTAACTTCTCCTTACCACATACTTCATGTTGAACATGCTTCCAAGCTAGAACAAGCAAAGAAAGCAAGAAGGAGCAAGGGTTTGGAAGAGAGCTTTGTAGAGATTTGTAGGTGAGAAATGGTGTAGTATGTGTTCTAAATCTGATTTTACCTATTTAATCAACTCTCCAAATGCAAACTCAAATAAAAGGCGCATGCATATGAAATTCAATTCAAATGCCTACTAGTCCAAGTTGCTTGATATGTCACTACACTTGATTTAATTCAATCATTCATATGCACTACATCTTGTGCATCATGTTTCTTTCATTGTCATATATCTAATATTCATTTCATGTATGTGTTCATTAATCCTCGGTTCAACCCGAACCTGAGTCCATATCATACCGAAATTAATCATATTAACGGTATAATCATATGACACGTGTATAAAGCAACTCGAGGCATTACAATTCTCCCCTACTTATTGAATTTCGTCCTCGAAATTCCATATTCATCATATGAATCTCATACAGAAAGCCATAAGCTTTCAACCTTACTAGCAACACTACAAGGAATAACAACATAGTGGCAAATAAGCTTTGCACAAACATGCATTATAAATACAACATTATTTGTCGGAACAAATAATCAAAAGTAAATCTGCTACATACTCAACATGCTCAACTAGCAGATAATTACCAGACCAGCAGTATAAGAAACCAAAAGAAAACATACCAGACATTGCACTTTGGATTCTACTGCATACTCATGTTCTCGCATAACAGTTTGTTACTATTCGCTTTTGTCCACGTAGCCATATGCTCACAACACTCTACACCAGCCGGGCATAGATAGTATGTATGCATCGTTGTAATATCATCAACAGACAAACATTTCACTAGTATCAGTGAACACTCAAGAAATCATGTCCGGATGTTGGCTCATATACATATCCTGTTATACACAACAGTATCCATCAAATTGACTTGATCTCATACAAATCATTGTACCGGTGGGTTCCCTTAACCAAGTCATTGCCCACTCCCATTCCTGCTGGATGCATACAAATGATCCCCAATGGAGCATCTGTTCGTCTAATGTCTACTACATCCGTCCCTCCTTGGACAACTAGTCACCATATAGTAATACAGTCCATGGTTCAAATCCTGGTATTACACCTTTTCCATACACATTATGCCACACTTTAGAAACACAGCAACACACATACCCTCGTTGTGTATTGTATAACGGTCTAGAATGTTTCCATTCGTCTGTACTCCTGTGTAAGCCTACGCAGAATATCGAGATCAGCAAGATACTCTAAACCAAGTACCTCGGTCCTTGTCACATTCAGATTCTACACATCCAAATGTGCACAGAGCCATTTCTGCTCTAACATTTCACAAAGTTGTATTATAGTATGTAATTACATAATGTGATAGATACAACATATCCATCTATCGTTTGCATACTAATCTCCCACGCCAGACTTCTCAGTCTAGATTAAACACTGGACACAATACCAGTCCAGAACAAACAATGGACACGAACTTGACCAAACCACAAGAAGCAATCCACATCACACTCATATGTCATCAATGCATACTGTACACCAAAGCCATGTACAATACATATGTCCATATGATTATATGGGTTATCTCACCCAATGACTATGTTCTCATAGTATCTATTGCGTGGTTCAATATTCCCTGTCCTGACCCCTGTACCGGAAATGTCATTCTTTGTATCAACTGTTCCCCCAAGACTTCCATCTTGAGTATGACAAGCTTT
Source organism: Haberlea rhodopensis (assembly GCA_907163345.1). Taxonomy (NCBI): domain Eukaryota; kingdom Viridiplantae; phylum Streptophyta; class Magnoliopsida; order Lamiales; family Gesneriaceae; genus Haberlea; species Haberlea rhodopensis. Next base: position 6,338,694 of record CAJQUN010000005.1, on the reverse strand, counting down.
TACAACGATTCATTACTTTCTATTCACTGCTCCCTGTAATGATCAACACAACATATACCAACACGTTTTCCAACTGACACGTTTTCCACGCATGTGCAATTCACTTGCTACATGGATTACGCCAACAAGTCCCACACATCACAGGCACCTGATAACCCATTCCGTTCTGTTTCAAGAACCTATCCATACGGATTATCATATCACCCGGATAGATCATACAATCGAAGATATCACCCGACTATATCACATGATCGAATATATCATTCAGATATATCACATGATCGCATATAGTACATAATCAACACCAACAGTTGTCTACCTCGCCATATTCATATAGCATTGCCAATGATACCTTCACACTACTGTAACCGTATTATGTTACTAGTACACCTTCCGTGTACAATCAAAGGATATCATATCAGAATACTCAAGTACAACCATATAGCAAAAATACCATTCACCATCTGGTATATGTCAAATCAGTCTCATATTGGTCGTACCGCTATAACCTGACACAAACTACAATGCCATACACATATGTGTACGAACAAGCTCAAGAGATAATTCATTTCATGGACAAATCAAGTCCCATCACACTATCTCATACGTGTGAGCTTCTTCAGCCTTCTCATAACCATCTGCTATTCCAACCATCACATGATTTAGCATACCAATCATTCATTAACCATTACATGGTTTAGTATACCAACCATACTGTTTCCTTATGAAACAGATTCGTAGACTGTCCATCAATAGATATCAACCCAACATCTATCGAGCACCAAAGGCAAACCCATCAACTATGCAAACCAATCGCATGACGAGGTCAGCATATCACAATCACAATCCAATCAGACATACATCTCCCGTCCTGACTCAAGAATATATGAATTTCATGTCAAAAGCATAGTACAATCACAACACAACGGAAACTCTGATTGCATCAGTACTACAGTCGTAGTGTACAAGCAATCGCGGAAACTCAAACTTCCTTATAAATCTGGATAACTTGGACATTCGACATCAGACTTGTGAACCATACATCATAGCCACCAAGCTATGCTATCATACAATAGTTCACACTCAATGCTTACCGGATACTCACATTGCCAACCAATCTCTGTTGGTCTCACATTGCCAACCACTCTCTGTTGGTCTCACGTGTACAGATCACTACTGTCTTGCAATAATCCAGAATATGACAAGATGTCATACACAGTTCCACTAAAGAACCAGTTTACGGATGTCTATCATGACGTCCTTTTCTATATCCAGAAGCCATACAAGCATCCAATGCTCTCAGCAACAACACAGATACCCACACTCTGTTCAAAGGAGACCAACCAATTTCAACCTCATAAATACAGTTCACAAACACAGAACTAGATGTTCATATACAACATCCCATACACAACTGTATGCACTTGAGGTATCTAGTGTCAATTACAGACACCCATGGCTGTCACACATACCACAGACATAGAGTCTCATACGGACAACCTTATAGCTCGGACGGAGTTCACATCAAAACAGTGATATCCATTCTCATTTGTACTATACACTAACCAGATGTAATACATGGCCACATAGCACCATGTATGTCCCAGTACAGCCATCACAAAGATCACATGTAGGCATCACAACAATCTTTGCCGGTGATCATTGCATCACTGCAATCTCCGTCGGTACTCATTTTCTTTCAATCTGAAAGACTTCCATGCTGAAATCCATATGATACAACAAGAATAAACACAAGAAGCTAATACATAGAAAGGATCAAACAGTCCGTTAACCAGTCACCAAAACACGAGTGACTTAAACGACATAGGCTGATAACAGTCGAACAGTATAACTCACAGTTACTGCGGTTGTACCGCTCCATCAATACGCCTCAGCGTCACTATCATTGAACTCTCCCAATTTCATGTTCCTTGTCAACTCCATGACAACAAACATAGAGTTCAACACACACATACACACCGGAGAACCATACACAGATGATACCCTGACAAGATAATCATCACCACGGTGATCTCACAAATCACCAATTACCGCTGTGGAATACAATAATAAAGAATACTATTATTGTACACGAATCTCACATTCGCTACATGTACCATCTGAGTACTACAAGTAACTCATGTCTGCATCATCTCCCAATGTAAACACACTGCGTTAACCATACTATCCACAGATCAAGAGCAAAGTATTACATTCCCATTCAGGCCATACATGTCAAACTGACAATGCAACCACAGATTGCAATATCAAGAATTGCCCCTGAACTAGAGACAGTGATCAATAACCTGTATCTTCACTTCCATTCACACATAATGTGTCAGCGGCCAGTCCATCATTAGGTCTGATACACAATCTCATGCAGGCTGACTTTGCACATGGAGCTGATCCCAAGCTTTGCTTTTCACGCTCCAACCACTGTACAACTTACTCCTCCGATTCAATCGACCTACATACCATTACCACGGAATCAGTGGAATAGCTCCCGCGAAACATATCATGTTTCCCCTTTTAAATGATAGTACAAAAACCTGGTATACCAATCACGGTTACACCCACAACATCACTTATGCCACGCATAAGGATTCAGACCAAGTCATACTATCATCCTGCAAAACAAGGGTTAATAATAACAGATACAAATACAAAGCATGTTCCCAGACACTATATCATAAGCATCACATGCCTTTAAGTGATTAGGTAACTCCCTAACTCACTTCCTCTACCCTTGTTCATCCCGTTCTCGAACCACTGCTCTGATACCACTAATGTGGGGTCCTCGTTACTTAATCCTTTATGTATCAATTAAGCATACATACGTGAGTCTGATTAAGTAAAAACATGCACTGATTAAGAGTTTCTGACTGGTTAAGTTGTTACAAGGGTTATAAAAACCTAACCAACTATACATCACATGTACAAGCAACAACCTAATCCAAGATAACTCCTAGGCAGTGGTTCAGCTCGCAGCGGAAATGACTCACATCCCATCTTCCCACGTCTATGAGTCCCTACAGAAACATTCACACAACGTGAGTATAGATAACAACTATCTCAGTGCAATATCAAAACACAATATTAATGATAAAGCACAATAACAATCATCAAATGTGAATGCTCTGTATCATGCATCAACAAATGCAACTATGTCATGACATGTCTCATCACACATTCTATTATCACGAGACTAATAAGATATGTCTATTTCCGCTCAATATGTCAGTGGAACCGCCTCACATCTTCATATTAGCAACACATATCATAATACCGTCCTCACATGATAATAGCCATAGCATATCCCAAAAACCGGTGTATATCTCTCATACCAAGTATATGTAGCATACCTGAGCATATACCCAAACCAGACATATACCTCTAATGCTAACGTATATGTAGCATACCCGAGCATATACCCAAACCAGGCGTATACCTCTAATGCTAACGTATATGTAGCATACCCGAGCATATACCCAAACCAGACGTATACCTCTAATGTTAACGTATATGTAGCATACCCGAGCATATACCCAAACTAGGCCTATACCTCTAATGCTAACGTATATGTAGCATAACCGAGCATATACCCAAACTAGGCGTATACCTCTAATGCTAACGTATATGTAGCATACCCGAGCATATACCCAAACCAGGCGTATACCTCTAATGCTAAAGCATATACCTCATCCATCTCAAACACATGATATCCATGAATGTACATACATATGATATTACAAATCATATGATACCAACACAACACCATTCATATGATATCAATCTCATAACATCATCACACAATATCTATACTCCGTACGTCAACACGTACCTGTTATGCGACAAAAACAATATAATTTAGACGTCAATGTCTAACTGCCTCGTTGCCCCGTCCCCTGTGATGATGCTACAACAATACCAACAATATATCGTGTTATCATAGGCATTAAAATCAAATTCTACAAAAATATAACATTTTTGAAAATTCTGACCCTGGCGATCGATCGCTATATTTCACCGATCGATCGCCATACTGTTCTGCCCTCTCGCGATCGATCGCCACGACCTCGCGATCGATCGCCAAAATGTACTGTTTCTCGCGATCGATCGCCACATTTTCACCGATCGATCGCCAAATGATTTAACCGCCTTATATTTTTGCTCTGTCTCGGCGATCGATCGGCACAAAGCTAGCGATCGATCGCCGATGTCCAGAAAAATCAGAACATGGCGATTTTGAGCTTATCTTCATGATGTATCTCCTACACCTCAAAATTCAACATGTAAACATGTTTCATGCAATCTCTAATAACATATAAACATGTTTCTCTCATCATACAACTCATTTATTGAATTCAACAACATATAAATTCCATCTTCCTTCAAACAATTCACATGCTTCTTAAATTGCATAACAAACACCATAACTAAGTTATGACACCAACTAACTACATCAAGTAGAGTATGTAACTTCTCCTTACCACATACTTCATGTTGAACATGCTTCCAAGCTAGAACAAGCAAAGAAAGCAAGAAGGAGCAAGGGTTTGGAAGAGAGCTTTGTAGAGATTTGTAGGTGAGAAATGGTGTAGTATGTGTTTTAAATCTGATTTTACCTATTTAATCAACTCTCCAAATGCAAACTCAAATAAAAGGCACATGCATATGAAATTCAATTCAAATGCCTACTAGTCCAAGTTGCTTGATATGTCACTACACTTGATTTAATTCAATCATTCCTATGCACTACATCTTGTGCATCATGTTTCTTTCCTTGTCATATATCTAATATTCATTTCATGTATGTGTTCATTAATCCTCGGTTCAACCCGAACCTGAGTCCATATCATACCGAAATTAATCATATTAACGGTATAATCATATGACACGTGTATAAAGCAACTCGAGGCATTACAAATACCCTTGTCTCACATTGGTTGTGGATGAAATTTAAAGTGGTTTAGAAAGGCTTACAATTGATTAGCAATTTGGGTTAACCATTTTCGTAGAGCGAGGACGGATACGAAGTAGTTGCTATAAGAGTTTATTGTACAGTCGCGCTTGCGCGGGCCTGGGCCCGTGGCGTGACATGACCCAAAATAGGGGCTGAATCATTGTAGAGAAAATGATGGGCTGAGTGTCAGAAAAATGGTGACGTATCAGATTGTGAGTGTATTAAGTCCCTGGAAGGGGCTTAACCATTGTACGTGCTCCTATTAACCCCACCAGTTCTCCATGCAATCTTGATCTTCCACGAAATGCACTTAAAAAGGTCATTTCTGCATCATATCACAATTTGATTCCACTAGTGGCCTATAAAACAGGAACATATATTTGCAAGATTTGTCCAAGAAATAATTTCTACACACAAAGCTACTTTAGAAAAAAATGAAGAAATTTGTCGATTTTCACAACAGAATTGAGCAATGCATCAAAAAGCATTTGTGGGCAAATCTAGTGTGGCTGCATAACTCAATTCTTGATTTAATCTTATTCCTCATCCACATTCTCATGTTTAAAATCAACCCATTTTGGATTGAACTTTTGTACTTCCTCTCATCCTCTTCACTTGGTTTCTTGGCTTTAAAGGTATCAAAACCAAGAAACATCGCCTCATTCAAACCCCAAAATTTTGATCTTTTCTTCACTTCTGTGTCTGCTGCTACGGTTTCAAGCATGTCTACTGTAGAAATGGAGGTTTTCTCAAATGCCCAACTCATTGTTTTGACCATTTTAATGCTCACTGGTGGCGAAGTTTTCACTTCATCTCTTGGACTTCAAATGACGAAAGCCAAGATCAACCAGAAAGGAAGAATCCGCCATTACTATAGCGCAGAATCTGATTCTATCTCTTCAGACCCTAACATTCATCACTCTAGATTTGGTAATATTGAGCTGGGTCTAGCTACTGATCAATTCGAACAAAAAGCATCGTATACTTGTAAATATAAACTCGAAAATTTTCAGGCTGAATCCATGGAGGAAAACCAGGTTTCGAAGCTGAAATCCTTAAAAATTCTGTCCTACGTAGTTTTTTCTTACCTCCTAGTAATCCATGCAGTGGGCGTCACCCTAATCGCCATCTATTTAAACCTAATCCCATCTGCCAAACAAGTCCTTAACCAAAAGGGCCTAAACATTTCTACTTTTTCAGTGTTCGCCATAGTTTCCACATTCTCAAACTGTGGATTCATCCCTACCAACGAAAACATGATGATTTTCAAGAAGAACACAGGCTTGCTACTCATCTTGATCCCTCCCATTCTAATGGGGAACACGTTATACGCTGCTTGTCTGCGTTTCTTGGTATTGATATTGGAAAAAGTTACAAGTAAAGAAGAATTTAAGTACATGTTAAGGAATTATGGAGAGTTGGGATATGAACATTTGATGTCGCATATGGATTCTGTGTATTTGGGAATCAGTGTTTTAGGGTTCATAGTGCTGCAAATGATCATGTTTTGCTGTTTACAATGGAATTCTGAGGTTTTTAGAGGTTTAAGTTTTTATGAGAATTTTGTGGGTTCTTTATTCCAAGTGGTGAATTCAAGGCATCCCGGGGAATCTGTGTTTGATCTTTCTGCAATTTCTCCTGCCATGATGCTGCTGTTTCTACTAATGATGTAAGTTTTTTTAATATAATTTTTATCGACAAAAATTTAATTAATACAGAAAAATAGAAAATAGAACATGTCCGGAGAAATATACTCAATATTATCAAAATGTCCCAGTTCATTAGATTCTATACTAGCAAGTAGCATCTTAAATGAAAGATATTACCTCGCTTACTTTTAAAATTGCTCATTCTTCCACTTATTTGATCTATATTAAAAATTATTTCTTAAAAATAAGGGTTTTGGCAACGAATCCCATGTGTTTTTTCAATTTTGTAGTTTACACCACTATGATTTGAAAATAGACAGTTTGCATCACTACGGTTTTCAAAATAGGCAATCTTTGATTATGATTAAAAGGGAACAATCTCAAATAGACCAAGATCAAATTTCAAACCACTATCAAACCACAAAGGGGTAAAATGCATAAAACCAAGTGGGGGGGGGGTCAAATAACTATTTTCAAACCACAGGGGGTAATCCACCTATTTGCAAAACCAGAGGGTGATAAAATGTCTATTTTCAAACCAAATGGGTAATCTGCCACTAGCTCTTTTAAAAACACATGGAGTAAACTGCATGTTTTCAAACTAAATGAGTGTAAACTGTCTATTACAAACCACGTCAGGTAAAATATCTATTATCGATAGTCATATGGGATATAGTCACCGACTCTAAAAATAGCCATATGCATTGCATTTTATAGGCTTTGTGGGTTTAAAGTTTATTATTAATTTCAACTAAAGAAATTAAGTAGGAGCGGTAGACATTCTCAAATACAACTATTTTTTCGGTTTCACACATAATCTTGAAACTTAATATTATAGTTTTCATTTCCTTCAACTTTTCTTCTTTCTTGATAAATACATAACATTGATTTTTAAGCTTAACAATATCATATTAAAAAAAATTCAATTAAAAAATAATATATTACAAAGTCAATTAAGAAATAATATACTGGCAGATAGAGACAGACAATTTAAGCATCTAATCATTCGCTTTCAAATTTAACTTATAACTTTACTAAAAAGATCGATAATATGAGTTTAAATAAATTTATAATTTTAACCCTTCAAAAACAATAATGTCTTCCTTCCATACTAGTTTTAGCATTTGTAGAAGGTTGACTTTCAAGATTCGGGGCAACAATATTAAAATCATAGGGTGAATTTGTAATTTCTCCAAAGATCATTCGTTATTATTCAACCTATATGTTAGAAATTATAATAAAACTATGCTACATGGGAAGATAACCGTAATTTTCTCATTATTTATTTTAATAAGTAATATAAAGAATGATAATACTTTATGCAGGTACCTCCCACCATATGCAAGATTTGTACCAGTTGAAGAAGAACCTAAAAATGAAGGAGGAAATATAAAAAGAAAAAGATTTAATGCTTTCCTGGAGCAAATAATGTTGTCACCCCTCATTTATTTGGCCATATTTATTTTTTTAGTTTGCATCACAGAAGGAGAGAAGATTAAAAGGGATCCTCTCAACTTTAATGTCTTCAACATCGCCTTTGAAGTTGTAAGGTATAAGTATGATTATGAATTGAATTATAGTAATAATAGTTTGTTATTATTAATATTAATAATGACAGCTTAATTAGAACACCATTAATAGTTTTATCACCAACATAATAGTCAGTTTATATCATATAAATTAATATTGTGATTTTCTTACTGGAAATTTTTCGAAATATATACATAATGTTTTAGGGGTAATAGAAAATAAATTTTTTTCGCCACTACATGAGCATAAGGCGTAGCACCGATTATCTTTATTTGTTTTTTCTTTCAGCCGAAGGCCTAGTGGCCAACTTGACACTAGCTCCATTAAGGGAGCTCGATGTCTCAAGTTCCAGTCTCATCTCTCTCCCACTTTCCCTATAGTCGTAATGGTTGTTAAAAACAAAAATTATAATTTTTTTTCAAAAGTTCTATATTTCTGAGGTAATCACGTTCTTTTTTAAAAAAAAAAAATTATAGAGAATATATTATATTAAAACATTAAATTACACAAGATGAATTATTTGTTTGTTTTGACAGTGCGTACGGGAATGTGGGATTCTCGACTGGGTATAGTTGTGAGAGGCGAAGAAACCCCGATAGCGATTGTAAAAATGCATCTTATGGATTCGTGGGAAGATGGAGCAACGGAGGAAAACTCATTCTAATTGTTGTTATGTTCTTGGGAAGACTGAAGAAATTCAACAGAAAAGGTGGCAGAGCTTGGAAAATTTCATGACCAATCTTGCAAGACGTTTCATTTCCATTAATCGAGTTCGACTGATATCAACTTTATGCGAGTCCAAATAACTTACATTTTGTTTGAGAGCTGGTGGATTTTACCACTTTGGTTTTCAAAGGCATTTTACTTCCGTAGTTTGCAAAATATAATACATTGCCGAAGGGAGTGTTTTGCACCTATCAATAAACAACATGGCTTATTTTGAAAATCAAAGGGGTTCGTTGCCAAAAACCCTTTGTTTGACGATGTTTTTGTGGTCTTTGGTCATGAAAATTGTTGGATATAGCCAGTGTACATAATTTTGCCATCAATTAAACTAATATAAAGGTGGAGTGTTTCTTGGCTTTTGGTATTTGGTCATTAAAAAACATAGCTGATACTTCTTCTCATTTTCTTACTTGCTCAATATTGTACCAAAAATATTGTAATTCTTGAAGATAGGTACAGTGGTTTTAGGGGTTTTTCACATAAAAAATCATATTTCTGGTTTAGTTTATGCAGCATATTTATTTATTGCTATAACATGAAATTCTTGAGATAACATAAATCGATTAAATGAGCTAAGGTGTTGAGATGATGAAGCGGCAGAGATGGACAGGGAATGCGAGGTTGAAGAGGAGAACGAAGCAGATCTGGAGAGGTGAAAGAGATTTGAGCTCGAAAACAAGAGTCAACAAAGAAAAAGAAACAAGGGAAATGGGAGTTACAGCCCGACCACAAGCAGCAGAAATTGAACAGGTGAAAACCCTGAAAGTAGTCCGGCAGGAAGATGTGACTTTAATTGAGGAAAACTCAACTTTGATCATGAAAGATAAGTCTGTTCAAGTGTGTGTTGAAGAAGAAGCTTCTATCATTTTTTTTCTCCACATTTGTTGTTTCTTTCTGGACTATAGTGGGCAAAGGCTCACCTCGTGGAATTAATCGCTTCGATAGAAGAACGTCAAGGCAAGGACAGTGTCGGGATTGAATGTCATGGTACAATTAAGGTTCAAGAATGTGGCTTGGGAGAAGGGTTGCAGGTCCAGATGATGACAGATTGTTGTGAAGGATGTAAGAAGATGAAGTGGATTCAAATCTTGATGTTAACGTAAATGAAGAATAGGTGCAGCTCCAAAAGCATCCTTTTATAGTTGGTCACTTCAAAAGATAAGCCTCATATTCATATTATTATCTGCTTAACTCAACATATAATGTGCTAAAATTTTGCTTATAAGGTGAAAAATTTGCAATAAATGGATTAGGTGAAAAAGTAAGTTTGCTCTATTTGAGACTACATGAAATATCATTCCATTCATTGTCAACTGGAATTCATTTGAAGACATGGATGTGACAATGGATCAATTCCACTACTTTGAACAATTGACTACTGTCAATCAAGAACTGAACTTTGAAGAGTTTCTTTGTATCTTAGTGTTTGACTAATTCTCCAACATTTGCATGTTACTTCCTGAGCTCCTTGTTTCGCTTGGCCTCACACGCCACGTGGCAAGTTGGTAACTTTTAAGTTTCTTTTATTTTGATGACAATCATAATTTATCGGCCTATCATGATGAGATATTGCATTACGAACACATTTAATGAATCTCTTATAGAAATTTGAATATTTTTAGATTTCTTATATATGGTGATGTATTTAAATTATCAGATATTATTTTGGGTCTTTTTTGTCTCTTCTGTTTTGTGTTTTATCGCAGGATCTTTACACATGACATAAGCTATAAAATGATCTACTATGTGCGCCTTACTTGTGCTAGACTTATGTCACATATATCCGGCGTGAGATCTTGACTTGGCCCCGTCATTAGTTTAGCATGATTTCAGCATTTGCTCAGTTCAATTCTGCCTCATCAGTCTCGGTTCAATACAGAGCAGCTCGGGCATGTAATATAGCAGTAAGCCCCTATTACATCGAGTTTGGACACATAATCATTATATCGAGCTCGGGCATGCAATCGAACAGTAAGACCATAATACATCGATTTCGGGCACGCATCTATTACATCGAAATTGGGCATGCATCCCCAATTGAGTCAGCTCGGGTATGCAACCTATTGCATCAGCCATATTACATCGAGCTCGGACATGTAACCCATATTTCATAGCTCGGACACACAAGTCATCCCTATTACATCGAGCTCGTATACACAATTTATTACATCGACCATAGTACATCGACGTACTACACCTGCCATATTCATCCAGCTCAGATATTTTATCAGGTCTTGATTCCCAGAACTCTTGTCATCCTTATTTATCATTGCGGAGTAAGCCCAGCTAACGAGGTCTTGGCCTGATACACTGTAAGCCCAGACAAACCGAGTCCTGACATCCTTATTATCATTGTGGAGTGAGCCTAGAGAGCGAGGGCCTGGCATGATACAATGTAAGCCTAGACAAACCGAGTCCTGGCATCCTTGAGCACCATTGTGGCCATTATGATGTAAGTGTCATTGCGACCATTCTGATGAGAGCTATGAACGATGAGAGCATGAGAGTATCAGAGATATGAGCAATCAGAATATGAGAGTTATGAGAGATCGGTCCAGGATGATATTCATAGTAATATGAGCATTCAAATATCTTTTATGGACTCGGATCTAATGAGCTTTATTTGCTCGGGATGTCTATTGGTTCATTTTGTTGGTGTGGACATCTCAGGATGACTTTCTTTTTTGTGCTGATGCTCAGTTATCAGTACAAGATTTCCGATTACCTCAGTCAGTTCAGGTCAGTTTGGGATTCTCGATCACCTCAGTCAGTTCAGGTCATTCCGGTCAGTTTGGGATTCTCGATCACCTCAGTCAGTTCAGGTCATTCAGGTCAGTTTGGGATTCTCAATCACCTCAGTCAATTCAGGTCAATTTGGGATTCTAAATCACCTCAGTCAGTCCAGGTCAGTTCGGGATTCTCGATCTCCTCAGTCAGTCCAAGTCAGTTCAGGATTCTAGATCACCTCAGCCAGCTAAGGATTCCTGATAACTAAGTTCAGGATTCCTGATCAGCTCATGCCAAGTGTGGCCCAATATGGTTAGGCCGACCTCCCATTGCCATGGGTATACCGAACATCGATTTCTTTGAGGGATTTTATCCGAACTACTATGGTCTGGCCGAGCAGAATATTTTATGAGCTATGATTACAACAGTCTCTCTTCGTCATGATTATTCCGATTCACACTTTATTATTGCGCTAAGTTCACATACTATGGTTATACCGAGCTATCATTGGCATGGGCTGAACTAGAGGGGATGCTAGTATTATCTATAATGTTGACACATTTCCTAAGAGATGCATAGTGCCACCTTGCATCGATCTATCTTCTTGATTTATTGTCTTTGTCTTTCACTTTCTTGCTGATAAATCCTTCAATAATCATCCAAAAAATCATCAAAGAACACATGCAAGCGCTGATTTAGAAGGAACAAGACATGTAGAATTCCGAATTCTAGCAAGAAAGGCAAGAAATTGAAGGGTGAAACAAAACAAATTCGATTGATGATTTGGCTTCAAATCTTGAAGATAATTGAAGGTACAACTCCATTCTTGAGTTTTAACACCCTGGAATTGTGTTAAATAGTCGAATTGTTGTGCAATTACATGAGAATTTTAGTGAATACTTGCTGTCAAATGTAGTCTGCAGATTTTAGTGTGCATGAAGTCTGTTGTTTCGATTTTATGGGAAACATGTGTTTCAAATCGGATGTTTTGGTATAAATAAAAGTTGTAGTGTTATGAGTCGTCTTTGATTTGGCACCAGCCTCACTCGATTTGGAGTTGTTATGCATGAGTTATGCTAATTTGCCACAATGTGTATAATCTGGAAACAGTGTCCATGCGATTGAACTTGCAGTAAGTTCTTTGTTTTTTTGGGCATTTTTTGACACGAATTTGGATTTAAGATCTGAATGAAAGTTTTAGTACTATGAGTTTCCTTTAATTGGGCACCAGAATGAATCCATTTGGAGTCATATGAAAAAGTTATGCTAGTTCACTAAATATGTACAATCTGGAAACATGGTGAACTCGATTGCAAAAACCAATGCATTTTGCTAATTTATGCTATGAAGATGAATGCATTAGCTTAAAATCATAAAAGATGAATTATAGTACATCGAGTTATCCTGAATTTCCAACTAGAATCAAATGTTTTTGAAACGATATGTTACACCCCTACCTTTTCATTACACATGACATTCATATCTCTTTTATACACGTGTAATACATGAGGCATGTCACATATCATCTATCGGTAAGGGCGTCGCATCACTTATATACATACACATGACTGTAACTATAACATTACTATAGTAAAATATTTAAGTCGTTGCAACGAAAATTGTATCGTATACCATGTAAATTTAAAACTTTTTCAATAACAATATGTACATGGCATATATACCACAAAAATTGGTCAAGGTTGTATCTCTCACTACCCATACCAAAAACCTATACACATATATGTACAATGATGAGCAGAGGGAGAAGAACTATAGAACAGCTGGCCAACCTTGTATCCATACTTCAAAATACTTCCAAAAAGAAGTTTAGACATTCCTCTATAGTCGACTTTTACTTGGATTACCTGAAACAAAACACTTCACTGAGTATATACGAATAACCGATATTCAACATAACATGAGTATACAACTTATCATATCTGTAGTAAAACTTGTAAAACAAGTAATTCACATGTACAAATGTATGTATGATTATTTGTTCTTCTATTGGACCAACTAGAATTAGGAACAATCCGTGATCACGAGATGGTCATGGCACTCTGTAGATCCCCTTTTGAGTTCTCAATTAACTCGGAATCGATATTCTTTGATTCTGTAATTCTAACCGTACTCAGAATGCAATAACACATGGTTCAAGATCCTTAGCAGCCATAACAAAGTTCTTTAATCTTTTATGTATGCACATGAATGCACAATTCATAATCACATGTCAATATAATGAACCCATCACATCACGTAAATTCATCATATATAACACATATGTACACTCATTATAAACTCAACCCATGTAACATAAATCATATACTTATGTACAGTTAAATACCAAGTTATAGGATATACTCACAAACAATACACTTATCTCGAAGAACTCTTTTAGTTCGCCTTATCTGTAGCTTTTTCGAGATTATGACCTATAAATGCATTGATCTCAAACACATTAATAAATCATCTAATATTTACATTTAACATGTTTTCATAGTCTACATATATCATACTAGGCTTCCCATACTTTAAATCATCAAATAAAACTATTGTTTTCAGAATTTTTGCTTGAGAGATCGATCTTTATGGAGAGGCGACCGACCTCTATAGGGCATAATGTTTTATTGGAAAATTCTACATTTTTCAGCTTTGCCACCTTTTTGTCTAAAATTCATAACTAATTCATATGAACTCCAAATGAGCCCACTTGGTGTCAAATAGGAATGGCAACGGGTTGGGTATGGGACGGGTTTGGCTAATCCCACGACCAGCCCCGCTACACATAAAACTCGGGCCCGCCCTGCCTAGACCAGCGAACCCGGTGGGTTTACCCGTCCCGCCCCGATTCCAGTTTTTTTTTTTTATAATTTTAAAAAAAAAAAAATTAGCTAGAAATCAATTTGAAACACAAAGTTGAGTTTTGTTATTAAATTTCATGTTTTCTCTAGTAAATATTTATAATAAACATTGTAGAACTATCTTTAAACTACTAAATATTTATTAATTTGCTCTTATTTCCTTCAAAATGTCCAACTTCTTTAACATGAACACATGAATTTTGATATAAAATTAAATAATGACACTTTATTGTTCAATCAAAAAGTAAATGTATAATCAATATTATATTTTTTTTAAAAAAAAATTAAAAATGTATAGCGGGGCGGGTCCGGGGCGGGTTCGGACAATCCCAGGACCCGCCCCGCCCCGCTTCCAAACCTGGTTGAAGCGGGTCCAGACCCACCCCGGCGGGGCGGGTTCAATGCGGGTCCGGGTTTGGACCCGTCTCATTGCCATCCCTAGTGTCAAATTAAAGATAACTCAAAGCTCTGCAATTCATCTTTGAAGTGCTTAAGGTAATTCAATCATCTTCATAACGAAATTAGCCAAGAACATCAGGTTTCAGAAATCATTCCATTTTAAATATCAACATGTACACAGTTTGGTAAAACTAACATAACTCATGCAATATAACTCCAAATTACTCGAATTTTCTATCAAATTAAAGATAACTCAACATAATACAACTTTCATTTGAACACCAACATCAAAATCAAAGTCTAAGAGTTTCAAAAATTCAAAAAACTATGACATAAGAGTTCTGTTTTTAGCAGATTTCTCAAAATCACGTTCTTTCTATCCAAAACATCTTCTACCTTCTTTAAACCTCTTCCCTTCATATATGACATCAAAATCTACTTCAGAATATATGTTTCCATCTAAAACATGCAAACCCTGTGTTTCTTCTCAACCAACATCAACAAACACATCATTTAAACTTGTAAAAACATAGAAAAACAAGAGTATAAACATATATACCTTCATGTACAAGTTTTTGGAACAAAATTTGAGTTTCTATGACTTTTTGATATTTTTCCCTCAAGAACCAGCTGAAGAAACGAAAATATGGAAAGATATCTGATAATCATCTCCTTGTTTCAATAGATAAAGATAACTTATATGAGATATTGCACTTTAGACCTCCAATTCTCTATCATCTTACACTTAAGTCCCTCAACTTTGTATATTCATAATTTTAACCATATTCTCGAGATAATGAATCCGGCTTATTAGATTTCAATTCTTATCACAATTCTCACTCAAGTCATGCATTAAATAGAATCCAAAACAATATCGCATATCAATATAGAAATTTGATGTATTTCATATTCACAATAGACCTAACATTTATGCACATCAAATGCTCCTGTATGAGTCTGATTTTTATGCATGATCATGTAAATCATGTAAAAGTTTTTGGTCGTTACACGATATGAATTAATTATTATTTTTCTACTAAAATGGATCTAGGTGGGAATGACAATCATTTATGTGTGTGTGGATTTGGTTTGGCTTGTCTTTAGACATGATTAATGAAAGAATTTGTGGGAAGTAGTAAACGTATGAAATTTCATATTATGAGTTATCTTTCAAATTAATCTGGATCCATGCCATTTTGTTAAATTTCAAAAGAATTATGGGTCGAGTATTGGAGGCATGTTAGCTGAAAATATTGTAATTCTTGAATATCATAGTAAAAATTTATACTGGACTAAGTTTCGTGGTTTTTTTTTTCGTTTTGAGGTATTTTCACGTAAAAAATCAAATGTCTCATTTAATTTCTGTGGCATATTTATTTATTGCTACAACGTGAAATTTTTGTGAACATGTACTTTAAAATAAGTATGACAGTATTACAATATAGATTCAATATTTCACTGTATCACAATAGAATATGTACTTTAAAAATTAATAATAATCATTAATGTTATTGTTAATAAAATCATATAATGAATAATAAATTATTACTAATTAGCGATGATATTTTGAATAATAATATTGAAAATAATAATAAACAATGAGCAGGCCCCTCTTTTTTTAGAGAAGCAGCCCGGGTTTGCAAACCCGGCCGCTTTACCTTAATTTAACGAAGGAGCCCGTGTTTGCAACCCTGGCCCTTTAGGGGTAGGGGTCGGGGTTGGGGTCCCGTTTATTTAATTTAAATTTTTTATTTTGATAAAATTAATTATTATTTTAATAAATAAACCAATAAGGCAATAAGCATTCTAAGCATTCTCTCTTCTCAGGACTATGGAATTTTTGGTATTACATCATCCCATGAAGATACTCGAAGCGAAGCATTTTCAGCGATTTTCCATGAAAAATGGAGGCAAAATTCATTATTTGTTTCATATGGTATAATTTTTTTCGTTATCTGTGCAAGTTTTCTTAAAAATAACATTCGTTACTTTCCTGTGTTGATCTATGCTTCTATATGTAACCTCGTCATTGGATTGTGTTTGTGTTTATTGTACTTAAATTTGAGTGAATCTTATGTTGTTTTTGCTTTTGGTAGTTTAGTTAGAGAATTCATCCACTTTTGTTTCTTTCTGGGACAAATGAGCTGGTTTTGGTTAATAGTTTGGATTAAATTGGCTGTAATTATATTGAAAGTAAATTTGGTGGCGAAGTGAACTCAAGGGGATCCAATTCACATGGTCTGTAAAATAATTTTGAAAATATTTTTTAGCCATTTTTTTATCCTTTTGCCCTCATCGTTCTTTCATGTAATTAACAGGATGATAATCATAAGAGCATGCTAATTCAAGATAACTGAAAAAGGGTTAATCTGAATCAAACCAATTATGGCAGCTCAAATGCAAGATTACATGCCTCCTAACTTTTCTTGCTATTTTTTTAATGTTGACATTTTAAATGAGATATTGCCCGTAAGCTTTTTAACAGAGGATGAATCGAAAAGACGAAAAACACGTTGATGCGTATGATGCTTGGAATCGTGAAGCACAAAAACAAAGATTAAGGGTGGAAGGATTGCCTATGGGTTCAGGAAAAAATGTTCCTGATGAGAAACTAAAGGTGCTCTCGTGTTCTTGTCTAACCTATCATCTTTACTAATGTATTATGACCATAATGGTTTGTTTTCTTAAGGGCAGGTGATTTGGGATGAAGTTTTGAAGAATGAGGTTGTGTCTGATGCCCAATCAGTTTCAAAAATAATCAGTATCTATGGTAGCATAGGAGATTTTGATATGATCACTAAAATTCTGCGTCTTATGCTGCACAAAGATGCTGAACTTTTACCTGATATCTTTAGACTGACTATCTCTCGTTTTGGAAAGAGAGGACAATTAGAATGCATGGAGCTAATGATAAAGGAGATGGTTTCTCTGGGACATTCTGTTGATTCTGCCACTGGAAATGCTTATGTATTGTATTACAGCAATTTTGGTACGTTGGCTGAGATGGAAGTTGCTTATGGCCGTCTCAAGAGATCACGGATTCTTTTAGATGAAGAAGGAATCAGGGCCATTTCATTTGCTTATATCAAGGAAAATAAGTTTTATGATTTAGGCCGATTTCTGCAGGATGTAGGTCTTGGTAGGAGAGATGTTGGTAATCTTATTTGGAACCTGCTATTACTATCTTATGCTGCAAATTTTAAAATGAAAAGCCTGCAAAGGGAGTTCGTGAGGATGGTGAAGGCAGGATTTAGACCGGATCTCAATACTTTTAATATTAGAGCTCTAGCTTTTTCTAAAATGTCTTTACTTTGGGACCTGCATCTTAGTCTTGAACATATGACACATGAATCAGTGGCTCCTGATTTGGTGACTTACGGTTGCTTTGTGGATGCATACATGGACAGAAACCTGGCAAGAAACTTGAAATTTGCCTTTAGCAAATTGAACTGTAATAATTCTGTTTCGGTGATGACGGATCCACTTGTTTTTGAGGCTATGGGAAAAGGTGACTTTCATTCAAACTTTGAGGTGGTTTTGGAGAATGTGAAAAAAAAGGATTGGACTTACAAAAGGCTAATTGATATCTATCTCAAGAAAAGGTTCCGGAATAATCAAATTTTTTGGAATCACTGATGACTTGATGATTGACCTGTATCATTGTGAGGAAACTTTGATAAATAAACTTTCTGAGGAGATCTGGCGCCCCTTTATTTATTGCTTATACTCTTGGTGAACAAATAGTTCATGATATTGCCACATTGTTGATGCAAGACATGAGAGCTTTTTGAACTATGTACTTTACTGCGTCACCGATATCCTGTGTAGAGAATTTTGGCCATATCAAATGGGCGTGTATGCCCACGCAACCATACAGTGTTTAACTGTGGAGAGGAGTTATGGCTAGAGTGAATTTTATATTCTGTTAGAGGTAGATTCTGTGTGATTCTGGATAAACCTGACCTGATACATTGTATGTTTGACTTGTCTTTACAAGATTAATTGTACTCGTTTATATCATTTCTTTGATAAAAAAACTTCACAAATGTATCGGCATGGTTTGATTCTGTGTGAATCGTTAATTGGGTAGACATTTCAGGAACGGAGGATATTAGCTTATGCATATTTTCTTTTTTAGTGAATGGTGGTTTAATATTTAAGGAAGGGAAATAAATCAGTATTTCTAAAAGAGCTGCTCGACGTTTTTTTAATAACTAGGCTAATGTGCTTATGAATTCAAAAGCGGTACTTCAGAAGTCTTTATGTTCTTGTAGACTTATAATCCCCATGTATTACTTAAGAGGCAGTTGTACAGTTGCAGCAAGTGAAATGGGATGACAATCTCAGTACAGCTACAACGAGTGAAACGGGATGACCATCTCAGCAGGTATATTTACTCTTTACTATATTTTGTGTTTCTTTCTGCTGCTATATTATCCCACGGTTTCCTTTTTGCCATATATTTAGACTTTTGAGGACTTGCATGTTGGGTTTATTGAGTAATACATGTTAGGCATCATGCACACACTTTATTCTCTCTAGGTGCGCTTGGTTCGAGGATAGGATAAGTGATGGATATATTAAAAAGTGGATAATGGATTGATAAGTAAACTAATGGATAAATTATATTGCGTTTGGTTCGTATGATTAATAAAATATGCTAAGTAATATTGTGTTTGGTGTACTTGATAATTAGGTGGTATATATTAATTTTATTCGTAAAATGACAAAAATACCCTCGAATAGGTTTTGCACTTATTTCTTTTATTTTATTTCAATTAAATTTAAATTAATCAAAATAAATTTATTTATGCAATTTAATTTTTAATAAAATATTATAATTAATTATTATTAATCAAAATACACTCGAATAGGTTTTGCACCGAACTTTTACATGAACTAGGAATCAAAAATTGGTATTCGCAGCTCGTGTTCGAAACATGTACCTTCGTTTTGATGTCAATACATAAATTATGGACATTCAAAGCTTGCTTCAATATATAACCATACTCAAAAGTTGCTTCAATACACATATGTATTTTGGAGATACACACACATGTACAAAATGATCCAGTATCCAGTGTTCGTTCACCACCTACACGCCAAATACATGTACAAAATGATCCAGTATTGCTACACAAACATTGGTAAACTAGTCATCAACATTTCCAATCCAGTGCATATAAATCATGCAAACAAAATGACCACTTCATACCATGCGCAAGCACAGTGTTGAATTATTTTCCATAAGCTCATCTTCCTCTCACTTCCTTCCCAATCACACAGTCTTCCTCTCACCTCCACTTTCTTCACTTCCTGCAACACCCCTTATTCTCCCTCAAATAATCCGTTACCACACCCCTTCCACAATTTCTTATTTTTACCAGTTTTTACATATCAAAATAAAAAATTAAATTAACAGCCACTGAATATTCCATTTTAATTGTCATGGTAGCCAATAACCAGATAACTTAAAACGAAACTTCACTCTGAACACAACACATTTTCAAATCTTAATCCAAGTTCAAAATAATATATATTTAGTTACAACATTTTCAATGTATCATACCCCATAAACATGCAAACAAAATTAAAGATAAGCTCAATATCAAGCATCATCAAAACTCACTGATAGCACTAAATATCATCCCTAGATGAGACAGATTGCTGAGAATGCATCCACCTCCAAATTCACCTTCTGCCCAATTTTCTTCAAAGGTATCACAACTTTCTGTTGAGTATATGCCACAAGCATGAAATTGAAGCAACCTTCATCATCAAACACATCCAACCACAGTCAAGCTAGTCCCATCTACGGCAAAGAACCCCTTAGGCACAATGTAGTTCAACAACTCATTTGTAACCTTCACTTTCACCCACAAAGAGTCCCCTTCCGCAACCATTTCCATGATTTCCCCGTGTACCGTCTACGTGCCAGTGCACAAAATAACCCCCCCCCCCCATTCTACTACTAGGACTTAAAGCCCTCTCAAGATTTACCAAAGATCCCCTTTCCAATTCACCCAAAGAAGTCTTCCTTAACGTTCCAGGGGATAATCTGACGGAGAAATCTGGCACAAAATGACCCCCCATTATACTATTAGGACTTAAAGCCCTCTCAAGATTTACCAAAGATCCCCTTTCCAATTCACCCAAAGAAGTCTTCCTTAACATTCCAGGGGATAATCCGACGAAGAAATTAGACGACGCTGTGTCAAAATCTGTAACCGTCAAGCAAGTGCCATTGATTGAGATGTTGTCGCTCAAGTGGACAGCACAAAAACAATGAAGTACAAAATAAAAAATCCCATCTAGCTCATATGGGAATTGTTAAGACATAAGTTCTAAAACCAAACTTCATCATGACATAAGAAGGGTTAGTCTTCATCATCCTCGTCATCCTCAAGATTTGAAGAATATCACAAAGAAATGAATGTTAAAATTAGAGAAGAAATTTTAAACAAAAAAGCACCACACCTCTCTCGCTGCCTTCATCTTCATCATCATGCACTTCAGACTTCGACTTGCCGCTCTCTTCTTCAGCATTAGCTCCTTCGGTCTGTTGGGTAATATTTAACCATAAATGAAAATATAGACGCAATCGATAATTTATTCGTGATTGATGTTCAAGGAATTACCATTTTCTTATAAGCTTGCAAGGTTTTCTCATATTCAGAAGATGTGAGAGTTCGAAGGGTTTCAACTAGCAACAGTAACAAAAAGGGCATATGTGTAAAAATATTTCTTATCCATATCACTGTGCGCCAATTGAATAGGCATCACACCTCATAAGTGGGATGCTTCCTAAGAAATTGAAGTTTTATCACGGGCCCAGAGATGATGTTGGGCCTTTAAAAAATGAGAAGAACATGGTATGTCTCTTGATAACTTACCTATCATGGCTTTATCAAGCACTCCAAACACAGCCTCTGTGTATATGTATTTGTAAATTTAAGACTTAAAACATAATGATGTTTGACATTATTATTTACTCTCTGTCTTCATTTTTTCTTCTGGCAAAATTATTCGGTTGCTTTCAGTTTATTTAACTCTGATTTAGTGTCTACAAAACATTCCCTCATGCCAACACCCCGCCACCCCAATTTGCAGAGAAGAATAATATATGACGTTTTTTTTTAAAACACAGTTATGATTATAGTGAAGGTGCAACAATCCATGAGGCATGGCTCATGAGATGTGCAAGTCGTAGTAGACCTGAAACCAAGGTAAAGAGTTAGGGGCAAGCTACCACTACACGAAGAGTCCATTCCAGAGAGGAAAGGCCTTATCAACTTCATCATAGTTGGAATATCCTCTCTGCCTTTATTTCTCAGTTTGAAATAGTTTATGGTGCACAACTACATTTATTGTTTTGTGAATTTTTCTTATTCTGCAACCACAACTTCTTGAGCAGAATCATTTCTCCGATGGCAATGAACCAAATTCTGATTGAACAGATACTGAAGCTAGGGCATAAAGTATTGTAAGATTTTCTACAAAAGTATTAGTTAAATTCTTATATGAGTTTTAACTACCACAAACTTCCACAGTTCTTCGAATTATTAAACTGATTGGTCCAATTTTCTCAACAATAATTAACTTCGTCCTAACACAAATTTTATTGTCCTGCCAAATTGTGAAATAGGGCCACCATTAACAGACCATATTTTTTATCTACCTTCCAAATAACAAGGATTCTGTTTTAACTTTTATCTACGAGTTAGAATCTAGGTGTTACTTGTAAAGAAAGTAAAATAGGAAAGCCTCAGGGTATTACAGCAGGCATATCGTTTTTACTGCATATTAAGAATCAAAACTCTTGAAGAATAACATTATTTATTTATACCATAATGTTGTATTACCAGCATATTATTTTAATTTAACAAGTAAGATAAAGCCACAAGCCATCAGGACCTGCTATATATTTGGTCATGTGCTGTTGAGGAAATTAGTTTCTAGACTTCTTAGGCAAATGCAAAAAGGGATTTAATCAAATTTCAGGCTAATGTCCTGAAGAATGAGATGAAATTGAGTTAGTAGCTTTCATCATCAGATTTGGTTTACACCGTTTTGGTTTATTTTCCTCTCAAACAACCATTTCAATTTTGAGTAGCTTCCCGCACTTGATTTGTCAAGAATGGATCCCGTGACTTAACTACTCTTTGTGCTTTCCATTTCTGCAACTGAATTACCGGAACCCGAGGAAAGCATCTGATATTCACTGACCTGCAAAAGTTGATGACAACAATTAATGTGCTTGCACAGGTCATACTCTATTTTATCCTAGTGGGAGTTTTTTTGGATGAAAAAGATCTAAAATTTAAACTGTAAACTCACTTGAGATTGAGACTGGATGTGGCTTGGGGAGGACTTTGGACTGATAATATGTGTACTTTCTTCAGCAAAAGCTCTTAACCTGTTAAGCTCGGGCAAAATCTCTGTTCCAAGATCCGGTCTATCTTTACGCCTCAATTCTGTGCACTTAAGTGCTAGCTTCGCGAAATTCATGGCCTCTTCTACTGGCCAATCAGTAACTGCTGGGTCAAGCATGTCGGCAAAAGTTCCCCTTTCAATAGCCCTCTCAACGTGATGAGTCAAACCCATTGGCGATTTGGCTGTTATTATTTGAAGAAGCACTACTCCAAGTGAGTAGATGTCAGACTTTATTCCGAGCATGCCAGTTTGCTGATATTCAGGATCTATGTAGCAAAAAGTTCCAGCTGTTGAGGTCATGAGATATTGTGTGGCATTGTCAGCTACGGAAGGAGGAACAAGCCTTGCCAAGCCAACATCACCGATTTTGCTCACAAAGTTACCGTCTAGCAAAATGTTTCCTGGTTTCAAGTCTCTATGTACTAGTGGCTCTGGCTTGGTCTGGTGGAGGAAACGAAGGCCAGTGCCAATTTCTGAAGCTATTCGGAATCTCAGTTGCCAAGAGAGCACTGGAGTGTTTCCTCGCCTAAAGAGACGATCGTCCAAGCTACCATTAGCCATGTATTCATAGACTAAGCAGCCATACTCAGGGCATGCTCCAAGGAGGAGAACCATGTTGGGATGTCGGATGCAACTCAGAACTTCAACCTGCATTAAGGTGAAGAATGCTAAATATAAGAACTATGGCCCACTTCATTTTGATGAAGTTTGATATCTTTTGCAACCATGTCAATCGTGTTAGGGCTCATAGGAGACACTATATTTTCAAACTTGCTTGAGGAGATACCAGTTGTAGAAGAATGCTATTTTCATATAAAGTTTCTTACCTCTTGCTGAAACTGTGATCTTCCTTGTGCTGCATCTGGACGAAGAACTTTTATGGCCACCGGCGTGTGATCAAGGTAACACTTGTACACTGGCCCATATCCACCTTCCCCTATTTTACGAGTTTGTGAGAAGTACTCGGTGGCTGCTTCAATCTCCTCTATTGTGTATTTCCGACATCGAGCATCGCTATGTGCTAATTTTTCCATCACCATCTTCTTCTCCTCTGCTTCTTTGACTGCTTTCATTTCAGCATTCATTCTTTTGTGTACTTCGAGTTCAGCTGTTCTCTGAGCAGTTTCAGCTTTCTCAATAGCTGCCTTGCACTTTTCTTTTTCCCTCTCTGCAATTGCCAATGCTGCTTCCTCAGCTAATCGTGCCTCTCCAAGTCTCTGTTGTTCTTCCACTTTCCACCGGTTAAGCTCCAATGCCTACAAAGATGTAGAAATCACGTCGATATTCAATATATGAACGGTATTTAGTTTGATGTTAAATGTTCCATTTTGCTGCTAACTTTTCTTTTTTTGCGACTTTATATGACTTAATTAAAGAGTTTAAATATTTTGAATGGTAAACCATACTTTCTGTTTTGCAGAAAGAGCTTCCTTGCAGGCTGAGCTGTACATATCCATTGTCTGTTTGAGTTCCATCTTGAGCCTGGCCATCTCTGCTTCTACATCATCCTGAGTACTTGGAATATTTCATTCGAGTACTATGCATGTTGTACATTATATATTCTCGACTAACATTATATAATATATAATGTAGCCATCAATATCGAATTTTCTATCATATTCTCTGCTTTATCTCTTTAAAAAAATTTAAGCCCTTGTCAGTTTCTTGGGGATGCTTCCATTTAAAGAAAATTTTGGAATATGGTTTAAGAAAAATGACATGGTGATATAACATAATTTTGGAAGAGCCCACAAAAGATCATCACATATAGAAAAAAACTGTGTGGTGTATTGCATGTGCTTCAAGGGGAAATATGCCGTGAATGGGACATGAAGTCAATTTCATTCTTCTTTTGAAGATACTAAATATAATCTTTGAGAGTTTGAGTTTTTCTTGAAAATAACGAATTCAAGCCTTCTTTATGTTGCAATACATACCAGGCTTTGGGATCCTGACCATGAGTAGTTTCCACTTTCATGTGAGCTTGATGATAAGAGTCCAAAGCTGTAATTTGCATCAGATGGCATGGCATTAGAGAATGGAGATCCAAAACTTAATCTGTTTTCTGTGTCAGAGCTGTTTGACAGACGAGGGGCCATAGTCATATCCTGATCTAGAGTGTGAATCATGCGCTCGGTGCTTGGCCTGCCAGAGCTCACAAACGATATGTCTGTATCAAGCATCGCAAAATCTCCGTAAGACCTGTTTGAAGCATTTCCTCTGGTAAATGGTGACCTGTATTTGTAGCAGTATGTGTTAGTTCCTTGAGATATTGTGTTGCTTTTCATAGAACATGCATTTCATTGTACTCTTTATCTGACTTGTCAATAAATCAACTAAAATTAACCAGTTGTCTTACTTGATCGAGTCTATCTCATCCATTGATGTCTTAGACGTCAATGGCAGCGATCCATCGGCAGTATTTCCTGCAGAGATGATACAGTTTAAGTTTTCTTTATACAAGACAAACTCAGTAAAGAAAACTGAACATGTAACCTAAACTTTACCACATCATACCTCGTGTTTTATTACTTTGCATGAAATTTGCGTCAGTTGAACCAAAATGTGGATTAACTGGATTCTGCAGTTTAGAAGGAGATTCTTTCGGGACAGGTAGGGATGCAGACCTGACTGATGACATCTTCCCCTTGGAGATGACATAAACATTGCAAAATTCAGGTGCCCCTTTGGAAACATTGCCTGGGATATCAACAATCTTGAATCTTCTGCGTAAAGAAATTTGGTAAGTTTTTTAATTGTTAAATCTGTAAATCACCGTATTTTGGTGTTGATGATTTAGATTAGCTAAATTTATCACCTCATAAAACCATTCTTAACCGTCGAACCGACAACCAAATCCTCAATCAAGTTGTTGTTTACATAATCGATGAGGGCTCTAGTTACATCGGTGTCTTCTACTACAACTTCATCGACTCGTATCTGTTTATTGGAATTAGATTCATCAACAATGTTATATATGATACGAATAATATTATTATATTATTAAAATATAAAAATATTTAAAAATAAATTTTGAGGCGATGGACCGTCTCACAAGCTAAAAAAATGTTAAATTTCATCGGGCTCGAGTAGAATCAGCTCAGCAGCCCGTATGCGGGCTTGCTGATCTTACACCTTTATCTTAGATTTTCTCATTTTCATCTTCAGATATGATGTTCAAAGTCGAGGAACACAGTTAACATCCAATATAGTTGGGTATGTAAAAAAACAGTTGCAACATAAATTTGTGAGTAGGGGGACAAAGATTAATGAATTGTCTATCTTATCTAAAAGCTCGAGCTTGTAAAGATTGGATATTTATTATTTATTCTCTAAACTTCCCCTCACTTATGGTCCGGTTTGTTACTCTTTTTTGGGAGGCCAACCAAATGAGTATTTCATGTGAGTGAAGTTGTTGTTTATGAGTTTTGAACTTAGGACATGGGTGTTAGCCATATGCTTTGATATTATAATGAATTGTTATGTCATCTTAAAGCTCGAGGTTGAGAGATTGAACAATTTATTATTTATTCTCTAATAAAGTTGTATGGAATGGCTTACATCCTTGCGAGTGCAGAAGCAACGAAAAGGAAAGAAGAGCTCCTTGGTTTGGCCATCAATCAGCGCGGTAACCTTTGATACTTTTGAAACCTCGTTGTTCCCTGAGAAACCTCCCACTGTGCGTCCACAATTAGTTTATGATCAGAGAAATTATAACATGATGTTGATGATTTAGATTAGCTAAATTTATCACCTTATAAAACCATTCTTAATCGTCGAACCGATGGGTGTAAATAGATATTTTACGACATGTGGTCTCCCTAATAGTCACTTTACCCCTATGGTTTGTAAATATGCAGTTTACGCATATGGTTTTCAAAATAAGTACTTTACCCCTACGGTTTGCTAAACATAACATATACAGATGGATGTTTTGCATCTATTTACAAGCTACATGGGGTAAATTTTTATTTTCACAAACCACAGGGGGTAAACTGTTTATTTAGAAACCACAGGGAAGTAAACTGCATATTACAAACCACATGGTTGTAATCTGTTCATTTGGAAAACTACAGTGGGTTCACTGCTAATAACACGTTTTTATTTTGAAAAAAACGATTATTGTGATAGAAATCTAAAAAAGGGGGCGAACTTTTAAAATATAAGATCGGCAAAATCCTGTAATTCTTGTTAAATTTTTTTTTATAGGGGGAGGGGCATAACTAAAGATTTTTCCGCACACTGTGGACTCGAACACGAGTCTTCCGTGTAATTCTGCTCCCTTAAACTCGCCTCTTGGCCCTCTCCCTCCCTTTGATAGTGACAGAAACGATGCATGCATGCATGTGGGGATGTACAAGCAGGGCAGTTATAAATATAAGGTGTACAAAATATATTGATTCGCCCCCTCGATTTTCTTAAATTTTTGAGTCTGTTGCTGAATGTAGAGAGAATGAATCTAGAGAAAATTACGTGGAGCGGGGTGCTTGAGCTTGACATGGAGGAGGGTTACAGTTTTCCCTTTGGACAAGAGATTATCAACTGCCCATTTCAATGCACCTTGGCTTCCTTTGTCTTTGTCTATAGCAACTACCACCATAATTTCTTGATTTTAATTTCTCTGGTTCAGTTATTCCCTCTTTATAACACAACTTGTAGTTCAATTATTTGTATCTAATTTCTTGGAACACACTGAGGAAAAATGGATCCCTTTTCGTCTCCAAGCTTTCTTCTCTCTTCTCTGTGTTGTGCTATTTATTTGCTGAGAATTTGGAAAAATCTCCATTGTATTTCGGGGAGGTACCACGTACCCGCAAATTAATGAAAACCCTTTTATTTTATTTTATTTTTTGTGGTGGGTTTTGAAGATATTAATTCATTGGAATTTTTTTTCTATTTCCCCCCTAATAATAGGGGTTTATAAAGATTTGATGGCCATTAATATTATTGAAATATGCCTTTCCCTTTCTCTTTTGACCCGCAGTGTGAGGCTGGGATTTGAAAGCATTTCCATATTTGTGTGATGGGTAGGAGTCAAATTGACTGAGTTTGACTTTCCTAGAAAAATCGTTCTTCTTATTTATGGAGGAATTCTTGTATAGAACGAGTTCTATTATATACCACCATAGTGTATGATGGATTTGATCCATATAAGAATTTTTTGTTATTCATACGAGGAAAATATTATACCAAAATATTACTCATATTTTATATTTAAATTTGAGCTCTAATTTAATTGAGTTGCCTTCAAGTTTGGTCATACGCGACCTTTTCATTAAGACAAAATAAAGGATATTAACTAAAAAAATTATATTTTTCAATCATCACGGTCACTTGGAATGAATCACTTAGACTCATTTCCTTCGCATAAATATCATGCAAGATCACTTATAAATCTTACACTTGTGCCATTACCAGCCTGGTCCATTTTGAAATCCATGAACTGTCCAATAATAAATTTCTTCATGGCAGCATTCTCGGATTTGTACTTATTTTCCATGGATTTACATAGTTCATTTGCTGTTTTCACAAGGCAATAAACATTACATAATTTATTGTCTAACCCGTTTAACATGTAGTTCTTGCAAAAGAAGTCACTTTGATTCAATGGATCAAGTACAGCCCTCTTTTGGGTGTCGGTTTCTCCATCTTCAACTGTAGGAGCATCATCGGTTAGGAACCTTGCCAAACATAGTGTGGTCAAGTAAAATAGCATCTTTTGCTGCCATCTCTTAAAATCGTTTTCATTGAACTTCTCAGGCATTTCTCCATGATGAACGGTAGTCGCTGTTCCACTCGATGAAGCCATTTGTTACAGATGGCGTTTCAAAATTGTAAGAATCTTAGTATTGGTGTGTATCTTTGGAATAATAGCAAGTAAGGTAACAATGACTTTGTTGGAAGTCGAAGCAAGAGTTCGACTCTTTGTCATTGAAACGATATTGCCCTGCTATGTTGCTTACGGTTAGAGGCAATCATTTCTCAAGATACACCGACTATGATTTATGATAGCAGTACATCAAATCACAAATCCTTAAACCAGAAAGGTTTAAATGCACACAAATGAGAAAGAATATGAGTGTGTAGAAACATGCACATATTTTTCCTTTCAAACTTGAATTTGGTCTTGCAAAACGTGTTTAATTCAATCATGAAATGTTCATTTGTTAGTAAACTAGAAAACACCATAAAAAAACACCTTTTGGAAGTGTTTTTCCATGAAAAAATGCATTTATACGTGAAAATGATGCACAATCCTTTTGAAAAAAAAACCAGTTTTCGCGACTTGAACAGAATACCAGACGCTGGGGCACCGATTAGTAGGTGGCCCAGCGATGCCTGGTGCCTGCGCACTGCCTACACTACCCGTGTTTTGCCCGGCCAATATTTTCTCGTCTGATTTCGCTCTGCCGATGACCATTAAGTTACAAGGGATTAATTTAAGTTTTCAAGGGATTTACTTTTAAATTTTGATTGACTACCCTTCCGATGACCATTAAGTTATAGAATAAGTCAACTGGATATGATTACTAAAATAATTTGTATGTTAGTTTTTAAGTTTTTTTAAAATACATTACAATTTAATTATAATTTAATATTAAATTGATATATAAATTTGGTCTAAATCGAATATATAAATATTTCTCACACCTAACATAATATTATTTGTTCTTTATTTTAGCTCGATCGTGCCATTCTGTAACATAGTACATAAGCTTTGACTCGTGTCCTTTTCGCCAATTGAATCATCATGCGTAGGCTTACTGGCTAGGACGCAGGCCCAGTAGAAATAAAGAAGTATTTTTAAAAACTAAATTTTTTAAAATTATGCATTTTTTAAAAGAAAAAACAGATTCTTAAAATATTTTACATGGCCTTCTTGTTGTGCTTTCTGTAGATCCGAAGCCGAATGCAGTGAATTTTTTATTTTTTTAAAAAAGGATGTGTAAACCCTCAATTAGACCGAGCTTTCAATTTTGCTGGCTTGATTAAATCTCACTTCCCTTTAGGAAAAACTCATTTCGAGTGTCGTGGTATGCGGAAAAAAACTTTAGCTCATCCCCTTGTAAAAGGAAAAAAAAATCTCAGTTAGATAGATACATGAGCATGAAGTATGTAAGGAATGGTATCATAGTTAATTCAATAATAGTAGATTTTTAGCTCATTACATTTTTATAGAGAATTTTAACCAAAGTTTTAATCAGTGGCGATTGCCAGGAGACCATGTTGAAAAATATTGGGGAAAAAATGTTTGCATCAAAGTATAGAGAGGTGAAAATGTTATTCACATAATTACACATTTTGAACTTTTGTTTAATTTAAGTTTTTTTGCTTACTAAAACACCATTGATTTAATCTTTAACCTAATTGGGTTTCAAACCAATAAAATATCTCACCTCACTCTCTTTCCTCTCCACCTCCACACTTCTATCGTCTTCACCAGCCTGGCGCCGACGTTTTCAGAAGCCCCCGCCGTCGACGTCTTCACCAGCCACACAACCTTTATGTGTGTGTATATGTGTATGTGTATGTGTGTGTATATATATACACTATGTTTGTTGATTTTTGAGGTTTTTAGTTGTATTCATTGGCCTCCACACTTGTTTGCTCATTTTCAAAATTTACAGCCTGACAACAAGATATTGCAACGAAGAAGATGACCCAGAGAAAAAGTAACTGGTGCACGTAAATTATAAAAAATAACTGGTGCAAGAAAATATAACAATGATGCATGGAAATACAATACTGGTGCACGAACTTTGTGTTAATTAACTGATGCACAAAATTTACAAAAAACAACTGGTGCACGAATTACAATAACTGGTGCACGAAAATAAATGATCCGTGCATCACTTACTTAATTGTATGGTTCGTGCATCACCCACTTGTGATTATGGTTCTCGCATCACATTCTTTTTCTACGTCGTGCATCAGTTACTGATTTTAATTTTCGTGCATCAATTAGTGATTTTCAATTTGTGTGCATCAGTTACTGATTTTTAATTTTTGTGCATTTCAAATTTTAACAAAATCGCAAACAACAAGCTGAAGGTGCGAAAACATCCACTGGACCACCACGTAGAAAATTGTTCCGTCCTCTGTTCAACGAGCCCAATATACGAAAATGTTCACAATTCAATTGCCACCGTGAGTCATCGTAGAATCGCCGGAATTTGATCTGGAAGGGGCAATCGCATGACCTAGGTTTTCAGCTATTGGGTTCGATTTCTTCGATCCATCCATGAATTGGTCCGAGCCCATCCACTGGTTAGCTTCCTATCACGATGGCCGAACGTTTGGGATCGGCCATCGCCCATCTCGTCACCGGTAGTGTGAAACACTAGGTCATGCGATTTGGTGGCCGTTGGGTTTTGAAAGAATAGTGAAAGCTGAAAATGTGAATGGAAGAGATTAATGGTACTATTGTCATTTTAATTTCAAATTGACTTAAGTGATTGAAGAATTTTTTCCCTGATTATGATGAGTTAAGTTTTATGAAAGTGTGCCAGTTTAATTTTTTCAATTTTAATTATATGGAGGGTTTTAGCTCGCTAATTTATTTTAGGGAAAATTTCGGGCTGGTACCATTTGGTAAAAGATTTTTCAGCCCAGTCACCCCAAAAAAATTCTTTCAACAAGGTCCACTTTTGGTTAAAATGACCAAAATAGTATTCTATCTTCCTTGAATCACATCCTTCAATCCAAAACCCTAGTCTTCAACCCTCACACCAGCCACATGTCCCAACCACCAACGCTTCGTCGGAAATTGTCGCTCCTCCCATGGCGTCGGAGCTGCGCGCACTGGTCGCGAAGAAACGAAAACAAAAAGGTTGTGCAAGAAGACAAAATCATCTCATTCTTCTGTTTATCGTCTATTTACCGATTGATTTTGTTTTATATTTAATTTTTTTTTGTAATGACTGTTTGTAGATTTTTAATGTAAAACGTAAAAGTATAATGTATTTGAGATTCGATCAATTGTTTGAATGAAAATTTTATATTTATTATGAATTTCAATTTTATTGTAATGATTGTTTGTAGAATTTTAATGTAAAACTCAAAACTATAATGTATTTGAGTTGTTCGATGAATTGTTTGAATGAAAATTTGAGAATGTAATGAAATTGAAACCATTGGTGCATGTAATTTACATGCACCGACAACTCATGAGTCTATCGGTGCATGTAAATTACATGCACCGATAGACTAAGTGGTGCATGTAATTTACATGCACCAACAATTCATGAGTCTATCGGTGCATGTATTTTACATGCACCGATAGGTCTAGAGGTGCATGTAAGTTACATGCACCTTTAGAATTAGGTGTTGCTTTCGTATTCAGTTTGTTATTTCACATCACGAGCCTTCTATTTCAGTTTGCTATTAATTTAAAAAAAAATTAATGAGGAAAAAATGTTTCATATTCAAAATTATATATAAAAAGACTATTTTTTTGCTTAAATATAATAGAAGTCTATCGGTGCATGTAATTTACATGCACCAATAGACTCAGTGGTGCATGTAATTCACATGCACCGACTTGCTAAAATCTATCGATGCATGTAATTTACATGCACCGATAGACGGTGATGTACTAATATACTATTATTTTTTATCTAATTACTAAATAACAATGATCAAATCATAAAAATGTGAATTAATTTTTCATTCTATAATTTTTGCAATTGGTCTTATAACAAATTAAAGATACCACATATTATTTTAGAAATTAGATTTTTATTATGGATGAGTATATACTATACGATAAATTATTGAATAATCTCATAACAAAAAGTATATTATTTTTCAAACAATAATATATTACACATACGTATCTTAATTTTTAAGTGTTATTTGTGAACGTCTTTGATACTTAATGTATGATATTTATTTGAGATGTAATTTGAGAGCCAATGTAAATGTTGACTCTACCGGTGCATGTAATTTACATGCACCGATAGACTATCGATGCATGTAAATTACATGCACCGGTAGACTAGCGGTGCATGTAAATTACATGCACCGGTAGACTAGCGGTGCATGTAATTTACATGCACCTTATGTGTTCGCTATGTGTTACTTGCTTGTTGATCTTATAACAAATTAAAGATATAATATATTATTTTAGAAATTAAATTTTTATTATGGATGAGTATATAATGTATGATAAATTATTGAATAATCTCATAACAAAAGTATATTAATTTTTAAATGATAAAATATTACACATGCGTGACTTAACTTTGAAGTTTTTTTTGTAATCATCTTTAACACTTATGTATGATAGTGGTTTATTATGTAATTTGAGAACCAATGCAGATGCTGAGTCTACAGGTGCATGTAATTTACATGCATCGGTAGACTATCGGTGCATGTAAATTACATGCACCGGTAGACTAGCGATGCATGTAATTTACATGCATCGGTATGTGTTGCTTGCATGTTTAAGCTTGTTAGTTCTTCAACTTTGATTTGGGAAGATAAGATAGTGCTACCTCACTGATATATTGTCAGGAATTTGATATACGCATCGTTTATGTTATTATAGATCCTTCTACTAATGTAGTGACATTATGTCTGAAAGTTTATAAATGAAAACAGTATTTAAACAAATGAAAATGGAATTTTAGAATCTGTTTTTTTACTTGGTATGTTGTACATAAACAAATGAAAATGGAAAAAAAAAAATCAAAACCTTTGGAATGAGATGATATGTTGTTTATCTTTTCCAAATTTGCTAAAAAAAATTGTTTACGTAAAGAGACATTTTAACAAACACATAATGTGTACCAAAATTGAAATAAAAGTTCAATGTTAATTAAATCCAAAAATACCATAAAAACAGAAAACAAAATTGAAACAAAATGTCGGTTTTCTGTGGTTGGAGAATAATGATATTTGGCAAAACGAAAAGGAGTCGTCGCCGCCTCCACCGCAACAACGCCACTGCTCCATACCGCCTAACTACCATTGCTGCTTTCCCAGAACACGCGACCATCACCAATTCTCACGATGATGAAGAGATAATTCAACTATGGGTATTTTAGGAATATTAAATGACTAATCAGATTAGAGTTTTATAAAAATGGACTTAGTTGAAAGAATATTATCACAAGATGTATTTAGTTGAAAAGAAAATATTTTGCTAGATTTAGTTGAAACATGTTTTGAAAAATGGTACCTATGTGTAATTTCCTCTTTATTTTATAAGATAACATTTAGTCAAACGGCCCAATATTTAGTTAAAGCCCAATTGAATGCGCTCGTTAATAGGTCTTGAAATGTACGACCAAATGTATGGACTATCACACGACGTCGTAGGCGGTGGAACTAAGGGTTTAGCTGGCGTTGAAGATTGGGAGCGGAGAAGAATCTCTACGATAATGAAGCCGGTGGTGGGGATGGTGACGTCCAACAAAATGCAGAAATCGGTGGTGGTGGCCGTGGATCGGCTCTTCCACCATAAGCTCTACAACCGGTACGTGAAGCGCACCTCCAAGTTTATGGCACACGACGAGCAAAACCAATGCAACATCGGCGATCGCGTCAGTTTCTGACTCACTCATGCACTCACATTTGTTTTCTTGTATCATTTGAGTCATTGCTCGAAACGAATGATTGTGTGGATTAAATAAAAGTTATTTCGGGTTGTAATTGTAATTGCAGGTAAGGTTGGATCCTTCGAGGCCCCTTAGCAAGCGGAAGCATTGGGTGGTAGCTGAAATTCTTAAGAAAGCGAAGATATATATGCCGCCGACGCTAAGCAAGGCCAGGAGTGGACCAGTTGATTCAAGCAGCAGTACCTCATGAGGTAATTAAAAATTTCTGTAGAGTTTGATGTACTTACTATGTTAATTGCTTTCTGATGTACTGGATTTCAATTAATTGAGAAGAAAATGAAATTGATTGTATGATTAAGCTTTAAATGTCCAAATTGGCGAGGGAGGTGATGGTGCTTACAAATTGAAATTTTGGAGCGGTCTCGGAGTGGCTAATGTTTTTGAAATGCTAAAAGTTGGTCTTGCACTCACTTGAGAACTTGAAAAAGAGTAGGTAGTTTGGTTTTGTCATGAGATAAGAAACTGGGCAGTTCTCTGTCCATTTTGTATTAATTATCAAGAAAAGGCGCCTGTGCCCTTAAAACTAGGGTTTTTATGCTATTGGGAGGTTCTTTTTGCATCATTTTTGCATCATCACATATTTTTTACTCATATGTGAATCTATTTGGATGAATAAAATGGAAGGAGCCTGACACATTTTCATCTTTTCTTATTCACTTTCACGTTCCTTTTTATTCACACTCTTCATATTTTGTTTGGAAACATGAAGTTTTGGTTTTATTGTATATATTCAAATGACTCCTTAATGAGCTTCATATATTTTTGGAAGCCTCCTTTAAAATATTGAATAAGTTAAACAACGTTGCTACCAACAAGATCCTGGGCCTCCTTTCTGTCCATTCACATCCGTCAATCAAGCTTTGTAATTCCTGCCCGAATCTTTTGACAGTATACATATTACGGTTAATTATTATCGTATTGGGTTGGCTTAATAATTTATAAACGATTGTTAATCAGTTACTAACCTGAGAGGTATCGGGACATTATGAATGACCTTGTCAACGGCTGTACTCTATTGTTTTTTCTTGAAGGTGAACAGTTAATGAGGGTAACCTCCAAGAGATGTCTTAACACTTTTAATTCTTAATTAGACTGTATAATTTCCCGTTTGCTGTTGAATTCTGTGTTGATGAATAGATATATCTATTTCAAAATGTTGGAAGGTCATTTTTCCGACGTGGTAGGACTGTATCACTGCTAATCAAAAAGTAGAATCTAATTTTGGATCAATTTACTTCAAAAAAAGGAAATAAATCGCAAAATGGCTAATGCGGCATCACCTGAACATCTTTGCAGTGTTATATCATGTACAAAAACCAAAATACGTGATTCGAAGAGCCAGCACTGTCTAACTTCTGAGTACTTGTTAAACAATGGTGCTTTGTGTCTTGTTAAATTAATTCTTGTCTGTCATTCTCTTGAAATCACATGGCCATAGGTCAAATTGACGCAGTCTAATTCCAGTGGTTTTGTGTTTGCTGGGTGAAATGGACTACAGGGTTCTTCTTAAGCCAAAACAGGCCTTCCAGTATGTAGAACATATCTGCTCTCTCCAGGAGGATAAATATGCTATTTCTCTGTTGATTATCCCTATTACTAATGATACTAGTTTCATCTGATTTAGACCTTTTGTAGGTTTTTCAAATTCTTGGCAGTTTATGTCTGTGTCTTTGGTCTGGGGATTTATTCCATTTTGAAGGTAGATGTCCTGGAAATTGATTTCAGAAACTAAAGGCTGTATAGCCAATCGTTTCTTTATTCAAATTTATCTTTCAATTGGAAATGATTGTTGGTGGTGCTCGAAAGATTTTCCAACTTAATTCTTTCATGAAGTCCGGAAATGTTCGAATTTTATCACGCTAAATTACCGATGAAAGAAGAATAACATGCTCTTGTATAGTGTTTAACTTTGAAGCATAAATATATAGCATCATCTGTAATTGTATTCCATCTATCTTGATTCTTACGATAGCATGCTAAAGACGTCAATGAAGACTAATGTTAACTCCGCATCAACAACAACAACTACTACTACTAAGCCTTTAATCCCAATGAATTGGGATAGACTACATGAATAATAGAGAGAATCAAGTTGGGTCGGACACATGCGACAGTCTTCTCCAAACGTTTCAATCGGTCAACATATCTTTTGTAATCCTCTTGCACTCCAAGTCTTTGCGTATGACTTCGAGTCATGCCTTTTTCGGTCGTCCTCTCTATCTTATGAATTGGCCGAAATCCCTGAACTCAAAATCATATGGTTGATTTATCCTACCAAAATTTTGCTAAAACTATAGTTCTTCAATGCCCAATCTTCCATGAAATTTACATGCAAAAACCAATGAACTCCATATCCTTGGGTTTGGTTTCATGGGCATTCTTTCCACGAGGGCTCTCCCCCTTGGATGCGTGGGAGTGAGGACCAAAGCTCTGCTTCGGTCCACCACTGAAGGGGATCCCAAATGAGAGGTTTCTGTATGGTTGCCTGTTTTTCTCAAGTGTCCGTCCCTTTCGGGTCTTAACCGAAAAACTCTTCCTAAACAAACAAGCGTAGGAGCCCATAGGTACGAGGTCCGAGTGATAAAGAGATACTTGATCAGAATCTTAAAGATTACCGCATTTGGAATACATGTTTCATTACCTCATCATTTTACTTATTTTCAAAAATATGCATAACAATATTTATAATTATTAAATGTTGTTAACTATTAAATAAAATAATTTAAATTCAAATTTGTCCTGAAAATATGTTTTGAACGTGACTGAGCTTGTGTATAATAATTTCAAATACGGAGCGATTTGTTTTCGAGTAAATTCAAAAGTTTTGTGAGCTTGTTTGATTCATTTGCACCCTTGATTGATTGAGACCAAAATTAGGTTTGATTAATATATTATTAATTATATATTATTTCAATAGAAAAAATTTAAAGGTAAAACATGAACATCAATCTAATTTATAATTTTTCGTGCATCATAACTTTCGTTTTCAGAACAAATTCTCTACCACATTTATTGGTAACTTTCTACATGAAGGAGTATATGTCAGACCACACAACAATCATGCACTATGAGACAATTAAAAGGACACATATTAAATTTCCTATACTTATAATTGTTAATCCCTTAGTTTAATATTATAGTCATCACTCCTCTTTCCATGGGTTACTCCTCTTCACCTCCCTAGTATTGGCCACAGCCTTCCACACCACGCTATTACACTTCAAACCAGAACCAAAAGCCAATTGCCATATCCTATCTCCTTTTTTAACCTTGCCTTTATTTTCCAAATAAGCCAATTCATACCAAATACTACTACTAGATGTGTTCCCGAATCGTTCCAACGTCTTTCTTGATGCTTCCATGTATTCATCTGTCAGGTCCAAGTTCTTCTGTATCTCATCAAGAACCTTCTTGCTCGTGGGGAGGATGCATATATGCTCGAATGCGAGCTTGTAGTCGGGGATGTAAGGCTTGGAGGTGAATTTTTTCTTGAAAATGAGGGATTTGAAGAAGTGGAATTGCTCGGAGACGGGGAGAACTAGAGGGCCTAATGTGGTGATATTGGCCTTGAGTGCTTGCCCACCTATTTCTATAATGTCTTTGCTCACTGAGAGGCCTTGTTTGCCTTGTGAATCTTCCTTTATTTTTATGCTTTTGAAGCTTCTATTATCCATTCCTTTGTGGGTTCTAACCAACTGCAAAAATAATATCATAGCAAGAATTGAATTATTCTTGGCTATCTCATGAACCACTACCCTAAATATTGGATCACTAACCCATATTTATCAATGTCCTAATATTTTTATGTGGGACCAAGTACATTGATAAATTTGGGCAATTGATCCCACCCCATGCGGGATGAAAGTGTTTTTTACTCTACAACAACTAAGCCTTTAATCCCAATGAATTGAGGTAGGCTAAAATATAAAATTTTGAAATTATTATGTCTATCCTCTATATATAAAATTTTGTCAACTCACGTTAAATTGATGCAAAGCATGATTGAATGAATATGGAGAGATGATGATGGACAAGAATAGTGGATTAAGTTCTACGTAGGGTACCTGTTTTAACTGATACTTGGCGCGCCACCGATCACAGCGGCGATTGGAGAGCAAAACGGCGGCAGCCCCCATGCGGAGGAAGCAATTCGGTAGCACCATATCCAATTCATTCCCACTATACCAAGTAAACCTAATAACTTCAGTACTAACCACCAAAGCATACGACCCAGGATACGCATTCAAAAGATCGTTTGCCAGATCCACGGCGGTGATCCCAGCAGCGCAGCCCATGCCTCCGATATTGAAGCTCTGGATCCCCTGGCCGAGCTTGTAGTGGTTGATGAGCATGGCGGAGAGCGAAGGGGTGGTGTTGAGTACTCCACAGTTGACAATGAGTATCTTGATGTCTTTCAGACGGAGGCGCGTGGCGGCGAGGAGCTCGTCCACCGCCCCGAACATCATCGCCGCCGCCTCTTCCCGGCCACCCTTCAACTCTTTTTCGTAATCAGGCTGGAACACTACTCGGGGAAGGTAGGTTTCTTCGCCTAGGCCGGAATTCTTGAGGACACGGTGCTGGAATTGAATAGCGGCGTCGTTGAATTGGCCGGATTTCCTAGCTAATTCTATATATTCATCTTTTGTGATCTGTGTAAGATGATTCATTAGCCAAAAGTTATAACATGGTTTCCTCTCTTAAAACCAGTAGTGATCCCATGTGTTATAATTTCAAGAGATTTCAAGAGAGATCGAGTTTGGGGAATAAGAAGATTATTATAAGGGTAAATTTTAAAAATAGCCCATAAAATATAGATCTTTTAAATGCTACTCTTAAATGTTTAGATTCTTAAATGTTTAGAAATGCTTAGAAGTAATCAAATATAGTCTCATATAAATTATTTTTAAGAAAAAAATAGTCTCTAACTTTTGTTTTTAAGCAATAATAGTTTTAAACTTTTGTTTTTAATCAAAAAGTTGTCTCAAAGTCTCATACTCAATTATGAGACCATTTTTGTTAAAAATTAATTTATGTGAGGCTAAATTTGTTGATAATATTTATGTTAATATTTTTTTTATTAAAAACTATTTATGTGATATTATAATTGATTAGTCATAAAAGGTTGACATAGTATGAAAAATTCATATTCGTTTAACCAATTTTTTTATTATTATTTACCCTTGTTATAACTCCCAAATTAAGTTAAATCGAAATATGCAAGAAAGAGTTGAATCAGTAATTTGAAATTATCATTTTTTATTAAACATATACTTGGTTTTAATCTCTTGGATTAGGTGACTCAATTTTGGCTAATTCACACACTTTTTTGGTAGAACTGACAATTTCTTCTATTGAAATAATCTACCATGTATGAAAAGTGAAGAGTGAAACATACCTTAAGTTCATTTGGTGGTCGGCAACATGCAAAATCTACCAACCAAGTGGTACGAGGAGTCAAATCAAGATACACATACACAACCAAACACAAGAATCCCAAGTAAAGAAGTGTCTTCCCAACTTCAAATTTCAAGTAAAAATCATCCCAACGTAGTTTACCACTTAGTGTACCCATTAACACGACAAAAATAGGTGGCGCCACCACGAAGCAAAAACCAATTCCATGGTTAATAAGGTAACCGTAGCCAAGTTTCACATATTTCAAATTCACACTACTAAGGAAATCCGGCAGGCCACGTCGAACCCTTATGGAGAAACTTGGTGAACCCGCATAAGGGCCTGAGTCCTCGATACCCCGGTTCACGATTTCAGGTGAAAGGTATTCCCTTCTTCCTGCCATGAAGGGGAGATGACTTTGTTAGAGTGGAGTTGAGAAAGAAAATGAGGAAGAAATCCTTCTGGGGTTTGTATAAGTATGAGGATTGATCAATATTAACGCATGAGAAATGTGTTGGAAAGGTAATTGAAATCTCGTGTTCAAGATGATGTTTTAGTCTCATATTCTATGTACTTTGTAAAGGTTTCGGGTTCAATAAAAACACCTGTAGTTTACTTGGCACATTTAGATATAGAAAATCAAAACTCTCAGACAAATTTCCAAATTTTTATTTTATGAAAAATTATTTTGCGAGGAAGTTGTGACCTATAACTGAATGGGAGGGGCTTTTGGCATGAAGCCTTGAAATCTGCTTGTGTGCAGGCATGATACATTTTGCGTGTCAAGAATGTTTTCATTCTGTCAAATTAATGTGGTTATAAACATTCGGACGAAATTACCTATAAATCCAACTAGTTTGAATAATATATGTCTCTCAGTATTTTTATGTCAAATCATATGGAAGACATTTGTAATTTTTTTTATATCTAGTACAAACTAGAGGTGATGATATTATAATGCATCAATTTTATAGAGGGTCCATCCATTATTGTTTAACCTAGAGATTAAAAGTTGTAAATCTTTTTTTGCAGGAGAGGTAGCTGTAATTATTCCTAAATATTTAGAGAATGATAAAAGTGTAACAAGAATTTTAATATCTGTTGGAAAAATATGCTTAATGAATTAAAATTAATCATGAAAAAATCGAAAAAATAAGAATGGTGGAAAAACGGGTGAAAACGGACAAGGAAACACTGCCCGGACAATAGGCATGGCACTAGGGCGCATGATATTCTGTCCAAATTTACAAAATGCAGTTTTTCTGAAGGATTGTGTACCCTTTAGAGTATGGTTGCGATTTTTCAT
Source organism: Haberlea rhodopensis (assembly GCA_907163345.1). NCBI lineage: Eukaryota > Viridiplantae > Streptophyta > Magnoliopsida > Lamiales > Gesneriaceae > Haberlea > Haberlea rhodopensis. Next base: position 6,297,085 of record CAJQUN010000005.1, on the reverse strand, counting down.
GGAAAAACACTTCCAGAAGACAGAAGACGTCTTTTGATGATTTCTATTGATTTAGTATAAATAGAACAACCTTGAATGAATTAAACACACTTTTGAAGAGATTAAACACAATATCAAAGCAAATTTCTACGCATTTTCATCTTGTTCATCCCTTGGTCTTGTTTGAGTGCCTTTAAACCTTTAAGGTGCGCTTGGTTGCTGTGATATGATAAGTGATGGATATATTAAAAAGTGGATATGAGTTGATAATATGTTGACAAGTAAATTAACGGATAAACTATATTGTGTTTGGTTGGTATGATTAGTAAATTATGATAAGTAATATTATGTTTGGTATAATTGATAATATGTGGTAAAGATTAATTTTTTTGTAAAATGGCAAAAATACCCTTGAATATGTTTTGTACTTATTTCTATTATTTTTTAAAATTAAATTTAAGTTAGTCAAATTAAATTTATTTATTTAATTTAATTATTAATAAATATTATAATTAATTAAATATTAGTATAAAATATTGAAACTACTATAATAAATAATACAAAATTAATTTGAACTTTTAAGTTAATCTCAAATTATAATGAATACATATTAATCAAATTAAATTTAAGTTAATTGTAATAAACAAAACAAACACATATAAACATAATGTCAACAAGACATTATGAACAAAGTAAATACTACTAAGAATACCGAAAATCATCACAATGTGTACAAAATAATAACGTCCAAACACTCTTTCATTTCATATAATTTACACATCTATAATTGTAAACACCTACTCAAGTAAATAAGTCAAAACATATCTAAAAAACATTGCAGATGTGTCCAACCAACAAGATATTAATAACAACGTGAGTGCGCAAAAAAAGTAACCCAATATTTACTGAATGTCATTTCTACCAACAGCCTTTCCATTGACAATATGGTTCGCGACATAGACATCGACTCACAAACTGCCTCAACTTCATGAAAGATATGATGCACGCATGTATCGATGTCTAGTGGTACTTTGTGACTCATGTTCAGTACATCTTGTACTACAGCATCAAAACACTCCACATGTTCCCCGTGGCATGATCATTTCCAAATATCTCACACCACTCATGGTAATAAGGCCACGCAGTTACGCATTATCTGTGTATTGCTATCAGACTTTGTCATTGAAAATGAAACTAAGGATAAATTTCTTCTCGGCAATAACTTGAACCTAGTTAAATACTTTTCCAATGCAGAAGCAGGTGACCAAAATATACAATTCCTGAAACTATTCATATTTATGCACTTTACAATACAATGGTTTGGATAAAAAAGAAAATATAGAAAACATATTACTGTCTTTCCTACACTAGCACCACCAACATCCCAATTTTCCCTTTACAAGAATTACGTTTGCACATAATGAAAATCAATGTCAATATTTATTCCCTCAAACTCACCTCCCAAACCGATATGTTATGATTTCTATAAGTTCATTGGTGGATCTTTCCATATCCTTCGTGCCACAATCTCTACAAATAATATTAAAACTCCAAACCCTAAATAGTAAACATGGCTACGACAAGATAACCTATGCTTCGGTGCTCTTGTTGACTCCCTCACACCACACTTCATGTCACTTATATCTCAATCTCAGTCTCTTTTTATGCTTAGCATGTTCTTATTAACACTTACGATTGCCTCATTGTGGGCACAACAAGCAGATCAACTAAGAAAAAAGACTGCAAAAGGCACCAAAACATTTCTGATTATTTACAGTTTTTTAAAACTAAAACCGATGAACTTGCAGCTTTGGGAAACCTATGGATCACAAAGATCTTATTGAGAAATAATCGTTCATCTTGATGATAAGTACAAGCCTATTGTTGATGCTATCAAAGTTCGTAACACTCAAATCTCAATTGATGAACTGCATGTGAAATAACCAATTACAAACTCTTACTACGTTTGCACCATTACAATGCCCCCACATTTCCAAGCTGTTCCACAACCTCATCACCAGCGATCTTCAATATAAAAAATAACTGACTAACGAACAAGCTAAGACACACCCAAGACAGTGCTTAGATTCTAGAAGCACACTAATTGTATCCAACCTTCACTGAAAAGAGGAAGTAAGTAAAATTACCTGATAAACAAAAGGTTGAAAGTATTGAAAAAAATGGCGTTGCCATTGCACATGCTTGCACCATACAAACATCAAAATATGTGCTATATCAGCAATACAAAATTGTCAAATCTCGTAACCAATTTTCAACACCAGTCCCCAATACTAGAATTCTATTCAGCAAATACAGTACAACCCACTAGTCTTTCACGCTCCCGGGAGATTTTGTAACGAGAATAAAAAGTACCAAAAGTTACGGCTTCAGAGAGCTTACAGGTAGTGGTGAGGCGGCGCTTGATTGTCTCGACAATGGATAATTCGTCTGCAGCTATGGCTCTCTATTCCATGTCCTTTTTCTTCCTCACGCAGGCGTTGTACCAAAGCTCGATGCAAAGCGTTATGCTGAATTTCGGCGATGCCTTATGCCAGCCATATCTCCTCCTCGTCAATTCCATTTAACATAGTTTTGCTTCCCAATTCGCTATCGATTTTTGCTTCTGGTTGGAATAGAAAGTCAAATTGGTAAAAGCGTCTTCTTATCTCTTGGTACTGTGTAAATGAAGATCCACAATCCCTCAAATGAGGAAGGATCTGCATTCAAGAATCCACAGTGAAAAAGAGCGGCTAATATCGGGGCTTCGGGACAAAGCCTGAAAATTAAACATGTAACCAAACACTGGATTGTCCATCTTTTCCACCCTTTTCCCACCCTTATCATCCAAACCAAACACAGCCTTATGATTTAAGGATTCGTGATTTGAAGTGCTTATTTCACGAATCATAGTATTTGATTCGTGATTTGAAGTGCTTCTTTCACGAATCATAGTATTTATCTTGAGAAACGATTGCCGCTAAACCATGAGTACCATAGCGGGACAATATTGTTTTAAGGACTAATATTAGAAATCTTGCATCGACATTCATCATATTGTGTCATTGTTACTTTGCTTGCTTATATCCCAAAAATAAACATACAAACAAGATTCCTACATTATTGAAACGTTATATAATAATAAATGGCTTCTTAGATTGGAACAACGACTTCCCTACACCATGGGGAAAAGCCAGAAAAATTCAACGGAAGTGATTGCAAGTGTTGGCAACAAAAGATGATCTTCTACTTGACAACCTTGAGTATGACAAGGTTTTAAATGAAGATACTCCTACCATTGAAGATGGTGAAGCCGACACCCAAAACAGGAATGTGGTTGATGCTTAGAATCAAAGTGATTTCATCTATAAGAACTATATCTCTAAATGGTCTAGACAATAAATTATGCAATGTTTATTTTCTAGTGAAATCCGCAAAGGAATTGTGGGAATCTTTGGAAAGGAAATACAAATCCGAGGATGCCAGGATGAACAAATTCATTGTAGGACACAATTCCTGGATTTCAAAATGGTCGATACTAAGTCAGTGATGACGCAAGTGCAAGAAATACAAGTGAGTTTAACAAGTTTGTGATTTTAACAAGATGATGCACGTAATTTTAACAAATTGGTGATCTTAACTAGTTGGTGCACATAATTTTAACAAGTTAGTGTACTTAATTTTAACAAACTGGTGCATGTGATTTTTTTTTAGAAAAAGGATGATTTTAAAAAGGTGATAGTGATTTTAACAAGGTGGTGCACGTAGTTTTAACAAATCGATCATTTTAACAAGTTGATGCACATAATTTTAACAAATTTGTGATTTTAACAAAGTGGTACACATAATTTAACAATTTGATGCTTTTTACAATGTGATGCATATAATTTTAAAAAGTTGGTGCATGTTATGGCTCGATCACCATAATCACATTATTTGCAGCTATGACATGATGAACTATGGAAACTCGCATTATTAATGTAACAAATCACAGAAAATAATTCTAACATTTTGCACTGTAGCTGCAATAAGAACATGCGTATTAACACGAACACAGACGAAATAGAAAAATGAGGATAGACTATCGGATCTTCCCAGAATGCCAAATCAATATTGGAGAACAAAAATATAAGATTTGAAACAATAACGCTCGATGAGCAAACTTCTAGGATTACGTATTAGCAGCATCAAGATTCAACTTAATATTATTAGAAATACAGAACGATGGAACAATCTTTCATCTCGTCTTCTTACCAATTTCCTCCAAAAACGAAATCTGATAACATTACCAAACAGAATATCAGAACCGGAGCTTCGTGAAGAACCAGCGGTTTTTCCCATTCTTGAACCACTCCTCGAACCTCGCCTTTGTCTCCTTCGTCGCCGTCACCTTCTTGTCCTGCGACTGCAGCGAATCGAGCGTCAACACATCCTTCAGATCCACGTCATCATGGTCAGTGGGGCAAGGGCAGAGGTCTGATGGACAATGGGGAGGAAGCCACGACGGCGGGGGGAAGGTGTTGCGCGGCTGCCGATAGAGCTAGAGTGGCGAAGCTCAGCCATTGTTTGATGTGAACGTAGCTCCAAACGTTTTCGGATCGATTGCTGAATCTAAACTTAGAATTTCAAATAAAGAGTATTTTAAGAATCTAAAAGTATATTTTCAAACTATGGGAGTTGAAATTGAATGTAGCTCCAAATGAATGAAGTTTATTCACAAGTGGATTTAGTTGTATATATGTTTTTTTTTTCAGATTTATTTGAGCTAAGTTTCTACAATTGATGTCTTATTTGCAGTTCCCCCATTAAATAATCGATAATCATGCTTTCTTTCCCCTATTAATCATGGGCCTTCCTTTTGACTTCTTAGTTCTGATTCATTACATCATTAAATGAAATCATAGTTGGAGTAACAGAACACCATTAATGCCTTCCTAACTCCATAACAATAATCCTTTACCATGCAGCAAGACACTAACACATATACCATTCGAATTCATCTGATCCTTTCCTTGCCTAATCACTCTCCTTCAACGTCTCCCCTTTTCTTATGGGAGGCACTTAAAGTCGCTTTCATCTTCGCCCACTCTCTCATCGAAGCAGCACTTCTCATGAAAGGGCAAGTGTCGCTTATGACAATTTCTGGTGCTGGCATTGGCACCCGTGCCGGCACTTTGTTAGTTGCTGGAATCGGAGGCGGGGCTGCATGTTCTTGTTCATCTAGACTCGGATGATTCTGCTCCTTGGTTAAAGCATCCAAATTCGTGATTCTTGGAATTTCAGGTGCGACGATGGTATTGCTGTTGGCTCTCTCTCGAGGTTCACCGATATCTCCAAGAGGATGATTTCGATCCTCGGGGACTGATTTTTGCTGGTTAGTGTTTCTTGAACTTGAAACATCATTTCCAGAGAACTGTTGGGATTCTTGTTTTTCTGAAGTTGCTACATCAGGCAAGATTTGTGCAAGATTGAATGAGCTGTTATTCGCGTTCCCAACCAGTTGTAACCATGATGATTTTTTACGCCATGCGGCACCTCTGGATGATTTGTTATCTTCAACAGCGCTCAGTTTAATGGGTTGACTATCAGGAACTTTTTCCGAATCTTTATCCATGCTTGACCGGTTGTCATGCCTATCTTTTTCGTTTGAGGATGCAACTTCAGGATTGTGGTTCGTTAACACATCTGAGATGTGGAAAGTAGCTCTTCCCTTCTGATTAACCAGATCTCTCCATGCCGATTTTTTTGAAAATGCCGCACCACCAGTCAACTGTGTGGTACCTGAGTCAGTCTCTGCTGGTCGAGTGGTCGCATCAATCCGGAAATCACCTACGTGGTCCTGAGGGACTTGCTTCCGTGCCTTTGTTTTATAAGGCAATTTCACATTTGCATCATCCATGGATACATATGCTTTTCTCTTGTTGTCAGACGATTTTTTACTTCCATGCAATTGATGTTCCAGTCCCCTGTCCTTAACTAGAGAAACTACATTACGTGGGTGGGAAACCACATTAATTACAAGGCCATCATCATCACTCACTTGCTCGTCCTCTTTGCCATGGACTCGCATATTATCAACCGAGCTAATGTAAGGATATGTTTCCTCAGTAAATTCAATCTCATTGGAAACTGACTTAGCACTGTTCTCCCTCTCCAAGAGCTTGTTCAATACGGCCTTTACCATGCTAAGCTCTTCCTCATTCACCCCACAAGTTTCCATGCCAAGATCAACTCCAGACTTTTTCTCGGCCAATTTGGGAGGCATAGAATGCTCCTCACAATCACAGAAGTGAACAGGGAGGGTAGGAACTTCAACACGTTGGAAACTGTATTTGTGCTTTCCCGATCCTTTGAGAGGCAAAGGTTTTATCTTCAAAACAGAACCATAAACATTTACATGATGTATCAGAAATTTTATGTGATAAAATCAGAACAAAGATAAACTAGCAATTTGGATGGAGAAAGCACTTGCTTAGACATTCGAAAAAGAAACACCTTTCTCAGTTTGGGGAAATAAATCCGGAGATGCATTTGTTCAATGTCCAAGTTTTTCTTGGTTGTCTGCCAAGTATGCACGTTTTCATCGGCACAATCATTCCGCCTGGGCAACTTTTTCGCAAGATCAGTATCTTCCGTCCATTCACGTCTCAAACGAAAAATATAGTGTTCTTTGGCCTTCTCGAGTTTAAGCCTTCCCCCTTTCCACATACACCCATTGTACTGCATAATTTATTCATCCAATTAGAGAGCGAAAAACAACTCTTTTGAAAGTTGGACATTAAAATCTAAGAGTTCCATGGGAAGTAAATAAAAAGATTAAAACCATAAGTTAAGATCTTCAACTCAAATGTACAAAATCTTTTCTCAAAAATATTGACTCGTATCTTTCTGAAACTGCACAAAAAAAATTTCTTCCCCACTTAATATTTGATACCGCTCCTTGAAACTCAATAATCACAGTATTTTTCTGACTTCCTCATCCACGATCCCTAGCCAGTAGCATAACTTTCTATAAATCTACTTTTACATTAAACTTCAGACAATAAAAATTGTACATTTTAAAGGGCCAGAAAGTTCAAGCTTTCTTAACCACGAGTCACGGCGAGCCTTCACGTTTGAGACAGTTAAAGAACAACTATTTACTTGTTGTAATCTGTCATTAATATATAACAATGGCTAATAGATCCCTTCACTATTAAGTAAAAAGTCAAAAGAATATCGCCCGTTCAGCATAAACACGATAAATTTAAAAAATTGTACACACATGGAGGAAAAGTTTAGAAAAAAACGCTAAGTTTTGCTCAGCAAAATATATTAAAAAACTGAAATGCAGACTCCCCCGTACAGAAATCACCATTCTTAGGCAGGCATGCATTAACATGTATAGAGCGAGAGACAGAGAAAGAACCGTGCTGAATAGCTTGGCGAGTCCCTTCTCTGAGGCTGGAACAAAATCTAGGTAGGCGAAGCTGCGATCTTTGCTGCGAATAATTTCAACAGATTCCACAGTCCCTAAAACCGGCGAACTAAAAGTCTTTTTCAAATCACCTTCCATTACAGTAGCGCCCAATCCTCCTATATAAATCCTCATCTTCTCTCCCAGTATGTATAATCAAAATTCAATCATGCAACCTAAAAGTTACAGTTCAATTGGGGATTAGGGGTTCCTTCACATTTTGTGAAACCCTAACCTTTTAATTTGATCGCGAAAACAGATGGGCTTCAGTTGTGGCCTTGTGGGCCTAATTTGACTTGGATCAAAGTATTAAATGGACTGATGAGTCTGCTAACCCTACAAAGATGAAGTGTGGTATATAAGTATGATTTTGTTCGATTATTAACAGAATTATCTAACTGAGCTAATTAATTTTATTAAAAAGCAAAACAAATTAAATAATAATTTATTAGTAATCAAATTACACGTCTTATCTAGGGGTGTAAACGAACTGAATCGAGCCGAATATACAGAAAAATTTAAGGTTCGAATTCGGCTCGAAATAGTTATATTCGAGCTCGAGTTCGATTCGAAGTTCGAATAGTTTCAAAAATTTGGCTTGAGTTCGGCTCGAATCAGAGTTCGAGTTCGAGTTCGGCTCGAAAATGTTCGAAAATTTTCGCGAACTATCCGAATTATTGCTCGAAAATAAATATCCGAAAGGTTCGAAAAATATTTATTTAATATATAATTATATTATACTAATAAAATATTAAAGTTCACGAACGGCTCGCGAACTATCGAATAAAGTAAATTGGGCTCGAGTTCGGCTCGAAAAAAAGTTCGAACATGATCGAGTTCGGCTCGAATTCGAGAATTTCGAATTCGAATCAAATATTTATCGAGCAGGCTCGAAAAGTTCGTGAACACGTTCAATCCGTTTACACCCCTAGTCTTATCCCTCGCACTCTTAAAGACGAGATGGGATCTCAAGGGTGGTAAAGGATGCCTCACTTTTTATCATGAAATTCTGACGGGCCGGGTGATCAAATCGGACTTACCATAATCAAGAAGAACACGAGATGATGATGGATAATTAATAAATCATTGACTTATCCACTGAACAAAACTTACCAATCATGGTTAGCCACTCTCGAACCTACATTACGTGGTTGGTACATCCGTCCTTTCGAATTTTTTTATTGTCCTTAAAGTTTTAAAATTTGTACTTTGCCATCCAAATATTACAAATTGTCTCCAAAAATTTGTATTTTGTCCTCTAAAACTACCCTCTAAAATTTGATTCATTGCTTCAAGAAATTATAAATATGAATGCTTCATGTAAGCAAGCCAAAAAAAAGATAGATATAAATTAAAACATTTCTTTAAAAAAAGAAAAATGATTGGATAGCAGAGCTTCTAATTATTATTCACAGAAGTAAAATATAAAACGCTAGCAGTTAAACGCGTCTTTCGAGCATTCTTTTGAAAAACCATGCATTTTTAGGTTATAATAGACACGCTTACTTCTATTCTTTTCTCTCAGAAACAGAAATAAAAAGCAAGCTGTTAAAGTCGTGTATTTGGACATTCTTTTCTAAAGACTAAATTTTTTTAGGTCTCTCGAACCCAAAACTTTATTTTAGCTCATATTTTATACTAAAATAACTTAATTTCTGCACCAAACACAAAAAAACATCTCCAACTCATTTACTTCAAACTTTACTTTAAAAGAATATTCCCTATAATATTTCTTTTAATTTCATTTACAATTCTTATTTTATTCAATAAATTATCTGTTTACAAATGTATTAATAAATATACACAATAAAATTATGTCTAAAAATTTATTTAGATAATTAATTATATTAAATAATTAAATCAGTTAAATTTAATCGTTAATTCAATTTAATTAATTAATTTAATTATTCCCTGATAATCCAAATTTTGTTCACTAATAAAACAATTCAATTAATTAACCAATTTTAAAACAACAAAATAAATAATTACAAAAAATAAAGGAAAAAAAATAAAATCGAATACCGCTGCTACAGTATTGTCTACAAACTAACTAGAACAAGAAATAGCGCTAGGTTGGAGCACCGCTAAAACGGTGTCCCCTTGAAGATGGCTGTAGTTCTTTGATTCTCGCTTTTGGAAAAAAAGAGTCGTAATAATTGGTTTTCTCCGTTGCATGCATGTGGCTTTTTTTGTCTCGCTCTTTTCCTATCTTTCAGTATCTAGACTTACATCTAATTGTAAAAATTTGGGTATGAGTACCTGATATTCGACCCAATCGGGTCGGATAATTTTCTTAAAAGATCGGGTTCGGGTAATACCCGAACCCGAACTTATTGTTATCGGGACGGGTCGGGTAGGAAAAATCCTACCCGAAACCCGATTGGATACCCACCTATTATTATTAAGTAACCCTCAGATAGATTTAGAAGTTTTTATGTACGAAAATAGTTCAATCATTAATTTGTATTCAATATTGGCTTTGAATGGACACAAAATCAAAAAATGTGGATGAATATATGCCTGAGATTGAGATGCTCGAGAAATGCATCAAAACTATATCGATCTTTGCTTATATTCTTTTCTTAAAAATTTTATTTTATTTTATAATCAACCTATATCTTATCATTATTTCTTGTATTTTATAGTGCTTACAAAGTTGGGAGATGGTACATTTGATGTACTACAAACTTGACATGTTAAGTTAATTTTTTTCATTCTTATGTGTCGATTTATAATCAGATTTGATATTAAAATTTATTTATGATTGTGATTATTTTTATTTTTGTAATTTTATTTTTTTAATTAACTATTTATGTAATATCCTTGTCCCACATTGGTTGTGGATGAAAATTTAAAGTGGTTTATAACTGCTTACAATGAAATATTATAGCAACTTCGGTTAACCATTTTCGTAGAGCGAGGACGAATACGAAGTAGTTGCTATAAGAGCCCATTGTGCAGTCGCGCTTGCGAGGGCCTGGGACTGGGGCATGACAGATGGTATCAGAGCCGGTCACCGGCAGAAAGCACTGGGAGATAAGTGCTATGCAGAGCAAAGTGCTACGTGCGTGTGAGCCACCTCTTGAGCCTAAAGGGCAAAGTGCTACGCGACGGAGGCCACCTCTTGAACATGCGGGGTAAAGTGCCACGTGCGTGGGAGCCACCTCTTGAACCTGCGGGGCAAAGTGCTACATGATGGGAGCCACCTCTTGAACCTGTAGGAGCCACCTCAAGATTCCCGGTGCCGGTGGATCGATGAGTTAGGTCCCGACGAGAACGTCACGTTCTAAAAGAAGGGTGATTGTAATACCCTTGTCCCACATTGGTTGTGGATGAAAATTTAAAGTGGTTTATAATGGCTTACAATGGACTATTATAGCAACTTGGGTTAACCATTTTCGTAGAGCGATGACGGATACGAAGTAGTTGCTATAAGAGCCCATTGTGCAGTCGCGCTTGCGCGGGCCTGGGCCCGGAGCGTGAAATTTATATTTGCTAGTAAATTTTGGTTATTCTTAATGTTATAAAGAGCTCGTTTGTATTGTTACATGAATATTTGGTTCTAAAAAGAATTTATCGGGTACCCGACATCGAGTACCTGATATTGGTCGGGTACCCGACTATCGAGTACCCGACCACATCGGGTTAAGTTCGGGTATTTGTTTGTTCCCACCCGATGCATCGGGTACCCGACTACAACTACCTGAACCCGATACAACCCGACCCGTGCCCCACCCCTACTTGTGTATGACTATTCCTTGGGTGACGACCCCGGCCCCTCAGGACCGCCACTAGGTAAATCGAGTGATGTGCACGGATGACAGATTTATGAGGGAGCGGAGCAATATGACCCGAACCCAGGACAAACCACACAATATTTCAGTGGATAATTTGTCCCAGACCGAATTCGAACATGATACGTCGGAGGATTTCTCTCCACTTCACCTCAGCCCTTACCAATCCATCTATGCTCCGGGTGCATCTAATTCAAATTTTAATATTCCATAAAGAGGCATTTATTTATAGGTCTAATAAGATTGAAAATAGAAATGGAAAATTTAACAAAATGAAATAGTTTTTTTGTTTAAGTGTGTACATGTCTATATATGATAGCCTTGAACTTTCAGAACTAAGCAAATAGTCGTCCGTGAATTGATTTTTAACAAAAATAGTCACAACCACTTTTCCGCTAAAAAAATAAACGGAACGTACATATGCCGTTGAAATGAAAACTATATACCGATGGAGAGTTTTATTTTTGAATGAATATGTACACGACACATATCTATTCTATTTTTTTAAACGAAAAATGGGTTTGAGACTATTTTTGTAGCAAAATAATTTTTGTGAGTTACTGAGACTATATTTAAAACATATGTGGAGTACAAAAAACTTCTGAACTACTATTGTAAATTCAATAGTGATACTATATAGCATGATAATTTTATTAATTACCCAAACAATAATATCTAGCCAAAAAACCAAAAAGATCGATAATTTTATTCGTTGAAAAATTGCCTTTCCATTATTTGAATTGAATACTTATAATACACTACCTTCATTGCTTCACGGCAATTCATTAACTTATTTTGGGTGTTTCCTTTTGTTTTGGAAACTAACGTTACATAGCTTCAGAAAAAAGAAACTAATGTTATAGATGGCAAATGCATGTGTGATCAATCGTTCGCCATTTTATTAAAACCTATAGATGATGATCACGATACAACTCTAATTTTTAAATCATAGAGCAGCTCAAATACCACGCTTCGATCGCTATCCAAACATAAATTAATTATTGCACTCCAACAATCTAACTCTCAATAATTGTATCAACTTACAACTCATGAGAATCGAACACATGACATTGACTCTATACCAATTATAGGATCAAGCGCTTGCCAATTTACCAAAAACTATAACTGATGGTAACAGTACAACTTTAATATTTAAACCGTAGTAGAGCAACTCAAGCGATAAGTTTCGATCGGTCTCCAAGCAGTCCAACAACATGACTATAATTTATTGTTTGAATAGGTGCATTAGTAATTTCAAATTGCATACTTAATCTAATGGTCAGTTAGTAAAATAAAGTAATTCATTTTCAAAACTTAGGACAAGTAATTTATAATTTATTTAATTACTGAGTAACTTAATAAACATTTTGACATAGCACCCAACGGAATCCACTGCTTTAGAGATGATGTTAACGTCTGGCATAGTTTTATCTGTAATCAATCGACCATTTTCAGTCTCTTTGTTTCTTACAGTAAGCTTACAGTTTAAGTATGCCATATCTTTATCATGTTCAAATACACACGTAAATGTTTTTTATTAAAGAAGGATATAATTATTAACTATATATACATATAATTCACAATTTATTAGAAAACTAATAAAATTTTAAAATGGGTAAATTTTAAAAAAAATTGTCATAGAATAGAGATATTTGCAATACTAGTCCCAAATTTTTATGATCAATTAGATATAGTTTCATGGAAATTATTTTAATAAAAAACAGTCCCAAACTTTTGTTTTCAATCAAAATTAGTCCTATTGTTTTAATCAAAAGTGGTTCCAAAATCTCATATTTCAATTATGAGACCACTTATTAAAAAATTTATGTGATTAAATTTGTTAAATTATGTCATACTATTTTTATTAAAAATAATTTATGTGAAATTATATTTGATTAATTCTAAAAGTTTGGGACTAGTATTCAAAAACTCATATTTTATAGGATTATGTTTTTTTTGTAAATTTACCCTTTTAAAATTAATAAAGTAATTAAAAAGGTTTAGTTAGGGTGGTATGGCTATCAAGAATCCTTTCCATTCTCTGAAAGAGTGTCACCAAAAACAATCACACTTTGGCGGTTAAAGCGTGACGACACTTCCTGAGTCAAATCATTGGATGTGAATATTCTCATCTAAGAGTTGATATCGCTTTAAGGATAGTGTCCATGGGGTAGCAACCAATAATCCCTTTTCAAACCCCTTCATTTAATGATCAAATTTTACATACCCTAATTCCATATAATTTGAATATATGATTTTAAAATAACTTAACAAACATTTATCATATTTGTTTACCTCAATTCAAAATAAAAAATAGAACACAACATGAAATGTTATGAAAAAATCCGAAGACAAACCAAGTGGCTCAAGTTTTTAAAAAATACTTGGGTTTCAAAATATAAGTTTTGTATTAGCAAAATATTAGCCATATTTTAACTATTTATCTCTTACTTATCTCATCTCGTTGCATCAATTGTATCAAACCGTGCATCAATTGTATCAAACCGTGTTCTATAGGATTAATTTCTTGATTCCCTACTATTTATAACCATGGATCAGTTGATCACCTTTATTGAACCCAACCCTTTCTTCATTTCTCCTCACGCAAACCATCTCGATCGATTCCCGTTCCCCATTTCTGCATGCTTATAATATTTTCTTTCCCCGATAAAATATATACAAATTAACTGAACACATTCAAGCTGGATAAAACACCAGTTTCTCCCACATTTGTTATCATTTAATCTCACATATATGGCTTTCTCGAAAGTTTTATTGTTGCTTACTCTGTGTTTAGCTAATATTGTTCCTTCGGAGTTTGTAGAATTGGAGTGTTTGAACGTTTCCACTCCGGAATTTGTAAGTTCTGTCAAGGCTACAATTGAGATAATCCAGCAGGTGAGTTCCGTTTTATCAGGGTTTGCCGGAGTAATGAGCGATTTCCGGCTATCTATTGCCGTTCAAGATTGCCAATATTTGATGGATTTTTCCGTAGACCAGTTGAGCTGGGTTGTTTCGGCTTCTGAGAACAGAAATAGTAACCATCTTCAACTCTTTTTTCCCTAATTTTCTTTGCTTGAATGTGCATGCAAGGTGTAACTTTATATGAAAAAATGTTATTTTATTATCGGAACTCATATACAATAAATCATGATATTAAAAAAAAATGGTCCCATAAAATAGGTTTTTTTTACAATACTAATATCAAACTTTTATGACTAATCAAATATAGTCTCACAAAAATTATTTTTAATCAGAAATAGTCTCAAACATTTATTTTTAGTCAAAAGTGGTTTCACAACTCCCTATTCAATTATGATTTATGAGACCACTTTTGTTAGAAAATAATTACTGTGAGATTAAATTTGTTAAAAACATTTATGTTGGACTATTTTTGATTAAAAATAATATACACAAGACTATAATTGATTAGTTCTAAAAGTTTGAGACTAATAATAGAACAGTTCATATTCTATAAGACTATTATTGAAATTTACCAATAAATTATTGGGGGAAAACTAAATTTAAAAAATAAAGAACGAAAGAAACTAATTTTTGTGGGTGTGTGTATATTTAAAAACATTAATTATTAAGTTCTACTTTATAAATTTCTCAATTTTAAGTTTTAACGCATAATTATGCATAATTTCTTAAAACTTTACTTTACCTTTTAATTAAATATATTAATTTTTTTCCAAATTGCAGTTTGAGTCGTTACACTTTTTCGATTCTATACGGTCATTAACATATAACATGTTGAATAATTTTCATAAAACTAGCATAATGTTGCATATTATCACAAATATTTATTGTATTTTCAAGCATGCTCTAGCCTATAAACATAAATGGATCTTACAACCCTAGCTTCCGAATAATTAGTATAAGAGGAAATTACAACAAGGGTTCATAGAATATGAGTTTTTTTCAATACTAGTCTCAAATTTTTAGGACTGGCAAATATAACAACATATATTATTTTTAATCGATACTAGTCCAAACTTTTGTGGTTAATCAAATATAGTCTCACATAAATTGGATTTTATCAAAAGTAATCCCAAAGCCCTATTCAATTATGCGACCACTTTTGATAAAATATAATTTCTGTGGAACTATGTTTTGTTAGCCCTAGAAGTTTAAGATTAATATTAACTAAACATAATTTTTGTGGAACTCTATTTGATTTGTTCTAAAAATTTGGTACTAGTATTGAAAATACCAATATTCTATGAAACAAAATTTGACATTTACCCTTAATAAAATGAAATAAAAACGATGAAAATAATTAAACTAACGCGTCCTTTATTAATTTAAAGGCAAAGAAAATGGCACAGGAAATTTGAATTCAGACATGAAGACATGGCTGAGTGGTGCATTAATAAATCAAGAAACATGCAAAGAAGGCTTTGATGGCACAAATGGAACAGTAAAAAATCTTATATCAGGAACCCTAGACCAAATCTCATTGTTAATCCACGACCTTCTTGCAATGGTCAAACCAACTCCCGCCCCCGCCCCCGCCCCCGCCCCCGCCCCCGCCACCGGCCGTGTCAGCCATGACCAGTTTCCAATTTGGTTCAAACCCCATGACAATATCCTCCTCATGAACTCAACCAACACCTCGGTGGATGCCGTGGTTGCCGCCGATGGGACGGGGAATTTCAGTAGGATCAGTGATGCTATTGCGGCTGTGCCTGAGTACAGTGCAAAAAGATATGTTATATATATAAAAAGAGGTGTGTATAATGAGTATGTGGAGATCAATAAGAACAAATGGAATATAATGATATTCGGAGATGGGATGGATGCAACAGTGATCAGGGGTAATCACAACCATCCTGATGGTTGGATAACGTATCACTCTGCAACATTTGGTAAGAATAGTTCTTAACTGATCTCTTGTTTATTATATTAATGTGTTAATATAATGGTTGGTACGTTAGTTGTATATTTTTTATTTAAAAAGTGTTGAGTTGGTGTATAACGTGGCACAAATCGGGTGCATACAACTATTCAACGCAGCTGTAAGAGGGAAAGGATTCATAGCCAGGGACATAACATTCGAGAACACTGCAGGCCCACATAAGTACCAAGCCGTGGCCTTCGTCTCCGATTCCGATCAATCGGTGTTGTATCGTTGCGGTTTTCGGGGATACCAAGATACTCTCTACGCACACAGCAGCCGACAATTTTACAGGGAGTGCCAAATCATAGGTAGTGTCGATTTCATCTGCGGACATGCCGCAGCCGTGTTCCAAAATTGTCAAATCACTGCCCGGAAAGGCCTTATCGGCCAAAAGAACACCATCACGGCTCAGGGCCGATACGATTGGGGGAATGACTCGGGCTTCTCAATCCAATTTTGCAACATTTCAGTTGAGCAGGATGTCTTAAATTCGACTATAGCATACCTAGGCCGGCCCTGGAAGCGATATTCACGAACAGTTGTCATGCAATCGTACATAGGTGACGGCATTAGGCCCGAGGGATGGCTCGAATGGGAGGGAAATAAGTATTTGGATTCGTTATATTATGGTGAATATATGAATTACGGGCCAGGGGCGGGATTAGAGGCGCGAGTAAAATGGCCCGGATACCATATTTTGAATGATTCTGCTCAAGTTAATCAGTTTACCGTGTCACGACTTATAGCGGGAGACACATGGTTACCTTCGACCGGGATAAAGTATACACCCGGTCTGGATGATGGACATTGAGGCATCTTTTGGTATATATTTTAAACATACATGATAAATTTAAAAACAAATGTACTTGTTGAAGTTGTATAAGTTTAATTAATTATACATTTAATTAAATATTGTCGTTCTATATTTACAACTTATCATCGATCAATAACAATATCCCCTTCTTAATTAGTGGCTAATATATTTTTACGATATAGGTCTTAGATATGGATAAGTCAGGGGCATAACCAGGAATTTGTAATCTGATTTAATCTGATAAGCTAAACATAGAAAATCAATATGCAATATATCATAATAACCTGATAAACAAAAATAAAAAGTATTGAAAGTTTATAATAAAATATATTAAAACGCTATTTAAGTCGCAATCTATGATTCTTTAAAATATCAAACTTATCAATGATGACCTATATATCAATGATACCAACAATCTTCCTCTTGAATTACCTTCTCCTTCATGTCGTTTGAACGGACAATTTTTGCAATGGACTCTTTTCCAATTTTCGAATCCTTTGACAATGAATGTGTCAAACTATGCTGAATTATCGTCAAAGAGATAACATGGGAAACATATTCACTTTCCTTCTGTACGGAAAACTCAAAGTCATGAATTTTTTAGGCCAATTTAAAATTTAATTGGGCTAAAAAACTAATTTATTTGGATTTGGTTTCTAAATTTTATTGACCCAATAACTAAAAACTAATAATTGTAATTTTATTTGCCTAATAGCTTAAAAAACCAATAATTTGAATTTTATTTACCTAATACCAAAAAGTTAATACCTATAAATTAATTTTCAAAATATCTGCGGGGCATTGCCCACATTAAATTACGCCCCTGTGGATAACATAGAATATGTGATAATGAAAAAAAGTTATATTTTATTTTCGCACTCAGAAAAAAGAGAGATTTCAACTAATATTGTCTCAAAATTGTATCATATTAAAATTATCCAATCTCTCATAAAAAAACACATCTCAAAATGGATTAATATTTGTTATGCCAAATGTGTGATAAATCATTTACAAGAGTGCAAAATTGATCATTCTTATAATTTCTATTACAACAACAACAACTACGCCTTACATCACAATGAATTAGGGTATGCCACATGAACAATTGAGAGAATCAGATCGGGTCGAACACGTGTGTCAGTCTTCTCCAAGCGCTTCTATCAATCAGAATATCATCTTCAATCCTATTGAACTCCAAATCTTTGAGTATAACTTCCAGTTATGTCTTCTTCGATCATTCTCTCGCTCTCGTGAAATGGCTGAAAATCTATGGACTCCACTCGACGTACAGGCCGCACATCCAACGAAGCATACACATCTCTGCCACACTCATCTTTTGGATGTGTTTCCTCTTAGGTTCCCAGCATTACGTCCGATACAATAATGCAGGTCTAATAGCGGTTCTATAAAACTTTCCCTTCAATTCAGCGGGATATTACTATCATATAGAACTCCGGTGGTGTTTCTCCATTTCAACCAGCCCACCTGAATATTGTGGTTAACGTCACTGTCAATCTCTCAATCCTTTTGGATAACATAATCTAGTATCGAAACTTGGTGCTCATCGATACCTCTTGACCATCGAGTTCTACAACATCGGGATCCCGAAAGATACGACCACTAAATTTGCACTCCATATATTTCGTTTTAGACCTACTTAATCGAAAACCCTTTGATTCCAATGTCTCTCTCCATAACTCTAATTTGGCATTTACCCATGCCATGGTCTCGTCGATTAACACAACATCTGTAATGCCTTGATATGAATCATACATGTTTTATGTGATTATTGAGTAATTATGAACTTATTACGGAATAATGTGGACTCGAGTTCGGGTTGAACCGAGTATGATAAGTATTGGCTAGGTGAGACCACATACATCTACATGGTTTGTTGAATATGTAGCAAGAGAAGTCATGTTCATGTTATGTGTAGGAAAGATTATAAATCACACTTTATTGGACAACAAAGAATACATGAATTGGACTTGGAATTTGATGTGACTTTGATCTGAAATTTAATGTACATTTGAGGATATCTTAGAAGCTATATTACATGCAAATCAGATTTGAAAACTCATAATACACCTAAACACACCTACAAATCTCTACACAAGGTGCTCTCAACCCTTTGTGTTATATTGTTCCTTCCTTTGGACTTGAAGCTTGAAAATCAAGCTATAACCTGATTTAGAAGGGCAAACAAAGTTAGTGGTAAGAATTCCATAGCTTATGATGGTTATGTGTTGCTAGTTCAACTATACGAAGCTATTAATTTATGTATTGATTTGTAATGATTTGACATGAAATGGAATTTTATTGAATAAGTTGTGTTATCATGAAAACATGTTGATAGCATGAGTACGTAATAGTTTATGAAGTTTTGGCGTGGAGTTAGGAGGTATAGAGTTGGAACCATGGAGATTAGCTTAAAAATCGCCATATTCTAAAAATTTAACATCGGCGATCGATCACAAGCCATGTGGTGATTGATCGCCGAAACAGGGGAAAAATAAGGTGGTGAAATGCATTGGCGATCGATCGGTGAAACATGGAGATCGGTCGCTAAAGAACAGAACATATTGGCAATCGATCGCGAGAGAATGACGATCGATCGCTGAGAGGCAGAATTATATTACGAATTCACCAGTGTAGTTATGATACATATTTATGTCCACAGAAATATAAGGTTTTGCTTACCAGAATGAGGCCGACAATGTTTGTCGGTGAACCCGAGTATATTGGTATACGACTATGGCCTTTGCTAATGATCAGATTCATCGTATTTCCGAGGACATAAATATTAGTAAAAGATAGAAGAATGTGAACTTCGAATGGAGAAAAGGGCAGAGAATTTGTTGCATACTCGTCAATTTTTGCATTGAGATCAAGTGAGAAAACTCCAGACAAAGGTATCATTGCATCTTTTGCAGTTTTCTCAGTCAAGTCCAAAACCCCAGAAATGATTGTTGTTTCATCATGGGTTAATTCTCCCCCTTTTCCAGCCTGACATCACAGAGCATAACATACAAAAATGGCTATAGAAACTAAAATTTGGAAAAATTTGTGTAGGGGCAGAGGCGACATCACTTCTTATTCAATCTACTTGTTATTCAACCTTATATGTCCTCAGAAATACGATGAATCTGATCATTAGCAAAGGCCATAATCGTATACCGATATACTCGGGTTCTCCGACAAACATTGTCTGCCTCATTCTGGTAAGCAAAACCTTATATTTCTGAGGATAATACGATTTTATCTGGACAATTATTCAATCTACTTATTGCACTATAGAGCTTCTTTCGTCAACTCTGAAATAGTCTCATTTGTTCAAAAACTTATTCAACTAAACCCTGAAATTGTTCTTATATCCTCATCTATTTTAAATAGTTTGGACCGTTTGAAATATATCTTACTTGTGAAACAATCGTTCAATCATTTCTAGTACTTTTGGATCTAGTACTTTTGGATCTTTATAATATGTTTTTGCTTCATAATTACCCAAATATTCTTTGTTTAATCATTAAAGTTTGATACATCAGTGTTTATTAATTCATTTTTGGGACTCCATGACTGCTTGAGTTTGATATGGCCTTGATTTTCGTCATATCAAAAATTATTTTTCGACTATCATCTTGCAAAACTTATTTTGAGTTGATGCACAAAACTACATACTTTTTCTTTCTTTCCACTTTCTTGGAATTATCATTTTGTTTCTTTCATGAGATTGTATCCTAGAATAACCTATGTTATCCTTGCAAATTCTTTTAGTATTACATCATATTGTTAATTGGTTCAGCTAACAAAAAGTTGATCATTCTTGACAAAAACATCCGTTCAAACTCTAAACTTTATTCACTCACATTCCTAAGATTAAGATACTTTCATTAGAGAGTGTATCGAAAGCACGATAGAAGAAATACTTGTAAATATGAAGGTTGGTTCGATTATGTTAGAGCTCGGTCAAAACTAAAAACTAATGAAAGTAAGAAGCCAGTCTCGACAATTTCTAATGTAGACTAACGATTGGTATCACGATCGTGGGAGGGCTTTCGATAATCGATAAGTGCTCATGTGACTCTTAGTATCGTTTATATTACCCACAAATCGATGGCAAGAATGAAAGGCCAGCTCAAACCCTCGAGGATATGCTAAGTATTTGAGCCTCAGACTTCAATAAGAAATTTGGAGCAAACTTTTGCCCTAAGCGAGTTACTTTCAACACCAACTGTCCTAACAGAATCAAAATAACGCTCGCTCCAAGCCTATCCCAAATTCAAAATATCTTTCATGTACCACAATTGAGGAGTTACATTGCCGACCCGAACCGTGTACTCGAAGCAGAACCTTTAGTTGTCGAAGGAAACATGAATGAACCAATGAAGTATGAAGAAATTATGATCTTGAACGTGGACTCAAAGGATCAAGTACTGAGATGAAGGACCATTCCATACGTCAAGTCCAAATGTCAAACCATATGGAGAAAGAGGCCACTTGGGAATTGAAATGAAGATGCGAGAGAATTATTTATATATCTTCTAAGATCGAGATGACTTAAGTTTCGAGGACGAAACTTTCAATAAGGAGGGAGGGATGTGAAGACCCGAAAATTTGCCTTGCCCCAAATCATGTTAGTCATTCAATGGTATTGCCTAAACCTTGTCATTAGTCATTCAATGGCATTTAAGTGCCTAATTCACATACCATTCAAATTACTCACCGATACATTCAATTGTCCTAACCTTGTCATTAGCCATTTAATAATATTCAAGTGCCAAGCTCAAATTGTGGCATACCATTCAAGTGTCACACTAACACATTCAATCATCATAATGCCCCAATTCTTGCCCATCAATCAACACCACTTAATTGCCTCCATATCATCCCATTTCATGCCCCAACTCATGCCTACCTTGGACCACTTATCCCCATATTAAAATCATACTACATCATGCAAAGAAAACTCATCTCTCCTACATTCTAGCAATTTTAAGTTGGGATGGCAATGGGACGGGTCCAAACCCGGACCCGCATTGAACCCGCCCCGCTGGGGCGGGTCTGGACCCGCTTCAACCGGGTTTGGAAGCGGGGCGAGGCGGGTCCTGGGATTGGCCGAACCAGCCCCGGACCCGCCCCGCTATACATTTTTAATTTTTTTTTAAAAAATATAATATTTATTATACATTTTACTTCTTTGATTGAACAATAAAGTGTCATTATTTAATTTTATATCAAAATTCATGTGTTCATGTTTAAAAAGTTGGACATTTTGAAGGAAATAAGAGCAAATTAATAAATATTTAGTAGTTTAAAGATAGTTTTATAATGTTTATTATAAATATTTACTAGAGAAAACATGAAATTTAATCACAAAACTCAACTTTTGTGTTTCAAAATTGATTTCTAGCTTTTTTAAAAAAAAAATAAAAATAAAAAATAAAAAAAAAAACTGGAACCGGGGCGGGGCGGGTAAACCCGCCGGGTTCGCGGGTCTAAGCAGGGCGGGACGGGGCGGTGCAGGGTTTTATGTGTAGCGGGACGGGTCGTGTGATTGGCCAAACCCGTCCCATACCCGACCCGTTGACATTCCTAATTTTGAGAATCACACACTACACACACATTTTTGAAAATCTCAAGGCAAGGAAGAAGAGGCATTGTGCTATTTCGCAACAAGGGATTCATCCTACACGTTCGTACATCCGACGATAAGTGGTTTTTTCCTACAAATGTCATTTCATTTTGAAACTCTATATATGTGTTAAAATTTCAGTTGGACACGAAAATGTATTTTAAGATCATATTATGAAAATTTATGAGAAATGTGCATCGAAAGTCGAAGACTCTGCTGGGCAAAGTGCTACGTGTGTAAGAACCGTCACTTGATTCTGTGGGGTAAAATGCTACGTGATGTGGGCGTGCCACATGCATGGGAGCCACCTCTTGATCCTTAAGAGCAAAGTGCTATGCATACGGGAGCCACCTCTTGATCCCAAAAAGCGATTATGTGATTACGTGTTTATGTGATAAGGCTATAGTGTCAGCAATTATGAGTATATGTGATAAGGCTCCAGTGTCAGCAACTATGGTTTGATAAAGAGTTATTTGAAAAGCTTTACATGTATGTTTTATCATGTTCAATTGTCCCCTACTCTCATCCCCAGTTAAGGACGGAGAATAGGTTGAAGACGAAGAACAAGACCATTTTTGGGCTGGTGATCTACCGAGGAAATTTCAAGATTTTATTACATTACGCTTCCACAAACTTTGTTTAGATCTAAGGTGCTTTATGAACAACTTATTCCAGTTGATTTCCATTTTTAAAGACGATTATTATTTTTAATGGAATAAATAGATTGGTTTTTATCACAGATCTCTACATGATGCTTGTTGATTTTGAATTAATTTTTAGAAGCAAAGCCGGTGTCATGCGCTCCGGTCTCGGGAAGTGACATCAGAAAGTTTGAGAAACGCGATTGAGCAACGAGCGATCGATCGGTGATAAGTCGCGATCGATCTGCTGCCCGGATATTTTGAAAAATAATTCATTTTAGAGTTTGAGTCCAACAAGGATACTTTCATAGACCTCCTCCATTATTTAAGGCACAAAATGGACGAATTTTGGCAGACTTTTACATCACTTTTCAGACCTAGAACATAGCCTCCAACCCCATACACTTCAGGCCATTAAAGAGCAAGATACATCAGGAGAGTCGGGACGACGCAACAACTCAAGAAGTCATCTTCTCGTGTTATTTCGTATTCATAAACTTTGTTTATCTTTTATTCTCATATTTTTAATGTTTAATTTGTTGAAAAACTTAATTTTACATTGTTATTTGAGCATGATAGTTGGCTAAGTTTTGTTGACAAGACTAGGGGATCCTATGTTTTGAACCCATTATTTAATAACGATTTTTGATTAATTCTTACAATTCTATGTGCGTAATTTGTTGTTCTTCATGCTTTTGAGGGATTAATCACCCTTGAATGATTATTTATATTACGATAGACTTGACCATACTATATTGCAATGCGATATAATAAATTAAGCCATTGGTTTAGATTGAGACTGGCTAAGTAAAATCGAACACACTTGTGATAGCAAAAGATTTACCAAAATCGAAGGCTAATAGTTTTCATAGATCTTCATTCAATAATGATTGTTCAATAAGGACACGAGAGTGGTTTATTGCAACGTTAGTATATACTCATTATAGCTTTACCATAGTATAACTAATGCATTATGAAAACTCGTCACTTTATAACGTAAGATTTTAAATCACAACTAATAAACGAATTATGAGGAATTACATGGGTGAACCGAAGTATTGATAAATGTCTCTACTGCTTCTTTACACTCTTTATTGCTTGTTTGTGTTGGAATTATTGTTTTTGGTTAATTTAGTTAATTTAATATTCATCAATAATCGTAGGTTAAATATAGTTAAGCTAGTTGAGTTTGGTACTTGCTTACTAGACACTGTGGGTACGACATCCTACTTTATTCTACTATACTAAAACTTGACACCGTGCACTTGCGGTATAATCACGCTACACTGAGAATTTATAGTTTAAATAAATCGCGATCAAACACCATAAATCTTTCTTCACAACTAGACTTTCCACAAAATCTGATTTCATATTGTTGAATATTAGGTGGCTGCACCCAGAGAAATGCTATGCTTACACACAAGACTGCCCTCTTCCCGAAAGCTTCACGATGACTACTTTATGATGAGGACATATTGTTATGGAAGTAAGAATAGGACAATTACTGTCATCTATGTTTGATGTTGCCCGATGGGCTGCTAAATACAAATAGCTAAGCCTCGTTAAAGGGTCGTTCCCTTCATTCTACTGTACTAACCATGGTACGGGCCAGCTTTTTGGTAAGCCCCCTCATATTCTCAGATATTCTGGATAATTTATCTAATCTTGTTCAATTGTAATTCGCTTTGAAAGCTGAAACCAACATTTGCTTCTAGTCAAAGATAAGCTAAAACGAATAATGTTCCATTACATCATTGTAATAATCGGGATTGGTCAATTCTGTGAATATCTAGATCCCACATAATATAACTTATTTGGGTTTTATATATATATATATATATATATATATATATATATATATATATATACTAGTTAATTTGGCACCGCGCCAGTGAGCTTATAACCTGGTATATATGTCAAACAAAGCGTCCGAAACAAGTTAAACAGACAGTTCAAGAGAATAAAAGATGGTTCATACGCATTGGCCATACATAATCGTTCGTATAGAAAATCAAATAGGTTAGAGTAAACAAAAGTCCTCCCCAACAGTACACCATAGCAAGAGTTGTCATATGATATCCTTGTAGGGCCCAATAGACTCTCTAAACAGAAGTCATCTACTAAAGTGCAGTAGTAGATGACATCAGATATCACAATAAAAGTTATTCTCAACAAACTCCAAAACCAACCAAAAGTTGTTCGCAAGAGTTTTCAAAATGACGATGGTTTATTTCAGAATGTAGATATGTTTCGGTTTCTCATAACAGTAGCGAGCATAGCATAAGAGGAATTATAGTTTATTTATTGTCGTAGTTGCATTCTTATTTTAGGATATTGCTCTTATATTACTTGCTATGGCATCATGATTAATGAATCATCTTACTTTTATAATTATTTATATACTTTCTGACAAATAATGAATGTAAATGTGACGTCCTAAATTATTATCAAACAAGTAATATATAATTATCATAATTTAAGATTTTCTAATTTTTTTGATATAATATCCTTATACATGAAGGGAAAATTTGATGTCAAACATCAGAACAAAGGTAATTGAGAACAAGCACATATTAGCAATGGGTCGTAGGTAAGCCAAAAATTAAAATATACATAAACAAGCAAAATCGACGACTTGTAATCTACCAGAAATTCATCATGCCGAATATTTTATAAAAAAAATCATTATTAAAGTTTGCCAAAACGAAAACCTATTTTGAACTATCTTTTTTTTTAAGATTTCATATAAAACTTACGAAAATCTATTTTGAACTTTCTGATTATTTTTTTTAAAATCAATTCATACTTGACAAAATCAACAAGTTCTTTTACAAAAAAAATAAATAAAATATTTTCAATTTTAAAAATTGAGATAAGAGGGAGTTGTTGGATCAATGATCAACTCTTTCCAAATAAATCAATATTTAGGCAAAAAATAATAAATAACAAAAATAAAAGGAAATATGACGGACGTTCACTGTTCACGGAAACAATACACGATGAAAATCAATATTTATGCAAAAAAATAATAAATAACAAAAATTAAAAGGAAATATGACGGACGTTCATTGTTCACGGAAACAATACACGATAAAAAAAAAAAAAACTAACAAAAATAAAAGAAAAACTAAAGAAAAAGAAAATTAAAAAAAAAAATAAATAAGTAACCCTACGCATAACAAAAATAAAAGAAAAAAATAAAAAAAATTAAAAAAAAAAAAAAGTGACGTAGGATTACTGTTCATTGTATGGATAATATATATATATATATTGAAAAACTGATCTTAAAAAAAATAAAAATATAATATAATACTCCAGTTAGAATAATATTGAGAGGTCATGCTTTTAAGAGTACAACAAAATCTTTCGAAGGTCTGATTCTATCGAAGAACGTTGAAGATAGTCTTGCAAATTATTTATTCTTGAGAACTCATTTGTAAAATGCTTTTCGTGATCGGAAGAAGATTCTAGGTCGGACAACTATAAATATTCTAGTGTTTTTTATAAAATTTCTTCACATTAAATTTGTCCACAAGTTTAGATCACTTTCTGTACGCTCATAAGAATTCTCAGGAATACCTGAATTATTGCAACTCTTCTTTTTTAATATTTAAACATCTTGAAAGATTAATATTTAAATAGGTTTTAAAAGTCAATTCATTCCATCTGTTAGGGGAGTGATCGAAGCATGTTTTTGGGACGATGTTATATGATTTAAAAGATTTGAGGTGCACTGTACAGATTCTACAATTGATATCAGAATCAATATCATATGATCGATTATTGTAAGATAATGAAATTTTTGAGACGATAAACAATAATTCTCTTACCATGGCAGAGATCGAAACATAACCGCTAAAACTTTCCACAATTTAAGAGATTTAAATTGCATATTTAACACAAGTTATAACTTTTGATAAACGATGCTCACGCTCAATTCTACAGCATTCTGCTCGATTCTACAGCATTCTGCTTTGCAAGTTGTCACACCACCCTATCCTAACACACTGTATATGTTTTATCTCTTCTGTATAAAGATTAAGTAGAGGATTCCGGAAGACAGCTGTGTTCTCTAAAATTAATTTCCCACGGCTTTTGCGTCCTCCAGGTATATATATATATATATATATATACTAGTTAATTTGGCACCGCGCCAGTGAACTTATAACCTGGTATATATGTCCAATAAAAAGTCCGACACAAGTTCAACAAACAGCTCTAGAGAATAAAAATATGGTTCATACGCATTGAACATACATAATCATACGTATATAAAATCAAACAGGTTGGAGTAAACAAAAGTCTTCCCCAACAGTACACCATAGCAAGAGTTGGCATATGATATCCTTGTAGGGCCCAATAGACTCTCTAAACAAAAGTCATCTACGAAAGTGCAGTAGTAGATGACATCGGATATCACATAAAAATAAACCTCAACGAACTCCAAAAAACCAATCAAAAGTTGTTCGCAAGAGTTTTCAAAATGACGATGGTCATTTCATAATGCAGATATGTGTCGGTTTCTCATAGCAGTAGCGAGCATCACATAAGAGGAATTATAGTTTATATTTATTGTTGTAGTTGCATTGTTATTTTAGGATATTGATCTTATATTACTTGCTATGGCCTCATGATTAATGAATCATCTTACTTATATAATTATTTATACACTTTCTGCCAAATAATGAATGTAAATGTGACGTCCCAAATTATTATCAAACAAGTAATATATAATTATCATAATTTAATATTTTCTAATTTTTTTGATATAATCTCCTTGTATATGAAGGGAAAATTTGATGTCAAACATCATAATAAAGGTAATCGAGAACAATAACATATTAGCAACGGGTCGTAGGTAAGCCAAAACTCAAAATGTATAGAAAAATCCATCATGCCGAATATTTTATAAAAAATTATTATTAAAGTTTGCCACAATGAAAACTTATTTTTAACTCTTTTTTTAAAAAAATAAGTTCATATAAAAAATTATTATCAAAGTTTGCCACGACAAAAATCTATTTTGAATTATCATATAAAAAATTATTCTCAAACATTGTATTTGAAGGTTTATGCTATAACGATATCGATTCATATCATTAATATATCAATAATCCCAAAACTATTTAAACATATAGTAGGAAACATAAGTTGACTCCTTGTCCAACTTTCTCTTCTTTGTTAAATACAAGTAGAGTCGGGAAAATACTTGTATGAACTTGTGTGGGCTCATCTATATACCAACTGAATATGATTGATCTAAAATGGTTGATATGTTAGTTTATTATTATTTTACTTAAAAATGAATGTATTTTTATATTAAGTTGGTGTATAAATGAGGCTCAAACTGTATACATGTAAGTATTTTATTCATTACGACATAAAATTATTATTGAAATCAACCCCCAAAATTTAAAAGTTAATGGAACGAGACGTCTTATGTCTCATCTCCACGTCAAAATCCTACTTTTAATTAAAAATCTGGTCACTTAATTTGATCGATGACTTATAAAATAAAATGTAACCAAAGTCAATAGGTGTTATTCAAGAAATTAATTATTGATTTCGTTAATGTGTTAATTATAGTCCAAGTACAAGCAATAATAATGTTCGCATTAATCTAATAGATGGATTAATGTTAAATTAAATCCTTTTAATGGGTTTAATATGTGACATCTTTATGTTCAATCAAATTATAATCCATAGTTTTCAATCAGCCCATTATTGAGTTCCAAAAAATAGGTTGGCAAGTACTTGTCAAGTGCTGAATTTTTCAGGCGACCCTGAGCATTATTTCAAAAGAACCTTCAAGTATAGCTAGGCTTGTTCATTAGGCTGGAGGATGGCATGGACGATCGAGATAAATAACAGGAACGATCGTCTCCTTCTATTTACGATTTAATAGTGTTGGGTGCAATAATTGACCTTGTTTCGAGAGTGATCGAATCGTGTCGTTTGACTCGCTGTACAGTTTAAAAATATTTGAGTTGCATCGTTATGATCATGTATCCAATTCTGATAAATTGCCAAAAGTACAATAATTGTTCATACTAAAAGAGCGATCGAAGGGTGATACTTATGCTGATAAAGAATTTATAAAGATTTGAGTTATACCGATACCACTAGCTATAGCTTTTGGTAAAACGATAAATACTTAATCATACACATAGTTAACAAGTTTTTTTTGACGTAAAGGTGATAGATTAATTACTCGTGACTTTGGAAGATCATTTTTTTATTAGCATATCATGAAAATGTTGATCGAAGGTAGAATTAACCTTATATAAATAATAATAAAATTTTTATAGATGAAACAAATGAATTTTATGAATAATTTTTTTCAAAAACAAAACATATGTTACTTCTCTAAAATACATTAAATCACCTACTAAATTGCCAAATTTTGGGGGTTATATCCCACTTTATATTTTATTAATTCCCAGACATGTAGCATCAATTGAGATATATAATTATTGCATTTTAAAATTATATATTATTTAAAAAATTAGTTAGATCATGCCAGCACCAAAATTAATTTTATCGATTTATTTAAATAATTAATGGATATTATCATTACACAGTTAGATTTGAAGATAATGATAATTATACAGTTGGCTGTGTACCAATTTCTTATATTTTTTTAAAGCTATGTTATCCATTCAGAGGTCCTAAATTATGGCCAACCACCATTTGATGCCTTAAACTCGTTGACTGGTGACTAATTAAAATTTTGATCCATCGCATATCAATATATTAAATAATATAATATATTTATAATGAAACTTTAATAATATAAAAGTACATTATATTATTTTAATATATTGATATGAAACTTTAATAATATAAAAGTACATTTTATTAGCTTATCTTTTGAAATAATTTTTTTCGAATAATACCTCAAACAACGCATAATGATATGATACATGGAATGTGATAGTTAAAATATTAATATTTTTTTAGCAAGTATTAGGTGTATTCGGGTCACAATTACGATCGGTATTAGATGGGCTACAAGCCATCGACAAAAAATTCTATATATTTTTTTGTTAATTCCTAAACTTGTGGAGGGACGGACTCGAACTCGAGCGTTTACAAGGGGAGAGGGTGACGACCACTGACCACTAAGCCACTGCATGTGCATTACTATTAGTGGTCGTCGTCGTCATCATCATATTTACAATATTATTAAGGAAGAGCATCATGATAATTATATATATCTATATTATGTTATTATGAGGAAAATTACAAATGTAAATGCAAACATAGATTTAGACAAGGAAAATTACACCAATATATTTATATTTTATATAAAAAATTGTTTTAAGTAAAATTATGCTTTATTTTAAAAACTAATATACATACTCGAATTTTCTGCCAAAAATTACTGTAACATGATTAAGCGAGAGCCACGTAAACTAACCTTCTTTGATCTATTTGGTATGGCCCTTCTACTTCTTATTATAAAAGTATTCCCATAATATCATATTGTAAATTATCTTAGATTGCATTTAGATTTAGAGGTTTGAAGTCATAAATTTTAAATCCTTGATTTCAAATCTATTTAATTATTTAGATGAATTTATATTGGATATAATCCATATTTTTACTAATTTATGTAAATGTAATAGTAATTGTGATTGATTTGAAATGCACCTAAAATATGTGTCATTTTTTCATATGTTCTTACCCATTCATCGTAATTCTTCAGCTCCCTACTACGGCTTTGCACTTTTCTCGCAGATAGTACGCTCTGTCTTGTTACAAGAAGTCCCCTAGCTTTTTGTTGAATGGTTTACATAATGCATCTCAAGATATGTGATCAATGATTATCACGAGTAAGTATTGCCACATTACTTTAAAGAGTACAAAGAAACGATACTTACGAAAGGATATAGATGGATGTTGTTGTCACATATCAATTTACATTCAAATTAGTCCTTTCTATGAGAGTATTATAGCCAACAATAGGACTTAATGTAGGCAATTTGAATTTGTCAAGGGGCACATATCAAGGGTTTTTTTTGTTGGAAAAAGTTAATGAATTAAAAATGAAAAAATGAGCTCGATCGATCAAGCTCATCAGAAAAGTTTTTTTATTTGCTACAGAAGCTCGATCGATCGAGCCATGTTTCTGTTGCGTGAATTGATGTGTCCATTTACGTCTGGGTGCGATTTTTCGCGATATAGTGCCTCCAAATGATGTACATTTGGACTTGTTTTTTTGTTCACTATATATACAACATATCACTCACTTGATACAAGAATAATTTTCGAAATCAATATCAGATTAAAAGATAAAATTGTGAGCATTTTGTTTGTTCGTTCAATTTCTTCATTTGAGTGCTTTGAACATTTGTGGTTCGAGGACTTGTGGTTTGAAGTGCTCCTATCACAAGTCATAGTCATTGTATCTTGGGAGACAAATTGCCAAAGTAAATTGTTAGCACCGTAGCGGGGTAATATTGTCTTAAGGACAGAGTTTATATATCTCGCCTCGACATTTCTAATACAAAGCCATTGGTTATTTTTGCTTGCTACTTTCGTAAGATACACACCCATAAATTTTGTACAACAATCTTAAGACAATATTAGCAACAAATGGCTTCGTCGAGTGCAACAACAACTCAAGTTCATCATGGTGAAAGACCAGAAAAGTTCAATGGGAATTATTTGAAGAGATGGCAACAAAAGATGTTGTTTTATTTGACAACCTTGGGGTTGGCAAGGTTCCTCAATGAGGATGCTCCTACTATTATGGATAGTGAAACCGACAACCAAAAGAGGGTTGTGGTTGATGCGTGGAATCAAAGCGATTTCCTGTGCAAGAATTATATTCTCAACGGACTGGACAACACATTATACAATGTGTACAGTCCAGTGAAGACGGCCAAGAAATTGTGGAAATCCTTAGAGAAAAAGTACAGATCTGAGGACGCCGGCATGAAGAATTCATCGTTTGGCGAATCCTGGATTTCAAAATGGTTGACACAAAGTCGGTAATAGCGCAAGTGCAAGATTTGCAAGTAATCAAGCACTAAATTTATATGGAGGGAATGGTTCTAAGTGATTCATTACAAGTGGCCGCGATGATTGAGAAATTGCCTCCGTCATGAAAGGACTTCAAGAATTATCTCAAGCACAAACGAAAAGAGATGAATCTTGAAGACCTTGTGGTTCGCTTGAGAATCGAAGAGGACAACAGAATTTCTGAAAAGGAAGGAAAATTGGCATCAACATGAAACACGAGTGAACTTAGTGGACAAAAAAAGCCGGAACAAAGCGTAAGTTTGACGGCATTGCCTCCAAATCTGGAAAGGCGAAGAAGTTCAAAGGCAAGTGCTACAAATGTGGAAAACCCAATCACATGGCGGAGGATTGTCGCAATAAAGATGATCGTGGGAAGGCTATGGATCAAGTAAATGTGACCGAAGAAGATCGTCTCTCAAATGATTTGGATGATCTAGCGCTTACTGCTTAATTAGATTGTATATCTTTGAAAGTTGTAAACTCCAAGAATGGAGTGATTCTAAATAAATGTAATGACGATATTTGTTGAAAGCAATAAAATTTATGTTATTACTTCTTGTATTGAATCTTATGGTTTGTGGCATGATTGTTATGATCATTTAAACCATAGTTCGTAGTACAAATTGTAATGTTAAATTTATTGCTTGTGTGGGTACTAAGTTAACAAAATCGTCATTCATTATTTAGAAGAATTGTAATGTAGAGTTAACTCACAATGATGTTTGTGATGGAAAGATTGTGCAAACTAGAGATGTGAGAAAAGTAATTTGTTACTTTATCAATATTTGCACATGATATTATTGTGACTTTTTTGTTATGAAGCAAAAACGAGGCCAATGATATGTTTAAACACTTCAAGAATGAGACTGCAATAAAATTTAGTAAATGAGTTTTGCTATGGGAAATTGTGAGTAGATTATACTTGTGTTGTCTAAGAATTTGACGCTTAATCTTGAATCTGCGAGACTATAAAATCTTGAATTCGAGTTTCTAAGCTTTGTACGCTTAAAACACAAGTGATAAATCGAAGCCACAAATTTTGATTAGGCGTTGTAATATCTCAAATTGGTTCATTTTGAATTTCTAAGCTAGTATGCATAAAAACATGAATTTGCAAGATTTAAAATCTTGAATTCACGTTTTCTAAGTTAGTGCGCTTAAATTACAAATTGTGAACCGAGTTTGAGAATTTTATCCAAGTTTCAACTTTTGTAAGCAAGTACGCTTAAATCCAAAAATTTCAAGAAATAAAAACTTGAATTTGGATTTGTAAGACAATAACGCTTAGAACTTGAAACACGAAAGTTTGAATGCCAATGCAATTCGTTACTACCCAAAGTTGTGGGGGGGGGGGGGGGGGGGGGGTTGCAATTCTATGAGTCAATCACATTCTAAGTACCACATTTAGGCAATGGCGAAAAACCTTGTGATTGAAGGAAAAGAGAATTTCCTACGATATTTGAAATGTGGGGATGCTTGGCTAAATTAGAAATATGAAGGCCAAAGTAAAGTCATAACAAACGCCAAATAAAATACATGAAGAGTTTGACAAATCCTGTTGTCAAATAGATTAACGAGTGTGACAAATGTGTACACACATAAGCATGTATATGCTTGTGTATTGATGATATACTCATTGGGGAAGCAATTTAGAAATCATCAAGTAACAAAGAAAAATGTTGACGATACATTTTGACGTGTGTGCATCCAGAACAATGCTTGGAAATAAAAGTTTCCAAGACATTTGAAGAATGAAATCTCAAGGATTAATTCGAGTTTCAATTTTTAAGCTTTGCTCTTAAATTTAAAGTTTACAAGAAATGGAATCTTGAACTTGTAATTTTAAGAATATACGCGCTTAAAAATTTGAATTGTGAATTAAAGTTGAGTATTTCATCTGGTCTCGAATTTTGTAAGAAATAACGCGTTAACAACGCTTAAAATTCGATGATGCAAATATCCTAAAAGGATAAAATGATGCAAAAGAGATAATGTGATACCAAAGCTGAAAATATACTGTTGTGGAAAATTCTCTATGCAAAACATATAAAGCTTCTTCGGCCGAGTGTCTTTATAAGTTGTTAGAGAAAAATCTTGTGCATGCAACTAAAATGTGTTGCGCTAATGCCATATGACAAAATGATCTCTAGTGGCATAATCACGAGTGATTATATGAAACCACGGATCCGTATATGAAATGATTAACCGAGAGATAATGTCGAAGTTTTTCGAGTGGAATGGGGTTAAATCCCTATAATCAAAATCTCATAGTGGATACCTAACATTGTTTACTGGAGATCCCAAGATCTAGATTCAAAAGGGACAAATAAATTATAACATTGTATAAACACTATGATAAGGGTGTAGCCTGCACAAAGGATACGAGGATAGGCAAAAGGCTTTTAATGATTCCTAAGACATATAAGAATATGCTGGAGTATAGCGGGATACTCTTCTAGGATATCACATACGTAAGTGCGAAGTGTGGCCGCTTCAAAGAAGAAAAACACTTATGAAATCAAGCGTGGTCCATGGCCGAAACGTACACAACCGTAAGAAACCAATACGGAGGTTAGAATTATTATGGTGTGGGTTCAATTGTCTTGGTTTACACCAACGACTAAATAGTTAAAGACTGTAAGTTCACTATTAAGTCAAGTAAATTCGAATGAATACTACTACGGAAGATTCATAGACGCAAGCTATCTCTCCAGATGCCATAATAGTTCGTCAAAACACTCAATTGCATACATGCTTTAATTTAATCCATGTGGGGGGTTGTTGGAAAAAGTAAATGAATTACAAATGAAAAATGAGCTCGATCAATCGAGCTCATCAGAAAAAAAGTTTTTTATTTGCTACAGGAGCTCGATTGATCGAGCTCCTATCTCGGTCGATCGAGCCATGTTTCTGTTGCGTGAATTGGTGTGTCCATTCACGTCCGGGTGCGATTTTTTGCGATATAGTGCCTCCAAATGGTGTCCATTTGGACTTGTTTTTTGGTTCACTATATATACAAGATATCCCTCACTTGATACAAGAATGATTTTCGAAATCAATATCAGATTAAAAGATAAAATTGTGATCATTTTGTTTGTTCATTCAATTTCTTCATTTGAGTGCTTTGAACCTTTGTGGTTTGAGAACTTGTGATTTGGAGTGCTCCTATCACAAGTCATAGTCGTTGTATCTTGGGAGACAAATTGTCAAAATAAACCATTTAGCACCGTAGCGGTGCAATATTGTCTTAATGACAGAGATTATAAACCTTGCCTCGACATTTCTAATACAAAGCCAATTGTTATTTTTGCTTGCTATTTTCATAAGATACACACCCATAAATTTTGTACAACATTTTAACTAAATAACCTAAAGTTTAAAAAAGAATTAACAAAATAACCTAAAATTGTGGGAATTATCAAACTAACTCAAGTCCCCTACTGGAATGGGGACTTCAAAGGAAGTCGTCAACTCAATTGGTGATTTCTTTTTAAAAAAACAATTTTTTTTTTAAGAAGCCAACTCAGTTGGCGATTTCTAAAAAAAATGTTTTTTAAAATAAAGTTGGCGACTTGAGTTAGTTTGATAAATCCCCTGATGTTAGGTTATTTTGTTAATTTTTTTAAAATTTAGGTTATTTTATTAAAAAAAACCCCACATATCAAAGGCATGACCAATTGTACAGTCGGAATTAAACTCCTAATATTAAAGATTTAGGCCGGTTGTAATTGAGTTCTTATTTTGCTAGTCAAACATGCAAAGTTACAACTCAACATGGACAACAGCTAATGTACTATGCCAAGATAAGGTGATCGATGTGGTCCTTTCTCAAAAATGGGGGAAAAAATTAAATTTTAGTGATCAACGCGTGGTGTTTGAGTTGTTTGTACGGTTTAAAAATTTGAGTGGTACTATTTACCATCAGTCATACCTTTTGGTAACAATGGTAAACACTCGATCCTTCAATTAGTAGCAAAGTTGACGTGTTCGATTATCATTTATTACAAGAAGTGTGATTATTGAGAAGAAGATTGTTAAAGCACAATAATTGTTCATGCTAGGAGAGCAATCAGCATGTAATGATTGACATGTTGTACGGTTTAAAAGAATTAAGATATACTATTATTATCAGTTATAATTTTTGGTACAACGACAAACGTCTGGTAGTACGTCCAACGTGAGAATGGTGCTAAAAGAAGTAAGCAAAGGCATATAACTGTTCATGATGAGCATTTTGCATTAAAGCACGAAGTGATAGGTTAATAGGGGACCTCTTAAGCTATCAACGACCAATCCGGGACAAAGTAGTTTCACCAATTGGCCTAGTGAATAGTCAAGAAATGAAGTAGCACAAAAGCTCCAAGAAATTGACAACTAAACTACCTCGCTGAATTTTCAACATGCACAGTGACTGACACAAGAATATTTGTTGCATTTGGTGATTTAGAATAAATTTATATTAAACAATTGTCTAAGCAAACTGTTTTTTTGTTTAGTTGGTTTCTAAATTTACTATTGTAATTGGAGCAGAATTATATCCCTTCGCCGGAGCGCTCATCGATTGGGAGAATTGCGAGTGTTCCTCTATCCACGAATGGTTATTTGTGCTGCTTCTCTCCTTTTGTTTCAACTTTTCTTCCAGTAATTTTATTGTGTGTTTTATTCAGTTATAATGTGGTGTTTAGTTCATGGAACCCTCGGCTATGCTGTCATTTTGCTTCGTACTCATCTAGCTAAGATTCCTTGTGTTTGTGGTTCCTGTTTTGGCTCTTTCGCTGGGCATACTATTCGGCCTCTTTGGGAGTGGTTATGTCGTTCGGCTTCACTGTTGGGGGAATGCTTGGTAATGACTATTAGAGCTTTCGATTTCGTGTGCCATCTAGTAGTGTGCTTGGTCGATGGAATTCATTGATGGATTTGGTTACGGAAGCCCGTTCTTTTGTCGACCCTTTATCAATTATTGTCTCATGTTTACCAATATTTGTTCCTTCAGCTAATTTGGAAAGTATTTCCCTGTTCAACCACATGCAAGACTTTATGGTTTGAGAGGACATGTGTTTGTTCTTGTGGTCATTACACCATCCAGGTCAAGCTTTTGTGCTTTTGTGGTGTAATATTAAAAAAAATTAAAAATAAGGTAATAAAAAAATATTTACGTTTCTAGTGTGAATCACGATTCTTCAAAAGGAGAGAGAAACACGAATATAATTGTTCAAACTCTAGAGAGTGTCAACTAAAAAAATAAATAAACTAAAACTAAAATTTGAGACTTGTGAATGACATATATTGTTATTAGATAGTGTCAATTAAAAATATATGAACTAAAACTAAAAAAATTCAATATACAAAACGGGACGGATTTAGCCAAACCTGGGACAAACCCCGCCCCACTTCCAGACCCGCCACGACGGGGCGGATTTAATACGGGTCCGGGTTTAGACCCTCCCCATTGTCAACCCTAAATATGAGCTATATATGAACAATTGAATATAGAATCTGCTAATTCCGAAAACTAATCTTGTACTTTTTGAGGTGGCTCGGAAAGCTCGTTAGCCAACTTACACCCGATTAGACTGCTTTCGACCGTTATTTATATTTTGATTTCTCTAAAATATTTTTTGATACTACCTCTAATGATGATCTTGATATCGTCCCTACACAATGGAACCCTCCCTTGTTATAAAAGGGAATACCCATCACCCGTTAATTATCAAGTTAACGAAAATCTCCTCAAGCACCCATAAACTAGCCATCTTTTTGGCAAAATGGGACCCCAAAAAAGCATTGTTTTTTGTTTAATAGTGGCAATATCGTGTTTTATCACTATATCCTCTGCAGCAGATGATTTTAAACAGGATTTGAGAATTCAATGTGGCTTCACCAGATATCCAAGCTTGTGTATCCAAACCTTGTCAGGATTAGGTTCCGGAAATCAGAAACTCGATTTCACATCCGCCCTCGTTAACATGACTATTCGCGAGTCCGAAATCCCTGAGTCGAGCCCTGGAATTTCCAGCTCCAATCTCATCTCCCCCGAAACTCAACTTTCCCAAATGACCATAGGTACGTATATAACGTAGAATATCCAACATTGTTTTCTTCTCTCATTATAATAATGTTACCATGCGATATTTACTTAGATTATTGCCACGAACTGATGAAAATGTCGCTCAAACGGCTAAACCAAGCCCTGGAAGCGCTTCAGAAATCTCCGAAACAATACATATTGGACATCCAGACATGGATAAGTGCTGCCATAACATTCCAGCAATCCTGCAAGGATGAAATTAATGATCATACTGAATCAAATCTGTTGATGGAAAAAATTTCCAGGAAAATGGACTATCTTTCGGAACTCAGCAGCAATTCCTTAGCCCTGGCGAACAGGATCCCTGGAAACATGGAAACACACAAGATTACAATTTCAAGGCGGCTTCATCAAGAAGAGATTTTCCCGGAATGGGTATCGTCCTCCGACAGGAAACTGCTTCAAAGTACTGAAATTAAAGCAAATGCCGTTGTTGCGAAAGATGGAAGTGGGGGCTATAAGACAGTTTCTGAGGCTGTCCAGGCTGCAGGCGGTGGCCGATTCGTGATATATGTGAAAGCTGGAACTTATAATGAGAAAGTTCATGTAAATAAGGATGGAATTACTTTGATTGGAGATGGAAAATATTCAACTATTATAACTTCAAGTAGTAATGTGGCCGGGGGTTCTTCGCTTCGAGGATCTGCAACTTTTAGTAAGTTCCGTCTCCTTTTATATTTCCTGATTCAACACGGTCCCTGACGTGTAACTTTGGGAACCAAACTGTATGTCACTGATTTTCTTCTTCATTTACCAGCAATTACTGGCGATGGCTTCATTGCCCATGATATCGGTTTCGAAAACACAGCAGGTCCGCTTGGACACCAGGCCGTGGCCTTGAACATTGCCTCGGATCGTTCCGTCTTATACCGATGCAGCATTGCAGGTCACCAAGACACATTATTTGCAAATACCCTTCGACAATTTTACCGTGAATGCGATATATACGGCACCGTAGACTTCATATTTGGCAACGCCGTCGCCGTATTCCAAAGCTGCACCCTGATCCTTCGTCGCCCACGAAGTGGCGGTGCCTTCATCACGATCCTGGCTAATGGCAGGACTGATCCTGGGCAAAACACGGGATTTTCAGTCCAGAACTGTAAAATCACCGTGGGGTCAGATTTTGCCCCTGTCAAGAATTCCTACAACTCTTATCTGGGTAGGCCCTGGAAACAGTATTCCAGGGCAGTTGTAATGCAGACATATATCGATGGAGAGATAGATCCTCGGGGATGGGTCGAGTGGGAAGGAGCAAGTGGTTCGACATATAAAACATTGTATTTCGCCGAATATGCAAATTCGGGGCCTGGATCAAGTACTTCTGGAAGGGTGAATTGGCCTGGATTTCATGTTATCGGAACCCCGGAAGCCAGTAAATTCACTGTTGCTAATTTTATCGGTGGAAATTCGTGGTTACCTTCTACGGGGGTAAATTTCGTGTCTGGACTTTAGTGATTATGAAGTATGAACCCATTTACTGTCTTTTGTCTAAGTGATATTAGACAGATTATATTAATAATATGTTACATCGTGAAAGAATCGAACATGAATCTCGAAAGAAGATTGGAAGTGTTCATACACCTTTTTCATTTGATTTGGGAATTGTAAAATATAATGTATTACCCAATTGTCATCTAAGGATTGTAGTTTCCTGTTTCAGTTTAATTTGAGTAAACATTTTGTTTATTTCATCCACCACAGTTTTGGTTTTGTTTTTTTATTAGCAAAAACATATTATTTTAATTATAAAACAGTCAAAGCGGCAATGGTGCAGAAACCACCATAGCCAAACTAAGTTCCCTCAAACTAGATAGTCCAGGATATGGACGAGTAAGGGAACTGTCTTCCATCATAAGTGAAGGTACAACGAAAGATAGACAAAAAGCATAAAGTGATGAATGGCCAATAAAATAGTACAAGCAAATGGTTTATTATTCTTACCGATTAGGCACCAATATT
Organism: Haberlea rhodopensis; assembly: GCA_907163345.1. Classification (NCBI taxonomy): domain Eukaryota; kingdom Viridiplantae; phylum Streptophyta; class Magnoliopsida; order Lamiales; family Gesneriaceae; genus Haberlea; species Haberlea rhodopensis. The sequence goes on along the minus strand of CAJQUN010000005.1, from coordinate 6,256,792 downwards.
TCTTATGGTGACCCTCGTGATTCCTTTGGCTCCCCAACGGCCGCATGCCCTCTCCTCTATTCTTGAGCCAATTCCCCAGCTGGTTCAATGAACTCTCGGTCAATCCTTCCATTGTTTGGTATCATTAATTGATTTAAAATTATGTATTTGTTTACTATGTTTTGAAGTTATACATCAACTCAATATTAAAATACATCATTATTGAGAGTTGTCTCACATTAGAAATTAGAAGTTATGCTAGCTCTTTATCAGATATATGAGCTACTACACTGATTGTCAGTTGGTTTTGATTTGGAACCACATGCATTCTTAACATTTCTTTTAAATAATATATCAAAAAAATAACATTTCAACCATTTTAGATCAATCACATTGAGTTAGTCCATAAATAAGACACAAATCACATCTATACAGGTATTTTCCATCAATTACACACATTAACGAATGCAAAATGAAAAGTCTAAGAAGATTTTGGACATTTAAGAAATATTAAATCACCAGTCAAAATCAATCATAATGCTTTAATTGACTTAATCGCCAATTATTAAATTAAATTTACCTTTTTTTAAGATTAAATTTACCTTTCGAACCACCAATTGTCAAAAAACTTAATTAATAAGCTAAACTTAAAATCGATTGCATTTTGGGGATTGAAAATAATTTTTTTTGCATTTAACCATGAATGATAATTGCACTATTATTAAGAATAATTAAAAATGCAGGATTGGATAGTCGGTACTGACTTCTCTCTTCATTTGCAATTTGAGTGAAAATTTAATTTTTATGTGTGTTTTTTTGTGAATATTATATTATCGTTCTTAATTGTTACAAATTAGTGTTTTTTTTTTTTTTTTTGCAACGAACATCATTATGGTTTTCCAAAAAGGCATTTTATACTTACGTCATGTGATTTTAAAATAGACAGTTTATCCTGTAGTTTATGAATATATGCAAAACATCCTCTCAATGTAAAGGGTAATATGCTATATTCTACAAATTACAGGGGGTAAATTGTCTAATTCAAACCAAATGTGTATAAGCTGCATATTTACAAACCACGGAGAGGTAAATTGTCTAATTTGCTTTATCACAAGAGATAAATTGGTATTTGCTCTAATAATTAACTATATTATGTGGATATATTTATATAGATGATTTTCTTGATCATTGAATTTTTGGATGTAAAAAAAATAAAAAATAAAAAATTGGATGCGTGGCTATCCATTCACATCTAATTAAATGTTTACATTTATTTTTGTGACTTTTTTTTTCTAATTAAATAGCTTGCACGAGAACGACTTGATAAGGTTCTTTTTTTTTTTTTAGTTTGGTATTACATTTTTTTATGGAAAGCTTAGCATGCAACTAGCACAATTGATGTCTTTTCACAAAATATATCATATTTCATTTGGATGAAAACCCTTAAATATCATTCCCACGTGAAAGTTGACGAATATTTCACGTCGTTTGAATACATTTGTTATTCTAGAAAGACACCAAATTAAGTAGAAGAATTCTTCTATTTTTTTTGGATGGGCTCTGTATCGTTTTCTAACAATCCGATTAATGATGGTTGGGTGTACAATTGGAACTTCATGCACCTTCTAAATGTACAATAACAACATAACAACTAAGCTTTTAATTCTAATAAACTGGGATATACTATATAAATAATAGAGAGAATCAAGTCGGTCGGACTAGGCCCGACCAAGGGTCATCAGCGACCCTGAACCGGCCAGGAACAGGATCGGGTCAACGGGCCGGTTAACCGGGTCAACGGTTCGAAGGGTCGGACCCGTAACCGGCCCGTCTATAGAAGGGCCGGTTAAGGGTCATAATTTTGCTAACCAGTGAACCGCCGGTTAACCGTTCAAGGGTTATTTTAATTTTTTTCACAATTTTAAATTTAAAATATATGTTATGGTGTAGATTTGAACTTAGGACTTCCAAATTGAATAATTAGCTTCAACCACTAAGTTATAAGAGCCTTGTTGATCTAAATATAGTGTTATAATTTATATATGATACCCCTTAAATATAGTAACCACCTGTTTGGCCGACATGTTACCTTTGCGTCCTGGTGATCTTACTTCAGAAGACCTCACCTCTTTCTCCGACCTCTTTGTTGGTTACCCACATGTTTGGCCGACGTGTTTTAGCTCACCTGTTCTCCCTCCTCCTAACGTTCTAGCGACCTCTTTTCGGGTCCGACCTCCTTGGCCGAGCTCTTCTCATAACTTGCTTAATACGTGGGCACAACAAGGAGACTGAGTCCCCTGAATTAGGTAAGTCCTAGATCCGAGGTGCAATATCTGGGATTTGATTGTATTCACAAGATCTTAGCCTATCTAGATAAGATTTGGATAAACATGGAAATAGTCCTTGTTGCATGATAACTCTCGAATCTCTGCCTATAAATACCAGGTTTGGGATATCAACTCATTCATTCACAATCTTCTTACTTTACAAGTATATAATTTATCGTATCCTCTCGCCTGACTTGAGCGTCGGAGGGGACCTGGTAGGGCTTATCGCGTACGCCCAAATTAAAGTTAATAGCAGTAAATATGTAGTAGCGTGAGTAGGGATCGATCTCACAGGGAAGGATGAATTATTCGTGCCAATTATTCGAACAAATAGTAAAAATGGGATTTTGTTTGAATTTGATTAACTACTACTAAGCAAAGTCTATGGATAAAACTAATTAGCAAAATTAACTAAAGTGATTAAAATTATGAGAGAAAAGCGATTCTTGGTTTTCAGTCGACTTTACCTTGGATTTCTGCATTCAATCATCGATTATCACAAAAGATGTATTTTTTACTTGAATATTCATCATTAGAGATTCAACTCTTATCTTACCTTATGCCTAGTTAAAATAGCCCAAACGTTCTAAATTAACCCATATCGTTATATCGATCAAAATAACAGCAGTTAAGATTAATATTAACAATAGCTTTCAATTCTAGTAAGAATGATGAACCTACACAACATAATCCAAGCGTCTATGTTTAATCTAGTTACGTGTTTTCCATAAGAATTTAACAACACCAACAGCAGACAATTATCAATCTTAGTTGCTTCAAAGGCCAAGCATTAGATTGCATGTAAAAATTATTAGATGGCCAATCATATAATCAAAACACAACAATCATGGCATTAAAATCAGAAAAGCACGTGATACTCAATCAAAATCAATATAAGAACATCAATCTCATGAAAAACATTAAATCCAAGGTATTGTCTTCCTCAACCAAGAATCGAAGGTGTTTAGCCTTGCATATTCAAATCAAAAACAATAAAATCTACCCTAGAAAACATCAAGCTAATAATAAAAGAAATAGTTACTAAAGCAAAGCACGATTCTGGATTGTCGCTTCCGTCTTCGTTCTTCGGGTTGTTCTTCAAAAATTGAGAGAAAAATAAAATCTAATGTCTAAACTATGTTGGTCTCTCCAAAATATTACTATTCATCTGATTTGAGGTCCCCAATTTCGTCCAAAGATGGTGGGAATCTGATATTGTAGGTAAAATCTATCCAAGATATTTCCAAAACTCGCCTGTCGATCGATAGCCTCAGACCAGCGATCGATCGCTTGCCTTTTTTTTCGGGAAATCTCTTCTGGCGATCGATCGCCTCTTTGTAGAGATCTATCGCTTGGCTCCAGTAGGGTTTGGCGATCGATCGCCTCATGCTCGCGATCGATCGCTGCTTCGTAATTTTTGTTGTTCAACTTTCTGTCCATAGGCGATCGATTGCTTCCTCCATGCGGTCGATCGCCTCCTCCAAAATTACATTTTTACCCTTTTATTGATCTATATTGAGTCCTTATTATCTCCATATCTTTTCTTGATCTTTATACATCGTTTTTAGCTCTAATTCTTCGATTCTACCTACAATTACACAAATATACGATTAGGTAGCATATGCATCAATTTATCTATCGAAACATACCAAATCATAAACAATTAAGCTCAATAGATGTGTCTAATTAGTCACATCAAACTCCCCCATACTTACTCTTTACTCGACATCGAGCAAATCAGACAAAACTACAATATTTTTTTTTTTTGTTGGCTCATAGCATCATAACAAACTAACTTGTTCTCACTTTAATGCCTCAACAGTTTTAAACATGCATAGTAATGAGCAGCGGTGAAAAGTTAACAGTGGAACCAAGTTCAATCTCTAAACACCTCATACTTAACAAAGTAGTGAACGTATGTGTGTGGTCATAAACAAGTGTTGTGTACAAGTTATAGATTCAAAAGATGCAAATCCACAATAGTTCAAGTCATACACTAACACAAGTATAAGCTTACTTGCACACTCTTCTCCACTATCTTAGCCACTTTGCAAACATAAATCAAGTAGGTCTTTATTAGCTTGTAGCTTGGCCTAGGTATTGGCTTATGAAAGAAAGGAAAAAGACATGTCAAACAAGAGAGTATGATGTATGCACACTAAAAGCTTCTCTTCTTGCTTGAATTTTTCAATATTTTTCTTCTTTTGTGCCTTGGCTCCCCTTGGAGTCATATTGTTCTCTATTTTCTCAAGGCATCCCTTTTCTTTCATGCATTTCATTCTTTTCATAATGAAGCTCACAAACATTTTAATCATTGAATACTTAAATGCATGTGAATGAAACGCATCATACTCCCTTCAAAGGTATGGATAGTGTAAAGACCCGAAAATTCGAGGTATTCAATTAATTAATATTTTGGGCTCAAGTTAAAACTTTAATTAGTATACTATTATTAAATGGTATAGAATGACTTAAACTTTATTATTTAATTTCCTTGTAGAATTAAATATTCCTAGGTGCTATAATTGCCATCACAATCTATACAAGTATTGATATCATGATTTAAGCCATATAATTCAAAGATTTTCCATCCTATTTTATTAACTCATAAAAATCAAAAGTTTCATTATTTAATCAAGAGTTTTGGGGAAAGATTTTTATACCATAAAAACCAAGAATCTCAACCTTTCTTTTTCGAAAATATGGCATCATTATTTCGAAAAATATAACATCAATTATGCAAGAATTTTTATACCATATGCTCACCAAAAATCTACTCATATTTTATACCATAAATTCAAGAATCTCATACCCCTTATTTTCGAAAATATATGCACCATTTTTGTCATTACAAATCTGCTCATATATTATTCCATAATTTAAGGATTCTCACTTCTTTATTTTTGAAAGTTGCAACAATTAAAATCTCCTCCAATCAGCATAAGATTTTCGATGGATTGACCTTGTATATTGCCAAGTTTTCTAGCCATTAAATTCCTCCCATTCTTCATCAAGAGCCGAAAACCTATACCCCAAATCATACCAATAATTCGAACACTTCTAAGCTTAGGAAGGAAGGAATTCGTGTCGTTTTCGCACCCTAAACCGTTCAATCATCTATAATCGCTGTAAGTGGGTTTTTGCTAGTATTCGTTTCGTTTTCTAAAAATGATTGTATGTATGCTTTTAAATCTCAATCGATATGATTTTATTTTGAAATTATGCAAGTAGTAATTTTTAAGCACTTTAAACTTTGAAATCTGATTGGAAGTGGATTCATTTATGACCCTGATGCGGTGGGATATAACCGTTTACATGACCTTATACGGTGGTTAACCGTTGTTTCTGGAATGTCCAGACCCTTTATTCGTGGGTAAGCCATGCATGACCTCTTCTCTAGGAGGGATAATTCTAGAGACTGATATCAGTACCAAGAGGAAACTAGATGATTTAAATGTGCTTAAGTATATGAAAATTATGAACGATTGATATGCTATATTTATGGCTCGATGGAGCAATTATGATAAGATGCATTCATATCAATATATGTTGGATTAAGATTTATATGTTTTGGAAAATTATGAAAAATATATTACTGTCATATCGATTGGCCCCCGCTTGCTGAGTGTTTATCAAAACACTCACCCCTTACTCTACATCCCCAGATAAAGCTGAGGAAGAACTTGAAGTTGAAGAAGAACACCAATTCTGGGGTTGGTGATTTGTCCGCTGCGTTATCTTAAGATTTAGTTTCCAAGACTTTATTTAAGTACGATTTTACAATTTAAGTTATTTTAAGTTTAGTTCGCGTTTTTAATTCAATGTAAAGACAATGGTTATTTGTTTATGGAAAAATAGACTGGCTTTTGGTTATTAAGATATTACGAGGCTTATTGATTTTTAATTGTTATTGGAAATCAATGCCGATGTTATTGACCCCGGTCTCGGGGCGTGACATTTTAGTGGTATCAGAGCTAGCCAGGTTCCATAATCCCGCTGGGAAAAGATCGATTCACGATAATTACGATAATCGGAAGTTCAATCTGATTGATCACATGAATACGAAATTTGTTAACTTTTAAAAAAAAATTTAGTTCTGATTTTTTTTAACGATTTCGAAAATTTTAAAATTTTTCTCGAAAATCGCATTTAGGAAAATCCGAAACCCTAGGCTCCTCGCCGCCAGCCGCCGATTGCCGCCGCAATAACTGTCGACCAGTGTATCATTAGAATCGTCTCCTCCAGTCGATCTCTCTGTCCAAATTTCAGATCGATCGGACTTCATTTGCCCGATCAATTTCGCATTTTAAATCTAAGAACCCTAACCCCCAAATTATGTTCGTTTCCCGATTTTCTGATCATATCTTAATCATTTTGAAAATTAAAAATTATATTCTGATCGTCTGGACACATCGATCAAAAGCCCTCTATCAATTTCAGAATTCGACTACGGGAAGATTTTCAGAATTTCAGATCGATTTTGAGTCCTAGAACCCTAACAAGCCACGAAATTTCTTTCCTCGATTTCTTAAGTTCCGAAACATTTTTGTTCGAATTAAATTTGAAATTTCGATCCTTATTCTATGTCGATCCTTAGCCCTCTGCCAATTTCAAATTTTGACGTCGATTTCAGGCGAATTTTGGAACCCTAATTTCGGGTTATGAACCCTAATTTTTCGATTTTTTTTTTTAAAAAAAAAAAAAAAAAAAAACATTTTCCAGAATGCAGAATTCGAAATTTTTGCTTCATGCTATTAATTCTTGTTTTTAAAATGATTTTGTCAAGTATTTCAGTTGACTAAACTAGTTCCGTAATTGGGTTTAGGTGATGTCGACCCAAGCCCAGACCGTCAAGATCCTTAGCCTGGAGCAAGAAGTTGAAAAGCTCAATGAAGCTAATTCTGAACTACTTGAGGTAGTAGACCACCTACGTGGCGATGTTCATAGACTCGGCTTCTATCACCATCAAGCCGACGAGCAGAGTAAAGAATCTAAGAAAGAAGTTGCTCGATTGGATGAACTCCATAGGACTGCTGCCGAGAAATGCGTAGTGCAAAAGGCAACAGCTAGAGCAAATGGCAGAGCGAGTCCTCTCACTCCAAGCTACGAACCATCGCTTGACAATAAGGAGCAATGGATACTGGAGTATCATCACTCATCTCCAGAACGTCAATAGTGACCTACGGGAAGCCAATGGTCACATGCGAGATCTTCTGAACGTTGTAGAGTCAGATGAAGAACCAGAGGAGGACCCTGAAGAGGAACCAATGGAAGAAGATGTGGAAGAGGATTTAGGAAATGGAGATATAGTAGATCCGTAGTCTTCTAGGAAGCTTTGTTTAAGAGTTTTTGTTTTATTTCGATGTTCAGTATTTCCCTTTTGTTTTGAATCAAACAATTTCAAGTTATTAATAAAATTATCAATTTCCTTTTATCATGTCTTCGTTATATTCCGTTATCCTTATACTTCTGCGCATAAACCTTAGATCTTTGTGTATTGTAGGAGATGGCTGGTCGTCCTGTACGTAACAACCGTAACCCCAACTACGCTGCCCCTCCTAACACTAATGAGGGAAGATCGAATGGAAACCAAAATCCTCCAGAACCCCCGAGGATGGGTCTAAGTCGTGAGGACTTGACAGCTATAGCCACCATTGTGGCCACGACACTGCAAGGTCTGGCTAACCCCGCTATTAATCAGCAGCAGCCAGCGCCACATCCGCAGGGAGTGAAGTACCATTATGAATCACTGCGAAAGAACAGAGTGCCCACGTTTGACGGCAACTCAGACCCAGAGATGGCCCAAAACTGGCTTAAGCAGGTGGAAAATCACCACAGGCTACTAGAAGTGCCGGAGCACATCAAGGTGGAAGTCACAACATCTTTCCTTGTTGATCAGACAGGTATATGGTGGGAGAATGTGTCACCACTGATGTTAGAAGCGGGACCAATCACATGGCAAAGGTTCCGAAGTACATTTCTAAAGCAGTACTTCCCAACAGCAGTGCAAAATCAGAAGCTGAGAGAATTTGAGAACTTGACTCAAACTCCTGACATGTCAGTGGTTGAATATACCGCAAAGTTCAACGCACTGGGAACGTATGAACCTAGTATCATGGCAGATGAAACCTTGAAGCTCCATCGCTTTAGGATTGGACTGAACAGTCGTATCCAATCCGCCCTTGCGATTTTTGAAACCGCAAATTTTGGAGATCTAATGGGAGCAGCCATCAGGGCTGAAGCTGATGTAAAGCGTCGCGAAGAGGAATTCAAGCGCAAGCGACCTTCCCCTAATCAGCATGCTACTATTGGTCACAATTCCAAGCGGCCTAATCCGTCCAGTAATCAGCGAAAAGGACCAATACTCAGCCCAAACCAACAGAGGTTTCCAAAATGTTCAAACTGTGGCTATCATCATCCCGGAGAATGCCTTAAAGGAAAGGGAGCATGTTTCCGATGTGGAAAGTTGGGACACAGGATAGCTGAATGCCCTAAACCTGATGTAAAGGGGACAACTGCAAGAAATGGCGGTCCTCCGATCAAACCCAGGGAGAACAAGCCGAATGCCCGTGTCTTTGCCATATCAAATGAGGAGGCAGAAGACGCAAATGACGTCGTGGCAGGTACCATTTTATTAAGCGAATTATCTGCTTATGCATTGTTTGACTGTGGTGCCACGCATTCGTTTATATCTAAGAGGTTTGCTAAGAAACTAGCTCTTAAACCGGAATTGCTTAGTAAGCCGTACAATGTAGCAACACCTGCCAATAAAACCTTATTAGCACACAGTATACACCGAGATTGTAATCTCAGTATTAACAAAACGGTGTTTAGTGCTGAGTTAATTCAACTCAACATGGTAGATTTCGATATTATACTCGGAATGGATTGGTTATCCAAACACCATGGGGTAGTCGACTGTCGTAACAAGAATGTTAAACTACGAACCCCAGACGATGGAGAGATCGTGTATCACGGTAAAACCAAGGAACGAAAATTCCTTCTATCGGCAGCGCAAACTTGGAAAACCGTGAAGAACGGTGAAGAAGTATACCTAGCAACAATAAGCGAGGTAAAAGAAGAAGGCGAACTCAGGGTAGAGGACATAGCGATAGTACAAGAATTTCCAGATGTCTTCCCTGAAGAGCTGTCAGGATCTGCTCCAAACCGTGAATTGGAGTTTGAAATCAATTTGGTACCAGGGTCTGCACCAATTTCAAAGGCACCATACCGTATGGCGCCAGCCGAATTGAAAGAACTCAAGGAGCAACTGCAGGAGCTCTTAGACAAGAGGCAAATTAGACCAAGTGTATCCCCATGGGGAGCTCCAGTATTGTTTGTGAAGAAGAAAGACGGGAGCATGAGATTGTGCATCGACTATCGAGAACTGAATAAGATCACAATCAAGAACAAGTACCCTCTTCCAAGAATTGATGACCTGTTCGACCAACTCAAATGAGCTAAAGTCTTTTCTAAGCTCGATCTAAGGTCAGGCTATCATCAACTCAAGATAAAAACAGAGGATGTACCGAAAACCGCATTCAGAACGAGGTATGGGCATTACGAGTTCATGGTGATTCCTTTTGGCTTGACAAACGCCCCAGCAGTATTCATGGACTTGATGAATCGAATATTCAAGCCATTCTTGGATAACTTTATGGTTGTGTTCATCGACGACATTCTCATTTATTCGTCGAGCAAAGAGGAACACGAACAACATCTTCGCCTCACTCTCCAGACACTGAGAGAGAAAGAGCTTTATGCCAAATTTAATAAATGTGAATTTTGGCTAGAAAGTGTATCTTTCTTAGGACACATCATATCAAAAGCAGGCGTGTCCGTAGATCCTAAGAAGGTAGAAGCAGTTTTGGACTGGCAAAGGCCAACAACCGTAACAGAAATTCGAAGCTTTTTGGGACTAGCTGGTTATTACCGGAAGTTTGTTGAAGGATTTTCCTCAATAGCAGTACCTCTTACCAAGCTCACACAGAAGAACTCAAAATTCATCTGGAGTGAAGAGTGTGAGAAAAGTTTTGAGATCTTGAAGGAAAAGCTTTCATCTGCACCGGTACTGGTACTACCGACTGAAGGCATGGGTTTCACTATTTATAGTGACGCATCGAAAGAAGGACTGGGATGTGTACTCATGCAAGAGGGAAGGGTAATTGCGTATGCCTCAAGGCAGCTCAAGCCGCACGAGCAAAACTACCCTACGCATGACCTCGAGTTAGCCGCAGTGGTTTTCGCCTTAAAAATTTGGAGGCACTACCTTTATGGCGCCAAGTGTGAAGTTTTCACGGACCATCAAAGCCTTAAATACTTGTTTACTCAGAAAGAACTGAACATGAGGCAGAGAAGATGGATTGAACTCTTGAAGGACTACGATCTCACCATTAATTACCATCCCGGCAAGGCAAGCAAAGTAGCAGACGCATTGAGCCGGAAAGGCAAAGGGAAAATGATCTTAGCTTCGGTCTCAGCTCAACCTTGTCTTCGAGAGACCATCAAATTGAGTCAAGATCAGGATCCTAGTCTGACAAAGCTAAAAGAACAAGTCAAAGATGGAAAAATCACTGACTTCGAGACTGATAGTAATGGAATTCTGTGGATGAAGGGACGATTGTGCGTACCAAATATGGACAATATAGTGAGACTGCATGGAGTCCCAGTGAGCATCCTATCTGACAGAGATCCTAGATTCGTGTCGCGTTTCTGGAAAAGTTTTCAACAAGCCATGGGAAGTAAAGTAACTCTTAGTACGGCCTATCACCCACAAACCGATGGCCAGACAGAGAGGACTATCCAAACCCTCGAAGATATGCTAAGAGCTTGTGCATTGGATTTTACTGCAAATTGGAGCGAGCTTTTGCCACTAGTCGAGTTTGCTTACAATAACAGCTATCATAGTAGCATTGGGATGGCGTCATACGAAGCACTCTATGGGCGCAAATGTCGATCACCGTTATACTGGGATGAAGTAGGAGAAAGAGCTATCACAGGATCTGAGTTAGTGCAAGCTACTACTGACAAGATAGCTATCATCAGGGACAGGCTTAAGACAGCCCAGGACCGACAGAAAAGTTGGGCTGATTTGAAAAGGAGACCAGTGGATATTGAGATTGGTGAAAAAGTATATGTAAAGATGTCACCAATGAAAGGAGTAATTCGATTTGACAAAAGGGGAAAATTGAATCCGAGATATGTGGGACCATTTGAAGTTCTAGAGAAGGTGAGAACGCTAGCATATAGAGTAGCACTACCATCAAACCTGTCAAGAATTCACAATGTCTTCCACGTATCACAACTAAGGAAATACATTGCTGACCCAAGTCATGTACTTGAAGCAGAACCCCTAGTAGCTTAAGGGAACTTGAACGAAACTCTAAAATACGAAGAAGTTCCGATTCGGATAGTAGATTCAAAGGACCATGTATTGCGACGAAGGACAATTTCTTATGTCAAAGTCCAATGGTCAAACCATACGGAAAGAGAAGCTACATGGGAAGTAGAAGAATTGATGCGGGAAAAATACCCCTACCTTTTCCATGATCAAGTGGACTCAAGTTTCGAGGACGAAACTTCCAATAAGGAGGAAGGGATGTAAAGACCCGAAAATTCGAGGTATTCAATTAATTAATATTTTGGGCTCAAGTTAAAACTTTAATTAGTATACTATTATTAAATGGTATAGAATGACTTAAACTTTATTATTTAATTTCCTTGTAGAATTAAATATTCCTAGGTGCTATAATTGCCATCACAATCTATACAAGTATTGATATCATGATTTAAGCCATATAATTCAAAGATTTTCCATCCTATTTTATTAACTCATAAAAATCAAAAGTTTCATTATTTAATCAAGAGTTTTGGGGAAAGATTTTTATACCATAAAAACCAAGAATCTCAACCTTTCTTTTTCGAAAATATGGCATCATTATTTCGAAAAATATAACATCAATTATGCAAGAATTTTTATACCATATGCTCACCAAAAATCTACTCATATTTTATACCATAAATTCAAGAATCTCATACCCCTTATTTTCGAAAATATATGCACCATTTTTGTCATTACAAATCTGCTCATATATTATTCCATAATTTAAGGATTCTCACTTCTTTATTTTTGAAAGTTGCAACAATTAAAATCTCCTCCAATCAGCATAAGATTTTCGATGGATTGACCTTGTATATTGCCAAGTTTTCTAGCCATTAAATTCCTCCCATTCTTCATCAAGAGCCGAAAACATATACCCCAAATCATACCAATAATTCGAACACTTCTAAGCTTAGGAAGGAAGGAATTCGTGTCGTTTTCGCACCCTAAACCGTTCAATCATCTATAATCGCTGTAAGTGGGTTTTTGCTAGTATTCGTTTCGTTTTCTAAAAATGATTGTATGTATGCTTTTAAATCTCAATCGATATGATTTTATTTTGAAATTATGCAAGTAGTAATTTTTAAGCACTTTAAACTTTGAAATCTGATTGGAAGTGGATTCCTTTATGACCCTGATGCGGTGGGATATAACCGTTTACATGACCTTATACGGTGGTTAACCGTTGTTTCTGGAATGTCCAGACCCTTTATTCGTGGGTAAGCCATGCATGACCTCTTCTCTATGAGGGATAATTCTAGAGACTGATATCAGTACCATGAGGAAACTAGATGATTTAAATGTGCTTAAGTATATGAAAATTATGAACGATTGATATGCTATGTTTATGGCTCGATGGAGCAATTATGATAAGATGCATTCATATCAATATATGTTGGATTAAGATTTATATGTTTTGGAAAATTATGAAAAATATATTACAGTCATATCGATTGGCCCCCGCTTGCTGAGTGTTTATCAAAACACTCACCCCTTACTCTACATCCCCAGATAAAGCTGAGGAAGAACTTGAAGTTGAAGAAGAACACCAATTCTGGGGTTGGTGATTTGTCCGCTGCGTTATCTTAAGATTTAGTTTCCAAGACTTTATTTAAGTACGATTTTACAATTTAAGTTATTTTAAGTTTAGTTCGCGTTTTTAATTCAATGTAAAGACAATGGTTATTTGTTTATGGAAAAATAGACTGTTTTTTGGTTATTAAGATATTACGAGGCTTATTGATTTTTAATTGTTATTGGAAATCAATGCCGGTGTTATTGACCCCGGTCTCGGGGCGTGACAGATAGAATTTATATTTAGGCTCATTATGGAAGGATGATAAGCTAGTCAGTCTATGTCGAATGGGGGTTGTTTGTATGCTTAGCATACAACCATTCTTTTGCATTAAAGCTCAAAAAGGGTGCTAGTGATTGATTTTCTTTACATGGTAGGCTTGAAAGGCTCAAACGCATCAAAGATTGCCTATATCACTTTCATGTTTGCAAGTAGTCTAGACATACGCCTCAAAGAGCATGTAGTTAAGTTCTAGCATGTATTAGAGACTTCTTAAGACTATCACAAAATTCACACAATCTTCACTAAGCTATGCACACTTCACAAGCCATGACAATAATGTGCTCAAACTATTCAACTACTAAGTTAAAGTAAAATTTACATTAGAGTTCAAAGTGTTCCAAGGTTAACAATTAATTCACCTGTGTTCAAAAGCATGCATGATATCAATTAGGTTTCATAATAGGCTAGTGATTCTAAGCATGTGTTCATTACTAACTATGAGCTCAAAATTTTCAAAATTTTCAATTTTTTTTTATTTCTATAATAAGAAAAACAATAACACACCACTAATCCCTCCCCCATACTTAAATCTTACATTGTCCCCAATGTAAGACAAAAATACAAGAAAAGAGAAAAGTCTAACTACTAAAGCCAAAAATAAATAAAAGGGAGAAAGGAAACTAACTCCCCTTGGGTTGCCTCCCAAGCAGCGCCTCTGTTTAACGTCGGTGGCCCGACGCCAGACCTCTATCAAGGTGGGTGATGCGGTGTCGCTCTATCTTTCCTCTTCCACCTCAATATCTTCTTGATTCCCTTGAATTTTGGTTTGTTCGCCTTTGAGTGGGCGTCCTCAGTCCGTGTTCCTCCTTCAACACATGTGGCTTGTTGTGGTCGATCCGGAGGGTGTGTCTTTTCAATGGTACGATCATGTAAGTTAGAAAGGAGAGGGTCAACAGTATCATGAGTAGATAAAGCAGCAATAGTATGAACAGTATGCACAGGGCTCGAATCCATACCTCCTTTTTCACCAAGGCCATCAGTAGCCTTTCCCATCTCCCACAATTCATCATTATCAAAATCAAAATCATATGCATCATTTATATCAATAGCGTAACTAGCATGCTCATGAGTTTTAATGGGTTCATAGATATTAAATTTTGCACTTTCAACATTAAACTCCATTGTTAATAGGCCGCTATTCACGTCGATCACAGATTTTGATGTTTTCAAGAATGGTCTCCCTAAAAGAATGGGGCTAGATGGATCACCATGTTCCATGTCTAAGACATAGAAATCGGCGGGGAAAACCAAATTCTCTACATGCACAAGTACGTCCTCTACAATCCCCCTAGGTATAACCGTGGACTTATCAGCTAATTGAATCACAGTGTTGTCTCGTTTTAAAGGTCCAGGTTTTAGTTGAGTGTAGATTGAGTAAGGCATGACATTAATGGAAGATCCTAAATCTAGCATTGCCTTCTCAATTCTAGTGGTTCCTATCACACAAGGGATAGAAAACATACCAGGGTCCTTACACTTTGTGGGAATGCTTCTTTGGATGTCCGCGGAAACATTCTCACCTAACTCGATCTTGGGGCACCCTTTGCCTTCCTTGTTCTTACCAACTTTTCAGACCTCTTTCAAAAATCTAGTATATCGAGGTATTTTCATCATGGTATCTTGTAGTGGGGCATTTTCCTCGCAGCGTCGGAAAGTGTCATAGAGTCCCTTAAGTCCAGCTTCTCTCATATTATCCTTCAATGCAAGGGGGAATGGAGGTTCATTTTTGTACTCACGGAGTGGAGGGGACTTACCTCGCGGTTAATCCTCTTTGTTGAGCCTTAAACACATGGTTGTGTTTAATGCGTTAATTTATCCCCGGTTTATCTTTGAGTTTTGATGATCAACAAAACTTGTGTTTGTTATACTAATGTGTGTACTTAGTGTGCAGATCAAGTGATTAAAAGTGGATTGGAATGAAGAAAAAGATGTGTGCATGTTCTGGCACAGATCGCCCCAGGCGATGGTGACCATCGCCCCAGGCGATGGCAGCCAGGCGACGCTTCGCCACGGCCATCGACTGAAGCGATGGTCAGGAACGCGCGCAGGGGAAGAACGCCCGAGGCGATGGGCTGACCGCCCGATGCGATGAACGCCTGAGGCGATGAGGAGTTCGTTTGAGGCGTGATGATTTTGGACATGTTGAGGCTACGGCCTTGATTTTTGCTATTGATCGCCTGAGGCGATGCGTGTGATATGCTGACCGTTGGGGCGCGGCGATGGAGATCGACTGAGGCGATGGCTGAGGCGATGCTGGAGTGATTTCAGCCTTTTGTGTAGCAACGGCTAGTAGGAGCCTAGGGGGCCTCCTACACTATAAATATTGATGCTTTGGAGCATTTTGAAGCTAAGGAACAAGTCTACAAACTTTTACAAAGTCTTGATCATTATAATTTCAAATTGCATTGCAATCTCCATACATTGTTGTTGTATTGGAGTTTGTAATTCTCTTTTTGTTAGAGTCTTGTTTTCTTCGTGTGAGTACACCGTGAAGGTGTTTTTGGTTTGATTTATTGTAAAGGTCCTCCAACACCAAAGCAAGTTGGAAAATTGTAAAGTCGCCAACAAGTGAAGTTGGTGTATGTGTTGTGGCTATCCTTGGAGCCCTTAAGGCCAAGAAGACTCGTGAAGAGTGTTGGTAGCTCGGGAAGAGCTTTGTGTACTCGGGAAGAGCTTTGTGCTCGGGAAGAGCTTGTGTACTCGGGAAGAGTAGTGTGCTCGGGAATAGCTTTGTAAACTCGGGAAGAGTTGTTGTGTGGCTAACTTGGAGCCCTCAGGCCAAGACCAATTGTTCTAGTGGAACCTCGGTTGGAGGTTATCTAACCGGGAAGAGGAGACGTAGGCGATTCATCGCCGAACTTCTATAACAAATCTCTTGTCTTTTATTGCTTTAACTTCCATTACGCATTTATTTATTTTGTTCTTTTCATTTATCGATTGACTTAAGGCTTCCGCAAGCGCAATTGCAAACTCATTTTAAAACGCTAAAGTAGCCAAGGAATCTCATTCACCCCCCCCCCCCCCCCCCCTCCTTCGATTCCAACAAATGGTATCAGAGCCATTTGATTTTTGTTTTAAATCAAATTTTTTGTATGGCTAATCTAGCAAATGAGTTTGCTCAAGGTCAATCGACAAATCGTCCTCCGCTCTTCACGGGTGATAATTACGGATATTAGAAAAATAGAATTTCTCTATATATCCAATCCATAGATTATGACCTATGGAAGATTATAGTGAAAGGTCCACATATTCCTTTAAAGGAAGTTGGGGGAATAAGTATCCCTAAAGAAATAGACGATTTCACTAGAGCGGATATGATTTTAATTTCACAAAATGCTAAAGCTATTAATATTTTGCATTGTGCTTTAGATATGAAGGAGTACAACCGGATCTCGATGTGCTCAACCGCTAAGGAGATATGGGACAAATTGCAAATTTGTCATGAAGGAACAAATCAAGTGAAGGAGACAAAGATAGACTTTCTACAACTCAAATATGAGACATTTGAGATGGAGTCCGGAGAAGAAGTTGATTCAATGTTTAGGAGGCTCACCCTAATTATCAACGAGCTTGCTCAACTTGGAGAGAAGTACCCTCCAAAGCAAATATGGAGGAGAGCCCTAAGAGCATTGCCTAAGGAATGGGACGCAAAGAGAACCGACATCATTGAGTCAAACAAAGGAGAAAATGCTTCCTATGATCTTGATGAGCTCCATGGCACATTGGTGACTCGTGAACTTGAAGTTGCAACAAGGAGAGAAACAAAGGAGTAGGATAGATCCAAAAGAAATGGGATAGCATTGGTTGGGAGAAAAGATCACTCCGAGGATGAAGATGACGATGAGGATGAAGAGATGATCTTGTTCACAAGGAAGTTCAAGAAGTTCTTCAACAAACATAACAAGCCAAAGTCCTCTAGTGCTACCAAACATGAATCCAAAAATGAGGTAACTTGTTATAATTGTCAAGAAAAAGGTCATTACGTTAATAAATGTCATAGGAAGAAGAATGAGGACAAAGGGAAGAAGAAGGCGTTTATAGCCACATGGAGTGATAGCGACTCCGATGAAGAAGAAGAAGAAGCAACAAATCTTTGTCTCATGGCAAAAGATGACATAGATGAAGGAGATGAAAGCGACAATGAGGTACCTTCATTTGATGAACTTTTAGATTCTTATCATGAGCTTATAGATGTTCTTGGCAAAACCAAGATGAGTAACAAATTACTCAAACTTGAGTTTGCTAAGAAAGATGAAGAAAATAATTCATTGAAAATTGAATTAGATTCTTTAAAAATATCTTTTTGCAAATTTAGTGAAAGTAGTCTAAAGATGAATGAGTTGCTTGGCTTGCAACGTTGTAGCTTTGATAAAGCCGGGTTAGGTTTTTCAAGCAAATCAAAATCATTTTCAAGCATGTTAGCTAAAGCCAAGAATAATTCTCCTACTTGCAACTATTGTTGTAAAAATGGGCATACAAAGAATAAGTGTAGGTTTGCTAGAATCCAATACCAACCTAACAAGAGGTGGAAATGGATTCCAAAAGTGCCATTGAAAGTTAACCCTCAAGGACCCAAAAATCAAATGGGTACCAAAGATCCTCCTATTGTTAATTTATTTTGTAGGGACAACAAAGGGATGGATGAAGGCACAAGCAACTCAAAGGATGAGTTTATCTTATTCACTACTATAGAAGAGACGCGAGGCATAGGACCAATGACAAGAACGCACTCTTGTCATCGGAGGTAAAATTTATTTTATACATTTTAAAAGAGCAATTCAAAGTTTAATTGGCACAAATTAATTGTGACCAATAAAAATGAAGCTCAATATTCATTGGAGTAAAATGCGTAACCCCTTAGCATATGCACATATAAATTGTTTAATGCATGATATATGCTTATCTTGTTATAGTAAGTATCTTGACATGCCTTGTATTCAAATTTGAATATGCTATGCAATTATGTGATTAATAAGCTTATCTAATGATGCTTTGATGTTTTTAATGTTAATTGGACATAGGTGCATGAACTCTTGGTAGAACATATGCACACATTACAACATTTAGAATTCATTGTTGATTACCTTAAACACATGTTTGTTGTTCATCTCTATGATTTAAATCTTAGGCTTGTTATGCTTATTACATGCTTGATGATGAACATGTGTAAATTGTTAACTTATGCTATGTTTATTTAAATTTTATGCTTTTTGATTATCACAAAAAGGGGGAGAATTTTGTGATAAACTTGAAGGTTAAAACATGCATAGTTTGAGGGGGAGAGCTTGTGTATGCATGGTTTGAGGGGGAGAGTTGTTTACCTTATGATTTACTTGGTATCTTGTATGTGCTATGCAATTGTTAAGGGGAGTTATGTTTACTCACATTTCATGCATAATTACATATTCAAGTTTATCAAGTTTTGTGATCATCAAAAAGGGGGAGATTGTTGAGCCTTAAACACGTGGTTGTGTTTAATGCGTTAATTTACCCCGGTTTATCTTTGAGTTTTGATAATCAACAAAACTTGTGTTTGTTATACTAATGTGTGTACTTAGTGTGTAGATCAAGTGATTAAAAGTGGATTGGAATGAAGAAAATGATGTGTGCATGTTCTGGCACAGATCGCCCCAGGCGATGGTGACCATCGCCCCAGGCGATGGCAGCCAGGCGGCGCTTCGCCACGGCCAGCGACTGAAGCGATGGTCAGGAACGCGCGCAGGGGAAGAATGCCCGAGGCGATGGGCTGACCGCCCGAGGCGATGCGATGAACGCCTGAGGCGATGAGGAGTTCGTTCGAGGCGATGATGATTTTGGACATGCTGAGGCTACGGCCTTGATTTTTGCTATTGATCGCCTGAGGAAATCCATAGATCGCCTGAGGCGATGCGTGTGATATGCTGACCGTTGGGCGCGGCGATGGAGATCGCCTGAGGCGATGGCTGAGGCGATGCTGGAGTGATTTCAGCCTTTTGTGTAGCAACGGCTAGTAGGAGCCTAGGAGGCCTCCTACACTATAAATATTGATGCTTTAGAGCATTTTGAAGCTAAGGAACAAGTCTACAAACTTCTACAAAGTCGTGATCATTATAATTTCAAATTGCATTGCAATCTCCATACATTGTTGTTGTATTGGAGTTTGTAATTCTCTTTTTGTTAGAGTCTTGTTTTCTTCGTGTGAGTACACCGTGAAGGTGTTTTTGGTTTGATTTATTGTAAAGGTCCTCCAACACCAAAGCAAGTTGGAAAATTGTAAAGTCGCCAACAAGTGAAGTTGGTGCATGTGTTGTGGCTATCCTTGGAGCCCTTAAGGCCAAGAAGACTCGTGAAGAGTGTTGGTAGCTCGGGAAGAGCTTTGTGTACTCGGGAAGAGTATTGTGCTCGGGAAGAGCTTGTGTACTCGGGAAGAGTAGTGTGCTCGGGAAGAGCTTTGTAAACTTGGGAAGAGTTGTTGTGTGGCTAACTTGGAGCCCTCAAGGCCAAGACCAATTGTTCTAGTGGAACCTCGGTTGGAGGTTATCTAACC
The DNA here is from genome assembly GCA_907163345.1 of Haberlea rhodopensis. Classification (NCBI taxonomy): domain Eukaryota; kingdom Viridiplantae; phylum Streptophyta; class Magnoliopsida; order Lamiales; family Gesneriaceae; genus Haberlea; species Haberlea rhodopensis. Next base: position 6,236,723 of record CAJQUN010000005.1, on the reverse strand, counting down.
GGGAAGAGGAGACGTAGGAGATTCATCGCCGAACTTCTATAACAAATCTCTTGTCTTTTATTGCTTTAATTTCCATTACGCATTTATTTATTTTGTTCTTTTCATTTATCGATTGACTTAAGGCTTCCGCAAGCGCAAACTCTTTTGTTTTTGCAAACTCATTTTAAAACGCTAAAGTAGCCGAGGAATCTCATTCACCCCCCCCCCCCCCCCCCCTCTTCGATTCCAACACTCTTGTATAAGCTCCTCAACGTCCTTCATCTCTTTCACTTCTTCTCTTCCGGGTGGTGTCGGTACCACTTTCTCCTCATCTTCACCTTCGCTCATCTTCAAAGTGATGGCGCTCACATTCTCCCTTGGGTTCACAATTGGCTGTGACGGTAGTCCATTTGACATGCTCGTTTCAAGCTTGTTGAGGGAAGTCGCCAATTGTCCCATTTGCGTAGTCAAACTCTGGATGCTCGCCCTCGTCTCCTGTTGAAATTGTAAGCTATTTTCAGCAATAACTTTTATAATATTTTCTAACCTGTCAGAAGTAGGGTGCACTGGAGGTGGTGGAGGTCTCTGATATGGCGGTCTATAGGGTGGAGGTTGGTGCATCTGTGGGTTCTCATATCCTTGGTTCGGATGGTCCCTCCACCCTTGATTGTAATTGCTCGAGGGATTGTCATAGCCCCTTTGTGGTGGCCCTGGGAATCCTCCCGCTGCATTCACGTGCTCAGTGGCTGTCTCTTGTAGTGAGGGACATGCATCAGTGGATGGTTCACAGCTAGACAGATTCCACATGGCTTCATCTTCCCCACGTTGCCTCCTGCAAGATTACGCACAAGAAAAGTGAGATCAATCAATTGATGTTTCAAATTGGATACATTTACCTCTTTTCTTGGCGATTGTCCATGGCGAACATGTCCAAATTGTTGGGAGTTGGCCGCCATGTTAGCTATTAAGTTCCTTGCCTCCTCCGCTGTCTTGTCAATGAAAGCTCCTCCGCTCGCCGCATCCACTAAGTTCCTGTCACCAAAAAGCAAACATTTATAGAAATATTGAATTAGAAGATGTTCACTTATATGATGTTGTGGGCAGCTTGCACACAACTTCTTAAACCGTTCACAGTACTCATGCAATGACTCCTCTTAGTATTGCTTCACACCGTAGATTTCTTTCCTCAAGTTAGTCGCCCTTGAAGCTGGGAAGTACTTCTCAAGGAAGACTCTTTGTAAATCAGTCCACGTGGTGATTGATCCGGAGGATAAGTAGAAAAGCCAATCCTTTGCAGCATCCTTTAGCGAGAATGGAAAGGCTCGTAGTTTGATTTGCTCCTCCGTTATGCCAGCTGGCTTCATAGTAGTGCATACCACGTGGAACTCCATCAAGTGCTTATGCGGGTTCTCACCTGCAAGACCATGAAAAGATGGCAATAAGTGAAATAAACCAGATTTGAGTTCAAAATTTACGTTATTTGCGAGGGCAGGGAAAGTGATGCGGAGAGGTTGTTGATCCAAGTTAGGATTCGCCAACTGCCTCAAGCTTTGATTCGCAGCCATCATGTTCCTCTCTTCTTCCTCAAGTAACTTTGCTTCTCTTCTTCTCCGATGTAGTGTCACCTCGATCTCAGGATCGTAGTAAAAATTCTCTTCGTGATCAGAGGGTTCACCTGTACTCATCAACAAACAACAGTAGTAGTGCGGGATAACAACTAAAATAAAATAAAAAAATTAACACGAAATTATACCAATGCCTTCCCCGGCAACGGCGCCAAAATTTGGTAGCGCTTATCGCGTACGCCCAAATTAACCCTCTCAAGTTAATAGCAGTAAATATGTAGTAGCGTGAGTAGGGATCGATCTCACAGGGAATGATGAATTATTCGTCCCAATTATTCGAACAAATAGTAAAAAGGGGATTTTGTTTGAATTTGATTAACTACTACTAAGCAAAGTCTATGGATTAAACTAATTAGCAAAATTAACTAAAGTGATTAAAATTATGAGAGAAAAGCGATTCTTGGTTTTCAGTCGACTTTACCTTGGATTTCTGCATTCAATCATCGATTATCACAAAAGATGTAATTTTTACTTGAATATTCATCATTAGAGATTCAACTCTTATCTTACCTTATGCCTAGTTAAAATAGCCCAAACGTTCTAAATTAACCCATATCGTTATATCGATCAAAACAACAGCAGTTAAGATTAATATTAACAATAGCTTTCAATTCTAGTAAGAATGATGAACCTACACAACATAATCCAAGCGTCTATGTTTAATCTAGTTACGTGTTTTCCATAAGAATTTAACAACACCAACAGCAGACAATTATCAATCTTAGTTGCTTCAAAGGCCAAGCAATAGATTGCATGTAAAAATTATTAGATGGCCAATCATATAATCAAAACACAACAATCATGGCATTAAAATCAGAAAAGCACGTGATACTCAATCAAAATCAATATAAGAACATCAATCTCATGAAAAACATTAAATCCAATGTATTGTCTTCATCAACCAAGAATCGAAGGTGTTTAGCCTTGCATATTCAAATCAAAAACAATAAAATCTACCCTAGAAAACATCAAGCTAATAATAAAAGAAATAGTTACTAAAGCGAAGCACGATTCTGGATTGTCGCTTCCGTCTTCGTTCTTCGGGTTGTTCTTCAAAAATTGAGAGAAAAATAAAATCTAATGTCTAAACTATGTTGGTCTCTCCAAAATATTACTATTCATCTGATTTGAGGTCCCCAATTTCGTCCAAAGATGGTGGGAATCTGATATTGTAGGTAAAATCTATCCAAGATGGTAAAAAAATCAAGTTCCCAATATTTCCAAAACTCGCCTGGCGATCGATCGCCTCAGACCAGCGATCGATCGCTTGCCTTTTTTTTCGGGAAATTCTTCTGGCGATCGATCGCCTCTTTGTAGAGATCGATCGCTTGGCTCCAGTAGGGTTTGGCGATCGATCGCCTCATGCTCCTGATCGATTGCTGATTCGTAATTTTTGTTGTTCACTTTCTGTCCATAGGCGATCGATTGCTTCTTCCATGCGGTGGATCGCCTCCTCCAAAATTACATTTTTACCCTTTTCTTGATCTATATTGAGTCCTTATTATCTCCATATCTTTTCTTGATCTTTATACATCGTTTTTAGCTCGAATTCTTCGATTCCACCTACAATTACACAAATATACTATTAGGTAGCATATGCATCAATTTATCTATCGAAACATACCAAATCATAAACAATTAAGCTCAATAGATGTGTCTAATTCTAGTCACATCAGGACCCGCCGAAAAAACTTACGGCCCCCTTCTCACGGTTAATTCGTGCTTTCAGGTCATATCAAAGGCTACTGTCACCATCATCGTTATTTCGAGTATTGGAGAAGAAAGAGAGGAGATCCCCCTCTCAATTGATAGCAGCAGGTCATCGCAAGCTTTGGTGATATCAATATATATTAACCAAACAAATATATCTTATACATTTTAATTATCTGAGCTTGAATTTAGTTCACGTTATTTTACATTTAATCCATGGGTGAAAATACATTCAAACACATTTTACACTTTATTTCAAATTTTAATAATATTTTTAATTTTTTTTAAAAAATAAGGGTCAAACCGTAACCGTAACCGTTGGTTAACCGTAACCGTAACCCAAATCGTAACCGGTGGTTCATAAACCGTAACCGGAACCGTCAACGAATGTTAAGGTTAAGGGTCGATGTTTTTTGAACCGTCGAACCGGCGGTTCTGAACCGTCTAACTGGCGGTTTTGAACCGTGGTCGGGTCTAGGTCGGACACATACGCCAGTCTTCTCCAAGCGCTTCTATCGTCAGAATCTCCTTTTTAATCCCTTTGAACTCCAAGAATTTGCGTAAAACTTTGAGACACGTTTGCATCTTCTCTTCTATACAAGTTGCACCTACTTCAACTTGAATATCTTTGTTCCTTATTTTATCTTATCCTTCTGGTCTTACCACACATCCAACGAAGCATACGCATCTCTGTCACACTCATCTTTTCAATGTGATTCGTCTTGGATGCCCAACATTCCATCTCATACAACATTGCACGTCTAATGGTGGTTCTATAAAACTTTCGCTTCAATTAATGTGGGATATTACGATTGCGTAGAACTTCGATGGCGTTTCTTCATTTCAACCAGCCCGCCTAAATCCTGCTGTCAACGTCACTATCAATCTCTTCATCTTTTTGGATAATTGAATGTCGGTTAAGAAGAGAAATTAAAACGTCGGAGAACTAATTCGGGTTCATGCCAGGACGGTCAACTATGAAGCTATCCTTTTATTTATTCAACTTGTCGAGCGCTATCATAAGAGGAGTAACGAACTGTAAAAAAATAGAAAACTATGAAACTTATAATCTTAGAAGAATTAAACGCAGAATTTTCAGCTTTCGTATTAATTTCTCTTTTTTCATAAATTTGTTTTTTAAAAAATACATTTTTATCTCATTAAATCATATTTTTTTAGTTCTAGTTAAAAAAGAACACAATTTTGAAAACATTTTTTTAAATATGGTCAAATATTTTAAAAATACATTCATATTTTATTTCATTAAGTATACGTGATATTATATATGACAAGAAGTTGTTTAAGCAATTTTATTTTATATAAATTATATTAAACAAATTTAACTTGATATGCTAATTAATAGCTTTGTGGATTGGCTGAGCAAGGTTACATTGATGACTCGGTTGCCTTTATATGCTCTCCTGGAGCTTATGGTTGGCCAGTCCGATAAGGCACAATGTTTTGTAGTCGAGCTTTGCAAGATATCTGGTATACAGTAGTAAATTGGGTAGGAGTGGTTACTACAATAGTGATCAGCATTGGCACTCAACCAAGCAAAAAAGTCTAAATGTTTGCTATATATCTATAGAATCACAAGCTTACAGGTGAAGTATGTTGACTTTGTCCACCCACAATTAATGTGGGTGGTTAGTAGATGGGAGTTGGGGAGATGGCAGTTGGGAGATGTGCATTTAATGCACATCTTCAACCCTATAAATAGAGCTCTTCTGATTTCATTTCATTCATTCCATTTCAGAGTGTTCTCTCATAACTCTACATTTAAGTGTGTATTCTATAATATTTGTGAGGTAGTTTTCTCCTATATTGAGAGTGTTGTTCTCTTTGAAAGATAGAGAGAGGTTGTAACCCACAAAATATTATAGTGGAATCTTTTCATCTTGCCCGTGGTTTTTACCCTAATACTTTTAGGGGTTTACCACGTAAATTCTGGTGTCTATTATATTCTTCATTTTCACTATTTTCTATCTCATGTTGCCGCACTTGGGGCCAACAAGTGGTATCAGAGCCTCGTTGTAAAAATCTTAAAAATTCAAAGTATGCTCTGTGGTTGCAGCCTTGACTGATATTCCACATCAGAAAAGTTTTTTTGAGATATTTTTTTTTTATTGAGGCAATTTTATTGTTGTCGGAATGGCGGCACGGTTCGAGATCGAAAAATTCAACGGAAGTAATTTCATGTTGTGGAAAATGAAGATGCAAGCAGTTCTACGAAAAGATCGTTGCTTGGCGGCTATTGGAGATAGGTCGAAGGAGGGCATGGACGATGAAAAGTGGAATGAGATGAACGGTAATGCTATTGCTAATTTGCATCTTGCTCTAGCAGATGGGGTATTGTCAAGTATCGCAGAAATAACAAATGCAAAAGATATTTGGGATACTTTGACAAACCTGTACGAGGCCAAGTCACTACACAACAAGATTTTCTTAAAAAGAAGGCTTTATACTCTTCGGATGTCGGAATCCTCATCGGTGACTGACCATATCAACATCTTGAATACTCTATTTGCCCAGCTCACTTCTTTGGGGCATAAAATAGAGGACGTTGAACGTGCGGAGCTTCTACTTCAAAGTCTACCGGATTTATACGATCAATTCATCATCAATCTGACCAACAATGTCACTAATGATATGTTAGTCTTCAATAATGTTGCAGCCGCGGTTCTTGAAGAAGAAAGTAGGCGCAAGAACAAGGAAGACAGGTTGGCAAGTTCAAAGCATGCAGAGGCTTTGCCGATGATGAGAGGAAGATCGACGGAGCGTGACTCTAGTGGGAGTCATAAGTATGGTAGATCCAAATCCAGAAGTAAGAAGAAGAATTTTTACTGCTATAAATGTGGCGGTAAAGGGCACTTCAAGAAAGATTGTACGAGTAAGAAGAGTGTCGAGAAAGATTCTCAAGGAAATGCTGCCAGTACCTCAGATGGTGGAGAAATACTATTCAGCGAAGCAGCAACTGTTGCGGAAGGCAGACAAATATTTTATGACACATGGATAATGGATTCAGGAGCGACGTGGCACATGACGTCTCGGAGAGAATGGTTCGACCAATATGAACCAGTCTCAGGAGGATCTGTATTCATGGGAAATGACCATGCCTTGAAAATCGCTGGAGTGGAAACCATCAAAATTAAAATGTTTGATGGTACTATTCACACCATACAGGAGGTACGACACGTGAAGGGTCTGACAAAGAATCTTTTTCTTTGGGACAATTGGACGATATCGGGTGCAAGACTCGTATCGAAAATGGGATCATGAAGATTGTAAAAGGCGCGCTTGTGGTATTAAAGGCGGAAAAGGCTTACAAGAATATGTATGTACTTCTGGGGGAGACACACAAAGAGGCAGAACTAGCTGTTGCATCGACTAGTTTGGGAGAAGAATTAACAGTGTTATGGCATAGGAAGCTCGGGCATATGTCAGAACGAGGGTTGAAGGTTCTCTCAGAACGGAAGCTGCTGCCGGGGCTTACAAAAGTGTCTCTACCCTTTTGTGAGCATTGTGTTACCAGTAAACAACATAGACTAAAGTTTGGCACATCTAGTGCCAAAAGCAGCGATATATTGGAGCTGATTCATTCTGATGTTGGCAAGCACCAGTTGTATCTCAAGGAGGAGCGAGATATTTTATCTCGTTCATTGATGATTTCTCTAGAAGATGCTGGGTGTATCCTATCAAGAAGAAATCAGATGTTTTTCCAGTCTTCAAAGTGTTCAAAGCGCGGGTTGAACTTGACTCTGAAAAGAAGATCAAGTTTGAGGACTGACAATGGAGGAGAATATACCAGTGACGAATTTGGTGCATATTGTCAACAAGAGGGCATCAAAAGGCAATTCACAACGGCTTACACGCCTCAACAGAATAGAGTGGCGGAGCGGATGAATAGAACCCTGTTGGATAGAACAAGGGCTATGCTAAAGACTGCGGGTCTAGCCAAGTCATTTTGGGCAGAAGCAGTCAAGACCGCCAGTTATATTATCAATCGATCTCCATCAGTGGCGATTGATCTGAAGACTCCGATGGAGGTGTGGACAGGCAAGCCAGTGGATTATTCTCGGTTACATACATTTGGAAGTCTGGTATATGTTTTATACAATGAACAAGAAAGATCGAAGTTGGATTCTAAATCCAGAAAGTGCATCTTCTTGGGCTATGCTGATGGTGTTAAGGGGTATCACTTGTGGGATCCCACTGCCCACAAACTGATTATCAGCAGGGATGTTATCTTCGAGGAAGATAAAGTGAAGGGAGACAAAGGCACACTGAATTCAGATACTACTACAATTCAGGTGGAAAATAAGATAGAAGAAGATCAAGTTTCTTCTGAGGTATTACCAGAGTACGATGAACAAGAACCAGATGAGTCAGAGGTTCTCAAAGCCAGGCAGTCTACTCGCGAGAGAAGACCACCTGTTTGGCTTTCAGATTATGATACTGAAAGCAATATTGCATACTGCTTGCTGACAGAGGATGGTGAGCCATCGAGTTTCCAGGAGGCAACTCGAAGTTCGGATATATCCCTATGGATGCAAGCTATGCAGGAAGAATTGGAGGCATTGGACCGGAATAAAACTTGGGATCTTGTTTCACTACCACGAGGACGAAAAGCCATCGGTAACAGATGGGTCTATAAGATCAAACGTGATGGTAACAACCAAGTGGAAAGATATCGTGCAAGATTGGTTGTGAAAGGATATGCTCAGAAAGAAGGTATCGACTTCAATGAGATATTTTCTCCTGTGGTTCGGCTTACAACAGTCAGAGTAGTATTGGCATTATGTGCGGTGTCTAACCTACATCTAGAGCAGCTAGATGTGAAAACAGCTTTTCTTCATGGAGATCTTGAAGAAGAAATTTATATGCTCCAACCAGAAGGTTTTGTTGAAATAGGCAAAGAGAACTTGGTTTGCAGGTTGAACAAATCTATGTACGGTCTCAAACAGGTGCCGAGGTGTTGGTACAAGAGATTTGATTCCTATATCATGAGCCTTGGGTACAACAGACTCAATGCAGATCCTTGTGCATATTACAAGAGATCTGGGGACAATGATTACATCATTTTGTTGTTGTACGTGGACGACATGTTGGTCGCAGGCCCCAAAATGATCGAGTCCAAGAATTAAAGGCACAATTGGCTAGGGAATTTGATATGAAGGACTTGGGACCGGCAAACAAGATTCTAGGGATGCAAGTTCACCGAGACAGAAGTAACAGAAAGATTTGGCTTTCCCAGAAAAACTATTTGAAGAAAATCTTGCAACGCTTCAACATGCAAGATTGTAAGCCAATATCTACCCCTCTTCCTGTTAACTTCAAGTTATCCTCCGATATGAGTCCTAGCAGTGAAGCAGAGATGATTGAGATGTCTCGAGTACCGTATGCATCAGCGGTGGGAAGTTTAATGTTCGCTATGATCTGTACAAGACCAGACATTGCACAAGCAGTGGGAGCAGTCAATCGGTACATGGCGAACCCTGGACGAGAGCATTGGAGTACTGTTAAGAGGATCCTTAGATACATTAAGGGTACCTCGGATGCTGCATTATGTTATGGAGGATCAGATTTTACACTCAGGGGCTATGTAGATTCAGATTATGCAGGTGATCCGGATAAAAGAAAATCTACTACTGGTTATGTGTTTACACTTGCAGGAGGAGCAGTAAGCTGGGTTTCAAAACTGCAGACAGTTGTAGCTTTATCTACAACGGAGGCAGAATATATGGCAGCTACTCAAGCTTGCAAGGAGACGATATGGACTCAAAGGCTATTGGAGGAGATTGGCCATAAACAAGAGAAGTTCCTTTGTTTTGTGACAGTCAGAGTGCCTTGCACATTGCAAGGAATCCAGCCTTTCATTCTAGGACTAAACACATTGGCGTTCAATTTCACTTTGTGAGGGAAATAGTAGAAGACGGAAGTGTGGATATGCAGAAGATCCATACGAATGAGAACCTAGCTGATATTCTGACAAAGCCTGTTAATAATGAGAAGTTTGAGTGGTGCAGATCCTCAAGTGGCCTAGCAAAAACGTAAGCAGCAGGGTAAGGTGAGATTGAAGGGTGTGGAGATGTGCTTGATTCTCAATCAAATCTCCAAGTGGGAGAAATGTTGACTTTGTCCACCCACAATTAATGTGGGTGGTTAGTAGATGGGAGTTGGGGAGATGGCAGTTGGGAGATGTGCATTTAATGCACATCTTCAACCCTATAAATAGAGCTCTTCTGATTTCATTTCATTCATTCCATTTCAGAGTGTTCTCTCATAACTCTACATTTAAGCGTGTATTCTATAATATTTGTGAGGTAGTTTTCTCCTATATTGAGAGTGTTGTTCTCTTTGAAAGATAGAGAGAGGTTGTAACCCACAAAATATTATAGTGGAATCTTTTCATCTTGCCCGTGGTTTTTACCCTAATACTTTTAGGGGTTTTCCACGTAAATTCTGGTGTCTATTATATTCTTCATTTTCACTATTTTCTATCTCATGTTGCCACACTTGGGGCCAACAAAGTATAATCAATGTTGTGGGCAATACCTTCTTCTTATGCTCTTCTGAAAGAGTTTCTAGCATAGTCACATCAAGCATATTCATCACCACTTGTGCAGTTTGGAGCACTTGTCGTCCCTCTCCTACTTTTGCATCATTAGTGATGTTACCTGGAAAATTTGAAGGATAGAAGTGTAGTTTTCCCAAGCAAAGCGGAAATCTTCACAATTTGGAATAACTCTTCATGCACATAAAACTGTTAGAAGAGAGCCAGAAAAATTTTTCGGCATAGCCCTCTGATACTTAAGTCAGCACGATGAAAAATATACTGCAGTAGAATATATAAAAGACACCCAATTTCTGAATGATTAAAATTGCATGGCTAAAACCTGGTATTTATAGGAAAACCTTTTAGGGCTAAAACCGGTAAGTGGAAGGGTTTCTTCCATAATTATGACCATCAATCTTTATCAAGATGGTATCAAATCTAACCGAATCAAATCAAATCCCAGATCCGTAATAATCCCTGATTTTTCTGGATCTGTCTCTATGAGTTATAACTCTTCTCATATATCTTTAAGCTCTTCCCCTTCTGTACTGAGCTCCGCCTTATTTACCGAGCTCAGTACCTCTAGGTTCTAGCTCTGCTTATTTAAACCCGAGCTCAAAATTTATGTATCAAGCTCCTAACAGATCGGCCTTAATGTTTTCTATGTTTTTCTTCGGATTGGGAAAATCTGTGTTAGGCTGCACGATGTCCTATTCTCTGATGTCCTCGTTATCATAGGAGGTATGTTATGTCCTGGGTCGAGTCGGATATTCCGTGTCCTGGGGCTGGTCCCTCAAGTCTTGTTGTACCCCTATTTCTACCAGGGTATCAATTAGCATTAGTTTTGCCTTCTACATCAACACTCGCGTCTCGCAGTTTCAATTTCGAGGAGGCTGTTAAATGAAGTTAATTTCTAATCTTAGAATTTGAAGTCAAAGCTTTGAAAAATCAAGGGCTCTTGGAAAAGAGAAATCTCCTAAAATGCTTCAAGGTTTTAATAAATCTTTGATCAACTCTTTGCATCCAAAATAGTCTAGAATTTTCTATTGTAAGTCTATATATATGTTGTCATGGATTTGAAATGACAGTGCGGAAAAAGAAGTCAAAAAAAGAGTGGGTAATCAAAGATTGTGCAGTAGCAAATCTTAAATAATTTCTCAATAAAATTCTTATTTTTAAATCCATAGCTTCCGCACCCAATGAATTTGGTACTATAGACAGGTTTTAAGAGTTACGGTATACATCAGAAATTATGACTGCCTTGAAAAATTCCAGAAACATTTATGGACGTGCATCGTCCTTCTATTTCAAAAAAGCAAAATTGTGTTTCTTGGTCCGCTTGCACACTCAAGCTTTGAATATTCAAAGAAAAGGAAAGGTGGATCAGCAAGCAATAGAAATAAAAAGCTTCTTTCTCACAGTTGCATTTACTACTCAAATGACTTCCACTCTATTTACATACTCTCCAAGCCAACTTCCTATCTTTGAAGGCAAATATTATGACTCATTGGATCTCTGGGATATCATCGACGATGACAAATAAAGATTATGAAAAGCTTTTAAAAGAATACAAAAAGAATGATGCATTGGCGCTGCGTTATATTCAACAAGGTGTTGGGAAAACCAACTTTTCCTCAAATCTTTGGTGTCATGAAAGCCAAAGATGCTTGGCAAATATTGAAACAAAAATTTCAAGGCACCGAGAAGATAATTGCATTGAAGCTCCAGTCTTTGTGGAAAGACTTCGATAATTTAAAAATGGAAGAACGAGAGAATGCACAAGATTCTCTTCATGAGTCACAAATATTGTCAATCAAATAAAAGGCTGAGTCTCATTAAAGTTCGATCATGTAGTTGCCGCAATTGAGGAATCAAAGGATTTATCTAAAATGACAATGCATGAGTTGATTAGGTCGCTTCTTTCACATGAGCAAAGAATCAACCGATCTTCTCAGCCTTTGGACCAAGCATTCCAATCCAAAATAAATTTTTCAGAAAAGAAAATAGGTTTCGAGAAGAGAGACCAAAATGATCAGCGAAATTCGGAAATAAAAGATCCAGAAAAAGAGGAGCAGCAACAAAAACATGGAGAGTGATATTGCATCATATGTGACAAAACCAACCATAATTCAAGGGATTGTCGTTTCAAATGTATAAGATGTTGCATTCCGAATCATTCTCAAAGAGATTGATGGTTTCAAAAAAGACAAGAAAAGGAACAAGCACGTGTCTCAAATGAGGAAACATAAGAGTTGTTGTTTTACACATGCATGAATGCTGAAAATGAATCCCATAATGTATGGTACATCGACAGTGGTTGTAGTAACCACATGACTAGCAACATCAACTGTTTTGTCGAGATCGACAGAAATTTCTCCACTGAAGTGAAACCTGGAGATGGAACAATGCAAAAAATTCAAGGAAAATGCACAATCAAAGTTTACACCAAACAAGGTATCAAAAAACTTATTCCAGATGTTTTTTATGTGCCATAATTTGATAAAAATTTGTTAAATGTCGGGCAGCTTATTTGTAAAGGTATTCAGTTTATTTTTGAAGATAATGCCTGAACAATTGTTGACAAGAAAATAAATTTGATTGTGGCGAAAATACAAATAGGCATAAATAAAGTTTTTAGCCTCATTATGTCGGTTGAAAAAATTGGTCTTTCGGAATCTGAACATTCAAATGATTTTATGGAATCATCATTCACACATAGCATTGAGTCAAAGAAAAGTCTGAAAGAAGATGAATCAAAAAATGAAGCAGTAGATTCAAAATCTCGGGTAAACATTTCTATCTTTGGAAAAGATTTATGATACTAACAATGTTGCTTTGTTATCTAGTGAGCCTCGATTCTATGAAAACAAAAAGGATGATATTCAAGCAATGAGAGAAAATATTATTGTTGGAAAGAAGAAAGAGAATGATGCATTTGATTTGAAGAAAAGTTACAAGCCAAGACATGTCGATGATGTGCCAATCAAAAGGAAGAAAGATCGACAAATTATACAGGAATATGCACAACAAAGAGGAGTTCATTACAACAAAGCATTTGGATAATGGCTCAAATAAAGCCAACTCGAACAGCTCATATAGTTGCACCAATTGAAGACTACAAATTAAGATGGGGTATTAAATGAAGTTAATTTGTAATCTTGAAATTTGAAGTTAAAGCTTTGAAGAATCAAGGGCTATTGGAAAATAGAAGTCTCCTAAAATGTTTCAAGGGTTTAATAAATCTTTGACCAACTCTTTGTATCCAAACTAGTATAGAATTTTCTATTGTAAGTCTATATATATGCTGTCATGGAATTGAAATAAAAGTGCAGAGAAATAAGTCAAAAAAATAGTGGTAATCAAAGATTGTGTAGTAGCAAATCTTAAAAAATTACTCAATAATTTTCTTTTTTTAAAATCCATAGCTTTCGCACCCAACAGAGGCATCCTTCCTATATCTCTCGCAGATCCGGACGAAAGTTTCGCTGTCATAACATATGTGTCCATCATCTTTGATATAGAATTTTTAGCAGGGTATCCATTAGGAGGATTCAAGAGCATGTTTTCACTGTCAGACTTACTAGAAGCTTTACCACCTAACAATGCCAAACCCTTCGAAAGATTTACAGTGACATCGACATCTTTTAGAAGCGGGTGTCGACCTTTTAGAAATCCAAGCTCCACTGTAATGCCTAGATATAAATCATATATGTTAATTGAATTATGTTGGAAATGGTATGATTATTACGGTATGATGTGGACTCATGTTTGGATTGAACCGAGTATGAAAAAATAGATGGATGTATGTTGATATGGAAGATATATAAAACGTAAATGGAACAAGAGGTATAGTTGGGAAATAAAAACTATAAGGAATAGTTTTGTTATATCATGTATTATGAAATGTTATGTTACATGTGGTAAAGACAATGAAAATGATGTAAACATAGTTAGACAATGATACAAGATGTAGTACGGAGTGAGATATACATGGTGTAGTAGTAACTCTACATGGAATGCATGGATTTGATTCATGATAAAACACATGGAATGAATTTAGCATGAATTAGTATTAAGTATAAATAGAGTAATTCTGATTTGAAAAACATAGTAACACATGTTTTCACCTAAAATTCTCTACAAAGTTGCTTTCAAACCCTTGAATTCTCTTGTCAATTCCTCTTGACTTGAAGCTTGGAAATCAAGTGGAAAACTTGATCATAGTTGAAGTTCTTGTGAATTTAGTAAGGATAGCATAAATTTGATGTCCATTTGTTGATAGTTGAATTGAAAAGCTTGATATTGAGTTTTGTATCTGGATGAAGAATTAATATGAGATGAATCCAATGAAATAGGTTATGGGATTATGGAAATATGTTCTTAGACTAATGTAGTATGAATTTATCAAGTTTTGATGTTGAAATTTGAGGTGTAGGTTGTAAACCATGGAGATAAGCTCAAAAATCGCAATATTTTGAATTTTTCAGAGTCGGGCGATCGATCGCGAGATATGTGGCGATCGATCGCCGCGACAGGGGGAAACAAGTAAGGCGGTGGAACATATTGGCCATCAATCGTGTGATAGCGACCGATCGATCGCGGGAATGGCGATAGATATCATTAAACATGGCTATTGATCGCTGAGGAACAGAACATTTTGGCGATCGATCACGTGAGACTGGCGATCGATCGCGGGGGACCAAAATTTGAAAAATGTTATATTTTCATAAAAATTTTGTAGTTGATATTCGTGTAGCACCATCACAGGGGACAGGACATAGATGAGGTTAAGCATTGACTCCTGATTTTCTATCTTTTGTACCGCACGACAGGTACATGTTGACGTAGGAGTATCGATGTTACATTTATGATACATGTATATGATGATTATATAGATTGTTGAGATATGAGATGATTGTGAATATCATGTGATTGGTGCTATGAGGCACGATGTTGTTGATGCATGTGATTGGTGCTATGAGACACGATGCTATTGAGGCATGTGATTGGTGTTATGAGGCACGATGTCGTTGGGAATGAGTTTGGACTATTATAACGCGTAAGGTGGGTATATGATATGTGCTGCTAAAATGAAGATGTGATGAGGTTCCACTGACATATTGAGCGGAAAAGCAATATCATATGTGCTTCGTTATAATAGGGTGACGAATGAGATTCGTTGAATGTGTCATGATATATTGTATTATACTGCGATTTGATATTGTACAGGAACAACCAAAGAGGAGTATTGCAATGCATGAAGTACAGAATGTTTTGAATACAGTATTTATGCATTTTATAATGTTGAATTGTGGATATCCTCTATATACTCATGTTGTATGGTTGTTCTGTAGGGACTCATAGGCGGGGAAAGTCGTCGCTGTGAGTCTCATGTCTGCTGCTAGGAAGTAACTGATCAAGACGTATATGTAATAGATGTTTTGACAACGTAAATGTTGTACATAATGTTATGTATGTAATTAATATAATACAAAGATGTAGTACAACTCTTGATCAGTAGTGTGATTTTCTTAATCCTGATAAGTAAAGACTGTTATTTACTTAATCACATATACCTATTGAGGATTAAGGTAATGAGGCCCCACATCCACAACATTGAGCCACTGCATGGATGCATTGAAAGAATATTTTGCAATCGTATAGTGACACATCATTCATATAGGCTTCACTGAAAAAATAAAAATCAAATGAATATTATACTAAAAACTTATTTCTAGCCTTTTTTGATGCAAAAATACTTTTTCAACTTTTGTATTCAACTTTAGCCAATAAGTCATTTTCGGTTGCTAGATCGACTATCCATTTAATCGATCTTGAGATATTTTTTATATAATTTGTAGTTTTAAAAAACTTCTTTATACTGCTATGGTAAGTAATATTCTATATAATATAATATAATTTGGAAAGAATGAATTTTTTTATTAAATTCAGTATCTCAATTGGGTCTTTAATTTCTAAATTTGTACTTTTTTATAAGATTTTTAACTCCGAAAATAAATCTAAATCATCATATCAGAATGCACAAGACAATTTTTTATTCAAATAATTCAAATTTAGCATACACTAATAAACCTACGAATCATGAACATTATTGAAATCGAGGGCATAAAGTAAATACTTTATTGACTTTACCATCTGAGTCGCCCATAGACGAATGTACCAGCGTCAAGAGCGTGTATGTCCAAACCATCCAGGTCATTAAATGTTACTGACGTTTTTAGGGAAAATGTTGGACTTTGAAACATGCAATTTTATTGGGCTGGTCCAAACTCTCCTGAGCCCTACCATTTGCTGCAAATTGGAAGAATTAGGGGCCAGCCTACTGATACAATTATAGCTCTCGACGAAGGGGATGTTGCTCAATTGGAGAATTCAGCATTCACTAATTCTTATTTAAGTTGAAGTCCCATTTTCGATTTTTCATAAGGATTTATTTTCAGATCCTTGTTTTATAGGTAAACAAATCGTTTGTTGTTTTGATCACCCGGATATGTATACATATACATATACATACCGCGGATGTTCATTGGGACAAGGGGCAAGTGAGGCAAGTGCCCCCAAATCGTTTTTTAAAAAATTAGATTTTACCCTCTAAAATTTGTATTTTGCTCCTCAAAAGTGACATTTATCTCCCTTAAATTATATTTTGGCCCCCTAAAAATTTTTTTAGGCTCCATTTTATATTTGATAGTTTTTGCCTCTTCTCTAAAAATCATACGCCCGCCCCTGCATATGTATATGCCATAATATTAAATTCCATTGAATTGAATATGATGCTACATACAATATTTTATTTCGAAATTTTAAGGTTAACATAATCTTGGTTGCTAACAAGACATAGATTCATGAATCTGAGTCCAAGTTATTATTATTTTTTACATGAACTCATGAAAGGAAGGTTCTGAATCAGAAACTTAATCAATTTTTAATTAACTAATGATTAAGACATGATAAACAACCTTAATCTTGGCATATGACATGTGAAATAATTTAGTTTTAATATAAAATTTGGGGCTAAAGATTTTTTCTGCACGCCGCAAGACTCGAACACAAGCATTCCACAATGGTGGTGAGCTTTTTAACCAAGTGGCAAAACTATGATTATTTAGTTGCTATAAATATAGTACTTATGGCCAATTGTTCTAGTTTTGCACTATATTTAATTTCCATTAAAAAAAGAGTTGGGGAATATTTTAGGTATTTCAACTTATATTAAATATAAAAAAAAAAAACCACTAACATTAGTATTTCTTATAATTATGTATATTAGCAACTATTTGATTTCATGTCTTACCTACTAATGCTTGGAAATTAAAGAAACATATCTTTTAATATATATTTATATGCACAAGATTTGAGAATCTAAACACGCCTCTAATAAAAACGTCAGTCAAGTAATTGATGGTACTATCTATAAAAATTAATAAAAATGACAGGCTTCCTGCTTGGTTATATAGCAAACTATAGGCTATAATTAGATGTGAGCGTTCGGTCGGTGTGATATCGACCAAACCAAATTTATGAATGTTTTTTTGCAATAACCAAACCAATTGAATTTTTTTTGAAAGTCGAATTAGCCTAACTGAACAAAATATCGGTTAGTTTGGTCGATAACTGAATTAATCAATATTTTTTGAAGAAAATATAAAATAATTTAAAAATAACATAATTTGATTTTCAGAATTAACCAAAATCAAATCAAATAAAAGAATTAAGATTAATTGATTTTACAAAAAAATTAATTTAAAATTTTTAGTTTTAAAAAAAATATAGAAAAAATTGTTTTAAAAATTAGATTAACTGACAATTTTAAAATCAAACTGAATTAATCGATTCTTTTAAAATAAAAACCAAATTTACGAATTATCCAAACCGAATTTCAGAATTAATTCGGTATAGTTGGTCAATTCGATTTAATCGAAATTTTTCTAACCCCTAGCGATACTGCGTGTTTAAACAAAACAAGGTCAGATCCAATATTTGAAAACTGATAACGAAGCTTAACTTTTTTTGATGTAAAATGTAAATTTTTTGAAAAAATCACACAAAAATTTTCATTTTTTAATTAATGTAAGCTAAAAACTCTATGTTTTAAAATATGATAAAATCAATGATTATAGGAAGACAATAACATGTTTTTGGTCGTTGAGATTGCGTTAGGCACGTAGATTTCGAGAAGTCAAGTAAAATAGGTAAATGTTAGAAAATATTAGGCAGAGAAATGAAACTAAGTTATCAAAAAATTATTAAAAATAATATTGGTCAATTCAAGTTTCGATTATGTTTTCGAATTGAGTAAATAGAATATAGGAGGGATATTTGTTCAATTAGCTCGGTTTTTATGAAAGTTTCAATTAATATTTTTATTTGAAAATTCACTTTTTTTTATAATGAGAAGGGGATGAGCTAAAGATTTTTCAGCACAGTACTCGAATTTTCGTCAAATGTGAAGTGAACTTTTACCAATTAGGCTCATGAAAATTAAATTCTATCGGTTCGTCTATTAAAATTTTAATGGTTCGATTAACGATGAAATAATTCATTTCTCAGTTTATAAAATTACGGTTGGTAACTAAATCCACAGCTAATTTTGTACTATTTCTGTGTGTACTTCGGATTTAATTCTATGATTCAAGAAGTAACTGATAAGGGATTTTGTACTAATTATGCGTGTACTTCGGATTTCGTATGACCTTGTCCCAATTTTTATTTTTATTTTAAAAATACCTTATTTCAAAAAAATTATCAAAAATATAATTAGAATGTAAATTACAATATGATCCACGGTGGCGAATTTAGAAATTTTGTTTAGGAGGTGAAAATAAAAATAAATAAATAAGGAATTCTAAAAGGATCTAAATATAATTTTAAGGGAGGCAAATTACAACATTTTGGGAGCAAATTTACATTATAAAAAAATTAAAAGTAAAAAAAAAAAACTTATGGGCAGCTCCCCCACATTGAATGTATAGTCGCCCCTCACGTTCGTAATAAAATTTAGGAGATCACCTCCGACCTACAAAGGGTTGAATCTAGCTTTTTAGCTGAGTCAAATTATAGGATTTTATCGATGGGCCAAAAATATAAGTTTTTTTAATATAGTAGCAAAAGTATAATATATATATATATACATAATTTTTTAATATATACAGTATATATACATATATAAATTTTTGAGGGGGAACTCGAATCCTCAGTAAATATGGGGAGTCCTGGTGACAACCATCATACTGAAGTCTGGGTGTTGTCTAAAGTACAAGTTTATACTTAAATGTCTGTGTATATGTATAAGTATACATATAAGATATGAGCTGCCAGTTGAATAGCGAGACGAGACAAAATCAAGCCATGCCCTAAATTAAATTATAGAATGTTGTGGTAGGTTCTCTTCCTATAATAAATAAATTAAATATTTTATTGTTATTATTATTATTATTAATATATAATGTTAAGGAAATAAAGAATGTGGTATACAAATCTGAGAGCACAGTTTGACTTTTAGAATAAGGTGGATAAAAATTAAAATTATAATTTTGATAAACAAAACATATTATTAAATTATTTCCTTCAAAATAAATATTTTCTAAGAACAAATACTGATCCCTCCTTTACTAGTCCGCCCCTAGCACCTACGCCTTGAGGTTGGTAGTTAAGTTTACCTGGGGGAGGCTTGGAAATATTGTTGCTGTCCTGAAGGGCACTGTCATCAGGGGCATCATCTATCATCCACGTGGAATTTTTTTTCATTTTTTAAAAAAGATTTCAAATGAATGGTAATAATGTCCTTAAGGACACTACCCTTAAGGGCATCATCAAACAAACCTGGAGGCTTGGGCCTTGGGGTGGGGGGGGAGTGGGAGAAGACAGTAATTGTTATAGCTCGGATTAAATAAAATGGAACTGAATTTTTTTTATTTAAGGAAAAAAACATGATAATATTAATAATTTCACAATGATTTGATTCTAAACCGCTAGGATTTTCCATGTTAAATTGATGTATTATCCAGGGTCACACCATATGGTCCTAGGATGACGATAGATGTTACCATCTTATGTATAGCATCAATGTAACTGATTTTCTACCCCCGGCTTAAACATTTACTTTTAGAAATAAAATATAATCATTAATTTTCTTAAAGGGTATTATAAAAGCTGTTAAAGAATATCTAACAGCTTTTATTTTTTATATAATTTCCCCAATGATGTGTAATTAGCTATCTAACCAAAGGACTTCAGACCAGAATATTACAACTACTGAGGATTAGAGACGGAGACTCGAATACGAGACTTTCGAATCGCAATTACGACATGTGTCAGATGGGCTACAAACCATCGACATCAATTGATTTCTTTATTAACATAATTTGTTCATATGTTAATGTTGAACATACAGAGGGCCGCTTAGGTTGCATTTGCTACAACTGTTATGACTATAAATTACGATATAAAGTGCTGGTGAGACTCAAACATTTTATATAATTCTGATGCTATATTAAATGATGAAACTATTTAAAAGTTATATTTACTAGAAACAAAAGAGATAATATTTAATTTATCTTAATTAACAGTCAAACATCGCCAATCGTGGAGCAAACAACACAGAAATCCATACAAGTGCAAAATTTTAAATCTATGATTACTGTTTGTTGTTTTCATCAGCAATGCATTTCACTCAAACAAAACATAAAAGATGTACTTGGCCATAAACGCAAACTACAAAGGTCTCATGACTCAATTCCATAATAAATAGCCACCGTCAATCATCTACCTAATAACAGTAGACTAGAGGAACCTAATAAAATAATAATATAATCCACGGTAACATAAAAATCAATCACTAACTGAAAGCAAAATGTTTGAGGATGCATCGCTTTAATCCATATCATAAGGTTATTTTGATATTTTCCACTACTTTTTCAATTTCTGGTGTTTGTCCTTGAAAAAGCATACTATTTGATATAGTAATCTATGACTACTATATGATTCATGTATAAACAAGAAGTTGATTTATTCACCAAATGTCTTATTGTTAAATTTGAGCACTATTTGAACAAATTTGTTCTAGTTTTTTTTTTTTTTTTTTTTGAGAATATGCCTTGAAAGCAAAGCAAGATTGGTACATAAGCAGACCAAACAAAGAGAAGGTAAGGGTTAGGTGACATCTATTGTACCACAAATATTGCATTTCATGCATGGTAGTAGTACTGATATACTTCCTTTCTTCCTTTTTTTTTTTCCTTACTTTCAATTGGCACATATCAGTACTGTATAATTAATGTTACTGGGTTTGGCCTGTCATCTTAAATGTGATAGGTTCAAAAAAAAATTGACTAAAATGTTGTTCTTCCTTCGATAATATTTTTATTGCTAATCTCTTTTTCTCCATCCCACGACATTAAAAGTTTAGTTATTATTGCTACTGCAGATGCAGATGATTGTTTTACGTATTAACTGCTATGAATCTTTGTATTGGATCTTGTTATGGATCCTTACAACGAGAAATCTTGCAAAGCTGCTAGATCTATGTTATTCGATTTACGGCATTGGGGATGTATGATGTTTAATGTTTATGAGGCTCGATAAATAGAACCTCTGATCTTATGTAACACTTTGTTTAAGAGTATAATCGATGATCTTTATTGATGTCCTTCCGTGTCTTTCGGAATAAACACTATAAAAAAAATTCTAGGATGCACCTATTGTTGGCGCTTGAATTCCTGGTTGGAATCGTTGATAAATTTTGTCGATAGGATTGAGTTCTTCAATAGGTTTTGGACTCTTCCACTGGTGTGGATGGTGTGGACTCCTTTCTTGGGTTGTCGCAAGGCGAACATACGTGTTGGGTGGAAGACAGTTATCCCTCTAAATAAAAATTATTATTATCTTGTATTTTTTTAAAAAAAATTGTATTTTATCTCCTTAAAATTATATTTTGATACTTAAAAAAAATTACCCTTAATATTTTATATTACTATTTTTTACCTCGAATAAAAGTTCTAGATTCGTCGCTGAGCTGTCGTGAGATATTGAGGTCTCCTTTAGGTAGTTGTGATGCCGTTATGTCCGCGACATTAACCCATTCCCTCTTTTCATTTACATTTTCCCTTTGTTCTATTCTGAAACTTCTTAAATTCTTCCTTATTTTCCATTTTCATCCATCCAATTTTCCACAGCCTTACACACTAACGAACACATATATATGTAAAGGTTGAATTGTGTTTTCTTTTCAGTGAAATTGTGATGAGGCGATCGTTGTCGTATGGGAGCAGTTCCAAGTACAGTCGCTCCTTTGACCTGCCGGAAGATTGCGCTGAGCGGTCGGAATATGGTGTTGGCGGTGCAATGCTGCCAGCTTTCCTCAACGATTTGGGGCGGAATGTCGATAATGGGGAGGAAATGGTTGAACTCACTCTCGAGCTTGATGACAAGTCCGTCGTCTTGCGTAGCGTTGTTCCAGCGGCAACCGATACTAATGCAAGCTTTTCTGCTGCCTATGGAGGAGTCGGGGATGAGGACGCGGCGAAAGGATCTCTGGACCGGAATTCGTCAAGATTAAAGCGGATGTTCTCCTGGCGGAGATCGGCGTCCACAAGGACTTACATTCCGGACACGGAGGAACAGCGCACGACGCCGCCTGTAGTTTCAGCTCGAGAGATGATGAAGATAATGGCGAAGTTGGATAGGAACAAATCCAGCGCGCAGAGAGCGCTCGGTGGGCTGAGATTCATCAGCAGAAACACCGGCGAGGAATCCGATCCTAACATGCTCTGGAAACAAGTGGAGGCTCGGTTTCACGCCTTGGCTAAAGATGGCTTGCTTTCTAGACAAGATTTTGGGGAATGTATAGGTAAAAATTAATTAAATTTAGGTTATGATATTCTTTTATAAGAAAATGCAATTCGAACACCGATTTTACAGGTGGTTCATACAATATGAACTGCCGTGAAATTAATTTTGTATCTGGTTTTTCAATTTTTTGATATAGTACTGGTCGTGGTGAATGTGTAGGGATGGGTGACTCGAAAGAGTTTGCAGTGGGAGTGTTCGACGCGCTGGCACGGCGGCGGCGGCAGAAGATCGGGAGAATAACGAAGGCGGAGCTGCATGAATTTTGGCTCCAAGTATCCGATCACAGTTTCGATGCTCGTCTGCAAATTTTCTTCGACATGTGAGCATGCACATCACCACCATCTTTTTCTTTTTCCTGTTATTATTATTAGGGCAATTTAAAACAAAATGATCTAATAGAATAAACATCTTTAAAATCCTGAACTTTTAAAACTAATCAAATTTAGTCTTTTGAAAATCGTTTTTAATCAAAAATAATACCGAACATTTGTTTTTAATCAATACTAGTCCAAACTTTTGTTTTTACTCAAAAGTTATCTCAAAGCCTCCTATTCAATTATATGACCTATTTTGTTAAAAATTAATTTATGTAGGACTATATTTGTTAAAAAAACTCGGTCGATTCGTTTGCTCATTCAGCGTATGATTCTTAACAAATTGCTTCTTCCAATGAAACGAATTCGGCTGGAGATAGGCATTCGGATTCGTTACTTCAGGTTCCTGAGGGTGAGGAAACAGTTTCGTAAGATTATTTTTCATTAAAAATAATTTATGTTGGACTATATTTCATTAGTCATAAAAGTTGAAAAAGTCAATATTGTATGACACTATTTTTTAAATTTACCCTTATTATTATTATTAAAAATCTTTTCTTTTCTTGTTTTAGTTTATTATTTTCACATTTTTCTTTGGATTTTAACAGTTGGATATTGGGAAAAATAGACAATCATGTCCCAATTATATTAAGTATTAATAATTACCACTTTCACTAATTTCTCAAGCTTTAATTTGAGAAGCTTCACTCTGTATTTCCTCAACGTGCATATATTATTCATATTTGAATCAAACTGTACTTATATTTCATTTTTTAAGTATACATTTGTCAACTAACAAATTTCACACATTTGTTGAGTTGTCATAATCAAGAACCAAATATAAACTATTCTACTTCAATGGCACAGAATTGACCTCGGAAACATTGTTGCTGTCCTGGAGATCACTATCCTCAAGAGCATCATCTACCATCCATGTGGAATCTTTTTTTCTTTTTAAAAAAAATATTCCAAATGAACGGTGATGATGCTCTTAAGGACATCATCAAACAAACCATTGACCTCCTCATCAAGATCGAAGTAATACCATATTGGGATGACATAAGTGGCGGACACAGAAAAATTTAGAAGGGAGGGTAAAAAAAATTTAGATGGTTAAATAAAATTGAAGGGGTGTAAAAATATAATTTTTAAAGGGCAAAAATACAATTTTTAAAGA
The DNA here is from genome assembly GCA_907163345.1 of Haberlea rhodopensis. Lineage (NCBI taxonomy): Eukaryota > Viridiplantae > Streptophyta > Magnoliopsida > Lamiales > Gesneriaceae > Haberlea > Haberlea rhodopensis. Next base: position 6,212,492 of record CAJQUN010000005.1, on the reverse strand, counting down.
GATTTTTTTTTTTTTTTTTTTTTGTGGCTAGGGGAACTTAACCCCTTTGCCACTATGTAGGTCCGCCCTTGACATCAACTGCCACATTCCTTTTTGTTTTCTTTAATTTTCTATTTGTAAAAAAGTAATTTGATTGCCTTTTATTATTTTTTATTGATTTTATTTTATATATATACTAATAGAATTATTGGATTAATCTTGATTGAATTATTTAAATGTAGGGCAGATAGAAATGGAGATGGAAAAATCACAAGAGATGAAGTGCAAGAGGTAAATTTGTTCTTAGAAGGAAAGGGAGAAATACGTACTAAGATTTAGGTCAAACCACATTCTATCTAATTATCTTGCAACTATTAATTATGAGTTAGGTGAAGTTCAATATTAATATTAAAACATGCGAATCTGCTGATTCACCAAAATTTGAATAGTGTATCGTTTATTCTTTCTCGTTCTTTTTTACCCTTTTCTATGCAATGTTTTGAAGTGGAACTTAGGGATGGCAATGAAGCGGGTCTCCTGCTACAAAAAATAAAAAAATCCAACACCTGCCTCGCCCCGCCAAGATGTTTTGTTTGGTTTTGTTTTAGGAGTCTAAGAGATATTTTGAAATAATAAAAGGTCTATTTGGTCAAAAATAGAACCGTTTGGTATAGATGTCAAATAATGCTATAAGTAGTTAGATAAAATTATTTTTAAATTGTATATTTTGGTTTAAAATATAATATAAAATAATGATGTGGTATTTTTGGAAGATGGCTGAAAATTTTGGTTAAAAGTAAGAGATATGTGACGTGTAAAAAATGAACATATGTTTCGGGAAAAGGGTTTATTGGTTGCTACCACATGGCTACAATCTTTGGATAAGAATATTCGGAAAATGATATAAAAATTAACGATGGAGTTCTTTTTTTTTTTAGGAAGACGATTCCCCCAAACAAAGGCTATATGAGAATGCAAATAGTAAAATTTAAGAAATAAAATATCCCAAAATTAATTTAAGATAATATTATTGAATATACTTAGGAAATTTATGTGCAGAGAACCAACATCACATAATTTGAGATTAAGAGTTTGTGAAATGACTATTATGTTTTAAAATTAATGCAAAAACCCATGTTAAATTAATAAATAACCTTCTGTTGTTTATTGTAGAAATGGGCTAATCGTGCTTAAGACATGGCAATTTACACTCGTTTTGTTTATCTTAAATGGGGATTCTTAATCTGATTCTTGCTGTCTTTTGGTTGGTCACAGTTAATGATGCTGAGTGTTTCCGCAAATAAGCTGTCCAATTTGAAAGAACGTGCAGAGGAGTACGCCTCTTTGATAATGGAGGAACTTGACCCAGAAAATCTTGGGTATATTGAGGTATATCGTTGCTAATTTTATAATTATTATGCTGCTGGCATGATCATTATATTATCATTAAGAACTAATCATGTACAATTTTCAGTCAAATTGTTAGAAAATAACTAATTATGTACAATTAACATGAACTTAGCTTGTAGCTGGTTTCACCAAAATTCTTGTTGATTTTCAAAATGTGCCCCTTGAACCCATGCCTTAAGGAAATAAGTGAGGTTTGACATTACATTGATAAAGGTTCGTAAATACATAACTTGGGTCTGTATGGTTCGTGAGATGAGATAAGTAATGTAATGATTGAAATTATGAGATAATGATATATAACATTCTGTGATATGTTATATGATATTTGGTTTGGAAAATAAGATTGTGGATTAATTTTATTATTTGGTATAATTATTAAAATATCCTCGAAAATTTGAATTTCGAATTTTTGCGAAATTTCTAATTACGGACGGAATTTCAAATTTTTGAGATTAAGTTATTTTAAATAAGTTGAAGTTTTTTGACGGTTTTTAAAATAGTAAAAAAGGTGATAAAGGGTATATATTTCATTTTGCTATAAAATGAGATAAATATGATTAGATAACTTTTTTAACCTCGGTAAACCAAACATGAGATTATGACTATTGAACACTATAATGCAAACCAAATATAGCCAAAAAGGATTATCACATAAAGATTTAATGCTGAATCCCGGTTCAAAATTTATATTATAATGATTATCCCTTCATCTCTTTCATATATATAGAGAAGAGTTGTCCTGACAAAGAATCTAAAACAAATGAATAGGAACGCGTAATATAACCACAAGCATTAAGCAGTTAATACAATTTTGTGACTGTGAAACGTTCGCATAGTTTGCTAAAAATTGTGTCGTGCTCAAGAAATATAGGTGCAAAAAAGTAGCAGATTTGGTTCACATCGTCATTAACAAAATTGAAAATTACGTATCTTGCACGATAATACTATGTTAATGGAAACGGCATTCCTCCATTTGCCCTTTTACCAGTTATGGCAGCTGGAGACACTTCTATTGCGAAGGGACAATTACATGGACTACAGTAGACCTTTAAGCACCACAAGTGTAGGATGGAGCCAGAATTTAAGTAAATTTAGCCCCAGAAAAGCGGCGTCCAAAGGCTGGACGGCACTCAAGCGCCTCCTCTTGGACAATTGGCAAAGGAGTTGGATTTTGTTGGTATGGGTTTTATGCATGGCCGGACTTTTCACCTGGAAGTTCCTTCAATATAGGCAAAAAGCAGCATTTCAGGTAATGGGTTACTGCTTGACAACAGCCAAAGGTGCCGCTGAAACGCTTAAACTCAACATGGCTCTGATTCTTTTACCAGTTTGTCGTAATATATTGACATGGCTAAGATCTACAAGTGCCAGGCTGTTCATCCCTTTCGATGACAACATTAATTTTCACAAGGTGCGAAGAAATACCAGAGGAATTCTTGATAAATTTTTGGCTTATTTGTTTGTTACTTTTTCCTCAACTTTACCTACACCTGCAGGTTATTGCAACTGCTATAGCAATCGGGATCATACTTCACGCAGGAAACCATCTAACATGCGACTTTACCCGTTTAGTTAGAGCATCACCAGAAAAATTTGCAGTCATAGCTTCAGATTTTGCTCATGGTGTACAGCCCACCTATGGTCAACTCTTGACTGGAACAGTAGGCATGACTGGTATTGCCATGGTACTACTAATAGCGATCTCCTTCACATTAGCAACAAGAGGCTTCAGAAAAAGAGGGGTAAAGTTGCCAACACCCTTAAACCGACTAACAGGCTTCAACGCGTTCTGGTATTCTCATCATCTTCTTGGTCTAGTCTACATACTACTACTGATACATGGAACCAGCTTGTTCTTGGTCCATCAATGGTATGCAAAAACGGTAAGAAAGAAAAGGAAAAAAAGTTGATGTTTCCAGAAAATATACTCATTACGAGAACTACTAAATAGTTCCATTGGCATGTATTCTGGACTTGACAGACATGGATGTACATATCTGTACCCCTGCTGCTTTACATAGCAGAACGGAGTCTCAGAAACCGAAGGTCAGATCATTATGCCGTTAAGATTTCGAAGGTAATTGAATAATCACATTTCATCGCTCATTAAAACAATGCAAACATGGGAAGCAATTCGCGTTACCTATTAAGATAAGGCAGAGCTTTACAAGGTGCCAAATATGGCTTAAGCTTCATGGCGTGATTGTTGAAGTTTTAATGCAACACAAGTTGCTATTGCTACAGTCTCACTGAGCTAAGCGACTTGAAAAAACAGAAGAATGTAACAAAGCCTAAGCCAAAAGGTTTTACCCAGGTGCTTTTGGATTTTATAGGTTTCCGTACTTCCAGGAGGTGTCTTCAGCTTGGTCATGGCAAAGCCAAATGGATTCAAATACATAAGTGGACAATATATTTTTCTACAATGTCCCCCAATCTCTCCCTTTGAATGGTGAGTACAAGTGTACAATCATCATGCATAATAAAGTTCTCATGCATGTGTTCAGATCCATTTATAAATGTGTAGCAGACACCAGGGCAATGGAAAAATTAGTTTTTATTTGAAATTCCTTCAGGCACCCATTTTCACTTACTTCAGCACCAGGAGACAACTACTTGAGTGTCCATATTCGTACTGTAGGAGATTGGACACAAGAACTTAAACGAGTGTTTACCGAGAATAATAGTTTAGCAACTGCAATCGGCCGTGCTACATTCGGAGCACAGGGCAATGTTCACCAAAATGGGTAACTAAATTAAATTAGATTTTACGCACACGGTCATTTAAAGATGACTCTCTAGGAACCTTGAGCAAGCACACTTCTTTGGTGCAGCCTACCTAAATTGCTTGTAGATGGCCCCTATGGAGCTCCAGCACAAGACTACCAGAACTATGATGTATTACTACTTGTAGGACTTGGAATCGGAGCTACTCCTTTCATAAGCATCCTCAAAGATCTATTGGGCAGTACAAGACTAGAAGACCAAGTGGTATTGTCTATATCCATAGCAGTACCTTTTACCTTTTCTTTTTCACTTTTTTTTTCTCAGTAAAAGTAACTTAGTGGAACTTTGTCTTTATTATTGTTGTCGGGTTAGGACTCAAATACCGAAACCAGTAGATCAGACGATAGCTCAAATAGTTTCGCCTCTTCATGTGAACCTAGTGGAAAAAAGAAATCACAGCGGACAAGAAATGCACATTTCTACTGGGTTACCAGGGAACCTGGTTCCTTTGAGTGGTTCAAAGAAGTCATGCATGAAGTAGCAGAGATGGATCAGAAGGCACTTCTTATCCCCATCCAAAAACTTAATTCCTTTAGAATCTGTTGCTAAATTTGGAACAGCAGATATAAGTTATTTGATTTATCTGTGTTCAAAATGGAACAGGGCCAAATTGAGATGCACAATTATCTGTCAAGTGTTTACGAAGAGGGTGATGCAAGGTCGGCTCTCATCACCATGGTCCAGGCACTAAATCATGCTAAACATGGAGTTGATATCCTATCTGGCACCAGAGTATGATCCCAACCTATATTCTACAATGGTGCATTATTATATCAGTAATCTCTCTATCTACAATGTAACTTTCATGTACAAGTGGCAACGATGAGATGAGGGTTGTCAAAAATTATGAGTAAAATATCATATTATAATATCTCATGAGATCGCATTTCCCATTTCAGGTGAGAACACATTTTGCAAGGCCAAATTGGAAAGAAGTGTTCAAAAGAGTAGCCGCAAAGCATCCATGTTCAACAATAGGTAAAGATTATTTTCATACAAATACATCCCATTTCTGTCCTGACCTTCAAATTGGGCCCTCGCTCAAAAAGATGTTCCTTGGCATTGCCATACGATTCAACAATCTGCAAATTAAAGAAAAGACTCGAGTAATATACTTTCTAATATAATATTAACTGAAGCAAATCAAATTAAGTCCACATAAAGAAGAAAATCAACAAATGGATGTTTTCTTAAGATTTCTATATTTCTACTATGCACCAGTGCGTTGATACTAGTAAGTTGAAATCCAGTTCGATCTTCTAAGTTGATAAAGATACACCACCTTCAACATCAAGAAACCCAGGATGAAAACTTAAGTGTGAAAGATTAATTAACAAAAAAAAACTCCATCAATTTGTAGGTGTTTTCTACTGTGGCATGCCTATCTTGGCAAAGGAGCTGAAGAAACTATCACAAGAATTAACTCACAAGACATCCACGAGGTTCGAGTTTCACAAGGAATACTTTTAAAGTGGGAACACCGGATGCTAACCATTCATGCAGATTGTAATTATTACGTATAAGAGGATAAAATAAGCATTACCTAGGTAAGATGTCTGAGCATATACTATATATTTAGGTTAGCCCAATCATAAAGAAGGGATTCGTTAACAGCCTAGTAAAATTGATTGCGGAGGTTGTGTGTAGAAAGAACATACTTAGATTATTATTAAGAATGCACAGGGTTCCAACTCAAAACCAATTGGTAATGAGTGGAGTAACTCATGTATCTTATAAAGAGCTAACACAGCTTGTAAATTCTCAACACGGGACAATTCTCAACAATTATATTTTGTTGATAGCCAATAAAATTATAGATTGCTTTCAAAAAAAAATTGCATTATTAAGTGATATATTGTAGATGGGGAATAAACCATTGAACTATTGACGTATGTGTATTAACTTCAAACCAACAACTTGGGTATAAGAATTATATCTCAAGGTAATTTGACAAGGGCCTAGGGGTACTAAACTTATTATCCAGATGAAGAAATCCACGAGTACCATCTCTGGAGTTTCCACAAATTAGTTATCGCGAAAAATTTCCCCGATATTTCAAGTACCTTGAATTGACATTTATATACACCAACTTTGACTTTCAATCATCTTTCAATCTCCGCAGCAGTTTAGACGGCCATCGCTGGACACGTCTCTTCATCGTGTAGGCAGCAAACACTCCAGCAAGAAAAGAAATAGCGCAAAACTTTGAGCAAGTCCAAAGTGATACATCGTATCTGCATTAGAGAGCAATCATTAAAACATACCTAAACAAATGCACATAATATTTATGATATACTTGGATCAAAGGATTTTGTAACGAATCTGCAATTTAAAGTTTTCATCCATTTTTTTAAAATATCGCACATTTTTTTCACAAAAGGATAACCACTGATTCCAATTTAGCCTACGCGAAAAAATTGAATTATTTTCTTCACTACGAACCTTTCTTTCGTGCTAAATCAAAATCAAGATTTTGAAATACATAACAAACTATTTACCCCAGAGAAATAAAATCTGATTAAATTTCTCAAGCTCACAATTTTCTAATCAGCATCAAATAATGAGCAAATAACGGCAATATAAGTCATAGAGACCCTTCAAATTCGAAAATTTTCAACTTTAATATGCAATTTTTTTCTAAAATTGCAACTTTCACAAGGTTAAAATACATTTTTTGCAGTCTGCGCTCATACCAATGTCATCTACTTAATCCCCGGACAATCAATCATAGCAATTTTGGACCAAGAAAGATCCAAACCAGCAAAGCATTTCACTTTATAACTCACCCAATAAAATAATTCCGATTGAAGAGTTTGATTTCAAATCCATAATCTAGACCCATTGCTCTTGTTTATGCTGTCTAAATTCCACGGATTTCAAATTCTTCTGCCGACATTATTCGCATTCATACGAAATGTTGCAGTGGATTTCGAATCCTCCCAAATGACATTCATTTGACATCCAAAATATAAATCCTACCGTCCAAATGCAACGTGAACGTATTTAATCAGCAATGACAAGGGGGTGAAAAGGGTTTCTTACCTCGGCCGTCGGGTCAACAAGAAGCGAGACTAGTCAGCCGAATAACCAGCAGAGGATCCAATACCAGATGATGATGAAGAAGAAACAGAGTCCATTTTTGGATTTTTATAAAGACGAATCTAAGGAGCTGAGCTTTCTTGTGCCTGGGCCACTGCATTGCGATATGCTTTCTGCGGTCCCTCCATTTTCGGGTTTCGGGTTGATAACTAAACTAATGGATAAATTATATCGTGTTTGGTTCATATGATTAGTAAAATATGATAAGTAATATTGTATTTGATATATTTTATAATATGTAGTATAGTTTAGTTTTTTTCTTTATATTGACCAAAATACCATCGCAATTATTTTTCCTAATTAATTTTTTTTACAATAAATTATAATTTTAAATTAAAAATTAATCTCATAATAACTATCATACTCCTGATTTTTTCCCAATTATCTTTACATATGTTCATTAATTAAAATAATAAAATTAAATTGCAAGAAGGTAAAAACAACTTGTTCATTAATTAACAAAATTAAATTTCAAGATAAATTATATAAAAATATCAGTTTATCCTAGGGGAATTCCCTTGATAATTGATGAAATATTGTCCAATGCGGTGAATTTCTCAACATATAATTTTGATTGAAAAAATTAACACACGATAAATGAATTGAAACACGTGATTATTCATAATGTAGATAGTTAATTTCTACGATATACATACTCAAATTTACAATGCCTAAAAATATGAAAATATTTGTACATGTCATAAATAAAATAGATTTTCCCCTGCCACGAAGCAAAACAATAAACCATCTACTGCCATGAAGGAACCTAAATTTACACTAGAATTACACATTTATGATAGACTCTGTATTGCCATGAAGCTAAAAAAAATAAAATAAAAAAAAGACTTTCTCATACCACAAGGCAAAACAATGCAAAATGAATTACAATTAGTTGAATCATTATGAGAAAAGAGGAAAAGACACGGGAAGAATACGATATATTAAAAAAATCATAAAATGAACGAAAACAAGCAAAAAGATTATAATGAACTTAGATACAACTAGTGTTACAAGAGCATTAATTCAATACATTCAGGGGCGATTCTATTCACCCTCGGGGGCTCAAAAAAAAATTAATTTTAATTTTTTTTTTTTTGTAAAAAACTTGTGTTTACCCCTAAAAAAGTACATTTTACTTCACAAATATTACATATTGCCCTCTTGAAATTATATTTTGACCCCTTAAAAAAATTACTCTTCATTTTTATGTTATTTTTTTTGTCCCCTCAACTTTTAGGCTAAATTCGCCCGTATACAACCATTGTTTTATTTTTTACTATCAATTAGTATAATTAGTTTGAAATCCGTGCATGAACACATAAAAATATCCAAGAACCTTATGAATATTTTGGAGACAACACTAATTACCAAATTAAATACACGACTCTGTAATATTTTTATTAGTCAAAAAATATCTCATCTACCACAAAATTGTATGAACAACGCATGATTGTCGAACACCAATTGAAGAAGACTTAGTTTCTATGAGAAAACAGAAGAATTAGGGTCGAGAAACACAAGGACCAAATAACAAAAGAAAATGTCATTTTCTCTAAGAAGAATCTAACAAACCTTCGTGCAGAACCACTTATGGATGTATCTTGGCTTTCCACCTTAATATGAAATTGAACTAGTATTAATAGTGCACTGATAAATGTGCAACTTTAGCCATATATCCTACAAACATTAAACAAAACACAGTTTATGTATGAAATGCCTTAACTAATGCATGAAACTTGCAGTGTCGAGAAGGATTAAACATCTGGGTGAAGAACAGAAATTCAACACCTCCACCGGAGCATGTACCAGGAAAACGAGATCAAGAAAACAAATTTACTATTTCAACTTCAAAGATAGAGCCCACTCTCTCTAACATTTTCTATTAGATGCACAAATGTATATCTCCTCGGACAATGAAAATAGAGCATTAACCCTCAGGGGTTGGTCTGGTGGTGGAGGCCTGAGACTTAGGAGTCATGCTCCTCTCTAGGTCTCAGGTTCGAAACCCCATGGTGCTATCAATTCCTGTGGGGCCAGTCCATACGGTGGCATAAAGCCCCGGCTTCAATTGAGCCCCCGCTAATGGACGGTGGGATTGGTCCCCCGGATTAGTCGGTTCTTCGGGCCGGATACCGAGTCATCAAAAAAAATGAAAATAGAGCATTGACCTTGTTCAAGCCATCCCGTTAACCATTTGTAGGCACAATCAATTATACTACCAAGGTAAACAGAAAATTAAAGTTTAGAATACGACTCAGATGAGTGAGAGCAATGTGTTTATATGTTATGGAAAAGCCCATATCTAAGACTGGGAAGACAATGACATGAATTAGTATGTTTTCAAATTTGATGCATGCTAGCAGAAGTAATTTTCCTAAACGGCAATCATCAAAGCTGACAAAAAATTCAGAAACATATTTGATGTGATTCATTATCTCTCGGGTTCGGTGGAAATAAATGCTTGCGAAATATAAACAAAAGACACTACAATTTTTATGTAGAAAACCATCAAGAATGAAGGAAAAACCACGAGACCTAGTCCAGTATAAATTATTTACTATAAAAAATGAATTTGTTACAGGACACTGACACAAAACAAGAATATCAATACTAACGTGAGCATTATTTTCACTTCAACAAGAGAAACTAGAAAATAATTAACATTCAAATAGAAATTTCATTACTCAATCCAACTGATACATCCTAAAATTTTACATCTTCGCTAATTAAATTTTCAGACATTCATAAAAAAATCAGATTCATTACCTAGAGCATAAATTGGGTATGCACACCAGTATAATAAAACACATCTCCTTCTAATATCTTGTACAAATGCACACAGATGTTGATATGTTCGGTATTAACTAGTAAATCACTTCCTCATTGTGCCATAATTCTTGTCATTATTCCACTAATTACTCTAAAACAACCCCACTAATTGCTTCCCACTAATTGCCATTAATTGTGCCCCCACTTCTTGCTCTTTGTTTATGACATGTTTTATTCAAAGCATGCTCTGCCCGGGAAATACGGTTTGACTAGCCGTTATGACCGGATCTTATATTACTGTTTGATCATGTGGGACCAATATCATCTTCTTCGGGTATTTTCCTGTTCGGCAATTCAATAGTGTTCCATGGTCGATGAAATTCGGTGATGGAGAAAGTTACGAGAGCATGTGCCTTTAATTGTCATTATGAGTTATGATACCTTTTATACCTTCGGATACTATTGAATGCAATTTCATTCCACAGCAAAATCTTTGGGTGCTTGATATCGTGGAGTTTGTTTGGGAGCTGTCAATATCAGCAATCAACATACATTGTTCTTGGTTTTTTGCTGTAATTTTTATGTATTCTATACGATTTTGTTGTAACTCTTATAAGGGTTGTGTACTTAATCAGTGTCGGAGATGAGCACTGTAGGGTATGTTGTATCTTCTGTGTCTTAGTTAATATATCTGCTTTTTTTGTAAAAAAAATAATGTGGAACTTTATTTGTGCAATGTAAAGTATTTAGGCGTTTGCAAAAACAAATGTTTTTTTCTGGATAGATATATACAGGGTGACAAAGGTTTTTTTTTATCCCAATACTCTCCTTTTATCCCATTATTTTTCTTTTCCTCCTTTTTTAAATATAGATATTTTGCAAAGCAAATGAAATGAAATTTAATATGAAAAATCGAAAATAACATTTAATAGTAATGGATAAATATAAAATTTTAATAAATTATCAAAAAATTTAACCACAAAAACTATCACAAAGTACTTGCTTCCACGGCTCAATTATCAAAATATTATACAAAATAAAAACAATTAGACAAATACCGTAAAAACATTTCTATTTATAAAACTACTGTAAACCGTCACTTGGAGTGACAATTTCAGTGTTGAAAAGGATGAAACCGCCACTCCAAGTGGCGGGTTCAATATTTTTTTTTAAAGTGACGATTTCAGTGTTGAAAAGGATGAAACCGCCACTCCAAGTGGCGGGTTCAATATTTTTTTTTTAATTTTGAACCCGCCACTTGAAGTGGCGGGTTCCATAGATTTTCTTTAAAATTTTGAACCCGCCACTTAAAGTGGCGGATTTTCTTTAAAAAAATAAATTTTGTTGTTCGGCATGTATTACCCGATTTTATTAAATTAAATGAAAATAAGAGAAGTAATAACTTTAGAAAATTCAAAAGTCATGAGTAAATAGAATATATACATTGATGCTAAAATTAAGAATTCATGTATGTATTATGAAGCAATTTAGCTACGTATGTAGTCCCAAGCAACCTGATCATGCATATAATTTACACAACAATCATTGTACAGTACTGAAATTTGAAACAAAACCTGAGTATGAGTTCTGGTTATGCGAGCAATTACGAATCCTTCACAAGTGTGTGCACTGAACATATATAATAAAGAAGAAGTAGAGGAAGGTGACAACACACTACTGAAGATGGTGGGGGGAAACTGAAAATGAGAGAACACAAGAGAGGCCTGGAAGGGTAATACTTTTTTACCAGAGTAGCAATGTAACCACTGAAACAAGTATAAATACGTTGAGATGAAATCATTTCGAGGATTTCCATGGAAACTTGCTCGCCATTCTCGGCGAGTGACCATCGGGCATAGTTCTTGATCGGCGGTTGAGATTGAAGCTGACAAATATCACTGATTCTGGGAGAGCAATTCTCGAGAGTTTGAAGATGAAGCAGACATCTTTAGTTTCTCATTCCTTTGATGAGCTCCACGACATTTTAAAAAAATAAAAATAAAAGAGAATGTCCGGAAATAAAATAAACCTACCGTCACTTTCCAGGAATATTACTTCATTATTCGATTTTGAGTTCATTGATTCTTTGTCGTTGCCTGCTCCAGTAGTTGTTGTGTAAGTTATATGCATGATCAGGTTGCTTGGGACTACATGCGTAGCTAAATTGATTCATAACACATACATGAATTCTTAATTTTAGTATCAATTACATATTCTGCTTACTCGTGACTTTTGAATTTTTTAATGTTATTACTTCTCTTCATTTTCATTTAATTTAATAAAATCGGGTCATACATGCCGTCTGAACAAAAAATTTATTTTTTTTAAAAAAAATCCTATTGAACCCGCCACTTCAAGTCCCGGGTTCAAAAATTTAAAAAAAAACATATGGAACCCGCCATTTCAAGTGGCGGGTTCCAAATTATAAAAAAAACTATTGAACCCGCCACTTGGAGTGGCGGGTTCATCATTTTCAACACTGAAATCGTCACTCCAAGTGACGGTTTACAGTAGTTTTATAAATAGAAATGTTTTTACGGTATTTGTCTAATTGTTTTTATTTTGTATAATATTTTGATAATTGAGCCTTGCTTCCACCTGCATTCTTATAACTCCGTCTTAGAAAAGAATGAGTCCCTTATATCTTAAAAATATACTTTCGCCTTTCTTAAAATCGAGCAAATACCTTCCTTGAATATCAATGAATCGAGCATTATAATAATTATATTATTACAATTAAACTAGGTAAATGTATTATTTCTTGAATCAAACAAATCTTTTATTAAAATAATCGCATTGTAATTATTGATTTTTATCTACAGGCTTAAAACTCGATGTTTAACATGAACTTTCGGTTTAATTTTTTTAAAATTCCTGGATTCGCCTCTAAGGGTGGGCAAGGAGGCAAATGACACCTTTGCAAAAAATAAAATAAAATTTATTATCTTAAAAAATTTAAAAATATATATTTTTTTCAAAAAATTATAGTTTTGCTCCCCTTTAAAAAATATATTTTGACCATTAATTTTTTTTTTTTAATTTTGCTCTCGAAACAATAAGTACGCGTTATTCATCGAGTATGATAATATATATACTAGTTTTGGGGGCACCGCGCGTCGCGCGGTGCCAGTAGGACATCATTTTCGGGTAGGTATCCTATTAACGTTTTGCTGAAAGAACAACGTCAATTACGTCGAGGAAGGCAGTAGCAAGCATAAAAGATACATTCAGTGGAGTTGCTGAGTAAGGAACATAAGGGCATGATCTTGACATGAATTGCTTGACTTTTTTTAGGATTCTAAACTTGACCGTTGGTAAACATATATTAGAGTTTTATAACAAGACAATGTTGGTCAAGATGTAAAAAAAGTCTAGAAAACCATATATTGGGCAAGAGGCAGTATAGCTGGGCAATGAGCTAACAATAACAGAGGCACCATGTTAGTACAGATATGTAAGCTGTGATAGTAATAAAACACAAGAATACCTAATCTAAATATCGGAAGGCTGAACATTGGACATTCCAAATGTACCGGTATCAAGAACAATCTAAGCTTTTAACGTCAGAGGTAATCAATGTATCCTCAGGCATAGCAGATTTCGTAACATTGAAAAGGAAGTTGAATCTTATGACATATCTATACCTCAAAGCACAATACAGGGTTAAAAATTTACACATGAAGACAATTTAAATTGTTTTTTAATATAAGCAACCATTGCCATACAAACAAAAAGTGGATTTGGGAAAAAAAGGTGCATTTATATACAACAAAACAAACATAATTATATACATGTGAAAGGAAACATGTCTAAATACAAAAGAAGCTCTTGCCAGCAGTTCGTCATAGCAAGTATATTTGCAAAAGTTAACCCAAAAAGCACAACAAACACAATGAAATATACATCAAAGGAAACAGTTTCGGGGCCAAAAGGAGTTATGACACAAGTTCATCATAGATGTGCAGATTCAAAAATGCTGGAACAAAAAAGCTGATTTCATTTTTGTAAAATTTGGCTTCATGTCTGACAAAGGGCAATTTGGCCGAGAGCTAGTCGAATTTTTTGGGCTTAAGTATCCTCCCTCTCATGGACTTCTTCATTGGTGGGATCTTTCTATTAACATCTACAATGTGGAACAAAGAGGAGAATGACTATGCTAGAAATTAACATCTACAAGGTGGAAGAAAGAGGATAATGATTATTTTTTATTTTAAAAACATAAGCAAACTACAAAGGTCATGGACATAAGTTCACGAGAGATAACCTTTAATAGGAACAAAGTTGACCTTTGTATGAAGATCCATCTCGTCTTCGGAGTCGTCATCAAGAACAACACACTGCATTGATCTTTTCTTAATATTTTTTTTGGAGGTCTTTTCAGCTGAAGAACATCATGTTTTTGTAGATAAGTAAATAAAGTTTTCATGAAAAGATATTCCTATGGCACAAATAATTGTGTGCACCGAGATGAATTTACCTTTTTTTGTCTTTACCATTGAGGGTGTATCGGTTACTGCACATGACTTTGCTTGGATGTCAACCAGTTTTTTAGACAATAGATGGCGCTTGTTTGATCGGATGAGGTCTTCAGAAATATGAAGATAAAAGAAATAACTATACGCTCCAATAGCTTATTTTTTCTGGGAGTTTCAAATGATGCAAAAGAGATTTTAAAGCTAGCAACCTGAAATAGGCCATTTGTCGTCGAAGGAGACATTTTCAGATTGTTTGTTTGGATTATCTGCAGCTTCCTCAGAAGAGTAAATAGCGTCTTTAGTGTTGATATTATACAACATAGATTTTGTCAGGGTATTTTTTCCAATTGCAATAAATAAGGAGCATAATTATTTAAAAATCAATACAACTTGAACCTGTAAAGGACATTTTATCTTGTTCATTTAGTACGTTGCCTTCACCAATCTTGGTCTTTCCCTTCTTCACAAGGCGTCTCCTGAAAGATATTTCATCTGCATATGACATTGTGATGTATATTAGCATAAGTTGTTCGGTTCATTACAGATTTGGCAAGTTTCATTGAAGGATTTGGAACATTTGGCATGTAACCTGTATTACAACTGGCCTTGGCCTTTTCAAAGTCAAGATCAACAGCTGAGGGCCCAAAATCAAGTTTTCTCTTAGCGTTTCCAACACTGCCTGTAGAAGTAAGTCATATTTTTTTTTCCGTAGGCTGCATATAATCAGCATTAAATTTGAAAGAATGTAATATCCTAGGGTAAGACCTTCTAATTTAGGGGTAACCATCAAATCAAGGTCTGGGTCATTTTTTGGGGTTTGGGTTGGTAAATCAAACGCAGCCGATGCCTGAGAAAATTCCAAAGCTAATAGGGTGTACACAGTGTTTTCTTGCCCATTTCGGCCGGCGAAAAGGCTCGATCTAATTTTCATGCACATGACAAGATCGTCCAACCTTTGATTCACAGATTCAATGGGAGGTCCGCCATTCTGAGGAAGGAATTTGACACCATGTTACATAACATTTTGGGAAAGAGTTTAGAAACCGTAAGAAACTACAAAACTTTTGCAACTATACCTTAATAGTTTGAGCATGAAACAACTGAGCAGACATTCCAATAATTCGTTCCCCATCTTCACCGAAGACCGTAACTTCTAATGTGCCAGTGTCGTCAGAGACGTTAAGACGGAAGCGAAATCTACAAGAAAAGTCGTTCCTCGTTTAATATTGTGAACATTATGACTTCCATGAATCAACATAGAATTATTAACCGGCAAAGAGCAGAACCTGGGCTTGGCAACCCTCTGAACTCTGCAGGTGTTGCATTTAAATAAAGAATCACATTCAACATTGATCCCACAATGACATTCTTGGCAACACATATATATAAAGTTTTGAGAATTGTTCCCGAGGCGAGCCTTTGCCCGAAGATTAAATCTCCCGGCCTGCTAGAGTCAAATAGATGTCAATATATTATTTTATCTACTAAAGAAAGACAACTAACATGACAACTGGTATGAAAGACCGACCTCTGCACAAAGGACCTCAGAAATAGTGGTAATTGTTTTCGAAACTCCTGGGCTAGCTCCAATTTTTTCTTCAAAAAAACCGCCCGCCTCCACCACCTCGTCGATAAGCATTTTTCCATGTTGGCACCTGTGAAACAAAATAGACAATAAGATGGAGAAATTAATACTCTAAGCATAAACCAAAGTAAAAAAATTATTGAGAGATATTGTTACCAGGATCTCATGTCAAAAAATGATTGATGGTCCATTTTGTCTAATACAATCGAAGACGAAGTAGAGCTCAAGGATAAACCTACATAATACGTTGGTAATAATGGAAAGAAATGCAATAACAATCATGATTAAAAATATCAGACATTGCGTAGACTAACCATAAAATCCCTTAACCATGAAATTTAAAAGTGCAACAATAGGTCGTCTATGAATAGCATTCAGAGTAGAGTACATCGCATCGTTCACGACATCGTTCCAGAAAGTGACAACAAAGGGAGTCATTCTGAAAGAAAAAAAAAGAAACATATGAGATAATACAGAGTGTTTCATTTCCAGCAAATGAAGAAAACTAAAGAGTATGTCTTACTGTTTATCAATCGCTGCATATTCATGTAGAGTTTGTTGCTGTCCTTGTGCATTTATACATCTTGGGCCCTTTTTTTCTATGATAACGCAGACAGTGGCTTTTGTAAGAAAGGAAAATGAAGAGAATATTAGAGCATATTTATTCTAATAAAACAGTTTGAATGTATAAAGGACAAATGCATGTTTTAAACCTACAAATCAATTTCTTAGAGTCAACATATCTGGCAAAGTTGTCGGATGCAACGAAGTTGGGCTGAAAGGCTTTGGAAGTAATAAGATCTTTATCAACAGGCATAACTGAAGTGTGCGAGTTGATTGTCCATTGATACGCACTACTAATCAAGTCATTTTTGTATATCTCATTTACTTTCGAAACCCGAGCATTGGAAATCTTGTAAGTTTTAGATTCTTCCAAGTTGTTCTTGTACAAGTCGACATCCGCTTTGTAGATGATCGCCTCAACGGTATCACCCTGCTATTATATGGAATGTCAAAAGACAATTTTGTGGAATATTTCCATAAAAAGGCAGCTAATGGATAATAACTAAGATCATAGTTTATACGAACCGACTCATCAGCGAGGATCATTTTTTGATATTTTATTGGAGACAAAAGTGCAGTCTTCACCGCGGACTTGCTAACAACCTGAACCTTGGCTGTCCATATTTTAGTGGTATCGGTTATTGTGTTGATAGGCATTGTCGTTTCATCCATTAAGCCCTTACAAAACTCAATCAATAGAGGAAAATCTTGATCAAATCAAAGGATAATATGGAAAAGGATGTCAAATAATTGCACAAATGCAATGATGAACTAAGGGCACCATACAAGAAAGCATACAGTAGAAATGTAGTATCCCCAAAAACAATCAAAGCACAAGAAGGCGAAACTATAGCAACGAAGTGCAATCAAAAAGAAGGATTTATCACATGGCCGCAGCCAAAATCTCTCTGTAAACAACATTCTTGGTTTGACTATGAACAGAAAAATGTGGTATGGCTGGTTTTATTAAGACTTTGATGCAATCGGCCCTTCTCACCCTAGAAAGGGCAACATATAATTGTCCATGTGAGAACACAGGTTGCGGCAAGTAAATGCCTACTCTATCAAGAGTCTGTCCTTGCGCTTTATTTATGCTCATTGCAAAACATAGACGGATTGGAAACTGATATCGTTTAAAAGGGATGGGGCATTTTATATTATCGGATGGTTCTAATGGTATTCTTGGTATAAAGACGTATTTGCCAATGTATTCACCAGACGCTATTATCGCACCGATAACTTTGTTGCCCAAGTCACGACAGATAAGACGCGTACCATTGCAAAGTCCTTCAGAGGGATTAATATTTCTTAAAAGCATAATAGGACTATTTTTCTTCAAGCGTAGAAGGTGTGGTGGCAATCCTGGTGCAGAGATACCATTCAAAAAATCTTGGTATTGGCATTGTTGATGAGCATTTATTGTTACATCGTTGCTAACATATTCGATTAGATCTCCAGGGAACTTCTCAATCATAGCATTGTTTATGCCATCCATGCATTCATTTTTAGGCGTCAGAATTGCTCTATTGATGATCGAGAATGGATCTGTATCGTAGTCATCAAAAGAAGGAAAAATACTTGTGATGAGGTGATCAAGAGGCTCGTCACAATCTACATAGGGCAGACACATATTGTTTGGAAGGATGATAGTGTCTCCGGAAATAGTTGGTTCAAGTCCATCCCCAATGCGCAGTAAATATTCGGTAAAAACAGGATCATCTCTTGCGCGCATATTATCAATTAGATGGAATTTGTGGATGTAAGGCCATAAGCGTGAATTGACCAAGCAAGAATCAATTGCATCCTCTCTAGAACCACCAACAACAATAGGTATCGTTTGCCTAAAATCACCTCCTAGAACAACTGTTTTACCTCCGAACAATAACGGCTTTTCTGTAAGGTCACGCAAGAACAAATCCAATGCTTCGATGCATCTTCGATTCGCCATAGAAGCCTCATCCCAAATAATTAATTTTGCGGAAAGGATAAGTTTTGCATGGACACTCTGTTTTTTTATTGCGCATGACATTGTTTGGTCCACAACGGCTGGAAGTTTAAACCTCGAGTGCGCGGTCCTGCCGCCAGGGAGCAAAGAAGCTGCAACGCCGGACGATGCAACTGCAAGAGCAATACCACGCGTGGACCGAATGAATGCAAGCAACACTTTATAAAGGAAAGTTTTTCCAGTACCCCCTGGCCCATCGATGAAAAAAGCACCGCCGTTTGGATCATCGACACATGCAACAATGTGGTCAAACGCTTTCTTTTGTCTTGAATTTAATTTATTCAGTGCCTGTAGGTCCTCCTCCGATACGCAAATGTTCACCTCATCCTCGTAATCCTTACTATGCATTTCATCCTTGCTAACCCAAGTTTTGTACGGAACGAGATTAAAGTCGTCGATTGTTTTCCCCATCGACTGTAGGAAGACATCAATTGAGCAAAGAGCACGATCGAAGGCAGCATTTTGAGGTAAGGAAAAACGCCCTAGAAAATCTTCCGAAAGATGGAGTCTAAATTCATTCCACAATGACGCAGGGTCGGAAGGCATATTGAAAACAAGGATCATGGCAAAAAGGCGACGTAAAGTATATGGGAGTTGATAAGTTGAAGCCTCTGCCATAATTGCACAGGCGTCATTGTCTGAATCTAATAAACCCCATTGCAAAGCAGATTCGCGAAAACTATCGAATAGAACACCGTTGTGGGACCGTAGGAACTCGAAGGAGGTTGGTGCTCTTAGATGGTTTAATAAAAGTCGTAAATAGTATCTTTCAGTTTCTGTTGGGCTAACGGTGACGAGACGACCAACCGCGGTTCCACGTCTACGACGATTCCATTTTTTAGCTTTTGTTGTCCAAACAAAATGCTTGGGAAATTCTCGGTAAAGCAGATTCATGGATCGTACCTCAGAATCTTCTGCATTTATCGAAAAAAATTCAGTTAACTGAGTTTTTGCATTGTTAGGGTTGGATAGGATGCTTTTCAAGGAACGGGCAGCGTGGAAACAAATGTAATGGGAATTTGGCAGATGGACATGAAGTTGAACAATTGCTGGGCTCATCTCGTAAAGTGCATAAGCATAAATACGCCACATTGCCTCAGGAGCACAAAGCCAGCGTGCAGATTGAAAGTCTCGGATTTCATCCATGGCCTCTGGCGTTGGTGAATCAACAACATTAAATGCAACTTTGTCACCACCCTTGCAAACGTATTTGTAAAGGTACTTGACCACCTTAACATCTGCACAAATCTCTACATTGATGTGGCAATCGAATTTTGCCAAAAGATAAGGGTTGTATGGAATAACCCAACGATTGTCTAATTTTTTTTTCCGCGCAAGAATGGTTCTTCCATCATCTCTGCGCCTATATGTTGGGTAAGAATCAACCCGGTGGACCGTGGCATCAACAAAGTCTTTTGGATAATGATTTTTACAAGAACCTTGTCGCATGCACACATTACTTGGGTTCAATTCTCCACAAGGCCCATGCATCATGTGCTTTGCTACACAAGAGTGCAAATGATGGTATAAATCTGGATCGGGTATTTCTGCTGACACGAACCGATCATATGCCTCTACGGAAGTGACCTTGTATTTTTTATGCAGAATCACAAGCCAATGCACATGTGGCAGTCCTCTTTTTTGGAACTCAACCACATATAGGTACGCAGATACTTGCCCAAAAATTCCTTTATGAATAAGCTCGTCCTTTAGCTCCTCATTCTTTGCTCGGAATATGCGCACAAGTAAATCTGCCCGATTGTGTGCGTGTTCGCCTGGTAAGAGTTCTGATTGTATCTCAGCCCAATTCGGGTTACACGTCATTGTGATAAAAAAATCTGGGCGGCCGAAGTTAGTTACCAAGCAAAGCGCGTTCATGTATCGGCGACGGAGATCACGAGGACCCCCTAGAAACGAAGCAGGCAAAACTGTGCGTTGCCCGATGGATCTGCCATATGTAATACCATCACAAGCCATGCTATCGACAATACCCTGGAATGACTCCAAGCGAAGATCGTTCTGCACTTGAGCAATACGCAGATAATCCAACCGTTGAGTCTCAATCTTCACATACATGTCTATCTGATATTGCTGAATCAGACGCCCCGCATAAAGTATGTTGGAAACATCATCATTTCGTAGCTGGAATCTGTAGCAATAAAACTCCCGTGCTGCCACGTTTTTCTTATTATGTCTATTGAGTCCTAGATCTGCAATACAAATAAAAAATCAAAATAAATATAATGAATATAGACAAAACGAAACCGGGAAAAAGTGCATGCAATATGTAAGTGTAACAAATAACAAAGAGTAAAGAATAAGGTCATTACTTTCATCCTCGGCTTGAAGCAATGATTCGCCAGATGCATGCTGGTTTGGCAAGAGTATGTGTTCAATGTCAGAGGACGTGGAGGATGGAATCTCAATATCATGGCCTTCATCCCATTCTGAACGTATCCCAGTGTGCCAGCCTGGTTCGCCATAAGGAAATAACAATGGATATTGTAGTGGGTCGTAACAACCATAATAATAATGAACATATTGTGTGCTATTTGATTTCGTGTAGACGCGAATATCATGGGGTCGTTCTGAAGGTGTGTCATTCAGTTCATTCCAGATAGCAGCAACGTGGTCGACAACAGGCAAGTTATACACCCGCGGGTCCAAAGAAGGGTCAGCACGTAGGACTATTTTGTATGAGGCAAGATTAGGCATATCACGTAGATTCCTAAAGAAATTTGCGTATGGGTTTAGCCGCATGAGATCCATGATGAAAGCTATAACCTTAGCATCTAAATCCCCAGATTGAGACAGCCTATTATCAATTTCGTTCTCAGTTCCGTAAAAGTAGAGCTGTAGTTGACGCCCACATCCATCAGTCGGAACCAAATCTCGAATAAAATGGTAAATACCGCCCTGGACCTTGAATGTGTAAATTCCCTTCGAGGCCTTGCAGAGTGAATGATCATAATTGATCCCAAGGGAAGTAAATGCAAACGAGTTGTTGTATGTACGACAACGTTGCTGGAAATGATTAGCAATGTGAGAGACATCATCGATATATAGTTGCCATAAATGTTTGGGCATTTTCGAACGCAATAGGCTAATCTTTCCACTGCCGCAACAAAAACCCGGTGGCTCTCTGAAGAACTTCCGTGCGCCACAATGCTCGCAATCTTCAACTGGGGGAAGTTGCCATGATTCAAGGGGGATGCAGCCAAGTTTGTCTAAATATTTCAAAGACCTCTTTTTCTTGATACCCAATGTGTTGCTCGAAAAAGCTGCGCAGGAACAAAAAATCGTAAGAAAAACAAACAACAAAGTGTGGCCTAGGAAAAAACTGAACAATATGCATAGCACTTGGGCAGATCTACCGAAATACTCTAGCATGAACTAAGTACAATTAGTCAGATTTTATTTGAAGACACACACTTACTTACCTATGGGAGGGATGTTTATTTCCAAATGTGCATCTGGGTTGACGTGACAACCAACAATTGAATCGGGAACTAAAGTGTCACGAGGAAGCGCATCAGAGGTGTAGCTCGCAACATCTGCAAGGAGACCGAAAAAACATTCAGCCATTCTAAGAAAAAATACTTTATTGAAAAATTGCATAAAAATACAAGTGAAATAAAAAAGTCTAGGTGGAGAACAACAGAACACATGGCCATGTGCCTGCACATGAAGGCTGACCATAGTAACAGACTAACATAGAGCATTATGTTCAACCAGGCAGCACATTGTATTACAGAAAATTAAAAAATGTCTTTGAACAAGAAGCTACCTTATTCGAGAACTGTTTTGGGGCCCGAAATCAATGTGGTCTGGCTTCGAAAAATAAGCAAACGCCAGTAGCAAACAAATTAGGGGTTTTTTTAAAAAAAGTAGTAACGTAGACTTTGGAGCCTAAGAAATGGTGGTCGAGTGTAGAAAAATTAAACAAGTCCTCGTAATTCCCACCAAGCAAAAACTCTAGAAATATTTAATAAAGTTAGTATCTTATAATATATTTTTTGAGGGGAGGAGACGCCAATTAAACCTGTGGAATAGACAAATACCTTGTGAACAATAACCCACAATAGACAGTGAAAAAGTGTTTTTAATCTGGCGCACGACAATAAAAGAAACACAATCAGCAAAGAATTGCATATGGTGCACACACATAGAAAATATAGCCTAACAATATGGTAAAAGGCTGTGTATGCAATTAGTAAGGTGGGCAGGAAAATTTTTTTTGAAACCATTCTTTTTTTCCCCTCTTTAAGTAAACAAGATTATAAATAAAGTTTACCAAATAAAATTAGGCATAGGAGATGCAGTGTAAAGAGTGACAGGTAAACCTCTCAAAAGCAGTCTTCGCGACCTATATCCAGGGATGGAGGGCGAAGTGAGGGCTGACCTATTGAAAAGTTCCTCCCTATTAGATGTTTCTGCCATGGTATAGGTTGTCACTGGTGGCTTTCAAGCGAAGAAAAGAGCTCCTGAAACAAACCAAGACAAAACACATGGCATGAGCGAGAAACTAACGAAAATGTCAATGGTAGAGATCAAACGGGGAAAGCATAGTAATACGTTCACCATTAGCAAGAAGCAACAACGAACGACACCCCAAGCACGTGGAACGGCAAAGAGCCAGCTGATTCCCCAACGGACAACACTACGTTAATAGGAGGGTATAACCAACAACGGCCCCCGAACAAATCATTCACACCACGATCATCCAACGAGCACATCGAGGAATGGGGTTATATGTGGTAGACCAAATGGCCAAAAGTGGGGCTGGTTGGCAGCTTCGAGACACATTTCGAAGGAGGACAAACTCGGCGTGCATGTTCTAAACTAAACAGCCTAAGCTAGAAACCATAATGTCGAAGATTGCGAAAAACAAGAGAAGATATCCTAAATAATTGTGCAAACACCCTTTATAGCTAACATGTCAATAAATCGGTATATATAAAGATAATTAAGTTAGTAAGCATGGTAAAATCTAGAGTACACATAGTTCAGCACACTCATCGTTGAGCAGCTTAACTTAAAATCCAGAAGGAGAGAAAAAAAAACAGAAAATGGTAAAAAAACACAAGTAGCATCAAATAACCAATAATTTGTTCAGAAGCTAGCATGGAATATAAGCAACAACATAGAAGATTACACAGCACAAAGCTACATACTGGGGAAAGTGGAAATATGAAGCAACAAATATACAAACTACTTTATGACTTGTTGTAAAATGCTTGAATCAGCCTTTAGAAGACATTCAAAACCCTGCAACTTAATTCAATGGCAAGAAAATTTGGAAAAAAATAAAATGAAGATCGCAGAAGAACGGCGGCTCGTGACAGGCCAAAGTTAAGTAACTCACCACGCCCTCGAAAGTCCAGGAAGGAGTAGAAGCGTCAAACTCTGGAATAGACGAGACAAACGGGGAGAAAGAGTGTTACAAATGTACGAATCAAGATACCCAAACTCGAGGAAAAATGGTGTTTATATAGCTGAGGACCTATAAATCCCACCTGAATCAAGGGTAAGGCCAGCTACAGTGTACCAAAAGAAAGATAAGGTAAAACTGTTATTATTCCAACCCAAACAAGATAAGACCACCATCCCACGAGCATCCATGGTAAAAAAAATCAAAATCCGTGGAAAAAGCACGCAATCGAAGCAAAGCTTGTAGAAACTAATGTTGGGCCCTCAACAACATAGACCAAATACTCAACAGAAGGGTTCCCGAGCAGGTTAGCGCTTTAAAATCCAAAGCCTTTTTTTTTCTTAAAATTATGGCTACATATATCTGAACAAAAATCTGAACAAAAATAAACCATCAATTTCAAAAATTTAGGGTAATAAAATAATGGAGAATAAATCATTACTTCTCGTCCTTTAGTTCATAATAAAATATGTGTATCATATTGGCGTTTGACATTGTATATTCCTGGTTAAGAAGCATCCATACAGCATGTCCCTGGTTCAATGTTTTACTTGGACCAGGCCATGACATACAAAAATCATGATTTTTTAACTCTACCCAGTATGAAGAATGAATATCCTAATAATCCTAATAAAATAAGCATCAAAACTAACATAATCCTAATAAAATAAGCATCAAAACTAACATTTATGTCAGCATACCAAAATCCATAAAAGGTGAAATGCTACACAAGATCCTCTGTTAACCTTCCTGTTAGTGCTGCGAACTAAATTCGAAATGAAACCAAGCATGCGCAAATTGTAAGAATTGTGTGGTTCAAACAAGAATAAAGGAAACACGAACCTCGGTGCACCTGTTTTCCAAGTTGGTAAATGCAAGTAAAGGAGTAAAGAAATGAAGATGGGAAACCCACTCTTATAAACACAGGGGGAAATTACGAACCGAAGCCAGCGGTTCAACAAACGATCAACACAACCATAATTACCCCTGATTTTACGGTATCCTCCGCAGCCAAAAGAAACGAAATCCCAAAAAAACAAAAGAACAAGGAACAAAATATACAATATAATCGCACCTACACCCATCATTTTACCGGACAAGAAAATCACCCATAAGCATGGGCTTGCCAAGGTACGCACCACAAAGGCGCACACGAACAGTGGAAACATTTATTGAGATAGTACGATTGGAGTGGCTGCTTGCCTGTTCATCGGTTGAAAAATAGAATGTGAACAGGGAAGAACAAAAGTGGCTGTTCTCGGGAGAATAAAGGCAATCAAGCGGGCCGAGACATTGCTAAAAACACTTCAAATAACTAACCCAAAATAAAAGCCAACATCTGCTAAATAAAGCCCACCAAATAAGAAACCCAAAATAAAAGGAAACCCAAACAATAAAATAAAGCCCACCAAATAAGAAATCCAAAATAAAAGGAAACCCAAACACCAAAATAAAGCCCAAGATCTAATAATAAAGCAAAGTAATAAGCAACTACTATTCATTGAACAGTAAACACTGTTATTATGCTTCGACACTTATATATCTGTTAGCAAAGTAATAAGCAACTACTATTCATTGAACAGTAAACACTGTTATTATGCTTCGACACTTATATATCTGTTGTAATATATATTTTTTCTATATCGTTTAACCAAACCTGCCACTCCGATGGCCCTTCTGGCTTCCTGGATCCATCTTCCAATTAATGCACGAGGAATTGGAATTTCCTCACGTGGTCCTATCAATAACCAACGGACCGCGTAACCCAAAGAAACAAAATACATCATCGTCAATTCTATATTCACCACGTTTTAGGACAGGGTTTCATCAACACGCCATTTGTCTTTTGACCTTTTGCTCTCCAGTCTCACTCCCCACTCCATATATATACGCGGCCGCCGTTTTCCCCAACCCCAACAACATTCAGAACAACAATATCAATCCACATTAATTTGAAGAAAAAGGGATTTGTCGTTCTTGGATTCTTTCTAATTAAGGAAATTTGTTATGGTGAAATCAGTCGATCAAAGCAAACAATCATCGCCGTTGCATTTGGAGAAGGTCTGCAAGTATAAGGGAGTGAGACGACGTAAATGGGGTAAATATGTGTCGGAGATCCGGCTACAGAACAGCAGGGAAAGAATTTGGTTGGGTTCATACGACACGGCGGAGAAGGCAGCGCGTGCCTTCGACGCTGCTCTTTTCTGCCTCCGCGGCAGGAAAGCCAAGTTCAACTTCCCGAATAATCCACCGGAGATACCCAACGGCAAGTCTTTGTCGCCGGGGGAGATCCAGGACGCCGCGGCGCGTTACGCACAGTCGGGTCACATGGGTGAACCCATCTCCCGGGTCGATGATTTGGATTCACAGTCGGATTCTTTGTCTTCTTCGGATCTGTTCCCTCTGATCGTGGAATCTCCGTCCACGCCGGTGTCGGATGCGGCTGCGCAGCTGGATAGTGAATTCTCGGAAATACCCCTTGACTATGCTTTTTTGGACCAATTTTTACCAGTGGGCGACGAAAATAACATGCCCGGTTACGGCTTATTTTCGGGATTTGATGATTTTTTCATGCCAAATATGCCCCACGTGGATTATTATTGGCCAGATACTAATAGTAATGAAGGAATATCTTCTTCTCTTTGGAATTTTTAAAATATATTTAATTTTTTTTAGAGTCAGAAATTGTAATATTTTATTCTTCAATTTCTGACTTTTTTCCTCGAATTTTGTCGATTTTTTTATAGAGTTGATGGACAATTTACTTTGTCTCCATCAACTTCATTTCTATCGACAAAAAATAGAACAATTACATATATCGGGTTGGTTTATAGATGGAGCACACACATTTTCCTTTATGATCCTTTATGATCGAATAAAGATATGGCTTGAAACTATGTATTCAACTACTCTGGCTTCATACTGAGCAATAATTACTCTATTGAAAACGACAATAGTTCAATCTAATAATCAGTATTGTAGTCAATATCATATTTCGATTCTTATGAATCACAAGTCAATGTAAAAACTGAGAGCGAAATTGAGCAATATTATTTAAAAAAGATCTGAATTACACAACTCGATTTATTTAGTTGATAAATAAAAATTCTGATTAGGACTTCTTTGCTATCATGATTTTGGATTTTGTTTTTGCAAAAGATAATCCAATGATAATTAATCAACTAGAAAAATGTACTGTGAATAAGAATAATATTATCCTTACCATCGATAATTGATAATTAATAACTTTGTAAATGTAGAATCTCAATTCAATATCATAAAATTAGAAATCAGTAAAAATTAAGTGATTGAAATTGATGGCACTATATATACAAGAACTCGAGTGACATGACAATTATGTATTTGTTTCTAGAACCAATGCAACCTCTTATCCCCTGTCGTGCAGCTTTCCAGAGGGAGAGATAATCAGTCGGTCTGACTCACTCTAGTGACCTTCGTTCACTTCCGCTCTTTCCCACCCACCGCTAACCCACCCCGAATAAGAATACTTCTTATTGTGGATCCCAGAATAGCTCATCGTTCCGTCTTTAAGTGATAAATTTTTGCATGCCCATACACGCACATATGCGCTAGCATCAAGCTACCAAAACAGTAGTTTGAAGACCCTTTTGATCAATCATCCAGAACTTTTCGAAAACAAAAAATACACTATATGGTTGGTGATTTGGTGTTCTAAAGGTAAATGTGTGTCCTTGTGATATTTAGATAAGAATAGTTATAAAAATAAATTAAATGGACATTTCCCCGAAGATAGAGGCTTTTTAAGTACTTTTTACCTATTAATGGAGTATATTTTGGATTGATTACTTAAAATATTTTTATGTTTTTTTTAAAAAAAATTATAAAAAATTGTTTTTTAAATAAAAGTAATTACTATTTGATATTAAAATAAAATATCAGATCAATAAACTTCAATTTATTATAAAATTATCAACACTCAATTTAAAGAATCCAGAAGTATCCCATTATTTGTTTCTCTGCTTCTGTTTTCTGCTATTTTTCGTGCCCCTTATAGGATGGCACCGGCAGAGCTGAGGGAGCTGAAAGTGCAGTTGCAGGAGCTCCTCGACAAAGGATACATTCGCCCTAGTGTATCACCATGGGGTGCACCAGTCTTGTTCGTAAAGAAAAAGGATGGTTCGATGCGTCTGTGCGTCAATTGAATAAAGTGACGATTAAGAACAAGTACCCCCTTCCGAGGATTGATGACTTATTCGATCAGCTACAGGGCACAGAGCTTTACTCGAAGATTGACTTGAGGTCAGGCTATCACTAGATACGAGTTAGAGCTGATGGCCATAATTCTTGTCATTATTCCACTAATTACTCTAAAACAACCCCACTAATTGCCATTAATTGTGCCCCCACTTCTTGCTCTTTGTTTATGGCATGTTTTATTCAAAGCATGCCTGGGAAATACGGTTTGACTAGTCGTTATGATCGGATCTTATATTATTGTTTGACCACGTGGTACCGAGCAGAGTATCATCTCTTCGGGTATTTTCCTGTTCGGCAATTCAATAGTGTTCCATGGTCGATGAAATTCGGTAATGGAGAATGTTACGAGAGCATGTGCCTTTGATTGTCATGTATCAGTTATGGTATCTTTGTACATTCAAATATTATTGAATGCAGTTTTGTGGATGCATATATTATTGAATGTAGTTTCATTCGACGGCAAAATCTTAGTTAATATATTTGCTTTTTTTGTAAAAAAAGAAATGTGGAACTTTATTGTGTTGGCACTAATCCACAATAATGGATAATAATGAAATGTTGGTAAATGAGTAGCGTTATTGATTGCACGTAAAAGATATCAAGGTGAATGAGACAAAACTCTGTTCAAAATGAGTCGTTATGAATTTGTTAAACTAACGATGAGTTGAGGGCATGTGATAATTGAAATGTGGCATCATATGAGATGCGATGCCTATTGCTACGTAATGAAAGGGTATACACATGTTTGTAAAAATTTAAATGGTCTTATCAGAACCCTGTCTAATATTTAGTTAGAGATGATGAATTGTTAAACGAAAAGTTGAAAGAAATTTTTTTAGAGAATCAAGGAAGTCAAACATCCAAAATACTCTCATAATATATTATTTTTTATGTTTGTAAAAATAAAATATTTTTAACTTACAATTTCGATCAATGTTTTTTTAAACATTACATGTACGTGTGCCAATTAATTATCTATTTTTGGAATAAATTTAAAAAAAATTTGGAAACTTAACATCTAAAATAAAGAATAAAATATAAATGGTATCTAGTAGATCATTTGTAATGGATTAACATGGTGAGAAAGAGCTACCAAACACAAAAAGACTTGATTTCTCCCTTTTATCATTCCTATAAAATATTTTTTTCATCTCCATCGACACATTGTATGTAGCATGATATTGATTTTTAGATAAATAATTTTCGATTTTAATTTTATAATTTTTATTCGAAATAATTGTGTTATTATTAATGATTTTTTTTTTAAAATACAAGGAGGAGAATTTTTGTAAATATTTTTTTGGGCTACTGCCCCGACTCGAACTTGAGTCGTCCTACTATTGTAGTAGGACCAGTGGCGGAAGGAGGGGTGCGGGTGGGTGTTTATTTTCATTGTTTGGACATAAATGCTACATACACATCATAATTTTATTTTCATATTTTCTCGTAAATATTCACTTATGTGAAATGACATGATCTTTCGAAAAACGTAGAGCATAACTTAACCATAAATGAGAATACATTACAAATTATGTCACGTATTTATTAGATAACTTTTGTTCTAACCTTATAGTTTGTGGCATTTTATGAAATATTTTTAATTATTAAGGTAGCAAGAATATAGATTATAAGGAGCGATAAAACCCACCAACGAACCAAACCAAAATTGACAGAAACATCTCGTAAATGTTATATAATAATTTTTAGGGTATGAGAACTCGATCACTCGTTAATACGAGAGAAATTGGGTGATAAATTATCAAACTAATCATAGACTATTGATGTACCTATTTTTGGTGGCATCAAAGTATAACTTGTTGGGTAGTGAAAATTAGATCAGGCAATAACCCACAAAAAATATATTTAATGGTTAGATCCACCGCCAGCCAACCCATGTGTCATGCTTTTACATGCACATACCACCGCCACACCTGTCGATCAAACAATTTATCCTTTCATTTTAAAAAGGAATCCACTGATTGCTTCAACTATCAACTTGTGCCACTCTCACGCGCATCTTACGTAATTTTCAAACCTAAGGAACAAAATTATCCCCCCGCACAACGCTATAGTAAGGTTATCTGGATAATGGATAAATAATTTTTGCAGAAGCGGTGAAGATGGGCAGACCCGACCGATCGAGAAGAGAGCGGCGCAGTAGCCATTACAAGGGTGTGAGGATGAGAAAGTGGGGGAAATGGGTGGCGGAGGTTCGCCAACCAAAGAGCCGTGATCGAATCTGGTTGGGTTCTTACGAGACACCGGAGGAAGCAGCGCGAGCTTATGACGCCGCCATCTTTTGCTTGCGTGGACCTTCAGTGGTGCTGAATTTTCCAGATGATCCTCCGCCAAGAATTCTGGCGGCGGGTGATGATTTGTCCAGGTCGCAGATTCAGGTCGCTGCGTCCAAGCATGCTCGCCGGGAGTCTACGGTTCCGTCGGCGGATTTGGCGCCGGCAGTGGAGTTAAAACAGCCGGTGGTGGAAGATGTACTCTTTGGGGAGAGTAAGGAGTTGGGTTCTTCTTCTTTGGATCAGTTCTGTGATAGAGATAGTTGTTTGGAAAGCGGCGGAGGAAATACCGGTGGTCTTTTTGGTACATCACGCTCATGGAATTTTTGAAGTTGTTTTCGTAGGTTTTACTGAGAATACAGTGATGTTTTGTTATAAAATTTTAGTTTAGAAGATGATATGTAATTAATCATTATCAAGTCTCGAAGATAACTATTAGGTATGAAATAGTTTGGTGCCATCCAATTGTTAATTATAATAGTTTGAGATTCTTCAATTAAAAATTAGAAGAAAATAGACATTTGAATGCGTAAATGTATGAAAATAGATATATCTTTATGGACTGGAATATGAAATACATATACAGAGTAACATTAAAAAAAAATGGAGATATTCAATCATAGAGAGAAGATAGATGCAAGAAATTCGTTTACGATGATTTGATCTCCTGCGATGTAGAACTAGCAATATACTTATACGTTAAGTAAAGTTCATGAATTTCGGTTCTTTCACGAGAGTAAGATGACTATCGAAGAATATATAGTTTGAACTTATTTATAAAGATTTAAAGTCTAAATGGATCAACGATCATACTCTGATATAAAGATTGATGTATGTGTACATATCATACCATCGAGATTAAAGATAGAGGTTATTGTAACATAAACTAAAAAATATATAATTTAAATGGTATTCATTTGAATATAAATTTTTTATTTGAATAACATGAAGCTTGATTAATGATTTTGAATGTTTGATTGCATTCCACCGGCTTAGAATCTCATTTCATTTTCTTTCTAGGTTTCCGCTTACCTTACCTTTCAGCAACTGAACGAGAAGTGGTTTAGGAAAGGCACAACCACACTGCACTGCTTTTTCTCCAATCGGGGAGCCGCCTTAACGGGAAGGACTACTAAATAAACTCACTCCAAACTGATAGAATTTTATAGTATGAAACCTTTCATTGTAAGGAAAATAAGCTAACAAGTAGTAGAGTGAATCTTACTACTGATAGTCTGTCGTTTAGCCCATTAAGCTCCTTAATATCTTTCAATAGAATATGTTTTGAGATTTGGGGTTTTTGGCAGATTATCTCCCTATTATTTTTCAAATAGACGAATTATCCCCCGTGGTTTGAAAATAGACGTTTTACCCCTCTGTGATTTGTGAAAATAAGCATTTTACCTCATGTGGTTTATAAAATAGGCATTTTACCTACTATGTGTAGGTAGAGCTGTCAGAACGGGCCAACCCGACCCAAACGTGCTGGCCCGCCCAACCCGCGGTCCAAACGGGCCCAACCCGTTTGGGCCCGCCTCCAGGCGGGTTGGGAAAACCCCAACCCAACCCGACCCGAAGCGGGCCGCGGGTTGGGGCGGGCTGGCCCGTCGAAATATTTTTTTTTTACTTTTAGTTTTTTAAAAAAAAAATTTAATTTTTTTTTAAAGAAACTTCAAAAAAATATTCCCAACTAAACTTGTCGAAACTGAAACTGATGCCAGAAGAATACTGAAACTTGTTTCAGCTTTTATCTAGATATTAACACTGCTACTAAAAAAAACTTTATTAGTGAATCAGTATTTTACTCATTTTTGAAATACTTGTTGCAACTTTCAAGCAAGATCAAGTGAAAAATATATAGTAGATCGAATGCTTCAATGTGATATTGAGTTTTTATCTATGAATTGAGCCTAAAAAAAAAGAAATAACAATTTTTTTTTTTTAACAAAATGGGGCCAACCCGCGGGTTGGCCCACCAAAACCCGCGGCCCGTTTGGCCAGCCCGTATAGGCCCGCCTGCTGGCGGGCCATAAAAATGCTGGCCCAACCCGCCTATTTGGCGGGTTGGGTTGGGCCAGGCTCACGGGCCTAGCCCATTTTGACAGTTTTATGTGTTGTGTGTATTTCACACATATTCATAAACTATAAGGGGGTAAAATAGATATTTTCACAAATCATAAGGGGGGTAAATGCATATTTTCAAACCATATAGGCCTATTTTATAAAGCACATGGGATAAAATGTCTATTTTCAAACCACTTAGAAATAATTTGTCTATTTAGTAAACCACAAGGGAACTATTTGCCACTAGCTCTGAGATTTGCAGAGTATTTCATATCTTCCTTAATTTTTTTTATTGTCACTAATGGTTAATGCTTCACTATTTAATGTCACAACCTTGCATAATTTTTCTTCTTTGTCTAAGTTTCTAAAATATCTGACTTTGTATAATAATAAATTTGTAATTTGTAATAAATCATAGTAATATTTTAATTTTAAATGACTATAATCTTCATAAACATTATAACTTGCGGCTTTGGGTAAAAACTTACAGAAGGATGAGAAACGTCGTCGTCTCGTAGGCACCGCAAATCTATCAGTTCGAGCTATCAGCACTGGGTAACTACTGAAAATCACGCAAAGGAAATGGCAACGGCGACATATCCACCGCCGCCGCCGTTCTACAAACTGTACAAAGACTACTCTCAAGATCCCAGCTCCGCCCCCTCCCCACCTCCTTCAATTCAAGGCCCCTACGTTCTTTACGGCGCTAATTATACGGTATTTCTGATTGATTCGACTTCTGTTTGGGGATTTGTAGGATATCAATTACGATTTGATTTTGTTCTGAATTGAGGTATATCAAATTAAATCGGAAATTTTAGGATTTATTGAATTTATTGTAGCCTGTTTCTACAGAAAACGAAAAGTTTTGGTATTTTGGGGATTTCAGGTAAGAATTAAGATGCGATTTTATTGCTGAAATGAGGTGTAAAAAGTGCACATTTGGGAATATAGCAGCTTATTGCTACAAAAGTTGTGTTTTTTTTTTCAAGGTTGACCCGAGGTCCTGAACACCAGATGTTGCTTACCTTGTACAATCTCTTTGAACCTTCTCTATATTTCCAACATGACGAGGAATTAGACATGGATAGGCTCCAAGAATCTTGAAATCTTGTTGATAAAAATTGTGGAATTATATAGAAAAATGTATCTGAACTTGGTTAGACTCCGCATTCAGTATGTGTATTCAAAGTTGGTAGATGTACGATGAAATTTTAAATTTTTTTTCTCTGCTGGCGTTAAATCAAATCAACTGTGTAGGTTTGAGATTTAGGCGAGCCATGTATCGTCATCCATTACCTTGATGCCTTTGTAAACTCTTAATGGTTTATATCAGTCTGGAAGTGTTAAGTTTCACCTTCTGGATAGGATTTAACCACAATGTTTCAGAGCAGAGATATGGTAATAGAAGTCTCATTCACTTGGGTATATTGCAAAGTTTTAATGACATGCATATACTTTCCTGAAATGCTTGGTGCTATGGTTTTTTCCGTTTCAGTTACTTGGTCACGATCTTGTGAAAGATGACACTTATATTTGTTCTAACCTTGTGTTTTGAACATCTTCTGTAGACAGATGATGTGCTTCCCGGTCTAGAAGAGCAAGGTGTACGTCAATTGTATCCAAAGGGGCCCAACATCGGTATCTATGTCACTGTGTCACAGGCTCTTCTATACAATATCTTTGCAACATTATATATTTATATGAATATTAAATTGCTATCTAAACCATTTTGGTCTTGATTACAGTCATTTTATGAATTCTTTTTAGCTTCTGCATGATCTTGCCGTTTTGTTCGGACCTATTTTTCTATTCCATAGAGGTGTTAGGATTTGAGTACCAGATTTCCTCTGTAGCCCATGGTTTTGTGAACCAAGTGTTTTATGAGTCTAAGATGCAGTTTAAGTAAGTTAGCAGTTATACTCGCCTCTCATTGAGTTTGTATTCCATGTCCTCTTATTATATATCAACATGACAATTTATATTTTGGCTTGTTATCCACAAAGTTGTAGCTCCAACTTGCGTCTTTAATTGGTTCTTGTGTCTAATGAGCTTGAGAAAATTCTTCGTTATGCTTCTGAAGTGGTTGTGGCTGCAGCAGTGAAGTTGCCGTAGCCACATCAACTTTTTTGTACACCTTTGTATGGGGGTGTTAACAGGAAACTTGGGCATTAATTGTGAAAACAATGGTAGAATCGAACTTATTTATTTTATCATTAAATAAGAAGATGAGAGGTTTCTTGGAATATATTTTATCTATACTGGTGTCCGGAGTAGAAATATTCTAGTGCATGTTAATTCTGGCTAGTTGGTGTTGCAAACTTTCTAGTTAGAGTATCCGGTTTCCCAGGATTTAGATCCTTGTTTGTGTCACGCTGGGTGTGAACTTGTGTTGAAAAAAAACCGACATGTCTTTTCTGCTAGATTTCAAGAAGGAGCTGAAATCACTTAACAGAGAACTACAACTGCACTTCTTGGAGCTCGCTGATGTTCTTGTAGAGCGGCCATCACAATATGCGAGGAGAGTGGAAGACATCTCACTTATTTTCAAGAACTTGCATCACCTTCTCAATTCTCTGCGTCCACACCAGGTTAAGTATTTCCAGAGTCGTACAAATATATTTTTCATATTTGCTTGAATAATCCAGCATTCTGGCTTTGCTTTTACTTTCTCAAGTTGTACCTTCCTTAATTCAGGCCAGAGCAACACTGATCCATATCCTAGAACAACAGATAGAACGTCGAAAACAAGCTGTGGAAGACATTAGTAGGTACATATGATAGCAAGTGATTTCTTAACAGTAAAAGTTACTCCAGACTTGTTGAGATATCTTAATAATGTGGATACAAATCACCATTGGTACTCTGTAATTAGCACTTTAATGGATATAATATGTCATACAAACATAAATGTAACACAGTTGGCATGGCAGTCCGAAGATCCCACTCGTAATAAAACACACCCTTTTCCTTTTACTTCACTAACAGCAATGAGTTTTTATGCTGATCTTGTTGCGAAATGTATACCGGTAGAATTACAAAATGTTGTCCTTGTGGTGATCAGGAGAAGAGAAGAAGCAAAGAGACTTCTAAAGGAGGCCCTTGGAACCTTAGATGGACAGTAGAAACCTGTGAACAAATGGCTTTTCTTGATAAAATCTGCTACTGCAATTGATGGACTTGACATTTGTTCAACGAGGTTGTAAGTGATTTCGTAGCTAAGTTCCATCATCGTTTTAACTTTGTTTGTTGGTGTAGAATGTGGTGACGCTTCGCGCGGTATCTACTTGTTTGCATGAATTAGTTACTCTCTGTATTATTTTTTTAGTAATAAGTTCTATTACTCTCTGTATTATTTGTATCTAAATTACTAATATATATATCAAAGTACATTAGTAGTTCGTGAGATATAAAAACGAGATGATGTGAGCTCATGTTGGCTTCAAAACAAATTCCGAATCATTCATGCTTATCTCGAATTCAATAAATTTAAAAAACTAAATAAATTAATGTTTAAATTGATTGAAAACATGGTGGATTTATATATTCACTTGGGTTGCAAGTTCCACCATGAATACACACATATATATATATATATATAGGGGTGTGCAATAGGTAGGTTAACTGACCGAAACGAATCGAACCGAAATTTTTTGACTGTTTTCGGTTCTAAAAAAAATATTCGATTTTCGGTTATAGGGTTCGGTTAATCAAACCGAACCGAAAACTGATTTTTTTTAAAAAAAATTAAATTTTTATAATGATTTAAATTTCGATTCTTTTTAAATGGTTTTTAAAAAAAATTACTTTTTTTTTAAATTTTTATTAAAATTAAATTTATAAAATAGTTCAAACCGAAACCGAACCAAAATCGAACCGAACAATTTCAGTTTTGAAATTTAGGAAGCGACGGTTCGGTTCAAAACCGAATCGTTGTACACCCTTACTTTGAATTAATGATAAATTAAATTTAGTGAACACCCTCCATCCACGAGTGTTTCCGGTTTAACAAAATATAGAACAAAATTGAACTACTTGCACATGGTTTCGATTTCGGTTCCTAATGGATTTCACAGCGCGATCCGTTTAATCGTGCATGTGTCATGCCTTTGCCAACCCGTTTCCTCTAAACCCATTTCCATTATTTTTATTTTTAATTTTTTTTAATTTACCAATTGATCGGTAAAGGCCGAACATTAAAATATAATGAAAATATTTAGTATTAAAAAAAATTAAAAAAAATTTAAAAAAACATTTGTGCCTGTGGGTCCTACCGGCCTAAACCTTTGACCCGGCACGACCCACTCTTACGGGTCGTGCCGGCGTGGCTCGTGGTTGTACCTGTGCCGTGCCTCGTGCTGTCCGATCCGTTTGACATCTATATTTTGAACTTTTGATTAGAATGATTTGAACTGGAATATATTTATTTGAATGTAAGGAGTTGAGAAAAAATAATATACAACTCGGAAGGACATCATAAAATTTGAATCATTTAACAATTATATCACAAATATTATGAAGATTTAATTTTGTATGAAAAATAAAAATAATAGTTAAATTTAATTTATATAAATTAAATAGTTTAGATTATAACATTCCATCATCAATGTATACTTACACATCCACAATTTTGATTATAGTTGCACAATATTTTGATTTTTCGATTTTGGTTTTGCTTTCTTATCCGTAAGAAGTTAAAATAGAGCTCCTGGATCTTGTTCCCATGGATAAAAATTCATGCCATTTTGAGCGGATTTAAGTTGCGCTTGACGTAAAAAATTGATTTAAGCATATATTACTCAAAAAAAAAAATTAAAATAATTATAATTTTGTTTCAAAATATATGACATGAGTATTCAATGGACAGTTGAGATTTCACAAAAAGAAACCCCTTAATTCAAGTTACAATACACCCTCCATCACAGGAAAATTATCTCCCCCGTAATTTATCCCTCCACCTACACGTACTAACTAGCGTATGGATTGCTCACGGCGGTGTTGTTCAGCTTTTGAAATGCCCAGATTTGTTTACCGCGCCATTACATTGATTTCTCGATCTATTACTCGCCTGAGCTCTCTATTACCGTTCGGAGGCTGTCCTGGTGGTGCTGGAGGTTTGGAGAGACTCGCAGAATCTTCGTTTACGGTTACTATGGGAAAAACAGCGACCATTCCTTCGGGAGGCGGAGGCGACGGAATATGTGGGGGTGAATATAAAGGTGGGCTGGCCGTTGGAAACATGGATGCTTTGGATGAAGTTGTCCCTGTAATGTACCTAGTTTTTTTTTTTGGTGTTAAAGTCTGTCAATATTTTTTTCTTTGGTGATGAATCTTGAAACAATTATAATGAAAATTGATCATGCTTTTTCCATTGAGCTAAAAAATTTAGTCTTGGGCTTTGGTTTCTTTTTCCCTGCTTGGATGGAGTGGGTTTTCACGTATGCTAGTATTGACGTTTAGTAAGGGGAACCCAATAAATTTTGTTGATAGGTTAACTGGTATATTCCGGGAAACACGCATATAAATTGATGAATATTTCTTGAACACTCCCCCTCTGCATGAAGATGATTTTCATCGATGACCTAAATTGATCGAGTTAGATACTTGACTGTAAACTTGATAAGCATTAAGGGCTATAAAATTGAGTGATACTAGCAGACTGTGTTGATCAGAGTTACCTTAGCACAAATCGTCTTGTGATTGTTGCTATGATTTACAGTATCGGTATCGGAACGGTAACGGCGGATGCCGGTCCAAAGTTCCAGCTTGTAAAGGAGATTTATTTGGAACATCGTTCTATAATGGGCACTCAATCGCCGAGTTATCGGTTATTTGGATCTGGAATGGCGGAATGGAATGGCTAGACCCGATCAAGGGTCATCATCGACCCTGAACCGGCCCGGGACCGGACCGTGGTCAACGGGCCGGTTAACCGGGTCAACGGTTCGAAGGGGAGGACCCGTAACCGGACTGTCTATAGAAGGGCCGGTTAAGGGTCATAATTTTGCTAACCCGTGAACCGTCGGTTAACCGGCAGTTCAAGGGTTATTTTAACTTTTTTTACGTTTTTAAATTTAAAATATATGTTATGGTGTGGATTTGAACTCATGACCTCCAAATTGAATAATTAGGTTCAATCTCTAAGCTATAAGAGCCTTGTTGATCTAAATATAGTGTTATAATTTATATTGTTATAATTTATATATATTAATCAAACAAATATATCTTACACATTTTAATTATCTGAGCTTGAATTTATTTCACGTTAATTTTATATTTAATTCATGGATTCGAACACATTCAAACACATTTTACACTTTATTTCAAATTTTAATAATATTTTTGAATTTTGTTTAATAAATAAGGGTCAAACCGTAACCGTTGGTTAACCGTAACCGTAACCGTAACCAGCGGTTCATGAACCGTAACCGGAACCGTCAAGGAAGGTTAAGGTTAAGGGTCGATGTTTTTTGAACCGTCTAACCGGCGGTTCTGAACCGTGGTCGGGTCTAGGAACGGCGCATAACATATTATATTGTGCTTAAATGAGGTGTGCTTTATGAGATCTATAGTATGAAAATATGAATATGAAATTTTGGGGGAATCTCTCTTGGTTGCGGACTTGCAGATCATACAGGAAGTCAGGAATGGAGTTTGGAGTTTAGGGAAGATTAGATTTGGACACATCATATTTTAATATAACTTTGTTTTTATTTGATCTACTCAACTTTTGACTAACTAAAGCAACCAAAAT
Source organism: Haberlea rhodopensis (assembly GCA_907163345.1). Classification (NCBI taxonomy): domain Eukaryota; kingdom Viridiplantae; phylum Streptophyta; class Magnoliopsida; order Lamiales; family Gesneriaceae; genus Haberlea; species Haberlea rhodopensis. Next base: position 6,173,043 of record CAJQUN010000005.1, on the reverse strand, counting down.
ATCCAAAAAAAACATCTTATTTATTTGAAAATCTTATGTATACGCTATTCATTTTTGACTAACTAAAGCAACCAAATTAAAGCAACATTCTGATTAAATATATTTAAACATTTTTTTCAAAATATTCTTTTAAAAAATCCGTGACTTAACCGTTCCGTGAATTGTAAGGGGAACTGGAACGGAGGCCTCCGTTCCGGACACCGCGACCGCGACGACGAACCATGGTTACTAGATTGTTTTACTAAGGATGGTTTTGTTACTTTGGGACCAAAACATTAGTTTGTGCTTCTATACCTTGGGATTTCAGTGAGAAGCATAGAAATCTATTAGCCCACCTTCTATGATAATGTTTTGATTCTACCAGATCACGCAGTCCATGCTGTTCTTAGGATTTTTATTTAACAAGTCATTTGATAATGCAAGCTACTGAGGCCTGTTTCTATGAATGCCCCAGGAAAAGAAAATTATCTCAAAAGATGCATTACTTTTTTCACTTGATGTGTCTACATTACCATCCCTCAGCCCCACCTTCTCTCTGCATCTGACCTGTGGCTTATGGATCAATAAAAGCACGAATAGAGAAATTCTAATCTTTCTTTTGTATCTGTTACTTTATGAATCCTGACTATGATGCTTGTACATACACTATATTTTTCGCTCTTCTTGCGTGCTTGTGCCTGTTGTAGTTACTATTTAGTATTTAAGCCTAAAATGTGTTGGGCAGTTTCATAATGTGATCACCGGATTTTTGTCAATTTACTGCCTCCAAAGTTCCTTACAAGTAATTTGTTTTCTTGGGAGAAGGTTAGGATTTTCTCAAAGGGATTGGTGGCCTTTGTCTGTTTACATGAGCTAAAAGTGACTGAACCATGACGCTCTCTTCCATACAGGTAGAAAGCTTGCTACCATCATGCTGAGTGTGCCTAAAGTCAAGCCTCGACATGTTCTTATAGATTCATGCATGATGTGCCCAATTTTCTGAATCTACTTATAATTTGAATTTGCTTCTCTTTAAATATTTGAATTTTTTATTTATTTATGTGAAACTTCTTTTGTTTCTCTGTCAATTGGTTTCAATATCTCGGCCAGCCGATGATGCTTGCTCGTTGTTACCAGTATTGTCAACTTTCAGGAATGCCAATTGTTGTAGGAGACGATCAGAAAAGGCTCTAGCAATAATGGATTGTCAGTTGAAGACATGGTATGTTGTATGATCTATCTTCAAACAAATATAGGTTATTCATTATGGTGTACAACGTAGCTTCAAACATGATTTAAGCTATTGATGGTTGTTTGTCATTATCGGTTAGATCATCATCCATATTCATACATTTTTAACATTCATGCAGATTGCTCTGTCGTGGACTCCTCTTATAAATGTTGTCATGATTAAATGGTGATTGTTCCCAAAGATTCTGAAACTGATTTAGCTCATTTATTCACACCAGTTTATGAATATAGGTGTGCTCCAACTTTCTATGTTGGCAAATGGCAAGTATGAATGTAAAGAGTTAAATTCCATTTAACATGTTTATGTGTAAAGTGAAATGTCAATGTTGCAATTTTGTGACGAATGAATTGTATAGGATAAATAGAAATAACTCTCTGTGTTGATTTTGAACTGCATAGCGACAAACGATACGACTGAGTGAAGACAAGGTAATATTTTTTTAATAGAATAAATAGCCGTGTCGGAATAAATGTACAAAATTCATTCCTACTGGGTGGCATAAGATATCTGTTAGAAAGATTTTGATTATTTTTGTTTATTATATGACTACCATAAAGTAAAACACGATAGAATTACCTTGAGAAAGCCCTGTTCTTGTGGTCTTCTCTATGGTATCCTATCACAGGTAATATATTTCATCAACTAGATGGCTGAGCTACAAATTTATCTTAATTTGATGCATGGATGCTGTTATGTTCTTGTATAATTACACTAATTATGTTGACAACTGATGTTTTTGCAACAATCAGCATTTGAAAAAGCTTGAATGAGGCCTTTACAAAAAAATATTGGTAACATCATTGATATCACCAAAAAGTGTGATCTTTAATAGATGTCGTGCGATGATGCAACAAACGATTTATCTTCTATAAACTGAATTGAACCGCTCCCAATGTATCTCTGTATATCAAAGAGAAAAGGATAAGATGACTCCGCCCGTAGGTGAAGACACTCCGACGCTCAAGTCAGTATATGTTTCAATAGAAAACGTATTGAAATTGTAGGAATAGCGTGTAAGTATTGCGTAATTGAACGTACCTCAATGAGGGTAGGAGCCCTCTATTTATAGATGTAGATGTAGAGTTCTAATCAATATAGGAGAAGAGTTCTAGTCAATCTCTAATTGTAGAGTTCTAGTCAATCTGGGATAAGAGTTATAATCAATATGAAATAGTATTGTGTATGGCAACTAGATCCATGTTTATCCCGACAATATAGATGTCTTCCAAAACCCTACAACTCCTTGCTAAATTAGATTGGGTCGGTTAAAGCCCGTTAGGTAGATCGATCCTCCATAGAGGGGTATCACAAGTCCCCCCTCCTAGTCGGACTGACGTCGAAGACCAGAAGTTCGTTAAATGTTTAACCGACCTGTTCCTAGTGCCCCTGCTGTTTACTTCTACGGGAATATGAGATATAGTCGAGCTCCGTGATGAATAAACATGCGGTGCTAATAACATTGGCTTTATGAATATTAAGCGTCCCAAGCTCCATAATTAATAGAAATCTCAAGCCCCAGCGATGAAAAATATACGATGCCAATGAAACTTGTTTGATTTCCAGCATCAGTAGAATCCTGAGCTGAGCAGATAAGCCCGATCGGGCACCAGAGGTAATACGGAGCAAATAAAGCTCATCTGAGCTATATCGGATAAATATATGCAAATGATGTTCGCCTGATCCAAACTAAGCTCCAGATATAATAAATGGGTGAGGTGTGCTCACCTGATATGAACCGAGCTCCAGAGATAACAAATAGGAGCGAAGAATGCTCGCCTAATTTGAGCTCCAGAGATAATAAATAGGGGCAAAGTCTGCTCGCTTGCTCTGAACTGAGCTCCAGAGATAATAAATACGAGCGAAGAATGCTCGCCTGAACCGTGCTCCAGAGATAGGTTGCACACCCATGCTCCTGGCGTAACCAGGGCTGAGCTCGTGCTCCTCAGGCAGGTTGCACACCCATGCTCCTGGCGTGACCAGGGCTGAGCTCGTGCTCCTGAGGCAGGTTGCACACCCATGCTCCTGGCGTGACCAGGGCTGAGCTCGTGCTCCTGAGATAGGTTGCACACCCATGCTCCTGGCGTGACCAGGGCTGAGCTCGTGCTCCTGATGTGCCAAGGGCTTATTGACAACGCCTTGGGCTTCTGAATAGGTTGCACACCCATGCTCCTGGCGTGACCAGGGCTGAGCTCGTGCTCCTGATGTGCCAAGGGCTTATTGACAATGCCTTGGGCTTCTGAATAGGTTGCACACCCATGCTCCTGGCGTGACCAGGGCTGAGCTCGTGCTCCTGAGGCAGGTTGCACACCCATGCTCCTGGCGTGACCAGGGCTGAGGTCGTGCTCCTGATGTGCCAAGGGCTTTTTGACAACGCCTTGGGCTTCTGAATAAGGCCTTACTGCAGATGGCACGCACGAGCTTGATGTAATAGGGCCTCACTGCAAGATGGCATGCCCAAGCTGTCATAATATGACCTTACTGCTAGATTGCATGCCCGAGCTGATAAATAGGGGCTTACTGCCAGATGGCACGCCCGAGCTCGATGTAATAAGGCCTTACTGCAAGATTGCACGCCCGAGCTTGATGTAATAGGGCCTTACTGCCAGATGGCACGCCCGAGCTTGAAGCTTGGGCCGAGGAGATTCCCTCTTCTCGGAGTAATAGATAGCTATTTCCTTTTTCTGTTGATTTTCTTTGTAATCTCCATTGTTCTTGCAATTTCATATCAGTATAACTTCAACTTTCAGCTCTTGAATCTTGTGTGTTCTTCTTTATTCTAAGATAGAGATCATGATTTTCTCCCCAAATCCTACTGGGCATTGCTCAAAGAAGGAGCCTCCCTTCATCTGGTCGTTCCGCACAACATTTGGATATATCAACTTCATAATTTCGCTACGCAAAAAACTATACTCTGGCTCAGGTATTGGAGGAATTTCCTCTGACGTGGTGATGAGATTATGCTCGAGGTCAACCACCACTTCCCCATCCATGACAAGCACAAACGTGTCAACACCTGAATGAAGGCCCCTCATATAGGGAGTGGGGGCATCAATGTATTCAACTCCACTGCCACCGAAATGGATATATTAGATGGCATTAGGCTTCCGATACGAGAGTTACAAGAGAATATTTGTCTGCGCGTAGCAAAATCCTTCTTTCAAGCAGTACAATTGTGAATAGTTTGATGAAATTATCAACATCCAAACACTGGAACAAAGGCTGGAAGGATATATCAGCATGAGGAAGTCCATCCTTGGGTGGGACCTCAACAGCGAGCAGGCTATTACCGATCGCGAACAACACTCGGTCCTTTCCAGGTTCAGGCAAAGGTACTTTAGAGACTAAATATGCTATGACATCCCAGAGTGGCTTGCTGCTTCCCGAATCTGAAAAACAGAGCAAAAATATTTCCTCCGATGCATCCCGCAGAATGCGGAAACCAGGCGCCCGCGAAACCTAACACAATTGGATAACTCCGAGGATCGAACGGAGGGTGATTAGAATCGTAGAATTGGACGCCAGCGGGTAAAACACAAGTGGGTAGCTGAGGAGGAGGCGGAGGATAAATGGTGTGATTGTGAGGAGGATACTGATCTAACAGAGAGGGCAAGTACATTACGCCACTGCCATGGTATCCTTTGTTCCCATCAAGTGTTCGGATTTCTGGCCCGATTCCGCACAAACTTGTGACTTTCTGTGACAAATCCGACGATTCGCAGTGATGACGGGTGGCCGGTCCATACAGAAAGGTTTGGCAGTGCGTTGGGAGCTCAGTGGCTGGTCGTGTCAGCCAAGAGGATCGCTGACGGAGGCGGGTGAATAGGCTTTCGGTGGGTGCGCATGGGCGACACATGATTGATGAAAGGGGGTAGAGTTTTTCTTCTCCGGATCATCTCAAATCGCACCACTTACATGCATCAGATTTGGTTCCTCTTCAATTCATCGGTCTTTTTTTTTTTCTTCTTTTTTCATATCTACGTCTTATGCTCAAATTCCCACAGACGGCGCCAATTGATATCACCAAAAAGTGTGATCTTTAATAGATGTCGTGCGATGATGCAACAAACGATTTATCTTCTATAAACTGAATTGAACCGCTCCCAATGTATCTCTGTATATCAAAGAGAAAAGGATAAGATGACTCCGCCCGTAGGTGAAGACACTCCGACGCTCAAGTCAGTATATGTTTCAATAGAAAACGTATTGAAATTGTAGGAATAGCGTGTAAGTATTGCGTAATTGAACGTACCTCAATGAGGGTAGGAGCCCTCTATTTATAGATGTAGATGTAGAGTTCTAATCAATATAGGAGAAGAGTTCTAGTCAATCTCTAATTGTAGAGTTCTAGTCAATCTGGGATAAGAGTTATAATCAATATGAAATAGTATTGTGTATGGCAACTAGATCCATGTTTATCCCGACAATATAGATGTCTTCCAAAACCCTACAACTCCTTGCTAAATTAGATTGGGTCGGTTAAAGCCCGTTAGGTAGATCGATCCTCCATAGAGGGGTATCAATCATGTATACAAGTATGTAGAAAACCTGAATCCATAAATTTTGTGGTGCTTGGATATTTTCTTGCATAGGTGATTATTATTATTACTGTTACTATTATTTTGTTTCTAATGCAGAGTAGATTAAAAAAGCCTCTAAACAGTAATGGGATAATAAATTTAATATTAAGTTCTGCTAGAGAGTGTTGTTAAATTTACATTGCTTTACTTAAGATTGCTAAAATTTACAAAAGTCAAAAAGTGTGAAACGAACTATCCTTTTTAGTTTTCATAATTGAGATGAAAGAAGGCTTTGAACTGGGGAAGGGAAGGTTGGGTAGAGAAATTTACATCTTTTGGACTCATTAGAATAACTTAGAAGTTGTAAATTTGTAATACCTTGAAAATTGAGGATTTGGTGAATAATTGAGTTCTTTGATTTCTTCACCTTTCTTCATGTGCAACAAGTGTAATATTTTTACTGAGGCTTACTGGCTGAAACGGAAGAATCATGAATGTATCCAGGGTTATTGTCATAATCTCAACAATCACATTAATTCACCTACTAAAGATTATTTCCCTTTGAAATTTTCCTACTCAGCACAGTTAATGCTTGTTTTTTTGTGAACAATAGATAAGAACAACTTATTGCCTTCATCTGCCATTGCTGGATTTGATTATATAAATTGGGTCGGGTCGTAGAGTTCCTCAAAGAAAAAAAATTCTATTCAAATCAGCATAAGTCCCCTTAGGTTCTTTTCCTAGCTTTGAAGCCTGGTAGACGTTCTACTTTAGAGTTTGATTTGATTATAAGTTTGAATTAGCTGCATGGCATTTCCTGAAAAAAATGACATGGGGAATAATTTCCCAGGAGTTCCATGAATGAATTTTGACTGACTTTGAGCATCTGTCTTTCTGATGTTAAGAAGATGATTCAAATTACATGCATTCTTCTTTGTAATCAAAGATAGTTTAATATTCAGTAATTTAATTTCATTGGGGCATCGATTCTCTTTACAACCCTTTCACATTTTCATTTTCGTTTCCTCCTCTGGAACACACTCTGGAACACACAAACACATTTTTGCTTTTGTTTTTCTTGATTTTCTGCATGGCTGGTGGTTACTGCTAGTTACTACACCTATCACGTTGTTTCTCTGGTCGCTTTTGTCATTTTGTCATATCTAAGTTTTACTTGGATTTCAGGTCTGAATTTTGTGCTTAACAGGTTTGGCGTCTCCGTGCTGTGGATATTCTCATGGATGGTTCGATTCCCTCTGTTACGCTAGAGGAATCCAAGATTTTTCAGAAGATTGACAGAAAACTGTACACCAGTCTAGTGCGGGATCTTTGGCGAGATCCCTTAGAATGCCTGCAGATAATGGGACTATGGCTGTGGTTCGAACGGTTAGGCTTTAGCAATGTCATAAGTAAGATCTTAATGCAACCTCTGTTTCTTATCAACGAACTTGCTGATGAGGCCGTGGCATGCCTCAAGTGCATGGATGATGCGCAGTTTCCATTTGAATTAGAAGCAACCGAAATTCCGCTAACTCGGAGCATCCTGCGAAAGGATGTCTCTCTCAAATTTTTCCACTTCAATCGACTTACTGCTTACCATGACATTCAAACTCTGATTGTAGAGGTATACATCCCCGTACTAGCTGACATTATGGAGAAAGCCTGTTATGGTGGTTTTGTCGAAAGCTCAAACCAAGTCCAGACGAGCATGCAAGGCCAACCTGCATCAAGTTCAAACAGAACGAGTACACAATCATCTCATGACAACCCTTTGATGCAAAGCTTCTCTAACTTAAACATTCATGGAGACTCCCCTCCTTCCCAAAGCAATGTCTCCCAGGCAGATGAGCTGGCACTATACAAAAGGACCATGTTTGCTACATTCTCCAAAGGCTACCCCGTCTCTGAAACTGAAATAAGGCAATTCTTCTCGAGGGGCTTTGGGAACTGCGTAGAGTCGGTGCACATGCAAGAGGTGAGGCTCGATGAACAAGCTCTCCATGCAAGAGTCGTATTCCTCAGGCCAGCATTCATAGAGAGTATTCTTAATGGGATGAGCAAAGCGAAATTTACCATCAATGGTAAGCATGTTTGGATGCGTAAATTCGCTCCAAACAACAGTAGGCCGGTGCCATGAGGATAACCCAACTCTTTGACGTACACCCATCCATGTGTCTTGACTGTTGTCTTTCTCCTCATTAGCTGTGTATGCCAGTCTTTTTTGTTATGTCCACCTTGTAATGTTCTAGGTTCCAAGCTGTGTCGCAGTCTTTGTTTAGGAAGGGCAGTGCTTTTCGTTATGAATAAAAAATTCTGTCACCTTTTAGTGTAACAATGGGTGTTATTCGATATGGTTGATGTGTCCTTATGGGCAGATCAAATTTGGATGAGAATATTCTCTTCCAACATGAATGTGAATATTTCTATCAAAGGGTTGCTATCCTCAGGACACTGCCCGTGGGATAATAACTACTCAACAGTGTTATTCATTAAATTATTGCTCGAGCTCGATGGATCAGTCGCTTACAGGTTAAACCGTGACTCACATATAAGTCGAATTACTGTAGTTTGAAAAACCTGAAGAGAAAAAACATAGATGCTTTTCACGGCATTATTATAAAATATATTATCAAAACAATGTATATTTGCAAATTTAAGGAATGATAATATAGGAAGGATAGTAGAATTGATAAATAAAGTAGGACTCAAGTTCTAGTTGCTTGATCAATGCAAAAGCTCTAGTTATATGTTCTTAGTATAGAGTTCCCTGTGTCTTGCTTCTTGACTAGCTCAACGGAGCTTGAATTATCTAAGCTCCAAATTGACTTAGAATGGGTCGAGCAACTCTCAAGAAACACAAATACAGTCACAAACTTTCACTATAGTTCATATAATTTACTCAATCTCATCAAATTTTATATTATCTGGTGTATTTCCCTTGAGTTTGTTGTTAGAATCTCTATCCTAGTAGGAAGATGAAAATAATATACTATCCACTGGATCTGCTACTGCTGATGGGTCGAAGAATCTGGATCCACGAGATATGAAAGGTATCGGGACACACATGAAGGTAACCCATCAAAATATTATTTTTTTATTACCTCTGAAATTGCATTTTGTCCTCCAAGAATTGCAGATTCCCCCGTAAAAATTGTATTTTGTCCCCTCGACTATTTCAAGAAAGACAATTAACATCGGCCACATTGAGCTTCAATTCTCTAACGCGTATCTCCAATGCTACACGTACAGCTGACCTGGACCTCTTCTTAGGTTGATCGTCTGACGGCCTTGGGTCAGTAACCTTTGAGGATGCCATGACTCTAAGCACAACCTCGCTCTGATATCAGTTGTCGGCTCCCTGTCATCAGGTCACCAACTTCCTTGACCTTCCGGCACTAGGTATGCGTCAGCTCTAATACATGGTCTTATGGCTTTGCGGAGACCCATGTTTTTGGTAAACAGTCACCCGAGCCTCGTCACTGCGACCCGTTGGTGTTCTTTCCGATCTCTACGCATTTCACCGCTCCACCAAAAATTACCTCTACCCCTACCGTACTCCATCTTGATAGTTTCCACCACATGTCGAGAGTTGAGCCCTGCCTCCAACCTAAATTCTAAATCTGCCGAAGACGATATCGTATTAAGTTATTGTCTAACTAATAAAAGAATGATCAAATTTTATAAAATTTTAACTTTTTTACCATTCCGTATTATTATATAAATACATATACACAGGCAAATATATGTGAAGTACAGTATCACAATCAAATTAATTTAACCATATAAAAACGCGAGATAATTTTTAATTTGTTATATTTTCCATATGAAATATTAAATATTTTTTTTGAAATTGTACACGTAAACAACCAACATCTATGATTAAGTTTAGCGATAGACTAACATGAGTCTAAATTCATTACAAGAAATCAAGGATAGAAGAACGATGAGAAACTTATCCACATAGAAAGCAAGAACAGCTCATCAACACAGAGAAGGTAGTTAAACAAGCTCCATTTTCTGGGAATCAGAGCCATAAAGTATTCTATCTCCAGGATTTTAACATTGGCTCGATGATTTCCTTAAGGGTTGCACGTTCTTCCTTGGAGATCAAGCCAAATTCCTGCATTAAAATATGCAATCACGGTCACGTTTGAACTACTTTTCATGAGCAAAATATGGTTTTTTAGGGCAAAACTTATAATTTTAGAAAACATTATTTGCTTAGAATTGGAAAGATCCTCCGGCCTTAGCCGGATGGTAAAGGTTAATGTCCCCTTTTAGCGCAATTCGAGTCCGAGTCCGGACAGTGACCAATAATATTTACAAAAATTCCCATAGAAAAGAAAAAAGATTACCGAAGTAAAGAGAACAAAATGCTTGAAGCAAGTGTTGAGATGAGCTTCTTCTTCTAGACTCAAAATCTTCCGGAAATGTGTGTAATATATATGCGCATACACATGAAATAGACGCCTTAGTATGGTTTTCACCACGTATTGGAAGTTCGGTGGAAAGTGTACGCCTGGAGTTGATGAAAAAACATCGTGTTTGATAAACAAATTGATCTCATATATATATATAAGAATAGACAAATGTGCGTGTGTCGGTGTGTGTACCTATTTCTTTAGGGAAAATGAAGTCATCGTCGATCTGAGCTTCAATCCAGTCCATTAAACAGTCGACATATTTTGGTGCAGATACCTCTATAGGCTTCTTTATGGTCACACCATCAGCCCATCGGTACTCACACCTGCATATCCAAGAATGACTTTCAAATATTGGGTTATTGGCAACGAACCCCTCTGGTTTTCTAAATAGGTAGATTACCATGCCGGTAAAATGCCTATTTACAGTTTAATGGTTTGTATAAATAAACAATTTACACATGTAATAAATAAATATGTGCAAAATACCCATCCGTTATGCTTCTGTTTTGCAAATCATAGGGCGCTAAAGTGGTTATTTTGAAAACCACGCCACCGGTATAATGTCTATTTACAAGCCACGTGAGTAACATGTCTATTAGCGATATCAGATAGAGGAATGCTATTTACAAACCACGGGGATAAAGTGCTTGTTTACAAACCACATGGGTAAATTGCCAGAGACTCTCAAATATTACCTAATTCCGACTAAATGCAAATCTTATGCTAGTTTAGTAGATAAATCAAGTGTAACAGATTATTTGAAATGACTCCTACTTTACTAAATCCACAAGATTTGAGCAAAAACACATTGATATAACATGTTAAAGGCTGCATGGAATATCATTAAAAAGAACATAAACAAGATAAATACTAATGAATCAAATAACATACTTTGGTCCAGCTGACATCTTAGGACAAGTTTCTGGTGTGCAAAACTCGGTTAGAGTCGCATATAGAACGTTTACATTATTAAGGAAGTCAACAGCTGCATCAGGGAGAAAGAATTGGTAAGTTTAAACATAAAAAAGTAAATACTCTATCGTATTCTCCGATTCTGAAAAGAGAATTAATATTAACGAGCACAAGTGGTGCAATAAAAGGGATTACACGGGATTACTTTAAATTCCTTATTCACCAACCAAGACTATCCTACATAAAGTTGCTATAACATTCTATCCTAAAATGAAGTAATGCATTCATTTGCATTTTGGAACCAATCAGACACGGAAAACGGAAACAAATTCGAGTGTTTTGCATATAACAATGAACATACCTTGAGCTTAATGCTCTCAATCAATCTCTCCACCTTGAGTTCCTTGATTTTGAATGTAATAACATTCCTTTCTTTCTATGTGACGCTCTGCCATATTATGTCCAAATTTTCCTACCATTGGTGTGAGGTGGCAAGTTGGTATGTTGTAGGATGTGTTGCTGTGGGTTAGAGTGACTGACCTTTTTCCGATAATGGATACCGGAAAAGGTGTACTTTTGTCGATTATCGGAACTCAATAACTACATAAAGGAAGATTAACTCAAAATGTTGGCCGAGAGAGCTCATTGGAAACTTCATAAATATGCATATCTCGCAGTTCATCGGCTCACATGGTTGAGAGGGGAGTCAAATCCAAAAGAACTAGTCTATTAAAATGAGAGTCTCTCGAACTTGCAAGTTTTTTCCCAATTAATATAACATCAGGAAAAACTTCAATGGATTTATCCAGAAATCGAATTTTTCTAAAGAAAATCGATATACTCAAATGAATCACACCTAGATCCTTACTATTTACGGCCAGCCATTCGTTAAGATCCGCCCCAGGGGGAAGTACCACAACTTCCCTTAAGTTTCCATACTTGCTCAATGTAGAATCAATATGCTGCTTTAGCAGCAAACCCTGCATCAAATATAGTAAGATGTTTCATATTTGAAGTATATTAACCAATGAATGTAGGTTATCGGGCATAAAATGCAAGCTTGTTGAATGTTACACTACTTAAGTATACAATTTTTACCCAACCAAAACGTATAAAACTTTTTGACTTAATTAACAATTGAACTAGGACAATTTTCAATTAAAGATACGACGAATGATTGGGTTTCCACATTTTCTTGAAATAAAAGCACAGAGCAAGATACCTTACTCATGCCAGAAGGAGAATTTTTCATCGGACGGAAAGCTTTCTGGTTTTTGATGCAACTGTCAAATAATTTATCACGAAAAGCATAGTTTAAAAAAAAAAACCCAGATTCAGATTAAAACCAAGCTGCAAAATCAAGAAATTCTCATTCACATGCATGCAGAGATTAAAGAAAACAAATAAAATAAGAAAAACCCATATATATATATATATATAGTTACCTGCTTCCAAATCCAAACAGATTCATGATTATAAACAATCTTCTGAAATTTCTAGTAAACCCCTTTAGTGATAGCGGCATTTTGTAGGTCTGCTTCAGTAGTTAAAAGGATTTTGCATGTTTGCTTATCTGTTAACACATAAACATCCAGGTGGGGGCTAACAGAAGTAGAAGTAGAAGTGTAGAACCCAACGACGTTCCGGGCATTTCTTTCCGTATGTGGCCACTCAGGATTAATTTGAGTAAGGGGACACTGATATATACAAAAATCATATAAAATTTAATATTTTTATCGCAGAAAAAATAAATAATTACTTACATATACATTCATTTATATCTATATATATATATATATTATAGTAGATGAGGAATAAAGTGAATATTAGATTTTTCAAAGAAAATAATTGTATAAATTTCATATTATTTGCTTTTTTTTTAGTTAGAGACGGACTATCACCTGAGTCAGCTATGCATGCATGCACAAGTACAAGTCATCTGTTTCTGCATGGGTTTATGTCTGTTTTCCATAAATATGTATCGTTGTATGTGTACGAGTGTGTAAGCATTTGGTGAAAGCAGACAAGTTCTTAGTCGCTACAATTCTCACCTCACTCATCAATTCTGTTCTCAGTTGTTTTGAGCTTTTTCTGAATAAATTATATATATATACTATATATACTATATTATAATGTGTGAGCACCTTAGAGTAATCATTTTGGTATGACCACTGTGGAATTCCAAAAATATCCTCTATTTGCTTTAGTAATAGTCATGAGTCCATGAGATAAATTGATAATATCGGAAGATCACCTATTAACTTCCTAACTTAGTTCCCAATTTTTCACCAGTTTTTCTCCTTCCGAAAATATGTGCCCCAGTTTTTTCTCTTCCCCATAAAATATCATATTTAAATCAGATATTTCGAATATAAAAATTTAGTATACATATACAATATATAAAATTTAAAATTTCATTACATAAGTAACACGTGTGCGTCGGCAGCTAGTATATATAGTGTCAGAGGGAGGGAGCTTGGGGTGGTGGCCGAACCTCCAATTCTTTTAAGTGTTTTTTTATAGATCTTTTTTTTAAAAAAAATTTGTTTGACCCTTAATTTGTTTTTTTTCTAAATTTCACCCCTAAATTATAGTCGTAGTTCTGATCATGTATACATATTCATATCTGGGTGTGCGTGTCAAATGATTTTGCAACATCTTTTGACTAATTAAATGGCATGTAATTCTTAATTAACGTTTTCTCGATGATTTTCTGAGGAATGAAAATTCAATAAGAAGATGTTGTCACGAGGGATAGTTTGAAAAATAAGCTAGTGAAAATTGATTAAAATTCAATAATCTACCCAATATCATAAAGTTACTCTATTTGACCCTTCTTAATGGCATATTTCTTGCAATCACGCAATTAGATTTTTTAAATCTTATTTTATGACATGCATGTAATTTTAAACTAAATTAACTGGAATATTTAAAATTATATTTTGAAAATTGCTCAAATTAATTGATCGAATATTAGAATTTGGACGGGGAATATATGATAATAGTATTTTTTTTAAAGAATACTAGTATATTTTGGAAAGTGTTGGCAAGTTAAATTAAAAGTTATATGTTATGGAGAAATGTGTATATGAGAAAATAAAATAGTTTTATGAAAAAATAATGAAAAAATAATTATTAAAATGTTTAGTTTCATTTTTGCACATGTTGTTCTTAAATATTTCGATTTCTAATCTTATAAAACGCACCATACAACAATTAAAGTGCTCAAGTCTCAAGCATTCACACAAATTTATTTTTTTCTCATTTAAATATTGAAGAATATAATTCTCATCTAATTACTTTAACTTCATTTCCCAATTTTCTTCCCGTTTTCTAGCAATGTATTGGATTGCTTTGCATGCATTAAAAATGTTAATCATTAAGGTTTAGTTTTATTTTTTTACAAGTTACCCAAATAAATTTGAGATATTGTAAAAATGTATCAGTTATAAAAACATTATTCAGCTAAATCTGATCAAAAAATAGATTTTCATATAAATTTATTTTTATTCAAATATGTCCGATTTCTAAACCTTTTAATCTATTAAATACTTTATTTTTACTACAATACCTCTTATTTAAAAAAAATCCCCACCCTTCTCTTCTCCGCTCGCTCTCGACTCCCTTCCCTCACCCGCAATTCCCCTCCACCATCACCGCCGCCAGATGCGCCTTCCCCTCAGTCTCTAAATTTATTGTTTTTACCGTTTAGGGTTTTAATAAAGATCTGCAACTTGAATTCAAGCCCTCTCAAATCGGTCGATTGTTGAAAGCAGTGGCACAATCGACAATGTCAAGGCGAAGATTTAGGTCCGATATTTTTCATTTGTAGGATGATGTGCACCGTTAGGCGAAGAAAAAGTCTGCTAGTTCAGAGGTTGACGATGACGCTGAAAGCTTGTGAGGAAAAGGAAACTCAAGAAGAGAAATAGGAAATACATTGTGTTTAGTTTTACTTATTTTCTGGCTTTGAGATGAGATTTTAGATTGGATTTTCAGGTGGTTTATATAGCACTGCGTGAAAATGTGCGTGGCTATGAATTTCTTGGGGTTAATATTATTGGTTGATTGGAGATTTTCCTCATGCATTTCTTGGGAAATCATATACCAGCGCATGGAAACGACAGAATTATAGGCTGTGATGCATGTGACCAGCTCTTCCTCTTTTTCGCAAGAGACAAGAAAGTCCTTATTTATCTTCTTTTAAATCATTGACCTTTATATTTAGTTATTATTATTAGCTATTGAAGATAAACTAACTTATTTACGATGAATAATAAGATATAAATAATAAAACTAGTGATAAATCTTATTTAATTCTTTTGCAATTTAACATAGCTAGAAATATTACATTCTAAAATATTCTAACAAAATATAATTACTAATGATACTTGCTAAAATGAGATGTTTCATTTCTGATGGTTGGTGGTGTCTGTAAGTCTTCTCCAAGTTATTGAAATGATTTTAGGTGGTAGCTCCGAGTATGGGTAAGACCTTGAACCAAGAACAAAGCATGAGAAATGGGGCCAGAAGAATGTTCCGACGAGCCCTCCGATACTCAAGTCAAAAATATGCAAATGAGCAGAGCAACGAAATGAGCTTGAAAAATGAATACCTTTTTTCCCATCAACAAACCTGGTATTTATATGGGATTGAAGGGAGACAATCTTTAACCGTATGTTAGGAGCCTAGAAGACAACCTCTGAAGCTAGGAGTTGGGGCCAAAGTCTCAGTGGGAATAGAAGAAGGTGTCACTTTCTTCATACGATACATATGCGGCTTTTAAGATCCGATTTGGACTTGGAGATACAGGTCGTACCTTGGATCTGATTTGCGAGGCTGTGCTACGAGGTTTATCTCGTCCATGCCAACTAGGATTTTAGCTCGTAACTATGCTCACCGTGAGATACATTTTTAATCGCGAGTGAAACTACCCGAGGGGAACACCAGAGAACCACAACAGATTCTATAGGGAACCACTATACCAGAAATAGGTGATGGACCACCTAGGAAATGTATATATAACTAGTGATTTCGTACATTGCTAAGGTCAGTAGAGATCTTTGTCGGATTGTTATTTCAAGTTTAAGAGCTCGCCTGGGACCATGCCCCTAGAATCATCTTTGAGCCCAAAATTTAACGAATTAGTTCGGAGGGATTATAAGGCCTTCATGAAGGAATGTATTGACCAGGGCTAGCTCACCAACCGGTGGGTGAGCCACGAGCCCGCTCTTGCCATTGGCGTTCTGTGAGTGTGAGCTTCGATCAATACGTGTCAAGCCCATTAAAAAAGCTTATAGGTCGACACATAGGCCCGTGTGAACGTCCATTACCCTCGCAGCACTTCCATCGATATCAATAAATTAATAGTTACTTTAAGCTTAAAGGAGGAGTGTAACTCAATATAAAATTAAATTATTCATTTATTCATTATATTTATTTTCGCAAGAATGATAGGAATACATGAAGCAATTACCAAAACTATTAGAATATCCATATTTTAAATTCAATATATATCAAACAGTTATTATAGGAAAGATAATTGTAATTGTTCAAACTAGAGGTGTTAAACGATAATTACTTTTTATAAGAATATTTGATAATTGATCAAAGTTATTATTTAAATAGAATATTTTTCTGTTTTTTTTTAAATTTGTAATATTTTATGGAATCTACACCACAAATATATTATAAATAATAATATATAATAAATAATAAAATAAAGATATAAAATTAATTGACTCGGAAATAACATGCCATGTGGAACGGTGAAAGCAACCATCCTGTGAAAAATATATAGTAAATTGCACGTGACGCGGCAGTCCAAAGCGCAGGCAACGAAAATCAAAACCACTTCCGTCGCTAACCATACTTTATTAATTTAATAATTTATTCATAATAATAATTAAAAAAATCAGCACATCGGATCCAACTTGCCGAACATATTTTTATTGTCATTAATCAAGAGAAATTATTGCCAGAAACATGGAAATTACTTGGCTACACCTACAACCCAAATAAAAACCAAGCGTTTTATGGTTCAAAAATATCAATAGTAGAATTTGTGCTTCTGGAAATTATCGAGTAATTGGAGATGTAAAAGAAGATCCTAATCTTTGTGAACAATGCGGAGTTGAATTTGTTGATTCTCGGATACAAAGATACCAAATGAGCTACATCATCAAATTCGCATACATCAACAATAATTATTCTGATAACAATTAATTAAATAAACGTTTGACTAATCGGTCAATTAATTTATATTTACCAAATATTAATAAAAAAATAGTTTTTTTATTTAAAAATTTTAACCAAATTCCCCATTAACGAAAGCTAAAGAGGAAATTTGTGGGCTTTTTTTGGGTAATATTCGTTCTTTAAATTATCATATTTATATTATCATTATTGTGCAAGCTAAAACTCGTTTGTGTAATAAGTTTTTATGTAATTCGATTATATTTTGTTTTTTTATTTATGCTATTTTAAAATTAACTAAAAAACGTGATAACTATTTGATATTAAAATGATATAAGTTATATTAATAAAATTTTATATAAAATAATATTAAACAAAATTAATTTAATAATATCCCAAAAATAATAAAATATACACACAAAATTCATGTTTCAAACATAGATAATTTTGTATCTAACTATAATATATGAAATTTTATGAACATATAACAAATGTTTTGGATAGTTAAAATCATTAAAGAATAAAATATAAATAACAAAGATAGTAGTGGCTTGAAATCGGAAAGTTTTTTGGTACACCAGGTGTCAAAAACACCAACACATATATATATACATAAATGTATTTGTGTATTTGTGCTGAACATCGGGTGCACCAAAAAATCCGGTGAAATCTTAAATAAAAATGATAGTATTTATTTTTATTTTATTTCTTATAACTCTCCAGTGTTCTCGATAGCCAATTAAAACTTAATTGTTCGATTTATCAAGCAATTAAAAAAAAATTGGTGCTAAGAAAAAATGAAGAAACTAATTGTTTTGGGACGTAGGATAATAAAATAAAGGAAAATTACAAAAAACATCTTATATTTTGATCCAATTTTTATTTTACAATCATTTTTTGAAAATTTACACTTTACATCATCAACTTTCATTAATTGTAACACTTTGCATCATCTTGACTCGATTTTGTATTTTTATCGAAGATTTATCGCCGAATTCGATTATCTTCTTATATACTCAAACTTAGATCCATTTAAGCTAGTTATTCTAAATTTTAAAAACAAAAAAAATATTTTTAGTATCGAAATTAGGGTTTTTGGCTATGGTTTCTCAAATAGGCGGATTACCCATTTGGTTTGAAAATAGACATTTTACTCCTCCCGTGATTTATAAAATAGGCAGTTTACCCCCATGTGATTTGAAAATAGATATTTTACCCCCTTGTGATTTGTGAAAATATGTATTTTACCTCCTTGTGGTTTATAAAATAGGCAGTTTACCCCTATATGTAGGATGTATTTCATATCTATTCACAAATTATAAAAGGGTAAATGTCTATTTTCACAAAACACGGGGGGTAAAACACCTATTTTCAAACCACATGTGGTAAACTGTCCATTTTGTAAACCATAGGGGGTAAAATGACTAATTTCAAACAACGGGGGTAATTTGCCTATTTTGCAAACCACAAAGGAGTTATTTGCCACTAGCTCTCGAAATTATCTAGTTAACGATTACAGAAAATGAAACTGACACCCCAAATATTTATTTTGATTTTTTGAAAAATACTTGCAATTGCTAGTTTTAAATGACTTTAAGTTTGAATATGTAAGACGATGATGAAATGTAGCAATAAATTTTCGATAAAAACACAAAATCGAGTTAAGAGGATGCAAAATATTACAATTCATGACAATTTAGGATGTAAACTATAATTATTTAAACAACAATTGCAAATTGAAATTGAAACCAAACTATACCATATTTTTTTTGTAATTTTCCCTTAAAAAAAAATTATATGTCATGCTCTCTTTTCTCGTTTTGTCTGGAGGTTATCATCATAAATTAATTCCCAAAACACCAACAAAGAGGGAGCTTTCCTTTTCTCTGCTATGGCCGCCTGAAACTCCCTCTTCCTCTTTATAAAGTCCATTTTCCATCTTGATTTCCCAGGTCCTCGTTCCTTCATTTATCATTGATTTAAAGGTGAGTTTTTTGTCCTTTTTTGAATCATATTTTAAAATATTTGCATATATTTTGATGATTTTGATTTGATTGTTAATCCGTTTCTAAATTTATGGTTAGCTTCTCCAATTATTCGAACTTTTCTACAAACGGTTGGTTTATTTTTTGTTTCTGCGGGACATAGTTAAGAAAAATGGAGGCTTAAGTTCAAATCTCGTAGGATTTTACCGTTTTGATTCGTATAAATTCATACACCTGAGGTGTAAAGTTGTGATCTTGATTATGATTTATGAAACTAGGAAATCTTTGTAAAGCTATGATCTTTTTGTCCCTCAGTGTTTTGTTTTATTGATGAATAAAAACCGGGTAGGTACGAGTAAATAAAGCCTTTCTTTACCTTTTTAAATAGAATTATAGACTTATAGTAGTATGTAGATACATATGCCTTTCCCTAAAACACTTAATTTAGTTTCTTTTTTTTTTAATTTTATTTTTGAGGAACGTGTTGGAGGGGTTGGCGGTGATTGAAAGGGTGTATTGTTGATTTTTGCCTCCAATTCTTACTTTCTTTCTCCTATGTGTAACCATGAAACCGACTGCTTGATGTGAAACTTGAAAGAATAAATAGACATTCTGGTTTGACCATAATCTTTGATATGGAGAATCTTTATAGTCCGTAAAAGTTAAAGATTTTACTAACTTTCCTATGTCGAGGTGGATATGAAATTCGGGAGAGGAGGGGAGAGTATATGCCTATGTAGATAGGGGGAGGATTGAAAGTTCTATTACACGAGATATAAAATTCACAAAAAAATCCTTTGAGGGATGGTTGCCCCAACCTCGTCCCCTGCTCTCCGCTTTTGGTCCTATGGAGTTCTACATATGATTGTGATTTAACTAAATTGGCAAACAACCTCAAAGATTTGTATTGGTTGGTTTATCGTTGTTTATTTCTTTCATTTTCTCCTTGCTCAAATATGCATATGAGCACCTAATATGCCACCAGATGGGATTGCTGAAAAGACATTCCATCATTTTTTTCTTAGAGAGGATTGGTTCTGGATAAGATGGATTATCACGTTCTCCAACAAGAACACAGAAAAAATTGAATGTTTCTTATTTTAAATTTTATTGCGATTGTTTAGTTATTTTGTTTGTTTGTGGATTTTTCTTAAAATGAAAGTTCATAAATTATGTTGCCTTTGTTTAAAATGCAAATATCAGCAGTGGTTGCAGTAGGGTGGAGGTTCAATAGATGGAGAAAAATGAAGATTCGGGTAGCCCTGGTTGGAGTGCATCATTCTTCATGCAAGCAACTGAAGATGTGGCGGGAGCTGTTGCTGCAGCAGCAGCTGCTGTTCATTCACCTCGACCTTCTGTGGTATATTCATCAAAAGTTGAAAGTGGGAGCCCGATTCATAGACTTCAGCAGCATGTATCTAGAATTATTAAGGCTCTTTCAAGCCCCCCTGAAGAGAAAAGTGGACCTTACAACCCAGAAATACTTACTAGTCAAAAACGTCAATGGGCAAGCTTTCAATTGCAGTCCCTGGTAGGCTCGTCTCATAATTTCACCATTTCTCTTACATGCTTATAGTCTCAGTTAAGTTTGTGTATTGTGCTCATCTGGTTTTGTAAATAGTTATCCGAGAAAAAAAGTTGAAAACCCATACTTAACCACAATACATGCTTTTTTGACTAGAACGAATTGTAACTGCTCTAGAAACTCCACGTTTTTTTCTAATGATAATATCTAATTTAAATCCATTTACATATAAAGCTTTGAAGTTTTTGCTTTGAAGTTTTTGCATTATTTATAATGCCTAAGTTTGCAGGATCACAGAGTTTGGAAGGAGCAGACAAATCTCTTTGAAAGCATGGTAGTTGTTGGGCTTCCTCCCAGTTCTGATATTCAAGCACTTCAAAATCTTTACTTTGCTAGAAAGTCTGAAGGCTCTGGAAGGTTTCGAAGTGCATTGGGTGGTCCGCATCAATCTCGTGTAGAACCTAACCTTGAACCTCAGGTGCTAATCTATATATTCTTCCACCAACATTGTCGTAATAAAGCTTAAATAATTATCATAAAAATGACTAACAGTATTCTTCGGTTTTCAGGTTTTGTTCGTTTATCCACCTGGCAAACAGTTGCCACTCAAATACAAGGATCTCCTTTCGTTTTGCTTTCCTGCAGGAATAGAGGTAGTGTGAAGTACAATTGTTTGTTCAACCTCTTATAACTTAATAATTAAAACCTATAAAACCTCATTACTGTCTGTTTGTACTTTTCTAAATTATTATGGTGGAAATGGCCTGGGATATTAAGTTCTCAATAGAACTTCAGTTTCCTGCTTTTGTGGGTTATGTTTTCTGAAGGCTGCGCTGTTGATACTTATTTGCAGTCATTATTCATCAATAATTGGGTTAACAGAAACTGTGCCTTGTCTATGATTACTTTCCTGGGGGCTTGTACATAAAAAAAGGGTTTTTGGGAATTGGTTTTTATTTAAGTATCTAAATCGTCTCCGTATTACAGGTTAATGCTGTTGAGAGAACTCCATCAATGAGTGAATTGAATGAGATACTCTTGGGACAGGTAATTTTAGAGAGCTTCTTTTGAAAACTTATTTGATGACTTCCTGGCTCTCTTCAGTGAAGTTTATGAGTTGTCGTTTTCCCTTTCTACTTTTCTATATGTATTTATCACATTGGGGAGGTTGATGCTACGAGTGCCCATTTGAAATTCATTACCTCGCTCTGCCAAGTGCACTATTAACTAATATGGCGGTGCATTTACAGGAGCATCTGAAACAGAGTGATCTGTCCTTTGTCTTCCGGCTGCAGGTGTGCTGAAAAAATTGTTTACATGTTTTGCAATTTGGCTGTTGATTTTCTTTTGCCAAACATGGTTTCTACTGTACTTGCTTCCCTTGAGGTTTCTGTCTTCTTTGATATTCTAGGTGGCAGATTATTCAACTCTCTATGGTTGCTGTGTTTTGGTTGATGAAATCATACAAAAGCCATCAGGGTTGATTTCTATGATGTCAGATGGGCATCCCTTTTGTTCTAGCCTAGGCCGACATATTTTGACCACCCGTCGCTGTTACTGCATTCTTTCAAGGCTTCCATTTTTTGAACTGCATTTTGGAGTATTGAATAGGTCTGTCAATTGATGTGTCTGTGAGTGTTGTTTGATGCATCTCATTTTGAAGAGATCACTTTTTAAGTCCCTTTTATATTGCAAACATTTTCTCTCCTGATGATCATATGCTTACTTGGCTAATTTGTTATGTTATTACTATCCTTTTGTGCGAAGGCACACACCTGCCTCATCCGCATCCCAAAAAAAGGAGTATGAATTCAGGGAAGAAGGGAAAGTAAGAGTTATCTAAAGTAGGGTAGTCCATAGATTTCCAAGATTTTGCATTGTTTTTCGTGGGGATAATGAGAAGAATACTGTATGGTTTTTATCAGAATATGCGATAAGATACTGATAGATCTGTAGGCATATGTGAATTCTTGTGATAGGGGGATGGAATGTTAGGGAGTTATATTATGTTTATGTGGAATGCGTGGGAAGCTGGGGTAGAAATGTTTAGATTCCTTTATTATTTTGATTGATGCTTGTGTTTCTTACTGCTGCTCACTCTGATATTGAAGAAACTGTAGTTCCGGGTTATTTTGATTAAGTAATGTTTAAGACGTCTCGCAGTTGTGGTTATCTCGAAATTCGTATGCATGTCACTTTAGGATTCAGTTTCTTGGTGTTTGACTCTGAATAAACCATAGTGATATATTTGTTCGTATGGTATCTCCACAAATACACATTACTGTTTTAGACTTTGGACTGCCCTGCAAGGGCGATGGTTTATACTTGCTAGTGCTCATCCTTTGCTTCATATGTTGCTGAATTCTGTAGCATATTCACTGAAGAGAGGTTGGAACGGTTAACAAAGCAGATATATAACTTGGATTTGGAGTCACCTTTGAGCTATGATGAGGATGAAACACTGGAAAAGAGCAGTTGTTTACCACTGGAAGATGGAGAAGGAGCAATGTTAAGTCGAACGGCTGAAGGAGTGACCAATGATACATCTTTCTTTAACAATCGAAGTCTAAATGGTGACAGCGGTGTAAAGAAGGGACCTGGTGTTGATGCTGTCGTGGTTGATACTTCTGTCGATAATAACATTGCCAGCCATCAAGCAGTGGAGTGCCGTACTTTATCATTTCTACAGTTTCATCAACTGGAAAGCTCTGAATCTTCCTCTAGGTAGATAAACTCTAATATTTAGCCTTGTACTTTTATGATTTTTTTTTCCACCATTGTTGGGTTACTTGAAAACATACGCTCAGAGAAAATATAATTTCATCATAGATACCATGAAAAATTCCCTGCTTCTGCTATCCAGGGAAGGAACATGTTTATTTTAACAAATGCATTATGAACTGTGGATGCAGCATTCAGGGCTCTCCATGCGAATATAGACATTTTAGAAATGATATGGATGAGGCAGAAGCGGAAGAGACATCGTCATCTGGCCAAGATATCCTCAGTGAACAAAGTGATATAACTAATTGGGCCAAGGTTGGAATTTGTATTTTGGATGTATTTGGATCTTATGCACGTTATTATTTGTCTGTTGAGGTATTCCCATCCCCGTTATCTTTTCAGGCAAACAATCATGGATCCTTACGAATAATTTGTGAATATTATCGTTCAAGTTGTCCGACTCATGGTTCAACCATCAAATTCCACCCTTTGGATCATTTGCATCCTCTCGAGTATCATAGGCCGAATGAAACAGTCTTACATATTGCTGGATCAACAATTGATTTGAGATCATGCAGAACGAGTTTGGAGTTGTCAGAGGTATTATGGAAGAATTTAAGTTTTCACCCTTACCTACATGTCAAATGGGGAATCACATTCATGCAGTATCGATATGATACAAGATTGTCTGGTGGTTTTTGCCGAACTTTTTTCTGCCTTCTCTGGTTAGATTTCTGTTGTAATAGTGAGTGTCATCCTTTTAAACTGAGGAAGTCTGCATGTGTTGGTTTTTCCTTATAGGCCCATAGTGCATTAATGGTAGAGGAGGAAGCAGCTGCTTTATCCGTATGGGCTGTTGCTTGCTTATGTGGTTCCCTCCGACTGGAGCATGTAAGTCCTCCTCCTATTTGAGATTAATACCTTTTTACATATTGTTCAATGAAACATTGATTCGTTTCGTCAAAATACTCTTTACTATAATTTCCTTTGAATCAGCTTATTAGAGGTTGCGATATACGAGGTGGACAATGTGTACCTCATTTATTGGATCTTTTTACCTGTTCATGCACCATCTATGTCTAAAAGTGTTTCGGTTCCCTCTTCAGGTACTGACATTATTTGCAGGGGCTCTTTTGGAAAAGCAGATTGTGTTCGTTTGTTCAAATTTGGTAGGTGCCAATTATGCAAAATTAATTACTAATTTAATTTTTCCATTAATTGTATATTCTGTCTTCTCAGTCTGAATGTTATATATATATATAGTTGTAGACCATCTGGTCATATAACTGGTAAAGTTATCACATTTTGTGCGATATAATTTAGGGTTATCATGCTAGTGACAACTTTATTCATAGGAAATAAGCGTTAACCAACTTTTTTTTGCAGATACTAATTAATACTTGCATCCGCTTTTTTTTTCCTTTCGTTTTTTTACTTCTGCTTTTTTTTTGAACTTTTTTGCTCATCATTGATGTATTCCGGAGATGTAACCTAAAAGTTTCTACTCCAATTGCGCTTTTATTGGCATGCAGGGAATTTTGTCTGCTTTAGTTCTGTCAATTATACCGCTGATTCGACCGTATCAATGGCAGAGCTTGTTAATGCCGGTATTTTTTTGATCCTGTTGTAAATTTTCCATGTTTTCTTGATGCCTTTGGAAAAACTTTGTTTAGCTCTAATAAATATCGTGGCTACACTCGTTGATTGTTATGTTTCTGAGCATGTGTTTTCAGGTCTTGCCAAATGACATGCTGGACTTTCTCGATGCACCTGTCCCTTACATAGTGAGTTGTTCCTATACTTTTTGGTTCGTCAAAAAATCGCATTCTTTTTTTCGGAAGTTAATTTTGCATGCCATAATAGGTGATTGAGGTTTAGTGCGTTTTTCAAAATATTTGAACCTGAAAACTTGGGCTACCGTGGGTTTACGAAATTCAAGTTCATGCAAGACAGCTAAGGTTTGGATCCTGGTACATAATGAGGAAATTTCAATGACTACGTCTTAGATGATGAACAATTATCTTGAGAAATGTTGAGCTTTCTAGGATACTGAGAAGTTTTTTTATGAGCTCTTCAAAGTTCTGAATTTATAATAAAGAGTTAACTGTTAAAGCTGAAGCATGTGGAACTAAAAAAAAAAAGTAGATCGAAACCTCAGCCCTAGGTTCTTTGTAGTCTATGTATAAATCCTACTCTTCCAAATTATTGTTCAGCAAATTGATCAGTTTTTTGTGGCATGATGAGGCAAAAATGTTATCAAATTCTTATATTTGAGCTTGTGAATCCATGAAATGAGTAGAGCTCCACATGATATGCCATTTCTCAACTTGAAATTCACATAACCTACATTCTGGTTATTACGCTGATCGTATTTGGAAAATGTGAAAATATGTGAATTCGCAATAGCAATGTGCTGCAGTTGCTACACGAAAGAGATCTTGTTTGCTTTTGATTTTGTTTAATTATAGATGTCCGTATTTTGAGCAGGTAGGTGTGAAAAACAAGACAACTGAAGTGCAGTCAAAGATGACAAATTTGATTCTTGTGGATGCAAACAGAAACCAGGTGCTTATAAAAGTATTACATGCTCAAAAAGTGATCCATTATTTCCACACAAAGTAGATATTATATATTGTAATGTCAGGATCCTAAGCTTTTATTATCTAAACCTCGAATCCTGGTGTTCCTATTTGGTACATTTGGTCCCATGGGGGCTTCTAAGGTCTCTTTTTTCGTAAATTGGTTCTATTTTCTATTTCTGACTGCTGATCTTTTACGGTCTTGTTAATGGTCATGCAGATATTCTAAATTCGCGATATCTTTGTAACCATATTTATTTTGGCTGTATTGAGGCAACAGGTGAAAGCGCCAACAATACCACAGCTACCTCAACAAAGAGATCTATATTCATGCCTTAGTCCATACCATGCGAAGCTTGTGGGAGAAAGTTATTTGGGGAAGAAACGACCAGTTTATGATTGTACTCCTGTACAGGTACATAGTTCTGTCGGCATTGTTTCCCATTTTCCTTTTCCGAGTTTTACTTGAATTAAGTTTGGTTCCGTTTACTTAACTAGTAGGCCTTTGCTAAAACCCAAAAAAAAAAAACAAGGAAATGTAAGGTAAGAAAATAAAGTGAATCTTGGTCTAGTGTATTTATTGTAACATTTTCAGGTTGAAGCTGCCCGAGCATTCTTAGGAGTGTTACGATCTTACTTGGATTCTCTGTGTTCCAACATTCGGTCTCATACAATCACTAACGTGCAATCTAACAATGATAAGGTATGTATATATTTCTAGAACATAGCAAGTTCTCAAGTCGCCAATGTTTCAAATGTTCTTGTTTAGTTTTGTTTCCATTTTAGCAACTCTTCTTACCTTGAAAAATAGAAAACAATGTACTTGCCGTAGTTAATGCACCTTACACTACATATTTGTGTGAATAACTGGGGTTGCATGTGATATATTGAGTGCGTGTAAATATAGAATTTTCTAAGTAGATTACTTTTTTTAAAAAACAAAAGAAAGAAAGACACTTATGCTAAAAGAAGTTATATTTGCTGAAGCGCTTAATAATATCAGAATGAAGAAAGTAGAAAATGTGGCTTTTAAGGACTCTGTTTTGATTTATATTTTCTGTAAAGAAAAAAAAAACTCCACCATTATATCAAGATATAAAATTGATAGACATTGTTTTCTGAAAAAGTTCTGTATAGTAAAGCATTTGTTTAAGCTAAATACTCCTATATAACTCATTCTAGGCAATTGAAAATTTAGGGATATGGCATTTAGAAAAGTGAAACTGGTTATTTGTATTGCTAAAAGAATTCAGCATAGAAATTCAAAGATGACTTGAAATATGTTCCATATAGTTCTTTACTTGTATATGTGCGCTTAGGGAGGAAGTTCGCAGCTTGTTTTACTATACTGGTATATGGTAATTTTATCAAGTCTACTAGGGAAATGTTTTTGGCCTCCTGTCATATACGAAAATAGCCCAAAGAATAAAATGCCCAAAATTTCTTTTGATTTTTGATATGTTGCTAAATACTCCATTATTCTATGGTGATTATCAAGAAATTTTTTCATTGATCATCAGGTATCTTTGTTATTAAAGGAGAGTTTCATCGATTCTTTCCCCAGTCGAGACCGACCCTTTATGAAGGTACGTTCCTTACGCCTTATTTCATTTCCATAGTTCTTACCTGAGACGTTTCGACCTTGTATGGTTTTTTTTTTTTTTCGGATATGGGAAATTTATAACTTAACTCTGATATATTATGTCCTCTGGATATTGGTAAACAGCTTTTCTTGGAGACACAGCTCTTCTCTGTACATACAGATTTTGTACTTTCTTTTTTCCAGAAAGAATAGTTCTCTCTCGATCAAGGTGGAATTAGAGACAACGTATACGTTTTCAATGCATAGACTCCTTTTCTATTTCTCCGCGATCACGCAACATAGATTCGAAGGAAACTTCTTTTACATTTGTGTTTTATGATGCATCCCCATGATTTAGAATATGGTGGAGATGATGTTTAATTATAATTTTTGTAATAAATTTGGAGGAATGTATGTAACATTTGGAGTTTTTTTCTGCTGTTATACAATAGCAAACAGTGAGCTGTAAATTGGTTTGTCTTGTTTGTGATGTAATTTGCTTCGTAGTGGTTGATGGAACTGAAGAATGATTACTTATTGAGCGATAGCATATAACTAATATAATTTTGTTTGATTGAATTAAGGATATACTTTGATGTCTACGGTTAGTTTCATCTGTTGTCTACTATTAGCACGAAATGCATGTGTTAGAATTTAAGAATTGTCTGCAAAAAATCGATTATGTCGCGTAATATTGTGTGTTGTTCAATCGTATTAGAAGTTGGAAAATCGTCAATAGAAAGTAAATGATGCGGACACTAATACGGTGTCACTGATTTGTAAAATTTCAGGACATGACAGACTGAGAGATTGATGTATATTTTTATGTATATTATAATGTACTAGGGGGTGGCTTAAACTTTTTGAAGGCTTAGACAAATTATAAAATGAGGCAAAAAAAAAATTAAACTAAATATTTGCTTATTGTATTTTTGATGTAAAATTACTTATTAAACTTTTGTATTCAAGTCAAGTCAATAAATCATTTTCGATTATCATAATTGCTAATCATTTAATCGATTTTGAGATATAGTTGTCCGTAAATCATTTTTTATAATATTTAGTCTTGAAAATTTTTTCTTCTGCAGATACAGCTATAACTGGTATATTAAGTAATATCCTATATGCTAAAAATAAATGAGAAAACAATAAAGTTCTTTTATAAAATTTAGTGTTTCATCTAGGTCTTTAATTTCTACTATTGCAATCTTTTAAGACTGTTAACTCTGAAAATAAATCATCAATATCAAAATACATGTCATGTTTAAGAGAATTTTCAAGATCAATACATTTTTACAAATACAATTAGTATAGAAATTTAATCTGTTAAGAGCAAATAAAAAACCAAATATATCATCATATTTGAAAATAATTTAATATAATGGATGTAATTTTTTTTGAGAGAGAAAAAGGAAAATTGTGTGATTACATATAATTACATATTAGATTATTGATTAAATATACATACGCAGTTTGTTTTTTTCTTTTGTTGAGATTATCAAGTCTATTATACCTAATAAATCTAGGGACTATAAATTTTGGGTCTTAGTGGAATTGGAGGCCTAAAGCAAACATTTCAATTGCTTAACCCCTAAGCCGCCCCTACATATACTATATTACAAAACATAAAAATTCACATTTTTTAATTTCTAAAATCATATAAAAGTAATATAAATATTCTTACCGAATTCAAAAAAATGTAATAAATAAGTGAATTTCACTGAAATATCATAGTATCACCTATACTAACATCAAATATTACTTTAATTTACATAAAATTCAACAAGCACGTAAAAATATAAGATAACACCAAAATATTTTTACCAAATTCTAGAATTGTATAAATAAATGTATGTCAGTGAAATAATCATAATATCATTTATACTGATATTAAATACATATTACTTCAATTGATATAAAGTTTGACACCAAAACATTGGCCTAATAGGTGTCATGTTCCCTTTTGTAAAGAGATCTCATGTTCGAATTATCTTTTCCTACCAAAATAAAAAAGAAATTTAAAAAATATAGAGTTTAACAAACACTTACAAATATCATTCTAATCAAAAAAACATTTTAAATGGTACAAGTTTACAAAGTGTCCTCTTCGTAAAAGAAATAAATAAATAAAATAAATGTTTCCTTGCAACGTCGGACATTCCCCTCAACTGTATCCGAACTTATTTTAAAAACATAAGGACACCTCATAACTCCGCCAGTGATATACATCATTGGTGATGCGGATCACTTATGATATGTATCACTGTCTGTCCCAAGCCAGGGTAAAGGAGGAGGATGGTGGTAGGCCTGTGACAGCCAGCCGGATAAATTAGTCACGTCTCAATGACATGAACTATAAGATGAATTGCGTTGGGGCGTTCCCTACACAGCGACGCGCTGCACCGGATCCCGGGTGTAGTGATAAGTGGGCAAGGGCTGCTAGGTCGTCGCCCATAAACGACGCGCCACATCGACGCCTGGGTGTGGTGTCAAATGAGCAAGGGTTCCCTCACCTCGAGCGAGTGGGGTAAAGAAGTTAGCTCGAAACCAAGAGCATATGATTAGTTTAGCATCTTGGAATGTAGGTTCCCTTACCAGTAGATTAGCAGAGTTAGTAGAGACGATGAGTAGAAGAAAAATTAGTATTATGTGTCTGCAGGAGACTAAATGGGTATGTGAGAAAGCCAGAACTATAGCTCCTTGGGGCTATAAACTTTGGTACATAGGTAAGGAGAAGAATCGTAATGGGGTAGGTGTAATCGTAGAAAATAAACTACTTGAGTATGCAGTGGAAGTTAGGAGGAATGGAGATATGATAATGTTAGTTAAGCTAGTTTTAGGCAATTCCATAAGGGCTGGACCGGTCGGTTCCCTCCCCCTTTTTCTTGCTAAGCCTTTCTATCTAGTCCATCTCCTGCTTCGGACAAAGCAGTTATCTTCTTATCTCAATGATATTTTTAATATAATTAGTGCCTATGCACCCCAAATTGGTCTAGAGGAGGCTATTAAACGGAAATTTTGGGAGGATCTAGACGGCGTAGTGCAAGGAATACCCCATAATGAGAAAATCTTCATCGGGGGAGATTTCAATGGGCACGTAGGTTCTGATCGGGATGGTCATGAGAGTGTTCATGGAGGCTATGGCTTTGGGGACAGGAACGCCACAGGTAATTCACTTTTGGATTTTGCCATGTCATATGACTTAGTCCTAGCGAATACCCGGTTCAAGAAGAGGTCCTCTCATCTAGTTACTTTAGAAGTGGGTCTAGTGCAACCCAAATAGATTTCTTTTTGGCTAGAAGAATAGATAGAGTTAAATGCTTGGATTGTAAGGTAATTCCAGGAGAGATTGTAGTTATCCAACACCGACTTTTAGTTTTAGATGTTAGGATTAAGAATAGGGCTACTATAATTAAGCATAAGTTAGAACCTAGAATTAAGTGATGGCGGTTAAAAGAAGGTAACATTGGAGCTTTTGTAGAGAATGTAGTCGAGGAAGTTAATTGGACGCCAAGAGATGATCTTGATACCACCTGGAACAAAATGGTTCGTGGCATTAAGATGGTAGCTAAAGAGCTCCTTGGTGAGTCAAGAGGATATGCTCCACTAGGTAAGGACCCATCATGGTGGAATGAAGATGTAAAGAAGGCTATCCAAATCACAAGGGACGCTTACAGAGAACTGAAGAAGAACAATGGGGCCACCTTTGAAAGATATAAGCTTGCCAAAAAAGAAGCAAAGACAGCGGTTCGAGATGCTAGAGCTAAAGTCTACAAAGAAGTGTACGATAAATTAGATACCAAAGAGGCAGAAAAAGATATCTACAGGATTGCCCGAGCGAGGGAGAGGAAGACAAGAGACTTATGTGCAGTGAAATGCATAAAAGATGAGAACCATAAAGTCTTGGTTCGAGATGAAGACATCAAAACAAGATGGAAGAATTATTTTAACAGCTTGTTCAACGGTGGCTTTAGCCAAGATTTAGGTGATCTTAACATCCATCAACATGATGTAAACCGGGAGTTTACTCGCAGAATTAAAGAATCTGAGGTTAAAGAAGCTTTGAACAAAATGAAAGCACGAAGATCAGTTGGTACTGATGGAATCCCTATTGAAGTATGGAGATGCTTAGGACCGACGGGGATAAAGTGGCTAACAGATCTATTTAACAAGATTTGGAGGAGTAACAAAATTACAAATGAATGGAGAAAGAGTACTCGCATCCCTATCTATAAGAATAAGGGTGACATTCAGAGTTGCACCAACTATCGTGGTATAAAACTCATGTGTCACACAATGAAACTTTGGGAGAGGATAATTGAATGCCGTTTAAGGAGGGAGGTTAAGATATCGGAGAACCAATTTGGGTTCAATACAGGACGGTCAACCACTGAAGCTATCCATTTACTTCGTCAACTTGTCGAGCGCTATCGTGAGAGGAGTAAAGATCTGCATATGATCTTTATATACTTGGAGAAGGCCTATGATAAAGTACCAATGGAGATATTATGGTGGGCTTTGATGAAGAAAAAAGTTCACATCAAGTATGTCAATATAATCAAGGACATGTACGACGAAGTAGCATCCAATGTGAGAACGTGCAGTGGGGTGACAAGTGAGTTCTCGATCACTATTGGATTGCATCAAGGGTCTGCGTTGAGTCCTTTCCTATTCGCCCTAGTGATGGATGAGATAACAAAAGACATACAAACTGAATTACCTTGGAACATACTTTTTGCTGACGATGTTGTGTTAATCGACGAGACAACGGCAGGGATAAATGCCAAATTGGAGTTATGGAGAAAGACTTTAGAATCCAAGGGTTTTAGATTAAGTAGGTCTAAAACGGAATATATGGAGTGCAGATTTAGTGGTCGTTCCTTTCGGGATTCCGGTGTTGTAGCACTCGGTGGTCAAGAGGTATCGATGAGCAACAAGTTTCGATACCTAGGTTTGGTTATCCAAAATGATGGAGAGATTGACAGCGACGTTAACCACAGGATTCAGGCTGGCTGGTTGAAATGGACAAACGCCACCGGAGTTCTATGCGATCGTAATATCCCGCTGAAATTGAAGGAAAAGTTTTATAGAACCGCCGTTAGACCCGCAATGTTGTATGTGACTGAATGTTGGGCACCCAAGAGAAATCACATCCAAAAGATGAGTGTGGCAGAGATGCGTATGCTTCGTTGAATATGCGGTAAAACCAGAAAAGATAAAATAAGGAATGAAGATATTCGAGCTGAAGTAGGTGTAGCTTGTATAGAAGAGAAGATGCAAGAAAGCCGTTTATGCTGGTTTGGTCATGTTCGACGTAGGCCAAGCAGTGCACCTGTGCGTCGAGTAGAGTCCATGGATTTCGGCCAGTTCACGAGAGCGAGAGGACGACCGAAGCAGACATGGCTCGAAGTTATACGCAAAGATTTGGAGTGCAATGGGATTACAGAAGATATGATGACTGATAAGAGCATTTGGAGAAGACTGATGCATGTGTCCGACCCGATCTGATTATCTCTATTGTTCATATAGCCTACCCCAATTCATTGGGATTAAAGGCTTAGTTGTTGTTGTTGTTGTATAAGGACACCTCATGAATCTTGTCTGATGAATGTCGGTGTAGTGTAACTACATCGAATAATTTTTAGGAGTATCCATGTATCATAGGTAGAAAATAAATTTGAAATAAATAAGAAATAAAAATATTTTGATGAATTTTATTTTTTTTTGAAAACATTTTTTGATGAATTTAAATAGCATGAGACTGTTGCTATATGATCATGAGTTTGCCCTTAAAATAAATCATCGAATTAAATCAATTTATTGGAAGATCCGAAAATGTAATCACAAAGTTGAGAACTGGGAATTCATGTAATAATGCAACACACAGCGTCTAACGACGTATAACGTAAGTAAATCTTTCCACTCTTAAACTTCTCCAAAACCCTAACGCTTAGCCGCCAATCTCTTCCTTTCTTTATAATAACACCACTGTGCTAAAATCCTCTCAAGATTATAAAGACGAGATAAATTCTTGAAAACCAGAATCCAATCATTATTGATCAAAAAAGGTTGGTTTAAACCCAGTCCGATATCAAGATTTATGTTTTGGTTCAATGTCCAGTGGCATTCATTCATCAGTTGTATGCTACAGCCTGCACCATCGAATTGCCATTCTGATATCTAAGATTAAGATGTTGATGAATGGAAAAAAGGGTCATATCTTGATGCTTTGATCATATTCTTAAACATCAAATTTTCAAAAAATATGCCTGATCCAATGTGAATTATACATTCAGGGAGATATAAAAAAAATTGGACTTTTTTTCACGTGTATATGATTTGGCATTTGTTTCTGATCAATGAACAATGATTCATCTGTATGTTTTTGTGTGCTTCTATGATCAGATAATTTATACATTCATATGGATCAAGAGCCATTGGCCAATTCCGGGAATAATGCCCCGAGGAAGGTCTGATGTTTAAATCTATTCAATTTTTTACCCTTTTTTCATATGTTTTGTTAACGACTTTCTATTTATCAGGATTGTTTTTTGGTTGTTTATATAGGTTAGATTTGCACCAAAAGCTCCTCTCAAGAAAGAACAAAAGCCTGCCCTGCCTAAAGTGTAATAATCCTGGCTTTCATTTTTGATACTCTGCTTCTTGACATGAACTGATTCTATGTTTTGTGAATTTATTATGTGTTTGACAGGGAAAAAATTGAACATGATGTTGATGAAGCACAGGCACAGAAACTTTTACGCCGCCTAAATGTATTTCTGGTTCCCTTTTTTGCTTTAAATTCAATAGTAAAATCCAACGTTTGTTGATTTTTCTGTGCTATATGATTCCATTGCTTTTCATTCTAGGAGTCATCTTTCAAGGAAAGAGCTAAAGTAGAAAGAAAGGGTAAGCTTGTTTGAAAAAATGTTCTTTCTTTCATTTGGAACTAAGTTGTTAAATCCACAAATTGTTTCATAAAGAGAATTTTGTTCTTCAAAGTATTGTATTTTCCCTAAGGTTCTACTGTTGATCAAGTCTTCTAAGGTGTGATTTTGAAATTTTTGCTGCTGCAGTTGAGACGGCTCAAGTTGCGTTTGGTTATGGAGGTCAATCAAATTCCATCAAGTCATTTGGCAAATTTACTCCAAAATCTACCAATGGTTAGTGAGATTTCATTACTTTTTTTCTCATTTTCGATTGCTTTAAAAACTGGAAATCATTGAAGATCATGTGTCTTCTTGTAGGTAATGATACTACCGGAGTAGCAGAGAAAAAATACAAGGAACCATGGGTAATAACATATGTCTAACCTCTGTTGTGGGAGCAAGAAATTGACTTGAGGGGCATTAACCTTATTATTACAAAGTCTATGTGATATACTTATAGTTCTTGAATGATTACTGCAGGACTATTACACCAACTATCCTGTTACACTTCCTTTGAGAAGGCCATATTCAGGAAATCCAGGTATAAAGGAGAAATTTTACCTGATTTTCCCATTTAAAAGGGATGGTTGACAAAAAATTATTTCCCGAAGAGCCTTTACCTCTGTTTTTGTTGCTCGTAGGACTTCTTGATGAAGAAGAGTTTGGCGAAGATAACCAAAGGTTGCAGCATGATGAATATGAATCAAACTCTGCTGTCGACTTAGGTTTAATGGTTCGTATCTTTAATGATCATTTGTACTAACATGTTCATATGTTATGCATTGAAATTAAATGGGTAACAGGATTTTCAGGAGGATGAGCAGGAGACGAGGATGCTTTTTCTTAAGTTACCAGATACTCTTCCCATTATGAAGCAATCGTCTAATACAGAAGGTCAAAATCAGGACAAAAATCTTAAAAATTCAGAAAAGGGTGGAAGCTCGTCCGGAAAGCCTTGTAATTTGGAAGCATTACCTGCAGGTTTTATGGGGAAGATGCTGGTATATAAAAGTGGTGCTATAAAGTTGAAGCTCGGAGATACACTATACGATGTAAGTACGGACTGAACTCAAATTTTCACTTAGTATCTTATGCATGTGTATGCTAATCTGAAATCGAGGTTTCTTGGAAGTTGGTAGCAGAAAAAACACCATTTGGTTACTGAATACAGTTCTTATTTGAAAAATATCAATGAAAACAAAGAAATTCAAGATTCGAAATATTTGATAAAAAACTGAAAATAAGGTAAGGACCTTTTTTTTCTTTGACAAATCTCTTGTCCACGAGGGTGGGCTAACCCCAAAAACCCGTCCTCAGGATGAAAAAATTCAAATCTTGAATTAAGAATGTGAGAAAAGTATATGTTACCTGGATTACAGGTATCTGCAGGTGTGAATTGTGCCTTTGCGCAGGATGTTGTTGCCATCAATACAGAAGAGAAACATTGCTGCAATCTTGGGGAACTCAACAAACATGCGGTTATAACTCCCGACATCGACTCCATCCTAGACCGTATATCTGATTTATGACAATATTTTTCTTTTGGCACAAAATATATTCTCTCATATATTGAGCTTGAAACCACATTCATATATTGTTTTTTTTATAACATTCATGCGGGAAAATGTAGTATTATATTGAGAACGATACATACAATGGATTTTACAAGAAGTCAAAATATACTCACGCTTTTACACCGTTGTTTAGATTTATTATCTGTTGGTAAATCACCATGCTTTGTAAAGTGGATGCACTTTTATCCGAGTATCAATGTCATGTTATGTAAGAATGTGAATGGCGAGACATAAACAGTATCATAAATCCCGAAACTTGAGCTTCCGGCTTGGTTAAAGTTCACTCCCCCTTTGAGAAAGACGTGTGTTCGAGTCCTGCGATATGCGGAAAATCTTTAGCCTCTCCCCTATCAAAATAAATCCCGAAACTTTTATAACATTCTACAGTACAATTTGGCCTTAGTATCCCTGAATGTTATGGTACATTATATATTATAATTTATATAAATATTATTACAAAAATTTTAGTAAATTAAAATAAATTAAAAATCTATTAAAAATTTTCTTAGTTGATCACTTCTTTTTTAAAAACTTTGATGTGTGTGTGTGTGTGTTGGCTCTGAAAAAAGTAGAAAATGATCTTCTGATTTTTGAATAAATGAGTTTTGAAATTCAAAATTTCCCATAGTTTTCCACGATCTTCAACCAGATTTATTCATAGTCAATCAAGGTTTAATGCAGAGGATTCTCCCCAATTTCTTTATTTTATCCAAAATCTGGGTTTTTTTATTTGTTCATTCAGTTTTTCAACCATGTTAACTCAGAAATCTTGGAATATTGTTTATTTCAACGTTTTACTTGGCGTGGTTCTCAGATTCTTAACCACGGCGAATTTTGGAAAGATAATTGCCGTGTTTACCAGTTCTGTAGGGCTATTTTGGACAGTTTACATTAAATTGCAACTTTAAATAAAACGTACCCCAAACAATATATATTTTATCACATTCTTTAAATTATTCATATCCTTCATTTTACTGTCACTGATATTACATCCATCAATAATCATATCATAACAATCAAGCGCTACATTACTTAATTTTTTTATGATACTTAGTTAATTAATATTTATATAATGGTGTAGAAAATTTTGTTGAATTTTATCTTATTAAAAATTGTGGCTCATGACATGAGATATGACTAATTTTTCCAACAGGTCATCACAAACCTACCTCTACCGTCGTCTTTTATCGTGACTTGGACTGGCAACGATACACAGGGGCGAATCTAGCCTAAAAGTTGAGGGGGCAAAAAATAGTAACATAAAAAATGGAGGGTAAAAATATTTTAAGGAGTCAAAATATAATTTTAGGGGGCAAGATATAATTTTTGGGAGGTAAATTACAATTTTGGAATTTTTTTGGAAAAATGCACTTTTTAAAAAAAATTCATTTTTTTAAAACTAATAATTTTTTTAGGGGCAGCTACGCCCTGACGACAAAGTCAATAGGTATAGCACACGTTTAATCCGGTTTATTTGATGCTCAGGGTAGCATGGCCATTGGATTGGCACACCCAACATTAGGGTGTGCCAATCCAATGGTTGGGGGTGCCCAAAGGGTAGTGCCCTTAAGGGCACCCCAACATAACCGTTTAATCCATACAAGCATTTCTTGGCGCAGCCAGAGTATATCAGCTTTGGTGTGTCAATCCAATGATTGAGGGTATTCAAAGAGTAGGACACCCCCAACATAACCGTTTAATTCATACAAACATTTCCTGGCGCAGCCAAAGTATATCAGCCAGGTTTTAGAGGCATTATTGTATTTCAAGTACAGGCAAAGAATTTAATAGAGATTCTACCCACTACAACGACAATATGATGTATGAAGCATTATAATCAGGTCAGGAAAGCTTTATTTATTATGGTGAGATTGAATGAGATGATGTCTTCTACTCATTAAAATTTTACACATACGTAAAAATATATTAAATTATTAATCAAGTTGGTCGAAATAACTTTGTAAGTAGTGTTTAAAATAAGGATCGAATTGGTATATTTCTTTATTCTGAAAATTTTGATGGTTAATAATAGAGGTGTCAAACATGCCGAGCGATACGGGCACAGCTTGTTATTTTACTGCCTATTATTTTATAGTAACGAGCCGTACCGGCACAACATTTGAAAAATAAAAATAAAAAATTTGGCGCCCTTTCGCCACATAGAATCGGCGCCATTTCGCCGAAGCCCGAGGCTACAAAAAGTTTGGTGCCCTATCACAACATACTCGGCGCGAAGGCACCAATTCCAAATGGTTTTCATTTTTTAAATTTTTTTTTGTTTATAGAAATGGAGGATTGCTTTATGAATCTCTAAGCTCTATATTATTAATTTGTAAGCGAAAAAAGTTCGTGTCAATATATGGCAAAGACAAGACACAAGGCCAGAAGCTATCAAAAGTATAATCTTTGATAACATTTATTTTTGTTGTTATATTAGATAATTTGACATAACTCTGCTTTTACATTACGGCTGATTCATCTTATAATTTGAATTATGATTATATGAAATTGATCGTCAAAGTGAAGAACAAAGCACACCAAATATTTGTGTAGGACATGATGTATGATGTATCCATTAAGTTCTAGTTTCAATCAATTTAAATATTCCACGTATATTGTGTCAATATATTTCTTGTTCTGCTATTTTTGTATTTAAATTATTTAATTAGTATAAATGATATTTTTTAAATAATTACAACAAAATTAAAAATTTGAAGTGGGTCGTGCCGGGCCTCCCTTTTTTTGGAAACATACCGTGCCGACACGACACGTTTAGTATCCAAAGAAAAAGATATTCGATGCCTTAAAAGAGGTAGATATAAGTATATTTTCTATTTTAGAAATCCACAATATAAATTGCATGGATCAGGTCGGTCTATGCATCAATACACATAAAAATATTCAATCATGGTTGCATGTTTGAATATTTTTATGTGTATTGATGTATACATGGGCGGATGCACTAAGAGGTAAGCGGGGGTAAGTGCCCCCTTGCCCCCAAAAAAAAGTATCTTAAAAAAAAATTTAAAAAAATTTACAATTTTACCCCTAAAAATTGATTTTGCCCTCCCCTTAAATTATATTGTAACCCTTAAAAAATTTGGCATAAATTTTTTATTTTAAAATTTTTTTGCCCCCATTCCCAAAAATCATGCCACCAATATTGGATCGAGACCCATATCAAATTCATACAAGAATTTCTCATGCAAAATGGTGTATAAAGACTCGTTGACGTACAAAAGCACTTTAGTTCTAAGGATTATAGGATCATCATGACAAAATGCTACGTGAACTCGGTGTGAGCTTAATTTATGGTACAATTCAATATGATTGTTTTATAATGTTTGATATGTTAGTTTATATATATTTTATTTAAAATATATTATTTTTAATATTGAGTTGGTATATATAAATAGGACACAAACCTGATGCATACAATTATTTCTCATAAACACTTGCCGACCTATTCTTGGAAGCAAGAACTCGATCAATTAAAAATATTCAACTATAAGTAAAAGATAGATGAACTTTAAAAGGTATGTCAATATACACCAAGATTACTACATGTGTGATGATCACCACTTGCAAACATGTTACATTGCCACAACATGATACCACAACATGTTACATTGAATTTAGGTACCAAGAATTTAATTAAACTATCCTTAAATACATCATTGCTTACATAATATTAAGTTGATGTCATTGATTACATAATATTAACTTGATGTCATTGATTACATAATATTAAGTTGATGTCATTGATTACATAATATTAACTTGATGTCATTGATTACATAATATTAACTTGATGTCATTGCTTACATATTTTCTTGAAAAACTTCTATAAATACCAAGCTAGATTCATTAGTAGAAACACAAAAAGTGTAAAGGAAATACTCTCAAAATACTCTCAAAATATCAAATATTCTAGCAAGAAAAGAAGTTGATTTTTGAAGGTTGTAGATCCATACTCTTTCAAGTTTAAAGAATCATCGTAAACAATCAAGTAAGTGGGCTTTTGTTATATTATCCTTTTCGTTTTGATACCATATGAAATGCTTATGAAAAATACTGTCGAATATGTGAACTATTTTAAAAACTATGATGTCATGAAAATTCTGAATATCGGGAGATAAGTGCTATGCGAAACAACGTGCTACGTACGTGTGAGCCACCTCTTGAACCAATGGGGCAAAGTGCTATACATACGGGAGCCACCTCTTGAATTCGTAGGAGCCACCTCTATAATCCTTATGTTATGTAGATCGATCTAACTTGATAAGTATATGACATGTGTTCTAATATGATGCTTTTGGTATGACTCAAAGAAGCAAAATTCTGTTATGTGTATCAGTTTATGTTTTGAAATCTGTTTTGAAATCTGTATAAGTATATGTTTTTGGCATATTCGATTGGCCCCCGCTTACTGAGTGTCAACCAGAACACTCACCCCTTACATCCCCTCCCCAGATAAAAGTGAGACAGATACCGAAGATGCAGAACAACACAA
This sequence comes from Haberlea rhodopensis, assembly GCA_907163345.1. Taxonomy (NCBI): domain Eukaryota; kingdom Viridiplantae; phylum Streptophyta; class Magnoliopsida; order Lamiales; family Gesneriaceae; genus Haberlea; species Haberlea rhodopensis. The sequence goes on along the minus strand of CAJQUN010000005.1, from coordinate 6,132,353 downwards.
CTTTTGGGGTTGGTGATCTACCGCAATTATTTCAAGATTTTACATAATTATGCTTCCGCTAAACTCTGTTAAGATTTAAGTTATAGTTTTATTTTCAGTTGTAAAACATTTATGTTTATGGAATAAATAGACTGGTTGTATTAAATTCTGTACTATGAGGCTTGTTAATTTTCAATTGTATTTGGAATCAACGCCGGTGTTATCGATCCCGGTCTCGGGGCGTGACATTTAAGTGGTATCAGAGCTAAACCAGGTTCCATAATCCTGCTGGGAAAAGATTTCTGGTTGATACAAATTAACCGGAATATGAATCCCGGATCCAATAGACCAACTGATTAAATCTAAAAATCAGTTGGGGATCGAATAACAATCTGAACCATCTGATTAAATCTAAAAATAAATCAGTTTGAGGGATCAAATAACAGTCTGAATTAAAAAAAAAAAACTTAAATTGGCTACTGCCTGTTCCATATCTCTGCCGCCGCCGCCGCCCTTACCTGAAAGTAGACCCGTCACCATGACCGCCTAAACGAGACGAAGACACTACAACAAAAATCGAACCGAACGGACTACGATTTCCCGGCCAAATCGCCGATAACAACTCACGCATGAACAAAGACGTCATTTTTCCGATGCGCCGTCTCCGACCACCGATGGTCCAATCGGGCATATCACTGTAACCGGAATCAACTCTAATACAAAAGCCCTCTACAATTTCCAAGTTCCAACTACCGGAAGATGTCCAATTGATCGATGGAAGCCGAGCATTGAAGAACCCTAACCCTAACCCTAACCCTAACTGGCGAAAACTTCATTCGATAAAATTCTCGACCATTCGAACGCCAAATCTTAATTAATTTCGTTTTTATACTCGTCATTATATGGGTATTAAAATCCCTCTATCATATCGTTCTTACAAACAAATTAAAATGCTCAATTTTGAATCAAATTTCACGACATAGTACCCTAAAATTTTGAAATTTTGAGCTTCGATTTCTCTCAAATTCGAACACCATTTTCAAATTAATTCTGGGTTTATGATACTCATATAATGCTTATTAAAATCCCTTGGCCAATTTTGAATTTTCAGATCCGGATTGACAGAATTTTGAATCGCAATTTTTGCGCCCATTAGCCTATAAAAAGCTTGAGATTTATCACTCAATAACTTGAACATAATTTTTTTCAAAATACACCAAGATTATGATTATTCATGTTCTGTTTTACATAAATTTTTGGTTAATAAGAATAGACTAAACTTTTAGATATTAGTGTTATATGTTTCATTAAAACTTTCTTTTAGCGTATTCTCCCCACAACTTTATTTTTCTAAACTCATTTCTCATTGACAAATCTATATGATTACCATATAGTTTCGCTTGTAAGAATGGCCTTAAACTTTTCAAATTTCTTCAATATTTTTAAGCTATGAACGTTTTGCAAATCGACAATCTTTATTAACATAAATTTAGAGGAGTGTAATTTATAACTGCAATATTAGCGGTGTGGAACCTTTATTTCTTTTATATAATTATCATTACAAACTGAATATTTAATTCAAAATATTACATATCTGATCCACAATACAAAAAGAAATAAACTCATGATAAATAAAATTACATTTTCAAACGACATCACCAACAGACATGAAAACACAATAAACTGCAAAATAAAATACAAAATTAAAAACATTGGGGTTTCTTCAGACATGTTTTGAAGCTCGCCCTCGTCCAGATGAACCACCCTTGCTTCTAGCCAAACTTTAGACTAAAAAGTTCAGTCTCAGTAGTAATTACTGAAACCAAACACTAAATGATAACAAAGAAGATTTTCGAGGTGTGATTATCAACTCAGCATCAAGCCATTATTTATAATAAAATTGAGGCTTGGATTGATGAATGACTCGATGTGGGAGAATTACTTTTGGACCAAAATTACAAATGTGTGAAATTGTAGGACATGGCTGGACGACCACCCCGTAACAACCGCAACCCACGATATGGATTTCCACGCAATAATGATAATGAAGCTGGAGGAAGCCAAGATCCACCACAATCTCCAAAAACGGGTTTAAGTCGTGAAGACTTCATGGCCATAGCTACCATAGTAGCCACTACTCTTCAGGGGATTATTAACCCAACTGCTAATCAGGCACAACCACAGCCTCAGCCTCAGCCGCATGGGATAAAATATCATTATGAGTCTCTTCGCAAGAATCGAATGTCAACATTCGATGGGAACTCAAAACCAGAAGTGGCTCAGCATTGGCTGAAAGAAGTAGAGAAACATCATAGACTACTGGAAGTGCCTCAAGAAATCAAAGTGGAAGTTACATCGCCATTTCTTGTTGACGATGCAAATAAGTGGTGGGATAGTATGTCACCCTCGATGGAAGTGACCGGACCAATCACTTGGCAAAGGTTCCGTGGTGCATTTCTAAAACAATACTTCCCAGCAGCCATTAAACTCCAAAAGTTGGAGGAATTTGATAACCTGACACAAACTCCAGGAATGTCAGTGGTAGAGTATTCCTCAAAATTCCATTCTCTTGGAACTTACGCCCCAACCATTATGGCAGATGATGACTTAAAGCTACACCGTTTCAAGAAGGGTCTGAACAGTCGGATCCAATCAGCATTAGCAGTGTTGGATACCATCAACATGTGATGGGAGCAGCCATCAAGGCCGAGTCTGACATACATCGCCGAGAAGAAGAGTTCAAGCGCAAACGACCTCTCCCTCATCAGCCCTCTACCAATGGCCAGAAGTTCAAACGGCCAAATCAGTTCCATAATCAACAAAGGGGATCTACATCTACCCCAAACAACAAAGAATTCCCAAAGTGCCCAATCTGTAATCTTGCACATACTGGGGAATGTCGTAGACAAAGTGGTGCTTGCTTCCGATGTGGGAAGTTTGGACATAGAATTGCTAATTGCCCTGAGACTGAGAAGAAGGGGACTGGAGCAGGCAATGGCATCCCTCCAAACAAACCCAATGCCAGGGTGTTCGCCATGACACAGAATGAGGCGAATAATGCCAATGACGTTGTGGCAGGTACTGTCTTAATCAACAAATTGCCTGCTTATGTGCTGTTTGATAGTGGTGCTACGCACTCGTTCATATCTAAGAGGTTCGCTAAGAAGTTAAAGCTTGTACCTGACATACTTAGTGAACCATATAGAGTAGCAACTCCTGCTAACAAAACCTTGGAAACACATAGTATTCATCGAGGATGCAACATTCATATAAGTGACAAAAAGTTCAACACCGATCTGATTCAACTCAACATGGTGGAGTTTGATGCTATCCTAGGAATGGATTGGTTATCTAAACACCACGCCTTAGTTGACTGCCATAATAAGAAAGTCAAACTACGAGCACCAGACCAAGAAGAAATCTTATATTGTGGCAATACAAAAGAGCGTAAAGTTCTTTTATCTGCTTCTCAAACTTGGAAAGCCATGAAAAGCGGTGAGAGAATTTACCTAGCCATGATAAACAAAGTCACGGAAGGAGCTGAACTCAGACTAGAAGATATTCCGGTAGCACAAGAATTTCCCGATGTTTTTCCAGATGATCTCCCCGGATTAGTCCCGGATCGTGAAATAGAGTTTGAAATTAATTTGGTGCCAGGCGCTGCATCCATTTCAAAGGCACCATATCGAATGGCTCCAGCTGAATTGAAAGAGCTAAAAGAACAACTGCAAGAACTCTTGGACAAGAATCACATCAGACCAAGTACATCTCCATGGGGAGCTCCAGTACTATTTGTAAAAAAGAAAGATGGGAGTATGAGATTGTGTATTGATTACAGAGAATTAAATAAGATCACAATCAAAAATAGATATCCTCTCCCAAGGATAGACGACCTATTCGATCAACTCAAGGGAGCTAAAGTCTTTTCTAAACTTGATCTAAGATCGGGCTATCATCAGCTCAAGATTAAGGCAGGAGATATTTCAAAGACTGCCTTCCGAACAAGATATGGGCATTACGAGTTCACAGTGATGCCATTTGGTCTGACAAATGCTCCAGCCGCATTCATGGACTTGATGAATCGAGTATTCAAGCCATTCCTGGACAAGTTCGTGGTAGTGTTCATCGATGACATTCTGGTCTATTCCCCGAGTAAAGAGAAACACGAGGAACATCTTCGTCTTACCCTACAGACCTTAAGAGAGAAAGAACTCTTTGCCAAGTTCAAGAAATGCGAATTTTGGCTAGACAACGTTGCATTCTTAGGGCATATCATCTCTGAAGCAGGCGTGTCCGTAGATCCTAAGAAAGTGGAAGCAATTATGGACTGGCCAAGACCAAAGACTGTTACGGAAATTTGAAGTTTCTTAGGGCTAGCTGGCTATTATCGAAAATTTGTTGAAGGATTTTTCTTGATAGCCATACCCCTTACAAAACTCACACAAAAGAACTCCAAATTCATATGGAGTAAGGAGTCTGAGGAGAGTTTCGATACTTTAAAGAAGAAGCTTGCATCTACACCTGTATTGGTATTACCAACTGAGAATATGGGTTTTACCATCTACAGCGATGCATCAAAAGAAGGTCTAGGATGTGTGCTCATGCAAGAAGGAAGAGTGATTGCCTATGCATCAAGGCAACTCAAACCGTATGAACAAAACTACCCTACGCATGACCTTGAGTTAGCAGCCGTAGTTTTTGCCTTGAAAATATGGAGGCATTACCTTTACGGTGCCAAGTGTGAAATTTTCACGGATCATCAGAGTCTCAAGTATTTGTTCACCCAGAAGGAATTAAATATGAGGCAAAGACGATGGATAGAACTATTGAAGGACTATGACCTTACGATAAGCTACCATCCAGGGAAAGCAAATAAGGTCGCAGACGCACTAAGTCGGAAGGGCACAGGGAAGATGATTTTAGCATCCCTTTCAGCTTATCCCTGCCTCCGAGAAATGATAAAGTTAGAGCAAAGTCAGGATCCCAGCCTGACTAAACTGAAAGAACAAGTTAAGGAAGGAAAATTTCCCGATTTCACGATAGACAACGATGGAACTTTATGGATGAAAAGAAGGTTATGTGTGCCGAACGGGAAGGACCTTAGACGAGAAGTGATGATTACAGCACATAAATCAAAGTTCTCCATCCATCCTGGAAGCACGAAGATGTACAAAGATCTCAAAGAAAGCTTCTGGTGGAATGGAATGAAGAAAGACGTTGCTGAATTTGTCGCTAGATGCTTAGTTTGTCAGCAAATTAAAGCTGAACATCAAAGGCCAGGAGGATTACTTCAACCTCTTGAAATTCCGGAATGGAAGTGGGAACATATCTCCATGGACTTTGTAGTAGGATTGCCAAATTCTCGACAAAGTCATGACGGTATATGGGTAATTGTGGATAGACTCACAAAATCTGCACATTTCCTCCCAGTCCGTATGAATTATAACTTGGATAAACTGGCGACCCTATACATGGATAATATTGTGCGACTTCATGGAGTCCCGATAAGTATTGTATCCGATAGAGATCCCAGATTTGTGTCACGCTTCTGGAATAGTTTTCAACAAGCTATGGGAACTAAGGTAACTCTTAGCACAACCTATCACCCACAAACCGATGGCCAAACAGAGAGGACAATCCAAACCCTCGAGGATATGTTAAGAGCTTGTACCATAGATTTCAGTGCAAATTGGAGTGAGATCTTGCCTCTGATCGAGTTTGCCTACAACAATAGTTATCATAGCAGCATTGGAATGGCACCATACGAAGCACTCTATGGGCGAAAATGTCGATCACCGTTATATTGGGATGAAATTGGAGAGAAAGCTATCACCGGACCTGAGCTTGTACAGACCACAATCGACAAAGTCACAATCATTAGAGATAGGCTCAAGGCAGCTCAAAATCGACAGAAAAGTTGGGCTGATATGAAAAGAAGACCGTTAGAATTCGAGATTGGCGACAAGGTTTATGTAAAGGTCTCACCAATGAAAGGAGTCATCCGATTTGACAAAGCAGGGAAGCTAAGACCAAGATATGTTGGACCATTTGAAATCCTGGAGAAAGTGGGAACTTTAGCTTATAGAATAGCACTACCTCCAAGCCTCTCAAGAATTCATAATGTATTTCACGTATCACAATTAAGGAAGTACATTGCTGATCCAAATCATGTACTCGAAGCAGAACCTTTAGTAGATCAAGGAAACTTGAACGAAACCCTGAAGTATGAAGAAATTCCGATCCGAATCATAGACTCAAAGGATCAAGTACTGAGACGAAGGACCATTCCATATATCAAAGTTCAATGGTCGAACCATACAGAGAGAGAAGCCACTTGGGAACCAGAAGAGAAAATGCGAGAAAAATATCCCTATCTGTTCCAAGATCAAGCTGCTTCAAGTTTCGAGGACGAAACTCCTCATAAGGAGGGAAGAATGTGATGATCACCACTTGCAAACATGTTACATTGCCACAACATGATACCACAACATGTTACATTGAATTTAGGTACCAAGAATTTAATTAAACTATCCTTAAATACATCATTGCTTACATAATATTAAGTTGATGTCATTGATTACATAATATTAACTTGATGTCATTGATTACATAATATTAAGTTGATGTCATTGATTACATAATATTAACTTGATGTCATTGATTACATAATATTAACTTGATGTCATTGCTTACATATTTTCTTGAAAAACTTCTATAAATACCAAGCTAGATTCATTAGTAGAAACACAAAAAGTGTAAAGGAAATACTCTCAAAATACTCTCAAAATATCAAATATTCTAGCAAGAAAAGAAGTTGATTTTTGAAGGTTGTAGATCCATACTCTTTCAAGTTTAAAGAATCATCGTAAACAATCAAGTAAGTGGGCTTTTGTTATATTATCCTTTTCGTTTTGATACCATATGAAATGCTTATGAAAAATACTGTCGAATATGTGAACTATTTTAAAAACTATGATGTCATGAAAATTCTGAATATCGGGAGATAAGTGCTATGCGAAACAACGTGCTACGTACGTGTGAGCCACCTCTTGAACCAATGGGGCAAAGTGCTATACATACGGGAGCCACCTCTTGAATTCGTAGGAGCCACCTCTATAATCCTTATGTTATGTAGATCGATCTAACTTGATAAGTATATGACATGTGTTCTAATATGATGCTTTTGGTATGACTCAAAGAAGCAAAATTTTGTTATGTGTATCAGTTTATGTTTTGAAATCTGTTTTGAAATCTGTATAAGTATATGTTTTTGGCATATTCGATTGGCCCCCGCTTACTGAGTGTCAACCAGAACACTCACCCCTTACATCCCCTCCCCAGATAAAAGTGAGACAGATACCGAAGATGCAGAACAACACAACTTTTGGGGTTGGTGATCTACCGCAATTATTTCAAGATTTTACATAATTATGCTTCCGCTAAACTCTGTTAAGATTTAAGTTATAGTTTTATTTTCAGTTGTAAAACATTTATGTTTATGGAATAAATAGACTGGTTGTATTAAATTCTGTACTATGAGGCTTGTTGATTTTCAATTGTATTTGGAATCAACGCCGGTGTTATCGATCCCGGTCTCGGGGCGTGACAACATGCCTAAAAATCTTCATTCTTTTTTTTTTTTAATTGACGATTCCTCGCCTTTTTCTAATCTGAAAAATATAACATCATAAAATCTTAAGAAAGTATCTTTTTTGCAGTTTTTCTTGATGCAACTCGAAAAGTCCCATAATCAATATCGATGCACTTCAATAGCATTCAAATTATACATCGAAGATCCATACATAAATTAAAGAATACACATAATATAGATATCCCACAATTTCCATGCAAACAAAATACAAAGAAAAATTTTCAAAAAGCCCAGCGGAAGGTTCTTTCAAGTACAAACTATGACTTCCCTCCTTGCAAAACCGAACCAATTCCTTTGGGTTAAAAATAAACACTTGGCAACATATTATACCTCTCACAATCAGCAAAACATTGCAGAATCTGATCTTCTTGCCTTGTTGAATTGAACCAATCATAAGTATTGTTTGTGTACCCTGGATCTATTCTCTTCCCACCATAGTCTTGCATGCACCTGCCCGAATTTCTCTCGGCTAAAAATGATTTTGATTTGAACTCGAGTTAGAACAAGTATAAAACAGCAACACTATGTTAAAGAGTCTGCAATTGAATTGAATCTCTCAAACACCAATCAGAACTAGCACAATCGATTAACACTTTTTGAAGATGAAGAACAGAATTTACAGAGAGAATTAAGAAGTTACAGAAGAAAAGGGTTTAATTTTTGTGAAAGGGGATTACACTCCCTCCCTTTTTCATTGCTATTTATAAGTGTTTGTTAAAACTCAAAGAAACGCTCTTCACAACTCAAAAACGTTTCCATCCTCCTGCCTTGTTCACTTTATATCTGCTAATTACAGATTGACAGCAACTTGTGCAAACGATACAAAAAGGAACTTAGAATATTAATTCTCTTAAACACCAGAAACATAATGCACCAACTTCCTCGGAGCCCCTTTGATACGTTGAGATCGTCGTTGCATTCCCTATATCAAACTACTAGCCAAGTTCCATTTTAATATTAAAAGTCTCAGAAGCGAGAAAATATTGCTAATATTCATGATTTTTGATGTTGCATTTATTTAAGAACATAGAAGACAGGCATACGAAGAGGGGATGGACTAGTGGAAAGGGAGGTGCAATTTTGTTTCAAAAGACAGACTCTCTGCTATATGTTGGAACTGCCACGTCCTGGGCTTGAGCAAGTAAGAATCTATCTCGTGGGCTATGTTAGGGACTATTTTATATTCGTCCTTGCTTTACAAAAATAATTAGTGTATGTTGCTAGGGGTAGTCCATTGAGTTATATAGCAATTCATATATTTTTTTACAATTCGGGGGTACTACTGGGATAATATTTGAGACGAGATGTGCAATGCAATAACTCAAAACAAGTTAAACAAACATATATACTGACCTGAATCTCACACGCCTCAATTCTCTTTTACCATCGGGCAGTGCTCTGATGGTAATGTACACACCGGGCTCATCCTGTTCGACCCATTCACTTTCCAGATCACTGGCATTGCTTATGGATATCTCTCCAGAGCGATCAGCATCTCTTGAGGAACTAGTTCGAATAGAAGCATCAATGGATGATGTTTCTGTTTTAGCACCACTAATACTCGAGAGTTTTGGAGTCGATGAAACACCACATGAATCGTAGTTAGAACGAGAATGTGTCAATTGATGGTCTAGTGAATCCGATGATGAGTATGATATCCCATTTCCCACCTGTCGAAAAAAAGTACGAGGTAGAGGTTCTCTACCTAATGGCGGCGTAACCGGGCTGTTTTGAATAGATTCTATCTTTGAACTGCTGCTACCACCTTCGGATCTCGGAGTTGTTGGAAGAGGAAAAGCTTGTCGGTTTAATCTCTCCACATTGTAAAGTTCCATCACCTTTTCACAATTTTCGGTCCACCACCTTTGGGCTTGCCATTTGTTGAACGTCTCTCGGCTAAAGAAACAAGAAATTTTATACAGGTTCATAAGCAAAATCTGAGGTAATCAAGGAACAAGATTTCATATAATCATCATTCAATGACCAAGAATTAAAAAAAACAAAAACAAAATGAAACCAAATGGCATCATTACGTCTTACAAAGTATTGTTTTAAAGTATACAACCGTTGTCAATTATGGCAAACGTCTTACATAGGACGACGAAACTGAAGTTCTAGAACTAAAAAATTTAGAGGTGGTAAAATCATACTTATTGAACATATAATGCTGGGAACATTCCCTATCTGGCCTCAGGATCCACTCACTATACACACTAAATATGAAGGGACTGAAAATCAACGAGGCTTGGGCTTAGTCGCATTTAATTTGAACGGTCTTTGACTTGGGTTAAAGGTGATCCAATTCTCCGGCAAAATAATACAGAACCTAAAACTACATATTTTGTTATTCACCATTACTGGGAATTGTTTTAAAGTGGGGCGTTCATCAATCTATACGCACTGGATGTGAATCTCATTCAGCTATCATATGATCCAATGATTCTAAATACTTGCAATGTTTACTACCAAATATAGCACAGAAGACATATATAGGACAAGAAATTAGATCCCTCTGCCAAATTAGCATATTACCTATATGAACTATGCTTATCACGCCTACGTCGATGACCACTTCGAGGTGGACAGCTGAAATGGCATGTAAATCACTCGGTGAAAACTTGAAATTGTTGGTTTCAGAAAATTCGATATTTAGTTTTCCCTCGTACTAGTTACTACAGTGGCGAAAAGGCGGACCACTAGGACCAAACTTATGAACATGCAGTCAATGTATGATATGGCAAGTAGGGACAGAGGAGCGGTGTCCTGGACAAAAAAATATAATTTTCGAGGAGCAAACTGCAAATTTTTTAAAGACAACAATTTATAGATAAAAAAAAAATGGGAAGGATCGCACTCTCTTGCCTCAACTTGGTTTCGCGGGGCGATCGCTCACTCTAAAAAAATTCAAATTTTCAAGTATAATCATTCCAAAAACTTTTCACCCCTAAATCTATTGATTCGCTCTCTCGTTCCAAAATACTTGTTGTCACTAGTTTAAAGTGTGAAACTACTATTGTCCAACTATCTGACAGCTCGAAATTTTGGAACAAAATAAGAGCTTTTTCACATGGTATCAAAGCCACAAAATCACAATTTATTATCATAAGTGAGCAAGATCCACTTTATCATTGATTGAGTTTATCTTAGCTGTTAACTTTTATAATGCGGCGTATGGAATATTTGATTAAAGTTGAAAATTTTAGCTCACACACCTTGCTCAAATATTTAGAAAAAAAAATTTCTAACTATATCCGATTTGATGGTGATTTACTCCGTCAATGGTAACACAGGGTCAGTTGGTTTGATGTTTCGGGCACATTAAACTATTAGATGATAATATTCTCATTCAAATTGGATGAAAATATTTATAATAGTTAGTGGCTTGAGGGATAACAGACCACGAAATCCTGTTGTCTGCCTGTAATGTTTCTTGTTCAGAAGCCAGTTTCAGATGCTAGTTTTGTCACCACTCCAATTTTGGAATCACACAGAATTGTACATTTCTTAAACGAATTGACAAAAAAATTAGTTCAGAAGATGACATCAAAGAACAGGCGTGAGGAAGATTGAAAATGAAAGGATTGGCAATGCCCGACAAAACGACGACAATAAGTAAAAGGTTTCCCAACACTAAACACTAAAAAAACAGGCCCACTGTTGTCCTATTTTTCTTTTCCTCATGGTCCAATTCATAATGGTTTGTGCTGATTTTTCCATCGACACCTATAGGCAAGATCTAGTTTGTTTGCCCACAAAGTCAAGCTTTTAATGACATATATGTTTTACATTTTATTTAATTAATAATACTGATTTGTTACGGTTTTTTATATTATTAAAAGTTACATTTCATGTGAATGCACAAAACTTTAACTGGAGATTTTCATGAATTTATAAGATATTTTCAAAATTTTTGTTACATTTTTTTTTTAAAAAATCCTTGCAATGTTTGAATTAAGCTAGTAAAATCATGTAGCATCAATTTAAAATATATGGTTGTGCCAACTTATTTCTAAATAATATAATTTTTTTATTTAAATCGACGTCAAGATTTATCGTCACATCTAAATTATCCTTCTATTTCTTTTTCTTATCATGTGGTTTTCCAAATAGACAGTTTAAAACTTATAACTCATGTGGTTTTCAAAATAGACAGTTACCTTATGTAATTTCAAATAGACAGTTTACCCTCTATAATTTGTGAATATGTGCAAACGACGTTCTGCTTATAAGTGGGGCAATGTGCCAAGTTTGGTAAACCACAAGGATGTAACTATCTATTTTAAAAGCAACATGATGGTAAACTATCTATTTTGAAAATACAGTGGTGCAAACTACATAGGTCAAATGCATATTAGTGAGACCATGGGGGGTAAATTACCACCGACTCTCTTTTACTCGCTATTTTTCTCTCCCATATTCAATCGATTTATTTATCTTTCCTCTAATTTTTTTTAAATTTAAAAATTTACTTCTAATATACTTATTCTAAATAAGCCCAAAATACTATTAGACAATATAATGATAATGGTTACCATAATAGCTATAATAATTATATTTACACCAACCAAGCATGCAAATCTTATACCTAAAAGTCAAAAAAACACTCATAGCCAACTAAGATTTCCATACCATATAATAATTCTTAATTAGGCCACACCAATCATAAACTCTCATTATGCTTTTTAACTTTCAATTATTCCATTTAATAGTCTCCACTCTCCACTCACCATTTCACAATTATATTATTTCTTGTTATTCTACGAGAGGATATTAATTATGACCCATTATGTGAACTTTCAGTTAATTTGATTATTAATAGAACTAAATTTATAGAAGTCAAATATATAATTTATTTTTAAACTAGTATATAATTAATACCCAATTGAATTAAGAAAATCATCACATGTCTCTATAAAAAATTAATCATCAATTCATCTAACTAATTATATCCTGTTTGTAACTAATTCGATTAAGCACTTTAATCATTTCAAGAAAAAAAATCTAAATATTTACATATTTGTTCAAGAAAACAATAGACTGATAGAGTTTTTTTTTTATTTAGTTGTGGGATGGGTGAATAATAGGGTTTGCACTCTCGTCAATCGGGAGGGGAGCCGAACGACCAAGGGCGGAGCCAGGGGTGCACAGGAGGCAATCGCACCTCTCACTAAAGTGTTTTAATACATAAGCTATGTAAGTCATAAACAAGAAGTCGTTGTGGAATAATGGTCGGTGAATTTTAAAAAAATATATATATAAATAACAAAAAATATTAAAAAAATGGCAAAATGAAAAGCTTTTAAAAAATAGTGTAATACGTGTTGTGCACGTTTCTTACACACTTAAAAAAAGTATTCACCTTTTATTTAAAAAAATTTTGGTTAAAAAAAAATTTGATAATTCATTAAATAACCATTTCACATATCTTTTTAACAATCCAGAAAATAGAGTCCAAATAAATTCTAATATAAACATATATTTAAATTAATTAAAACATTAACATACAACATAATAAATAATATACAAGTTACATAATTAAATAATTAAAAATATAAAATTATCTGATCTGTGATTTATGTCGTCTCACTATTCCAATTTCATCTAGTCTCACCATTTCTAATCTTATGTAGACCCATTCACAATAATTTGATTTATATTCATTTTATTGTTAGATATGATATATTTATTAAATATTGTGAAAAAATATCAAGTATAACTTAAAACTATTTACCATGATTAAAATATTATTTTTTTATCCTTTTATGAAAATTTGTGTTGGGGTTCAACAATTGCATCTGCTTTGTGATCGGTCGAACACGTGGCGCTTGTGTCAGTGTATGGTTGAAAAGATTGATGTTGCGCCATTACCCTTAACTATAGTTATTGGTAAAGCGGTAAGCGCTCGATCCAACAATTGGTATCAGAGCCAAGGTCGCGTGTTCGATTCCCATGAGTTGCAGAGAGTGCAATTATTGGGGGAGGGGTTGTTGGGGTTCAACAATTGCCTCTGCTTTGTGATCGGTCGAACACGTGGCGCTTGTGTCAGTGTATGGTTGAAAAGATTGATGTTGCGTCATTACCCTTAACTATAGTTATTGGTAAAGCGGTAAGCGCTCGATCCAACAATTTGATTGCTAGAAAACATATGAGTGATGAAGTATTGAATATTTTGGTATTATATTTTATTACTCTTATTTTTAGATTTTTCTTATTTTTTTATTTTACTAAATTAATATTTTTTTTTATAATATTTTTTATTAAAATATATGTACAAATATAATATTGGTTATTACTTTTTGCATCTATGTCAGTTAAATATTTATATATTTTTTGATAACTAATTATTTGAAAATGCTATTTTTGCACCTCTAATTTATTTTCCTAGTTCCGATAGTACGGCCGATAGTACGGCCGATAATATAACATGCTAAGCCTGGGTTTGTGAGACTGATAGAGTTGTAACAACTCAGTTCAAGATTCTTCAATTGCGGTGAAAGAAAATTAATATTATTTTAAAAAGCAAATTCAGCGAAATTACCAAAACGTACCTGAATCGAATCCGCTTAAGCTCGTTGCCGCCATGTGGCAAGGACACAAAGGTAATTAAGACCCCCGGTTCCACTTGAGCCACCCACTCCTTCGGCTCGCTCTCTTCCACGAACACAATCGGGTCGACTCGCCGGCCACTCGCCGACACCGGCGTAACCTCCCCACTTGAAATCCCTTTCAGCCTCGCCTCAAGCTCCCTCCGCCCGGCAGTTGAACTGCAGTTGAAGCTCCCCGTCCGTCTGTACGACCACCTGAATTTGTCGGGAGCCAACGACTCAGGCTCGCCGCCGCCGCCTCTGAAGCTCTTGGATCTCCCCTGCTGCGCCGCCGGCTCAGTTGTGCATGGCGCGCAGTGCCGATACGCACCCGAGGCCTTCAATGCCATGTCCTTGATCTACGACACCACATTTCTCGTTCAATAAATCTCTTAAAAAAAACTACAAATGTTGGCGTTGGTTCAAGCAGAATTAATGGGAGAATCGCTTAAATTTACACGTAAAATCACCTGAGAAGCAAGGCATTTAATATTTTGTTTATTAGGAGTGAGACTGGAATTAAGTGCTTCGCCCTTGTGATCAGTTGACGATTCATCACTCGCTTGCTTCGAACGTGCTATGCATGTAAGCATTTTCTATCGTCTCTCCGCCCCTGAGTACACGTAGTATAGAAGAATGACTTTGAAATATCATAGGATCAGTAAGAAACATTACAATAATTCTGAGAATTTTTTCGGAAGATTTATTTCAGAATCAGGGAGATGGGAAGAGAATTACCAGAGAAAAAGTGACAGAAAGATGGTGCTTCGTTACCTTGTTGGTGGAGACTGAAGATATGAAAAAGCAGATTCAAAACTGTTGCCTTTGAGAGTCTTGAGGCTTTAAACCTTGCTTTTAATGCTTTATTATTTTTATTTTTTTTTGCTTTTTGTTTCCTTATTTTATTTTATTATATACATTAATTTTGATATGATAACATATTTAAATATAATATAATAAAAAATTTAATTGTTTTAAGATTGTATTGAAAATTCTGATTTCAGAAAATTGTTCATGAGGGTGCATTTTAAATTTTTAAGCAGTTGAGAATTCGAAAATCATTAAGATAGAATTTGGATTGAATGAATTAGATCTGATAAAAGGATCTGGGGGAAGAATATGCAAATTAATAAAACTAGTATTCGGTGTTTTTGTATCTTTTAAAATGCCAATTGAAGAAAGTTAGAAATAATTCTCTAAACTTATGTTTAAGAGGAAATTACAAGAAGGTACCACTTTTTAAAACATCTTTCAACTAAATCACCACAAAAAATCTTCTTTCAATACATCTTTTAGAAAATTTATTTCAAATAAGTCCATTTTATCAAACCCTAATATAATTAGTCCATTATTTATGATTAAAATACACTTGCTCTACACCTTCAACCCCAAGTCTTTGCCTACTTTCCTCCATCGCGTTGCCTCTGAAGCTTCTGATTTGTTTCTGATTTTTGTTTTCCGCAATTCTGCAAAGATTCTTCGAACAAATTGAGATAATTTCATTTGGAATCACTTTATTAAGTTGTGTTGTGTGGTCGTATTTACAATTTGTGTTGTGATTGTTGTTGATTCCTTGTTCCCTCTCAGTGAATTGTTTCTAATTCTCTGGGTGTTTGCTTGAATTCTGTTTTAGCGACTAACTTCTGATCGAATTTCAGTTGTTCTAGCCTCGCGTTCTTCGATCGTGATTTTCTAAAATCATTGAATTCTATTTCGTTGAATTTTGGATTAATTTTCTTAAACTCAACTTTGGGCAGAAAACGTGAATCTAAAAATTGAGGAAATTATTCATTTATCTCATTCTCGTTGTTTTGAATTTCTTTCCAATTCGTGCATTCGGTTTGCATTCCCGTTGCTTATATTGTTGAATCGGCCATTTGATACAAGAACGATTTGGTACAATCGCTTTATTTGATTTTGATTATTTAATTTTCACATGCACCGATCGAGTCTATCGGTGCATGTAAATTACATGCACCGCTAGTCTCATATGCATGCATTGAGGTAGTTTTTTTTCCTGCGGTGGACATGTTACCATCTGTGTCTATCGGTGCATGTGATTTACATGCACCGTTAGAAACAAATGAGATAGTTTAATATGCATAATCTATCGGTGCATGTGATTTACATGCACCGGTAGAGATAACACCGGTAGAGTCTATCGATGCATCTAAATCACATGCACCGATAGACTCAAATGCGCGTTGAGGTAGTTTTTTTTCCTGCGGTGGACTTGTATCATCTGTGTCTATCGGTGCATGTGATTTACATGCACCGATAGAAACATATGAGATAGTTTAATATGCATAATCTATCGGTGCATATTACTCATGCGATGCATGTAAAATTGAGTAATGAGATGTATGTAAAATTACTAATGCGGTGCATGTAAAATTACTCATGTGATGCATGTAAAATTACCCATGCGGTGCATGTAAAATTGAATGGTGCATGTTAAAATAGACTAATGCGGTGCATGTTAAAATCGACGGTGCATGTAAAATTACTAGTACAGTTCATGTAAAATTGAGCGGTGCATGTAAAAATTATTCATGCGGTGCATGTAAAATTACTCATATGGTGCATGTAAAATTGAGCGGTGCATGTAAAAATTGACTCATGCGATGCATGTGAAATTACTCACTCGGTGCATATGAAAATGAGTAATGCGGTGCATGTGAAATTACTCACTCGGTGCATGTGAAAATGGGTCATGCGGTGCATGTAAAATTATTATTTCGATGCATGTAAAAGTTATTTATGCGGTGTAGAGTATTTTTGTAAGTGGGGTTAGTTTGGTCATTGTATTCAAAAATGGACTTAGTTGAAAGAACTTTTTATTGGATGATTGGGCCGAAAAACCTTTTACCTAATGATACCGGCCATAAATTTTCCCTATGTTTAACTTTCTATTTACTCTTTATCTTAAATTTCTTTAAAACTTCCTTACCCTTTTTAACTTTACATTTATTATTACTCCTGGAGAGACAATATTTTAAAATAATACCAAATTACCCCTGTGTTTGAGATTTTGGCATGTTTTGCTTATTTTAAACATGTTTTGCCTATTTTAAGTCGCGATCCTTAAAATGATATCAGAGCTTAAGTTTATTTTGGAAACATTAAAATAAAATTTTGAATATTAATATTATCCCTAATGGAGTAGACAATTCAAAAGAATATGGATCTGAACGAATGTTCGAGATGTTACTCATATATGTGGTACTTCCAAATATTGAAATAACTAAATCAGGAACATCTGGCCGAAGCTGAACGCTTCAACCAGAGATGAAAAATACTACGAGAAGTCGGTGCTAGCCAAACAAGCATACACCAGTATCAACAACAAGAGAAGATAACAATGAACCTTTAGGATGAACCTCAAACTTCAGTTCGAGTTATTCGAGACTCGGGATGAAGACATCCTGAATAAACAACATGATTCCAGATCCAATCAACCCAATAGGATCCGGACCAAACGAATAGTATGGGAGAACCAACCTTTTGGGAAATCGAGCCGAATAGTTCTAAGATGTCCAAAGATCTTAGAGATATCCAGAAGATTGTGCAACGTTATGGTTATCTACAATACCATGTCCCTGCACAGTCCATCATATCCAAACTCTGATGCAGATCATGATTAAACATCAGGAGGAAATTCTTGAAAATCTTCAAGATGTTCAAACCTGAGTCAAGGAGTTGGAGTCACGACCTAGTCCTTCCGGAAGAAGAAAATGAGGGTGTCTACCACCATCCTATGGAACAAAATCCCTTTCACATAAAAAAAGGAAAGCGGGGGAGGTCTGAAGGCCTTTGACAGAGACTGAAAAAATGATTGCAGTCCTACGAGGAGATCCGATACTTCATACAAAGTAATAGAAAGAATCAACCTAGAAGATCTTTGTGATCTTGCCGATTCATTTGCGGGATTAAATCTCGCAGACTTCAAAACAAATCAAGTTGGAGGAATGGGTGAAATTGTATCTAGAAACACTCTGGTTCCACCATCACAAGAAAGTTTCGTGTCGCACAATCCACTCGAATGAGACCAAAGCATGCTCCATCAGGGAGATTTTATCACCGGAGCAAACTTAGATCCCCAGTTGGAACAAGAAGTCGTTCCAGCATGCCAAACATACATCAAACGCCATACAGAAAAATGAGAATCGCAGCAGGAACACTTGATCAAAACAAAGAAAGATTCATATTACTCCTTAATATCAGTCTAGAATGATCAGTTAAAATTGCCTGGGAACTCACTGACCCAGGCGGATTGCTAACATGGTTCGATGGGGGGCCTGTGCTCTACCAATCTAGTCTGTCATCAGTCTTTATAGTACCAAGGAAGAAGTTCTAGCCGGAGAATCCCTAAAGACAATTGTGGACAAGATGGCCAGACTTTTTAAAATCTGTTTCATTGGAGTTGGTTATTTCGAAGGAATGAAGCAAGAGGCGAAAATATAGACAAGCTCTATATAGTATGAAACTACATGATATCTGTTATGTAGATGAGTATATCAAACTCTTCACAGAGTACAGATGGAAGTCAAAGATGACAGAAAAGGATACAGCCGATCTGTTCTTTGCCAAAATACTGAGTCCATGTGGAGAAATGTTTATACAGGAATATACACTGCAAGAAACAGAAATGGTTGCTAGGAGAATGTAATTTCATAAAGTGAAGCTTGCGGAGTGGTGTTATCAAGTGAAACTCCAAAAGAACTACAAGAAGCTAAGAGGAATCAACAAAACAACTCCTCTTTGATGTACGGGGAATGATATCCCTACAATCATCAGAAACTACCCCCAAAGACGGAAGATGAAGAAGCACATAAATCATCGATATGCCCGAGGAAGTAGTTCAAGAAGAGTCAGGTCTTCATGGAGACCTAGAAAGTTCTAGTCAAAGTAGAAAGCCCAAAGTTACAGGTCACGGCAAAGATCAGGACCAACAAGGAGTAGAACCACGTGATCTTTGCCGTGACCTATCAATTTGAGGATATCTCATCAGATGAAAACGTCTGCGAAGAAGAGATCTATCCTGATAATGGAAATGAATCCAGTTCAGAATCAGAGTGAAGAAGAGTTCCTTCAACACATGATCAGAGAAGAGTTGTCAGGTTTTTCATTCATACCACTGTTTCTCATAAAACTCTTATGAGGATCATGAAAGAAGAGCCAAAGTTTCAGATGTATGATGATTGGAGCGTGGAAAAAGTCATGAATATGATTAGTCTTCAAAGCCGAAAGCATCAGATTATCCATAAAGTGACAACAGGTGAATTTGAAATCCAGATGGTATTAACGGGAAACCAAATTGAGATGCAGTTAATCCCTTACAGAGAAATCCAGGAGATTAAGAACAAGGTAAAAAGAGAAGTTGCTAGCACACTCTCATGGATTCATATCGGAGTCATTAGAGTTATCACCAAAGTAACTTTCTGTGATGACCAGAGATTAGGGATGTTAATCCCGGAGTGTTAATAACCCATAAAGTTGTTTTACGTGGCGATTAGGAGTTTAATCGAAGTGTTGGGCCTTTCGGGCTCGTTTATTTGAGTAGTTGGGATCGTTGGATCCCGAGGTTGAGATCGTATTCTCATTTCGGTGAAAACCTGTGAGTTGGGTTTTTAGTGTGACTCAGAATCTCGGGTGCTTTGTGTGGGCACCGGTAGGGGGTTTTTGAGTTAGAGAGAGAATTTTTGAAAACAGATGATTTTTAATGAATCATGATGTATTTGTGGGGCTATTAGTATTTTGGGGTATTTTTGCTATAAATACTAGTTGGACCCGAGATTTTAATTATCGGAACCATTTCAGCACCTTATTTTCTCTCTCCCCGCACCCGCGCCTTTCCCGATCCAGTTGACCCACGCAGCTTCAAACGCCGCGCCCGCCGCCGTTCGGCGCGTCCGACCTACCGGTGGCTTCGTCTCTTCCAGGCGCTCCTCCCCATACCAACAATTTGAAGTTTGGTCGCGATTTGAGCTCGGATTTGCCAGAAAAGCGCTAGGGTTCGAAACTGGTTCTGTCCGATTTTGTGGCTCGTTTATGGTACGATTTTTGGGGCTTTTATTCTGGTGTTTTGGGGCGTTTTTGAGCTGATGTTGAGTCGATAATTTCAGACTTTTATGGTTCGAAAATATTTGTTGCATTTGGTTCGAATTTCAGCGCTGTTTTCATGAGTTAGGGTTCGAATTTTAGGGATTTTTGGCAAGGGGTGATGATTCTTGCTATTGATCGATTAATTCATGTTTTAGATGTATTATGATGCTTATTGTGTTCGAATTTAAGGAATTGGGTTCGAATTTAGGGCTTTGAATTCGAATTTTGGGGGTTTTGGCATGTGGGGCGATTATTCATGTTGTTGATTGATTAATTCATATTTTAGATGAATTATGGTGTTTAATTGGGTTCGAACTGTGGAGTGAGGGTTCGAAAAATTTATGGGGAGCTCTTGAGCAATTTTCGTTAATGTCTCATTCGATTTTCCCTCCCTGCATGTACTCTACACCGGGTCCTTGAAATGGTTAATTGTCGTGTGTTGGCAATATTTTTGAGGGTTATGGGTGTGCTTGAGCATGGGTTGCATGTTCGTAATTAATTGTGAATTAATTTATCGTGTTAGCACATCGTTCCTCGGAGCATGGAACTCGAGCAAGGTTTGGCTCGGACTTTGGAGATTTAAGGTACCGTATTGACGTACGAGCATAGCCCCTTTAATATAATTGCAATTGTTGAGTGCTTGGTACACTGTATTGCAATGAATGTGTGTGAATTGCATGGTTTATTGTGGAAATGCATGACACATGATATTAGTAATAAACGGAGATTGAAATGCATGGTTTATTGTATTTTCTTCAAATGCTTACATATGCATTGAGAATTGCATGGTGCCGCTTTTGAGCGAGCAGTGATTTGGATGTTGTCGCCTGTGAGCGAACATCGATTATGACGCCGCTGCCATCGAGCATGCGTGGAATTGGAATGCCACTATTGTAGAGTGAGCAATGAAATGGAGATATGAAACCATAAGTGAGGAACACGGATTATTTATAATCATTGTTTTAATGATTTGATGTTATTATTTATGACATTGGTATATGGCTCATAGAATTGTTAATCAATGTAATGATTAACTGGCATTTGGGAATCTGATGGTTTCAGTGTTTTGAGAACAGGGACAGTACAGGAAATCCCGGATGAGGATGTTGCCATCCAGGGAGTATCATTTAAAATTCATTAATATTTACTTGTGTTGTAAATTATGAATTTCATTATTGTGATTATGAGATTTTGTGTATTGGTATGCTCACCCCGTTGGGGGGCTGTCTCTGTTGGGGCAGGTGAACAGGTGCATCGATGGCTGTGGAGCTGAGCTCGAGCTGTTGATTGGATGTACTCACAGGATCGTGGTACCAGGGCTTGATGGAGCACGGTATCGTATAGAGTACTTATAGACACCCGAGGTTTATATACATATTCATGATGCTCGCATGTGAGCACGATTATACTTGTATATGGGTTGTATATAAAGGCATGAGCCTTTCTCTCTTTCATTCTATGTTGCATGCAATTAAGGGTAGAATTGCTAATGATATGAGAGTCGATGGTGTATTATGTGGGGGTTGAAACCCACTTTTGTCGTCTTGTGTGTGGTGTCTTCCCTGGCTGGGAATTTACTTGGTATTGCTGCATTCTGATGAGTATTATGTTTTCCCTGGCCGGGAATTATGTTATGTGTTGTGCTTTTATTTCGGGATAGCTCAATTTACGGGGAGACTCTGCCCAAATTTTTATAAAAGTCCACAATGTAAAAAGTGGCAAAATGGGGTTGGTAATGGGCAACTCTATGAGTAGAACTGTCAAAATGGGCTAGGCCCGCGGGCCTGGCCCAACCCAACCCACCAAATAGGTGGGTTGGGCCAGCATTTTTATGGCCCGCCTGCTTTATGGCCCGCCAGCAGGCGGGCCTATACGGGCTGGCCCAAACGGGCCGCGGGTTTTGGCGGGCCAACCCGCGGGTTGGCGGGCTGGCCCGCGGGTTGGCCCCATTTTTTTTTAAAAAAAAAAACTTGTTATTTCTTTTTTTTAGGCTCAATTCATAGATAAAAACTCAATATCACATTGAAGCATTCGATCTACTATATATTTTTCACTTGATCTTGCTTGAAAGTTTGCAACAAGTATTTCAAAAATGAGTAAAATATTGATTCACTAATAAAGTTTTTTTAGTAGTAGTGTTAATATCTAGATAAAAGTTGAAACAAGTTTCAGTATTCTTCTAGCATCAGTTTCAATTTCGACAAGTTTAGTTGGGAATATTTTTTTGAAGTTTCTTAAAAAAAAATTAAATTTTTTTTTTTAAAAAAACTGAAAGTAAAAAAAAATATTTCGGCGGGCCAGCCCGCCCCAACCCACGGCCCGCTTCGGGTCGGGTTGGGTTGGGGTTTTCCCAACCCGCCTGGAGGCGGGCCCAAACGGGTTGGGCCCGTTTGGGCCGCGGGTTGGGCGGGCCAACCCGTTTGGGTCGGGCTGGCCCGTTCTGACAGCTCTATCTATGAGTCTATATGTTAGTAGAGATGATCTTATAACGTTGAATATTAAAGGAATTTTGTAAGCATCATCTGAGTTTCCCGATTGATTTGTATAGAAGCATGTGCCACACATAGTGGTTAATACACTAATCAAGGGTTAAGGGCTAGGGGTCCTTACATTAGTGGTATCAGAGCAGTGGTTAGCTCTTTGGGGCTGTTGAGGGCCTGGAACATGCTGATAGGGATGAGTAGCACATATTTATGCATGATAGTAGCTAGTGTTGTGTGACACAACTATTTTGCTTATGTGCATTTGTAACATGTGATCATAGTGAAACGATTATATGTCATGACATCTATAGAATCATAATATAACCTGTTGATTATGATTGTGAGTTGTGACACTAGGACAACCAAGTGGAGCATTTTGAAATGTATTGGGATACAGGAAGTACTTTGTACTCATAGTTTATGCATTTACTCATTATAATCATATTGTGGGGAATATGGATTATCGTATGCTCATGGTTTGGAATTGTTCCTGTAGGGACACTATGACGTGGAAAGGCTAAGGCCATGGTTGAAAGGCACGAAACGGTAACCTGCGTTTTATATACATCCTGGAATTATGCATTGTGGTTGCATGTATACATGTAGTGATGATTTTAATGCTTTGCCGCCAAATGTTGAAGCGAGGGGTGGGAGTACCGCATGTCGCATTTGAGCGAGGTGCATTAAAATACACTCATGATGATGTATGTTGGTATATGGATTATGCTTTGTGATGCAGGTATGGACGAAATACTTGGTGAATATCCCATGAGTCATTGTTATGGATGAGTGATGATTTTAAATGCTTGCCGCTATTTATTGTTTTGTGCCGCTAAAATGTGAAGCGAGGGGTGGGAGCGCCGCATGTCACATTGAAGCGTGGTTAGCATATGAGGCGAGGAAAGAATATTTGCCGCTAAAATGTGAGGCGAGGGGTGGGAGCGCCGCATGTCCATTTAAGCGAGGTTATTCTATGCCGCCTATATGTGAAGCGAGGGGTGGGAGTACCGCATGTTCTATTTGAGCGAGGGGCATTAAAATACACTACCGTGACAATGACTAGGGATCGGCTATATTGACTGGCGATGGTTCTTGCCGCCATGTGTATTGATAGCGATGGTTCATTCTGCTATATTGATTGGCGATGGTTCTTGCCGCCATGTGTATTGATAGCGATGGTTCATTCCGCTATATTGATTGGCGATGGTTCTTGCCGCCATGTGTATTGATAGCGATGGTTCATTCCGCTATATTGATTGGCGATGGTTCTTGCCGCCATGTGTATTGATAGCGATGGTTCATTCCGCTATATTGATTGGCGATGGTTCTTGCCGCCATGTGTATAGATAGCGACGGTTCATTCCGCTATATTGATCGGCGATGGTTCTTGCCGCCATGTGTATTGATAGCGGTGCCTCTTTCCGCTATTATGTGGACGATGATTCATGCTCAGGTGTATAGCGAGGTTTCATACCACTTATTATATGACGAGGTATCATGCCGTCGATTCTATAGCGATGGATTGTGCCGCTATGTACTCAGCACAGGATTTTGCCGCCTTCGAGCGATGGGTGCTGACTACGTACTATTATCGAGCGACGGAGACAGGTATGCCGCTATATTGATAGCGATGAGGTATGGCATATTACTTGTGTTAGCAATATTGGGGATACTATGTGTTGCTATATATATGCCATGTGTTTGACGATGAGATTATGGATGTCGTGTATTGACATGTACCGTCGTATGTTTGACGATGTTAGTTGGATGTCATATGTTGACATATGCCGTCACGGGATGACGATGACATAGTTGATGTTCTATGTAGACGCGTGGCGTCACTTTGATGATTAATACATTTATGTTATGTATTTGGTTATATGGTTTGAGTGCCTTGGTGGGCACATGGTAGTGTCTGAGTCACTAGTTGACGAGACCATTATGCCGAACAAGTTGCTCGAGGAACTATTGGGTGCGCCGTATAGGAATTATACCGCAGCACATATTCGAAGTATATATTTGTCGAGCAATGATACCCTTGGGTATGCTCGTTGGTTTGGCTAGGGCCAAGTGTTTGGTGGTAAGAGTAGTCATTGAGGAAACTACTCGCTTGTGTTGTGACGTAGGGTAGACATGGTTACACCCACCCTGAGGGTGTGGGATAAGTCTTAACGGATTATGATTGTATCATAAGTGAGCAAGGACACCGGGCTGTCCATTGTGCTTGGTATTTTAGAGATATGTTGGGCGATGACCCATTACTCTAACGGTTGTACGGTATGGCATACCGAGGTGGAACATATGGTTTGTTGGTGGGCTTGATATGAGCCTATGGAGACAGCGCTTTGCTAGCCATATATTGGGGGAATGATATAGTGTGCTTGTTGGGGCCATGATACTGCTCGTTAGAATCAAGTTTGGCAAATCGTAATGTGATACGATGTGGATTGTGGTGGACTCTAGTAGTCACCATGTCATTTGAGGTTGAGGTTGTGCATGCCTCACTGAAACGTGTATACGTTTATGTTTAATTTTAGTGAGACTTGTCTGGGACAGCTCATGATGTTGGAGTACCAACGAGAGAGTCATCAGGTCGTTATTGACTCGATCTGAGGGAACCCGTGTATTTGGGATGAAATGGGTGTTATTGTATCCAGTTTTTCCGAACAGTGGTTCGAGACTTGTGAATCTCGAGTTCGATGGCATTTCTCTTGTGGGGAAGGAGGTAGAATTATACCTATTTGGAAATCTTTGAAAGATTCGGTGAGTTGGTACGTGTGGTGTTGATCTTGGGAATCACACCGTGTTGTTGATCGTCGATTATCGTTCTTCACTGGATAGGGAATGACTCAGAATTGACGATTGTGTTTGGGGCTTAGGGGTATGTTGTAGATACCCGAGCCGAGTGCATTGAGTATGCATGCGATGTTAGTACTTAGGCAGGTATACTGGTGAGTATACAGATGCCAGTTATTGATTTTCTTTCTGTCAAGCATAGAGTTATGCTATTTTTGGATGGTTAAATCTCTGGTGAGAGATATGGAACACCTTGAGATTGGGAATCTCCATGGCACGATAATTATGAGGAATAATCGTGAAGTTAGTTGACTCCCCTTGAGGAGGGATTATCTTGTGTGGGTTAAGGTATTTCCTTATTGGTGTTTTCCTCCGAGTTATGCGATAGCCTTCCTAAGTTTGGATTGTTAAATCCTAGGATTATCAAGGGATGGCAGGAATTCGGATTTATTGGGTGTCGCTGTCGACACAAGCGTTGAGGATGCAATGGGTTTATTGCATGTCCTTTCAGAATTTGAACTCTGTGGAGTCTCGATGGTTTATTTATGATCAGGATGTGATCCTTGGAATATCCGGAGGTGGACATCTTGTGAGATGTCTTTTGTGTGAATCTGTGGCCGTGAGTTGCCCAAATTGAGTTGCAATGATGCGACTGCTCATTCGATGGAGGGGGTTTGAAAGTGGAGACCAGGTTTGGTATGTGTACATCGTGGTATACTAGTGTTTTCCTCGTAATGATGTGTGTTAGACATCGTGAGTCATGATAGAGATGTCTTTGAATGATATCTACGATGGAATCGGGAGAGATTCGAATCCTTGCAGTTTCAGATGACTAACTGCTTTTGGACTGTTAGCGTTGAGTTGTGATGACGCTCTTTGACGTTATGATGGATTTGGAAGTCTATTCCACTCCAGGTTTGACACGAGGTCAACGTTCTCACGGTTGAGGTGTCATTCAGGATGCGTTCTTACTAGTTGTATTAGAACTAAGGGTGACTGTCCGATCTACGGTCGTAAGTATTGGTTGTTTTGCAGTCATGAGGGACTGACTTTTGGGATGAACCGCATCGAGGTACGTTTTGCCTCTTGGGCGATATGTTGGTTTTGGTATGTCGCTCTGTTTCAGAGTTTGATGTGAGGTAAGTATCCTCGCGTTTATTAAGACGATCCTAATATGGTCAAAGATCGAGGTTAGGGCTTCATGTTGTTGTGTAGCCCGGGTGTTACGTGATACACCGGTGCTAATTTCGAGGACGAAATTCTTTTAGTGGGGGATATTGTGATGGCCAGAGATTAGGGATGTTAATCCCGGAGTGTTAATAACCCCTAAAGTTGTTTTACGTGGCGATTAGGAGTTTAATCGAAGTGTTGGGCCTTTCGGGCTCGTTTATTTGAGTAGTTGGGATCGTTGGATCCCGAGGTTGAGATCGTATTCTCATTTCGGTGAAAACCTGTGAGTTGGGTTTTTAGTGTGACTCTGAATCTCGGGTGCTTTGTGTGGGCACCGGTAGGGGGTTTTTGAGTTAGAGAGAGAATTTTTGAAAACAGATGATTTTTAATGAATCATGATGTATTTGTGGGGCTATTAGTATTTCGGGGTATTTTTGCTATAAATACTAGTTGAACCCGAGATTTTAATTATCGGAACCATTTCAGCACCTTATTTTCTCTCTCCCCGCACCCGCGCCTTTCCCGATCCAGTTGACCCACGCAGCTTCAAACGCCGCGCCCACCGCCGTTCGGCGCGTCCGACCTACCGGTGGCTTCGTCTCTTCCAGGCGCTCCTCCCCATACCAACAATTTGAAGTTTGGTCGCGATTTGAGCTCGGATTTGCCAGAAAGCGCTAGGGTTCGAAACTGGTTCTGTCCGATTTTGTGGCTCGTTTTTGGTACGATTTTTGGGGCTTTTATTCTAGTGTTTTTGGGGCGTTTTTGAGCTGATATTGAGTCGATAATTTCAGACTTTTATGGTTCGAAAATATTTGTTGCATTTGGTTCGAATTTCAGCGCTGTTTTCATGAGTTAGGGTTCGAATTTTAGGGATTTTTGGCAAGGGGTGATGATTCTTGCTATTGATCGATTAATTCATGTTTTAGATGTATTATGATGCTTATTGTGTTCGAATTTAAGGAATTGGGTTCGAATTTAGGGCTTTGAATTCGAATTTTGGGGGTTTTGGCATGTGGGGCGATTATTCATGTTGTTGATTGATTAATTCATATTTTAGATGAATTTATGGTGTTTAATTGGGTTCGAATTGTGGAGTGAGGGTTCGAAAAATTTATGGGGAGCTCTTGAGCAATTTTCGTTAATGTCTCATTCGATTTTCCCTCCCTGCATGTACTCTACACCGGGTCCTTGAAATGGTTAATTGTCGTGTGTTGGCAATATTTTTGAGGGTTATGGGTGTGCTTGAGCATGGGTTGCATGTTCGTAATTAATTGTGAATTAATTTATCGTGTTAGCACATCGTTCCTCGGAGCATGGAACTCGAGCAAGGTTTGGCTCGGACTTCGGAGATTTAAGGTACCGTATTGACGTACGAGCATAGCCCCTTTAATATAATTGCAATTGTTGAGTGCTTGGTACACTGTATTGCAATGAATGTGTGTGAATTGCATGGTTTATTGTGGAAATGCATGACACATGATATTAGTAATAAACGGAGATTGAAATGCATGGTTTATTGTATTTTCTTCAAATGCTTACATATGCATTGAGAATTGCATGGTGCCGCTTTTGAGCGAGCAGTGATTTGGATGTTGTCGCCTGTGAGCGAACATCGATTATGACGCCGCTGCCATCGCGCATGCGTGGAATTGGAATGCCACTATTGTAGAGTGAGCAATGAAATGGAGATATGAAACCATAAGTGAGGAACACGGATTATTTATAATCATTGTTTTAATGATTTGATGTTATTATTTATGACATTGGTATATGGCTCATAGAATTGTTAATCAATGTAATGATTAACTGGCATTTGGGAATCTGATGGTTTCAGTGTTTTGAGAACAGGGACAGTACAGGAAATCCCGGATGAGGATGTTGCCATCCAGTGAGTATCATTTAAAATTCATTAATATTTACTTGTGTTGTAAATTATGAATTTCATTATTGTGATTATGAGATTTTGTGTATTGGTATGCTCACCCCGTTGGGGGGCTGTCTCTGTTGGGGCAGGTGAACAGGTGCATCGATGGCCGTGGAGCTGAGCTCGAGCTGTTGATTGGATGTACTCACAGGATCGTGGTACCAGGGCTTGATGGAGCACGGTATCGTATAGAGTACTTATAGACACCCGAGGTTTATATACATATTCATGATGCTCGCATGTGAGCACGATTATACTTGTATATGGGTTGTATATAAAGGCATGAGCCTTTCTCTCTTTCATTCTATGTTGCATGCAATTAAGGGTAGAATTGCTAATGATATGAGAGTCGATGGTGTATTATGTGGGGGTTGAAACCCACTTTTGTCGTCTTGTGTGTGGTGTCTTCCCTGGCTGGGAATTTACTTGGTATTGCTGCATTCTGATGAGTATTATGTTTTTCCTGGCCGGGAATTATGTTATGTGTTGTGCTTTTATTTCGGGATAGCTCAATTTACGGGGAGACTCTGCCCAAATTTTTATAAAAGTCCACAATGTAAAAAGTGGCAAAATGGGGTTGGTAATGGGCAACTCTATGAGTCTATATGTTAGTAGAGATGATCTTATAACGTTGAATATTAAAGGAATTTTGTAAGCATCATCTGAGTTTCCCGATTGATTTGTATAGAAGCATGTGCCACACATAGTGGTTAATACACTAATCAAGGGTTAAGGGCTAGGGGTCCTTACACTTTCAAAGAAGGAATTGATTCGCTACTCAACATGGCGATCTTGGACAAAAGAGTCCCTCAAATACTCTTGTTTGGGAGCAGTTGTAGGAAATTTGTATGCCGAAAAGATAGCCTTCAACATCTATCCCAGAATCACATACAATTTAGGAGATCGAGACTTCATCAAGGTCCTTAATCTTTATCAAGACTTTAAAAGAAACGATTTGATGAAAGAAGGGAAAGGCCTTACTCGATCACCTACAAGATGTCTTACGCGCTCTCGAATACACATCATTCAGAAGTATTCTTGAGAAATAAATTCATCAAAGTCCCCAGAATATTCAAAGATTTTGCAAAAGTGGTGTTGCCGGATATTATTAATACTCCGACAATTGGAGAAATCGATATGAGGATAAATGACCAGCCTGTTTGAACAGAAGCAGGAGCCTTATGATCGAGCCAAGGAGAATGTCTTTTCAACAGGATATGTTAAACATTAGCAACTATCCCGAGAAAAATAAAAGACAGTCTCAAGCAGAATTCAGAAAATCTCAGATATCTTCAAAACAAAGGAGCTCTGAAGTGTCCATAAGGATGGCCAGAAGTTGAAATAATCTTCGACATTATGGAAAAGGATACAATTTTTCTTGTGATGTCTTATATTATTTACAACAACCTAAAGTTGGTAGATATCAAGGAAACCTCAAAATTGGTGAAATTGATCTAACAATTGACGGGTCAACAGTAAGAATTCCAGAACAGCTTGTTCTTGAGATTGGGTTTCTCGAGGAACACAAACCTTGGGAAAGATTACATGATGGAATGAAGTTCAAGGTGGAGGGGAAAAGATACAGAATCCGATGACCACGAGTCCATTCTCAATATACATCTCAGTCGGGATGTCATACGAGAAATATCGAGCAGAATATTTTGTAGCTTATATTGATTCAGGAGCTGGAATATGCACTGCCAAACGAGATATTTTCCCTAAAGAAGATGGTGCAAAATTGCCAGTCTTTGCCGGAAGAGACTTTTTCAAGCGGATTATTATTCTTAATGAAAGAGTCCTGTCAACGGTAATTGGAGGAGCAAGCGGTACCCCCTTGTACAAAGTCAAGACTATGCCTATCTATTTCCATGATACATGAGCTGATATACTGTTAGGAAATAATTTCCTACAGACATTCTAGCGGTTTACACAAGAGAACAAAGACTTATTTTTCACAACCTTCTGTGACCATAAGATCATTGTCTAGAAACTAAGGGAAGCATTTCACAAGAAATTTCTTATTACTTTTTATAGCAATCATGGTGATGAAGGAAAACTTCGACACCCAAAAATGAAGAATCAACGGAATTTTGGTGAATATTTTCTTTATTTCAGGCAATGCGAACCCAGTCAAGCGTCTTTTAGAAAACAAGATGAAGAAGAAGTTGACCCAGAAACCCTGTTATTACTGAAGAAAGCATTACAAAACAAGGTTTCAAAACCTGAAGCTACCCTCAAAAAACAGATTACTCTAGAAGAAGTGAAAAGGAAGATTCAGAGGAATTACAATGGGGATCCTTTGGCATGGTGGGGGCAGAAACGAGCTTAAAGCATCTTTGAAGGTGAAAGCTGGACAATAAAAAGAGTTCATAAGGTACAAACCGATCCCCATGAACCAAGAAGATCGGGAGGATATGCAGATGATAAACATATGGACCTTAAGTTAATCTCAGCAGGTGTTTCTCCATACAACAGTCCGGGATTTCTTGTTCGAAATCATGGAGAAGTAAAGAGAGGAAAACCAAGATTAGTGATCAACTACAAAGGGATCAACGAGATCTTGGTATTCGATGGATCCTATATCCCCAGCAGAGAACATTTGGTTAATTGTATAAAAAATACATATGTGTTTTCTAAGTTCAAATGCAAGTTTGGTTTCTACCAGATTAAGATGGAGGAAGCTAGCAAAAAGTTTACAACATTCTCCACACCATAAGGACACTATCCGGAATGTCATGCCAATGTGATTGACAAATGCTCCCCAGATATATGGATAATCTTTTCAAGGATTACTTCAGTTTCATGTTCGTGTATATTGATGACATCCTTATTGCGTCAAGAAACATGAAAGAACATCTTAAACATTTGGAAATCTTTTTAGATGTTTGATACAATGAAAGATTGGTGCTAAAGGAAGACAATAATTGTTACAAGACAAATCGAGTTTCTTGGGGTTGAAATCGATGAATTTGGAATCATCCTCAAAAACACATTGTCGAGAAGGTGCAAGGATATCCAGATGATCTCAAGGATTTGAAGCAGCTTCAGAGTTTTCTTGGAGTTGTCAATTTTGCTAGAATGTTCATTAACAAGCTGGCAAACCACAGGAAGGTGTTCAGTCCATTACTCAAAAAAGGTGTTAAGTTTGAGTGGAATGAAGATCATCGACAATTTGTCCAACAGCTTAAGGAGGTATGCAGGCAACTACCAAAGCTTGCAATTCCAAACGACGGGGATGAACTGGTATTTTAAACAGATGCCAGTGATAATTGGTGGGTAGCAGTTCTCATGAAAGCCACACCAGATGGAGAAATGTCATGCATATAAAGCAATCCGGTGGCATATCAATGAAAATGAGTTATTTGCAATACGAAAGGCCTTTAAAATTGGCCATTATTTTTACTTGCAAACAAATTTATCTTGAAAATAGATAATACAAGTGTTGCCTTTTCTGAAAAATAAAATTGAATCAAAATCAGAAAATGCTAGACTTTTAAGATGGCGAGATGAATGTCAATATTATGATTATGATAATGTCATTGTGAAATCTGATAAAAACGTTCTTGCAGATTTATTGACACGAGATGGAGGGACACGTTGCTAGTGATACCCTCATACGAGTTAGGCATCTCAGGGAAAACCTGGAGATCCTGGAACGAGATTTTGGGAGTCTTTGTCTGAATGCTGAGGTCACAGGACGACTATGACAGGCAGATCAGGACCTAGTTCCGGTCATATACGAGTTTACCTTTAGGCCCAAGAACGCTTGTTCGAAGTCTTGAAGGAGCTTATCCTCCAGGACGCATCTCCAACGGTGCAAAATTGAGTGTTTAGATAATGAGGCTCATGCATGATGCATTCCTTGAGGATGTACAAATTGTAGCGAATGTTGAGGGTCAGGTATCATCACAATCTGAACCTTCAAGTCAACCCAGCACCTCTGGTGTAAAAGATGGAAAGTTGAACCTTAGGCCCCAGACAGGCACTTCTAGGGTTCAAATTACCGAGGTTTTAGTTTCTTCTCCTATGCAAGATTACCAGTGCACTTGGGAGAAATTGATAACCAGACGGGGTATCAACCCAGAATAGACAATTGTTGGTATCTCCGGAAAATACCCAAGTGTTTGGATGAAACCAAGCAGCCATCCAAACGTTGTACATGAATGGTATAAATTCAGAGCTCTTGCTTTGGTTTATACTGTTGCACCAGCTTTCTCAAGCTGTTCACGAGACATGATCGAATAATCCACATTTGACCAGAGGAGAAGTACTGGAGTTATATTTTATCAGTGCAGCTCCGAACCAGCAAAAAAAGGCTTCATGGAAGCTTTTCATTTCATCAAGCTCAGACGACCAGACAGTAACGCCTTGAAAAATATGAAGATCGCGTTACCAGAGGACGCACCAGTATTAGATGGAGCAATCACAAAAGACGAAGCTTCAACTAGACAAGCATGAGTACTTTGGATCTGTCTAATCGAGATGGACAAAGTCAAATTTCCATTCAAGTTCTTCCAAAATTCAGCCAATGGAACATTCTTGTTGAATTCTATGACAGAAACTACCACATGATTTGTCGAAGAACTCTTCGAAACAAAGAGGAGAATTCTTTGGGAAAACAAGATTTCGACAAGTAAAGAAACTTATCTAAAGTTTTGCAAGGCGTGACCAGAACAGAAAGAGCAAAAGTTCGGGAAAGGGTTCCGCCAAGCCTGATCGACGGGAAGCCGAAAAAGATTGAAGAACTGCTGATAAAATGGCACGTTTTCCTAAAGCTCGGGGACCACAAAAACCAATAATGTATTCCCCGACGAAGAAAAAATATGTGGACCATTATCAATAGTGCGGTAACTATTAAACGCAATCAGACAAAAGAATGGACCATTCACGAGAAAAGTTATGGCGCATTCGGACAAAAGGCGTGAACACTCACAAGAAAGTTTTGCGCACTCAGACAAAGGTGCCATATCACATGAAAGTTAATGACACACTCACAGGAGCACCCAACTTTGAACAAGAGTTTGGAATCCGTATTTGAAGTCCGGATTCATGCCTATATAAGCCCACGCATGCAGGAAGCTAAAGACATCGAAAATTCTCCATAGTTTTCTGAGAAAATAAATATTTTAGTCTCCAAGTTGTATACTTATCAACTTTTAACTTTCATAGCTTTGTAATAATTTCTTTATTTCTTTGTAATATTTCAGTTTAGTTTTTTAATGTGTTTCGAGTCCAGCCTCATTATATGAGAGGCTAAACAAGTTAGTCTTCTCCAAAGAAGTGATGTATTAATGTAATAAATATTATAAATATATCTAGAATAAAACGAAGGTTGTTGCCCAACTATCTCTCGGATTTCTTTAAAATATTTTTATATCTGGTTATACTCTACGCCCAAAGGTAGAAAAAACATTAGGTTTTTATTGCCTACTGTTGAAAGCCCGTTGCAGAACCATCAGTTGCAATCGTGTGGTTGATGGTGATGAACCATCATAAAACCTGATGTGATATCCGACGGTAGTTTGGTCAAAAAAATATATACCGGTTTGTCAAAATTTTATTGTAATACGGAAGCGATATGTGCCTGTTATGATTGTAACCAATTTTCTTAAACAATGGTAGAATGGTACGAAAAAATAAAGAAAGGGAGAAGAAGACAAAACTAGTGAGCAATCTTAATCTTATTTTAACTAGAGAGGAATCTTAAAATTGAAAGTAGGTATGTGGGTTTTAGTGTAAATTGCCCAAGAAAGTAAACAATTATCAATAAATCAAGTTATAACTGAAAAAAGAGAGATACATATAGACCAATATAAAAAAGACTGAGAAGACGGCTATTTTTAAAAATAAAAAAAATACTTCTTTTAAAATAACCAAAAGATACTATTTGAAGGCAAGTTAAAATAAATAAAAAATAATAAATCATTATTTAAAGGGTAAACTGACCTAAAATTCCTACAGCCATATTTGAATAGATCAACGAGGATCTATGATGTATGGATGTTCTTAAAAATTACTCAGTGCAGTGCCGGGTATTTTAGGATATCGACACTCATCGGACACGTGTTGGACACGCCACATGACGTCTCCTTAATTTATTTTCGAAAATAAAATAAAATTGACACCCCCGTCGCACACTCCCCTCAATATCGGACACCCATATCAGAATACGACCGATGGGCATATCCGACACAAAAATAATACTTTTGGGGTTAATTGTATAATTTAAAAAGTTTTTGGCTAAAATTAAATTTGGGCGTGTTAGTTAAACTTTTACGCTAATTGAAGTGATATACATTTGGTGTTATTACGAGTTCTACTATTATAATTTCAGTGACATATATTTATTTATATGTTGTTTGAATTTGGTAAGAATATTTTTGGTGTTATATTTTATTTGGACGTGTTTATGAAATTTTATGTTAGTTGAAGTAATACATATTTTGTATTAGTATGAGTGATATTATGATGTTTCTAGAGACATACATTTGCTTATATGCTTCTTAAATTTGGTAAGAATACTTTTATTGCTTTTACGTGGTTTAAGAATTAAAAAAATATGCCGAGGATATCATGATTGATAGAAGCTCCTAAAGATGATTGATATAAGTGCTCACCCCAAATTGATTTCATCTATGATTATGTATCATTCCTCAAACGTCGTCGTCTTATTCACAATGAAAAGAAAAACAGGAGAATCGGTATCGTGAACCTTCTGTTGCTAAAAAAATAGAAAGAAAAAAAAAATCGTGAACCTTCTCCATTTTTCTTAACGTTTTCCTCTCAGGCGCTAATCGATCCGAAGAAGAGAATTTGACGTGCAACAACCTAAACGCACACTTAGTTGCACAGCGAAAGTAGAGCTGGAAGGGCATCGATTATGGCCGGAATAGTTGTGGCGGGAATGGCGTTACTGGTCGCATTTCAGGAAAAGTTCGTCTACGTGCCGGAGTTGCCTGGATTCACTAGATCTTACCCCATCACCCCCGCACGCCTACAACTCATTTATGAGGACGTTTGGCTCACTTCTTCCGATGGAGTTCGCCTCCATTCCTGGTTTATCAAGCACTTACCCGACTGCAGAGGTAGCTTTCTTTTCAGCAGTGTTGGATATTTTTTGTTTTTGTTTTTGTCTTTCCTTAATGTGTTTTTAATGGTGTGGTTGCATGTGTAGTTATGGCTTCATATCCGAATGATTGGAGAAAATCTGTGGATGGATTATTTAGAGTTGTGTTTGTTGGGGAATGGGGAAGAAGAAAGAGGTTTGATTATAGTCCGTTAGAGATAGTATCTGAGAGAGTGGTTTGTGAGGTTAGGGTTTGCTGGGCATTCACTCTGGGATACAAGATGTGTTTGGTGGGATGAGATCGGAATGAAGGAGAAATTAATCCAGTTAAACAAAGTGAAAGAGAGAACTTGACGAGCCATGCTTTAGTTGGATTCCTTTTTCTCGTGAAGTTTGTGGGAAAATACTTCTTAATTTTGAGGGGATAAGTACTGGGAGTTGAAAATCATGGGTGATGTCCCTGAGATGGGATTTTATCTCTCTGTTTCATGGTAGCGTTTTATGAAAATAAAGTGAAATCTATTTTGTAGAGTTAAGCTTATTACTAATTTGCTATTTTTAATTAGTTGTGAGCAGAATGCTTTAAGATGAAGTGCTGAACTGCTGAAGTATTCATTATTTATGTGCTGGATTCTGGAAATAGATGAACCCTTGTTTTGATTCTTTATTCACATAACTACGAAATGCAATATTTGGTATACGAATTCATCCCACGGTGAATGTCTTACTAGTTTATCTAAGTTTCCGTTGGAGTTTTTCTATGGAAAATCCTTTCATTGTCAATTCAGTTGTTACATAGAAGAAAGAAGTCGTGTTAAGAAGAAAGTAAGTGGAGCAGTAGCAGCTGCTGCAGTTACAGTCTGAATAATAGTCTTTGCTGTGTATACTAAATTTAAAATTTTTTATCACTGGTTGCAGGCCCAACGATTCTCTTCTTTCAAGAAAATGCTGGGAGTATCCTTTTGCCCTTAGGTGTTAGAAACAGACATTGATGTAGTGTTTCTAACATCATTATATGCTTTCAAAGTGTTTCTTTTTGTTCGAGTACATTTGATTGTAGACCGATTACTTCAGAAAATATTCCTTTGGGGGCCTTGATGAGTTAACGCAGACATTGCCCATCGTCTTGAAATGGTTCGAATTATGTTACAGAGACTCCAATGCAATGTCTTCATGCTTTCCTATAGGGGGCAAGTGATTGTTTTCTTGTTGTCTTCTTCTCTTTATGGTTTCTCTTCCTCTTTCTTCTGCTACTTGGATGTTGTTTTCTCTTTTTCTTTTGAATTAATTGGTTT
Organism: Haberlea rhodopensis; assembly: GCA_907163345.1. Taxonomy (NCBI): domain Eukaryota; kingdom Viridiplantae; phylum Streptophyta; class Magnoliopsida; order Lamiales; family Gesneriaceae; genus Haberlea; species Haberlea rhodopensis. The sequence goes on along the minus strand of CAJQUN010000005.1, from coordinate 6,095,300 downwards.
ATTTAGACGTATATTCTGTTTCTTTAACTGATATATACATTTCTCTTAACTTTTTGGTACTCAGTTATGGTGCTAGTGACGGATTCCCTTCACAACATGGTATTACAATGGATGCCCAGGTCTTGCTTCAAATTATTGTATTTTATTTAATTGAACATTTCAGTTTTCCTCCGGCAATGCTTTTATTTTTGCTAGTTCTTTTCCATGTTTTCTTAAGGTGGGTGGGGGTAGAGAAGTGGTAGCTATTGGTAATTAGGCTTGTTGATTCTCATCTTTCCTATATTCGTGTGGAGTAGGCTGCATTGGATCATCTGAGTCAGAGGACAGATATTGACACGTCCAGAATTGTAGTCTTTGGAAGGTCACTTGGGGGAGCTGTTGGAACAGTGCTAACTAAAAACAATCCAGACACGGTAATGGCCTTGGGTCCTGCTTACCTTAAAGACCTCTTCATGTCTAAAACCACACTTTTCCTCCTATCTGCTTGCTTTACTTTTTTTTGGTTACTCCCCATCCCCTTCTGTCTGGATATGGATTGAAGAGTTGTATTTTTGTTCATCCTGACCAAGTGATGAAATACTTGATACCCTATGGCCATTGTTGGATATGATAGTCATGCTTGTGAATTAAAAAAGGATTTCTGATAGCTTTTCATGTCTGATGTGGGATTGCTTTTCATATTAACACTGCTGTTGCCAACTTCTTTATGTAAATTGTAGTTTAAATTAATTATTTACAGTCAGTCACATCATATTTACTGGTTTAAATTGGAGTCTGTTTATTGCTTGACAGGTCTTATAGCTTTCAGTTGTATTTCTATGGAAGAGGACTTTACCGTATGGTTTTGACAGTTATCATTCTTTTTCTTTATAATAAAGCAGAAAATTGGGTGGAGAAGAAAAAAATGCTGTAACATCCTCCTCCCATTTAGTTTGGACTTTGAATTTCTATTTCTTTTCTTCTTCTTAGCATCATATCATTGTTACGTTTTGGTTCTGCATAATATTTCTTGCCTGATCAATTGTTTTCCTCACACTTACTGGCTATGAGTGCTATCTCAACAACTATGCGAGAATCATGTGGTACAGATCTACGTTTCTGATTGTTGACCAATCAAGTTAATTTTTTTTTTGAAGAATTGTTAGACGTTAGTGGAATGGTATTGTACTTTCAGGTGCAACCCTAAATTATTGTTTTTTTTCATTTCGTAGCCATCCAGTATTCTTGTAGTCCTCTTTATTGTACATATATCATTTTCACCACTTTGTGGTGTGTGATCTGGGTTTTATTTGGTGCTTGTTTTTCTCCTGGTGAAATCTCGAAATAATTCCATTTGGGTTACTAGAAAGGTGTTGGAGCGTTCTGACTTTGACTCATGGAGCAACTGTTGTCTTCATTGTTTAAGGTGTCTGCATTAATATTGGAAAACACTTTCACATCTATCCTGGACATGGCTGGAGTTTTATTGCCCTCTCTGAAGTGGTTTATTGGAAAAAGTAGCTCAAAATCTCCTGGGATTTTGAATTTTCTCGTTCAATCTCCATGGAGTACCATTGATGTTATAAATGAGGTGAGGCTGGGCAACTTAAGATTTATATGCACTTTAGTTTTTTTTTTTTTTGGGTGCTTCTTGAAATGTTAACCATCAATAATATCAACTTGGCTTCGGTTTGCAAGCTTAACTTGTACGGTTGAATGTTCAAAGGAAAGCTGGCTTGAGTTGGATCCCAACTCACTACTAAAAATATTGAACATGTTGAAAAATATGGAAGAAACATGAGATTGAAAATATTATTATTATTTGTTCACTTTAGAATGAGATACAATATGCATATTTATCGATTCAACCAACCAAATCTAGGAGTATAAAATATCTAGGAGGCTAATCTATCTAAGAGTCTAATCTAGATAACTTTAATCAACAAACTAATTTTAAATATAAAAACTCATTCATCCTAATCTTCTAAATAATCAGATGAAGATTTGATTAAATATTTTCTACACCCCCCTGAAACTCATTCATCCTAATCATCTAAATAATCAGATGAAGATTTGATTAAATATTTTCCACAATCTCCCTCAATCTTGGCTATAGACGATGAGACCAAGCTTGCTGATTAGATGTAGGCACATGAGAATCCTCACAAATCGGTGAGATGACGCTTTCAAAAGTTGTTTGAATTGCGGATCTCCACTGGCTTTGACGTTGCCGGACTGGAGAAAGCAATGACGGCAGCCTGGGCGTTGAAGACGCGAGGAGGCTAGGACGGCTAGATTTCGTGCAGGAAGGACGCGAGGAAGCTAGCGAAGAGGCAACATCTGCTAGGATTTGTGCAGGAGGGCAGCGACGGCCACAGTTCAAACCCTAATTTCTCCTTTTTTTTTTTTGGCAAAAAAACCTGGCTCTGGTGGTACCATGCTGAAAAATGTGGCAGAAACATGAGATTGGAAACTATTATTAATTGTTCACTTAGAATGAGATATAAAATACATATTTATAGATTCAACCAACCAAATCTAGAAGTCTAAATATCTAGGACTCTAATCTATCTATAACTCTATCTAATATCTAATATAGATAACTATAATCAACAAACAAAGTTTAAAATATAAAAACTCATTCATCCTAATCATCTAAATAATCGGATGAAGATTTGATTGAATTTTCAACAAAACATGATTTATATATGAAGTAATGAAATTACGTGTTATGTAAATCCTACCAAACCCTGTCTCAAGTACTCGTATCCGAATATCGCATTCATGAGTTGAATTTTGCCTGTAACCCAGAATTTGCATCTGTTTTTCCAGTCCTAATTTAAAGGCAATTTTTTGGTTTTGATTTTAAATGTTCCATTTCGCTTTCTTGTTCCTGCAATGTTCTCATATATGATGACAGGCTTTCATAACATTCATGGCATATAATATCTTCCATAGATATGTTTGTCACTTAATGTTTGATACTTTGAACTGCAGATCAGACAACCTATCCTTTTTCTCTCTGGATTACAAGATGAAACGGTACCCCCGTTGCACATGAAATTGTTATATGCTATGGCCGCTGCACACAATCAACAGTGTCTATTTGTGGAGTTTCCTATGGGCATGCATATGGATACATGGTTGTCTGGTGGTGATCGTTACTGGAGAACGATTCAGGAGTTCTTTGAAAAAAGTGTTCCAGATAAGAAGATTAACGACTCTTCTAAAAATGGTATTGCTTTGAATTTCTTTTGCACCAAATTAATGCAAGGCTGCATCTTCCAGTATCTATAATTGTAATTTTTGATTACTTAAATGTTTTACATTTAATTAACTATCTGTTTGGTGGTTTGAGTTGGAGGTGAAGAAAGTGACAGATCATTGCAATTTTATAAATGTTGACAGTTGCTATCTACCAAAAGAATCAATTGACTCGATCTATCCATAGAAGCATTGCTTTTGCTCGGATAAATCATTGGGATTCTTTTCCTTTTCTTTCTAGTTTCTTATGCCATCTATTTATATTGTGAGAGTCATATATGCGTTCCTTTTACTCGAATAGATCATTGGGATTCTTTTCCCTTTCTTTCTAGTTTCTTAGTGCCATCTATTTATATTGTATAGTCATCAGAATTCTAGTTTCTTCTAACTAATAGATACTCTATGCCCCAGTCCCAATTGATACATCATTTTGCGCTGGTGTCAGATTTTGATGCACCATGATCTGCTTCCACTTAAGGACAACATCCAGATTCAACAGTTATGCCCTCTCTCTGGATTTTGAAGTGACCAAAAGCTATCTGTCACTATCCACCACCAGTGTTTTCCAGTGCTTTTTCATCTGATGCATGGCGTTCAGAAGAAGCAAAGATTATTTTTATTTGGTGCATAGCATGATACCGACGAATCATTTCCCATCAGACTGATGAATGGAAACAATCTAAAATCTACTCAAAAAATTTGAATCATACTTGTATTTTTCTCCTAGATTATTTCTGTACTATGATTATACTTGCTGTAATACAACTATAGACCTGGTTCTGCTAATAATGGAAGAACCATTGTTGCATTGTCTTTGTTAGTGTTTTACATGCTAGATCTTTTGTTTAGATCGAACCTACACTGGGGTAACACCTCACTATAGGTGGTGTAACGGTAACTTTTCCATGGGCAAGATCATAAAAATCATGGATTGGCGCCGTCTGTTTGAGACATATATACAATTTTTTTTTTTTGGTATGAATGTTTTCAATTTTAAGAAGTAACTCTTATTCTTTATTCAAAATCTCTCAATAAAATTATGTTGCACGAATTCACACAAATTATGTTAATCATATCACATGTTATATAATTGTTTATACTTAATTAATTATATAAAAATTCTTAAAATGTTGTAAATCTAAAATATCATTTTACCATATATCTATAATCCAAACTATACATTTTTTTCTTCAAAACCATTATAACTATGAATTTATCTGTGTTTTTTTTTTAATGAATTTCATATTACTACGAATCTATCTTTGGTTTTTTTTTATTATCGATATATTGAATTCCATATGTCAAATATACCTAGGAGAATCAATACATTCTTATCAAACTAAACCATCTAAAAGAGTCATAAGGAAACAACATATACGAGCATTTAAATATATGTATTTGGATCTTTTTTTCTTTCTTTTTTTAATCATAGGGGATGAGAGATTTTTGTATTTAACGAGGCTCCAACTTAAGTCATTCCCAATTGTCGGAGTATGATAACCATTGGGGCAAGCAGGCAAGCCCTCGGTGTCTATTTGTATCTTTCTAAACATATTGTCATTACATGGTTCTATAAATTTCAATTACATGCCAACCAGATGTTATCAATTGTAGGCATCATGCTAAGAACATGGACTTTCTCAATCCGGATTGTGCCACGGCCCACGATAAACTTTCTTGAACCATTTCAAGTACTATATATGAGGTTTTTGGCAACGAACCCCCTGTTGTCTTCCAAATAAACAATTTACTCCCATATGTTTTGAAAATATGCAGTTTACCCATGTGATTTGTGAATATGTGCTAAATGCATCTCCATATAAGGGAACATTGTGCTATGTTTTGCAAACTACAAGGGGGTAAACTACCTATTTTGAAAATCATATAGGGTGAACTGTAAATTTTCAAATACATGGGGATAAACTGTTTATTTACAAATCATATGGGGTAAAATACCCATTAGCGATACCACATGAAGTAAATTGACACTGATATATAGTGGTAGTAGAGATTTGAGAACTCGATGTATAGCCATGTTCAATCCTCATCCAAAGTCCACGACTAAAGGAATATAGGTGGCATATTTTCCTTAATTATTAGGGATATATGTGATACATCAAAAATTGCAAAACCAATTCTAAATTGAATTATTGAAACAAAGACAATTAAAAAACGACGTTTTTTAACCCTCAAAATTTCAATTTTGCTTTAAATTAAAACCAATAAATGCGGTTTGAGTTTGAAATTTCTAATGCGCATTCCAAACTAAAGCTGAAATATTTATCGAATTTATGGCTTAAATTGAATACTGTATCGTTTTTATATATTTGTCTTATTCTGATTTTCTATATTATAAAGAAAGAGTAACTGTTTAGTATGAACTTTATAATCAATGCATATAAAAAAAAAGACTATAACTGAAATCTTTGATCTTATTAAAATAATAGGTTCGTGGTTATTTCATTGTATTAAAAACGTTTAAATTTCTGTAATGATTTGAAATTTTAGCATAAAATAGAGCGAAATATAAGGAAGAAGGCAAAAAAAAAAAGAAAATAATTCGCTATAAAATTTTGTACAAACTACAACTATGATTTGGTGGGTGGGGGAAGAGAGTTTAGAAGATAAATTCCTCATATTGGCTTCGATAGCTAGGGATAGAGATATTTTAATGAAAATATGGGAGAAAGAATCGAGGATAATAGCGGTGGGCGTGGAGACGAACTATTCTCATGGGATGAAGTTTTAGCTAACAATTAGTTTATCTTATTGACTGTTTGCTCTAGTGAACGATAAAAATGAATCTTGAGAGTGGAGTCATGACCCATCAAAATACTATATGGTTTCTTCGGTTTATCATCTATTTCAAGAAGAGGTACAACTTGACTCAGACTTTAGGGATGCGACCGAAGTCATGTGGAATCAGTGGCGGACGCATGATTTTTGGGAATGGGGGGAAAAAAATTTAAAATAAAAATTTTAGAGATCAAAATATAATTTAAGGGGATGCAAAATGTAATTTTTAAGTGGCAAGTGGCAAAACAAACTTTTAAGGTAAAATTGTAAAAAAAATTTTAAAATTTTTTTTTTTGGGCAAGGGGTTTGTCCCCTTGCCTGTGAATAACTCCGCCCATGTGAGGAATACTCTAGCCCCTAACAAAGCGAATAACATAGCTTGGAGAATCATTAGAAAACGGATCCCCACTAAACAGAACTTGAGGCACATAAGAATAGACTGATAAACGGATTTTTGTGATATTTGTCAATTGGAGGAAGGTTTACTAATCATTTAATGTTTTCATGCTCGGAATCTTACTCACTTTGGATGCAATGCTACGACGGGTTAGGCCTGAAACTCACCCTTCACGAAGAACCCATGCAATACATTCTACAATATAATAGCCTTTGGACTCCTTAAAAAGCCGGAAGGAATGTTTAACTATTTGGCTTGCAGTACTTTGGATTATTTGGTTAAAAATGAACATGTGAATTTTTCGAGACCCACATATAAAGGGAGAAAACCTACTGGATTTTGTAAAATTTAAGACGTGGTTATGGCTAAAAAGTATAAAGATTAAGAATTTTTGTTATTCATTTTCGGACTGGAATATGAAACTGTTGTATGTTTGCTATCTTCTTAGTTTGGGGGGATAACTTACTATTTTTTGTTGTGTTTTCTTTATCGTAATTCTTTAAGGTACTTCTTATACTCATTTTTATAAAATAAACTTTTGCCTGAGCAAAAGAAAAAAATCATCGATCCAGTTTATATATGTGTTTGGTTTGGTAAGATTTGGAAAAGTAGTAAACTTAGATTGAATCAATGTATACCCCTATCATTGTTAGAAAAAAACATAAATTATATAAAATCTACTATATAACATAAAATATAGTAATATCAATTAGAATGTGCATGTGTATTATCAAAAAAATAATGTTCTAATTATTAAAACAAGATACAATATCCATTCCACAAACGAGAAAATTACATAATTCGTCCTGCATATTTTGTTTCCTTGTGATTTCAGTATTATAATTAACCGGATCTTATTAATTTTTTTTTAAATTTTTAATTCTTTTTTCGTGGACTGATGCCACATTGAGCATACCAACAATGGTCGGCGTCACATCAACACCATACCAACATCACACCAAAAAAAGATTAATATTTTAGAAAAAAAACTACGATAACAAACTAAAACTGAAAATTCGACTAATCTTTCGTAACAATACATGATCGAAATTGTAATTTCCTTGGAAAATTATAGTGGAAAGTGCAAACTTTAATTTACGTAATGAGCTCTTGAGCCTAGTTTAATTGGTAAGAACTCATATCCATTTTGAAGAGATTCAAGTTCGACTCCCGCATAAAAAAATATTTAGTCACTTTCCTTAAAAAAAAAAAAAAATCCACGTAAGTAACCTAAAAAAGGTACGATTTTCCTCCACCTGGCTGATCTCAATTGAAGCCCCCACAAAAATTACCGTAATCTAACGTGCCCCCAAATTTCCCCCTTTTTTAAATCCTCCCTCGCCATAGTCATTGTTCATTTATTTGAAAACATTGCTGAAGAAAACACAATTCCATCGTGTTTGTGTCCGACGGCGGAGGAAAAACATGGACGCAACTGCTCTTAATGATCCGCGCACGGTGGAAGAAGTTTTCAATGATCTAAAGGGAAGGCGTAATGCCTTGATTAAAGCTCTCACCACTGGTAAACTCTTTAAATCGTGTAGTGTGCGTGATTTTCCATTTACTTTGTTTTTTTTTTCTTCCAGGCTTTGCGGTCTCTGCTTATTCGATTTTTAGAGCATCTGATACATTGTTTTTGTTTTCCAATTAAATTTGTTGTTTTGCTGTTTGTTTTTCGCTTTTTCAGACTTTGAAGAATTCCATAAACAGTGCGATCCCGGTGAGATATGTTTTTCATTTAATCAACTTTCTTAATGTTGTGATTTATCCGCGTTTTTTTTTATTTGCTTAAAAATTTTATTGAGTGCTATTTGTTTAGTTTAAGTTTTTGCTTTCAGCTTTACTTGTGCTCACTGCGTGTTATAGGATTTTGTTTTCCTCTTTTTTTTTTTTTTTGTTTCTCTCAGTGCATGAAATTTTGTACAGTATGTCTATCACAGTGGTTCATCCGGTCATGTAAGTTATATTGTTTGTGCGCGCGTGTGTACTTGTGTTTTGTATTTGGTCATAGGATACAAATATTTTTTTCCCGAGCATCCTTATGTATTATGGTAGCAAGTCTGCGGAGCAAACACTCGTATTAGTACTTTTATTTCTTGCACTGAGGTTTCCACATGGTCATGCATTTAGCTTGAGCAAATCTTCTTTAGTTGTTGCTTTCCCTATACTTGAAGACGTGTGAATCTTCAATCCTTTGAAAACAGAAGGAAATAAGTTTCATTCTTAATCTCTAGGCATTACAGGAACCGAGTTTACAAAATTGACGAGTATGTTATTTTGCCACATTTGTTTTGCTCAGATATTTAAAATTTTTAATACTTCCGGTGGGGGGTTAGATATAAACAAACTGCCTATTCACACTGCATGCGTTATTAAATGTTGCCCTGGATACATACTATTCTTTCAATTTATGCTTAATAGTCAGTTAGTTTATTCTCCTTCTATGTTTTGGTTATAAACATAGCCAGCCGAAAGCTTATCCTTACTGACTAGTGTTTGCATGTGTTTTTCCGATAGAGGAGGATATTTATACGTTACATGAATTTTTGAATGAAAAATGTTTATCTTTTAAATTGTTTGATTTTTTTTTCCCCAAAGGATACTTTGCCATAAACATGAAAATTTGCAGACAAGGAAAATCTTTGCCTTTATGGGTTTCCTAATGGTCAATGGGAAGTTAATTTACCCGCTGAGGAGGTTCCACCTGAGCTCCCAGAACCTGCTTTAGGCATTAACTTTGCCCGAGATGGGATGCAAAAGAAAGATTGGTTGGCCCTTGTCGCTGTTCACAGTGATGCTTGGATACTTTCTGTTGCCTTTTATTTTGGTACAAGATTTGGATTTGATAGAGCTGACAGGTATGCTTTCCTTTTGAGTGGTGAAATTCGTAGAAGATCATCGAATCGTTTTTTTATTTGTTTTGTTATATCATGGGATGTCTATTAGCTGAAAAACTTGGTTTACTTTATTTACATTTGCATTGCAATATTTTAGGTATTACGTTCTCCATGTTACGATTATGGCATAAATGAATTATTTTATGTTTTTTGTTCACAAATGTATTTTGGGTAATGCTGTCAATAAAAGTTTTGGGAACTAATATCCTGTTTGTTTTTCATTTCTCTACCTCGTCTTTCTGAGTCAGGTTTCTTAGGAAATTGCTTGTGTTTCCGAAAGTTTGTATCCCTTTTGGCTTCTGATCTAAAGTTAATAGCCATTTATGCAACAGTAGATCTTCCACGTGACTAACTTTTGTTAAATGCCTTCGCTGAAACTGGGTCACATAGGGACTTTATGGTGTGCTGCTTTTTAGATTTTTGTCAGAAAAACAATCTATTATATATCTATATGTAAAATATTTCCCTTCTCAGGGTACTCCTGACCCTACAAGTTCTAGCTAACTATATATTACCAATTGGCATTACTGGGATCTTAAAATTGTGAATTATTAAAGAAGTGATATTTCCATTTGTTTCTTCACTTTGATATGAGCTTAATTTACTTCGTATCGGGATGCAGGAAACGACTGTTCACTATGATAAATGATCTACCAACAATATTTGAAGATGTGACAGGAGCTGCAAGGAAGCAAGCAAAGGACAAATCGTCCGTTCCAAACCATAGTGACAGTAAATCTAAGTCAAACTCAAAATCGGTAAAAGGAACTATTTAAACCATCCTTTTCTGCTTTCACAAAATGATGGCATTATTCGTTTAGGGTTCTAACTTGTGTATATTTATGGTGCTGAGTTATTATGAGCTGAACTATAGCCAATCACCAGATAGACTATGATATGTATGTATATAAGTCAGCCATCCTATTTTTTTATTAACATGCAAGATAATGTCTCTAGGTGGAAACTAAGCACGATGCTAATTTGTTTCAAGCTCCAGTTAGAAGTAGACTATATAATTAAATTTATTCATTACTTTGTCCCTTTTGCCTTAGTGAAATTCTACCGGTATAGAATACTGGCTTGTGATCAGACTTGACTTGCCTTGTGTTCTTGGAAAATGATGTTTTACCATTTCCAAAATTTACTTCGTATCTTGTACTTCGTTATTGTCATGGGCATGTAACCATTGTAGGTCTTGTTGGCAATGGCAACAACTTTTTTATAATTGAATTCATCAATATCATTTTTATTGCATCTCTACAGTTTAATTTTTTTGTCTGATTAACAATCGGCTTTATACTTCTAATACTTTCCTCAACTTCATGTAGTTAGTTACTCATGAAGCTTTATTTATTTTTTCATTTTTGAATCTCAGGGCAAAATATCCAAAGCCCAAATTAAGGATGAGGATGAAGGATTTGATGAAGAAGAAGAAGATGATGAGCATGGTGAAACCTTATGTGGAGCCTGTGGTGAAAATTATTCCTCAGACCAATTTTGGATCTTCTGTGATCTATGTGAGAGATGGTTCCATGGCAAGTGTGTTAAGATCACTCCTGCCAAGGCTGAGCACATCAAGCAGTACAAATGCCCGTCGTGCAGCAACAAAAGACCACGCCCTTAGCAACATCAGTACAAGCATAGTTTGCCTTTCTTCTCGTTCTATCTTGTGTAGAGACAGCTAGCCATGTAATTGGTCTTGAATCTTGGTCCTTGTGGTTAGTTAACTGGTTGTTACTTGTTAGTCTCGTTTATTTCGGATACATAGCTACTCTTGCGTGCCTTCTTGTTCTATCAAAATGGTTGAGTATAGATGCGTCATTTAATTGTGATTTGTCCATGTTTATGCTTAGTTAGCAACTAATTCGGACATGATTAACGTCCAGTTATAGTCTCTTGATTCAAAGACCTGCTTGCAGGAATGTGATCTAATATTGTGCTTAATCTCAGTAGAAAAGTGAGGAACCCCCGGCTTGTTTTACGCATTACAACAGTGCAATCGAGTCAAATATTACTTGGATATTTTCATTTTACAAACTTGAGCTCGAATTTGTTTAGCCAGCTCGAGACTCGAAAATGAACTATTTAGGTTTTGAATTTGGCTTGAGTTAGAGTTGTAATTTTTGAAAATTTCTTTGGTTTGAATCAAATTATTGAGCTGCATAAAACAAATGCTTGAGTTTGTGAGTTTTTAAATATACTTTGAAGATATTACATAACACGAATCAAATATTTTGAGAGTGCTCAACTATGTTATCTATTATGTTAAGGGTTTTTTTTGCCTAGTCCGTGTTTTTTTTAAGAAGAAAATAGGTTACTAAACGGTAGCCAATTTGACAATTACATCAAGAGGCAGAATTATCAGCAAACAAAACCTCTGCAAAAACCTAAAATATAAAACTAAGTACGTCAACGCTACACAAAAAGCTATCCCTAGCGAAACTTGGCTTTTGCCAGCTTTTTCGTCTGGAGCTGTTAACCTGTCAATCGGTGAGAAATACTTGAATGCACCCAGTTTGTGTCACACTTTAAAATACGCCTTTAAAATAAAAAAAAATGCATAAAATAACATACTAACTATCAGATCAATCACATTGAGTTGGTCCATAAGTTGGACCCAAATCGGTTCCATACAAATATTTCTCAATTGGGTTGACCTGATGCAAATCCAATTTCATTCAGCTATGATTTTGTAACCGGTTGAGGATCCAAATCCAAATTTCCGTTCAATAATATACATAATCGTTTCTCAATTTGTAAAGCTTTGTTAAAAATTCTACGAGATCCGATGATCCAGACTCGTAATCTAAGTAAACTTGAGTTGAACATGCTAGGCCGATCTTGAAAATTGCAATCCCTATCAGTGTACATATTCCATCATTCCATTAATAAGAATGCTGATGGATAAATCATTGCATAGGAATTAGGATACACAAATACACGATTGATCGAAATCGTTTGGGCTAGAAAGTTGTATGGAATATCGGTATTTGATTTTACTTGCCGACGGCGAAGCGAGCCAGCGAATGAAAGCAATGATTCTTGGAGAAATATTAAGTCGCCTCCTGATAAAAATCTCTAAATCAAAGAAAATCTCTTAATATGCCTTGCTGTCAATGTGCTAATGAACATTTTATGTGGGTGATGTGAGTTGGCGAAGGAAATTTTGCTTGGAAATATGACATTTTGAGATGTGAGTTCACAAGATTTAACTGATTTAGTTTAACCTTTCGAAATTTCATCAAAATTCTTAGTAGATTTTGAATTTGAAGGAATATATAAATGAGGGGTAATACATTAAAGCGTTGCTGCAGTTTGGGTCCAATCTTGATTCAGTTTCTAAAATTTTCGGTGATCCGGTTTAGTCTCTAAAGTTTTAAAAATTTCTGGGTTCAGTCCCGATATTACGTAAGTCATGAGAAGGAAACGAAGAGGGACTGATTCGAGAATAGTCCTATCCAACATGCAGGAAAATGTTCTCATCCAATGGTTGCTACCCCTTAAAAATAGTGCGCATAGTAACTAATAATCCGGTGAGAGGTATCACTGTTATGCAATTGTCAAACCCTGCAAGCATTCCAAACTAATACAATCAATAACCACCTGCAGAGCCTACCATTATTTGATGGATTCAAGTTCAACTGACTTAGAATTTCAAAAACAAGGATCCCAACTACCACAAACCCAAACCTGTGCTGATCAATACATTATCAAAGACTCGAAACTGAAACACAAAATAACGTAAACATTTTGATCAAGCTCAAAAAAAGCTTGGAAACCTTGGGTGATTCAAAAGGAGCACGGATTAGTCTTGGAAGAGTCTCGGTCACTTTGCAGTGGAATCGTGCAGTCGTCTCTATAGAGTAGAGAGAGTCCGGTATGACATAGATCACTGGTATGACATAGATCACTTGGAAGTATATTCACTAGTTTGCACATCATCCTTGTTCACTAGCTTCTCCTTCTCTTCAACTGATCCATCCTCTGGGGTAACTGGCTTTACCTCTTGAACACTTTGTGACCCCGTTATCCTGGCCAGGATCACGAATGACATTCCGCCAAGAATATTGCTCAAGCATCTGAGAACCACAACTGAGGTCTTGAATAAGAACGGTGGAAACCCCTTGGCTAACAAGAACTCTATTCCATTCAAAGTTTGGTATCTGAAATTACTGCTGATACCCATGTGGATTGCCCAAGCGGTGGCATTCAAAACCATTGGTGGAGGCTTGTTTGGTGTCTCGAAATTTGGATCCATCTTTTTCCTCGTGTTAATCAATCCATTGGAAATAGCAGTACCGAAAAGCCCAGCAGCAAAACCAACAGCAGCAAATAGAGTGCCTTTGTAAACAAAAGTACCAAGCCTACTCAACAGACTATAAGCTCCTGGTTCGAACATATGGCTAGCCGGAGAACTTGCAAAAATTCCTGGAAGATTTTGGCTTGCAGAAGACATAGTAGGGGCCAAGAGGTACATGAGTACAAAGTTCAGTATCGAACCAACGACAAGCGTTGAAAACACAAAATCAAGCTCATTGAGCCCGAAATTGGGGCGTGATGCCATGTCTCCAAGAACACAAGCACTGACGCCAACCAACTCTTCCATGAGAACTTTGAAAGGGAATTGAGGGTCAGCAGCAACCCTCGACCTCCATCCATTTATAAAAGCCCCAATGGGTCCAAATCCATCCCATGAAGACTTGGATTCAGCCGAGTCCCCGCCACCACTCCCACCACCATTGCCACCCTTCCCACCACCACCACCACCACGACCAACATCAACATCACCACCACCACCACCACCAGCACATGGAATGTAGAATTTGGAAACCAAATCCGAGTTTCTCAGTTTTATGGTACTACATTGTGACGTGAGGACGGAAAGGCCATGTGGGAAAGTAGTATCGGCAAACCTAGTGGCATGTTTGGCACCGTGACGAGTAGCAGCGACCCGACTATGGTGGCTGGCGAAAGGAAAGTAGCATAGCTGAGCTGCCATACTCTTCTATTCGAATAACCCTGGAAAGATCTTAAAAAAGATTACTTGTCTACTAAAATATACAACTGAGAAAACAATTGAAACACACTAAGTTCAAACCCTCTAACTCACCCACCTTGCCTACCACAACAAACCAAATAGCATCCAATAAATAATTAAACCAAAATATAATCTTTGAAAACAAATGCGTTACCACACAAATGCCAAAGGAAAAAGAAGATAGGATCAAGAATCATTAATCCCAATAGTTATACAAGTTGGAGTAATAACAAATCGGGATCACGCAATTCTTTCCATTACATCAATATTAGTAACTCAAAAAAACTTAACCCATTCATATAGACGGCAATAAATTTGAGAGACACTATGAAAATCGAAGAAAACGACAGCGAAAATTCAAATCCGATGATTCGAGAAAAAATTTGGAACCTGGCCGCTGGACTAGTGCTGAGGGAGAGTCGGAGAGATCACAGCTTCAGGCAGAAAGTAAAAGAAAGAATTTATATTGGGAATCAGACATAAAAGGGGCAATTTATAATTAAGTTGGGCTGATTTAGCAGGCTCCGTATTCATGCCCAGGTAACTTTCATTTTACCGGGCCGAACCTTAAGAAACTCTAATCCATTAATTGGTCTAGCCCAAAACAATTCAGTCCAATTATGTAAAATTACAAAGGGTTTTTATTAGAATAAGATTGATATATCTATTCCTAAGTACTTAGGCATCTCCAACCCCACGCCATTTTGGTGTGAAATGCCAAAATTGTGTGGGGTTTTGATCCCCAACCCAGCTACATTTCTTACGCCAAATTGGAGTAAGAAATGTTGCTGCGCCATTCTTGGCGCAGCACAGTAGCTGCGCCATTCTTGGCGCACATCTTTTTATTTTTTTTAAAATTTTTTGGTTTTATTTTTAAATATTTAATATTATGTTATTATATTATTTAAATTTATAATTAAATTGTAAATAGTTAATTATATTAATAAATTGTTAATTAATTATTTATAATAAATTTATAAAAAATAAATTTATTGTTAATCATAAATTTATAATAAATTAAATTAAAGGGAATATTGTAAGGAATATTCTTTTGAAGTAAAATTTGGAGTAGATGGGTTGGAGATGAGTTTTGTGTTTGATGCAGAAATTGCGCTATCTTGGTGCCAAATTTGCCCCAAAATGAATTTTTGGGTTGGAGATGGCCTTATCGCTACTAACAAATATCTAATATGGCAAAAAATTAAGGTCTAAAAAATAAGACATCAATTCAATGACCTTTTAAAATAAATTAATGTGCATATGCAGACCTAAAAATTAAAGATTATTGTTATATCTAGCAAAATCTGACCTGATTTAGATGGGTCGTGGCCTGAGTGCGTTGGGCCGACCTGGACCGTATTTATCCGGGTCATGGTTTGACCCATTGACACTCTGATATAAAGTAGGGTAATCTCGTAGATCTGGACCCGAGATGATTAGTTAGCTTAAGCCTGACCTGCAGACATCAAGGTCAGACTGTTGAACTGTCTGATCACCCAACGTGCAAAGTTGACTCTAGAGGACTAAAATCGATTTAGACTTCCGAGCTGACCTACCAAGCTATCGACTGGGGAACCGACCAAAAGACAACAAATGAGCACTCTGTCAGAAATAAGTATGGTGTGTGTAATAAAGCCTCGGGATTTGCCTATGGTTAAGTCTTTTCTGGACGCAAATAATGAATAGTGTAAGGGATGAGCAGCAGATCTGACCACGGTTCAAAATCATCGGTCAACGAACAACAATTCAGGGGTGAGTGGGGCAATGATTAAAGGGTGAGTTGTGGTCTGAAAGCTTGGGTGATGAAGTGAAAGTGAACAATTTGACTTTGGAAGAAAGCCTTTCTAAAGTCTAGGACCGAGGCTGAACTACGAAATTTGAAATGATAGGTTTTGCCTTATTTTGCGTTCATTCATATTTGGAGTCTTTTCCAGGTTTTATTACAAGTTTTATTCCAGTGACTTAAGGATCGGAAGGATTTCGTCGGAAAACATTTTCGCCTCCCTTCTAACTGTTCTTTCATGAACACACGAGAGCAAGATTGCAGCCTTGAGTGAAATTTTCTTGCCTGGAAAAAGTGACGCATCACTACGTCATATTTACGACATTGTTTGAATATGAAATTGAAAGTTGATGTAATATGTAATAAACTGAGATTGTCCAATTACTGAACAAAAAGTTTAAAGTAAAATATTTGATTATTTATTGTATATTGAATAGTTGACTATTAGATTGAAAATTATAGAAGGACGTGTTGAGTTTTTATTTTTTAATATAAATCATATTTTTCGTCTTGCGAAAGTAGATAGATTAGAGGTTAAGATGTATATTGGATGTTTGTAAATATTTTTGTAAACTATTTATCAGCTTTTATCAGCTTTTCAAATAAAAAAACAGATTTTGAGTATTTTATTTTCTTATTTCTGCTATTGTTTCAATAATTTGATATTTCACAATATATAGCTTAACAAAAATATTGAAATAAAAGATGATCATCTCTTAAAGAGTTTTTCTTTAAACAATTATAACTGTTGGATATGAAAGACTCGAACTCGAATCATTAAAAAAGATCTAGTGATTAATCAATGCCTAGTTGTCATATCTTAAAGATTTGACATTAGAAATATATGAATTGATGCATGTGGTTACTTTTAGAGAGAATCCACACAGGTTACAAGGGGAATTTGGGTTTGTTTGATGATGCCCTTAAGGGTAGTGCCCTTAGGGGCATCATCACCATTCATTTGAAATCTTTTTTTAAAAAAGAAAAAAAAGATTTCAAATGGATGGTGGATGATGTCCCTGAGAGCAGTGCCCTTAAGGACAGCAACAATAAAACCAGGAACTTGCCTAGGGAACTAATGAATATTTTTAGAAATATTGCATCTTGGTGTTCTATCAAGGCTCAAGTTGCTTAATAATCATGTTTTATATGATGTGTGGTAAATTTAAGAGATCGATGAATATTTGTTTTTATTATATATGCAATAAGGTATTACATATTTGGTTATTTATGATAAAAAAATTGAATATTTGAATTCAGTTATATTGTTATTTTTTATATAAAATGTGTACTTCATTTTGTGCCTTAACAACCAATTGTCTAAAAACAAACATTTTAAATTGAAAAAAAAAACAAAAAACAAAAGTCAAGTCAAATTCATGGGGTGGAGAATTTTGGATTTTTTATACTTGTACATAATACTTCAATTTTTGTACTTAAAGAATTCTACATAAATCATTAAAAATCTATTAAGATTTGGATACAGAGTTGATAAATATCAAATTTGAATACCACCAATTTTTTAAAAACCCTATACAAATCTATTTTGGATACTACTAGACTTTTATGGAGTATATAAAAATCAATTTTATGGAGTATATAAAAATCTATATTTGATACCGCTATACTGTTATGAAGTATATAAAAATCTATATTTGATACCACTATACTGTTATGAAGTATATAAAAATAAAGATTGTATACCTCTTAACTTTTAAACTCCACGAAATTCATCAAAAGTAATCAAATTCGTCAACCAATACCCCAGAATAGCAAATTCTGAAAAAGATAGATTTGTCTCGCTACTGGTATGATATCATTCTTTTGGACTGCATATTCACATAGAACAGCAGAAGTAACCATGATTCTCTACAATTCTTAAACAAAACACTCAATCAAATAGTTACAAAATACCCCTAAAATTCAACCTCCAAATCCACTCCAATCCCACTATCTATGTAACATCCCAAAAATCTCAATTACAAAATTAGACAAAATAAGTTGAAGCTATCAAAAATAAATCCATAATAATGGTAAAATATTGAAACAGAATACACTAGGCATCAAAATACCATTTATCACACTAAATTCAAATATATATTTAAATCATAGAAACAATAAATAATAATAATAATAACAATAATAAATAAAAATTTATGAATTTATGTTTAATTATTTCAAAATATTAGAAAGATTTAATTAATATTAGGTATTGACACTTGTCAATACAATTGCCCCAATACATACCAACTCCTCAAAGGCTCAAAACATGCAAAACCCCTATAAATACCCCCCCCCCCCCCCATTTCATCAGATTGAAGACACAAATTCAAGAGCAAGTTTGAGAGAGAGAGTGTAGGAAATAGGTAGAAAATAGAGTGGAAATAAGAAAGTTATGAGGAAGAATACCAAATCTCCTCCAAAAAATTCGAAAATTTCACACAACATTCATTATACACCCAGAAAACATTTAGTATAGGAGGTTTTCAAAAATCAGTATCCAAATTCGTCCAGAAAATAAAAATCGTGAAGAACTGTGTGCTGTCCAAAGCCCAGAAAACACATTTCAAGTTATTGGTTTCAAGCTACGATTTTGTGCCTTTCTAAAACGATTTTAAACTTGGAGTCTAAATGAAAGTTGTTCAAAATGTGTTAAATATTATGGGTATGTGGGCCGATGGCCCAAAAGGCCGCCGTATGAACTGATTTCCGGCGACCAAAACACCTCGTTAATCATTTCGAAAATTAGAATTCTGGGCAAAATCGGTTTGGAATTTCAAAATGATTTCTAAATAAAAAAGGGAGATCTCGTCGCGGCGGACACGACTGTAAATTTTCAGCCGCGCGTGGATGCCGGATCTTATCCACGCGCCGTCACGGTGGCGCGTGCACTCCACGCGCCTCCCCGATATGGCGTTTTCTGGTGGCCGAACATTTATGGACTGAATTTAGGCATTTCTGGAAAGTTTCGTGATTTTTCGACTTATGGTTGAATTATCATGAATTTTTAAAGTCTTATTCAAAAATACCTGGACAAGTTTTGTACAAAAATGATTTGTAAAAGATTCAACAACATATCTTGGTTGCTAATCATCATAAATTAGTTATATTATGTTGATAGAAATTTAATTGGCAACTGGGTTCAAAATCAAGTCAATCCAGTAAGATATCAAGTAGTAAGGTGATGTGTACTACCGAATTCTTGTTATATAGCCCTTTTGGCATTTGGCCTGGAATTTACAGTATCTTGTTATTCATTATCTCACCTTTTATATATTGTCATCATATTGTACATTATCTCGTTCCATTGGTCATCTTGATCTGCATGTTTATTTATCATGAATGTTATCGATTATTAATCGATCCTTTGATTGAACGAATCATTTGACTGAATGACTGAATGAATGGAGCCCTGGATATTTATCCACTGGACAACGCGGCTTCGGCCTGGAAAGTAAGTCCAATGAACAACGGATGACAGTCCGGGTATATGGTTCATCTGAACAACGCGCACCGTTTTACGGTCCGGAGAATTGTTCACTTCGCTCGTAAATGACCGAATGTACAGATCCTATCTGAATATGTGGGGAAAAGTGCTACACCGAACTGTCTGGTGGGAGCCACCTCTTTAGCCCACGATATTCACTCTGAAATCCTAAATCACCACTGTTCATTATTGACAATTACTTGACTGCAAGATCTTTGTTACATGACATATCATATTGAGAAATTGCATTATTTGATAATTACAGATATAAAGCCATTGTTATTCCCTCACTAAGTCCTCAAAGACGTAACCTCTGTTTTCCTTGTTATTTATTGTGAGTTCCAGATACAGGAGTACCGGAGCCTGAACCGGAGGAAAATTAGGAAAAATGGAAATGTTGGCTTACCAGGACTGTTATAGAATTTTCTCTTTTATTAAGTGTCGGACCATTATAAGGAGTTTGTACTGTGATGTATTTTGTTACTAATTAGAATGTATAAACGCTTCCGCTACTAAAAAATGAATGTTTGACTAAACGCTTCCGTTATTTCCGAAAAGGTTTTAAAACCCCATGTGCGTAATGTTCAGAGAATGTGGTACCGGATAAGGGTTAAAGTAATATGTGCCCGAGTCGGGTCCCACAGAGGTGATATCAGAGCCAGGCTCGGAGCCTATTATGAAATATCTTTGGGTAATAGAATAAACTCCATAAGAATTTTATACTTTGGGTTGTAAGATATTGATGAAGTTGACTGGTTTATTTCAGTAAAAGTCTAGTGCTTGTACCAGAATGCTTAGAAGACCTTGGTAAGAAAGAACAACCAACTATTAGTAACCTAAAGAGTTGGGTGCATAGACCGAGCTCGAAAAAGTTTCTTCTATTGAGTCTATTATGATTGACACTTAGATCGAGTAAACTCAAGAACAACTAATGAGGATTGATAGTATATCACCAAACATTTTTCCACAATTGTCACTATTTCAGATAATGGTGACTTTACCTTACTCTAGTTAATTAATTTTGTGCATTATGCATTATTAATATTAACTCCCGATTTAAAAGAAATATGTTCTAAATCACCACTTTCTCATAAATTTGATGATGTCGTCAAAAAAAAAAAAAAATTCACGAGCTAGGATGTCATCGTCACTTGGTGGTAGCTCTCACACAAGAAATCGAGGAAATGAGGAAAATTCTCCTGAGGAAATACGTAACCCAAGAAGGAACGACGAGCAAGAAGAACAACATCCTCGACAAGAGCTACCCAACATGAATGCGATGGAACTTTTACTACAGTTCATGCAATTTTGTCAACAAAATCCACCACGAAATGCCATGAGGAATGAAGAACCATTAGATAGAGCACTTGAACGATTTCTGAGGTTCCACCCACCTAAATTCTACGAAACCCCTAATGCCCAACATGCAGAAGAATGGTTGCTCAAATTTGAGAGAATTTTTACTGTTCTCAACTATTATGATGAACAGAAGGCCAGCTTTGCTGTCTATCAATTTGAAGATGCAGCTCATCATTGGTGGAGAGTCATAGATCACCAATGGAAAAGAAATCAATCCCCGAGAATGTGGGCAAATTTTGTACGTGCATTCGAAGAGAAATATGTTACGCAGGTAATATTGAACACCCGTGAACGAGAGTTTATGGATTTGGTACAAGGAAGACATACTGTAGCTGAATACGAGGCCGAATTTAACCGACTAATTCACTATGCTCCACATTATATAGATGATGAACCAAGGAAAACTAAGAAATTCATTCAAGGATTAAATCTTGATATCCGTTGGGCCACACTATCCACCGAATCCACTAATTATCTTTCTGCAGTCAACTAAGCGTTACGAGTTGAATCCGATATCAAATCATTGATCCAAAGAGAGCAGAGGGAAAAGAGGCTCTATAACCCAAATTTGACAGACATAAGCGACAAGAAGAGGAATCTTGGAAAGGAAATGATTGGAGAACCAACTGGACAGAAACCACAAAGAGACCTGGGTAATGTTAATGCACCGAAATGTGGATATTGCAAGATGCCCACTCACAAGGAAGAGAACTGCTGGAGAAAGAATGGAAAATGTCTGGTATGTAGAAGTGAACAACACCGCATCCAGGATTGCACAAAAAGGACCCAGAAGATACCACCACCACAAAAACCGAGAATCCCAGCAAGGGCTTTTGCCTTAATGGGAAATGAAGAAGTTGATCCGAACGTCGTGGTTGAAGGTACCGTTATTTCACTTTCAAAAGTTGACTAAATTTTGTTCGACCCTAGTGCTACACATTCTTTTGTTATACTGATAACAATTGACATATCATCTAAAAATCAGTTTTATCAATAAGATTGAAGTAACCACCGACATCGTCTGTAAGAATGACCTACTAAAAATTCTATGAACCAGAAAATCTGACAGATTTAATCAAGCTACATACATGATTACGATATTAACTGAGCATGGACTGGTTGTTCAAACATCAAGCACACATAGACTGCTACACCAAGGAAGTGACTTCACCAGGTGCGACTACACCGGCTACCAAAGATGCCAGCAATCATAAATGATAGATGGCGGTAATATCTACATTGGAATTAAGGACAGAGATAAGAGATGAAAAACTAAAACGAGGTAAATATAGCTACCAGAGAAAAAGTCTCAGCAAAATCATTACCTGAGATTGGATTTGACCCTAACCTTTTTCCTCCCTTTTAAAGTCGCTCACTTTTTCAGCCAGAGAACCTTTTGCGGACATACACTACTCCACCAAGTTTCTTTGTCATTTCAAATCCGGCCATGGATTAATTAGTACTTGATATCAAAAGTTTGATGTTGATATTGACATTTTCTTTGAATACCTACGCCCTACATTCATTCCCGGATAGTGGAATAAAATATTTTTTTCTCTCTCTCAACCATGTGCTTCTTCTTCTACTTCTTGATTCTTATCCAAATACTAAAGGGATCGTTATTCACAAACTCAGAGAGTCATAGTAGACCATGCTGCTCACCAGAAATGGAAAACCACGAGTGTAGTTTTCTCGACTTGACAACAACAAGAAGATCCCTAGAAAATCGTTGATTGAAGAAAGAATCACTCTGCGTCAACTACAAAAAATCATGTCAAAGGAAGCTAGGACATTGAAGTAAAGACTACTGAAGATTTCAACTTAAGGCTTCAGAGTTTTGCGATGACAATGATGGAATCTGGAGACCAGATTCCTTGAAGGATGGGAGATTGTAACACCCTAAAAATCTCAATTACAAAATTAGACAAAATAAGTTGAAGCTATAAAAAATAAATCCATAATAATAGTAAAATATTGAAACAAAATTCACTAGGCATCAAAATGTCATTTATCACACTAAATTCAAATATATATTTAAATCATAGAAACAATAAATAATAATAATAATAACAATAATAAATAAAAATTTATGAATTTATGTTTAATTATTTCATAATATTAGAAAGATTTAATTAATATTAGGTATTGACACTTGTCAATACAATTGCCGCAACACATGCCAACTCCTCAAAGCCTCAATCTATGCAAAACCCCTATAAATACACCCCCCCCATTTCATCAGATTGAAGACGCAAATTCAAGAGCAAGTTTGAGAGAGAGAGAGTAGGAAATATGTAGAAAATAGAGTGGAAATAAGAAAGTTATGAGGAAAAATACCAAATCTCCTCCAAAAAATCCAAAAATTTCACACAATATTCATTATACACCCAGAAAACATTTAGTATAGGAGGTTTTCAAAAATCATTATCCAAATTCGTCCAGAAAATCAAAATCGTGAAGAACTGTGTGCTGTCCAAAGCCCAGAAAACCCATTTCAAGGTATTGGTTTCAAGCTACGATTTCGTGCCTTTCTAAAACGATTTTAAACTTGGAGTCTAAATGAAAGTTGTTCAAAATGTGTTAAATATTATGGGTATGTCGGCCGATGGCCCAACCGGCCGCCGTACGAACTGATTTCCGGCGACCAAAACACCTCGTTAATCATTTCAAAAATTAGAATTCTCTGCAAAATCGGTTTGGAATTTCAAAATGATTTCTAAATAAAAAAGGGAGATCTCGTCGCGGCAGACACGACTGTAAATTTTCAGCCGCGCGTGGATGCCGGATCTTATCCACGCGCCGTCACGGTGGCGCGTGCACTTCACGCGCCTCCCCGATATGGCGTTTTCCGGTGGCCGAACATTTCTGGACTGAATTTAGGCATTTCTGGAAAGTTTCGTGATTTTTCGACTTATGGTTGAATTATCATGAATTTTTAAAGTCTTATTCAAAATTACCTGGACAAGTTTTGTACAAAAATGATTTGTAAAAGATTCAACAACATATCTTGGTTGCTAATCACCATAAATTACTTATATTATGTTGATAGGAATTTAATTGACAACTGGGTTCAAAATCAAGTCAATCCAGTAAGATATCAAGTAGTAAGGTGATGTGTACTACCGAATTCTTGTTATATAGCCCTTTTAGCATTTGGCCTGGAATTTACAGTATCTTGTTATTCATTGTAGACCATGCTGCTCACCAGAAATTGAAAACCACGAGTGTAGTTTTCTCGACTTGACAACAATAAGAAGATCCCTAGAAAATCGTTGATTGAAGAAAGAATCACTCTGCGTCAACTACAAAAAATCATGTCAAAGGAAGCTAGGACATTGAAGTAAAGACTACTGAAGATTTCAACTTAAGGCTTCAGAGTTTTGCGATGACAATGATGGAATCTAGGGACCAGATTCCTTGAAGGAGGGGAGATTGTAACACCCCAAAAATCTCAATTACAAAATTAGACAAAATAAGTTGAAGCTATAAAAAATAAATCCATAATAATAGTAAAATATTGAAACAAAATTCACTAGGCATCAAAATGCCATTTATCACACTAAATTCAAATATATATTTAAATCATAGAAACAATAAATAATAATAATAATAACAATAGTAAATAAAAATTTATGAATTTATGTTTAATTATTTCATAATATTAGAAAGATTTAATTAATATTAGGTATTGACACTTGTCAATACAATTGCCCCAACACATGCCAACTCCTCAAAGCCTCAATCTATGCAAAACCCCTATAAATAACCCCCCCCATTTCATCAGATTGAAGACGCAAATTCAAGAGCAAGTTTGAGAGAGAGAGTGTAGGAAGTAGGTAGAAAATATAGTAGAAATAATAAAGTTACGAGGAAAAATACTAAATCTCCTCCAAAAAACCCAAAAATTTTGATGTTACATGACATATCATATTGAGAAATTGTAAATTACTTGACTGCAAATTACTTGACAATAAATAATAACTTTCTTATTTCCACTCTATTAAGTTCATTATTGACAATTACTTGACTGCAAATCTTTGTTACATGACATATCATATTAAGAAATTGCATTATTTGATAATTACATATATAAAGCCATTGTTATTCCATCACTAAGTCCTCAAAGACTTAACATCTGTTTTCCTTGTTATTTATTGTGAGTTCCAGATACAGGAGTACCAGAGCCTGAACCGGAGGAAAATTAGGAAAAATGAAAATGTTGGCTTACCAGGACTGTTATAGTATTTTATCTTTTATTAAGTGTCGGACCATTATAAGGAGTTTGTACTGTGATGTATTTTGTTACTAATTAGAATGTATAAGCGCTTCCGCTACTAAAAAATGAATGTTTGACTAAACGCTTCCGCTATTTCCGAAAAGGTTTTAAAAACCCATGTGCGTAATGTTCAGAGAATGTGGTACCGGATAAGGGTTAAAGTAATATGTGCCCGAGTCGGGTCCCACAATCTATTTACAGGTAATAATAAACATTATGTTCGAGATTCAAGAAACAAGAATCAACATATCAAGACTTTACTGAATCAAGTTGCAGCAGCAAAGCCAGGCTGGTCTCTGTTCTCTCCAAGAAAATTGGACACAATCATATCTACATCTTCCAAGCCCACACCGATGAACAAGGGATTATTAATAGGAACACTATCAGCTTCACCACTCAGAAGTCTTATATTGGGACCATCCCTGCATTTACCCATGCATTTGCAGCCTGAAACTTGCCCTTCAATCCCCACAGCTTTCTTGAATTCATCAAGAATGGCCGCTGCTCCTGATTTCTTGCACTTTCCACCCATGCATACCTCAACTTTACTCGAACACTCGGTCTCTAAATTGCCTTTCAGAGAGCTTTCATGTGATACAATGTCAGTTGCAAGCGTAGCCGTGCTTGGAGTAATTGGAGATGGTGAAATTGGTAACATTGGGTTATCATTCTGAAGTACTGGTGGCGGAGTCGCTTCATCTTGCTTTGACTGCGCGAGTTTAAGGTTGTTCATGTCTATTATCTCGCCACATTCGCTGTCACTTGATGACTCTGAAGAAGAACTGGATGACATTTCGACAGCATTACGGTTGTTTCGCATGTGGGATGCGCATTGTATTAGCTTCTTCTGTTCCTGTCTCCTTCTCTTCTCCAGATGCTTCTCCGCCCTGAGATTCTGAAGTTGTTGCAGTAAAAGATCCGCCGCTTCCTGAATATAGGTGTTTAAAATTATCAACAATCTACCATATCAAAAATCGAAAACGTGAATTAAGGTGAAAATCCAAGTTTTATAATGAGTGATAATTAAGGAAAAAAAATCATAGAATCAATTTCCAAACATTTTTTAAAAGGGTTGTGGAATCATACCGAGATGGTGGTGCCTTTGACCTGATGAAGCAAATCTTGATCAAGATCAGAATTCAATCCAAAACCCATCTGAGAAAAAGTGTATAAATCCCTGGAAAGGCCCTTAAGCAATTTCATCTGCTTCTTTTTCTTCATCTTCATCGGGCCCTTGTTCTCCTTCACCATCTTTTCACTTCTAATCACCGCCATAGATGACGCATCCCAACTAGAATTGCCGTTGCGGTTATAATAATATTGCAGATGACCATTATCATAAAATCCGGGTATTAATCCGCTTCTGCTGCGGTAGTTAGATTCTCTACAAGAAGTCGAAGATGAAAAACAAGGTGACCGCCCGAAAATCAAACCGGAAGCCTCCATTAATATGGCTTTCTTGCTCTGAATTATTCTGTGCTGAAGGGTAAGGCTGAAACTATGTTTATAGCAACAATAATCTCACCTAGCCCTCGGGAAGAGTCCCTCTGTATTACCAAATCTCTGTGAATTTTCTTGATTGGAATTGATTTTATCGGACCGTTGTCGATTGTTTGTGGGTAATAAGGAGGATTTGTTGCGGAATTTCATAACATTAGGAGTCATCTTGCGTTAAAGAATCATCCTGTTCGTACACCTGGCAGATCATGGTTAAGTTATCCTACTTGGTAATGGTGTGTGCAGAGCTCCTGGCGGTTACCAGTTTCCACGCACTTTTCTATGTCTTGCACGCGTTTTGAGAGTATCCACGCCGCTGGATGCATCTGACGTCAGGATTATGATCCACGTGGTCTCCAGTTTTTAGGTGACGTCGATATCCAAGTCGAACAATGGATAGGGTAAGGTAACCTGGCGAATATATATATACATATAGAATAACCTGGCGAAATTTTTGTATATACGATTCTGCCATACACAAAAAAACACGAAATATATATATATATATATATATATATATATATATATAGGGGCGGAGCCAGGATAAATTTATACCTGGAGCTGGTCGAGCTAGACGTAGTATTAACGGACTATATCGATTCAAAGGGTGGCTAAAACATAAATTTTTCAAAATTTACACTAATTTTTTCCCCTAGCAAATATAACTTTTTTTTTTAAAAAAATGTGGGTGGGGCTATAGCCCCACCCACCTACCTACTACCTCCGCCCCTATATATATATATATATATATATATATGTTAGTATATGATATGACTTGATCATACAGAAATTTCTCTAAAACTAATTTTATTATTGCTACCCTGCAGTGGTGCCCTGGCTGGGATGATCCCAAGGCACCACGACTGAGTATATCATCAATATAACTGTTAAAATCCTATGGGTCACCCTTAATTTTCCATGAATAGATAGATACACAAATTTAGCATGGCTAGGATGAATTATGATCCGCGTGGCCTCTAGTTTTTAAGTGATGTCAATATCGAAGTCGAACATGGATATGATAAAACTATGGGGTCGCATCAAACCCATGGATAGATAGATCCATAAATTTGGTGTTGGCTTGAACGAATCTAACTTTTATATTGAGTTGTTAAAATTGTAGAATATTTGTCAAAAAAGTAAAAATATAAGAATCTTAAATATGAGAATAAAAATAAATATAATTTTAAGGGGCAATTATCATTTTCCTTTACTTAAGTTCGTCCTGATATGTAGGGCCCATGCACCTTTATGTCGGCGTGGAACTTTTAATATAAAAAAAAACAAAACGTTGGAATAACGTTACATAAGAAAAACATCCATGAAAGAATTTTTTGAGAAAATCAAATTTACATGTCCCCATGTCCTGGAACTTCAAGTCCTGGAACTTCAAGTTAGTTAAATTGAGAAAATTACATAAATGTATTAGTTGGGAAAACATTTTTCAACTAAATAAGGTAAAAAACTAGCATTGCATATAAATCAATTGTTCAACAAACTTTATTCAAAGAAGTCTTTTTTCTTCATTCTTTATCTAACAAGTCTTTTTTTCTCCCAATAATACCCTCATTTTTTTTTAAAAAAAGACTAGGTTTTCATCATCATCTTCCCCCTAAAATTAAAATTTCAAATTACTAGCTGAATCTGTCAATTTCTCTCTACGCTCAATGCCACGAGATCTTTTTCAAAAGAAGAAGAATTTCATATTACTTGAGAAAAAGGGATGAAATTGACGTTCACAGAGTTGAGTGAAGCTGTGGGTTGTAGTGCCTAGGTTTATCACTTGAACCAGATTGACACACGGGCCCTCAATGCCGAAGCCTCGTCGATTGCGTTGCTGAATTGTCATGCGGTCGTAGTTCTCGTTTTATTTATTTTTGTAAATTCAAAACTTTTGTATTTTTGCGTTGTTTTTTGCTGGTTTGATGGGATTTCTGTGTTTCAATTAACATTTAACACGAGTGTTGAATGTTGTTTTTTTGTGTTCTTTTTTTACGTCAGTGTTTTTGAAATAGATATAAGCTACATCTGTATTTTCATGTTGTTTTTTTTTTGCTGGTTTGATGTGATTTGTATGTTTCAATTATCGTTGAATTGTTATTTCAATTCTGGTGCATATTATATGTTTGTCAAAATGTTTAGATGAAATTGTATCTGCAGTAATAGACTCAAAGTTGTGCAATTGTTAGAATTAAGTGATCAACTTGTTTAAAATCATCAACTTGTTTCAAATTACGTGCACCTCCTTATTGAGTCTAGCGGTGCACGTTTTGGTTGCGTGCACCGGTAGACTCAAAGAGATGTAATTGTTAGAATCGAGTACGTCAACTTGTTTAAAATCACCACCTTGATTCAAATTGTGTGTGCACCAGTAGTCTCAAAGAATCGCAATCGTTAGAATTGAGAATATCAACTTGTTTAAAATCACCACCTTACGTGTGCCAACCTTTGAGCCTACCGGTGCACATTTTGGATGCTTGCACCGATAGACTCAAAGAGGTGCAATTGTTAGAGTTGAGTTCATCAACTTGTTTAAAATCACCACATTGTTTCAAATTACGTGCACCAACCTTTTTGAGTCTACATGTGCACGTTTTGGTTCGTGCACCAATAGTCTCAAAGCAGTGCAATTGTTAGAATTGAATGCATCAACTTGTTTAAAATCATCACCTTGTTTCAAGTCACGTGCACCACACTTGTTAAGTATACCGATGCACATTTTGATTGCGTGCACTGGTAGGCTCAAAGAGGTGCAATTGTTAGAATTAAGTGTTGCAATAATATGTGCACCTATGTTAAATTAATACACGTGCGCCGATGTTAAATTTATAAACGTGCATCATAGCTGTTGAAGTTTTAGAAACATGCACAGCTTAAAATGTATACAAATGTGCACGGATAAAAGTCGCAGTGTTTTATAAACGTGCATTGATGTTACGTTTATAAACATGCACTATCAGCTTATAGGATGTTGTTTACATGCATCGGTGCACGCGCGAGACAAGTGCATTGTTGCAAAGAAGTGCACGTGCACCACCACTCGATATGCAGGTTTACATGCATCGATGCACGCGTGAGATAAGTGAACATGTGCAAGAAGAGGGGCACATGCACCGATGCAAAGAGGTGCACGATTGGTGCACAACTGAATCAGCTCTGTTTTCAGAATCTATTTGTGTTGTTTGTCTGCCAAACTTCTAATGGTCATTACGTTGTATGGCACCACCGACGGACTGAAATTCATTGTTTTAGATTAGCTACTCTCAATTTTAAATTTTTTCCTATTTTTGAGCCAACTTTGATGAATTTTAGTTTCCAAACTACTTGATGCATTAAGCTCAATTGTTTTAGGCTTAATGTTTTTTGTCAGTAGCCATAAATGATCATCTTATGGTGATTCTTTTGTCGGTTGATGCTCCTATGACACTCGTAGTCTATGAAGGATGAGAAGTTTTGGAGAATTTTTAGAAAATTTATACTAAATTCTGAGACACTTCAATTTTGAGTAATACTAAGGCCAACAATGAATTTTAAACTTCATGTTTTTCTTCTTATCAATTCAATGCTTTTTTTTGACGTTTTTTATTTATTGTCTAACGGTGCACGTTTTCCCACGTACACAATGCTTTTTTTTTATTAAGGTGGTGGCGCACTTGTTTATATTAAGACGGTGCATCTACATTTGACAAGTTGGTGCACATAATTTTAAACAAAATGGTGATTTTAACATTGTTGTGCACTTAATTTTAACAGATTCACAGATTTTGTATACCGGTCACTTTTTCCACATGCACCGGTAGATACAAGTTGTGCAAAACATATCAAAACACGTTTTTTCTATAAGGTGGTGGTGCACTTGCTTATATTAAGGTGATGCACCTAAATTTGACAAGTTGATGCACATAATTTTAAACAAGATGATGATTTTAACATGGTGGTGCACTTAATTTTAACAAATTCACAGATTTTGTCTACCGTGCACGTTTTTCCAACGTGCACCTGTAGATACAAGTTGTATAAAACATATCAAAACATATTTTTTTCTATTAATGTGGTGGTGCACATAAATTTGGCAAGTAGGTACATAATTTTAAACAAAATTATGATTTTAACATGATGGTGCACTTAGTTTTAACAAATACACAAATTTTGTCTGCCGATGCACGTTTTTCCCACGTGCACCGGTAGACAAAATCTATGGATTTGTTAAAATCAACCCTACATGCACCAATTGTTAATTTTTCATTCAAGGGTGCACGTTTTCATTCCACGGTGCAAGTCTTTTTTGCATTACAATTTCCTCGCATAAGAATTTCTATGGTGCACATAATTTTTCGAGTTGTAGAGATATATCATCATGCTAAGGAGCATATACCATCGTGCACAAATTTCATATTATTCATGTGTACAGGCGGATAAATCTCATATATATAGGAGCGATGCATGTTCTGAATTCAGATCCAAAAGATTGTTAGGGTTTCCAACAAAATGAGCAGCCGTGCCTTTCATCACCGCCTGAGACTGAAGATGGCTGTGGTTGAGTTGATAAAGCTTTTCCTGTCATCGGAGCCCAATTTAGATCCAAAAATTGCTTGGGTTTCCGAGTTTCAATGCAGTGGTCATCACGCACTGACCTCCATGAACATGGAGTTGATAATATTTTTTTTTGTTGGTGATGATGCTTCGAATATTGAATAATGAGTTGCAGGTGAATGTATTGATAAAAAAAATCAATGATTGTGTTAGTTTGGTGAGGAAGGAATTTGACTAGAGAAGAAAAGAGAAGGAAAAGAAGTGGGGTTGAAATTGGAGGCTACACAATGAAGGAGAATCACCGTGCCCCTTTTTGTACTTTTACCCCATGTTCCTATGCAAACTTAATTTTTTTTGGTGGACTGACCCTAGTTAAATAAACTTTTAGCTCGTTGTTATTCATGGACTAAATCATATTGTTTGTGAAATTATCTAAATTAGTTGAGTATGATCATGTGGATTAAGAATAATTTGGTAGAATATTCTTTACCATTGGATTCAGATTATCTTAGCCAACCATTGTCATTAATAGTACAAACTTAAACTTAAACTTAAACTTCATTAACATAATAAGTTCTCAAATAAAAAATACATATTTTCTCATTCCAAATTTTTTCAAGCTTCTTGGTGTTTTATTCAGCCACATTTGCACCAGCAATCGCTTTTAGAATTGCTTTGCCAATACTCCCAAAGACAAAATCCGAGAGTTTAAGACTACGCACGAGCCTGGGAGGGCTAATTAGGATTCTCTATTTGCGAAAATTCTATCCACTCCCACATAGTTCGAGCCATTGAATGATTTGGACCTCACATATCGGGAGTAA
Source organism: Haberlea rhodopensis (assembly GCA_907163345.1). Lineage (NCBI taxonomy): Eukaryota > Viridiplantae > Streptophyta > Magnoliopsida > Lamiales > Gesneriaceae > Haberlea > Haberlea rhodopensis. The sequence continues at coordinate 6,063,170 of CAJQUN010000005.1, read as the reverse complement.
AACCAGAGGTAGATGATAAAACAATTAATATGCAGCAATTAAAGTGATGATGAGATTAAATTTAAAAGCATCAGTCAACAGCAGTCGGCCTACAATCTGATCCTAATATGTTCTGTCCAAAGTATCAAAGTCATGTAAATTCTACTACACCATCTTCTTTTTCACCCTCCGTCATCGGGCTTTCAAATCCACCACAATCACAGAGATGTTGTCTATGCCTTCCCCTTTGGAAAACAACCCGTGAAAGGTAGTTGGCTGCATCTTGTGCCGTGGGATCGGAATCATCACCTCTGAGGCTATCTTTGGAAAGGGTATGACAGTTCCTTTTGTGCCATAGTAGGATTCGCCTTCTAGCCAAATCACAAGCTTCCTCGTTTGTCATTACGCCCCAAAGACCATCACTAGCTACAACGAGGCAATCATCCTCTTTTGCTCGAGAACGTTATTTCTGGATCTGCTACGACGTATGGGCTCAAATATCTGTCACAAGCTCGGAGGAGGAACGTCGAAAAGTGTTAATGGAGTATAACCTTGTATGCGAACTGAAGATGAATATGTTTTCTCCATTCTCATATTTAGAATATATGTGCTAAAGGTGTACATTTCTCGTCTCAGACGTTTTAAACTATTAAAACCATCGGATGAATTCAACAAGCATAAATTGTTGTCTTGATTGAAAGAGCTCTCTTGTGTACATCAGCGACCACCAAAATCGTCATCAAAACACCATACTCATTTTTATACACCTATTTCAAAAATTACTACAAAATTCTTTTAAAATTTTTCTGTCTCTAAAGTATCCAAAACTCCAACCTATTGAGAATACACGAGTTCCAACTTAAAACCAATTGGTAACGAGTGAAGTACCATGTATCCTATAAGGAGCATAGCTTGTAAATTATGATGTGGGACAACTTTCAACACACAACCAGATGCTGTTTTTTTTTTCATGCCATACTAGTTTTTTAATTTTAATTTTATAGTACTTATCAAGAACTGAAAACGATTCCAAGACTCAGCTCAAAGAAAGGATAACCGAATTACTTCTTCATAAATGAATAAAAAGAGTGAACATACCAATGGATCTTGACACCCTAAGGACACCCGAAACTCGATATCCGTTCCAATTAATAACCTTGCCTCCCAAAGCTTCTATCCGTTCATATTCATCTTCTCTATGCGGCTGAAAACAGTAATGAAAGGTTAAATCTTGCAACAGCAGATAAAACTATCAGTATAATATTTGTTTTTAAACAAACTCGGGCATTACCTTATGATCTACAGATAATGGCACAGCTACTTTCCCACAACACAGGACTGCTCTCGAATCACCACAATTCGCAACAATGATTTGGGGAGAATAAACTATCGCCACCACAGCGGTAGACCCAACTGAGTCGGGAGCCACGAGTGGAACCACTAGGGGGTCAGAGGTAACATCTCCATCCACTATTGGAAAACCTCCAACTTCATCATCCAATTTATGAAAACAATCAAGAAAAATCTCCATCCATTGTTCCTTCCAACTAACATGATTAGCATTCAAATTTTGTTTAGAATTATTAATTTCCTCGGTTAAAGCTATATGAAGACGCTCTTTGCAATAATTAGCAACCTACGCAGGATAAGTTCACTCGTTACATATATTGAATGGAAACATACTATGTGGCAAAATCGAGTGGCCCGAGAAATGGAAGAGTTAAGGGGATTTACGTGGGAACCTCCATGTCCATCGTAAACTCCAAATATGTGGGTAGTTAAATCTTGATCCAATGAACTTATATGGGGGTTATCACTCAACATTTGGGAAGGTGATTAATCTCAAGAATCGTGGCAAAGCTACCGCACAATCTTCCATCTCGGGCCTCCTTCCTTGAATCAATACCAATCCCCAAAGGGGTGGAGAATTAAGCTTATTTATCTTTGTTTCTTCGAAATCTCAAAAAACGGATTCCGAAATTGTTTTACTCAGGTCATGCAAAACAATTGCCTCACCATTCTCTCCTACCAAAACAAGATCCTCAACTACCACCGATTTCATTATCGATTCATGGGTACCGGATGTGTTGATACTGTGAGAACCATCGCTATTTTTATCCAAAGAACTAAGTGATATTTGCTCAAAATTAATCCCCAACACTTTTATACCCATCAATACACGGTGTGACAGTTAAATTGGATCCGTACCCAGAATCTGTAATGGCCGGTATCGAGTGCTATAAAATCACCAACCCTGAGTTCTTGATTAATAGCATCACTAAATACCAAAGGACCCTCATCTTCCCTACTCACTGCCAAAAGACCGGCTTCGCCAAAACTCGATTATCGAAATTCAACTCGTTCTTGGTGACAACTCCATTTTGTGGAACTCTAGAACCAAAATTTATGCTTACAATGGATAGAGGCAGTTTGGTCAGATATGGTTCCAACAACAAGTTTTTTGTCTCAGATATGAGCTCAATCCCAGTAGTACCAACACAAGTTGTGAACACAGAGTGCTCATTTATTAGATTTCTCAGCTTAAATGAAACATAAATTACTGTAGTTCTTTCATCCATCAATCTCCAAATATATTTAACAAATTACTACCCCAAGAATTTCTACAGACGTTCACGGTTCAATATTAAACTTGTAAAAAAAATCCGCACAAGGGTCCAAGAAATCATAAATAAGAAATTACCTAAAGGTAGAGAATCAATGAACTAAAGAACGTTTGATAGGGCAATCAATTTACAGAGGGGAAACAGGCAAACAAATTTAAGAAAATTCTCATAGAGCAGAAAAAAGACCTTCATAATAGGAACTTACAAGTTACGAGAAAAAGATCCATAAATCTAAGAAGGTGCCCTTCAAGAAAATATTAATACCATTCTCGAAATCACCAAATTTAAATAACAAAAAGATGAAGAAAAAGAAACCCCACTTGAAATCTTGATTAAAAATGGCCACTGTGTTGAAAAATCCAGTCTTATCTAGACATGTTATGTTCATAACCGCGGCCCGGACCGGCCCGTAATCAGATCAATGGGCCAGTTAACCATTGACTCGGTTACGAGGTTAAGAACCGTAACTGGCCCGTTACTGTACGGGCCGGTTACAGTTCAAGGCCCAAAATAACCGTGGAACCGCCGGTTTGAACCGGCGGTTCCACACCTCAATATTTTATTTTTATTTTTTTTAGAAAAATTGAACAGCCAGGATCTTCTGCCCGTTGTATATCAACGGTCAAGATCTCCTGACCGTTGCAACATGTTGAAATGGCGGTTAGTAACCGGCGGTTCACCCCATAATATATATATTTTTTAAATGAACGGCCAGGATCTCCTGACCGTTGCAACAGGCGTCGGTTACGAACCGCCGGTTAACCGCCGGTTCGACCGTAATTTTTTTTATTTTTTTTTATAATTCGATGGCTAGGATTATTTGACCGTTATAGATCGACGGCTAGGATTAAGTGACCGTTATTTTTTATGCTTACAAATATCCTCCACACCCATTTCATTTTTCATCAATCTTATCACAACTCTAAGTTTTTGATACATCATTTACTTGTGTTATTTTCGAATTACTTAATGGAAGGTCCTAGTGACCCAGTAAAGGCAAAAGCAAAGGCAATGTGACATATCCCGAAAGGGGCGAACCCGGTGTTGATATTGATATTGATGATATTGAATTCACCGACGATGATCCTTTTGCTACACATGATACCCAAGAAAGTGCGCATTCAAATGTAAGATATATGCCTCCACTTAAATCATCGATTTTTACTAAACATTTTGAGAAGGTGACTCTTCCATCCGGAGAGATGCGCGCCAAATGCAAATATTGTACCAGTACGTATAAGTTTCAAAGTGGTGGTGGCTATGGATCTTTTAAGCGTCATATCGAAACAAAGCATCCAGTGGAGTTTGGTAATGATTCTTCTCAAACTCAACTGTCTAGATTTCATTCCTCGGGTAAAGGTACCGACTCTCCACTTTTCAAATACACTGATGCACAATTAAGAGAATCGGTAGCAAAATTTATCTCTGTATAACATCTTTCTTTTAGTATTGCATCTAGATTTGGTTTTGAAGATCTGTGTCATGAATCTCTACAACCTGCTGCTAAACGTGTTCCTAGGACCACAGTCACACGAACACTTAAAAAATAGTTCGTCAACAAAAGAAGAATTAGTTACATTATTTAGTAATTTGACGAATAAAGTTTCTACATGCTCTGATATTTGGAGTGATCATTGGCAAACTAATTCGTACATGAGTATTACTTGTCACTGGATAGATAATTCAAGGTCAATTCAAAAAAGGTTGCTTGCATATCGAGTGTTCAATGAATCACACACCGCACATAATATTTCTCAACTGATTTGTGTAATTTTAGAAGAATATGGTTTAACTTCCAAAGTTTTTTCTATGTCGTTTGATAATGCTAATTCGAACACATTGAGTATTGAAGATCTTAAACGTGTTTGTCAACCTGCTATTGGTGGTTTATTTTTTCATATTCGATGTATTTGCCATATTTTGAACTAATGTGTGCAAGATGGATTAATATCGTTAGATAATCAGATTCAACCAATTAAAATGGCATTATCTTATTTGTGGTCCCATCCGAGTTTGATGAAACAATGAGGTAAGTTTTGTAAGGTTAATGGCATGCGACCTATAAAATTTCTACGAGATATACCCACACGTTGGAACTCAACATATAATTTGCTAAATGATTCATACGATTATAGAGAGTTATTGTATTCATATTTTGCACAACATGGTAGAAACTCTAATATTTATGTATTTTCGCACCAATGGAATATATGTAAAATTATTTGTGAAATGTTGAAGGTATTTTATGATGCAACTGAACAATTATCTGGAGTTTATTATCCTACATCTCATTAGTTTTGATGAACTGTTGTAATGTGGCATTTACCTTAAATAAAAATTTCTCTAATTATCTGTTAACCTCTTCTGTGGTAGCAATGAAGGTTAAATGGGAAAAATAGTTTTATAATATTCCTGAACTTTTTCTAGTTGCTTTTGCTTTAGATCCTCGACTTAAATTGGATGTTTTGCATGAAATGTTGGTGATGTATTACGAGGCATTATTCCCCCCGGATGATATTTCCCCAATTGATTCTTCTATGGTAGTAAACCGTGTTAGAAATTATTTGCATAAGATTTATAGAGAATATAGTTAAAAATATGGTGTACAAGAAAATGAATCACAACTACAAGTTAGTGCTCAAAGTCATTCTAGTGGTATTAAACTCACCAAAGCACAACTTCTGTTAAAAGAACGCACTAAACGCCCCAGAGGATCATCAAGTTCCAGTCAGGAACTTGATAATTATTTTACGACTTCTTTTGATTTCAGTGAAGCAGATAGCGAGCAACAATTTGATATATTGCGGTGGTGGTCACAAAAGACACAAATTTTCCCGATTTTATCAATCATAGCAAAGGAAATCTTAGCTTGCCCCATGCCAACCGTTGCTGTGGAACAAGCTTTTAGCGCAGGGGAAATATTTTGGATGTAAGACGACAAAAATGAGTCCAGATTCTTTAGAGGCCCAAACACTAATGGATGATTGTGTTGGGATATGCCCTAAGATAAATCATTGAATGATTGTTTGGACATACAATGTTTATGATTTTATGAAATGGCAATTCATTATTATATATTATTCGATTAATTGTGCAATATGAATAAATATATATGTTAATGTCCTTAGAATAATATTGTATTATTCTTAAAGATGTCCCTAGTCAAGTATTATCATGAATAGGGATAATGATAATACGTAGAGACTAGTATGTGTTGATTGATGAACTGTTCATTGATATGAGATATCAAATCAACACATGGGTACATGTTAGAGAACGATGTACTGGACAGACCCACCATGAAAATGCTACATGGATAGTTATATGAGTGTCATAAGCAATTCTCATAGTGATAATAATGTATGTAATCCTTACGACTTGTGATCATCAGAGATCCCAACATAAGGAGATATGTATCTTGATATTGTCAAACGTTACCCGTAACAGGGTAAACTATAAAGGCGACTATTGGATACACTACGAATTATGTAGAGGGATGTTGACTGATCGAGATAGGATTTGTCCCTCCTATATAACAGGAGAAGTGTTTGGCCATTGATCAAGTGAGAACTAAAATGCATGGCCATGCTCGAATGAGTCGATATGAGATATCGAGCTTATTCGTTTATTCTAGTTCTACTTGGTGATCAAGAAATAAAGATTGAATATACGAGTATGACTATTACATGACTCGTGTTCAATCTAAACACAAAGGACAAAGGGATTAAGTTACATGATTAATATTATCACAAGTTCTGAAGGTTATGTCGAGTCATTGACATTCTTGTAATTTGGGTAGCCTTGATGTGTTGCTAGACACCGCTCTTTGCTTGTAACGTAAAATGAGATTTTATGTCACTGCCAACATTACAAGATCAGATCGGGTCGCACAAAAGATTAAATCGATAAAGGAAATTAAATTCATTGGATGAATTAATTAATTAAGAAGAGTCTTAATTAAATGATTATAAGGATTTAATTAAATCATGAGTTTGGGTCCATGAGGCTTTAAGAAAGCCTTTAATTAAATCATATATAATTGGTTAACAATGTGATTAAGTTTTATTAATCCAAGACATCAATAACCTAGCCTTCACTCCTCACTCTCTCGGCCGCCTCATTCTCCTTCAAGAGCCACGGCCGCCGCCGCTTGCTTGTTGGAATTGTTGGTAGTCGTTGATCGGTTTTGAACCGAGAGTTGAGTTTTGGTTCAAGAATAAGTCTAGCAACTTGTTCTTGAACATCCCTTTCGATTTGATCGTGTGGATACCGTAGAGACAAAGGTGCAAACTTTTGTTTGTGACTCGTGGTGCTACATCGAGGATTCTGCATCAAACACGCTACAAGGGTGAGACTTTTGTAAATCCTTTATCCGATATGAACCCCTATGTATAGATCCGGTGTTTAGTAATCCATAAATTTTATTCCGCTGCGTTGCTATGCATGTTGGATTACTTACAGTGGTATCAGAGCCGTGTACAAGGCTCATATCGGATTTATGTGGTTAAATTATTTTAATCATATTAGGATAATATTGTATGCTATAAAAACTGTATATAATCATATATGATATGATTAAGAGTTTGTGAAAATCATCGTAAAATTGTATTTGATATAATTGGCGAATAATTGTATACGATACACGAATGCGCAAAATCGAATGAACTACATGATGTTTCAGCCACCACCTTGTATACATGACCCACAGCTTAGCCACGTGAGGGCTAGGGTTTTTCGAACCCTTTGCTCGAGATGGCCTAGTCGTTGTGGCTCATGTTCGTGCATGGAGGTGTCGAGACATGGTTAGAGTTTTGAACTCTTTTGGCTCGATAAAGTCGATGGTTCTCGGAATCATACGGTTTGGCGGCTACACCACATGAGGGCTAGGGTTTTTCGAACCCTTGGCTCGAGATGGCCTAGTCGTTGTGGCTCATGTTCGTGCATGGAGGTGTCGAGACATGGTTAGAGTTTTGAACTCTTTTGGCTCGATAAAGTCGATGGTTCTCGGAATCATACGGTTTGGCGGCTACACCACATGAGGGCTAGGGTTTTTTCGAACCCTTGGCTCGAGATGGTTGAGCGGCCACCGTCATGAACCGTGCATGGTTGGACCGTGGCTCGTGGCTCATGAATTCCGGAGCTTCAAACAAGTTGGCTCGATAGAAACCAAGATGGTGCAAGGCGGCTAGGGTTTGGAACCCTAGCGGCGCCGCACCCAAGCCAATGGCTCGGACCAAGTCGTGGGCTAGGGTTTCGAACCTAGGCCCATGATTGGTCCAGCCGTGGTCCATGATGGTTCGAACCATGATGATTCTTGGTTTAGTCGTTTTAGTTCGTGGCATGTGATGTCCCGAGCGTACGATAATTTTTCATAATTCTATTTTACAGTTTTAATTAGAATTAAATTTTAAATTGTTTAGAATTTAATTAATTAAAGGTTAAAGCATGTTTTATGTGTTGTTTGAGCATGGTGCATGGTTATAGCCCTTTTGACCTATTAGATAGGATTTGTGAATGGTTGTAATTTATAATACGACCCGCGAGTCGTGCCTTCTCTATTTTATTCTAAATGTTATCCCTCCCCTATGTTCCCCTCGAATGTGAATCGAGGAATTCTATATCTTGTAAATAGTATAGTTTATTTATTGATGGTGATCAATGAAGATGGAGCATCGTGCCAGGATGAGGAGGCCATTCACAAATTGGAGCCAAAGGAAGGTGCTTGTGAAGTTACCTTAGGTTGACTCTTAGGATTTTCTCATTGGCTTGAGAAAATCGCTAGTAGGGGCTATAACCATGTCACGTTTAATTATGTATGTCTGATGCATGATTTATCTTATGTTTTAGATTGATAATTGTATTACACATATATGTAGATATGTATACACCTATATGTAGTGGACATATTTTAAATTATCAAACTAATCATAAGATCAATAAATCCCTCTAAAATATTAAGTTTTAGATGCCTTCCAAAATTAAAAGTACTCGTCAAAAACTTCGATTGTATACGTGTGGGTTTGCCAAAGCAAAGCACCGTGGCAATCTTAGTAAGGCACGAAAGGATAAAAGTGATATCTGTTATACTTTAAATTGGGTACGACTTAACTAGGTTATCTCAATAGGATTGGGAACCTAGAGGCATGGGTTGGATAACAATTCATTTGATGAATTGAACAAAGCGTTTGTTGGAATCGAAGAGGGGGGTGAATGAGATTCCTTGGCTACTTTAGCGTTTTAAAATGAGTTTGTAAAATAAAAATATTTTGCGCTTTGCGGAAGCCTTTAGTCAATCGATAAATAGAAAGATCACAATAAATAAATGCTTAATGGAAATAAAGCAATAAAATGAGACAAGAATTTGTTATAGAAGTTCGGCGATGAATCGCCTACGTCTCCTCTTCCCGGCTAGAAAACGTCCAACCGAGGATCCACTAGAACAACTTCTTCTTGGCCTTAAGGGCTCCAAGGATAGCCACAATCTTGCACCAACTTCACTTATTGGCGACTTATACAATTTTCCAACTTGCGTCGGTGTTGGAGGACCTTTACAATAATCAAATCACACCTTCACGGTGTACCAACAACAAGAATCAAAAGATCACACACAAGAAGTAAATTACAAACTCCAATACAATATAAATGTATGAAGTTTGCAATGCTAGAATGATTTTGATTGCACACAACTTTCTTGTAGTTTATACTCTTGTTTCTTAACTTCAAAATTATCCAAAACACCCATATTTATAGTGTAGAAGGCCTCCAAGGCTCCTACTAGCCGTTGCTACTCATAAGGCTGAAATCACTCCTCGATCGCCTCGGACATCGCCTCGGGCGATCACCTATCGCCGCGTTCCAACGGTCAAGAAATCCTCAGATCGCCTCAGGCGATCAAGAGCAAAAATTAAGGCTGTAGCTTCAGCATGTCCAAATTTTGCATCGCCTCAAACGAACTCCACATCGCCTCAGGCGTTCCAGACCATCGCCTCAGGCGTTCGTGACATCGCCTCGGGCGATCTCCCTGCGCGCATGCCCACGCCAAGCCTCGTCGTCGCTTCAGTCGATGTGCTGGGGCGAAGTCCTTGTGGCTGCCATCGCCTGGGGCGATCTTCCTCGCATGCTCGCCTGGCCATCGCCTGGGTCGATGAGCGTGGCGATCCTCGCCTGGCACCCATCGCCTGGGGCGATGGCACCCATCGCCTGGGGCGATCCTTGCCTTCCAAAAGACAAATTTTCTTTGGCATTCCAATACTATTACAATCTTCAAATTTGATCATAATTTATGCTGCATACTCAATCAAAATCATTAGTACAAAATGTATAGGTTTTGTAATCATCAAAACAAAAACGATAATTTTATTTATAATAGAGGAATGAGAGTTGTAGCGTTTTAAGGCGCAACAATCTCCCCCTTTTTGATGATCACAAAACCCGGTAAACTTGAAAGAAAATAAAACTTATAACAATGGAATGCATAGAGAGTTTAAACTCCCCCTTAATGAATGCAATGATAAACAATGTTTCATTGTGCATTTTTATCACCTTTACAAAATGTGTCACAAGTTGTAAAAACAATTAGGTTGCAAATAGCATTTCATCAATCAAGTTTACACCAAGTTTACACATACATTCTCCCCCTTTTTGTGAGAATAAAAAAAAGGTGAAGGATTTTTAAGAAAATTGGACATAGTTTCCTTTAAAAATGAATAAACCATAAATCCATCCAAGTAATACACAATCAACTCAAAATCCAATCAACAACTTAAAATCCATTAACATACACAATAAATTCATTCCAACATCATTTAACCATTTAATCCTTACAAATAATTACAAAAAGGATAAAATCTAAAAAAAACTAAAACAAAGACAACTCAATCCATGCCACCATCACCATCACCATCATTCCTGTGAGTAGTATCCTCGTCCATGTGAGCACTGGAAAACTGAGAACGAAGAGCGTCCACTTCATGTCGTAAATACGACAAATCTTCTCTCGAGGAGTCTTGGTAAGCTCGAAGAGACGCAACATCATCTCGAAGGGAATGGAATTGAGAATTCATGTCGACTCTCAAGGATTGAAATTGAGAGTTCATATCCTCACGAAGGCTTTGGAATTGAGAAGTAAAGAAGGCAAAGGCGTCTTGATTGAATTCAAAAGAAGAAAGAAGGTTGATGACTATCAGGAGCTGGAATATCCGCCCCAATATTCATCATGTCATCAAAGGTAGATGGAGATTGATGCTGAATGGGTGGCTCATCGAGATTTGGTTCAATCAAGAAAGGAAAATGAAGCCTTTGGGCACTAGTCATCCTATCAATGGGTAATGAAGGGTGATCTTTAGGATTGAAGGCAGAAAGTAAGTTCCCCGGATCATTAACCCAACAGGAAGTGAAAGGATTCCAAGAAATTTTGTTAAACAGAAAACACCTAAGATTGAAGGTGTCCTTGGACTTGATAGGGAGTTTCTCATTGTCATCGAAAGGAAGGTTGAAATGAAGAAAAATCTTTGTTAGGACACGGCCGAATGGGAGAATTACCTTTTTAGGATTATGGGCGGTGTTCCTAAAGATTTGGACAATGAATCTAGGTAGGTTGAAGGGGGTCATGGTAATGATGTAATACATCAAGTATACATCAGAGAATTTCAACCTAAGACGATCACCATCCCGAGGGATCATCGAGGTGATCACAATCTTGTGAAGGATTTGGTAGTTCGTAGGAATAGAATTCACAAGAAAGGATTGGTTTGGACATTGGGGAGTGCCGCCAAATATGAGATACAAGGCTTGGGCAGGATCACATACCCCATCATTGGGCCAAGTAGCTAGAGCAAATTTAGCTGGACCCTCCGAAGGAATGCGAAGAATATGTCCTAATTCAGTGCTATTGAATTCAATTGGACGATTGCAAACGATGGTTTTGATAGTTAATTCACCATCACCCTCAAACAATTCAAGATTTGCATAGAAAGAATGAATCATGGATGGATACAAAAAATTGTTCTTTCTAGGGGGTTTGAAAAATTTTTCCCATTGTTGGAATTGAATCCAATCAAGAATAGGGAGCTGGGAAGTCCTAAGGAAATCGAAATCAAAGACATAACCCGGAATTAATTTGCGAGTAAGATAATCTTCCGGAATTGGCTTACCATCAAGAGGAGGACCCGTATAATTCCTAGAGGATCGATTAGAGCGTCTCCTTCGGCTTGATTCTCCTTCTTCTCGGTTGCTTCGCGACATTTTGCAAGAAATTTGAGAGAATTGAGGTAAATTTTCGATTTTTTGAGAAATGGGGTTAGGGTTGCAAAATTTCGAATTGGAAGATTTGGTGTTTGGAAAGTGAAATTGATGGTTTGGAAAGGCTTAGGATGATCGATTATAACAATGATGAAGAAATCTCGAATTATGGGTGAAAAACACGAAATATTGCTGAAAAAATGAGCAAAAGCCGTAGCCTTCTGACTTTAAAAATCGAGATCGCCTGAGGCGATCGAGAACGCCCGAGGCGATGCTTGCGATCGTTTGAGGCGATGCGAGCCACGGACGAGGCACTGCGCACAGAATGCTGAGGCGATGGTTTGGCCATATTTTGAGTCAATTTTTGGATCAAAAAAATTATTTTTGATAATTCTAACTAACATTAAACCATCTAACAACAAAAATTAATCACATAATCTCAAAAACACAATAATTCACAATTTGTGACTTTTAAAAGGTGATTTCAAAATGCATTTTTGAAATTAAATTTTGAGCTATAAAATTCATTAAACATAATTAATTTATGTAAATGAATTTCACAATTGCTCTATGCAAATGATGAAGTAGAGTAGCTCCCCCTAAATATGATATCATTTGTTAAGGTATGCAAACATGTTCAAAGTTCAATCATACCCAATTCACCACGAAGAAAAATAAAAGTGTTTTCGTCTAGTGGTTTTGTGAAAATATCGGCAATTTGATCCTTGGTATTAACATAAAATAATTCAACATCATTTTGCTCGATATGGTCACGAATGAAATGGTGCCTTATATCGATATGCTTAGTCCGAGAATGTTGAATTGGATTTTTAGATAAACATATGGTGCTAGTGTTATCACAAAAAATTGGAACTTTTGAAACATCTAGCCCATAGTCAAGTAATTGGCTTTTCATCCACAAGATTTGTGCACAACAATTACCGGCGGCCATATATTCGGCTTCGGTTGTTGAGAGTGCAACACAATTTTGCTTTTTGGAAAACCAAGATACCAAGCTATTACCGAGAAAGAAACAAGTACCACTAGTGCTTTTCCTATCCACCTTATATCCTCCAAAATCGGCATCGGAGTAAGCTTTCAAATCAAAGAAAGAGTTTCTAGAATACCACAAGCCGAGATTTGGAGTTTTTGTAAGATATTTAAAAATGCGTTTTAAGGCGAACAAGTGTGATTCTTTTGGGGATGATTGAAATCTAGCACATAAACAAACACTAAACATAATATCCGGCCTACTAGCCGTTAAATAAAGCAAAGAGCCAATCATACTCCTATAAAGCTTTTGACAAATTGGTTTACCTTGTTCATCCTTGTCAAGCTTGGTTGATGAGCTAATTGGTGTTGATGCACTTTTAGTATTATCCATTCCAAATTTCTTTAGCATATCTTTGACATACTTTCCTTGGCTTATAAAGATTCCATCTTTGCATTGTTTGATTTGCAATCCAAGAAAGTAGTTGAGTTCTCCCATCATGCTCATTTCAAAATTATCTTGCATCAATTTAGAAAACTCCTTGCACAAAGATTCATTAGTAGCACCAAATATGATATCATCAACATATATTTGAACAATAAGTAAATCATTTCCCTTAATTAAGGTAAACAAAGTGATATCCACTTTTCCTCTTGTAAAGCCATTCTTGGTTAAGAATGAAGATAGTTTTTCATACCAAGCTCTAGGAGCTTGTTTCAAACCATACAAAGCTTTATCAAGTTTAAAAACATGGTCGGGAAAATGTGGATCCTCAAAGCCGGGTGGTTGATCAACATACACCTATTCTTTCAAATCACCATTCAAGAAGGCACTCTTGACATCCATTTGAAAGAGCTTAAAATCTTTAAAGCAAGCAAAAGCAAGAAACATGCGAATGGATTCTAAGCGAGCAACGGGTGCATATGTTTCATCAAAATCTATGCCCTCTTCTTGGCAATATCCTTTAGCTACCAACCTAGCCTTGTTTCGAATAATCGTCCCATGTTCATCCATTTTATTTCTAAATACCCATTTTGTTCCAATTATGGTGTTGTTCGAAGGCCTAGGTACAAGATTCCAAACTTTATTTCTTGTGAATTGATTTAGTTCCTCTTGCATAGCCAAGATCCAAGAATCATCAAGCAATGCATCATTAATGTCCTTAGGCTCTATGTGAGAAATGAAAGCAAGATGATTACAAATATTGATATATGAGGATCGAGTTTTTACCCCTTTTGATGGACTACCGATTATGAGATCCATGGGATGATCCTTGGTGGTTTTCCAATCCTTTGGAAGTTCTCCATCCTCTTTGGAATTACTTGACTCCACTCTTTGTTCTTCTTTATCACCACTAGAGTTCTCAAGGGTGGTTGACTCTCTCCTTTGCTCAAGTAATTCTTCATCATCACCATCCATGGAAATTCTTGATATTCGAGTGTTAGTCTCATCGAATATAACATGAATAGATTCCTCAACAATAAGATTACGTTTGTTAAATACTCTATATGCTTTACTAGTATTAGAATAACCAAGAAATATACCTTCATCCGATTTGGCATCAAACTTACCAAGGTTATCCTTACCATTGTTGTGAATGAAGCACTTTGAACCAAAAGCCTTGAAGTAAGAAATGTTAGGCTTTCTCCCCCTCCATAATTCATATGGAGTTTTCTTGAGAATTGGCATTATTGATGAACGATTAATGATATAACATGCGGTGCTCATTGCCTCGGCCCAAAAATATTTTGGATGTGAATATTCACATAGCATAGTACGTGCAATTTCCACTAATGTCCTATTCTTCCTTTCAACAACACCATTTTGTTGAGGTGTCCTAGGACAAGAAAAGTTGTGACCAATGCCTTTGTCATCACAAAAGTTTATAAAATTTTCATTCTCAAATTCGGTTCCGTGGTCACTACGGATACTTTTTATTGAAAGAGTTTTCTCATTCTCAACTCTTTTTGCAAATATTTTGAAATTCTCAAAGGCATCACTTTTATGGGCTAAGAACAATGTCCAAGTGAATCTAGAGAAATCATCCACAATGACAAATGCATAAGATTTTCCACCTAGACTAGTTGTTCTTGAAGGACCACACAAGTCTAAATGAAGCAATTCAAGTGGCATAGAAGTGGAGATAACATTTTTATTTTTGAAAGATTCTCTAATATGCTTTCCTAGTTGACAAGCATCACAAATAGAATCAACTTGTAAATCAAGGTTAGGCAATCCAACAACAAGATCAAGTTTTTGAATCTTACCAATGGTGCTCAATCCAACATGACCAAGTCGTCTATGCCATAACACATTTTTGTTATCATTCAATGTTACAAGGCATTTTACATTTTGAGAGGAAAGATTATCTAAATCAACCTTGTACACATTCTCACTTCTATAACCAATGAATTTAATGGATTTGTCATGAGTGTATGATACGGTGCAATGAAGTGATGCAAATGAGACTTCATAACCTTTATCACATAATTGACTTATGCTAAGAAGGTTATGCTTAAGTCCTTTGACAAAAAGTACATCATCAATAATAGTAGAGTTAGAGTTACCAATTGAGCCAATGCCTTCAATGATTCCTTTGCTATTGTCTCCAAAGGTGACACTTCCTCCACTTTTAGCTTTTAGTGACAAGAACAAGTTCTTGTCACCCGTCATATGTCTTGAGCATCCACTATCGAGATACCAAGAATTGGACCTCTTACTTGTTCCTCCCTACAAACAAATTTTTAATATTTGGACCTTTGGTACCCAATTGTTCTTTGGGTCCATGTTGGTTAGTAACAATGGGGGATTTAGGAATCCACTTCCACCTCTTGTTTGGTTGGTATTGATTTTTGAAAAATCTACATTTATTTCTAACATGACCAACCTTACAACAATAGGTGCAAGTAGGGGGATTATGCTTGGCTTTGGCTAACAAGCTTGAAAATGTTTTTGACTTGCTTGAGAAGCCTAATCCGGCTTTATCAAAGCTACATCTTTGCAAGCCAAGCAATTCATGAAGCATTACACCACTATCATTAAACTTCCCAAAAGATTTCTTTAAATCAAGTAGTTCATTTTTCAAAGTAACATTTTCTTCTTCCTTTTTAGCCAAGTCCAACTTTAACAATTTATTACTCTTTTTAGATTTACCAAGAACATCAATAATTTCATTATAAGCATCTAATAATTCATCATAAGATGGTACCTCATCATCTTCATCTTCATCTTCAAGAGCCATTAGACAAAGGTTTGCTACTTCTTCATCGGAGTCACTATCACTCCATGTGGCCATTAAAGCTTTCTTCTTTCCCTTATCCGCCTTCTTTCTACTTGGACATTCATTAGCATAATGACCATTTTGTTGACAATTATAACAAGTTACCTCTCGTTTGGTAGAATTCTTGTTGGATTCGGAGGTCTTTGGCTTGTTGTATTTCCGGTAGAACTTCTTGAACTTCCTAGTGAACAATGCCATTTCCTCATCATCTTCGTCATCGGATTGTGCTTTCTTTCCAACCAAGGCAATCCCCTTGCCTTTTGCTTTTTCTTCCTCCTTCTTCATTTCCTTCCGGGTTGACATCTCAAGCTCATGGGTAACCAAGGTGCCATGAAGTTCATCAATATCATATGATGCACTATCTCCTTTGTTGGATTCAATGATGGCCGTCCTCTTGGCATCCCATTCTTGTGGTAAGGCTCTAAGTGCTCTTCTCCATATTTGTTTTGGAGGATACTTCTCTCCAAGTTGGGCAAGCTCATTGATGATTTGAGTGAGCCTTCTAAACATTGAATCAATGTTTTCTCCGGACTCCATCTCAAAAGTTTCATACTTGAGTTACAATAGATCAATCTTGGTCTCCTTCACTTGATTAGTGCCCTCATGACAAATTTGCAATTTGTTCCAAATTTCCTTTGCGGTTGAGCACATCGAGATCCGGTTGTACTCCTTCATATCTAAGGCACAATGCAAAATATTAATCGCTTTAGTATTTTGTGAAATTAATATCATATCCGCTCTAGTGAAATCGTCCATTTCTTTGGGAACACTAATTCCCCCAACTTCCTTTAAAGGAACATGTGGACCTTTCACTATGATTTTCCATAGATCATAATCTACGGATTGGATGTATAGAGAAATTCTATTCTTCCAATACCCGTAGTTATCACCCGTGAAAAGCGGAGGGCGATTTGTCGATTGACCTTGAGCAAACTCATTTGCTAGATTAGCCATATAAAAATTTTGATTTAAAACAAAAATCAAATGGCTCTGATACCACTTGTTGGAATCGAAGAGGGGGGGTGAATGAGATTCCTTGGCTACTTTAGCGTTTTAAAATGAGTTTGTAAAATAAAAATATTTTGCGCTTTGCGGAAGCCTTTAGTCAATCGATAAATAGAAAGAACACAATAAATAAATGCTTAATGGAAATAAAGCAATAAAATGAGACAAGAATTTGTTATAGAAGTTCGGCGATTAATCGCCTACGTCTCCTCTTCCCGGCTAGAAAACGTCCAACCGAGGATCCACTAGAACAACTTCTTCTTGGCCTTAAGGGCTCCAAGGATAGCCACAATCTTGCACCAACTTCACTTATTGAGGACTTATACAATTTTCCAACTTGCGTCGGTGTTGGAGGACCTTTACAATAATCAAATCACACCTTCACGGTGTACCAACAACAAGAATCAAAAGATCACACACAAGAAGTAAATTACAAACTCCAATACAATATAAATGTATGAAGTTTGCAATGCTAGAATGATTTTGATTGCACACAACTTTCTTGTAGTTTATACTCTTGTTTCTTAACTTCAAAATGATCCAAAACACCCACATTTATAGTGTAGAAGGCCTCCAAGGCTCCTACTAGCCGTTGCTACTCATAAGGCTGAAATCACTCCTCGATCGCCTCGGACATCGCCTCGGGCGATCGCCTATCGCCGCGTTCCAACGGTCAAGAAATCCTCAGATCGCCTCAGGCGATCGGTGGATCGCCTCAAGCGATCAAGAGCAAAAATTAAGGCCGTAGCTTCAGCATGTCCAAATTTTGCATCGCCTCAAACGAACTCCACATCGCCTCAGGCGTTCCAGACCATCGCCTCAGGCGTTCGTGACATCGCCTCGGGCAATCTCCCTGCGCGCATGCCCGCGCCAAGCCTCGGCGTCGCTTCAGTCGATGTGCTGGGGCAAAGTCCTTGTGGCTGCCATCGCCTGGGGCGATCTTCCTCGCATGCTCGCCTGGCCATCGCCTGGGTCGATGAGCGTGGCGATCCTCGCCTGGCACCCATCGCCTGGGGCGATGGCACTCATCGCCTGGGGCGATCCTTGTCTTCCAAAAGACAAATTTTCTTTGGCATTCCAATACTATTACAATCTTCAAATTTGATCATAATTTATGCTGCATACTCAATAAAAATCATTAGTACAAAATGTATAGGTTTTGTAATCATCAAAACAAAAACGATAATTTTATTTAAAATAGAGGAATGAGAGTTGTAGCGTTTTAAGGCGCAACAGCGTTGTTCGTCCAACTATCCAAGAATTACATGTGATGTAATTGACAAAGTGTTGTCTACCTAAATAACCGAGTCTTGGGTGATTAGCCAAAGCTAACTCAAGATTAGGCGAAATATGGATCTTGGCCCACTAAAGGTTTTGAGGGTTGATAATTTTAAACAAAATAGTGGGAGTATCATTTAATATAAGACCATGTTAAATGATTAATCATAAATTTATTTTGCATATTTATATTGTAGATATCCATGGCAACTAACAATACAACAAGCACATTATCACTGCGATCGGTCCTCGAGAAGGACAAATTAAATGGGACAAACTTCCTAGACTGGTATAGGAATCTGAGGATAGTCCTCAAGAAAAAAAAGAAACATTATGTCCTAGAGGAACCCTTACCTGTTGAGGAACGTCCGCTGACGGCTACGAGAGCCGATAAGGATGCTTACAAGAAGCATCAGAATGACGCACTTGATGTTGGCTGCCTTATGCTTGCCACCATGAACTCCGAGCTTCAGAAGCAACATGAGGAAATGGAGGCGTTCGATATGATCGAACACTTAAAGCAATTGTACCAACAGCAAGCTAGACAAGAGAGGTATGACGTCTCTAAAGCGTTGTTCCAGTGCAGGATGGTAGAGGGAAGCCTAGTTGGAACTCATGTGCTCAAGATGATTGGGTACATTGAGAATCTGGAGAAGCTGGGTTTTCCATTGGACCAAGAGTTGGCCACCGATGTGATCTTGCAATCGTTGCCTGAGAGCTTCAGTCAATTTGTAGTAAATTACAATATGACTGACATGGAAAAGACTCTACCACAATTGCTTGGCATGTTGAGAACATATGAAGCAAATACAAAGAAGACTAAGGCCACAAATGTTCTTATTGTGAATAAGGGCAAAGGAAAGGCGAAAGCTAAAGGCAATAAGAAAGCAAAGAAGGTCTTTGTTAAATCTAAGCCAAAGTCTTATGCACTGAAGCCAAAGGGAGGGATAGCAAAGGAAGGGAACTGTTTCCATTGCGGTGAGACCGGCCATTGGAAAAGAAACTACAAAGTATATCTGGAGGATCTAAAGAAAAGAAGTGTGACTTCCACTTCAGGTATTTTTGTTATAGAAGTCAATTTATCTACTTCTTCATCATGGGTATTAGATACTGGATGTGGATCTCACATTTGTGTAAATGTGCAGGACCTCAAAAGAGTAGATTGTTGGCGAAAGGCGAAGTTGATCTCCGAGTTGGAAATGGAGCAAGAGTTGCTGCATTAACTATAGGGGATTATTATTTATCTTTGCCTTCTGGTTTATCGTTGATTTTAAAAGACTGTTATTTTGTGCCATCCATTACCAAAAACATTATTTCTATTTCTTGTTTAGACAAGTTTGGATTTTCATTTATGATAAAAGACAACTGTTGATTAATTTATTTAAATGATATGTTTTATGCTAGTGCACAAATGGTGAATGGTCTTTATTTATTAAAATCTTGATATGCCTATCTATAACAATTACTAAAAGGATTAAAAATAATGATTGTAATCCGACTTATCTCTGGCATTGTCGCTTGGGCCACATAAACGAGAACTGCATATCTAAACTTCATAAGGATGGAGTATTAGATTCATTTGATTTTGAATCATATGAAACGTGCGAGTCTTGTTTAATGGGCAAGATGACTAAAGCCCCTTTCAAGGGACATGTTGAAAGGGCAAATATTTTATTGGGACTAATACATAGTGATGTATGTGGGCCAATTAGTACACATGCTAGAGGTGATTTTCAATACTTCGTTACATTTATTGATGACCTCAGTAGATATGGGTATGTGTACCTAATGAAGCATAAGCATGAAACCTTTGAAAAGTTCAAAGATTTCAAGAATGAAGTACAAAACCAACTTGCCAAAAGTATCAAAATCCTTCGATCAGATCGAGGAGGTGAATACTTAAGCCAAGAATTTCATGACTATCTAAAGGAGTGTGGGATAGTCCCACAACTCACTCATCCGTATACTCCACAATGGAATGGTGTATCCGAGAGGAGAAATCGAACCTTGTTAGACATGGTTAGATCAATGATGAGTCATGCAGATCTTCCGATATCATTTTGGGGACATGCTCTAGAAACAGCGATTTTCTTACTGAACCGTGTTCCATCTAAATCAGTGGAAAAGACACCATATGAGATATGGACTGGGAAGCGTCCTAGTATGTCTTTTATGAAGATTTGGGGTTGTGAGGCTTACGTTAGACGTCATGCCACTAACAAACTTGGACCCAAATCTGATAAATGTTTATTTGTGGGGTATCCTAAGGAAACAAAAGGATACTATTTCTATTATCCCACCGAGAACAAAGTAGTTGTTGCTCGGACTGGTGTATTTCTTAAAAGAGAATTTATTTCTAGAAAAACCAGTGGGAGAAAAATAGAACTTAGTGAAGTTCAACACAAGAAAACATTGAACCTGAGATTGAGATGGAAACAGAGCAGGCACCGCAAACTGTTGTGGAAGAAGTACCTGCTCAAGAGACACAAGCCCAGCGTAGGTCTGTAAGAGAACACCGGGAGCCACAGAGATATGGATTTCTTGTGACTCAACAAGGTGACTTACTACTTATTGATGAGGATGAGCCGTCATCTTATCAACAAGCTATAATGGGCACTGATTCTGAGAAATGGCAAGAGGCCATGAAATCTGAGATGGAATCCATGTATGCAAACCACGTATGGACTTTGGTTGATCCACCTGAAGGGGTACGACCCATAGGGTGCAAATGGATTTTCAAGAAAAAGACCGATATGGATGGTAATGTACAAACCTATAAAGGTCGGCTGGTTGCAAAAGGATTCAAACAAATTCATGGTATTGACTATGATGAAACCTTTTCACCAGTGGCCATGGTTAAATCCATAAGGATCTTACTTGCAATAGCTGCATTTCATGATTATGAAATCTGGCAGATGGATGTCAAAACAGCTTTCCTTAATGGAAATCTGCTCGAGGATGTGTACATGACACAGCCCGAGGGTTTTGTCGATCCAAAGGATGCTGGAAAGATATGCAAGCTACAACGATCCATATATGGATTGAAGCAAGCATCTCGGAGTTGGAATCTTCGTTTTGATGATGCAATCAAAGAGTTTGGTTTTATCAAAAACGTAGATGAACCTTGTGTCTACAAGAAGGTCAGTGGGAGCATAATCATTTTCCTGGTGTTGTATGTAGATGACATACTTCTCATTGAGAATGATATCCCTGCCTTACAATCTGTAAAGATTTGGCTAGGGAATTGCTTTTCGATGAAAGACTTGGGATAAGCCACCTATGTATTAGGAATCAAGATCTATAGAGATAGATCAAGAAGGCTTCTCGGCCTAAGTCAAAGTACATACATAGATAAAGTGCTTAAAAGGTTTAGCATGCAAGAATCAAAGAAAGGATTCGTGCCTATGACACATAGCATATATCTCTCGAAGGAACAGTGCCCTTCAACACCAGATGAGAGACAACGCATGAGTAAGATTCCATATGCGTTAGCTATTGGATCTATCATGTATGCCATGATATGTACTCGTCCCGATGTATCGTATGCTTTGAGCATGACGAGCAGATATCAAGTTGATCCAGGTGAAGGTCACTGGATTGCTGTCAAGAATATCCTGAAGTACTTGAGAAGAACTAAGGATACATTCTTGATTTATGGAGGTGAGGAAGAGCTCAATGTAATAGGTTACACTGATGCAAGCTTCCAAACCGACAAAGATGATTATCGATCGCAATCTGGATATTTGTATTGCCTAAATGGAGGTGTTGTGAGCTGGAAGAGTTCAAAGCAAGAAACAGTAGCCGATTCTACAACGGAAGCTGAGTATATTGCTGCCTCGGATGCAGCAAAGGAAGTTGTTTGGATTAGGAAGTTCATTTCTGAACTTGGAGTGGTGCCTAGCATTAAAGATGCGATAGAACTCTATTGTGACAACAATAGAGCGGTCGCATTGGCTAAGGAACCTAGATCTCACCAAAGATCCAAGCACATACTTCGGCGCTTTCATTTCATTCGAGAAATCGTTGAAAGAGGAGATGTTAAAATATGCAAAGTACCAACAGATGATAACGTATCTGACCCATTGACGAAGCCACTGTCACAGCAGAAGCATGATCGTCATACTAGATCTCTAGGCATTAGGTTTATGTCTGAGTGGTCTTAGTGCAAGTGGGAGATTTGTTGGGATATGCCCTAAGACAAATCATTGAATGATTGTTTGGACATACAATGTTTATGATTTTATGAAATGACAATTCATTATTATATATTATTCGATTAATTGTGCAATATGAATAAATATATATGTTAATGTCCTTAGAATAATATTGTATTATTCTTAAAGATGTCCCTAGTCAAGTATTATCATGAATAGGGATAATGATAATACGTAGAGACTAGTATGTGTTGATTGATGAACTGTTCATTGATATGAGATATCAAATCAACACATGGGTACATGTTAGAGAACGATGTACTGGACAGACCCACCATGAGAATGCTACATGGATAGTTATATGAGTGTCATAAACAATTCTCATAGTGATAATAATGTATGTAATCCTTACGACTTGTGATCATCAGAGATCCGAACATAAGGAGTTATGTATCTTGATATTGTCAAATGTTACCCGTAACAGGGTAAACTATAAAGGCGACTATTGGATACACTACGAATTATGTAGATGGATGTTGACTGATCGAGATAGGATTTGTCCCTCCTATATAACAGGAGAAGTGTTTGGCCCTTGATCAAGTGAGAACTAAAATGCATGGCCATGCTCGAATGAGTCGATATGAGATATCGAGCTTATTCGTTTATTCTAGTTCTACTTGGGGATCAAGAAATAAAGATTGAATATACGAGTATGACTATTCCATGACTCGTGTTCAATCTAAACACAAAGGACAAAGGGATCAAGTTACATGATTAATATTATCACAAGTTCTGAAGGTTATGTCGAGTCATTGACATTCTTGTAATTTGGGTAGCCTTGATGTGTTGCTAGACACCGCTCTTTGCTTGTAACATAAAATGAGATTTTATGTCACTGCCAACATTACAAGATCAGATCGGGTCGCACAAAAGATTAAATCGATAAAGGAAATTAAATTCATTGGATGAATTAATTAATTAAGAAGAGTCTTAATTAAATGATTATAAGGATTTAATTAAATCATGGGTTTGGGCACATGAGGCTTTAAGAAGCCTTTAATTAAATCATATATAATTGGTTAACAATGTGATTAAGTTTAATTAATCCAAGACATCAATAACCTAGCCTCCACTCCTCACTCTCTCGGCCGCCTCATTCTCCTTCAAGAGCCACGGCCGCCGCCGCTTGCTTGTTGGAATTGTTGGTAGTCGTTGATCGATTTTGAACCGAGAGTTGAGTTTTGGTTCAAGAATAAGTCTAGTAACTTGTTCTTGAACATCCCTTTCGATTTGATCGTGTGGATACCGTAGAGACAAAGGTGCAAACTTTTGTTTGTGACTCGTGGTGCTACATCGAGGATTCTGCATCAAACACGCTACAAGGGTGAGACTTTTGTAAATCCTTTATCCGATATGAACCCCTATGTATAGATCCGGTATTTAGTAATCCATAAATTTTATTCCGCTGCGTTGCTATGCATGTTGGATTACTTACAGATTGGGCGAGGGCGGCAAAACGAAAACAAGGAATGGAATCAAGCTCGGACCAAGGTGAATTTAATACCGAAGGAACTACTACTACGGGGACAAGTAACGGAAGTGATTGAGCTACGCCACTTCCAAAGGTAAGAAGGGTTAAAAGGTAAGAGAACTACGTGGGCTTTGATTCCTCTACACCCTAAGAGGATACGTATGCAACTTAAAAAGTTCAATCCCTCCCCTCCCCTTACATTTCCTTTGTGTTGGGGTTCAACAATTGCCTCTGCTTTATGATCGGTCGAACATGTGGCGCTTGTGCCAGTGTATGGTTGAAAAGATTGATGTTGCGCCATTGCCCTTAACTATAGTTATTGGTAAAGCGGTAAGCGCTCGATCCTAAAATTGGTATCAGAGCCAAGGTCGCGTGTTCGATTCCCATGAGTTGCAGAGAGTGCAATTATTGGGGGAGGGATTGTTGGGGTTCGACAATTGCCTCTGCTTTGTGATTGGTCGAACACGTGGCGCTTGTGACAGTGTATGGTTGAAAAGATTGATGTTGCGCCATTGCCCTTAACTATAGTTATTGGTAAAGCGGTAATCACTCGATCCTACACTTTGTTTTTTTTTTATAGTAATTTTTAAATTATTTTAAATAAAATTTTACTTTTTAAATTTAAAAATTAAGGGTCGAACCGTAACCGTAACCGGTGGTTAACCGTAACCAAAACCGTAATCGGCGGTTCACGAACCGTAACCAAAACCATCTATGAAGGTTAAGGTTAAGGGTCGAGCTCTTCTGAACCGTCAACCGGCGGTTCACTAACCGTGGTCATATCTAGTCTTATCTGCGTATTCAACTTAGATTTTTATTAATTTTTAATGTTTTTTTTAAATAATAGATTTTTATGAAGTTGATAGATTTTATTGATTTTTATAGAATTTCAAAGAATTATACTGAATTATAAAAAAATTATAAACTCTATAGATTTTATAAATTATAATTGATTTCTTTGAATTAAAAATTGAATATAAATAACTTCTTCAACTTATAATTTTTTTTTTACTATTAAAATTTTACTTATTTAACAGTAAAAAATGTGAAAAATCGCTATTCAATTATTTTGCATTGCAAAGATTGAACAACTTTTTTGCATCTTCATGATGACAACCTTGAAGATTCAGTCAATATTGATAACTAATTATAATCTATAATTTTGTGTAATAAAACAAAGTTTCACATTAAATAAAATTTTATAAACGTAAAATATTTTTCGATGATATTTGACTACTTTAAAAATTATTAAAACATACTTTTTAAATTAAACATGATAATTTATATCGTTATAAATACCTTTGGTTTTAGAAAAAATATTTAGTATAATTGTTTATAGATACATACCTATATAATCGTTTTAAAAATATATAATCTAATATAAAATTGAGCACATTAACTTGCCATTTTATCAAAATACTTGTGCAAATATTAGTATTATATTGGATAAAAAAATAAGATGTGAACAAACAATAATTGGATATTCTTTAGACATTCATCACATTTTCACATTCTGTGCTGAATCTTCTATATATAGTACGCATAGATATAAAGAAACATACTCAAAGCCGCACATTATGAATTAAAGAAATAGTACATGCAGAAAACTGAGGAAGAAAAGCCAATAGGCAAGTGAGCGTATCGGAATGAAAATAAATGTAAAGAGAGATGAGGGTAATTAGGAATTAAAAGTAATTCCAAATCTTTACTATGAGTGGTGGATAGGGGTGCTTATCGGACCGGGTCGATCCGGACCCGGTCCGAAACCGGACCGGTTAGTCCGGTCCGAAACCGAAACCGGACTAACCGGTCCCGAACCGGTTTGATACCGGACCGGATCGGTTCTACCGTTCCGGATCCGGTATCTTACCGGTTCCGGACCAAACGGATCCGGTTCCGGATTGAACCGGAACCGGATCCATTTTTTTAAAAAAAAAATAAAATAAAATTTCGATAAATCCTTTCCTTTTTTCCTTTTTTTTTTAAAAAAAAAAAAAGAAAAAGAAAAATCCGGTTCCGGGTTGGAACCGGTCCAACCCGGAACCGGTGGAACCGAAACCGGATCCGATCCGGTTCCTTACCGGATCGGACCGGTTCCGCCCATAACGGGCCCGGAACCGACCGGTTCCGGTCCGGACCGGACCGGTTTGATCCGGTAACCACCCCTAGTGGTGGAGAATTTTTAACTTTTTTGGGATATACAGGGGGCATCAAAGTTTGTACCTAAAGATTTCAACAGAAGTCATTAAAAGTCTATGGGATTTTGGGTACCTATAGAGTTTTAAAAAGTCAAGTTTGATACCACATGACTTTTAAAAGCTCAACGAAAGTCTGTTTTGAATACCATTAAACTTTTGTGGAGTATATAAAAGTCTGGATTGAATGTCTCTAGACTTTAAACTCCATAAAAATCATTAAAAGTAAAAAAAAATCTATAACCAATAGTTAAGTCCCCACATGTCATCGAAGTCAATAATATAGAGAATACAAATACTAGGGATTTAGGAACACCTAATCAAGAAATAAAACATTTTACCCCAAAAAAGTAAATTATAACCTTATTTACAAGCACGAAAACAAAAGATTCTTAAAATAACCAAAAATTACTCAGTCGAACAAGGAGGAAAGAATTGGGCTGCTTACCGTCTCAAAATATAAGATTTAATGACATTTTAGGTGGTTTTTGCAAATATTTCTAAGAACCATTTATTTGTTTTAAAAAAAAACCAGAGTTTGAGTGTTTGTTTTTACAATTACTTCTTTAAAATAAAATAAAAATAAAAAAATAAATCATGAAAATCTTTAAATGTGTGATGTCAAGCCCTGATAAGATTCTCATTTTGCATCGAAATAAACCATATATGCCACCGCTTATACAGGTTTCTATCAATTCCTTTGAGTTTTATTCTTACGAACGTATTCCTAGCGTCGAAATATGGATTCTCTTTATCTTTTCAAAGAGTTTTGAAGAAACAGTAACAATTAT
Source organism: Haberlea rhodopensis (assembly GCA_907163345.1). Taxonomy (NCBI): domain Eukaryota; kingdom Viridiplantae; phylum Streptophyta; class Magnoliopsida; order Lamiales; family Gesneriaceae; genus Haberlea; species Haberlea rhodopensis. Next base: position 6,036,102 of record CAJQUN010000005.1, on the reverse strand, counting down.
GTGTCAAGCCAAGGGGATTTCCGTATCGAATCTCACAAATTTTTGTAATTCTGTGCACGTGGGTCCCACTCTTTGGCACATGTTCAACCAGGTGTCAAGAATTATGTGTTGCGGCATTTGAATTGATTTGATGCTTTCTGTGTTGTCTATTTATTATCTTTTATCGAAGAATATCTCAACGTACAATGGATTTATCAGATAGAGTCTCATAAAATATATCTTAACAACTGGTTTTTTAAAAATATTTTAGAATATTACACCTCCCCAATATATATATATATATATATATATATATATATATATATAAAAGATAGGAATTTTTTTAAGAATTTCTTACATTTACAAATGTTTCTAAAATGGATACGTCATTGCACCAAAAAATTAGATACTATCCTGAAAATAATATTCCAAGTGTAATTTAGTGGCCCAAATCGGAAACATGTGGTACATGGCTGTTGTTAGCTCATATCCTAAGGTGTTGGATTAAATCCCACAACTAGAATAACCCTCGTATTTAGTTGTCATCGTTGAGTTTGGAATCTGAACAAATACATAAAAATATAAAAAAAATATGGGATCCACTTTATAAAATCAATCTCAACCACTAACCCAAAATTTGGGGAATGACAGGGAAACCCTATAGTTGTGTAGGGATTGAAATATGATTAAAGTTTGAGAAGTTTAGAACACTCTTATTTGTTATTTGTTATATTTTATTTGAAATTTAATCTCAAAAAATTAATAATTTATTGGATAGGAGTACCCAATTTGAAATTTTATTATTAAATATAATAAAATATTACAGAACAAATTTTTTTTATAATTTTTCCTAGATTTAAAATATATACATATACAATATTATAATTTTGATGCCGACTCTTGCAAAGAAACGTAGGCGACGTACCCTTGTACTCTGACATATTTACATATCGACCCCCAAAATGTTCACGAGGTACCACAGTTCCATTAGAAATACTCGGTCGTTCCGGCCTTTCAGTGGCTCTTCATTCCTGCTCATCACCAACCAAAGATAAGCTCGGAAAAGATCAAATTTTTTGTTTAGTAGTTCATCATTTTTAAGCTCAAATTCATGGCTTCGCTACTCAGCCCTCCTCTCAATCTGACACAATACAAGGTAACAAGAATCACTTCTCTGTGTGATCCCATTTTCTACCTTCATGTGTGCTTTCTTGTGACCGTCACGTGTGTTCATGTGGCGAAAACAAGATCATCTTGTATTATAAGAAAATGTTGCAGATATTAGATCCAAATAGCCGACCCTTCTGGAGCCCGCGCATAGCGAGCTTCATGCATCAGGTTTATGTGTGTTTTTTTGTAGGGTAATTTATGTACTCTTGATGCAGTATTTGGATAAATTACTGTTTGTTATGTAATGGGTTTTTTTAACATAATTTTGATGAAAATGGTGGTGCTGAATCTGTTTAGTTAAGGGTTATGATTTAGATTAAATGTTTGAGCTCCTTCTGGTACAGAAATTAATAATGATATCCTGAGAAATTAGAAATTCTGAAGGGTTATCTGATACAGCTTCAATAAGCGGCTAACAAGACTTAGAATAGTTCTTGAAAAAGAGTGGCTTGAAGATTGGTATGATATTATATAAGTTAACACCTAGTAGATTATAACGCTTAGGTTGATAACATCTTAGATTGATAAGGCATGTGACCGGGAGCATGCGGACGGAATAGTCAATCACATAAAACTTTACTCTGATATCTAACTCAAAATCGATTGGTAGCACATGTATCCTAATGTTATCAACATGTATTACTAGTTTGAAGTCTTCTATTTGGCTTATGTGATAATATTGGTGATCTTGTTGAGATTTGATGTGGTAGAAAGAACGACATAGGAAAGGGAATCGTTCAGCACAGAACAAATGGATAACTTTAATCATTTACTATTTCCTTGTGTTGTTTCTTTTGTAGGTCAAGCCAGCAAATACGAAAATTCTCGCTTCAAAAACACCGTTTAACAGAGAATATTTGTATGTGAGACCAACCAGTCGGCAATTTCTGATGATAAAAAGTAAAAAAACTGGGGAAGCAGACTTGCTCGAGGCCGTTGATGACAAGATTGCCGTTGATGACAAGATTGGTATTAGTTTCCTTTCATTTTTTTCTTTATAAATTTATAAGTTGGCTTTGAAGGTTCCATTTGCAGCTTATATTTCTCATGGTTAACCACCTTTAAGTGATTAAATCAGTTCACCACAAGTTCTTTTAATAATTGACAAAGATTGCATGTATGCAGATTATGGAGTTGTTGGCGTTCACCATTTCGGGGTCTTGTGCGCGAACCTTGAAAGATCGCTTCATTTTTACCAAAACATTCTTGGTAATGTCTTATTATGTGTTGAAGATGATGCATTCTTAACCTTTTTCGAGATCAAATACCCAAGATCTCAGCTGTTGCTAAACTACACAGGTTTTGAAATTAATGAAGCACGCCCAAACAAACTGCCCTTCAGGGGTGCTTGGTTGTGGGTGGGTTCTGGGATGATACATTTGATGGAGCTTCCAAACCCCGATCCGTTATCGGGACGGCCGGAGCATGCGGGCCGAGACCGTCATTCTTGCATTGCTATTCGTGATTTGTCTAAACTTAAAGCTATCCTTGATAAGGAAGGTAAGTTATTCCAAGATTTTTTGTGATACCATGTTTGTTTCTGAAAATATGTTAATATTATACTCTATTTCACTATTTTTCAGGTATTCCTTACACCCTTAGTCGCTCAGGGAGAACAGCTATTTTCACACGGGATCCAGATGCCAATGCTCTCGAATTTGCACAAATCGAGGAACTGATGCATCCCAAGTCGACGAACTGATGTATAGCTCGGGGAGAAGAGCTATTTTCACACGGGATGAAGATGCTAATGCTCTCGAATTTACACAAGTCAACGATTGATGTATTTTGCATGAAATACTTTTAGGAAACCTTGTGTTACAACGAGGTAAATGTATAAAAGTTTATGTTTTATCAGTACTTGAACACAAAAGACTCATATCACACTCGAAATATAATTACATATGGCAATATGACTGTGCATGCATGGACATAGCCGAAAATGTAGACATCAACATTAAACAAGAACTGCTAATATGGTATGTTGTTGCATTGATGGGTGGTGAGGGCCCATATTGTCTATCATGAAGTTTTTTCTTGTAGTTGGTGCAATTATCGTGTTTCATTTAACAAAAATTCTATTTGACTCAAATAACATGATTTATACCACAAGTACACGGTTGTTAAGTTTTAGTATAGCTTAGAAGAAGTACAAGTGTCGAACCCACTGTGACCAACTGGAAGTGTCAAATAAGACGCTTTAAACTATTTAACCTAAGTTAATGAATTAATCAATTAAAATAACATAAATAAACTATTACTAATGATCCAATCAAGCAAACCAAATGTGACGAGATCCACCTGACAAGAGTACCAAGACGTCGGTTCATGAATATAATACCTATGACCCTTGATTGAATTATCCATATATCTCTAAGATGACGAGTTCTCATATTTTACTTAATATACTCTTCCAAGCATATTATACATGATATCAAATTGTAGTAAGTTATCGTGTACTTATTTAACAACTCAATATTGCATTAAAATCGATGAAAAGTACTAACTTTCGATTCTAGATATCTATAGCTATCACACGTGCATTTAATCTCATCTTCCGATCTTAATCTGAAATCCACGGCACAATTTACTAAGTCCTAGCACAATATCATCTTCCGATCTTAATCATGATAACTAACATCAATTCAAAGGTAGTTACTCAATTGAAAGTATTAAGAACATAAATTATGCACGTATGATATATAAATTTAGTCAATAACCAATAATCAAGTCATAAGTTCAAAACCAATTTATCATAATCTTGATAAATAAACTTAGTTCATAATAATAAAGCAAAACAGAACAAAATTAATGTTTAAAGATAAAGATAAACTCCCGGCGTCGACTTCGTTCATAGATCCTAGCTCACTCTCTTGCTTCCTTCTCGATCGTGTTCTTCAATCTCCTAGTTGGCTTATTCAAATCCTAGGATGAATTATGGATGATGGATAATGGATGGAGGCTGCTCCTAATGTGAAATATGGGCTCCCCTGTTTGCTAAATTCGTCCAAATAACCCTTATATAGTGAAGGAGAAAATATGTAAATTCCTTGTAAGACTCAAACTCAAGAACACAATTTTTTTTGGAATTTTATGCCTACCAATCAATCGGTAATTCCCAGTTTTTCTTCATCAAGCTACATCTCTTACCGATTCGATCGCTACATGGGCTATTGGTCGATTTGTAGATCTTGATTTTTCATCTTGCTTCACGTCATGTACTGATCGGTCGGTGGCTTCGGTGACGATCGATCGGCGCCTCACTTTTTGTTGGAATCGAAGAGGGGGGGATGAATGGGATTCCTTGGCTACCTTAGCTTTTTTAAAATGAGTTTGCAAAATAAAAGAGTTTGCGCTTGCAGAAGGCTTAAGTCAATCGATAAATAAAAGAAATGAAGAAGTAAATAACTAAATAAATGCGTAATGTAATAATGCGTTAAATGACAAGGATATTTGTTATAGAAGTTCGGCGATGAATCGCCTACGTCTCCTCTTCCCGGTTAGATAACCTCCAACCGAGGTTCCACTAGAACAAATGATCTTGGCCTCGAGGGCTCCAAGTTAGCCACAATACAACTCTTCCCGAGTACACAAAGCTCTTCCCGAGCACAACACTCTTCACGAGTCTTCTTGACCTTAAGGTCTCCAATGATAGCCACACAAAAACTCTTCCCGAGTTACCAATACTCTTCACGAGTCTTCTTGGCCTTAAGGGATCCCAGGATAGCCACAACACATGCACCAACTATACTTGTTCATGACTTTACAATTTCCAACTTGCTTTGGTGTTGGAGGACCTTACAACAACTTAATCAAACACCTTCACGGCGTCGCTCCAGTCGATGTGCGTGGCGATTCCCCGCCTGGCTGTCATCGCCTGGGGCGATCCAGTCCACATTTTGCACATTCGATTTTATTCATTTAATCCACTTTCCAATCATTAAATCTGCGTACTAAGTAGACATATTAGTATAACAAACACAAGTTTTGTTGATAATCAAAACTCAAAAATAATCCGGAGATAAATTAAAGCATTAAACACACCCATGCGTTTAAGGCTCAACACTTTTCAACCAAGTTCAAAATTCACGTCATTTCTTCAACGTGTTGATTTGGTTTAGTTATTTTTCATCGTTTTTAGATCATTTTCTTCATTTCCCAACTGCCGTCCAACTCCAAGTGACCAAGTCCAACATTATCATCACTGGTTCTAGTTGCTTTCAAGTTGGGGTTTTCTTTCCCTTTTTTTCTAAATTTTTTTAATATTGAGATTTGTTTATCTTTCTGATTCATATTTGTTCGATTTGGAGCATATGTGATTGATGATTGTTTATCTATGACTGATGATGGTGCCATGAGGGAAGGGAAAATTTCTTGTGATTTAAATTCTAGACCACAACTAGATTTTCTCCTAATGTTAGCTAACCTGGTAATGGGATTTGGATCTTGTTACATCTTACATAGTGTAGAGTTATGGAGAAATTTCTCAAAAGAAAATCTACAATGGCGGAGACTTCACCATGTTGATCAAAATGTGGAAATTAATTTTGCAAATATTTCGGCAGATATGTGATGCTAATCATAGGGATCGAGTACGAATGACATATCTGTTAAATGGACCTTATCAATATATTGTGCATGACTTTCCACAAACATAAATGGCAAACACACGAAGAAGCTTTGTTGCTGATTGGTTTAAACAATATTCAGATTGGTTGGAGTATAGCATAGCCAAAGATAGTGCATAAAACCTTTATTGCTATCTTTTTAGGACTCAAAGCAACCAATGTGGAGCTGATACATTTGTTGGTGAAGGATTTAGAAATTGGAGAAAGAAAGAGAAGTTTGATCATCATGTTGGAAAGCCTAACAGTCTTCATAACCAAGCAAAAAAGAAATGTCAAGACCTAACAGGGAGTGTTTATGATTTATTCACTGGAAAAAAAGACAAAGATAGAGCTGGATATCGAATTCGGTTGAATACAGCTATTGCTTGTGTTCGTTTTCTGTTGAGACAAGGATTAGCATTTCGGGGTCTGATTTATCAAGCAATAGAGGCAACTATCTAGAACTTTTTCATTGGCTCGCTGATCACAATGAGCATATACAAGATGCTTCATTTAAAAATGCTCCACCTAAAAATTTACAATTGATTTCTCTAATATTCAGAAGGATATTTGTAGTGTTGCTGCTGCTGAAACTACTTTTGCTATTATCAAAGATATAGGTGAGGCACCTTTTGCTATCTTGGTAGATGAGTCTCATGATGCATAAGTGAAAGAGCAAACGACAGCTGCTTTAAGATACGTGAACAAAGAGGGAAAGATAATTGAATGTTTTCTTGGTATTGAGCACGTTTCCAGTACAACTGCAGCTTCACTTAAGGCTTCTATTGAGATGTTATTCTCTCATCATGGTATAAGTATATCAAGGTTGCGTGTCCAAGGCAATGATGGAGCAAGCAATATGCAAGGTGAACTTAAGAGGTTTGAAAACTCTTATTTTACAAGAAAACTATCATGCCTTTTATGTTCATTGTTTGCTCATCAACTCCAATTGGGCTTATTAGCAGTTGCAAAGTACCATTTTCAAGTTCAATATCTTTTTGAAATCACATCAAAAGTTATGAGTGTTGTTGGAGCATCTTGTAAGAGGCAAGATATTCTTAAAGCCAAACATCATGATAAAGTTATGGAAGCACCAAGGAAAGGAGAAATTTTTAGTTGGCGTGGGTTGAATCAAGAAATCAACATGCAATGACCTGGTGATACTCGTTGGGGCTCACATTATGCTAGTTTAATAGACTCACTGTGATGTTCTCCTCTGTAATTAAAGTACTCGAAATTATTATGGATGATGGTGTAGGCATGGAGCAAAATGTTGAAGTACTCGAAATTACTTCGTTGCGTGGGATGTCTTAATCCAAGAGACTCATTCTCTCATTTCAACAAGGAAAATCTCATTAGTTTTGCTCGATTACATCCCAAGGAGTTTTCCGCATATGATCTCTTGTTATTAGATAATCAACTCGAGAGTTATATTATTGATTTGCGTACTAGCAGTGAATTTTCAGCAATGGATGGAATTGCAGATCTTGTTAAGAAAATGGTGGAAACTAGAAGACACATAATCTATCCATTGGTTTATATGCTTTTTTACTTTGGCGTTAACATTTCCTGTTGCTACTGCAGGCGTAGATAGAGCATTTTCTGCAATGAATATTGTCAAAAATCGATTACGTAGCCGAATTGGAGATGAATGACTTAATGCTTGCTTGATTACATATAATGAAAATGATGTTTTTGATGGGATCAACAATGAAGTTATTATGCAGCGATATCAAACTACGAACTCTCGTCGAGAATAGTTGTTATTGTATTGTAATTATTTATATTTCATTTTTACTATGTTCTATAAATTTGGATATTTATCATGTCATTTTTTAGTTTTTATATTATTAACTTTTGCCCCCTCAACAAAATTGTTAGATCCGCCCCTGACTCTACACACAGAAAATACGTTTATTGGATGTTTCACGAGCTTACAAAACCAAAACAATTGCTTTATAAGAACAATGCAGCTTTAATATGGGCGTAGTTGACAACTAATTTGATCTCAAGCCATTGGTGATGTTAAGCGCTCCTCCATTCTTGAATGGCAGAAAGGAGAACATGATTTGGGGTGAACATCTTGTGTTGTAGTATTTGTTTTCACTGGGATGTGTTGTGCCTGTCGAGCCACGCTTAACCTATGTATGGATCCTCCATTGTTTCGCGTAAATTTATGAATGGTACAGGGAAGGAAGGTCAGTGAGATCTGTTAACACCAAAACATCAAATTTTAAAAGGCAATATAATTTTTATTTTTATTTATTTTTAACTAAAATGCATGAGTAATCCCTCGACTTGCTTTCTTTGTCTGCCCCCACCAACGTGTACATCAAATAGGTGGAGATGTCAAACGGAGCGGACGACATGAGCACGACACGGCCCATTTTGCTACAGTGTCGTGCCTGTAGCATGGGCCGTGCCGGGCCATAGGGTGCCGGCCCGTGGGCCGGCACGGCACGACATGAAACAATAGTTTTTTTTTAGTGTAGCGATCGATCGCCTTAGGTGGCGATCGATCGCTAAGCCAAAAACATAAAAAAAATTAAAAAAAGTTGAAATGGGCCGTGCCGGCACAACACGGCCCATGGCACGGCACATAGGGGTCGTGCCGGGCCCTGCCTCTTGTGGAAATGGGCTGGCACGAAACGACCCATTTTTCGAATCGTGTCGGCACGACACGTCACGCATAGTGCCGGCACGGCCCGTTTGACAACCACTACAAATAGGAAAAGGAAGGATTGTATTTGGGTTGCGCTCAACGTATTGGGTATATATGTAAAAATAAATAAAAATTCTGACCCCGAGTTGTAGCTCAGGTTAGCCACAACATGCATGCGCCCTTGCTCGTGGGCAATGTAAGATTTGGATTTTGGCCACAAATATGGAATTTTTTATGCTTATAAATTATAATACCCCAAATATAATACATGTAAAATTGTAAATGAATATCATATTTCACTTATAATTTAGAGTTTCATACCTATGTTTTCAAGTTCCTCACTTCAACATCGAAAAAGTTTCACTTACTAACAACCTACGCCTTCTAATACTTTTCCCCGTTGTTGCAGATTTGTAAACAGTAGAGTTTGCATGTACCACTTGGTAGAAATTTATCAATTCAACCACAAACACACGTCCGGTTCTCGAAATCAATCTTTCAACAATTGACATTTCTCGTGTTTGACTACCAATAGATCGACCATTTTACGAGATAGAAAGGAATGCATATAGGTTTTGGATTTTATTGTATGTTTTGATGAAGAGTTTTTATTTGGTAATCAAACACGAGAAATATCAGTTGTTGAAAGATTGGCTTCGAGAACCGGACGTGTATTTGTGATTGAATTGATAATTTTGTACTAGGGTACGTAGGTGTCACGCCCCGGGCCTAGGCCCGCGCAAGCGCGACTACACAATGGGCTCCTATAGCAACTACTTCGTATCCGTCCTCGCTCTACGAAAATGGTTAACCCAAGTTGCTATAATAGTCCATTGTAAGCCTTTATAAACCACTTTAAATTTTCATCCACAATCAATGTGGGACAAGGGTATTACAATCACCCCTCCTTTAGAACGCGACGTCCTTGTCGCCACTTAACTCATCGATCCACCAGCACCGAGAATCTAGAGGTGGCTCCTACAGGTTCAAGAGGTGGCTCCCGTCATGTAGCACTTTGCCCCACAGGTTCAAGAGGTGGCTCCCACGCACGTGGCACTTTGCCCCGCAGGTTCAAGAGGCGACCCCGTCGTGTAGCACTTTGCCCCTTTAGGCTCAATAGGTGGCTCCCATGCACGTAGCACTTTGCCCCGTATAGCACTTATCTCCCGGTGTTTTCTGCCGATGGCCGGCTCTGATACCATTCTGTCACGCCCCGGGCCCAGGCCCGCGCAAACGCGACTACACAATGGGCTCCTATAGCAACTACTTTGTATCCGTCTTCGCTCTATGAAAATGGTTAACCCAAGTTGCTATAATAGTCTATTGTAAGCCTTTATAAACCACTTTAAATTTTCATCCACAATCAATGTGGGAGAAAGGTATTACAGTAGGTTCACAATATATGGTCGTCTTTAATTTTCTGTACTTTTTATTGTAAGGAGCTGATTATATTCATGACTTGAAAGTGGGTGGACATCCTTGTGTTCATTTTTAATATAAATATATATAATATTAAAATTTAATGAGATTAAATATTTTGTTACAAAATAATTTATTTTTTCTAGTGTTTACATTTTTAATAAAGCATTTAAAGTTAATTTTGAATGTTTAAGAAAAAAATTTATATATACATTTATATACACAATCGTCTCATAGATTTCATCATTTATAATAAAACTGAAAATTGCATTATATTTAAATAATAAGAAAATTAAAATTTTGATTAAATGTTTTATTATATTATAATGTAAATTTTAAATTGATCGAATAAGATCTTGGTATGAAATTTTAATAAAATAGACATATTTGATACAGTTTCAATTTCATAAAGAACACTTTTTTTGATATTTTGTCCCTAAATTTTAAAATATATGCATAATTGATGTCAACGAATAAAAAACAGTGTGTGGACCCAACAACCCTTGTACTCTGACATATTTACAAATTGACCCCAAAAAGTTCATGTAGTGGTAAAGTTCCATTGGAGATACTCAGCCATGAACTAGATTGTGCCCTTTCAGTGGCTCTTAACTACTGCTGATCACCGACCAAAGATAAGCTCGGAGAGATCAAATTTTGTTCAGTAATCCATCATTTTTAAGCTCAATTTCATGGCTTCGCTACTCGGCCCTTCTCTCAATATGACACTATACAAGGTACAAGAATCACTTCCCATTTTCTACCTTCATATGTGTTTTCTTGTACGCATAATTTATGTATTCTTGATGCAGTATTTGGGTAAATTACCGTTTGTTATATGATGGGTTTTTTTTATATGTAAGTTCAAGATTTTGATAAAAATGGTGGTGCTGAATCTGTTGATTTAGATTAAATATTTAAGCTCCTCCTTGTATAAAAATGAATAATGATGTCCTGAGAAATTAGAAATTCGCAAAGGATTATCTGATGGAGTTTCAATAAGCTGCTACAAGACTTGATAGTTCTTGAAAAAGAGTGGCTAGAAGTTTGGTATTACAAGTTTGAAGCCTTCTCTTTGGCTTATGTGATAATAGTGGTGATCCTGTTGAGAGTTGGTGTAGTAGAGAGGACGACATAGGAAAGAGAAATCGTTCAGCTCGGAACAACTTTTGGGGAGAACTTTAATCATTTACTATTTCCTTGAGTTGTTTCTTTTGTAGGTCAATGCAGCAAATACGAATGATCTTGCTTCAAAAACACCGTTTAACAGAGAATGTTTGTTTCTGAGACCAACCAGTCGGAATCTCGGGCAATCTCTGATGATAAGAAGTAAGAAATCTGTGGAAGCAGACTTGCTTGCAGTCGAGGCCGTTGATGACAAGATTGGTATTATTTCCTTTCATTTCTTTCTTTATAAATTTAAAAGTTGGCTTTGGAGCTTTCCACATTGCAGCTATGGTTAACTACCTTTAAGTGATTAAATCAGCTGGATTTCACCACAAGTTCTTTTAATGGTGCATTTGGATTATATCATCGGAAACAAAGGATTCCAAATTCCTGTAGCCATGATTGCTTTGATGCTTTTGACTTGCATGAATTTGAAATTCTCTACTTTTATTTATAACTTGCTTATGAATCAATATAATGGAAGTTGATCCATCAATTCATTTTCTCTAATACAAATCTCCCATCCAAACACAAACTTGTTCTTTGGATTATTCGATTCCCATCAGTTTAAACTTTTTTTATGTTAAATCATAATAGATTTCAAATATATCCAATATTGATGTCGCTTCAAATCCGAAGTTTAAATTCCTTTCTAAAATCAAATAACACAATGTAAGACAGTTAATGTGAAATGGTATATAAACACAATGGTTGTGTTTGTATTTGTCAGGTTGAATGATGTATGTACATCTAAATTTCGTTTCTACTATAAGCATTCTGCATATGCTAAACAGGTACTTGGTGCATATATCTACTTTACTTCCTGGAATCTTTCTTTTGATCGAACTGGATAGCCTCATAGATAGCGGCAGAAAGAAACGAGGCTTCGGTTCTGATCCTCATCAATTGTTACTCTTAAATTTTTCTATGAACGTTTACAAAATTATAATTTTACCCCTAGTTCGAAACTTCTGATTTTTTACCACTGCATGTGATACAAAAAAGATAAGATCAGGCTTCTAGTTCCATAGTTAATATTTGACAAAGATTGCATCTATGCAGATTTTGGAGTTGTTGGCGTTCACCATGTTGGGATCTTGTGCGAGAACCTTGAAAGATCGCTTCATTTTTACCAAAACATTATTGGTAATGTCTTATTTGTGTTGAAGATGAGGCATGCTTAATCCCTTTACGATAGCAAATATCCAAGATTTCAGCTGTAGCTAAACTATACAGGTCTTGAAACAAATGAAGCACGCCCACACGACAAACTGCCCTACAGGGGTGCTTGGTTGTGGCTGGGTTCTGCGATGATACATCTGATGGAGCTTCCAAACCCCGATCCATTATTGGGACGGCCGGAACATGGAGGCAGAGATCGTCATTGTTGCATTGCCATTCGTGATGTGTCTAAACTTAAAGCTATCCTTGATAAGGAAGGTAAGTTATTCCAAGATTTCTCGTGATACCATGTTAGTTTCTAAAAATATGTTAATATTATATTCTATTTCACTATTTTCCAGGCATTACTTACACCCTTAGTCGCTCAGGGAGACCGGCTATTTTCACACGGGATCCAGATGCCAATGCTCTCGAATTTACACAAGTCGACTGATGTATTTTTCACAATGAAATACTTTTAGGAAACCTTGCGTACAACGAGGTAAATTTATGGTGTACAAAAGTTTATGTTCTATAAGTACTCGTATACAAAAGACTCTTGCACACTCCAAATAATAATTACATATGGCAATAAGTCTGTGCATGGACAGCCGAAAATGTAGACATCAACATCAAACAAAAATAACTGCCACTGTTACAACCTAATGTGTATGCTGTACAGACAGAATATATGATTATTAGATGATTCTTGAGCTTACAAAACCAAACAGTTGCTTCCTAAGAACAATGCAGCTTTAATATGGGCATAGTGTGACAGCTAATTTGAGCTCAAGCCATTGGTGATGCTACGCTCTCCTCCATTCTTGAATGGCAGAAAGGAGAACATGATTTGGGGTGAGCATCTTGTGTTGTAATATTTGTTTTGTCACTGGGGATGAATTGTGTTTGTCGAGCCACGCTTTTATGGCTTCATGTTCGTATGTAAAACCGTCTGCTGCTATGTATGGATCTTCCATTATTTCCTGCAATTTATGAATGATACAGGGAAAGAGAGTGAAATCATTGAACACAAAAATATCAAATTTTAAGATACACGGAATGGGGCGAAAAGGCAATATAATTTTTAACAAATTTTACGAAAATGCATGAGTAACCCCTCGACTAGCTTTCTGAGTCTTCCCCAACTACCGTGTACATCAAATAGTGGAGTGTGATCTTTGCACCTGAAGGATTGGACAGTAATAGTGCTTAGGTGCATGAATGTTGTCTCTGCCTGCTGAGCAACTCGGATCAGCAAATTCAGCAAGTCTTTTCAGTATCGGCAACACTTCAGTTTCAAGGTCTGGCCGATCTCTACATCTAAGATTACAGCATTTCAACGCAATATCTGCCAGTTCGTGTGCTTCAGCTAATGGCCAATCCGGCACTGACTTGTCCAGAATATCGGATAAGGTGCCGCTTCTTATAGCTCTTTCAAACTTGCTTATAATACCATTTGGATGGCGAGCAGACAACAACTGTAGGATTATAACCCCGAAAGAATACAGATCGGATTTCGGTCGAATTGTCCCAGTTCTTGCATATTCTGGATCTATGTAGTAAAAGGTACCTGCAATAACAGTGTCCTGGTATTCTGTAATATTGTCCGGTACTGCGGTAGAAATGATCTTTGCCAGGCCAACGTCTCCAATTTTGCTCACATAATATTTATCTAACAAAATGTTTCCAGGTTTTATGTCCCGGTGAACTATAGGCTCTGGCTTCGATGAGTGCAGAAATGCGAGCCCACAAGCTACCTCGAAGGCAATGCGGAATCTCGAAAACAATGAAAGAGGAGATCTGCCAGTTCTTCGAAAGATATGGTCTTCCAGGCTCCCATGCTCCATGTACTCGTAAACGAGACTCCGACTTTCTGGACAAGCTCCAAGCAATAAGACAATATGGGGATGTCGCAATTGGCTAAGAACTTCAACCTGTGTATTTTTTTATTATAGATGTTATCAAAAGATGCAATGTGGTAATAATAATAATTCAGAAACAATTGAAATATTACATGTCGAAGGAGACGGATTTTTGGAGATGAGGAAACAACTCGTGCATTGTCAAATAACAAACTGAGAGGAATATTGTATTGGCTTCTTTCTTCAAAACAAAAAATATCTCAGTATCTATGCCTAGTGTGAACAAGGCCTTATCCACCTAACATGCTTGTTGTCACCTTCACAACATACCAAGCAAAAATCTAAAAATTTTAGCAGGACCTATTTAAAAATACATTTGCATATGCAACAAGAAACAATATTTCAAAAAATATAATGACGTGATCATAATAACAAAACCACCAGAGGTTGGTATTTAAACATGAAAAGCTCAATCATTGGACTCTATCTAAATTATTGACAAAAAGCAACAGATTAAGCAACAATACAATTGCACAATGCAAGATGGAACTCGTAAATGGATAGATGAAGCTATGCAAAGGATTTTCTCCTTATTAAAGACTAATAAGTTTTTAAAAATCAATTCACTGATGTTATTTGATGTATGTGTCTATCTAGATAGACATAAAAATCAATTTTTTTTTTTTTTGAGAGAACATAAAAATACAATTTGAATCATATGTGAAACATATTATGTACTTGCTGCAGTTGGGCAGGCTTTTGGTTGCCACACGCTTCCGAAGTGAGATATTTTGCAGCCCTTTTTTCCGATTATAACTCAAGGCGAAACAAAGTCTGCCACTAGCCAACTTTAGTTCAATTGGGTTTAAGCCATTCTCTAGAGGCTGTTTGGTGGTTTATAAGAACAACGTTAAGTTCTAACAATCATAAGAGCCAGTTTGTATAACTAAATAAACAGAGCTAACGAAGACCAAACCTCTCTTAGAAATTCCTCCTTTCTGTCAGATGCATCAAGGCGAAGAACTTTAATAGCAACTGAGATATGATCAAGGCTGCATTTGTAAACTCTCCCATATCCTCCTTCTCCAATCATTTTATTCTCAGAGAAAAAATCCGTGGCCTTTTGTATTTCTTCCGTCGTGTACCTTCTGTACCTTGGATCATTTGATAACAGTGCATCAACAATCTTTTGTTTCTCCAGCGACCCTTTATGGGCCTTCATTTCTGCCATCTGCCTTTCATAGGTCTCTTTTGCTAACAACGTTTTTGCCATCTCAACTTCCTTCTCAGCTTCAAGATACTTCTCTTTCTCTTTGGCCGCCGTTATCCTAAGACCTTCTTCTCTTCGACGCGCAGCATTTACTTTTTGTGCCTCTTCCATGCATGCGGAAGAAAGCGAATGGACCTGAAATATGATCGCACGGCCTTTTTAATGATTAACAGAGTAGTGAATGGTGCTTTATTGCCATATCTTCTATTACGTGCCCGATAATGCATTAAAAGGTTGGCATTATAAAGCATAAACCAAATCTTGCTCAAAGCAATCTCAAAAGGGGATGACATGGTTCATGCTGTATTTTTAGCAACTAAAAGATGGCTGAAAGATCAATTGTGATTTGGGTACAATAAGCTACTCAAGCGCTCACCTTGCTTTCTGCATGGATCAGATCTTCACACGCTTGATTGTACATGGCAACTGTGTCCTTCAATTCCAGGCGCATTCTCTGTATTTCAGCCTGAATGTCGTCAGACTGCAAAAAACAGAGGTAAGCATATTCTTATTAATAATAAACCGGCTTTGAGAAAATGATTTGGCATTCTGTAGAAGCAATATACATAACGTATGTGCCTGTGTGTACTTTCTGAACGAAGACGAATATTTATTATAGAAAAGAGACAGAGCCGTTCACCTGATCTGAGTATGTAGTTGAGAAGGAACGGATTCCTATAGTACTAAGTCTATCTGAGACATCTCCAATTCGGTCAGAAATTTCCAGAACAGAACCTGAATAAGAAGATCCATGTGTATTTTCTTGAGAAAGGGAGTTTGTATCAGACAAGCAACTGCCATATTTGGACCCCGTGGAAGAAGAAGATAGGCTGGATTCTTGTTTCCCAAATGCACGAGAATCAAGATTCCTCCCTGGAAAATATATACCAGATAAGATTACAAGCTACTGTTCCACAACCACTGCATAGAGTTTAGGCATACCAGTACTTAATGTTGGACTCAACGAATTAGATGAAACCATATTCGCAGAGACCACATAAATGTCGCAACTGGCAGGAGCATGTTTAAGAACAATTGATGGCACCTCAGATACCATGGTCTTCCTAAGAAAATTAAGTGATGACTCAACATCAGTTGTGTCAAATCTGGACTAATAAACTGTTATATGAGAATAATATGTCATGTCAAGAGAAAATATTAAAAATGGATGATTTAATTGATATTTTTGTGTGTCGGAACATTTTCATGTTTTGAAACATTAAAAACTCGTGGGAATTCACTACATGAAACTGAGGAGGATTTAAGAGAACACCAAATTCCTCTGCAACATTGAATATACTAACAAGTAATAAATCAGTTGTGTGACAAAATACAAGACTTCATGATGAGAAGGAAAATGAGCAAACAAAATGCACCATTAATCGAATTATTGTACCTCGCAAAATAGTTGGAAGAGCAGGAACCAAGCACCAAATTTGTACTTCTTGAATCAGATATATATTTAAGAAGCATAAATGCAGCATTGTCACCCTCCAGTAACAAAATTTTGATCTAAGAAGGTTCAACACAGCAATATTTCAAAATTAATGAACTTGCAGAAATACTGACTAACGAATGGGCTGAGAAAAATCTACCTTATGGGTATGATATAGGAATTTGAACTTTAGAAAATTTTCTTCACATTTGGCTCTCGTATCTTGAATATATATCTCTGCCACACTGGCATCCATCTCCTTAATTGGGATGCAACCTCCTGCTGTCAAATAAATAATGGGAAGAAAATGTGATTCAGGAAGCGAAAATCCTGTCATATTGTGATTTGAAGGGCAATTTTATACCCTTAGGCTACCCTAGAAATTTGCAGACTTTAAATAGAAAATCTAACTAGATTACCGATGCATCACAAACGTAAGGGTCAACGAAATGAAGCCAACCAGGGAAAAAGAACTGAAACAGGAAAATAGTCAATGTATTTTTTCTTTTGGCTTTTACTGATATTTACAGTGAAACAACTCAATTTCACTTGAATTTACTTTTAGTGAGGTTCAAGCTCTAAAGTGGGACGTCAATGAGTTCAACTCAAACCTGAATGATTATTTGTTATCAACTCTAACTTTTTCATGTCAATCCCATGCCACTTTACGAAAATTCTGCTTTTTTCCAATACCTTGTGTAAATATTAGCAAAAAAAAAAAAGCAGAAGCAGCCCAGTATCACTCTCAAATTCCAAATTTCTAATATTTAATCTCTCCAACATGTGAGTTAAAGCATAAGGCAAACTAGATTATAGTGGCTAGAAATACAATATTTTCCATCTTAACACCAGACACCATGAAAAAATCTTGCAACAAGTACAACTGCTCCCCAGTAAATTGATATTCTAAACCATGAAAACCAGCTTATGATTGAATTAGTTGACTGGTTATTGGCATCTGTGCTCTAATTCTGAAGCATTACTCAGGCTGCACAAATTAACCTTCTCCATGAATTGAGCTCCTTTTTCTTACCCTTTTCTATTTATTGAGAGGATAGGTGGCAAAAAAAGTAAATTTCGTGAATAAGGCCATCGATAGGGCAAAATGAATCACACAATTCCCATTAAGAGGTTTCTGTGGTACGATCACACAAATACATCCACTGTGTGCATGTGTGTGTTCAATCTTTGAAATAGAGGGAGGAAAGTTAAGTACAAGGAGTAGGAACCGTAGTGATGGTGGGCATAACATGAACAAGGACTAAGCAATCATCCTCCGTCATCAAATTCTGGACCGTCCACCGCACCGCTCGTTGGCTACCTCTTCCTTCCGCTCTCTTCACCGCCACCGCAACCGTGACCGGAGTACAGCCGCTCCCGCCGCCGCCGCCGAGCTTCATTTCGATTTCTTCAGTCTCTCTGATCCATCGAAGGATGTTTTTGTACAGAAGACTCGAAGCGAATAGTTTGTGTTGACCGGTGAATTGGTTTTGCTCGGAAATGGACGGTTGGGATTCAATGTGGAACTTGCTTCGCGGGTCATCCAACGACTGTTCAGCTGGTGGTGCGTGGATCTGACCTTCGAGGCGGCTCCCACAGTCCCACTTGCTTGGCTGTTAGTCAACGATGATCAGCTTAGCATGATTAGGTAGTTTTAAAGCTAAGAAAAGTATTTTATTTAACTACACATTTATTTTGCTGAAACTATCGTAATAATTTTGATTGAGTCGTGGATTAAGAAGGCTTGTGCTGCAAGAGAAGCTTGAACATATGATTTTGTACTAATTATGTGTATACATGGTCTCTCCTCGTCCCATAATTTCGAGTGAATGAACATTTAAAAAATAAGTGGTAAATGTCCAGGGCAGTTACCTAAGTGGTACAAAAGCCCACTAAATATGATTGGTCTCGATTTCGAAACTCACCGTTGTAAAAGAACAATTCCCCTCCCCAAGGCTCATAGCAGGTTCGATCCCTGTCTATCCCATTGAAGTGAAAGTAGTTTCGTTTAGTACGAGATCGCTTCACTATCGAACAGTAGAATACTACTACTTGAATTGTCAGCGGAGAACTTCATGCTTCAGCTTGCTTAGCCTCTGTTCCGTCTGGCTTTGCTCGAGAAAAAGGATCCGCTCTTGCCTTTCGTTAGGGATGATGGGCTAGGCGGGGAGCGTACTGAACCAACCTCTTTGTTTAAGCGAATCACCACTCTTTGAGGAATAGTCTTAATGCTAAAAAAAATAATAAGTGGTCAATACATTCCACATCCTAGTGAGAAAATATGTCTTATTGGCCCTAATGAAAAGCGAGAAGCTCTTCATGCGCTCTCAACCGTGAAATGAAGGATTGCTTGAGCAAAATATGCATAAAATGACAAATGCCCATGGAAATCAAATGCCCATATTACATAATAAACAATAACCCTGAGACAATTCTGCAAAGGTATGCAATTCATCTCGAGTAGATAGTCACTTTTTGATAAGAGAAAAAATCAATATCAAGAACCGTGCAGTCACAAAGATTCAAATACTTTTGGCATCTATCAACAGATATACTATTTCGTACATTATTTTTTTGACTACACACATCTATAATCTCTAATAAATATGTCATGCATGTATATTTTGACATCATCAAATGGTTAGTCATTTTCAAACAAGAAGAGTCACCACAAACGAAAATCATCTATATTTAGGTAGTCACTTCTTGATAAGAAAAAAATCAATATCAAGCACCGTGCAGACACAAAGATTCAAGTACTTTTGATATCTATCAACACATATACTATTTCTTACATTACTTTTTTGTCTATACACATCTATCATCTCCAATAAACATGTCATGCGTGTATATTTTGACATAATCAAACGATTAGTCATTTTCAAACAAGAAGAGTCACCACAGATGAAAATCATCTATATTTAGATTGGGTAATTTGGATATGAATGGAATGATTTAGATTTGAATTCCACTATATGATTCAAATAATAACTATTTAATGATTTTAAACTCCGTCGTAAAATGAATTTTTTCAAACAAATCAATAACTTATTATTATTGGATTTGAAATCCTTATCGTCTATCGATCCAATTGCATTGGGCCGGCCCAATGCAATTGAATTCAGGACCAAGCCCAAAATCAAATGAAAGATTTAACAGATTGTTACCACACTCATATACATTCATCGAAGGTCGAGGAAACCCTTTTTCTTCATTGCTTTTGTGAAGAGAGACACAAAAATTGGGGCAACTGAAATTTCAGAAGAATTCGGGGTCCCTTCGTCCTTTCTCCTCTCCCCGAAAAAAATAGCACTTTTTCCCTCCTTTTTTCTTCACTCTTTTGCAGCAAATTTCTTCTAATCACTTAAAAAATTAGTCTCTCCTGATACATTTGAAGTGTTGTTGTTCTTACAGCCATTTCCCTGAATAATCGCAAGGTGCGTATGTATGTCTGCATGTACGTACTTGATTTGTAAATGTTTGCATTTCATTTACTTTGTGTGGGTTAAGTTGTTAATTTTGCGATTTGCTGCTGTTGTTCACGGGCTTTGCGGTTTGAGTTGCGTGACTTTTTTAGGGTTTTCTCTGATTGATATGTTTCCTTGGTTTTTGGTTTTTTTTAAAAATGATATTTCTTCTACATTATAGTTTACTGGACCAATGATGTTGTTGTATTCTGTTTTGACTGGTTTGTATCTGTATGAATCTGAAAGTAGGATAGTATTTGAGGATTTAGGTGGGAAGGAAGATTTGGTTATCTTGTTTTATCCTTGGAAATTTGTTAATGATACTAATTGATACGGGAGGGATTGTGATTTGGGATTTTTTGTTCCGTGTGTCAATTTTTTATATCTTTGCATCTATGATGTTACCGAGTTTGTGTTTTTTGTGAATTTTTTTTCATTCTTACTGATCTTAAACTGTTTCAGTATCACGGTTGTAGGATTGTCAAAATATCTTACACGATTTTTCTATCTACCTCTTGTATTTGAGCGTTTTATTTTCATTACTCATTAGCTGCACCATCTCACTATGTGGGAACCCATTCGTGTTTATCTGAGAATGGTTTCTATTGAGTGATGGTAAATGATTTCGAGATTTTATGGTTCATATTAATTTCAAATACTCAACTGCGAGGAGCTTGACCAAAATGGTATGTTGTGTACTTTATCTGTTTCTGTGTTCCATTAATACTCGTTTAACATTTCTATTGCCACCATAGCAATGGAATGCAACAAAGAGGAGGCCATCCGGGCCATGGAAATTGCTGAGAAGAAGATGGAAAAAGATGATTTTGAAGGGGCTCGAAAAATTGCTGAGAAGGCGCAAAATATTTACCCCGAACTCGAGAATATTTCTCAGCTGCTAACCATCTGTGATGTTCACTGTTCGTCTCCAAAAAGGGTTTTGGGATCTGAAAAGGACTGGTATGGAATCCTCCAAGTTGAAAGGTTTGCAGATGAGTCGACTGTCAAGAAACAATACCGGCGGCTTGCTCTTTTTCTTCATCCTGATAAGAATCGATTCCCTGGTGCTGAGGCAGCTTTTAAGTTGATTTGTGAAGCCAATGCAGTGCTTTCAGACCCTGTAAAGAAGTCTTTGTATGACAGCAAGATCAGAGTTTCTGTTAGATCTGCGCCAGTATATCTCCCCACTCACCACATAAATAAAAATTTTCAATTTAACAACACACAGAGAGCTCAGAAGAGTGTTTATAATGGTTTCACCAGCCTGAATCTACATCAAGCAGCAGGGTCAAGCTCCACTTTCTCGCAGGATAGTTTCTGGACATCATGTCCTTTTTGCAGTTTTAGATATAAGTACCCAAGAGAATTTGTGAACAAATCTCTTCGCTGCCAGAGATGCTCAAAGGATTTCATGGCTTGTGAAATTAGTTCTCAAGGTATTCCCTTAGGATCCAAATGGGCACCCCATAGTGTTCAACCTATGCCTTCAAAACCAAGCTCAAATCAACCTGCTGCTTTTCAAGAAAAGGGAGTTCCTACTCAGGGTGACTCTAAAGTGGGTGTTCAAAATGAAAAAGGATTTTCGCCAGCACATACTGACTCACGGAGCAAGACCCGCGGGAGAACAGTTCAACCAGAGCAAGGGATCCAGACAGGAAGTGGTTCTGGAGATGTCCGGGCAGTTGGAACATCCAATGGGGATGCAACTACTAGAAAATCAAGAGATTTGAAAAGCAGAGGCGGGAAGAGGCGTACAAAGAGGGGCCGGAAGCAGGTAGTGGATTCTAGTGAAAGTTTTGATTCCTCGAGTGAATCTGACATTGAAGAAGCATTCAGCGGGGCAAGTTTTAATAACTCAACGTCCGAGATGAATTCTGGACCTAATGGTGTCCATTTCCCGCGGAGATCAGCTCGGAAAAGGCAGCATGTGGTATACAATGAAAGTGATGATGAGTTTCCTTCCCGTACAGCGGGATCGCAAGCAAGGAAATTGCCAAAAGATATTGAAAAGGAACAAAAGGAAGTTCTTGGTGATGAAGATTCCATAAACGACATTCAAAATAGTTTTCCTACTGATTCTGATTACTCCAAGTATGTCCCTCCTGAAGGAAACTTCAAAGACAATGGTGCGGACCATGATGAAGAAGTCAGGGACAGGGGAGAACCTGGTGGTAAGCCGCGCACTGATGCTGATACTGTTGAAATAGAAAGTGATTCTGACCAAGATTCATATTCTGGTGATAATCCAGATGTGGGAGTATATCACTGTCCTGATACAGAATTTCATAATTTTGATATCCATCGAGATGAAAATTGTTTCCATGTTAATCAAATATGGGCTTGTTATGATGACTTAGATGGCATGCCAAGGTTCTATGCCAAGGTGAAGGAGATTTCTTTGTCGCCATTTATATTGAGCTATGTGTGGCTTGAAGCTGACCCTGAAAATGATGCTAACCAGAAGAAATGTATGGATGAGCAGTTACCCGTTTCTTGTGGCTGTTTTCAGTTGGGAAATACTGAGAGCACTCCACGTCGTCTTTCATTTTCACATCAAATGGAAAGTGAAAAAGGGCAGAGAAGAGGTTCTTTTATCATTTATCCAAGAGAGGGGGGAAACTTGGGCTCTTTTCAGTACCAGGGATATGAGATGGAGTTCCAACCCAAAAGACCCGCATTTCAAATATGAAATTGTGGAGGTGCTCTCAGATTTTGTTGCAGGTGCTGGCATAAAAGTTGTTTCCTTGGACAAAATCACAGGGTTTGCGAGCCTTTTCCAAAGAACTAGCCAAAGCGAGTCCGACTCGTTTTTGATAGGGCCTAGTGAACTTTATCAGTTTTCTCATCGCGTTCCGTGTTCGAAAATGAGCGGCGATGAAAGAGAGGGTGTGCCAAAAGGTTCTTTTGAACTCGATCCTGCTTCCCTACCTCTGAATCCTGATGACTTGTATTGCCCCGGCAATGCAGATATCGGACCCGGAACATTGAATATAGGAAGTAATGGCAACCAGAATCAGCTAAAAAAGGGTAAATCTGTGATACCCGAGGGTGCAAGTACTCGAAAAGAGTTTGTGGACTTGGAGGAAATGGAAGATGAAGGTTTCTGAGCTTCAGTTATCTCCTGGATGATTGAATTTAGGTAAAAAAAAAAAAGAAAAAGAAAAGGAAACTGTAGTAATGTATGTAGTCAGTTCATGTATGATCTAGCCCATGTTTACTTTTTCGTGTACTGCTACGACAACCTGCAACTAGCATTGAACTATTGATATTATGGTTTTTGGTGGTAATACTGGTGTTGGGGCAGTGCAAATCTCAGGTGATTTTGATTTGGGACACATAAGACGACAGCATAGGTTTATAGGATGAACTGTCCAAGACCAATGTGCAGATTTTCAAAAACTAACAATGTTATTGAGGTTGATGAAAGTTGCCTGAAGCGTCTTTTTTTTGGAAAATTAATGTGGAAGGTTTTCTTTTGCCAGGTGAAGGGTCTTAGAGGGAATGAGCGAGATGGTATGAGCTATATTTTGTGCCAGAGGCACACATTCTTGCTCAGCTAACTTGTTTGTCTATAAGTTGATGCTTAGTTTTAGCTTAGAAGTTAGAACGCAACTGTTTATTCTGAATTGTTGCTATTCATCCTCTAATTTTTAATATCGATAACTTATGATCTGATTTTATATTGAGTTTGCAGGTTTGGGTTTTTTTTAACTCTGTGCAGATCTTGTTTTTAACTTTTGCTGGATCACATCATTTGGTTATTTTGCTTGTTGCTTATTGAGTGCTCGACTTTATCATGTATGTATCATTTTTCTACTGCTAAAAATATTTATTTGAGTTTTTTTTTTTTAGTAATTGAATTTATTTTTATTTATGTTTCATGTATTTTTATTTTTGGTTTCAAGAGTGGCAAGTTTTTTGGATTTAATGTGAAGTCTAGTTAGGGTTAGGGGTATAAACAAATCGAAATGACTTGAAAAATATTTATTCGTATTCGAAATTATTGAATTCGAAGCGAGGTTGAACATATTCGAATTTTTTTTCGAGTCGAACTTGAGCCCAAATTATATTGATTGTTCATAAATTGTTTGTAAAGCTTAATATTTTATTTATAAAATATTCTCTCTATTGTCCAAAACCATGTGTTGCATAGATACGGGGCACATGTACAGCTCGACATGGACACGGTTATTCAAAAAATACAAGATATGATATGTCTAGGATATATCAATTTTTTTATTTTATTTGTATATAGGCTATCAAATATAAAATAGATATCACTCAAACTATACAAACCTACATAAAAAAAGTTATATGTATTTTTTAACATTTTTCTATAATAAAAATATTGTAATTTTTAAAAAACGTCCTTCAAATTATTTTTTTTTTGAATAAAAAAATTGAATTTTCCCATATCTAATGTGTTCTACATGTGTCGAATTTTTTTTTTTTAAATAAAGTTTTTGTGAAAAAAAAAATTGAATTTTCCCATATCCACTGTGTGTTCGACATGTTTTGATTTTTTTTAAAAAAATAAATTTCGGGCATGCCACGTGGCATGTCTAATATCGTGTTGCACCTGCATTTTGTCGTGTCCGTGGAGTGTCCAACACTGTATGTGGTAATTTTTGGAGTGTTAATGCAACATATCCAAAACCCTAACCAATGTTTCTCATTCTCCATATCTAGCCGTGTCTTTTCTCACTCTCCATAGCTAATATTTTCTCTCATTCTCCATGTCGTCGCCGCTTTTTCCATGATTTGCAATATTGGTCGGGAATGGCAGCCGGTGGGTAAAGTTTCAGGCTAAAACGTATGTGTGACTATAACGGTGATTTCTCGATCGTCGCGGAACATAACGTTGATTTTGCGGCCCGGAATGTGATATCCTATGTTAATGTGAAGGTTAATTAACATATTAAGGGATGTATAATTTATATATGACATGATAGTAAAGATGAAAAGTTTAATAAGAAATAGTTGAATACCAAATTGAACTTGGTCATAAATTAAGGACTCAATTGCAATTAAGACATTGAAAAGGCTTAACTTGCGATTGGAGGAGGGGGTACAATTTGGGAAAGGATGAAATTTGAGGGATTGACTTGCAAATATGATTCTTTAAAATCTGAATCTGAAAGCTAAATGTTCTTATCGCTTCACGAAGTTTTTCTCTTCCACCTCTTGAACTTATTCCTTAATTGGCTTTGGGTAAGGCAATTGCATCAAATTCTTGCTTTCTTGTTAAATATAAAGGAGTTTTGAGTGTGGTATTTGTTCTTGGAATATTTTTGTTTCTAAATGTTAGGATTGAGTATGAATTGTGTTAAAATAAGTTGTAATATGAAGCATGAAGTTGGATGAGGATGTTTGCATGGAGTGAAGTATGCGGTGATGCATTTGTTGGTAGAGGTGGAAGAGGTTGAAAAATGGTAAAAATGATGAAATTTCGAGTTACAGGGCTCACCGATCGATCGGTAAGTTGCGCCGACCGATCGGTGGAAGTTGATAAAAAATTTATGCAGTGGTCGATTGAAGCAAGTTGGGCGATCGGTCGTGGAATGCTTAGCGATTGATCGGTGATATCGATCGGTGGTTATCATAGATCGATCGGTAGGCGTAAAAATGGGATTTTTCCAACTTCTTGTTATTTTTGATTAATTACATGGATAAATGTATGATATTGTATATTTTCATCATAAATTGATGAAGAATGTTGATGATAAGATATTAAAATAGTATGATACTAATATCTTATTTGTGTGTAGAGCCGTCACATACTACCGGACGTCAAATAGGGTGAAGGTTTCTTGCTGGTGGTAGCTCTATCTATTTTGGATATTATCGGGTACGTTGGACGTATGAACACTTTTATTTTATTCATACATTATTGTGATTATGTATGAAGTGGATTTGGTGACGCATTGAGGCGTGATTGTGTATTGATGAGAGACGTGCATTAATATAATATCGGAGACTCTTACATGGAGTCAAAATGCAATATACATTGGCTACTCATATGATGTGATCATATGGAGCGTAATAGCAATGTTATATGTGCTACTCATATAAAGAACAACGATATATCTGGAATCCTCGCTTCGCTATCATCCTTTTGAGTAGGAATGGCAACAGGTCGGGTATGAGACGGGTTTGGCCAATCCCAGGACCCGCCCCGCGACACATAAAACCCGGACCCGCCCCGCCCCGCTTAGACCAGCGAACCCGCGGGGTTTACCCACCCCGCCCCGGTTCCATTTTTTCTTTTTTTTTGTATTTTTAAATATTTTTTTTGCTATAAATCAGTTTTGAAACACAAAAGTTGAGTTTTGTGATTAAATTTCATGTTTTCTCTAGTTAATATTTATAATAAGCATTGTAAAATTATCTTTAAACTACTAAATATTTATTAATTTGCTCTTATTTCCTTCAAAATGCCCAATTCTTTTAACATGAACACATGAATTTTGATATAAAATTAAATAATGACACTTTATTGTTCAATTAAAGAAGTAAAATGTATAATCAATATCATATTTTTTTTAAAAAAATTAAAAATGTATTGCGGGGAGGGTACGAGGCGGGTTCAGCCAATCCCAGGACCGGCCCCGCCCGGCTTCCAAGCCAGGTTGAAGCGGGTCCAGACCCGCCCCGGCGGGGCGGGTTCAATGCAGGTCCGGGTATGGACCCGTCCCATTGCCATCCCTACTTTTGAGGTAGTGTTTCTTCACTTTTTCTTATGTTTATGTTATGGCTTAATTTGAAATAATGCCCAAAAATTATGAAATTCATATATGTGATAGATTAAACAATGATAAACAATATGTAACAAGAAAATTGAGATTATGTTTAGACTTTATACAAATTTTATGGGTATAAAAAGTAATGTGCATATAACGGTTATACTAAAATTGAATTGAGAAAACGTAATTGTAACTTTGCAACATAATGAATAGTAGAAAAGTAATATTACATTTGGTATGAACATTTTATGCATAACTATAATTAATTCATATTGAACATATGATATTGAGTTTGGTTGTGCATTTGATATGTATTGATAGGTTCTACTTTTGATACCGGCACCAGTAAGGCGAATTGAGCAATTCCTACGAGATATGAGGATCGATTGTGAGTATATCCTTATAACTTGACATTTAACTTTATATGAGTATGTGATTTGTTTTATATAAGTATATTGAATTGGTGAATGAATTGGAATAAATGCAATATAATGTGCAAGAATTAAATTGAGTTCTGAAATGTTCATGTTGAGATGTGATGTTATACGATCTATATGATGTTATTTACCTTATTATTTTGATGTTATACATATGATTATGACATGTGCATTCATAAGAGATTAAAGAACTATGTTATGACCACTAATGACCTTGAACCATGTGTTATTGCATTATGAGTACGGTCAGAATTACAGAATCAAAGAATATCGATCCCGAGTTAATTGAGAACTCAAAAGGAGATCTACAGAGTGCCATGGTCATATCGTGATCACGGATTGTTCTTGGTATTAGTTGGTGCATAACGGAATAACACTACGGACATACATGTGCATCATTTCATTGTATATGAATCATGATGTAAAGATTATGATGAATCATGTGAGTATATTCATGTGCTTATGTGGATATGAATTATATGCTTATGTGATTTTAAATATGTTATTTGGATATGCTTATTGAGTTTGCAACTCACCCAAATGCAAATGTTGTTTTTCAGTTACTGTAAATAAAAGTTGATTCTACAAGGTGTTTCTTCGTATTTTGGAAGTCATGGATCCAAGGTCTGCTGGCTGACTCCAGTCCTTCTCCCTCAGCTCATCACTTGCATATATTGTATAGGTTTTTGGTTGGGTTGTGAGGGGTACAACCTTGGTTATTTTTGTGGCATACATATATGTATATGCCTTGTAAATTATATTATGATAAATGTCTTAATTGGATGTTATGAGATTGTGCAAGTGCCGATGACATTAAATATTATGGTATATGCCTCATGTGTATGTGTTATATCTGTAAGGGGTGTCACAATAAGAGTCTAAAGTTTCTGTTTACTCAGGCTGAATTGAATATGAGACAGAGGAGATGGATGGACTTATTGAAGGACTATGATTGTGAAATAGAGTATCACCCTGGTCGAGCTAATTTAATAGTTGGTGCGTTAGTCGTAAGGTAAGCTTGACAACTGATGATGTAAGTCGTATATCAGCATTAATGACCTCATATTGTCATTTATGGTATGGTTTTGATATTATTGCATCACCTGTGCGAGTATCAACGCTTATAGTAGACCAGATATCTTTTAGAAGATCAGAGAGACCCAGAAAACAGATGATGAGATTCTGAAATGGAAAAGTGTCTGGCACAAGATCAAGTATCTAAATTCAGGGTAGCTGAGGATGGTAGTTTACGATTACAAGATCGTTGGGTGATTCCTGATACATTTGGACTACGCCAAAATTTGCTACACTAGGCTCATTATAGCAAATACAACATGCATCCTAGTGGCAAGAAATCTACCGAGATTTGTATTCCCATTTTTGGTGGAAAGGGATGGAACAAGATATATCAGAATTTGTAAAACGATGTTTGATATGTCAGCAAGTGAAGGCAGAGAGGAAAATGCCAGGTGATGAATTACAGAGTTTAGAGGTACCAATTTTGAAGTGGGACCACATATCGATGGATTTTGTGACTCATTTGCCGATGGCTTCTTCAGGTCATGATGCTATTTGGGTCATTATTGACAGATTGTCGAAAGTAGCGCACTTTATATCATATAACATGTGTTTTACATTTGTGAAGATGACTCAATTATATATTCGAGACATAGTGCGACTACATGGTATTCCAGTGTATGATCTCGAACAGAGACCCGATGTTCATTTCTCACTTCTGGGAAGGATTGCAAGCAGCCATGGGGACCGAGGTGAGATTGAGTACAACTTATCACCCTCAAACTGATGGACAGACTGAATGCATTATACAGACGTTAGAGGATATTTTACGTACATGTGTGTTAGAATTTGAGTCTACTTGGCACGATTCTTTACCGTGGATTGAATTTTCATAGAACAACAATTACAATGTGAGCATACAGATGGCTCCATTTGAAGCCTTGTATGGGCAACGTTGCATATCCCCTTTATGTTGGGATGACACATACAAAACATCTGTGGGTGGACCTGATATGATTAGAGAACTGAAAGAGAAAGTGAAACTCATACGACAGAGGATGAAAGCTGCCCAAGATAGACAATCAGCTTATGCCAATAAGAGGCGGAGACCCTTAGAATTTCAAGTTGGTGATATTATGTTCTTATAGATTTCCCCTTTTAAAGGTATTATTCGTTTCGGAATGAAAGGGAAGTTATCACCAAGGTATGTTGGTCCGTATGAGGTATTACAGCGAGTTGGCACATTGGCTTATAAATTAGCACTGACGCCCTCTTTATCTGGTATACATGACGTATTCCATGTATCGATGTTACGAAAGTATGAACCTGATCCTTTGCATGTGTTGCAACCTTCAGAAGCACAATTGGAATTAGATATTTCTTATGTGGAACGTGCGGTTCGAGTCTTAGATCGAGCAGATCATAAGCTTCGTAGTAAAATCATTCTTACGATTATGGTTCGGTGGGACAAGCGGGGTGTCGAGGAGGCAACGTGAGAAACGGAACAACATATGAGACAACTATATCCTGAGTTGTTTGATGGTATGTGTATTGGTATTTATGTGCTTTTATATTGTTGAGTATGTTAGATTTTGGGTCGAAATCTTACATGTTAGGGAGACATGTGATATCATATGTTAATGTGATGGTTAATTAACATATTAAGGGATGTATAATTTATATATGACATGATAGTGAAGATGAAAAGTTAATAAGAAACTAGATGAATAACAAATTGAACTTGGTTATAAGTTAAGGACTCAATTGCAAATAAGACATTGAAAAGGCTTAACTTGCAATTGGGGGAGGGGGTACAGCTTGCGAAAGGATGAAATTTGAGGAATTGACTTGCAAATATGATTCTTTAAAATCAGAATCTGAAAGTTAAATGTTCTTATCACTTCACAAAATTTTTCTCTTCCACCTCTTGAACTTATTCCTTAATTTTCAAAGAAATTCTGATAGGAAGCTTAAGGAAGTGTTGGGGTAAGGTAATTGCATCAAATTCTTGTTTTCTTGTTGAATATAAATGAGTTTTGTTTGTGATATTTGTTCTTGGAATATTTTTGTTTCTAAATGTTATGATTGAGTATGAATTGTGTTAAAATAAGTTGTAATATGAAGCAAGAAGTTGGATGAGGATGTTTGGATGTGTTGTGGTTGAATGGAGTGAAGTATGATGTTGAAAAATGAAAAAAAGGGTGAAATTTTTGAGTTACAGGGCTCACCGATCGATCGGTAAGTTGCGCCGTTTGATCGATCGAAGTTGATAAAAAATTTCTGCAGTGGTCGATTGATCGAGCAAGTTGGGCGATCGATCGTAGAATGCTTACCGATTGATCGGTGGCGTAAAAATGGGATTTTTCCAACTTCTTGTTATTTTCGATTTATTACATGGATAAGTGTATGATATTGTATATTTCCATCATAAATTGATGAAGAATGTTGATGATAAGATATTAAAATAGTATGATACTAATATCTTATATGTGTGTAGAGCCGTCGCATACTACCGGACATCAAACAGGGTGAAGGTTTCTTGCTGGTGGTAGCTCTGTCTATTTTGGATCTTATCGGGTAGGTGGGACGTACAAACAATTTTGTTTTTCATTCATACATTGTTGTGATTATGTATGAAGTGGATTTGGTGAATACCAACGCATTGAGGCGTGATTTTGTATTGATGAGAGGCGTGCAGTAATATAATATCTGAGACTCTTATATGGAGTCGAAATGCAATATACATTGACTACTCATATGATGGGATCATATGGAGCGTAATAACAATGTTATATGTGCTTTTCATATAAGGAATAATCATATTATACGCAGCCAATGGAAAGTGATGAGGAAATGGTATTCACTGGAATGAGATTGAAATGAGTTTGAGATAGAGATGAGGTTTTGACATGTCATGACATATGCATTACATATAATTTATAGAAATTATATTATGATTGAGCATGCTATAGGAACAACCCGAGAACACGAGATATGAATGAAATACAAGGAGTTTTTGTAAATACTGTATTAATATATTTATTTCGTATATTTTGTTGATATGTGATACATATTACACCGATGTTCATGGTATTTTATGGGTTGTTCTGTAGGGACTCTTCTGGGCGATGGAAGCCAGAATTGTGGGTCCATTTTGCTGCAATGATGATAGATTAGTCGATTAGAGAAACTGAGAAGACATGAATATTTTGAGAAGTACTTCGGTTATATTTCGATATGGCATTAATGAGATAATACAACTGTTTGTATAATTAATCGACTAAACTCTATAGTAGATAATATTAATATGTTTATATTATCATGAAATTGGTTTAAAGGCGGCGAGGGCCTTACATGGCAAAAAAATTTTAGAATAAAATTTTTAGGACAATTAAAATTTTAGGGGTCAAAATATAATTTAAGAAGGTGGCACCAAGAACTCGAGTTCTGACTGCTGCTACAGTGTTTTAAAAGAACATTTTTTTTAAAAGTTATCCAAATTATCTAATTATTTTTATTTTTAATCTTTTTTAAAAAAACTCCACGACAATAACTGTTATCGTTCAATGAATGTTAATGAAATTGGAACAACAGCCTCCATAACACCTTCTGCAATCATCGTCGTTCATCTTTCCAGAGAGATCCACGTTGTCGCCGCTCTACCTCGACGGATACACGTTGTTTGCATATTTTGTTAGTATACATATATGTATAGTTTTAAACTAATGGACTTTACAATTGTGCGACAACCCGTATAGGGTTTTGGACAGATCTCTGTTATGGTGTCACTCATCCAATGATACTACTATGACACACCAGAGAAAGAAAGTCTACAACTATGCGGAGTAAATTTGTTTAAGACGTGACTCGAAAAGTTCGAATTCAAGCTTAAAAATTTCGAATCTAGTTCGAATTCGAGCTTCATTTTAAAACGAGTCAAAAAATGATAAAAGTTTGAATGAATCGAGCTTCGAATACATCTATTTGAATTCGAGATCAAACTCGAACTCGAATACTAAATTTTTTTGTAAGTCCTATTTGTTTAAAAAAAGTTAAACATATAGTCACAATTTATATATCATATTGCTGTTAGATTCTAATGGAATAATTCTTTTTGTGATCTTTGAATTTTCATCGTTTTTATTTTTTTAATAAAAAAACTAATAATTTTCATGATTCAAAATTAACTCCCATGGTGTTCAACCAAATACAATCAAAATACGAACTTTATCCATACCGAGGCAATATTCGTATTTTATTTTTAATGGATATTCCTATTAAAGTCTATATAGATATCCTTTATTCAAAATAGGAACTCATAATGTTTTCGAATAAATAAATAAATAAATAAATACGAGATCATCTAGGAATAAAGATGTCCCTGCGATGATAACACATCAAAGGCAAGGCTCAAAGAGCTTCCAACAATCTACACCAGACAAGAAACAAGAGAAGCAAAATTGTGCTTAAAAATGCAAATAAAACAATTTATACACTAGCAATTTATTATCCACATACTATAGGCCATAAATAATTATATGAATTCTTTCTTATAAAACAATTACATATATGAACTTGAATTTACAATAGATCAGTATCTTCACCTATGGTTTTCTCAATAATGTCGATACAATAGCCCACGGATCTTCCTTGAGACATAGCATTTGCAAGTATCGATCGAGCTTCTTCATGGCGACGCAACGTGAGGACAGTATTTAGTACTGCCCATCTCACTTGACCATCGGTTTTCTTCTGTGTAAAGCCTAAGCTTTTAAGTAATTTGTCCAACTGTCGACCAAAAAGTGTCGCAATTAAAATTGCAGTTAGTATTGCATAGACCATCTGCCAAGAAAATAGTTCCACAACCTTCTTTGTTGAACAATTTTCAATTTTGCTCAAAGAGATTGATTAAACAAACTTGGCATATGGCTTTGGACATGTTTCAATAAGGAATATGTTGGAACATGCAAATGTCATCGCCCTACTGGTATGTGTTTGGTGAAAACGTGAAAAGAAGAGGCAAAATATCTCATTTCCATATGTTGCTATTTCCAAAAAAAATTTGATTTTAACTTTAACAAAACAAATTTCTTCTCAACTGATGTATTTTATCTTTCGGAGAAATCCAAGACGAGTATCAATGATGTCAAGAAAGAAGAGCACTTTGATGAACTTAAAAGAGCAGAGAGGAACAGAACCGTGTTAATATCAGCAAGACCTCCTTCTGAATAACCGAAAAGAAGATACTCTGTTGCCAAGCCTGCTAGTGCTATACATGAAAACTTGTCCAGTGTCTGGAAGAATATTATCAACAATTATTTGAGAGTTCACATAAGCACAAAAAGTGATAACAATACCATTAACTAAAAAAGTATAGATGATACATACTGTGGCAGATACTTTTCCTTTGCTCACCTGAAAGGCAAAACATAGACTCCGATAAATGATGAAGGATGAGCATCAAAGGCATGGAATACACAAGAGTGCAAAAGAAGCATCGCTATTCCTTTACACAATCCATTACTTGGAACGAAAGAGCAAATTAGAGGTAGAAATGTCGAAAGAAACATACTTCCTCAAGAAATTCAAAGTCCACAAAAGCAGTCCCTGCTTGAACATTAAGAGATCCTTCCTTCTTTAAAGATTCCAAACTGGTTAGTGTATAACCCCTTGGCAGAATTCCAAGCAAATAGGCAATTAAGAAATGGCCGGCCTCATGCTATGATATTGAATAAAGAATCAATATTAATTTTTATTTGGGGGAACAGTAGGGTGGCCTAACATCTAGAATGTCAGTAAATGCAAGAACACTGGTACTAAAATGGGGAGTAGAAATCTTACTTGAACAACCCTGTTATGGTACTTTTGACTGAATGAATGGCCAAGGGTATCAAGAACCAAGAAACTGACCCCTCCGTTGAAATAAACCTATGCATGATCACTTTGAAGCAAATAGTAATCATATAAAGGCCATAAAAGTGCGGAGTAGTGACCTCATAAAATAGGATACAACAAATATGTCAACTACTATATAGGAAACCAAAGGATGCTTGTGGTTCACATATGTCTGCATACATGGTTGTGACTTGTGACTTGTCATGTCAGCAACTTCATAGAGAGCTAAAGTAATGCCATTGGCTAAAATCTATATGCGAAAAAAGAACAGAAATGTTGCACAACTGTACGTATTTGACATTGACTCATCGCTGCTCGATGAGAATGGTATTAGCTTCACCGTATTTGGGAAAATATAAATCAAACTCATATTTAGAAGATAAGAAGCTGTTGGAATGAACTTCATACTCGTGCAAAAGATCCCTAGGCTGCCGGTTTTGGTACAAGTGTCAAGCAACTAAGATATTATGAAATAAAATAAGTGGATTTCAAATGGCAACATGCAATTTTGTCCTTCTAAAAAAATTATCTTGACCTTTAGGTTAACAAATCAAAAGCTTCACAGCTGTTGCAATTTTAGGACATGGAAGAAAGATGTGAATGTGTGTGTGTGTGTGTGTGTGTGTGCATATATAAATATATATATATTTTTTAAAGAAGGCTTATTTTCAGCTTAAAGTGGATTGACCGAAGTCAGTGATGTTGCATTCACCAATATTCCAAATTTCTTTAAAAGCAAACCATTTATATCACATTGTTTAAACAAATGTTGGATTTATCATGCTTACATATAGTTAGTTTTACAGGAACTGCATAAGGCATAAGCGACACAAATAACACAATGTTTGCATTTTACCCATCTGCAACAAACTTCTGCTGTTTTTAGAACTAAACATCTTAAGTGCACTTCAAAAGTATAGGTACCAAGTTATATTAAAACCCAATTCATGCGACGTGATATGAACATAATTTCGAATGCATTATGAATTGTCTGCGAATTCAAATATAAAAAGCACAGTTACATAAGATGTAACGTTAAACTCTTAGTTATTGTATATTGCAGATTAGCCAGAATCACAAGCGAGGTGATGCATAATAAGGTAAGCATACCGCATCCAAAGTCCAGAGAAATAACAAGCCCAGAGAAAAGAAAAGGATCTGTTGAGGGCTTAACCCATATATGTTCCACACCGCTATTCCTCCCAGTAGAGTAGCAGCCTGCACATTTCTCTCTATAGAACCCAGAGTGGTATCGGTTGGAGATAACAGAGATGCAGTTTCTATTCCATTCAGTTTTAATTCGTCCAGAGTGTAGAGCCTTTGGGGTATCTGCAATGACTCCATTTAATCAAGTTAAGCTGCTGTTCAACATGAAAATAAAGATTCAAACTTGGAAGATAACTCAAGCAAACAGACAAACTAGAAAATGAACCACCTTAAAGACTACTCATGAATTCAAACATGAGATTTGATCTTTACCATGGGAACTAGATTAAAATCTTCGCCCTCAGATTTAATACTTTGAAGACTCGATTGAATAAACATATTTTATATAAAAACATGACGATTTTTCTAATTGCTGCCAAGTGGAAGAAAACAAAGATAGGATGACAATTAACTCATCCCATTTCCAAAAAAATGATTTTAGCGACTATGCTGATCAGTTTTCTAAACTGAGCCTGGTTAAATTGAGTAAGCTTCCAGCAACTCAGGAGAAAGCTTCTTAGCCTTCGGCTCTCGTCTAACAACTTTAACTAAAATTCAGATTCATACTTCAC
The DNA here is from genome assembly GCA_907163345.1 of Haberlea rhodopensis. Taxonomy (NCBI): domain Eukaryota; kingdom Viridiplantae; phylum Streptophyta; class Magnoliopsida; order Lamiales; family Gesneriaceae; genus Haberlea; species Haberlea rhodopensis. The sequence continues at coordinate 6,000,033 of CAJQUN010000005.1, read as the reverse complement.
CGGATAAATTTTTAATTCCATGCATGAAAAGTTCATTTGTCATACCTTTATCCCGATAATCAAGATCAACAATCCATAAACTACGAAACCCACACGAGGAAGATCAATCGAACATCAAACTAAAGGGTCGTTACAGTTCTAATACAAGGCGATATTGCAAGCACCTGGCGAGCGGAGCCGAAGCCGCGGAGGCCTCCAGGCTTGTCCTTCAAAGCCTTGACTATATTCAAAGCAGCCCTTTCATTCCCTTTGTCCAACTCGTTATCCATCTCCTCCAACTCCGGCCATCTCAACCTTACGCCCCCGGCAGCCGGCGGCTGCTGCTGCTCCAATGCACTCGCCACTCTACGCTGGCCGGTGGAATATTTATAGATTGCTCCGGTTACATGGCAATACACCATAATATGACCCACCATTTTTTTACAAAAAGATAGATTATTTCCAAAAATTAGACAGTATATGTGGGTAGACGAGAGGTGTGGATAATCTATGGGAAGAACATAACTTTCAACGAACCCCCCAACCTATCTTCTTTTTCACTTTACTCCCAATACTTTTAGAAAATTAAAAAACGTGCCTAATTTGATGCTATGTATATATAAGAGGATATAATCTTCTACCTGATGAATGATGATACAGTAGTGAACTACCTTTTCTTCTTCATTTTCTCAATGAAGTTCTGCGGAAACATAGTGTTCTTTTAAGGGACTATATCAAGAAAATGATTATATGTTTTTTGTTTCAATTTGTTGATGTGGAGATTTCAGACGATGTCTAAGAGAAGCCAGATATTGTCTTGTACATTCTTGTTGTTGCCTTAGCATCAAGAGCTCTTCATGCGTAGAATTTTGCTTGGACCTTAGTTTCTCAAGCTCTGCCTCCATTCCATTCTTGGTCGAATCCATCGGGTTATGTACTTATGTTTGCTCCTTGTTGATGCATGATTTGAGAATCATACTTTCTTTTTGATGTTTCTTCCCTCGCTGAAAGCCTTCTTTGGCAAATTCTCATCTGTCCCCAATTGATCTTTCTAAATTGCTGCAAATAATCATGTTTCAATAAGTTCCAATCAACTCTGACATTTACAAACGACATACTGAATATATAATATGTTTGGAAATTTGAATCAACTTAAATGGTGTGTCCATTCATGTTGGGGTGTATTTTTTCATAATTAGTTGCTTCCAAATTAAATGGTGTGTCCATTCATGTTGGGATGTAATTTTTCATGATGGATGCTTCCAAATTGTGTCTCTTGAATCAAATTAAATGGTGTGTCCATTCATGTTGTGGTGCATTTTTTCATGATTAGTTGCTTCCAAATTAAATGGTGTGTCCATTCATGTTGGGATGCAATTTTTCATGATGGATGCTTCCAAATTGTGTCTCTTGATGACACCACTTGGTATACTACATAAGAAACTGTTGGGATATGCCCTAAGACAAATCATTAGATGATTGTTTTGACATACAATGTTTATGATTTTATGAATGGCAATTCATTATTATATATTATTCTTTTAACTGTGCAATGTGAATTAATATATATGTTAATGTCCTTAGAATAATATTGTATTATTCTTAAAGATGTCCCTAGTCAAGTATTATCATGAATAGGGATAATGATAATACGTTGAGACTAGTATGTGTTGATCGATGAATTGTTCATTGATATGAGATATCAAATCAACATATGGGTACATGTTAGAGAACGATGTACTGGACAGACCCACGATGAGAATGCAACATATGATCGTCATATGCAATTCTCATAGTGATAATAATGTATGTAATCCTTACGACTTGTGATCATCAGAGATCCCAACATAAGGAGTTATGTATCTTGGTATCGTCAAACGTTACCCGTAACAGGGTAATCTATAAAGGCGACTATTGGATACACTACGAATTATGTAGAGGGATGTTGACTGATCGAGATAGGATTTGTCCCTCCTATATAACAGGAGATGTGTTTGGCCCTTGATCAAGTGAGAACTAAAATACATTGCCATGCTCGAATGAGTCGATATGAGATATCGAGCTTATTCGTTTATTCTAGTTCTACTTGGGGATCAAGAAATAGAGATTGAATATACGAGTATGACTATTCCATGACTCGTGTTCAATCTAAACACAAAGGACAAAGGGATTAAGTTACATGGTTAATATTATCACGAGTTCTAAAGGTTATGTCGAGTCATTGACATTCTTGTAATTTGGGTAGCCTCGATGTGTTGCTAGACACCGCTCCTTGCTTGCGACATAAAATGAGATTTTATGTCACTGCCAACATTACAAGATCCTATCGGGTCGCACAAAAGATTAAATCGATAAGGGAAATTAAATTCATTGGATGAATTAATTAATTAAGAAGAGTCTTAATTAAGTGATTAAAAGGTTTTAATTAAATCATGGGTTTGGGCCCATAAGACTTTAAGAAAGTCTTGAACCTTAATTAAAAGCCTTATAATATAAATACAAGGTTTTGATTAATTGTTAATCATTCTTTTATATCATTGCTTGATATCAAAACCTAAACCTACTCTAGCTCTCTCTCTCGGCCGTCCCTTCATCAACCATCACCGCCGCCGCCGTCGAGTTGGTTTTGGTTTTTGATTGGCCGCCGTCGATCGGTTTTGAACCGTGAGTTGAGTTTTGATTTAAGAACTAGTCTAGCAAACTTGTTCTTAAATCCCCTTTTCGATTTGATCGTGTGGATACCGTAGAGACAAAGGTGCAAACTTTTGTTTGTGACTCGTGGTGCTACATCGAGGATTCTGCATCAAACACGCTACAAGGGTGAGACTTTTGTAAATCATTTATCCGATATGAATCCCTATGTATAGATCCATTGTTCTAGTAATCCAAAATATTTTATTCCGCTGCGTTGTATGCTCTAAGGATTACTAACAGTGGTATCAGAGCCAGGTTCAAGGCTCATATCGGATTTATGTGGTTAAATAGTTTAATCATATTAGAATTAATATTGCATGCTATTTAAAACTGTATGAACATATATGATATGTTAATATTTAGTTTGTGAAAATCATCGTAAAATTATATTTGATATAATTGGCGAATAATCAAATTTATTGGGCAATATTTTCGGCCATCACCATCACAAATGACACCACGGCTAGCCACATGAGGGCTAGGGTTTTCGAACCCTTGGCTCGAGATGGCTTAGTCGTTGTGGCTAATAATTGTGCATGGAAGTGTCGAAAATTGATTAGGGTTTAGAACCCATTGGCTCGTGACGGCTAGCTCATGACGGCTAGGGTTTCGAACCCTAGTAGCCGTGCATGGGCTCGGCCATCGTCGCCTCTTATGCTAAGGTTTTGAGACGTGGATGAGTTTTGAACTCTTTGGCTCGATAATGGTTCACGCATGCATGGATTAGTAGCTTTACCACATGAGAGCAAGGTTTTTCGAACCCTTTGCTCGAGATGGTTGAGCCAACCCCGTGCATGGCCTGACCGTGACTCGTGGCTAACAAATTCCGGCGTTTCGAACAAGATGGCTCAATGAAAACCCAAGGTGGTGCGTGGTGGCTAGGGTTTGGAACCCTAGCGCCGCCGCCGCTCGAGCTTGGCTCGGCCATGGGCTAGGGTTTCGAACCCTAGGCCCAAAATTGGTCCAGCCGTGTGCTTTTGTGGTTCGAACCATGGTGGTTCGTGGCTTAGTCGCTTAAGTTCGTGGCATGTGATGTCCGAGCGTACGATAATTTTTCAAAAATTATTTTACAGTTTTAATTAGAATTAACTTTAAAATGTTTAGAATTTAATTAATTAAATGTTAATGCATGCTTTATGTGTTGTTTGAGCATGGTGCGTGGTTATAGCCCTTTGACCTATTAGATAGGATTTGTGGATGTTTGTAATATATAATACGACCTGCGTGTCGTGCCTTCTCTATTTCATTCTAAATGTAATCCCTCCCCTGTGTTCCCCTCGAATGTGAATCGAGGAATTCTATATCTTGTAAATAGTGTAGTTTATTTTATTGATGGTGATCAATGAAGATGGAGCATCGTGCCGGGATGAAGAGGCCATTCACAAATTGGAGCCAAAGGAAGGTGCTTGTGAAGTTACCTTAGGTTGACTCTTAGGATTTTCTCATTGGCTTGAGAGAATCGTTAGTAGGGGCTATAACCATGTCACGTTTAATTATGTATGTTGATGCATGATTTATCTTATGTTTTAGATTGATAATTGTATTACACATATATGTAGATATGTATACAACTATATGTAGTGGACATATTTTAAATTATCAAACTAATCATGAGATCAATAAATCCCTCTAAAATATTAAGTTTTAGATGCCTTCCAAAATTAAAAGTACTCGTCAATAACTTCGATTGTACATGTGTGGGTTTGCCAAAGCAAAGCATCGTGGCAATCTTAGTAAGGCGCGAAAGGATAAAAGTGATATCCGTTATACTTTAAATTGGGTACGACTTAACTAGGTTATCTCAATAGGATTGGGAACCTAGAGGCATGGGTTGGATTATAATTCATTTGATGAATTGAACAAAGTGTTGTTCGTCCAACTATCCAAGAATTATATGTGATATAATTGACAAAGTGTTGTCTACCTAAATAACCGAGTCTTGGGCGATTAGCCAAAGCTAACTCAAGATTAGGCAAAATATGAATCTTGGCCCACTAAAGGTTTTGAGGGTTGATATTTTTTTAAACAAAATAGTGGGAGTATCATTTAATATAAGACCATGTTAAATGATTAAATCATAAACTTATTTTGCATATTTATATTGTAGATATCCATGGCAACTAACAACGTTACTAGCACTTTATCACTGCGATCGGTCCTTGAGAGGACAAATTAAATGGGACAAATTTCCTAGACTGGCATAGGAACTTGTTGATAGTCCTCAAACAAGAAAAGAAACAATATGTCCTTGAGGAACCCTTACCCGCTGAGGAACCTCCCCTAACAGCTACAAGAGCTGATAAAGATGCTTACAAGAAGCATCAAAGTGACGCACTTGATGTTGGGTGCCTTATGCTTGCCACCATGAACACTGAGCTTCAGAAGCAACATGAGGAAATGGAGGCGTTCGATATGATCGAACACTTAAAGCAATTGTACCAACAGCAAGCAAGACAAGAGAGGTATGACGTCTCTAAGGCATTATTTCAGTGCAGGATGGTAGAGGGAAGCCTAGTTGGAACTCATGTGCTCAAGATGATTGGGTACATTGAGAATCTGGACAAGCTGGGTTTTCCATTGGACCAAGAGTTGGCCACCGATGTGATCTTGCAATCGTTGTCTAAGAGCTTCAGTCAATTTGTAGTAAATTACAATATGACTGACATGGAAAAGACTCTACCACAATTGCTTGGTATGTTGAGAACATATGAAGCAAATACAAAGAATACTAAGGCCACAAATGTTCTTATTGTGAATAAGGGCAAAGGAAAGGTCAAAGCTAAAGGCAATAAGAAAACAAAGAAGGTCTTTGTTAAATCTAAGCCAAAGTCTTATGCACTGAAACCAAAGGGAGGGATAGCGAATGAAGGGAACTGTTTCCATTGCGGTGAGACCGTCCATTGGAAAAGAAACTGCAAAGTATATCTCGAGGATCTAAAGAAAGGAAGTGTGACTTCCACTTCAGGTATTTTTGTTATAGAAGTCAATTTATCTACTTCTTCATCATGGGTATTAGATACTGGATGTGGATCTCACATTTGTGTAAATGTGCAGGACCTCAAAAAGAGTAGATTATTGGCGAAAGGCGAAGTTGATCTCCGAGTTGGAAATGGAGCAAGAGTTGCTGCATTAGCTATAGGAGATTATAGTTTAGCTTTACCTTCTGGTTTATCATTAATTTTAAAAGACTGTTATTTTGTGCCATCTATTACTAAAAATATAATTTCTATTTCTTGTTTAGACAAGTATGGTTTTTCATTTATAATAAAGGACAACTGTTGTTCTATTTATTTAAATGATATGTTTTATGCTAGTGCACAAATGGTGAATGGTCTTTATGTATTAAATCTTGATATGCCTATCTATAACATAAATACTAAAAGGATTAAAAATAATGATTGTAATCCGACTTATCTCTGGCATTGTCGCTTGGGCCACATAAACGAGAACCGCATATCTAAACTTCATAAGGATGGAGTATTAGATTCATTTGATTTTGAATCATATGAAACATGCGAATCTTGTTTAATGGGCAAGATGACTAAAGCCCCTTTCAAGGGACATGTTGAAAGGACAAATGTTTTATTGGGACTAATACATAGTGATGTATGTGGCCCAATAAGTACACAAGCTAGAGGTGGTTTTCAATACTTCGTTACATTTACTGATGACCTCAGTAGATATGGGTATGTGTACCTAATGAAGCATAAGCATGAAACCTTTGAAAAGTTCAAAGATTTCAAGAATGAAGTACAAAACCAACTTGGCAAAAGTATCAAAATCCTTCGATCAGATCGAGGAGGTGAATACTTAAGCCAAGAGTTTCATGACTATCTAAAGGAATGTGGGATAGTCCCACAACTCACTCCTCCGTATACTCCACAATGAATGGTGTATCCGAGAGGAGAAATCGAACCTTGTTGGACATGGTTAGATCAATGATGAGTCATGCAGATCTTCCGATATCGTTTTGGGGACACGCTCTAGAAACAGCGATTTTCTTACTGAACCGTGTTCCATCTAAATCAGTGGAAAAGACACCATATGAGATATGGACTGGGAAGCGTCCTAGTATGTCTTTTATGAAGATTTGGGGTTGTGAGGCTTTCGTTAGACGTCACGCCACTAACAAACTTGGACCCAAATCTGATAAGTGTTTATTTGTGGGGTATCCTAAGGAAACGAAAGGATACTATTTCTATTATCCCACCGAGAACAAAGTAGTTGTTGCTCGGACTGGTGTATTTCTTGAAAGAGAATTTATTTCTAGAAAAACCAGTGGGAGAAAAATAGAACTTAGTGAAGTTCAACCACAAGAAAACACTGAACCTGAGATTGAGATGGAAACAGAGCAGGCACCGCAAGCTGTTGTGGAAGAAGCACCTGCTCAAGAGACACAAGCCCAGCGTAGGTCTGTAAGAGAACACCGGGAGCCACAGAGATATGGATTTCTTGTGACTCAACAAGGTGACTTACTACTTATTGATGAGGATGAGCCGTCATCTTATCAACAAGCTATAATGGGCACTGATTCTGAGAAATGGCAAGAGGCCATGAAATCTGAGATGGAATCCATGTATGCAAACCAAGTATGGACTTTGGTTGATCCACCTGAAGGGGTACGACCCATAGGGTGCAAATGGATTTTCAACAAAAAGACCGATATGGATGGTAACGTACAAACCTATAAAGGTCGGCTGGTTGCAAAAGGATTCAAACAAATTCATGGTATTGACTATGATGAAACCTTTTCACCAGTGGCCATGGTTAAATCCATAAGGATCTTACTTGCAATAGCTGCATTTCATGATTATGAAATCTGGCAGATGGATGTCAAAACAGCTTTCCTTAATGGAAATCTGCTCGAGGATGTGTACATGACACAGCCCGAGGGTTTTGTCGATCCAAAGGATGCTGGAAAGATATGCAAGCTACAACGATCCATTTATGGATTGAAGCAAGCTTCTCGGAGTTGGAATCTTCGATTTGATGATGCAATCAAAGAGTTTGGTTTGATCAAAAACGAAGATGAACCTTGTGCCTACAAGAAGGTCAGTGGGAGCGTAATCATTTTCCTAGTGTTGTATGTAGATGACATACTTCTCATTGGAAATGATATCCCTGCCTTACAATCTGTAAAGATTTGGCTAGGGAACTGCTTTTCGATGAAAGACTTGGGAGAAGCCACCTATGTATTAGGAATCAAGATCTATAGAGATAGATCAAGAAGGCTTCTTGGTCCGAGTCAAAGTACATACATAGACAAAGTGCTTAAAAGGTTTAGCATGCAAGAATCAAAGAAATGATTCGTACCTATGACAAATGGTATTTATCTCTCGAAGGAACAGTGTCCTTCAACACCAGATGGGAGACAACGCATGAGTAAGATTCCATATGCGTCAGCTATTGGATCTATCATGTATGCCATGATATGTACTCGTCCCGATGTATCGTATGCTTTGAGCATGACGAGCAGATATCAAGTTGATCCAGGTGAAGGTCACTGGATTGCTGTCAAGAATATCCTGAAGTACTTGAGAAGAACTAAGGATACATTCTTGATTTATGGAGGTGAGGAAGAGCTCAATGTAATAGGTTACACTGATGCAAGCTTCCAAACTGACAAAGATGATTTTCGATCGCAATCTGGATATGTGTATTGCCTAAATGGAGGTGCTGTGAGCTGGAAGAGTTCAAAGCAAGAAACAGTAGCCGATTCTACAACGGAAGCTGAGTATATTGCTGCCTCGGATGCAGCAAAGGAAGCGGTTTGGATGAGGAAGTTCATTTATGAACTTGGAGTGGTGCCTAGCATTAAAGATCCGATAGAACTCTATTGTGACAACAATGGAGCGATCGCATTGGCTAAGGAACCAAGATCTCACCAAAGATCCAAGCACATACTTAGGCGTTTCCATTTCATTCGAGAAATCGTTGAAAGGGGAGATGTTAAAATATGCAAAGTACCAACAGATGATAATGTATCTGACGTGTGGATACCGTAGAGACAAAGGTGCAAACTTTTGTTTGTGACTCGTGGTGCTACATCGAGGATTCTGCATCAAACACGCTACAAGGGTGAGACTTTTGTAAATCCTTTATCCGATATGAATCCCTATGTATAGATCCATTGTTCTAGTAATCCAAAATATTTTATTCCGCTGCGTTGTATGCTCTAAGGATTGCTAATTTAAGTGGCTCTATGTTTAAATATATATGATGAAATGCTGCGATAAATTTTTGATAAAAACACAAATCGAATCAAGGGGATGTAAAATGTTACAATTCATGAAAGTTGAGTATGCAAATTGTAATTTTTGAAACAATGGTAAAATTTAGATCAAACTATAGGATACTTTTGGTACTTTTCCCAACAGATAAATTAATTATGAAAGCGACTATGCATCATATAAATTAATTCTTTTTTTTAAAATGAAGTATTGTGTTTGGCATTTGACGTTATTGAATATCTTTTGTTTTTATTTGATTCAAATTGGTCAACAGAATTTTTTTGTCAGTCAAGGTAGGCAACACATGAATTTTAGACGTAGAAATTTTCAAAATGACTGAAAAAACATATAACATGATATGTGTAGGTTAATATGCATTTTATACATCAAATACTTTTTAATATAGAGTTACAGTTTAGCTGATTTGACAAAAATCTAATGTTTTTTTTGAAGAGTCTCGGGTTCGAGACGGGCATGTGTCCCTTACTAAACAACAATTGCTTAACAGTGTATCATTTTTTTAATCAAAATTGTGATTATTTTTGGCAATATATATTTAGAGTTTTGAATTTTTTACCTATAGAGAAATATATATGATACAAAAAACTTTTATATACATGTGACCTTAAGTAACTTTAAATCTAGAATATTATTAAATTGTATGCACTATAAAAATTCCGATAAAATACAATGTTGTAGCAAGCAATGCAAATTACAAAATTGTAGAAAATCTTGATTATATATATATATATATATATATATATATATATATATATATATATATATATGGGTAAATTACAAACTAGTCTCATAGAATATAGATATTTATAATAGTACCCAAGCTTTTAAAAATAATCAAATATAGTTCAAAGAAATTATTTTTAACAAAGATAGTCCCACATAAATATATTTATCAAATATAATCTCACAAAATTTAACAAAATAGTCTCAAATTTTGTTAAGGGTTTAGGGATCATTTAGTTAAAAATCATTTCCATGAGACGTGTGACTACTTTTGTTAAAAAAAATTTATTTAAGATTATATTTGATTATGAAAAAGTTTGAGACTACTATTACAAATATTTATATTCTACGAGATCAGTTTTGGTAATTTTCGTAGAATCTTTGGTGGTACTTTGTCAATGTGTTTGAGTCATCAACAACCTTTCTCAGAGCTTCTTGGAAAGTAGACTCGTCAAATTCATCGTCCTAAGGACAAAATAGAAGATCACGTTTGCCTGATCCTGCTATTTCGTCTTTTTCTGGTTCCATTTGACAGGAAATTTTTTGCCGAACAGTGGCTCTTTCTGCTCTGGGCAGATGTATATGTTTAATACCAACTTCATATGTAACTAGTATCAAAATTGTATAGATTTAATATCAATTTCATTTGTGACTAGTACTAAAATTGTATAGATTTAATAATAGTTTCATTTGTAACTAGTGCCAATTTGTATATGTTTAATACCAACTTCACGTGTAGCTAGTACTAAAATTGTATAGGTTTAATACCAAGTGCAACTAGTATGAAAATTTTATAAGTTAATATCAGTTTCATCTGTAGCTAGTATACAAAAGTGTATAAGATTGTATATATTTAATATCAATCTCATGTGTAACTAGTAAATAAATTTTATATGTTTAATACTATTTTTATTTTGTATAGATTTAATACAAATTTCATGTGTAACTAGTACTACAATTGTATAGATTTATTACCAATTTAATGTGTAATTAGCATCAAAATTTATAATTTTATACTTTTAATACTAATATCAAGTGTAACTAGTATAACAATTGTAAACATTTAATACCAAGTTCATGTATAATTAGTACCAAAATCTTATATTTTCATACCAATTTCACCACTGCATCTCTCTCTCGGCCATCAATGTTTCCATCATTTACAGGCATGTTAAGCAAATAATTACAAACCAGCACATCAGACACCGTATTATTAGTTTTCAACACAAAGATATACAATTCGAGTTCTTTTGAAACTAACCCAGAATTAACGATGGAACAGATGATAAAGTCTAATGCTTCACGAGTAGGCAATTTTTCTTCACAATTCAAACATTCTAATAACACATTTTTTATCTCAAGAAACGCTTTTGATCGGGCCAAAAGCTTCAAAGCGAAGAATAAGCAAACCCGTTAAGACAAAATTGTCGAGCGAAACAAACTAATGAATTCAGAGCCAATTCATAATTATGAATTTTGTCAAACATTATGTGGGCAACTTCAGAGGGAGCAATCTCCTCTTCAAAGAATCAACTCTGTAGAATTTCTTCCCACTATTTCTATTTGCTTTGAGTATCTTACATATTTAATTTGCAAAATTTTTGATGTGGTGTAACCATAATTCTCGTGGGTTGTTTAGATTTTTGTTGAGAATGGTGCAAATAGAAAATAGAATATGTGTATAAGGGTATTTTAGTACTTTGGCTTTTGACAGGAAGTTGAAACAAAGAAATAATTTGAAAAAGGGACTGTCCGCGTAAATTATCTTACCTAGGGACTTTGTGTCTGAGGATTTTGTGCTAGTTTGCCTTAACTCACGGATGATTTGTGTCTGAGGGACTGAAGTCTAACTTAACTCACAGATGTACATAAAAACTCCAAGTTGAATCACGAGTTAAGGACATAATTACCTGTTTTAGCATCTCTTTCCGAACATTGGTGATCAAATGAGGTATTAATGGTCGCCCAAAGAAAATGATTTGTGGTTGCTTATTCCTCCAAAGGTGGATGATAATATAGTCATATATTCATTAACAAATTATAAAGTGAAATACGATAAACTCATATTTTAGGTTGATCTTTGTAAGATTTTGATATATAAAATAAACCCCACTGGGATAATAATTTAAAAAATTAGGTCTTATCTCTAAATGGATCATACTTTCTATCACTAAAAATATTATGGAAAATAAACAAAAGTAAGATAAGAAAGGTTAAAACCTTATTCATTCGAGGATGATTTGAATTTTTAACCTTTCATCCACATGTATTTTAAAAATCATCTATTCAACTGGGTTGATGCGTAAATAAAGAAATAGCTTTTGTCTTCCCCACTTGGAACCTGGGAAAAACACGAGTTTTTAATGGAACGATACACATGAGAATGTAACTAAGGGGGTGTATTAATCTAGACTTTTATTGACTTTTAATGACTTTTTTAAATGATTGACTTTTATGGAGTTGATAGATTTCTATTGACTTTTATAGAATTTCATGGAGTTATAAAAAGATTTGTATAGAGTCTCGTAGACTTTTTCAATAGATTTATATGGACTTTATCGACTTTTAATAACTTTTTTAAATGACGGACTTTTATGAAATTGATAGATTTCTAATAACTTATATAGAATTACACGGAATTATCAAAAGAATTTTATAGACTCTATAGATTTTATAACTTATAATTGATTTCTTTGAACTAACAATTGAACATAAACAACTTCTTCAACATATTATTTTTTTTACTGTGAATGTAAACACATTTTACTTATTTGACGGTAAAAAATGTGAAACATACCTATCAATTCTTTTGCATGGCAAATATTGAACAACTTTTTTGCATCTTCAAGAGATGATGACCTTGAAGATTCAGTTAATGTTGCTATATAATTGTAATCTATAATTTTGTGTAATAAAACAAAAGTTTTCTATTAAATAACATTTTATAAACTTAAAATATTTTTTGATGATAGTTGACTACTATAAAATTCTTAAAACATACTTTTATAAATAAACATGATAATTTATATCGTTATAAATATCTTTTGTTTTAGAAAAAATATTTATTATAATTGCTTATAGATATAGACTCATACAATCATTTTAAAAATCTATCATCTAATATAAAATTGAGCACATTAACTTGCTATTTTATCAAAATACTTGTGTAAATATTAGTATTATATTGGATAAAAAATAAGATGTAAAAAAAAACAATAATTGAAGAAAGAGCCGCACATTAGGAATTAAAGAAAGGGTACATGTAGAAAACAGGAGAGGAAAAGCCAATGTGGAGGTGGCCGTGTCGGAAATGAAAATAGCAAATAGTGAAGAGAGATGAGGGCAATTAGGAATTAAAAGTCATTCCAAATCTTTACTAGGAGTGGTGGAGAATTTTTAACTTTTTTGGTATGTACATGGGGCATCAAAGTTTGTACCTAAAGATTTCAACAGAAGTCATTAAAAGTCCATGAGATGTTGGATACCTATAGACTGTTATAGAGTTTTAAAAATTCAAGTTTGAATACCACCTGACTTTTTAAAAGTCTACGAAAGTCTGTCTTGAATACCATTAGACTTTTGTAGAGTATATAAAAGTCTGGATTGAATACCTCTAGACTTTTAAACTCCATAAAAGTAAATAAAAGTCAATAAAAGTCTATAACCAATACACCCCCCTAAGATATTCGAACCAAGGATTTATATTAAAAATAAATTTCTAAAGGAATATATATCATAATATGCAAAGGCGAGTCCTGAATCTGATTCAATTAATAACCAAAATTAAACACAAATATTAAGTCTAAAGACAAACCAGATGCATGAAATGCTTGCTATATGTGGTGTTCGAGAAGGGGTCGGGTCATTTAAGTCTAATGTACTCGGTATTTTCTTATATTGTAAGAGACTGTTTTCGTGACTCGAATCTATGACCTCCAGATCACATGGCAGCAACATTTGTCGTTGCTTCAAGGCTCATCCTTTAAGCTTAGAGATCAAATTTTATTATATTATATGTATGTTTTTTTAATGAGATAACGACGAAACAATTTTTGATGAGACCTAAAAAAAAAATTGATGAGGAATCATATATGCATGCAATAAAGTAGAAAGTTTTTTAAAAATAAAATTAGAGGGAAAAAAACTTTCCAAATTATCTTTTGTTCAATATTTTTTAATGAAATCTTACCTGAAATTATTTTATTTAAACTAGAGTTAATATTGTGAGTCAATGTTTAATCGATGTACATATATAGCTAGACTTTGTTAAATTTGATTTGTAGTTCAAATCAAATTTTGAAATATAAATATAATATAGTTATACAAATAAAATAACTGAGAAAAACTATAGAACCAGTCAAGATGAACTTAAACTCGATCGAAATAAACTAATATATGGTTGAGATAAATCAATATGTAGAGCAGTTGAGATGAACTGAAAATTAGTCGAACTGAACTATAAAATAGTCGAGATACTAACATATAAAACAGTCGACATGTTCCGACGTTTTGCAGGTTAATTTTCTTATGTGAGTTTATATATATATTGTCACGCCCCGAGACCGGGGTCAATAACACCGGCATTGCTTTCCATTACAACTAGGAAACCAATAAGCCTCGTAATATCATAACAACTGAAAACCAGTCTATATTCCATAAATAAAGAAATCATTGTCTTTACAAAAAAAAGAAATGCGGAATTAAAAACTTAACAACTGAATAATTAAAATTGTCTTAAAACTTGGAAAACTTTAAAACAATAAAATCTTGAACTACGCAGCGGACTTGATTCACCAACCCCAGAATTGGTGCTCTTCTTCTTGCTCTAATTCTTCTTCGGCTTTATCTGGGGATGTAGAGTAAGGGGTTGAGTGCTTTGGAAAACACTCAGCAAGTGGGGGACAATCGATATCATACATATATATAATTTTCATAAACTTGTATCATAAAACTTGCATAAACCGATATGAATGTATCTTAACATACTTGGTTGCCCTTACGAGCCATGACATAACATATCGTTTCATAATTTTCATATACTTAAGCACAGTAAAGCATTCTACTCTCTTCTTGGTACTGATATCAGTCTCTAGACTTAACCCTCCTAGAGATGAGGTCATAACATCGGCTAACCCACGAATAAAGGGTCTGGATAATCTAGAAACAACGGATTACCACCGTATAAGGTTCTTTTAGCGGTTACATCCCACCGCATCAGGGTCATGGGGATCCAAATCCAATTAGATTTCGAGTTTAGCGTGCTTACAAAATAATACTTTCATAATTTCAACATAATACATATCGATTGGAATTTCAAAACATACTTATATAATTTTAGAAAACGAAACGAATAATTATAGCAAAAGCCCACTTACAGTGCTTTGTATCGTGCTTGATTGATCAAAGGTATGACCCGCTTGAATCCTTATCTCCTTGGATCTTGAACCACACGAGAAGGACGTCCCAAGCTTGAACCAAATTCTGGAAATTCGAACAGATTACTTGCTGAAACTTTCGAACAAAAGCTGTTGGATTTTTGAGGGTGATCTCGGAAGGATTGCTGGAAACAATCGATGGAACAAGTTCGTGAACACAGCAGGGACCTTGGCTTAAAAACTGACACTCTTATTTTCGAAGATTGGACAGAATGTTGCAGCAACTCTCGGCTTCAATGTTTGAATGAATATTGATGGAATAGGTTGCTGGAGATTGATCAAGGATCACTCGGTTTCAGTTCTCGAAACTTGCTGGAAAAGGAAGTGATTTGGACAGTACGTAAAGGGCTGAACTTTGATGGTTTATAAAACAGAATCTGCACGCTCAAATTCTTAACAGATTGTGCAGAGAACTATCGGCTTTGGTGGGGGAAAATTCCGAAGGATGTTGCTTGATAGATTCTGGAAAAAGATGATGAAACTTGGCTCAGTTATAGTTCTCTAAACTTGCTGGAAAAATCTGGAATAGGTGTTGTCAAGTTTCTGGAAAACCGACGGTGATTGGGGCTGAAAACTCGAAGGCTTTTGATTCTGATTTTCGAAGGGAGATTGGTGGATGAAAGTGATGCTGAAACCTTGCTTTTATAGGTGCATAAACTTGATACCCAAAGATGGAAGGACTCTTGGATGGATAGGTGCAAATTTGGTGACTCTCAAATGGTAAAGGACTCTTGGATTGATAGGCGTAAAGGTGGAGTTGTCGCTGGTTTTGGTCGATCCAATCTGCTGAAATTCGATTTAAATGGAAGGAGTTTGGTTCGATCCAATCTGCTGAAATTCGAAGGTTAAAGGATGAGTTTGAGATGGATGAGGACTCCTTGGTGTATTGAAACTCTTGGCTAGAGTTTAGGAGATTTGGAACAACTTCTATCAAGAATTTGACACCCTCTAGGACTCTTTATTAATCCATCTTAATTACATTAGAGTTCTAGTTCAACTCTAACACCAAATAATTTTAGTTAATTATAAAAGAGTTTAACTTGCCACAATTACCTCGGATGTTGGATAACCCCAAATCCGGGTTTTTACATCCCTCCCTCCTTATTGGAAGTTTCGTCCTCGAAACTCGAGTCGGCTTGATCATGGAAAAGATATGGGTATTTTTCCCGCATCGATTCTTCCATTTCCCAAGTAGCTTCTCTTTCCGTATGGTTTGACCATTGGACCTTGACGTAAGGAATGGTCCTTCTTCTCAGAACTTGATCCTTGGTATCCAGAATACGGATTGGGATTTCTTCATAATTCAATGTCTCGTCTAAGTTCCCTTGAGTTACTAGGGGTTCTGCTTCAAGTACATGACTTGGGTCGGCAATGTACTTCCTTAGTTGTGATACGTGGAAGACATTGTGGATTCTTGACAGATTTGGCGGTAGTGCTATTTTATATGCTAGCGTTCCCACCTTTTCTAAAACTTCAAATGGTCCTACATATCTTGGGTTCAACTTTCCCCTTTTGTCGAATCTAATTACCCCTTTCATTGGTGAAATCTTTACATAGACTTTCTCACCAATCTCTATATCCACGGGTCTCCTTTTCAGATCAGCCCAACTTTTTTGTCGGTCCTGGGCTGTCTTAAGTCTATCTCTGATAATAGCTATCTTGTCGGTAGTAGCTTGTACTAACTCCGGTCCTGTGATAGCTCTTTCTCCTACTTCATCCCAGTATAAGGGTGATCGGCATTTGCGCCCATAGAGTGCTTCGTATGGCGCCATCCCAATGCTACTATGATAGCTGTTATTGTAAGCAAACTCGACTAGAGGTAATAGTTCGCTCCAATTTGCAGTGAAGTCTAATACGCAAGCTCTTAGCATGTCTTCGAGGGTTTGGATAGTCCTCTCTGTCTGGCCATCGGTTTGTGGGTGATAGGCCGTGCTAAGAGTCACTTTACTTCCCATAGCTTGCTGAAAGCTTTTCCAGAAACGCGACACGAATCTGGGATCTCGGTCCGATAGTATGCTCACTGGGACACCATGCAATCTCACTATATTGTCCGTATATAGTGTTGCCAACTTATCCAAGTTGTAGTTCATGCGGACTGGTAGGAAGTGTGCTGACTTGGTTAGTCTATCAACAATTACCCATATTCCGTCATGGCTCTGCTTTGACTTTGGTAGTCCCACGACAAAATCCATGGAGATGTGATCCCATTTCCATTCAGGGATTTCCAGAGGTTGAAGAAGTCCTCCGGGTCTCTGATGCTCAGCTTTCACTTGTTGACATACCAAGCATCGGGCAACCAATTCAGCTACATCCTTTTTCATTGCGTTCCACCAAAAACTTTCCTTCAGATCCTTGTACATCTTTGTACTCCCAGGGTGGACTGAAAACTTTGACTTGTGCGCTTCAGACATTACTTCTTGTCTTATGTTGTTCACATCTGGCACGCACAATCGTCCTTTCATCCACAGGATTCCCTTGTTATCGATCTCAAAGTCAGTGATTTCCTTCTCCTTGACTTGTTCTTTTAGCTTGGTTAGGCTCGGATCTTGATCTTGGCTTAGCTTGATGGTCTCTCGAAGACAAGGTTGAGCTGAGACCGTAGCTAAGATTATTTTCCCTTTGCCTTTCCGGCTCAAAGCATCTGCTACCTTGTTTGCCTTGCCGGGGTGATAGCTAATAGTGAGATCGTAGTCTTTTAGAAGTTCGATCCATCGTCTCTGCCTCATGTTGAGTTCCTTTTGAGTGAACAAGTACTTGAGGCTTTGATGGTCCGTGAACACTTCGCACTTGGCGCCATACAGATAGTGTCTCCAAATCTTCAAGGCGAACACTACTGCGGCTAACTCGAGGTCATGCGTAGGGTAGTTTTGCTCATGGGGCTTGAGCTGTCTTGAAGCATAAGCAATCACTCTTCCTTCCTGCATGAGTACACATCCTAGTCCTTCTTTAGATGCATCACTATAAATAGTGAAACTCATGTCTTCAGTTGGTAATACCAGTACAGGTGCAGATGAGAGCTTTTCCTTTAATGTCTCGAAGCTCTTCTCACATTCTTCACTCCATATGAACTTTGCGTTCTTTTGTGTGAGCCTGGTAAGAGGTACTGCTATTGATGAAAATCCTTCGACAAACTTCCGGTAGTAACCAGCTAATCCCAAGAAGCTTCGGATTTCAGTCACTGTAGTTGGCCTATGCCAATCCAAAACTGCCTCTACCTTTTTAGGATCCACTGACACGCCTTCTTTTGATATGATGTGTCCTAAGAAAGATACGCTTTCTAGCCAAAATTCACATTTATTAAATTTGGCGTAGAGCTCCTTCTCTCTCAATGTCTGTAGAGTGAGGCGAAGATGTTGTTCGTGTTCCTCATTGCTCGACGAATAAATGAGGATGCCGTCGATGAACACCACAACAAAGTCATCCAAGAATGGCTTGAATACTCGATTCATCAAGTCCATGAATACTGCTGGCGCGTTTGTCAAGCCAAATGGCATCACCGTGAATTCGTAATGCCCATACCTCGTTCTGAATGCTGTTTTCGGCACGTCCTCTGCTTTAATCTTTAGTTGGTGATAGCCTGTCCTTAAATCGAGCTTGGAAAACACTTTAGCGCCTTTGAGTTGATCGAATAGGTCATCTATCCTCGGAAGAGGGTACTTGTTCTTGATTGTGATCTTATTCAGCTCTCTGTAGTCGATGCACAATCTCATGCTCCCGTCTTTCTTCTTTACAAACAACACTGGAGCTCCCCATGGGGATACACTTGGTCTGATTTGTCTCTTGTCCAATAACTCCTGCAGTTGTTCCTTAAGTTCCTTCAGTTCGGCTGGAGCCATTCGGTACGGTGCCTTTGAGACTGGTGCAGCGCCTGGTACCAAATTAATCTCAAATTCCAATTCTCGGTTTGGAACTGTACCGGGTAGCTCTTCAGGAAAGACATCCGGAAATTCTTGTACAACGGCTATGTCTTCTATCCTGGGTTCATCTTCCTCTTTTACTTCGCTTATTGTAGCTAGGTAAACTTCTTCACCGTTCTTTACGGCTTTCCAGGTTTGGGCTGCCGTCAGTAGGAATTTTCTTTCCTTAGCTTTGCCATGGTACACGATCTCCTTCTCGTCTGGAGTCCGTAGTTTAACATTCTTGTTACGGCAGTCTACTACTCCATGATGTTTGGATAACC
Source organism: Haberlea rhodopensis (assembly GCA_907163345.1). Classification (NCBI taxonomy): domain Eukaryota; kingdom Viridiplantae; phylum Streptophyta; class Magnoliopsida; order Lamiales; family Gesneriaceae; genus Haberlea; species Haberlea rhodopensis. The sequence goes on along the minus strand of CAJQUN010000005.1, from coordinate 5,980,771 downwards.
AATCCATTCCCAATATAACATCAAAATCCACCATTTTGAGTTGAATTAGCTCAGCATTAAACTTGATTTCATTAATACTAAGATTACAATCTCGATGTATGCTATGTGCTATAAGGGTCTTATTGGCTGGTGTTGCTACGTTATATGGTTCACTAAGCAGTTCTGGCTTAAGGGCTAGTTTCTTAGCAAACCTCTTAGATATAAACGAGTACATGGCACCACAATCAAACAATGTATACGCAGGTAATTCGTTTAAATAAATGGTACCTGCCACAACGTCGTTTGCGTCTTCGGCCTCATCTCGCGTTATAGCAAACACTCTGGCGTTCGGCTTAGTCTCATTTGGTTTACTAGGAGGGCCGTTATTCCTTACAGTCGTCCCCCTCATATCAGGTTCGGGACACTCAGCAATTCTGTGGCCTGTCTTCCCATATCGGAAACATGCACCTTTTCCTCTGAGACATTCTCCTAGATGGTTGAATCCACAGTTCGAACACTTAGGGTACCTCTGTTGAGTTGGGCCTACTGTGGGTCCCCTTTGCTGGTTACTGGACGGACTAGGCCTCTTGAAGTTTTGACTACTAGAGGTATGCTGACTGGTGGAGGGTCGCTTGCGCTTAAACTCTTCCTCGCGACGCTTGGTATCTGCTTCAGCCCTGATGGCGGCTCTCATTAAATCTCCGAAATTGGTTGTCTCGAAAATTGCCAGGGCGGATTGGATTCGACTGTTCAGTCCAATCCTGAAGCGATGTAGCTTAAGGGACTCGTCTGCCATGATACTCGGTGCATACGTTCCCAGCGAATTAAATCTCGCGGTATAATCCACCACTGTAATATCTGTAGTCTGTGTCAGGTTTTCAAACTCTCGCAGCTTCTGGTTCTGGACCGCAGTTGGAAGTACTGCTTCAGAAATGTGCTCCGGAACCTTTGCCATGTAACTGGTCCCGTTTCTTGCATTAATGGCGACACGTTTTCCTACCACTTCCATGCTTGGTCGATGAGAAAAGACGTGGTAACTTCCACCTTGATATCCTCCGGTACTTCCAACAGTCTATGGTGGTTCTCTATTTGCTTCAGCCAGTTCTGCGCCCTTTCTGGGTCTGAGTTACCATCGAAGGTTGGAACTCTGTTTTTCCGCAACGATTCATAGTGGTACTTTACACCTTGCGGATGTGCTGGCTGTGCTTGAGGTTGATTAGCAGCAGGGTTATTCAAACCTTGAAGTGTTGTGGCCACAATGGTGGCTATTGCTGCCAAGTCCTCACGACTCAGTCCCACCCTCGGGGGTTGTGGCGGTGCAGGTGGAGGATTCTGATTTCCATTAGTTCTCTCCTCATTAGAGTTGGGAGGAACAGCATAGTTTGGATTACGGTTATTGCGGGTTGGACGTCCGGCCATTTCCTACAATAACACGAATCTAAAATCTTTGCGCGGAAATAAAACGATAGCGGAAAGATAAAGAAGACATGATAAACAAAAATGATACTTTTATTAATCACTGGGAAAAATGTTTATCACAACTACTGAAAAGGAAAATGCTGAACATTGAAATAAAACGAAAACAAAATTCCTAAACAAAGCTTCTAAGAACTATGGATCTATCACTTCTCCATTTTCTAGTTCTTCTATGACATCTTCCTGCATGAGTTCTTCCTCAGGGTCTTCGTCTGAATCTTCATCTGAATCGACAACATCCAGAAGATTTCTCATGTGATCATTGGCTTCCCTTAGATCACTGTTGACATTCAGGAGATGAGTGACTATACCCCAGTAACCATTGCTTCTTATAGACAGGCGATGGTTCGTATTTTGAAGTGAGAGAATATGATCAGCCATTTGATCAAGCTGCTTTCTTTGGACTAAGCATTTTTCCTCTGCAGTCCTATGGAGTTCGTCTATTCTAGCTACTTCTTCCTTAGTTCCCTCAAGCTGCTCATTAGCTTGATGATGATAGTAGCTAATTCTATGGACATCGCCTCTCAGATGTTCCGCAACTTCTATCAGTTCAGCTTTAGCTTCCTTGAGCTTCTCAATTTCTTGCTCCATACTGAGAATCTGGACAGATTGCGCTCGGGTTGTCATCACCTAAACCCAAACACGGAACTAAATACTTGACAAATCATAAAATCAAGTATCAAAAGCAAGAATTCGAATTCTGGAATTTTTTTTTTTATTATTTTATTTTTTTTATATTATATTCGAAAATTAGGGTTCTAAAATTCGAAATAATAGGGGTTTCGAATTAATCCCTAATCGAAGCTTGAAATCTGAAATTGGCAGAGGGTTAATGATCGAATTACTTGGAAGATCGCACGAAAATTTTTAATTTCGAAAATACGCAGATAAGATCCAAAATCGAAGGATTAATATATTTTGGGGGTTAGGGTTCTTGACTGGTACTGGTCCGATTTGAAATTTCCCGTCGTCCAGTGGTTGAGAGTGACGGTGTTCATGGGGCTTCTACTCCAGAGGTCAAGCTCATCGTTCGTATATATCGGATTAATCGAACGGCGTTCAGCGGTGGCGGATCGGAAAAACTAAGATTTAACAAAATAGTCTCAAATTTTGTTAAGGGTTTAGGGATCATTTAGTTAAAAATCATTTCCATGAGACGTGTGACTACTTTTGTTAAAAAAAATTTATTTAAGATTATATTTGATTATGAAAAAGTTTGAGACTACTATTACAAATATTTATATTCTACGAGATCAGTTTTGGTAATTTTCGTAGAATCTTTGGTGGTACTTTGTCAATGTGTTTGAGTCATCAACAACCTTTCTCAGAGCTTCTTGGAAAGTAGACTCGTCAAATTCATCGTCCTAAGGACAAAATAGAAGATCACGTTTGCCTGATCCTGCTATTTCGTCTTTTTCTGGTTCCATTTGACAGGAAATTTTTTGCCGAACAGTGGCTCTTTCTGCTCTGGGCAGATGTATATGTTTAATACCAATTTCATATGTAACTAGTATCAAAATTGTATAGATTTAATATCAATTTCATTTGTGACTAGTACTAAAATTGTATAGATTTAATAATAGTTTCATTTGTAACTAGTGCCAATTTGTATATGTTTAATACCAACTTCACGTGTAGCTAGTACTAAAATTGTATAGGTTTAATACCAAGTGCAACTAGTATGAAAATTTTATAAGTTAATATCAGTTTCATCTGTAGCTAGTATACAAAAGTGTATAAGATTGTATATATTTAATATCAGTCTCATGTGTAACTAGTAAATAAATTTTATATGTTTAATACTATTTTTATTTTGTATAGATTTAATACAAATTTCATGTGTAACTAGTACTACAATTGTATAGATTTATTACCAATTTAATGTGTAATTAGCATCAAAATTTATAATTTTATACTTTTAATACTAATATCAAGTGTAACTAGTATAACAATTGTAAACATTTAATACCAAGTTCATGTATAATTAGTACCAAAATCTTATATTTTCATACCAATTTCACCACTGCATCTCTCTCTCGGCCATCAATGTTTCCATCATTTACAGGCATGTTAAGCAAATAATTACAAACCAGCACATCAGACACCGTATTATTAGTTTTCAACACAAAGATATACAATTCGAGTTCTTTTGAAACTAACCCAGAATTAACGATGGAACAGATGATAAAGTCTAATGCTTCACGAGTAGGCAATTTTTCTTCACAATTCAAACATTCTAATAACACATTTTTTATCTCAAGAAACGCTTTTGATCGGGCCAAAAGCTTCAAAGCGAAGAATAAGCAAACCCGTTAAGACAAAATTGTCGAGCGAAACAAACTAATGAATTCAGAGCCAATTCATAATTATGAATTTTGTCAAACATTATGTGGGCAACTTCAGAGGGAGCAATCTCCTCTTCAAAGAATCAACTCTGTAGAATTTCTTCCCACTATTTCTATTTGCTTTGAGTATCTTACATATTTAATTTGCAAAATTTTTGATGTGGTGTAACCATAATTCTCGTGGGTTGTTTAGATTTTTGTTGAGAATGGTGCAAATAGAAAATAGAATATGTGTATAAGGGTATTTTAGTACTTTGGCTTTTGACAGGAAGTTGAAACAAAGAAATAATTTGAAAAAGGGACTGTCCGCGTAAATTATCTTACCTAGGGACTTTGTGTCTGAGGATTTTGTGCTAGTTTGCCTTAACTCACGGATGATTTGTGTCTGAGGGACTGAAGTCTAACTTAACTCACAGATGTACATAAAAACTCCAAGTTGAATCACGAGTTAAGGACATAATTACCTGTTTTAGCATCTCTTTCCGAACATTGGTGATCAAATGAGGTATTAATGGTCGCCCAAAGAAAATGATTTGTGGTTGCTTATTCCTCCAAAGGTGGATGATAATATAGTCATATATTCATTAACAAATTATAAAGTGAAATACGATAAACTCATATTTTAGGTTGATCTTTGTAAGATTTTGATATATAAAATAAACCCCACTGGGATAATAATTTAAAAAATTAGGTCTTATCTCTAAATGGATCATACTTTCTATCACTAAAAATATTATGGAAAATAAACAAAAGTAAGATAAGAAAGGTTAAAACCTTATTCATTCGAGGATGATTTGAATTTTTAACCTTTCATCCACATGTATTTTAAAAATCATCTATTCAACTGGGTTGATGCGTAAATAAAGAAATAGCTTTTGTCTTCCCCACTTGGAACCTGGGAAAAACACGAGTTTTTAATGGAACGATACACATGAGAATGTAACTAAGGGGGTGTATTAATCTAGACTTTTATTGACTTTTAATGACTTTTTTAAATGATTGACTTTTATGGAGTTGATAGATTTCTATTGACTTTTATAGAATTTCATGGAGTTATAAAAAGATTTGTATAGAGTCTCGTAGACTTTTTCAATAGATTTATATGGACTTTATCGACTTTTAATAACTTTTTTAAATGACGGACTTTTATGAAATTGATAGATTTCTAATAACTTATATAGAATTACACGGAATTATCAAAAGAATTTTATAGACTCTATAGATTTTATAACTTATAATTGATTTCTTTGAACTAACAATTGAACATAAACAACTTCTTCAACATATAATTTTTTTTACTGTGAATGTAAACACATTTTACTTATTTGACGGTAAAAAATGTGAAACATACCTATCAATTCTTTTGCATGGCAAATATTGAACAACTTTTTTGCATCTTCAAGAGATGATGACCTTGAAGATTCAGTTAATGTTGCTATATAATTGTAATCTATAATTTTGTGTAATAAAACAAAAGTTTTCTATTAAATAACATTTTATAAACTTAAAATATTTTTTGATGATAGTTGACTACTATAAAATTCTTAAAACATACTTTTATAAATAAACATGATAATTTATATCGTTATAAATATCTTTTGTTTTAGAAAAAATATTTATTATAATTGCTTATAGATATAGACTCATACAATCATTTTAAAAATCTATCATCTAATATAAAATTGAGCACATTAACTTGCTATTTTATCAAAATACTTGTGTAAATATTAGTATTATATTGGATAAAAAATAAGATGTAAAAAAAAACAATAATTGAAGAAAGAGCCGCACATTAGGAATTAAAGAAAGGGTACATGTAGAAAACAGGAGAGGAAAAGCCAATGTGGAGGTGGCCGTGTCGGAAATGAAAATAGCAAATAGTGAAGAGAGATGAGGGCAATTAGGAATTAAAAGTCATTCCAAATCTTTACTAGGAGTGGTGGAGAATTTTTAACTTTTTTGGTATGTACATGGGGCATCAAAGTTTGTACCTAAAGATTTCAACAGAAGTCATTAAAAGTCCATGAGATGTTGGATACCTATAGACTGTTATAGAGTTTTAAAAATTCAAGTTTGAATACCACCTGACTTTTTAAAAGTCTACGAAAGTCTGTCTTGAATACCATTAGACTTTTGTAGAGTATATAAAAGTCTGGATTGAATACCTCTAGACTTTTAAACTCCATAAAAGTAAATAAAAGTCAATAAAAGTCTATAACCAATACACCCCCCTAAGATATTCGAACCAAGGATTTATATTAAAAATAAATTTCTAAAGGAATATATATCATAATATGCAAAGGCGAGTCCTGAATCTGATTCAATTAATAACCAAAATTAAACACAAATATTAAGTCTAAAGACAAACCAGATGCATGAAATGCTTGCTATATGTGGTGTTCGAGAAGGGGTCGGGTCATTTAAGTCTAATGTACTCGGTATTTTCTTATATTGTAAGAGACTGTTTTCGTGACTCGAATCTATGACCTCCAGATCACATGACAGCAACATTTGTCGTTGCTTCAAGGCTCATCCTTTAAGCTTAGAGATCAAATTTTATTATATTATATGTATGTTTTTTTAATGAGATAACGACGAAACAATTTTTGATGAGACCTAAAAAAAAAAATTGATGAGGAATCATATATGCATGCAATAAAGTAGAAAGTTTTTTAAAAATAAAATTAGAGGGAAAAAAACTTTCCAAATTATCTTTTGTTCAATATTTTTTAATGAAATCTTACCTGAAATTATTTTATTTAAACTAGAGTTAATATTGTGAGTCAATGTTTAATCGATGTACATATATAGCTAGACTTTGTTAAATTTGATTTGTAGTTCAAATCAAATTTTGAAATATAAATATAATATAGTTATACAAATAAAATAACTGAGAAAAACTATAGAACCAGTCAAGATGAACTTAAACTCGATCGAAATAAACTAATAAATGGTTGAGATAAATCAATATGTAGAGCAGTTGAGATGAACTGAAAATTAGTCGAACTGAACTATAAAATAGTCGAGATACTAACATATAAAACAGTCGACATGTTCCGACGTTTTGCAGGTTAATTTTCTTATGTGAGTTTATATATATATTGTCACGCCCCGAGACCGGGGTCAATAACACCGGCATTGCTTTCCATTACAACTAGGAAACCAATAAGCCTCGTAATATCATAACAACTGAAAACCAGTCTATATTCCATAAATAAAGAAATCATTGTCTTTACAAAAAAAAGAAATGCGGAATTAAAAACTTAACAACTGAATAATTAAAATTGTCTTAAAACTTGGAAAACTTTAAAACAATAAAATCTTGAACTACGCAGCGGACTTGATTCACCAACCCCAGAATTGGTGCTCTTCTTCTTGCTCTAATTCTTCTTCGGCTTTATCTGGGGATGTAGAGTAAGGGGTTGAGTGCTTTGGAAAACACTCAGCAAGTGGGGGACAATCGATATCATACATATATATAATTTTCATAAACTTGTATCATAAAACTTGCATAAACCGATATGAATGTATCTTAACATACTTGGTTGCCCTTACGAGCCATGACATAACATATCGTTTCATAATTTTCATATACTTAAGCACAGTAAAGCATTCTACTCTCTTCTTGGTACTGATATCAGTCTCTAGACTTAACCCTCCTAGAGATGAGGTCATAACATCGGCTAACCCACGAATAAAGGGTCTGGATAATCCAGAAACAACGGATTACCACCGTATAAGGTTCTTTTAGCGGTTACATCCCACCGCATCAGGGTCATGGGGATCCAAATCCAATTAGATTTCGAGTTTAGCGTGCTTACAAAATAATACTTTCATAATTTCAACATAATACATATCGATTGGAATTTCAAAACATACTTATATAATTTTAGAAAACGAAACGAATAATTATAGCAAAAGCCCACTTACAGTGCTTTGTATCGTGCTTGATTGATCAAAGGTATGACCCGCTTGAATCCTTATCTCCTTGGATCTTGAACCACACGAGAAGGACGTCCCAAGCTTGAACCAAATTCTGGAAATTCGAACAGATTACTTGCTGAAACTTTCGAACAAAAGCTGTTGGATTTTTGAGGGTGATCTCGGAAGGATTGCTGGAAACAATCGATGGAACAAGTTCGTGAACACGGCAGGGACCTTGGCTTAAAAACTGACACTCTTATTTTCGAAGATTGGACAGAATGTTGCAGCAACTCTCGGCTTCAATGTTTGAATGAATATTGATGGAATAGGTTGCTGGAGATTGATCAAGGATCACTCGGTTTCAGTTCTCGAAACTTGCTGGAAAAGGAAGTGATTTGGACAGTACGTAAAGGGCTGAACTTTGATGGTTTATAAAACAGAATCTGCACGCTCAAATTCTTAACAGATTGTGCAGAGAACTATCGGCTTTGGTGGGGGAAAATTCCGAAGGATGTTGCTTGATAGATTCTGGAAAAAGATGATGAAACTTGGCTCAGTTATAGTTCTCTAAACTTGCTGGAAAAATCTGGAATAGGTGTTGTCAAGTTTCTGGAAAACCGACGGTGATTGGGGCTGAAAACTCGAAGGCTTTTGATTCTGATTTTCGAAGGGAGATTGGTGGATGAAAGTGATGCTGAAACCTTGCTTTTATAGGTGCATAAACTTGATACCCAAAGATGGAAGGACTCTTGGATGGATAGGTGCAAATTTGGTGACTCTCAAATGGTAAAGGACTCTTGGATTGATAGGCGTAAAGGTGGAGTTGTCGCTGGTTTTGGTCGATCCAATCTGCTGAAATTCGAAGGTTAAAGGATGAGTTTGAGATGGATGAGGACTCCTTGGTGTATTGAAACTATTGGCTAGAGTTTAGGAGATTTGGAACAACTTCTATCAAGAATTTGACACCCTCTAGGACTCTTTATTAATCCATCTTAATTACATTAGAGTTCTAGTTCAACTCTAACACCAAATAATTTTAGTTAATTATAAAAGAGTTTAACTTGCCACAATTACCTCGGATGTTGGATAACCCCAAATCCGGTTTTTACATATATTATTAAAAGCAAATTCAGATTTTGTGATATAATTTTTTGTTCTATAAAATACAAAAAGAAAATCAGTCATACTGTCACATATTAGAAATTTACAAGCTATGATAGTATACAACATTACTTCACTCATTACCAATTGTTTAGAGTAAGAACCCTATGTATTCTTAACATGGTATCATAACAGACTTTTCATTCACCATCTCCTGCGTTATCCACATATTTGACTTATATAATTTCATGTTAGGGTGTATGCTGAGAATTGTCTTATATTATGATTTTACTAGCTATGATAGCTCTTTATAATATACATTAGTTACTTCACTTATTACTAATTGGTTTTTGAGTTGGAACCCGGTTTATTCTTAACAAGTCAAAACCTATTTTTTATAATTTGCATAAAAATTCCATTTTAAATATAATAAGAATGTTACAGCAAACAAATTTACTAAAAAACAGTAATTTTTTTAAAAGTTTATAATATAAATATAGTGTAGCCAGTAGCCGTGTAGGGTGGTTTTCAAATTTTTTTTTTTAAAAAATTCATAATCATATTGTTTATGTTCTAAAGTTTTTTCCTTTTACGCGGAGGAAAAACCCTACAACCTCAAAGCTCTAATTTTCTCGTTTGAAGATATACAGGTACTTGTTTATTTCAAATTATAGTTTGCGGATCCACGCACGATTGTACTTATTCTGTATTTGAAAGAAGATGGGGGCAGAAAGTAAAGACGATGGATTGAAGAAATTGGAGTATTTATCACTGGTTTCAAAAGTGTGTACCGAGTTAGAAACGCATTTAGGGTTTGGGGATAAGGTGTTGGCTGAATTCATCACGGAACTGGGTCGAAATTGCGAGGCAGTGGATGAATTTGACGCTAAATTGAAAGAGAATGGCGCGGAAATGCCTGATTATTTTGTAAAGACATTGCTCACTATAATTCACGCTATTTTACCGCCCAAGGCAAAGTCGAAAACTGAGAAAGGGTCGAATGAGGGAGATAAATCTGCATTCTCAGCTTTGAAAATTAAGGATGGGAGGGAGAGAGTGAGGGAATTGGAGAAGGAGATTGAGGAGGAGACTAAAGGGCGGAGGAGAAAAGAGGATGAGGAGGAGGATAATAAGTATATGGAGAGGGATACAGACAGAAGAGAGAAGCGGAGGGATAGAGATAGAGACAGGGGTAGGGATACGGATGGCTACGATGATGACAGAGGTAGGGGAAAATATAGGGATAAGGTAAGGAATGGGGATTGGGACAGGAGCAGAAGTGACAGGAATAGGAGAGACGAGTACGATGAAGAGAGGGAAAGGGGGACGAAGGAGTTGAGGGAGGAGAGGAGGAATGGAGAGCCAGAGTTATACAGAGTTTATAAAGGAAGGGTATCAAGGGTGATGGATACTGGCTGTTTTGTTCAGCTCGAGGGTTTTAGAGGAAAAGAAGGTCTAGTACATGTCTCCCAGATGGCAACCAGGAGGATCGCTAATGCTAAGGATGTAGTGAAGCGGGATCAGGAGGTATATGTGAAAGTTATATCTGTCAGTGGGAACAAATTGAGTTTGTCAATGAGGGATGTGGATCAGAATAGTGGAAGGGATTTGTTGCCCTTGAAGAGGAGTGAGGAGGAGGATGGTTCGAGAATAAATCCTTCAAGTTTAAATGATGGTGGAGGGATGAGGTGTAGGGTAGGTCTCTCAGGGATCAAGATCACTGAGGAGGAGGATGTTGTGCGGTCAAGAAGGCCGCTCAAAAGGATGAGTTCTCCAGAGATGTGGGAGGCGAAGCAACTTGTAGCTTCAGGTGTTATGGGTGTAAAGGAGTATCCGATGTTTGATGAAGAGACCGATGGTATACTTTATCAGGAAGAAGGTGCGGAAGAGGAGCTTGAGATTGAATTGAACGAGGATGAACCTGTTTTCTTACAGGGTCAGAGTCGCTATTCCATTGACATGTCTCCTGTGAAGATATTCAAGAACCCTGAGGGGTCTTTAAGTCGTGCAGCAGCACTTCAGTCTGCTCTGATAAAAGAGAGGAGAGAAGTTAGGGAACAACAGCAAAGAACAATGTTGGATTCCATTCCGAAGGATCTGAATAGGCCATGGGAGGATCCGATGCCTGAAACAGGTGAAAGGCATCTTGCTCAGGAACTGAGGGGTGTTGGGTTATCTGCTTATGACATGCCAGAGTGGAAGAAGGATGCCTATGGTAAAGCTCTAACTTTTGGGCAAAGATCCAAGCTTTCTCTTCAGGAACAGAGGCAAAGTTTACCCATCTACAAGTTGAAGAATGAACTTGTTCAGGCTGTCCATGAAAATCAGGTTTTAGTTGTTATTGGCGAGACAGGATCTGGAAAGACGACGCAGGTTACACAGTATCTGGCTGAGGCGGGGTATACTACCAAGGGAAAAATAGGTTGCACGCAGCCTCGTAGGGTGGCTGCAATGTCCGTAGCGAAGAGAGTTGCTGAGGAGTTTGGTTGTCGTTTAGGGGAAGAAGTTGGATATGCAATTCGTTTTGAAGATTGCACAGGTCCAGAGACTGTAATCAAGTACATGACTGATGGCATGCTTCTGAGGGAGATTCTGATTGATGAAGATTTATCTCAATACTCGGTAGTAATGCTTGATGAGGCTCATGAGAGGACGATTCACACAGATGTTCTTTTTGGATTATTGAAGCAGCTTCTGAAACGAAGAACTGATCTTCGTTTGATTGTGACATCTGCAACTTTAGATGCGGAGAAGTTCTCGGGATATTTCTTCAATTGTAACATCTTCACCATTCCTGGAAGAACTTTCCCGGTAGAAATATTATATACGAAGCAACCAGAAAGTGACTACCTAGATGCATCCTTGATTACTGTCCTACAGATTCACTTGACTGAACCCGAAGGTGATGTACTTCTGTTTTTGACTGGTCAAGAAGAGATTGATTATGCGTGTCAATGTCTCTACGAAAGAATGAAGGGTCTAGGAAAAAATGTTCCCGAGCTGATTATTTTACCAGTGTACAGTGCCCTACCTAGTGAAATGCAGTCCAGGATATTTGAACCTGCTCCTCTAGGAAAGAGAAAGGTTGTTGTTGCCACCAATATAGCTGAAGCATCTTTGACTATTGATGGCATTTTTTACGTTATTGATCCTGGCTTTGCGAAGCAAAATGTCTACAATCCTAAACAGGGGCTTGATTCACTGGTGATAACTCCAATATCACAAGCTTCTGCGAAGCAAAGAGCGGGAAGAGCAGGGCGGACTGGACCAGGAAAGTGCTATCGTCTCTATACAGAGAGTGCATTTCACAATGAGATGTCTCCCACGTCAATTCCGGAGATCCAGAGGATTAATCTTGGGATGACTACTCTTACAATGAAAGCTATGGGTATTAATGATCTGCTATCCTTTGATTTTATGGACCCCCCATCACCTCAGGCCCTCATTTCTGCTATGGAACAGCTATATAGTTTGGGAGCTCTGGATGAAGAGGGTTTGCTTACAAAGTTGGGAAGGAAAATGGCTGAATTTCCGTTGGATCCTCCTCTTTCCAAAATGCTTCTTGCCAGTGTCGATCTTGGTTGTAGTGATGAGATTCTGACTATTATTGCAATGATTCAGACTGGGAACATCTTCTACCGTCCTAGAGAAAAACAAGCTCAAGCAGACCAGAAAAAGGCGAAGTTTTTCCAGCCTGAAGGAGACCATCTGACATTACTCGCAGTGTATGAAGCCTGGAAAGCAAAGAATTTTTCTGGTCCTTGGTGCTTTGAGAATTTTGTTCAGTCTCGGTCATTGAGGAGAGCTCAGGATGTGAGAAAACAGCTTCTATCCATCATGGATAAGTATGTCTCTCAGTTCTTTATTACTTGTCCATTACCTTCATTTTATATTACTGTTCATCGATTAGTTTCGGAATGATTTATTGCCCTTTCTCACTTGATTTTTTTTCTGAACCCCCAACCAAAACAATCTGATGCTTCTTCAAGATTTCACCTTTGATTAAATCTTGCTTCGGAGTTTGATTTTATGCTGTATGGATTAATTATCTAGCTATTAAAAATACTCACTCTGGTTGTTTTCAACTCCGCCAGTGATATACATCATTGGTGATATGGATCACTTATGATACGTATCACTGCCTGTCCCAAGCCAGGGTAAAGGAGGAGGGTGGTGGTAGGCCTGTGACAGCATAAATTAGTCACATCTCAATGACATGAACTATAAGATGAATTGCGTTAGGGCGTTCCCTACACAACGACGCGCTGCACCGGATCCCGGGTGTAGTGATAAGTGGGCAAGGGCTGCTAGGTCGTCGCCCATAAGCGACGCGCCACATCGACACCTGGGTGTGATGTCAAACGAGCAAGAGTTCCCTCACCTCGAGCGAGTGGGGGTAAAGAAGTTAGTTCGAAACCAAGACCATATGATTCGTTTAGCCTCTTGGAATGTAGGCTCCCTTACCAGTAGATTAGCAGAGTTAGTAGAGACAATGAGTAGAAGAAAAATTAGTATTATGTGTCTGCAGGAGACTAAATTGGTAGGTGAGAAAGCCAGAACTATAGCTCATTGGGGCTATAAACTTTGGTACATAGGTAAGGAGAAGAATCGTAATGGGGTAGGTGTAATCGTAGAAAACAAACTACTTGAGTATGTAGTGGAAGTTAGGAGGAATGAGGCAATGATATTTTTAATATCATTAGTGCCTATGCACCCCAAATTGGTCTAGAGGAGGCTCTTAAACGGAAAATTTGTGAGGATCTAGACGACGTAGTGCAAGGAATACCCCATAATGAGAAAATATTCATCGGGGGAGGTTTCAATGGGCACGTAGGTTCTGATCGGGATGGTTATGAGAGTGTTCATGGAGGCTATGGCTTTGGGGACAGGAACGCCGCAGGTAATTCACTTTTGGATTTTGCCATGTCATATGACTTAGTCCTAGCGAATACCTGGTTCAATAAGAGGTCCTCTCATCTAGTTACTTTTAGAAGTGGGTTTAGTGCAACCCAAATAGATTTGTTTTTGGCTAGAAGGATAGATAGAGTTAAATGCTTGGATTGTAAGGTAATTCCAGGAGAGAGTGTAGTTACTCAACATCGACTTTTAGCTTTAGATGTTAGGATTAAGAATAGGGCTACTAGAATTAAGCATAAGTTAGAACCTAGAATTAAGTGGTGGCGGTTAAAAGAAGGTAACTTTGGAGCTTTTGTAGAGAAGGTAGTCGAGGAAGTTAATTGGACGCCAAGAGATGATTCTGATACCACCTGGAACAAAATGGTTTGTGGCATTAAGATGGTAGCTAAAGAGCTCCTTGGTGAGTCAAGATGATATGCTCCACCAGGTAAGGACGCATCATGGTGGAATGAAGACGTAAAGAAGGCTATCCAAATCAAGAGGGACGCTTACAGAGAGCTAAAGAAGAACAATAGGGCCACCTTCGAAAGATATAAGCTTGCCAAAAAAGAAGCGAAGACAGCGGTTCGAGATGCTAGAGCTAAAGTCTACAAAGAAGTGTACGATAAATTGGATACCAATGAGGATATCTACAGAATTGGATACCAATGCTAGAGCTAAAGTCTACATAAGACAAGAGACTTATGTGCAGTGAAATGCATAAATATAAAAGTTGAGAACCATAAAGTCTTGGTTTGAGATGAAGACATCAAAACAAGATGGAAGAATTATTTTAACAGCTTGTTCAACGGTGGCTTTAGCCAAGATTTAGGTGATCTTAACATCCATCAACATGATGTAAACCGTGAGTTTACTCGCAGAATTAGAGAATCTGAGGTTAAAGAAGCTTTGAACAAAATGAAAGCACGAAGAGCAGTTGGTCCTGATGGAATCCCTATTGAAGTATGGAGATGTTTAGGACCGACGGGGATAAAGTGGCCTCCAAATCTATTTAACAAGATTTGGAGGAGTAACAAAATTCTAAATGAACGGAGAAACATTACTCTCATCCCTATCTATAAGAATAATGCTGATATTCGGAGTTGCACCAACTTTCGTAGTATAAAACTCATGTGTCCACACAATGAAGTTTTGGGAGAGGATAATTGAATGTCGTTTAAGGAGGGAGGTTAAAATATCGGAGAAGCAGTTTGGGTTCATGCCAGGACGCTTAACCACTGAAGCTATCCATTTACTTCGTCAACTTGTCGAGCGCTATCGTGAGAGGAGTAAAGATCTGCATATGATCTTTATAGACTTGGAGAAGGCCTACGATAAAGTACCAAGTGAGATATTATGGTGGGCTTTGATGGAAAAAAAAGTTCACATCAAGTATATCAATATAATCAATGACATGTACGACGAAGTAGCATCCAATGTGAGAACGTGCAATGGGGTGACAAGTGAGTTCTCGATCACTATTGGATTGCATCAAGGGTCTACGTTGATCCATTCCTGTTCGCCCTAGTGATGGATGAGATAACAGAAGACATACAAATTGAATTACCTTGGAACATACTTTTTGCTGACGATGTTGTGTTAATCGACGAGACAATGGCAGGGGTAAATGCCAAATTGGAGTTATGGAGAGAGACTTTGGAATTCAAGGGTTTTAGATTAAGTAGGTCTAAAACGGAATATATGGAGTGCAGATTTAGTGTCGTTCCTTTCGGGATTCCGATATTGTAGTACTCGGTGGTCAAAAGGTATCGATGAGCAGCAAGTTTCGATACCTAGATTCAGTTATCCAAAAGGATGGAGAGATTGACAGCGACGTTAACCACAAGATTCAGGCTGGCTGGTTGAAATGGAGAAACGCCACCGGAGTTCTATGCGATCGTAATATCCCGCTGAAATTGAAGGGAAAGTTTTATAGAACCGCCGTTAGACCCGCAATGTTGTATGGGGCGGAATGTTGGGCACCCAAGAGGAATCACATCCAAAAGATGAGTGTGGCAGAGATACGTATACTTCGTTGGATGTGCGGTAAAACCAGAAAAGGTAAAACAAGGAATGAAGATATTTGAGCTGAAGTAGGTGTAGCTTGTATAGAAGAGAAGATGCAAGAAACCCGCTTACGTTGGTTTGGTCATGTTCGACGTAGGCCCAGCAGTGCACCTGCGCGTCGAGTGGAGTCTATGGATTTCAGCCAGTTCACGAGAGCGAGAGGACGACCGAAGAAGACATGACTCGAAGTTATACGCAAAGATTTGGAGTGCAAGGGGATTACATAAGATATGCTGACTGATAGAAGCGTTTGGAGAAGAATGACGCATGTGTCCAACCCGACTTGATTCTCTCTATTGTTCATGTAGCCTACCCCAATTTATTGGGATTAAAGGCTTAGTTGTTTTTTTTGTTGTAATCTGGTTGTTTTCTGAAGTACTGCGACTGTTAATACATTTTTTGTATATTTTTGGCTTTCCGACGTGCCAAGTAACCATAATATTTTTCTTTAAGGCTTTTGTTTATTTCAACATGAAGGTATTTGTTCTCTTTCTTGTTTATTGCTTTTGTTCGAATCATTCTTGTTCTTATCTATTCATAATACTTCACATCCTAAAGATCCTACTTCACATCCTAAAGATCCTACTTCACATCATTGTAGTCGAACAGTCTTTTATGTTTCTTTGAATTATTTGATGGTTTTAAGATATAAAATATCTTAATTTTAAATAATCACTAACCCCTGTTCTATTTAAATAGGTACAAATTGGATGTTGTTAGTGCTGGAAAGAATTTCACAAAGATTCGGAAAGCCATAGCTGCAGGTTTCTTTTTCCATGCTGCTCGGAAAGATCCACAAGAAGGGTACAGGACACTAGTCGAGAATCAGCCAGTTTACATACATCCAAGCAGTGCTCTTTTCCAAAGACAGCCTGACTGGGTTATCTACCATGAGTTGGTGATGACTACAAAAGAGTATATGCGTGAAGTTGCAGTCATAGATCCCAAGTGGCTTGTTGAACTTGCACCAAGATTTTTCAAGGTGTCAGATCCTACAAAAATGAGCAAACGTAAGAGACAAGAGCGAATTGAACCACTCTACGACAGATACCATGAACCTAATTCTTGGCGTTTAAGCAAAAGGCGCGCTTAGTATTGCTGGTCAGTTTTGCTGCTCCATTTTTTTTATTTTTGTGCTTATGCTAATATTTTTGTTCTAACATGATTCATTCTTCTGCCAAGCAATGGAAGTATTGTTTCTTGTCTGAACATTATCTGCTAATTGTTGAGTCTCTAATTTTGGGGTTGATATTATTTTTCCTTATTTTCTACTTTTAATATCGGAGATAATTCATTTAGGGAGGTGACTTTACCTACCGAATGACTTATAGATATTCACAGAAACCACTTTGAGTACGTTGCTATCTTTTGTTAGAGACTTGAGTTATCATTATAGCCTATAATGTTTAATTATTCTTTTTAATTTTGGCGTTTCAGTAAGTATTTTGGACTTGGTACCATTAAGAATTGTGAAGTATAACAACGTTAAGTATCAATTGTCCATTATAACTTGTGTAGTTTCTACTACTTGTGCGCTGGCGCCCGTCCCCTTTTAAATTTGGGATCCCATGGCATATCGGCATATCCTTAATATGGCCAAGGATCTTCCTCCTAAACATTACTTGTCAAAGATCCAAACTCTGGATACTGTATTGTTTTTGGTTCTTCCATATCAGCCTGGGATCCAAAAATTGGATGAGTTGTACTGGTCTTTAGTTATTAATATACTTCTAGATTACAGTCACCCAAATTAGTTCTCGTACTTTCAGTTTCTTTATTTGTCCACGCTGTTGAATTACAGTTAAGTTTGACAGGGGGGTGGCTCATGCGACATGCACACAAGCCTTATTGGATGAATATTACTGGATTTTCTAGGATTGAAGTCAGTTCTCAATACGCCGGAAAATTGACCCGAGTAAGCACCTGAAACTTCCTCTTTGTGCAACTGGTTCTGAATATATAAACACCAGCTTACTGCTCCATCCGCCCAAAACTAGATCGAACTGATATATCAGCTCCACAGCATCTGGAATTTTTATATTTTCTGAAATCAACAAAGTCGTCTTATCGTCTACACATAATTTACAACAATATGGAACCACTGCTTGTGGACATATGTGAATAGATAATATGATATTTTTTATCCTGAACAAATGGTGTCAGTCCTTTTAAAATCTGGCTGGCAAATATAGATTCTGGAGTTTCGAAATTTATGAGCATATGATGGTTGATTGCTGATTTCAGAAGATTAATCATCCTTGTAATTGTTGTGCTTGGCATAACAGAATCCCCTCCGAATTTTGGTCCTATGTTCCTTGTGCTTTGAAGTTGTTCCAATGATGTCACTTGTTTCTTATGGTGTCATTTCCATATCAGCTGATGCGCTGCATATGTGTTTAAAAATAGTGGTCAAAGCATTATTGCTCTTTGTATCAGAATTTCACATCTTACTGTTTTGGTGTTGAAAGAAGTTCGACCCCGGAGGAAGTTATGAAGGAAAGACGAGATGGAATTTAAAAGAAAAGATAAATTTTAGTGATTTTATTAGGTTTAAGTAGTAATTAATAGCATTTAATAATAGTCTAATTAGGTTGGGTTTGTCTATTAGGTTTTATACCCCCAATTTGTACGTCTTGGATTTGGGCTTTAAAATCCATAAATTTAGAATTTAGAATTCGGGGTTTGGCAAAAAAGTAAAATGTTATTTAAGAATTAGATTTGATAAATTAAATATAATATTATTTGATATTAAAAAAATACAATATTTATTTTTTAAAAAAATTCTTGTTTATTAATGTTCATGTAGATATTCATATATTGTCTATGAAAAAAATTTACGTAAATACCAAAGGCAAGAATAAATCCCTTATTTGAAAGTTTTGAAATTTGTATTCTCTTATACTGAAGAAAAACACCAGAGTTTGATTCTTTCCTGAATAATGAAATTGCATCTCATATAAGAGAATGATTTATTGTAATACATGTGGTTATAAATAGGCCACTGGGTTATTGAAATTTAATTTTAATTTATATATGATAATAATAAAAAAACAATAAAATTAAATTAATGTGTTATATCATGTTTAAAAGAAAGAAAATATTTAACAAAATTGTAGAGAAGTACTAAATTTAAAGTTATACTTGCTCCAAATAGTATTTATAGGAATTGGAAAGATCATATAAATAGACTCCTTAACTTAATATATACTCTCTATATATAATATTACAATATTTGGAAATTTTGATTTAAAACCCCAAAAAAAAAAATTAAATAAATAAATTCCAAGTACACAAGACTCCGTGATAGACACGCTTTTTTGCATTTAATTAAAAGCGCTAGTTTCCACATTCCTAATACCAAAGGTTATTAAAAAATGTCATTAACTGTACAGAGTCAACAATTCAAGAAAGTTGACTTCATGCATTCAACGACGTCGTAAAAGAAACCATTCAATGCATTTAAAACTGGCTCCATGACTTCCAAATATGAAGGTTCACTTCAGAAAAAAAAACTCCAGAAAAAATGGGAGAAATTACAATGATAATGCTACCGTTACTTCTGATTATAGTGTCACCGGTAAATGGTTTTTATCTTCCCGGGGTTGTTCCACGCGATTTTCAACTGGTAAAAAATCCTCTCCATCTGTTTCTGTACGCGTGCAACACGCATTTGTAGGTGTTCTTGAGTTTAAAGATTGAATCTTTTCTTGATATTCTACTGATTGCGACTGTATTTGATCATGTGCCTTAATTAGTTTTCACTAAAGTTCACCTGAAAGTTCCGGTTTTGAAATCGACCTTCCTGATTCTTATCAAAGTTGAAATCGGAACCGAATTGTTCTGCATTTTACAGTGCTGGTTGTGGAACTCCAGTTTTGCAACCCAAAATAAATACGCTTTCAGTTTCGGTTTCTAGGAGACGGTTTCAATTTCGGGTTATAGTTGTATGGAACCATGGTCGGGTTTAGTGTTCGTGGGGGGAAGTTTAGTTGAACCGATTTAGTGAAAGTCGTGTTTCTCTAAAAGATTTCGATATGAAATTTGAACTTTTCTGGGACGAGTTGTGATTCTGTATGTCAAAATAGGCAATATGTTGTATGAATATTTTTTCTGTTTCTTGAGCACCCAATTTAATGGAGACTCTGCTGTTATCAATAATACGAGGGGATGATCGGATTATTCGGATTAGGTAGGGCTAGAAAACGATGAATTAGGGTTAAAAAATAAAATTTCTGAAAAAACAATAAAAAAAATTCCAATCGAAATATTGCATGGGTGGAGCCCACCCTAGACCAAGGGTGGCTCCGCCCCCGGCTGTTATAGTGTTGGACTTGAGGGTTGTCTCGAAAACATTGAGTAGATACTGAAATTTAGACATATTTAACCATGATTATGGATTGAGTATCCATGCTTGTGAGGCATCATTTTATGTTCAAATTTCAGCGTATTTAGTTTGGTTAAGATTTCATTATTTTGGATATTGAAAATTAGAAAGAATGGAGATCGGAAGGCAGCAAGGTACGGATCAAACAAACTCATTGGTGATACTTTTTGTTGGGTATATAAACATTACAAAGAAGGATATTTCAAAGTCAACATCGAGCTAATTTCGGATTCTCATTAACAGAACCTTAATAGCCACAAGAGTTTAATACAGCATAGATACATCTCATTTGAGGTGATTAATCAAGCCTCTATATAATTTCATTCTTATCCTCCATTTTGGAACCGCTTTCGAAGTTCTACTATTATCTTTTCTATTCTTCTTCTGTTCTCTCATTCTTTCTTCTGACTTTAACATAATACTTAAATTTTTTCATTGGAGCCTTGTTCTGTATCATGTAGCTCACGAATAGGATGTAATCGTTGTATATAGTTGCTAATATGAATGAATTATGGGTTCTACTCGTTCCAGGGTGAAACTCTTGAAGTAAAAGTGAACAAACTTTCATCAACAAAGACACAGCTTCCATATGACTATTATTTCTTAAGTTACTGCAAACCTCAAAATATCAGGAAAGGAGCAGAAAATCTAGGAGAAGTTCTTCGAGGTGACCGGATTGAAAATTCGGTGTACACTGTGAGTATATTCATTATATTGCTTGTTCTTTGTAAAAGTTCTAATGATGTTTAGTTGTGTGACATTATGGAATTTCAATCTGCTACAGTTTCATATGAGGGAGCCACTGTCTTGTAAAATAGCTTGTCGAGTAAATCTTGATGCTGCTGGAGCAAAGAACTTCAAGAAAAAGATCGATGAAGATTATCGAGTCAACATGTAACACTTTTCTTCATAAGTTTGTTCAAATACTTTTCTTCCAGCTTATTTTATTTTTGATGATGTAGGATTCTGGACAATCTTCCAGTTGCAGTTGTTTGGCAAATGACGGATGGAAGTCAGCAGAAAATTTATGAACGTGGGTTTCGAGTCGGATTCATGACAACTTTTTCTGGAGTAAGATTTCAATTTTACAATGTATCCTATTTTTTTGTTTGTGGACTGACTATCATATTCTTGACCAGAGCAAAGACAAGAAATATTTTATATACAACCACCTGAGCTTCAGAGTGAAGTATCACCTTGATCCTGATGCTAACACTGCTCGCATTGTCGGGTTTGAGGTCTTTCCTCAAAGGTTCGACATATATTATAACCATTTCCTTCACTAATAATATAAAGCATATAATGTTTTTTTTAACTCGCTATATTTGCAGCATCAATCATAAGTACGAGAAATGGAACGACAATATCACTAAGTTAACAACATGCATGCCAAGCACCCAGACCAAACTAAACATACTTCCTCAAGAAATTGATGCAGATAAAGAGATAGTGTTCACCTACGATCTTTCATTTGAGGTATGCATATGTCGTTTAGATTACAAATTTCATGCTCATTCCCGATTTTTCCTTGTTCAAATGTTACTATGATGTCCTTTTTGCAGACGAGCGATATCAGATGGGCGTCAAGATGGGACACATATCTTTTTATGAAAGATGATCAGATACATTGGTTTTCGATAATAAATTCATTGATGATAGTACTTTTCTTATCCGGAATCGTAGCTATAATCATGATGAGAACCCTTTACAAAGATATTGTGAAATATAACCAGATGGATCAAGAAGAAGTGCAGGATGAAACTGGGTGGAAAATGGTGCATGCTGATGTCTTTAGACCGCCTAAGAGTTACAGTTTATTGTGTGTATATGTTGGAACGGGAGTCCAAGTGCTCGGAATGACTTTCGTGACTTTAATATTTGCAATGCTCGGTTTCCTCTCGCCTTCAAATCGAGGTGGGCTAATGACAGTCATGGTTTTCTTGTGGGTTTTTATGGGCTTATTCGCCGGCTATTCCTCGAGTTATATGTACAAAATGTTTAAAGGTTCCGAATGGAAGAAAATACCCCTCAAAACAGCCTTCATGTTCCCTTCTGTACTTTTCACCATTTTTTTTATGCTGAATGGCCTATTATGGGGGGAGAAATCTTCAGGGGCCATACCCTTCGGAACAATGTTTGTACTCGTGCTCTTGTGGTTCGGAATATCAGTGCCACTAGTTTTCTTGGGCAGTTTCTTGGGCCAAAAAACACCATCTTTTGACAATCCTGTGAAAACGAATAAAATTCCTAGACCGATCCCTCCTCAGCCATGGTATATTCATCCGGTTTTTGCTATGCTTTTCGGAGGAATTCTTCCATATGGGGCAGTCTTTGTCGAGCTTTTCTTCATATTAACATCTGTGTGGCTGAACCAATTTTACTACATTTTTGGGTTTCTTTTTTTGGCTTTCGTTATTCTTTTCATAACATGCGCTGAAATAACTATCATGTTGTGCTACATTCAACTATGTTGTGAAGATTATCGATGGTGGTGGCGAGCTTATTTGACTTCAGGTGCTTCTGCAATCTATCTTTTCTGTTATTCCATCTTCTATTTCCACACGAAGCTGGAGATCACGAAGTTGGTTTCGGGTATCTTGTACTTCGGTTACATGTTTATCATGTCTTATGTGTTCTTCATTCTTACTGGAACTATAGGATTTTGTTCATGCCTCTGGTTTGTACGAAAAATTTACTCATCTGTCAAGATCGACTA
The DNA here is from genome assembly GCA_907163345.1 of Haberlea rhodopensis. Lineage (NCBI taxonomy): Eukaryota > Viridiplantae > Streptophyta > Magnoliopsida > Lamiales > Gesneriaceae > Haberlea > Haberlea rhodopensis. The sequence continues at coordinate 5,957,883 of CAJQUN010000005.1, read as the reverse complement.
ATTCGGTATCGCTATATATAGTGAAAAATGTTTATGTTGTAATAAAACACAAGTTTAGATTCTATAAATGAAGATTACACCTTCGCAATAAAAGAAAATTCTCTTTTTTTTTTTTGCAATGCTTGCATGTATTCAATATGATATATATTTCGTTTTGAGCTTGGGTTTGGGCCAGAGATAGGCTTACGGTCATACCTGGGCCGTGGTTTTGGACTCAATGATCCCCGGGCCTCGCCTGGCCTCCTCTTGGGCCACTCAACAATATTGTCCCTGGAAGATGTACTTTTTGCATTGGGTTACCAAAAATGAACGCTTTCCAAATAGGCAGATTACATCTATATCATTTAAAATAGTCAGTTTCCTTCATATGATTTTCAAAATAGGCGGTTTACCTACCTGGGTTCGAAAATAGGCAGTTTATTCCCCACGTGATTTGTGAAAATAGATAGTTTGCCCCAATGTAATTGTGAATAGGTGCAAAACATCACATCTATATATGCTATGTTTTGCAATCACGTGGAGATAAAGTGTCTATTTTTTAAATCCAAATGTGGGTAAACTGCATATTTACAAATAGCATGTGATAACGTGTCTATTAGGGATACCAATGGGCAAGAGAGTAAAATATATATTTACAAATCATATGAAGCTAAAATGTATATTATCAATGCCACGTGAGCGTAAATTATCACTAGCTGTTTTGTATAGTATAATACAATTAGGTGTGCAATCGGTTAAAACCAAGCCAAAATTTCGAGAAATCGAAACCGAACAGATAAAAAATCAGTTATTTTGATCGGTAATCAATAACCGATTTTTTTCTTTTTTTAAATAAATGTGCCACAGCCGAAACTAAGATGCATATTTACGTCTTAAATATTACTTTTGGAATAGTTCTTCCTATCCCCAATTTATACACGAGCCTTGAGCAGTGGTGTTATGATATAGATTACACTATTGCCGACTTGTCCTTCATACGCTCGAGCATTGAGTATATGGCCTCTGGGATTTTCAAGAACAAATGTGAAAACTATCAGCATTTAGACATACACAAAGGTATCGTTTGAAGTGATGGATGTAATAAGTAATGTAAAGATTAAAAATTATTAAATGATTGTAAAAATAAATTGTGATAAGTTATATGATGTTTAATTGGGTGATAAGATAGTTGATAATGATTATTCTTTGATCTAAAGACTAAAACACCATCATCAATGTAATAATATATATATATATATATAATATATTGATTATTATATAATATTGTGATGAATTAAAATATAATAATCATACTTATATTAATAATATACATAATTAATATATATTATTATATTAATAATAATATAATAATTAAAATAGATTAATCATAATTCAAAATATATATATATATATATAATGTAAATACGTATAATGATAATAATATATAATAAATATAAAATATAATCTTTAGAATAATAATAATACTAATATAATATATATATGTATATATATATTATATATATGCATAAATAATGATAATAATAATATATAATCACAATCATAATATAATATATATGCATAAATAATAATAACAACAATAATAATAATTATTATTATTATTTAATATACATATATATACATATTTATGTATATATACATCTATATATAAATAATAATAACAATAATAATTATAATATTATATTAATAATTTATAATAATAATAGTAATATTATTATTATTATTATTGCATAATATATATATATATATATTATATTGATTATTATATAATATATAAATATATATACATATTTATAATAATAATAGTAATATAATAATAATATATGTATATATATAATAATAATAATAATAATAATAAATAAACAATACAAATATAATAATAAAGTTGTAGGAAATAAATTGTAGTTTTTGGCGGGGATTTCAAATTTTGAGATAGTAAAAAAAGGCGGGAATGAGTATTTATGTCATTTTGTTCCAAAGTGGGATTATAATGTGATAAATATGGTGTAATAATTTTTTTTGGAAAATAAAACAAACATTGCATAAGATTAGTATCCCGAGATTACTAATTATTATCATGAACCCCAAATGGTACCAAATATTATTATTACTGATGGGGAAGATGATAATATTTTCGCATGTCCGCATCAATGTTTCCTCCCCATAACATTTACACAAGTGATTCTTAACCTACATACATTATCCATCTTGTCATCATAAACTATTTCATTTTTTCCATTATCTCACAATTACATAAATACGCACGTACTTGTATATGTTAGGATCAAACATTTGCCGTTTTACCAAAAATTATAGTTTGTGATAATTGTGCAACTCAAATATTTTAAACCGTACAGCAGCCAAATCCTTTTGTGCACTCGTGGACACGTATCACACTTGATCTCTAAGCATAAATAATAATTTTGAAATGGTGTGATGGGCTTAATTAAGGGGATGATAAATTAAAGAATTCTCCAATTTTGTAAGAATGTTTATACAATGATTTTAGTCCACCCTTGGTCAAAATTTATCGGTTTGTCCTAATGCGTCTGTAGATATATATGGGTTGGGTTTATGCCCAATAAACATCCATTTGGATGGGCTTGTGGCCCAAGGCCCAATAGATATCCATATTTGGCACAAGTCAAACCCTAGTCATCAACCCAGATAAAGCAGGTCTGACCTAGGGTTATGGTTTGAACCCTATAAATAGGGGTATCCTTCTCCTATGCTAAACACAAAAAAATGTACGCTCTCATTCTCATAACATGAAACACCCTCTTAGAGAATCATCAAAGACTCCGAGGGTGTAAGGTGTGCAATTAGAGTAGATTACTCTAGTAGTAATCTACCAAGCCAACGATGGGATGTTCAATCATCGAGGCTAGTAGACGAGCACAAAGACCTGGGATAATCTTTCGCTGCAATCAGGCATATCAAATACCCGACTATTTATTATATTATTCCAACAGTGGTATCAGAGCCATTAATGCTCGATCTCGCCACAAATAAGATTTGTGATTTCGTGTTTTTTTAATCGAACAATAGTTAATACGCGGCTAAAGATTCATCGGCAAATTCATTGAAACAAATGAAATTTGAATTGATGCCTATGTTACTTTCTTTTTAATTTGGAGATTACAAAGAGACAAGAAAGAAACGAATGTAAACACTAAATAGCAAAAAAATCGAGGCTGAGATTTTCATTAGCAAATCATAAGGGCACTTGTCGAACAAAAAGTAATAACAAAGAAATTGATGCATAGTCGCACAAACTGAGTTGTGCGAAGCTTATCGATTAAGCACTTCCACCGGAGACAGCGATGGGGTTTGCGTACCTCCATCAAGCGCTAAAGCACAGCCACCTTGCGGCCGTTTACGATGGCTTCACTGCCTTCCACTGGCTTCGCTCGATCGCACGCGGCGAGTCTCTGGGTCCTAATCGTATGGCCAGAAATTAATAACGATGGCTGCCTAAATCCATCGGTGAGTGGATGTTGCGGCGCCAAGAAAAAAAAAGAAATTAATTTTTTGGACGTACAAGCGTGGAAGAAGAAACGGCACCGCCTCATGAGGCGACGTTACCACGTAAACCACCATCGTTGAACAGAGAGCAGCGTGGACAGCGCGCGAACCGCCATCAATGAACGGGGTAACGCGCGAACCGCCATCAGTGAACCACCATCGTTGTCTACATATTGAATCATGTGCTTTCTAAATAGTCATTTCAATTCCTTTTTGAGTAATGGCATTGCAAAAATGTTATTTGGAAGTTCTGCGCCTTTGGGAATTGATGTGATTTGTTCACAATTTTTTTTAAGCATTAAAAGCTCGATCCAAGAGCTTCAAAAATTATTTTCTTAGAAAATATTCTAACATACTCTGAACATTCCAATAGAGAAATGTCTGAAATAGAGTTCGAGATGTGGTTTTGTGAGTGAAGTCAAAAAGGGAGCATCAAACTATACGAGTTACATGAACCCTATTGTTGGCGCTCCGATCTCTAACCTAGATGATGATATAAGGCTTTGTCTGACAAGTAATAGAGAAAATGAAAGCGACCTCAAGTTCAGTGGGAGAGCTTCACTGATGAAAGTCTCTCATAATCCTTAAATATAGAAAAGCAAACGCAAATTATTCTCTAATGATATATACCATTGAATGATAATTTTTCATGCGTGCTTTTGTGGATATTGATGAGCCAACTAAATACTAAAAGAGATTGTGACTTCACAAAAGGCAAAACAAGTGAATTTTTGTTATATGAGCTGATAGTTGTGTCCTAATACAGAAAAGGAAAGAAAACATATGAATAGAGTTCCATATGCAAGCGTTGTAGAGGGTTTGATGTACATAATAATGTGTATTCAACCAGACATGTGCTTTGCAATTGGATGGTGAGCAAATATCAGAGTAATCCTGAGATTGCCTATTAGATGGCAGTAAAAACGATATTTCTTTGTACTACCATGGAGATAGTTTGAGAATTGGTGGATATAGTGACGCTGATAGGTCACTTGATAGAGATGAGCACAAATCCATTATGAGATATGCATTTATTGTGAAAGGCGCAAATACCACTTGGAGTGATAAGAAGAGGCCTTGTATCTATTTACCTTAGAAGCAGAGTAATAGTGTGTACATCAGCAATATAAGATACAATCTGGTTAAGAAAACATCTACAAAGATTGCGAGTTTCTGCGCATGTAGGTGATATCGTTGTATCTTTATTCGAGATTATGTGGCATAAGCCAATGTGGTTCTAAGTCATATTCCTACTAGCGATATGAGCGCTGACCTATGGACCAAGAGCTTGCAAGGAGATTTATTCCTATGACATGTTAATCCTATGGGGCTTTGTAGGATTTGTTTTGCCTGTTAGAACAATTGTTATGAACAATTGGTTTGTTGAGGTACCGTGTTAATATGTGGATGTCACCAGACTTTGATTGGCCCACTCATACGGGCAATCACCCTGGCGCTTTGATAGCGAGCACGATGAGACTAGAAGATCATGTATGACATGATCCCTTCGCGCTTGGAAGAGCGATGAAGGTTGCGGTGATAATATTATAGTCGCCTTAGCATAAGAGGCTAAGATGAGATCTAATTAGATCAAATCTGGAGTACGTCCAACCTCCATAGAAATCTATTTATAGCCGAATGTGCGAATTGCTGGTAGATGGTATCTCACAATGCACAGGTCATGAGCTTTTTGTAGCCATTGGACTCAGATTCGTATGATGTTAAGAGCATGAGATACCAAAGTTGAGTGGGAGCTCCATCATAGCATGTATGCATACTACATGTGCTTAGTAAGTACGACCACTGAAGTGGAGTGACAGAATGTATTCCTGCTTCGTCACTGTCCCTTTGGAACTCTGGATCATGTCATGAGGTGTAAGCTTGATGATGCTACTTTAGCATGTATCCAATGTCATGATTGATGCGGTCTGTCAGAGCATGTCTGGGAAAGCAGTCAAGACCAAACTGATTGGCATGAGTGGTCTAGGAAGAACCAAGTTGGCAACACAACCTTTTTGTTCTATGGCTCATAGGCCGACCAACTAAGTTGAAATTTGTTTTTGACATAGTCATGAGCATAGATACATAAACGAGATAATCAAGCATGCTCTATATTATGAGGGATCAGAGGTGCTTGGTCTGATGCGACCACACTAGTTAGAGGTATATGCGAGTTACTGAGTTGCAGAATTATTTTAGTTTGGTGATGACTTATATAATTTTCCTCACCATTCCTTCTCGCTTGGTCGCATGTTTTATTCCATGTATGATGAGAGAGGGCGGTGTGAAATGAGAGACGATTGAAAAATGATTCAAATATGTATGAGTGAGAGATGTAGATGTATATGGGTTGAGCTTATGGCCCAAGGCCCAATATACATCCATTGGAATGGGCTTGTGGCCCAAGGTCCAATAGACTTCCATATTTGACACAAGTCAAACCCTAGCCGTCACCCCAAAACGTACGCTCTCCGTTCTCATAACACGAAACTCCCTCTTGGAGAATCACCACCGACTCCGAGGGATTAAGGTGTGCAATTAGAGTAGATTACTCTAGTAGTAATCTACCAAGCCAACGATGGGCTGTTCAATCATCGAGGCTAGTAGACGAGCACAAAGATCTAAGATAATCTTTTGCTCTAATCAGGTATATCAAATACCCAACTATTTATTATATTATATTCCAACAGAGTCAATAACGCATTTCTAGATTTTTTATGGAGGTAAGAAACCATTTTTTTAAATTTTCATTATGAAGAAACCAACAGTAAGTTATTTATTACAAAAGATCTAAAGAATCTAGGAATAGAATCCATTACGTAATAATTTATTTTGTAAGTATGAATAATAGAGAAAATATGTTATAATTAGTTATATTGAAATTAAATTTCAAAATAATATAATATTGAAACCGTCGTCATATATATGTTAGATAAAAGGAATTTTAGAATAAGAGGGTACTTGGCTAAATTTATTTTAGATAGTCTATAAGATCGTATATCTTCTAAGTTTTTTAGGAGCTTATAAGCTATAACAACTTATCTAAAAAATAAGATGTTTTGTTGTGAGCTGTTGTCCATATTGGGAACTTGAAAGCTATATATGTTCCTTATAAATGATTATGAGTTACTTATCTCATAAAGTATGAATCTCATGAATTCTTAACATGATATCAGAGCTAGATTTTTCTTGATTGATTATTTCGCATATATGCTCATCGCCCCTTGTATCATCAATATTTGTGCTTGACTTATATAATATAATGTCACACGAGAAGTTATCCCACATTCTGAACTTAAAAGCTTATTATTTGCTCATTATAAATGATTATGAGTTACTCATCTCATAACCAATTAATTACGAGTTGGAACCTCATAAATTCTTAATATATTTAAATAAAATAAGAAAATGAAGCTCAAAGATGATGCGTTTGGTATTATAAGATCTTTAAATTATCATAATTACCGGAAGTAACATAATACCATACAAAACAGTACAAATAAATATTTGTGACATATTTTAGGATCCGTGTCACTGAATTTCGGGAGGACATATTTGTGATATATTAAAAACTGTGGGGTTATTATAAAAAAGCTGTGGGAATATTTTGGCTTTTTAAAAAATATAAAATAATATCTTAAAAATAAGTTAGGGTGTCACTTTATTCTGAACATAAGCATAAACAACATAAACATAAACATAAACATAAATTATATTAGATTAACGACGAGTACAGCACAAAGTCAGCAAACACCCACGAGACTTGACTAAACAAACGAAAGACAACAACAAATACATTTGTCAATCGTTGATACTAACTAAGACACCCCTAAAAAGAAACGTACTACACAATGTAATGGTTGAGTGGATCACAACAGAAGTACTAGAACCTGACCCATCCACTAGAGTTGAATCAGGTCCCCTCAAACCATGTATCTTAGAATGTGGTCAAAAAAGGGAACTGTATTCCAATAATTCTGAAAACATTAAAAAAACAGCTTAATTTGGCAATACATAAATTTTTTTTAAATATATTATCAAATACTTCATAATTTATAAGTTCTCAAACAACTTATAGACCACTTTAGTTAAAGAGGTTATATACTCAATCAGACACCCTCTAACTCATAAATAGTTTATGGTTATTTGCAATCTCAAACTATATATTTTGACATTTGAAATAATGTCATTCTATCGACAAGGATAGCTAATTAATGGATATCAACTAATTAATATGTCAACAAACTGCTGATGGAAGGGAATCTTATTGCAAAAAATATATGCAAATTGACCATAAATTAGAAATGTGATTTTTTTTAAATTTTTTTTTTACAATTGTAAAAGATAAAACTAAGGGTAAATTTTATGAATCAGTTAATATGTATGAGATAATTCGTTTCAGAATGATGATAATGCTGATGTACCTCATCAACATTTTTTTATTATTTTGCAGAGATTTGAACATAAATGTATATATAGAATTTTATCTTAAGATTTTTGCTATAATCACATACTATATTTGAGAATTAATACATTGAAGAGTGTGTCAAAGATGCAATTAAATGGCTGTGGTCCTGGAAAGTTTCTTTGATTCCTCAGTAAATGAAACAGTATTATAGCTCCCACAATACCACGATATTAAATAAAATTACACACACACATATATATATATATATATATTATATTTATATAAATTTTTTCTCATAATAATTTCAAAGGATATGCATGATGAGAAAAATAGCAACCAAAATTGCATTTAATCCATTAAAAGTTAGTCATATTTTATTTATGAGAAAATTATGAAATTGTCTCATTGAATAGGGACATTTGTAATAATAGTTCAAACTTTTAGGACTAATCAAATATAGTCCAAAGAAATTATTTTTTAACAAAAGTAGCCTTCATAAATATTTTTTTATCAAATATAGTTCAACAAATTATTTTTTAAAAAACACATGGTCCCAAGTTTTGTTAAAGATTTACTGACCACTTGTTAAAAATTAATTTATGGGGTGGTGTGGAAGGGGGTAAGAAAATTGCGTGGGTAAAATGGTCGACCATATGTAAATTAAAAGAGGAGGGAGGTTTGGCTATGAGAGACATAAATTCCTTTAATTTGGCTTTACTAGGAAAATGGGCATGAAAAATGCTACATGAATCCGATAGGCTATGGGCAAGAACTTTGATAGCTCGATATGGATCGAAGGGTTGGGGGTCGCTGGTGGCTTCTAATGGGAGAGGGTCGGGTGGGCAGGGTTCTATTTGGTGGAGAGGCTTAAAAAAACATATTTTGACTGAAAATAATAATTGGTTCTGGGATGTGTTGGCTAGGAAGTGGGAAAAGGTAATCAAACTAGATTTTGGATTGATAAATGGACTGGAGGGGATAATCTATATGTTCTATTTAATAGGTTATTCAACCTGGATAGGGAGGGTGACTGCCTAATTTCTCATAGGGGTGTGTGGACTGAAGGAATTTGGGAATGGCATAGGAGGTGGAGGAGAATTTTAATTCACTTGGGAAGAAAATATGTTACATAATCTTGTTAATCTTATTGATAGGCACCCTAGACAATCTAGAGTTGAAGACGTATGGCAATGGAAATTTGAGAAAGATGGGCTTTACTCGACGAAATCAGCATACCTGGCAGTGAGGAACAACATCAATTTGGAGCAAGTGCCCGACAAACATGCGTTGTTGATAATATGGTCCCCGGTGATCCCTAAGAAAGTATCCGACTTTGTGTGGAAATTGCTACAAACAAGATCCCTAAAAAATAAAATATTCAGAGAAGAGATATTTGCTTCGATCAAAACTCTATTCTTTGCGCTTTTTGTAGAGAAGTTGAGGAGGATATCAAACATCTCTTCTTCTCTTGCTCGTTTGCTAGCTGTGTTTGGAAGGAATGCTACAAGTGGTTTAATTTTCAATGTGTGTTACATGAAGATCCAGTAAAACATTTATGGCAACATATGGGTTATTTGGGTGGGTTGAAAGGTAAAGGAAGATGACTTACAATTTCGGAATGCATGGTATGGAGCATTTGGCAAGCACTTAATAAGAGAGTATTTAGCAATGAAGAATGTTCAATTGCCTCCACTATTGAGTTGGCCAAATTTAGGTCTTGTCATTGGATTTCAGCAAAGAGTGGAGGAATTCATCCATATTCGGCTTTAGATTGGTACCGGGATCCTAGAACCTGTTTGAGATTATAAGTAAATGTGTTTCTTAATTGCAGAGCCATATTTTTAGTTGAGCAGAATATATCGTACTCTGAAGTTTTTAGGACACTTGCTGTGTGGATGAGATCTTTTGGGTAGACTAATTACTGATATTTCAACATGGATTATTGAATGTATAATTTGATCTGGAAAAGGACTTATGCCGATGGAGCTTATTATTGTGGTTTCTGATATTGCTATGCCTAATTGCTTTCTGGAATAATGCTTATGCGAAAGCAGCGCAGGGATACCCGTGGATGCAAATTTATTCATCCAGTAGCATAAGTTAGCTAGCATTTGATATGCATCTTGTAAAGGGTTGGAGTACCCTCGTACTCCATTCCGATATAAATTTTGGCTTATAAAAAAAAAAAAATGTGTGGGACTATATTTGATAAGAATATTTATGTGGGATTATTTTTGTTAAAAAACATTTCTTTGGACTATATTGGGTGATCATAAAGTTTGACACTAATTTTATAAATACCCGTATTTTATGACCATTTTATAATTTACCAATTATTTATTGTGAAAATTTTCACATTAATTAGTCTCCCAAGAATCTTCCAAAACACAGAAATCGACATAATCTCAATTTTAATAATTAATCATGACAGAATTCCTCGTTAAATAAAGAAAACATATGAATAACTATATATGGTAAGCACCAAATTATATTAAGAATTGAATGCATTTGTCCAAAAAATATAATAACCACTTCATGTATATATTCAAGTATAATTATGTTTAGATATTGCTACATGAACGGTGACTCACTTTCTAAATAATATGGAAGAGGACCTAAACTTGCGATTATTTTTATGGGGTTAGCTGAATTTTAATAATAAATAATGAATTGTGCAATCTTTGTACAAGCTCGAGCTTTTAAATGAAGCTGTAATTGAATATGGTATCAGAGCAGGCTAATCGTCACCCCTGTTATCAATCCGCGTGTTTGACTTATATAATATCACACGTGAGACGCTTGTCGAGAGTTGTCTCATATTGGGAATTTACAAGTTATGCTAGCTCTTTATAATATACATGTGTTACTTTACTTAATACCAATTGGTTTTGAGTTGGAACTCATTTATTCTTGACATAGTATCAGAGCATCTAGCTAACGCCGAGATTCTAAATTCAAAACTCATAACAACTCCACCCACATTAAATATCTACTTGGCGAGCCTCCCAAAAAAGAGGAACAAACCATTTTTAAAAAATATTATTTAACTAAATCTACAAAAAATTCTTCTCTCCAACTAAATCCACATTCCACAAAACTTTATTCAAATAAAATCCAATTTTTAATTTCCTTTACTTATAAGTTATTTCTTAATACCCATATCACATTGTATATATCATTTACGTAAAAAAAATTTTGCCCAACAATTTATTTTGCAAGGAATGCTATTTTGTTTAAATCGAGACCAATTTTGTTGGAGAATTTTTCTCATCACTCGGTGTCGATCTTCACAATCCAAATCCATTTTGGTCATTTTCCTTAACTATTTGAAGTATCTTTGACGGACTAAGTCGAATAAACTTTTTAGAATGAATATCGTCCTGAAGTTTGCCAATCTCTATACAATCTCGGACTTTTAGATGATACAACAATTTATCACCGAATATCAAAAGCTTATTACACGAAATCCATTTTTTTAGAACAAGTTGAAGACATAGACATTATTGACGTAGAAGAAGCACTAAATTGGGGTTTATCAGGACCAATGCTACGAGCTTCCGGAATACAATGGGATTTTCGTAAAGTTGATCGTTATGAGTATTACGATGAATTTGATTGGGAGGTTCAATGGCATTTGTTTAATTTGTTTTTTAATTTGTTTGAGACTTAATAAATTCGAGAACAAATTTTAAAAAATGAAAGTTGCATGCCGTCAAAGATATATCGATTGAGCTATATCTTCTTTTTATAAAACATCAAATTCTAAAGATTTTTTTAGATGGTGTTAGATATAATAAATTCAATATGTTAATCTAGCTGTGAAAATAACGATCCCTGACCCAAAAAACTCCTCCATCCTAGCTCAAAATATACAAAAATACCGATGAATTTAAGCGATCAGGACCATTTTTCACAAAAACTGACACGAAGAAGACAGATTGGCCATAATTAATAATGATGTTTGTGATGAACTGAACGAAGATATGAGTCGAGAAATACTCGAGAAAAAGTGCGATATTATGAAATGTGGGGAGGTGGTGTGTTGCTGTCTTATTTTCTGTCATAAGGAATACAATTAATGACTTTTGTCGATACTAAGGTTAATCAGAGAATGCAGCCATGCAAGTAGCCATTTTCTCTTCACGAAATCTGAAACTTCTAGCTGCACATTACACCTTTCTTACACACAAGAATACAAGATCAATTAATTTTAGGCGCAGAAAGGATCAGTGATTATATGGGATTTGCTTAAAAAGTGTATAAAACCCAAGTGTATGACTTTGTCTATTACTTTTTTTTTATGACGAGGGACCGCAGCCACTATCCTTTGGTACTTGGGATATGCGCTGCAGTAGCATGTAAAACATACCAATAAGTTAAACCGCACTAGACAAACCCAGTGCGATAGGCTCAAATCGAAAAAAACTTTGTCTATAGTGGAGGCAGGGAGTCTGTAGCAAATAAGAATGCACTTAGCTCAGTTTGGTCTCCATTAATCCCTAAGAAAGTCTCTGTTTTATGTGGAAACTACTTCATAATAGGTTACCTACCAAATCAAATATGTTGGAAGAGGTGTCAACTTGGATAAAAACTATATCTTATGTGTTTGTGTGGCGAAGTAGATGAGGATAGCAAGCATTTCTTTTTTTTTTTCTTGTCCTTTTACCTATTGTGTTTAGGAAGGATTGATATAAGTGGTTTAAATAGAAAGTCTGCTACAAGAAGATCCAGTAAAAAATTTTTGGCAACATTTGGGTTGTGTGGTTGGATCCAAGGAAATAGAGAATGACTCGCCATTTGGGAGTGTATTGTCTAGAGCATCTGATAAGCGCGCAATAAGAAAGTATTCAGTAATGTGGAAGTATCAAAGGATTCGATGGTTAATCTGATTAAGTTGAGATCGTGGCATTGGATTTCGGCTAAGAATGGAGGGACTCTTCCCTATTCTGCTATAAACTGATATCTGAACCATTAGTCTTCGTGAGAATGTAATTGATTCAGTTTTCAGCTTTTGTTCTGGTTTTCTCACTGGTTTGGAGTAGTTCCATGTTTTATAACTTGTATTTTTTGTATTTGAGTATCCTGAATTAATATATTTTGCTTACGAAAAAAATAAGCGGACTTATGGGTGCTTTCATTAATTGGGATCATGTGCAGGTTTTCTTTTATGGATTGAAGGAAGAACTAGGACTTATATACATCGCAGATTCGAGTCATATATGATATCCACAAGAATTGCAGCTCTAACCTAAGTCACATAAGTTTGATGCGGGAGCGGATGCGGATGCGTGAGTGCGTCAATTTGCAAAAAAATTGAGTGCGGGTGCGCCTTAATGCGCCTATTAAAAATTAATAAATAAATAAATATATATACATACACACTGATGAAATGAAGTTAAACATATATAATATACATCATATTTAACAAACTCACATCATTATTATATTATTTACAAATTTACAATATGAAGTTCTTAACAACTTTGGTGTTTGCAGCTTTACCATTCTTAAAAAACATTAAAATTAGATTTTATTGAAGAATCTAACATTTGCAGCTTTGCAAAAATGTTATAGACAGTGATACAACGTAATTTGAATTTTGTATTTGATCGTTCGTCTAGTAAGAATTCTCCGAAAAATATAATGTAGAAATAGAAATGAAGTATTAAAGTTTTGTTTTATTTTAAGATATAAAATAACGAATTTGAAAAATGAAACCAAATTGTTCATATTTATTTCAACATGTTTGGTAATAGTATGAATTTATTAAAAATGACTCATATTATTTCCGGAGACTTATATTATTACTTTATGAAATGACTAATATAAACATTTAAATTAACTCAATAAAAATAAAAGTTTTATTTATAAAGTTCATTCTATTAATTTTCATGCAAAAAACTAAATATCAAATTTATTATTATTTACTCCGCAAAAATGTTACAAAATCACAGATTTTTCATACTTTCTTTTATCACATATTTTAATTTTTCATATGTTATTATGTCTTTTCATGATTCATTATCTATCTATTTACCATATAATATAATTTTCTTACCAACCCGAAATACCTAGAAACCATAAAAATTCATCTAAACCCAAAATCGAAGAATTTGTTTTATAATTACAAAAAAAAAATCGGAGAATTAATGAGGATTAACAAGACTTAGTAACTTAGTGCGCGACTTAGTAAATCTTAATGCGCGAATTAGGAAATCTTAGTGCGCGAATTAGGAAAACTTAGTGCGCGAATTATAAAATCTTAAAGCGCGAACTAGAAATTCTTAAGTCGCCTTAAAGCGCCGCATGCGCACCGAGTTCGCCAGTTCGCGGCCCGAGCGCCGGTGCGTGGAGGGGGTAGGAGGATTATGTGACTTAGGCCCTAACTAGGTATATCATATAAAGAATAGTTTACCAAATTTGGATTCTTTTTTTTTCTTTTCCACTTACTGAGCTTTATCACGTAAAGACAAAGGAAACAAACGTAACCTGATGACATCGTCAGTAACACCATTATGTCTAAATTATCACAAATCTCCAAGAAGTTGGAGATGTGGCATTTGGGTCATCAGTAGCTACTCCCCCAAACTGGACTGAATGATGGATCATCTGTATCATAGCATGCTTGATCTCGTAATTGTTAGCCTGGATGGTTGGTCTCGTGATACTAGACGGTGATCCATGTAATGAAGGGTGTGCGTAGTCCATGAGTGATCTTGCAACTGGTGGTGATGGAACCTCCTCGTTATTAGCCATTAGTGCTAATGCTTGTTTAGCCTCTTTTGACAAGCGCATTCGTTCTCGGGGTTCTAATTAGATAGTACACTTCTCTTAATATACATAAAAATTATTATGCTTTGGCATCGAAAAAAGTTGCCTTAAATAAAGAAATAATACTTGGATAAATTTATAAAATGACCCCATAGAATATGAGATTTTTTAACATTAGTCACAAACTTTTAGGACTAATCAAATATTGTCTCACATTAATTATTTTTTAATCAAAAATAGTTTCGCATAAATGTTTTTAACAATAACAGAAGGTAATTTTTAACAAAAGTTGTCTGAATATGGGGTTTTGAGACATTTTTAATTAAAAATAAAAGTTTGGGACTAGTATTGATTAAAATAAAATCTGGGACTATTTTTTATTAAAAACAATTTCCATGACACTATATTTGAAGTTTGGTACTAGTATTGCGAAGACATATGATGTTCTATACTATCATTTTTGAAATTTATCTTATTAAATATCATGTACAACAACAACAACTAAGCTTTTAATCAAATGAATTGGGGTAGGCTACATGAACAATAGAGATAATCAAGTCGGGTCGGACACATGCGTCAGTCTTCTCCAAACGCTTCTATCAGTCAACATATCTTCTGTAATCCCCTTGCACTCCAAATCTTTGCATATAATTTCGAGTCATGTCTCCTTCGTTCGTCCTCTCGCTCTCATGAACTGGCCGAAATCCATGGACTCCACTTGACGCACAGGTGCACTGCTGGGCCTACGTCGAACATTATCAAACCAGCGTAAGCGGCTTTCTTGCATCTTCTCTTATTAAATATCATGTGCACAAAAAAAAAATCATGGAAACTTTAGATTATGTACTCAATGTATGCATTTTTCAAGATTGCAAATTAAGATAAAAGTTTTAAGAGATAGGGTTCTGTCATACGGTCGTGTGGTAGCATTCTCCTTCTTCCTTAGTTTTGTCCTTTTTAGACAATTTGTTTGGTCGTCATCAAGTCACGTGAATCTTTAATCCACCTCTTTATATTTTGAGTACCCATATCCATTTTTACATTAAATTAAATATACTATCAACTTATAAAATAAGATCTGAAATATATTCTGGTTTATTTTCTTAGTTATAAAGAGCTTTAATCATTGGTGATCAGCCTTACTCTTGAATTCTTGATCCACATTTGAAATTTCTCTTCAATTCAAGAAAACTTACACCCCTTATTCCTGCTGCGTCGCAACTCCAATGGACTTAAATATTTCTCCTCCACCTTTCGATATAGAGCAGATTACTGAAGATCAAGATCAAAACCCTCATTTTTCTTGCCAAGTTTTCTTCAATTCGACTCGGGATCACACTGAATTTTATAATCATCATCATCACGAGGTATGTTACATGACCTGTATATATGTTTTATTCCAAAAATTAAGTTTCTTGGTTCACCCTGAACCATGATATATAATTCTCCTATCTTGATCCTAGGATGATTGCTGTTCTTACCATCGTGGACCGTCGTACGAGGAAGATACCAACAATAAAGTCGATAATGGCATTAAATTAACTATTTGGAACGATCTCGTGAAGTGGAAACCATCCAGAGTAGAGCCGATGAAGGAGACAAAGATGAATACAGAAGAGGATAGGGTAACTTTAAAAATAAATACTAGTCGTGCCAGAAACAAGGTTCATGAGGATCCGAAGCTGCGGCCATCTTCTTCTTTGGAAACTGATTTAAGCAGCAATAGTTCTTGCTATATGATTAACAACAGCCCCACAATTAGGGTTTGTTCTGATTGCTACACAACAAAGACTCCTCTTTGGAGAAGTGGTCCCAAAGGCCCCAAGGTAATTTTTTTCTTATGATATATAGATCACCATGCATGCTTATATATACATATCACATAAATAATTTATTAAAATTGTAGAGTGAATTACCTATAGACTCCTCTAGTTTAAACAATAATGTCTATCTCCCTGCTATATATCTTTATGTCAAATCATAAGGAGACAAATGTAATTTTTCATATATTTATTATGAATTAGAGTAGTGATATTGTAATGCAACTATTCTATATGAGTTCATCCATTATTGTTTAAACTAGTGATCAAAATTTGTAATAAATCTTTTCTGTAAGAGAGATAGATGTAATTTGCCAAATTGTATCCTAAAAAATATATATTATATTGAAAATTTCCTTACAAATTTTGTAAAAACCCACCACACTAAATTAGTCAAAGCGATCAACTCAGCTACTTGTAAGTGAAGCGTTTGCGATTTCAAAGATAAAATGTTCGAAATTCATTTTAGTACAAACAATATAACGGAATAGTATATTTACTTTTATGACAACAGAAAAGTTTCTCTATTTTTGTTTTTTTGTTTTTCAATATGATCATATTTATAATATTGTTTGTTTAATTCATGTTTCCAAATGTTCGCATGCAGTCCCTTTGCAACGCGTGTGGAATTCGACAGAGGAAGGCGAGGCAGGCCATGGTCGCAGCTGCAGAGGCGGCAGCTGCCGCTGGTCCGCCGCCATCAGTATTGAAGATCAAGGTGCAACAAAACAAACTGAAGATCAGCAAAAAAGGGCACGGCCAAGACTCAAAATCCAAGAAACGCAGCAAAATTACAGCCACTGCTGCCGGATCACCATCACCTAATCGGCCAAAGAAGCTCAATTTCGAGGATTTCTTCATAAAATTGAGCAAGAATCTGGCGTTTCAACGAGTGTTCCCACAAGATGAGAAGGATGCTGCGATCTTGCTTATGGCTCTATCTTCTGGCCTCATTCATGGTTGAGCTATATAAATATCTTGTCAAATGGGGTTGCTTGGTCATTTATTTCTTGATTCAAGATAGTGTAGAGGTTATGGATTAAACGTGTGGAAGCATCATTTCTACAACGAATAAGATCGTGATGGATGAATAGTTAAAAATAATAGTTCATTATATTCTTACAAATGTACTAAACGGTGCCCGATAGTATGTCTTTTGTCATTGATTCGTGATTAGTTACATTGTTTAGAAGATCGAGTGAGTGAGATTTGGCTTGATTTATGAGTTAGTTAAGTAATTGTCATAATAAAATTGTGTGGCCATTCTTTGTAAAACTATGGATGGATTTGTACAAGTAGAACCTAATATGAATCTCTTGTTCATACTTCAATCATAAGGCTTCTCAAGATTTCCAGTTCAAGGAACTAAGTGCTTTAATTACCAAGTAACTCGATGTGTTGTTATTTGAATACTCATTACATAAAATGAGGTTTAGAGTATTTTAAACGACAAAATTTATAGTTAAAAATGCATATACATTTTAATCAAATTTGTATTAAAATCTTTAGCTCAAGGCACCGATCTGACTTATTTAGAAAGCTAGAACGGAGAGGGAACAAACGGATTCCCCTTTTTTTTTGATAAGGCAAGGGGTGTTCCCCCTATTAGTCACAAACAAAATTTATATTTAAAATGCATATAATAATTGAGGTCGACATGCTATTGATAAACCACATACCTTAGTATAATTTTACAATGCTGCATTGCTGATAGCATGGGATATAGCTGGTTACTAAACATTAATTAATCAATGACTCAATTAACGTATTTTAATTTTATCTGATTTTACTTTTCTCACGTACAACGAACTAACAATAATGTTGTATATACTTTTTTTTTATCATGGGAAGGGGAATTTTTAAAGTTTTTATACAAGACTTGAACTTGAGTCATTTCGTCAAGGGAGAAGGTGACACCGTTGAGGCGAGCCTAAAGTGTGTGTTGTATATACTTAAAATAAAGGGAAAATTACAAATATGTGTTGTTTACAGAAACTTATTACAAGTAAATCTGCAAAAAAACTTCTTACCAAAAAATACACTTAAGAGAAAATTATATTCACATAAGTCCAATTTTTTAACTATTGGTTTGAAAATGTATTTTTTAGTTACCAAAATACCCTTCAGTTGAAAACATCATAAACCTAATTTCAGATCTTTATTTTCTTCCTCATCCCGTAGCCCCACACCTTAAATTTTCTGCTGAAATTTTCCGACGGTTCTCAGATCATTATTTTCTTCAGCATCTCGTCACCTCATCTAGTCGCTTCATCCCTAAAGAGTATTTGCTAAGATGTTCTGTACATGAAATATGTTTGAATCGAATCATCTAAATTTTCGTAGCATTTGGAATCTTTTTGAATCGAAGAAGATCTCGCACTAGTCTGCAATATAATTTTCGTATCTGCTATGCGCATTTCATCGTGTGTGTGTGTGTATACTGTGCGTGTATGTGAATTATAAATTTGAATACCGATGCTAAATTATAGATATCGAAAGTCTGTTGGTATGTTTTTTTTTTTTGACTGATGCATATGGATGAAGAAGTAAGGTATGCATTGGTGTCCGTGCTTGTTTGCTCATTTTCAAAATTTACAGTTTGACAGCAAGATGTTGCAACGAAGAAGATGACCCAGAGAAAAAATAACTGGTGCACGAAAATCATAAAAAGTAACTGGTGCACGAAAATATAACCTTGGTGCACGAAAATCATAAAAAGTAATTGGTGCACGAAAATCATAAAATGTAACTGGTGCACGAAAATATAACCTTGGTGCACGAAAATCATAAAAAATAACTGGTGCACGAAAATGATAAAAAAGTAACTGGTGCACGAAAATTATAAAAAATAACTGGTGTACGAAAATATAACCTTGGTGCACGAAAGATAACACTGGTGTACGAAAATATAACCTTGGTGCACTAAAATATAACACTGATGCACGAAAATACAACACTTGTGCACGAAAATATAACCTTGGTGCACTAAAATATAACACTGATGCATGAAAATACAACACTGGTGCACTAACTTTGTGTAAATTTTCGTGCATCAGTAGCTGGTTTTAATTTTCGTGCATCAGTTACTGATTTTCAATCTTTTCGTGCACCAGTTACTTTAAAAATTTTCGTGCACCAGTTATTTTTTATAATTTGCGTGCACCAATTAATTTTTCGCTGGGTCATCTTTTTCGTTGCAAGTTTCAGACTGTAAATTCTGAAAATGAGCAAAGAAGCATAGACATCAATGCATAAAACCATAAATATATATATATATATATATATATATATATATATATATATATATACACTCTTACACACATACACACAAACATACACACATACTGATGAAACGAAAAATCGAAGAGATTAAGAGAAAAACTGTAAGAAACCGTAATTGACGAGAGAGATTTACGAGGAGATTTGAATCGCAATGGTGAAAGAGATCGAACGAAATGCTGAAAGTAAGAGATTGAAATTTTTTAGATTGCCGTATTTTCTTATTAAGGGCACTTTTGTTATTTTAACATAAAGTTGACTTAAATGATTGCAAGTTTTTTTCCTGGACTAGGATGAATAATGTTTTACCATTGGGTACCGGCCTGAACTCTCCTAAAATAAATGAATAAATATGTAACTGTGCAATTTGGGCCGGTCCCGCCTTCATCAATCGGCCCATTAAAATCACTCCAGTCAAAAGGAACTAATACTCTATCATAATCTCGAAAATATACGGCCCACTAGGCTCGGGCCCGTTTAACTTTCCATTCCTCAAGACCATAAAACCTAAGAGAAGTTACAAAATGCATTTTAATCAAATTTCTACTACGAATTTCTTCAAAAACAAACAAATGGACGAGAGGAAAACGGAGAATCAGATTCCAGGTGTAGCTGCTGTTAATCGTTACAAGATCCTTTGGCGGGTTTTTCTCATCGGAAACTTTGCTCTTGGAGGTTTGCCTCTCTTCCTTGGGTTTTGCATTCAAGATATATTGGCATTGTGGACTGAACTTATTGATGATCTTTGTTTGGTTTATTTATTTGAACTATACTTGGATTATTCTTTTTCATTGCTTTGAATTCTTGCATTGATGCATACCAGATGTTTGTGTTGAAACCTACATTTTGCTGTGAACTATTTGCCGCATTAGCTTACTTGTGATGTGCTCATTCGTATGTTTATGTATTTTTTTTTTTTTGAGCGGTTTCGTCTTTTAACAGCGTATAATCCATCAAAATAATTAATAATATCATCAAATAACCAATTACAACTACCTACTGATACAGTAGGCTTAAACCCGCATAAGTAGCACTCGAAACGCAGATAATTTCCAAGACTTCTGGATATTTATAGTTGTTTTGCTACGTATAATATATATAGTTGTCATAATTTGATCATACCTTGACTTTCCATGGGCGGGTCATGGATTCGATCCCACCTTGAGAATGTAGTCTGTCAACTATAGTGACATTGAGGTGGATCCAGCAGTATTGTGAGGGCTGATAGATCCACTAATTGAAAAAAGATTGAACTTCTATATCTAATTTTTCTAGGCTTAGATGCTTTATTCTAACTAGAATCTTGGTTGGATGAGTTGGACTCGGTAAATAGCATATCACTATGGTGATTATATGCTCTTTTTCTATGCGTGAAAAACTCCACCTGGTAAGTACACTCGAATGAGTATCTTACATAGGATTCTTGCCTTTCTAAGTTTTATTGCACTCCAAGGCCATTTCTCTCCCCACCCAAGGTCTGTCTGCCATCCATGTAGCCAACATAATTATTTATTATTTCTCGTGATTAAAAATCAATTTATTTGGGATGCAACAAGAATTTATTTGAGTAATTGCCCTCCATGGATTCACCTATGTAAGACGCAGCTAAAGTTAAGAGCTCCAATGGTGCTATCACCCTTAGTATGAGGGACGAATTAATAGTTCTTGCTATGTGAAGATGTATATATGAGGATATTTTTTTTCAAATATGCAGTTTCTTCCTTAGACTTGGGTTGTTCATGACTAATGTGCTTCAACATTTTTGAATTTTCAGTAACAGATTAGACCTCTTGTGGAAAGTAATAACCCTTTAAGAGACCTATTATCTATCTCATTTTTAACTTATTAATGCTATTCTAGAGCAAGAATTAGCAACATCCACTTTATGTGTTAGTATACTTTGTATCATCTGGAACATATTTCGGAAGTATGAAGGTGCAATAATTATCATGAAGAAATATATGTTTCTTAATCACATGGTTGAAGGATTTTCCATCCCATATGTTAATATTAATTATTTCTGTTACTGCAATACATATTGATAGTTGAGTCTTAACTGTCAAATCTAGTACCCGTGCTTGAAATCTATGCTATAGAATAGCATGGATGAAGAAGCTTTACCTCTGTGGTGGCTTTTCTAAATTTTAATTGAAGTGTGATTTTTGTACCGAGACCAGATATTTCTTTTATTAACAATTGAGAATGCATGGCAGAAGTGCCATGGAACTTGCTAATTAGAGATTTGCTACCATTTTGGATGCAATTTGAAATTACTTTTGCTGGCATATAGCTTCTAGATATTCTTTCTTCTCTTTATATGAAGCTTTTGATATCTTGAATCTTGAAAAACTTAGATAAATCATTTTTTTCTTTTCTCCAGCTTATATGTTTGCACAGGCAGGCAAAAAAGAAAGAGTGAAAGAAAAAACAAAAGCCCCAGTTGAAGTTAAGTCAACTCCAACTCCAGTTACCACGCTCACTAATGAGGAACCGGCAGTCACCCAGCCTATTACAAGACCTGTGATTGTTCGACAACCTATTCCTGAGGATCAGCAACGTGAACTTTTCAAGTGGATGCTGGAAGAAAAAAGAAGGGTTAAACCCAATAATCGAGAAGAGAAGTTGCGAATAGACGAAGAGAAAGCCATTCTTAAGGAGTTTCTCCGTTCAAAAAATATCCCAAGTGTTTGATGTGTGGTATGCCATTCTTTTGTATGCAGAGCTCTCTGAAGTTGGTTGCATTGTGATTCCTTCTGTATAGATTTCATTTGAGGCGTTACCAATTATCTGGAGTTGAATAACATTTATCAACCTGTGTTAGATTGTTTCAACAATTAAGAGAGCCGAACTCTTTACGTTGAAATTTGTGTATTTATGATTCAGGTGGAAAAAGGAGATTTCCTTCTCTATAGACTGTACGGTTTTGTTTCATAATATTTTAATTTTTCCATCCAAAATTTCCAACATATAGAGCATAAAAGAAGTTCTTGTAGAAATATGATACATGTTCACGATCCAACTTGATTCTTGATTGGTTTTTATTGCCTACCTAATCTGTTGGAATTAATTAAATGTTTATTGTTATTGTTGCATTACATGATCTTGCATAACCACGCTTTGAAAATTACATAAATGGGTGGCGACTTGATCTAAAATCGGTAGTGTAAAGTATAATGCTAGACGGCACGGTCCAGCCTGTTAGAAAATAAATAATAAATTGTTCAACCTCTCTACAAGCTGGGGTTTGTAGAGAGACGTCAATTTCTTATCGTATTAGAGCTTATGACTAACGTCAAGGTTTTGAGTTCAAAATTCACAAACTCAATTCCACCCATATATGCACTTGATGGGCCTCCAAAAAGAGGAATAAATTGGTCCATAAATGAGGAGAAATGTTAGAGAATAAATAATAAATTATTCGATCTTTTTCTAAGCTCGAGCTTTTAGATAAGACGGTAATTCTTTTAAGTCCAGCCTAGAACGACTAGTTCTTTCTCATCAGATTCAAAGCGGAAGAGACGAAGACATTGGCTGCCAGACTGCCAATTAAAGGGGAAAAATACAGAGAAAAAGATTCAGATAAAAAAAAATTAAAGCGCGCCCCTTATTTTTTACAGCTATTACGAGTGAAGGTGGGGTGGGTTCAAGCTTTTTTTTCCTGGGATTTTTATTTTTTGACCTTTTCAGAGCTGAGATGTCCAATATCAGACAAAGATATAGAGGTAGATTTGAGGACTTTGAGGTGGTAAATAATCTTTTTGATATAAATGGACCCCTCAAAGGCACACTCGTTTCTAAATTCCATCCAACCTCATCCATCCACCCACCCGAATCTTTTTTTTTATTATATCGGTGACGTTTCCGATTTTCTAAATGCAGAATTTGGCCGATTTAAGCTCCAAGAAAATTGATTCTGACATAGTAATATTTTCTTGGAGCCAAATGCCTGGAACCATACAAGTTTCAGGTATCAATAAATAACTGCATTTATCCGCAGATTTCCTATACTTTTAACTCCATTTTATTTTCTTGATTTACTTCTGGAATTCAAGGGCGTTTCTTCTTCTTCAGACCCGTCTGCAATATCTATAAAAGGTAAGTAGCTCAAACCAGCATTGACACAAGAATTTAATCATTTGGGTTTTAAGAAAATACAATAAATTTGACTTTTACGATTTTTTTAGTATTTCATGATTGAAGTGTTTCTTCGATCTGCCTTCTTTACTGTTTTCTATTTTGTCCCATTAGTTTCCATGGGAAAAAGATGTTACCAGACTCAGGACAAGGGATATTTCTCTTTGTAATGACTCTAAACTTGGTTAAAATGTGAAGAAATAAGCAAGGTGTTCTGAAGTGTTGACCTCCCATTCGCAGTTTTGGTCGTTTTTGCATAGCTCAATTCTAGCCTTTTTTACTAGTTCATGCGGTCTACATGAGTGTCATAGTAAGTAAAGTGTCTGTCCTGATGTTAGATCATTGTTTAGAATGCTAGAATTATTTCAAATGAACTTAGTAAAAGATCACATGTTATTTTCAATTACATCAGAAACAGAAACACAATTTAATTCCTACCTTGTAATAAAGTAGAATCATCATTTGTATCATTTTCTCCCTCACTAATTCGTATAGCCGAGCCCACTTAGTTGGATAAATGATTGATGCTTCTTCTTGTTATTGTCTCCCTCACCAATTCGTAAACTTGTTTACTTGGACTCATTCTTCTGAAATCTCCCCATCCAGCCAAAACAACAATAGAAAAAAAAAAAATCATCCATTGTGTGTATGCTAAAATGTTTGTCCCTCGGGTGAAGAATGTTTTCTTCTGAAGAATTGGTGATTTTGCATCTATTAAAAGTGTCACTGATGAGAAATGATAAGAGTAAAATACTTATAGAACCTTTTTTTAAAATAGATGTCCCCAGCTGTGGACTTATGAGATTATTTTGTTTCTATTTACGTCAAGAGAGAATCTGCGATGAAAAGGAATCTTGCAACTGCTTCCAACATTAACCTTAGTCATTCAGAACGCACTAGTTCGACTCATAATTCTGAAGAGACGTCTAATAAGAGCGAACAGAATGTCTCAGGTTAGTTCTCATTTGGGATATTTATGGTAAAGTTACAGAAGTCTTCCTCTTTGAAGAAGTGTTTGATGATTTAAGACGTTCATTTTTCAAGATTCACAAACAAATTTCGAAACAGAAGTGGTGAGCCGTGAAGCTGAAGCCTCACTAGCTGATTCACCATTGAGATCTGAAGCATCCTTTGTTGGTTCAACTTCTAGTTACCAAAAGGAAGAAGAAACCATCCAAGAAACCGAAACCCCAGTTAAGAAATAATCAGTCGGCAAATTGTTTATTTGATAAACTAAATAAATTGAACATAATTTGGGTTACACCTTATAGTCAAGCTCTCCTGTTTAGAATGCTGCAGATTGCAGTCAAGATGCTTCCCTCGTCTTCTTTTTCACACGAGACAGAAATACAATCGACTCAAATACACAAGACCACACCAGCTGAGAAAATTAAGACGCCATTGC
Organism: Haberlea rhodopensis; assembly: GCA_907163345.1. Lineage (NCBI taxonomy): Eukaryota > Viridiplantae > Streptophyta > Magnoliopsida > Lamiales > Gesneriaceae > Haberlea > Haberlea rhodopensis. Next base: position 5,932,544 of record CAJQUN010000005.1, on the reverse strand, counting down.
CCGTTTTCAAATCGAAGGATCCGGATCCCATGGAGAAAACTACCAGCAACGTGAGGAAAATGATAAGTGCATATGAAAGTGGTAAACTTAAGGTGCTTGTATGATTTTTTAGTTTGTAGTCTGGTTTTTTCCCTCACGTATAATACTTCTTTATGGTTGCTATAAAAAAGTTGAAATTTTGCCCTAGCAGGATGTGAAATCCCTTAAAAGGGCAGCTTCGGTACCACCTGAACAAAAAGCAGTTCGAAAGGAAAGTTCTTTAGAGGGTCAGGAGGGTTTCGCTCAACCTACTGATGAAAGATTGAGAAAAACTGAGGTTGCCCATCTTAGTGAAAACTTGAGTCAAAACCTAATGAATGTCAGTGGACAAGATCTTGTTTCAAGTGACTCCAAACCTTTCCCAGACCTAAAGGAGTTGGAGTCAAGTGTTGGACTATTAGATTCTAGTGAAATTACACAGGTGAAACCAACTGTTGAAGAAAGTAATAGATCACCAGTTGCTTTAACAAGTTCCTATATGCCGAAGCAGGATGTGGAAAAATCCCTTGAAAGGGCAGCATTGGCACAACCTGAATATATCATAGCTGGAAAGGAAGGTTCTTTGGATGAAAAGGATGAAAAGGGCATCGCTCAATCGACTGATCAAAGTTTGGGAGATTTTGAGAATACCCTTTTTACAGGAAACTTGAATAAAAACACACCAAGTGTCAGTCGACTAGGAGATTTAGATTCAAGTGACACCGAACCATCTTTTGCCCCAAAGGAGTTGGAGTCAAGTGTTGCTCCAATGGAACTTGATGGGGAAGAGAGTGATGGATCACCAGTTGATTTAACAAGGCAATCAGTTTCAGAAACAGCAACAAGTCCGAGAAGAAAGTATGAGGTACAATATCAAGAAACAGAAGCTTCTGATTCTTCAGCTGCGGAAGAAGAAGAAAGTGAAATAAAAACAGGATTTGAAGGTTCAAAAGTTATGGATATTCAAGGGACTTCAGATCTGAAACCAGAATCGTTGGACTTTGATAAAGAGGAACATAATTCCCCTGAAAGCTCTGGTGTGTGGAGGATATTCCCGCATAATGCGTGTCGTTTGTGTATCATAACTGCTGACAACCAAGTGATGAAAATACTAGAGATTCAACATATTGAAGCCGACACCCACCATGAAAAGGAGGTTTCTTTGGAATCAGAAATTTTAGAGCCGGTATAGTTTCCTCATTTTTGTAAATAAGATTCTACTATCACCACCTTGCAAGGTTTCATTTTCGAAAAATTGAATCGTATCATAGAGTTATGGTATTTGCAGCTTTACAAATGCATTTATGCATGGATTCACAACGTAGTTTGATATATGCTATGTTAATATTGTGTCAGCGACAAGAAACACATGAAACAGACATTGGTAATATGCCAGAATCCTGTAGCTTTCCAGACGACTCCCATAACAGACGAATTGGGCAGGTAATGTCTTGAACATTGGATCATGTTAAGTTTGTACACATGAATGATGGCCCATTCAGGTTAATCCATAGGAATTGAAGTCATGGATTAAACATCTGCATCCAACTCACTTTCCTTTTATCATTAGTTTCATAGTGAATTTGACAAATTATGTTCAGTGGAAAATAAACCAACTTTTAATTTATTTCGTTCCATTTTCTTTTTGCAGGCTATCAAAGTTGCTGCTATTCTTGGTTTAGGAGTACTAGTTCTTCTCACCCGGAAAAAGGAAGCTCGGTATTTTCTTTGTTAAAAGTCAATAATATTTCCTTTTGTCTCGAAAAAAATACTGGCTTGTGTTAATCTCCCTTTCCTGCTCTGAGAACTTTAAATGCTTTACAGGAAGAAAAAGTCTGAAGAAAGCGATTTTCTCTTCCGTATTCCAGATTACGTTGATGAAATAACAACTGAGTAACGTCTAGTTCATCGAATATGTGGATTTAATAAACGCTGATAAGTTGGCCTTTATAATTTTAAAAGTGTACTTTGAGTTATGCATTTATTCATTATTGTATATTTACTTCTGCTGCCTACTTGAAAATGACTTTTTCTTATCCCGCCAAACTGTCGTTTAGTGACAATTCACTTACAAAATTCATATAAATTGATGTTTATTTAGTGAAATATTTGGACAATGAACCCCTGTGTTTTTTCAAATACGCATTTTACATACATATAGTTTGAAAAAAATGAAGTATATACTCTATGGTTTTCAAATTAAGTAGTTTACATGTGTTTAGAAAATAGGCACTTTACTCCATGTATTTTGTGAATATGTGCAAAATGCAACATCCATGTAAGGAGCAGTGTGCTATGTTTTGCAAACACGTAGGGTAAGCTGCCTATCTTCAAAGTACATGGGTATAAACTATTTATTTACAAACCATATTGGGATAAAATCTCTATTAGTGATACCACATAGGGTTAATTGCCACTAACTTGAAATATTTGAATAAATTGTTTAACCAGTAACTGTTGGCCGTAGGTGAAGAAACATGAAATAGAAATATAAAAAATGAAGAATAAAATGGAAACCAGAATTTAAGTGGAAAACCCCTAAAAATTATTAGGGTAAAAACCACGAGCAAAATGAAAAGATTTCACTATAATATTTTCATGTGGGTTACAACCTCTCGCTATCTTTTAAAGAGACTAAAACTCTCAATATAAGAGAAAACCACCTCACAAATTATTATAGAACAAAGCACTCAATACTATTATATGAGATGAGAGAACAACACAATGTGATGAATTTGGAATGGCAAGAATGCATCTATTTATAGGTGCGTTTCTTGGCGTGAACAAGGAAACAACATGCAAACTTCATTTCCAACTATCAACCTTGTTTGGTTGCCTAGCACCATTAATCAAGCCACCATCCACCAAATTCAAAAGCACATGTTTATATGTGCATCGTCCAACATTTCTTCCACTTGTAAATTTGACTAATAACCAAACACACCTCCACACATCCTTTCAATCTTGTCATACCATGTTGTTTACGTTTCTGCTAGGCCACTTGAGAATCTGCACCACTCGAACTTATCATTTTTAAAAGGTTTGTCAGAACATCAACATAGCTCTCCTTTGCCTGAAGTTTCTGCATATTCTGAATCTACAAAGCCCATGAGTGTGAAATCTGATCCTCCATAACATAATGCAACAATTGTGGTAACTTTAAGAATCCTCTTAACTGTACACATGCTCCAGTACAGGATTCATCATATACTAACTGATAACTCACACTGCTTGTGCAATGCTTGGACCTCCCACTGCTTGTGCATACTAATATTCGAGAAATCTACATCATCTCTGTTTTATTGCTGGGCACTTTTCGGAGGATAACTTGAAGTCAACAGAAGAGGGGTCAAATCTTCATGTTACTTATGTCTCCGTGAACTTGCATCCCTAGAATCTTGTCTGTTGGTCCCATATCAAACTTTCTAGACAACCGTGCCTTTAATTCTTGGACTCGATCTTCGTTGGGGGGCCCAGCTACCAACATGTCCACGTACAACAACAAAATGATATAATCATCATTCCAGACCTCTTGAAATATTCACAAGGGTATACACTAAACCTGTTGTACGCAAGGCTAGTGATATAGGAGTCAAAACTCTTGTCCCAACACCTCGACATCTGTTTGATACCATACTGAGATTTGTTCCACCTGCAAACCAAGTTCTCTTTGCCTTTTCCAGCAAAACCTTCTTGTTGGAGCATATAAATTTCTTCACCTGTCTTAAAAAATCGCCATGTCATACTTTTATGTAGACTTAATAGTATACACTAAATAAGCTCCCAGGAAATAGAGAATATCGATCATTCCTAGACAGAACTTCAAGATTCCCCAGGAAAATTGGTGGGGTGGGTCACACTGGTACCACTAAAATACCGATTTACAGAACATCCTTAGTCAATACATATTCCCCTACCACAACAAATCTCCATGAAGAAGACTCTTTTCACATCTAGCTGCCCTAGATGTAGGTCTAACACCGTACACAATGTCACTACTACTCCGACTGTTATAGCCGAGCCACAGTAGACAAAATTTCATTGAAGCACCCTTCTTTCTGAGCATTTTCTTCCAACACCAATCTTGACGATACACTCCACTTGGTTACTACTATCCCGTATGAATTTGTAGACTCACCGGTTACCGATAGTTTTTACTTCCTCGTGGTAGTGTAATAAGATCCCAAATTGTATTCCTGTCAAAAAGTTTCCAATTCTTCATGCATGACTGTCATCCACAGGGATATAACCGAGCTTTGAGCAACCTCGCGGAAACTCGATGGCTCACCATCATCTGTCGGTATGAAACCTTGCTTTCATAATCTGAAAGCAAACCTGGTGGTCTCCTCTCTCGAGTTGACTACCAAACTTTGAAAAACTATGACCCCTGACTGGTTCTTGTTCCTCGTGCTCTGGAGATGCCTCAGAAAAATTTGATCTTCTCCATTTTATTTTCCACCTGAATTGTAGTATCTAAATTATGTGTTCCTTTGTTTCCGTTTACCGTATCTTCCATGATGATGATATGCTTGTGGGCAATGGGGTCCCACAAATGATACCCCTTCACATCATCAATAGACCTCAGGAAGATATATTTTCGAGTTGTTCTCTCATTCCTCATCTCATCGTGTGTGATATCCTTCTGTCCATCTACAATAGCCACCGAGCAACAATCGTTGCTTGTATCTTCATTTTCCACAACATGAAATTGCTTTCGTTGAATTTTTTTCTATATCGAACCATGCCGCCATTTTGACAACAGTAAAATTGCCTAAAATAAAATCTTTATGGTGTGGAAAATCAGTCAAAGCTGCAACCACAAAGCATACTCAAAATTTTACAAGATTTTAAAACAAGGCTCTGATACCATTTGTTGGCCCAATGTGAGGCAACATGAAATAGAAATACCGAAAATGAAGAATAAGATACCAGAATTTACGTGGAAACCCCCTAAAAATTATTAGGGTAAAAACCACAGGCAAGTGAAAATATTAAACTATAATATTTTCATGTGAGTTACAACCTCTCGTTATCTTTCAAAGTGACTAAAACTCCCAATATAAAAGAAAACCACCTCACAAATTAAGAACAAATCACTCAATGCTATTATATGAGATGAGAGAACAACTCAATGGGATGAATTTGGAATGGCAAGAATGCATCTATTTATAGGTGCATTTCTTGGTGTGAACAAGGAAACAACATGCAAACTTCATTTCCAACATTCAACCTTGTTTGGTTGCCTAACACCATTAATCAAGCCACCATCCACCAAATTCAAAAGCACATGTTTATATGTGCACCGTCCAACAGTGAGATGGTGTGAAAAATAATACAATTAATAATATTTAGAGCAAGTTGTGCACCACATATTTCATGTGAAGTGGATTTCGGAACCCAATTTGATCTCATTTGGCAAACGAAAGAAAAAAGACATTATTCACACACAAAATAGAAATTTATAGTGGAGATGACAATGTTATTACAATTGTGGATTGCGAACTAGCCCCATATTGACCCCATCTAACGTAAAAGAATGTAAATTTCAAGCATGGTGATGAACTAAAGCTGACATATTGTATGGCGGATTTGATGAAAATTACCCCGAATATTTATGAGTTAACAGGTTTGCCATTTAATTTGGGAAACGGGTCTTGTTTGCTCAGAACGGCGACTTTACTCTTGTGAGCAAAATATCCTTTCACGAGATTCTTGTATATGAGAATGGACATTATGCATTCCACCTAAGCAAGACAAAGTGTATCAAAGAGCAGAAAATGCGAGAGAAATAGAGGGTCGGATTTCGAATATTTGAGGAAAATTACCTCATCGAGATCCATGTCGATCTCAAGCCATTTTAGCGCTTTAACAATTACACCTAACTTGATCTGGTGAGCTTTAGTTGGATCCTTCTGCTTTTGAATAATGTAGCTGCAAGAATGGTTCGAAAGATACTTAAACTGGACACTAGTTTCATTCAAAATAAGTTGAAGTGATGTGATGTAACTTACATTTTTTTAATCAATCGTTGGTAAACTTGGAGTTCTAGCTTTTCTAGAACAAGATAAACACCGGATCTCAAGAACCTGATAATGATATATAATGTCAAGCATGAAAGACGATTGATCATTATAATATGTAGCAACCAGTGTTCAAGGAATCTGAAGATACCTATCCTCGTGTTCCTGAAGGGCATGTCTTAAAAGTCGAATATCGCCTCTCCTGAGAGCAAGCACTACATCGCTATACTGCAGAAGTTTAAAGAAGTAATGTATTTTGAGACTGTGATCAAAGTGGGCGTGCATATTTTGACTTCCTTGGAAATAACACTTGGCATTTTCATATACAGATATCACAATTAGGCAGCATATCAAGTTTATTAGTTCCTTAAAAAAAGTTAATTAGGCTTTGTCAAAAATGTTGTTCTGTTTGTTCATAAATCCGTTATTCAAACATTTACAACATGAAATTCAGGCTCTCTCTTAAATTGTTTGACAGGAAAAAGAGAGAAAAAGATAATTCTAACCATGCTGCCCAGAGAACTCATGGGATCTTCTCTTAATAGGATATATCAAAACCGCACAGATCTGATTGAATAGTGAAATCCACCGGCTTCAGAGCATTTAGCGTTCAGACATCCTTGAGACAATATTTTCTCTCTCTGTTCACTCTTGAACTGAATATACCACTACCATTTCAACATACATCTAAATCTTTTTCAACCTTGTCTTTCCAGTGAATGAATATTTATTGTTTTTTTCCACAATTATAACAATATTCGTGAGGTGAAGATGATCATCACCAAAGTTAAATGTCGAAATTGCTGATAATGGTAGGAGATGCGCCTAAAATGCTGGTCCGAAAGAGATGATAGTTATTTCACAAGAGGCAAGTAGAAGCAAAAGATAGAGCAAGCAAATGTTACAAGGGATTAGTTATGCAACACAAAAAAAATGTGTGGCCATAGTTCCTGTGGTATACATGTCCTCCAATATGCATGATAAATACAATGTGTAAGCTAAAACAACGGATTAGGCAGAGAGATCATACCTCGTTCAAGTTAAACTTCTGAAGAAATGAAGATCTAGGTAAGATGCCTATTGAAAGCTTCACAGGTATGAGATATTTCAGTATCATCCTAAAATAACACTAATATATAGTTAGTGATGCAGAATACAAAGACCTAGATGCCTACTGAAAGCTCCACAAGAACCAAATATTTCAGCATCATCCTAAATGACATTAGCAGAAAGTTGGGAACTAAAAAACGTAGTAACAAACTTAATCAGTCAGAACTTTGAAAGAAATAAATTATCTGAACGCTAGTAAACCTGTGACATTCCACAGATAATCAATTTCATGCTAATTAACTAACTGTCTGGCTAAGAGAAAAAAATCTATACAGTGATATTGTGAAAGGATCACCACAATTTTGAACCACATCTTTTAGCGCACAGCATTTAGACCTCGGTTCGTAGTAAATAAACTAGGAAATGCTTTAAGATTTTCCAAATTCTACCGAATAAATGCGGGCACTAACCGGACCTTATGTTTTCTTCTTTCCGATCATCGCAATGTGTTAATGCATATGATAATTTTTGGTCAGCAGCAGGAAAGTTCTCATTATACACCTCCAATCGACCAGTGTAATACATGTAAGTGACCTTATCCCTGACAGGGAACTCCTCAAAGTCAAAAATTCTAGCTGTCTCAATACTTCGTATCACACTGCGACATAAATGGACTGTCCCGAGCTTGAAATATATTTTAAAAAGTTGACACGTCACATATAAAGCTCCCACACGTTTTGGTCCTTTTCCAGCAAGAACACCAAACACTTTCATGAGGAAAGAGCCAGCACCTTTCAATTTCTCTGGGGTTTTCCCAAATGAAGCCAACTCTATATCAGCCTTCAAATTAAATAATAACATAATCAGTTCACAGGCTTTCTGCTTAATCTAGTACTCATCAATTAACACAGCGAGAGACGCATTTTATATGATCATTACCCTCTCTGCAAGAACCCTAATTTCATATGCAATAACATATAATGTTTCCAGAGCCCACGCAGAATCCCAATTTCGAAACTCCTGAATAAAAGCACTATAATTTTCCATCGTTAGGGCACGTACTACCAATCAAACAGTTTATTTGTATGGAAAGGTCATCAATAGAACGGCTTACTTGGATGCTCTTTCAAAGGCCACGTAAGATTCGACCAGATTTCTTAGTCGATAACTCTGCAAAGCTCGGAATATCGGTACCAGAATGTCTGAATGCTGAGAATGTTTATCAGATTGCCTAATCACTCTATTAGCATCCTTCCAATGAGTAAATTATAAACAACATCATTGATCATATACACAAGTGAAGAATGATAAACGAATGCATATGGAACAATATGTGTATCGTCCACCTGCAAGCACATTTTACATCCTATAAACACAATCTATTCTTCTCCGATACAAATACAAACCATTTCGGTAGTAAAACTAAACCAAAACATTAGATTTATGCCCAAAAAAAAACACACCTATAGTATAGATCATAAATAAAAAGGTGCCCCAAACCATATAAGAGCGGACATAGCCCTCGGCCCCATCCCCAAATAACTTAGGATCCCAATTTGTGATCACGGTTAATACCGGAACTATTTGGGGATGTGGCCCCTCTTTTCAATTTATTATCTCTACTATTTTGTAAATACAGCTATATGTGTATTTTTACTTCATTTAGACAGTAACTAAATTTTCCATAAAAATTGAAGATTTATCCCAAAAAAATTTAACTAACTAAAAAAACCTGGAAGATGTTGAGTGCATCAGCGAGGGAGAAGAGGGAGGCGGAGTCGGAGGAGACGGAGAGCAGCCGGCTCAGGGATTTACCATCCTGATACGAAACGGCGTCGGAGAATCGATTCAGGTATTCGTTAATTCGTCGGTTGGCTTCTCCCATGCTCATATGTGCAGCCATTTTTGGCTGTGAGTGAAGCTCCGTAAGCTGCTGCAGTTGACTAGTGCTTGAGGCAGATGGACAAATAGCAAAACGACTTCGTATTAAGAGGATGAGTATGGGTTTTGTTTGATTTACCGAGTTTTTAAATTTTGACCCACAAATTAGTATTTGGAGAGATTTGAGATTAAATTTATTCATATATCAAATGTAAAATATAATTTTTATTTTTATTTAATTAACAACATAACGAAGAGTAATTGAGAAATAATATCCAAAATTTGATTTCTCGAACTTCAGGTTGTGTTTGGATCGAAGAATTTGATTTAAAAAGGATTCGAATAACGGATTTGAAATGACACTCATCTTAGGTGTATTTCAAAGACATCATAATTACCATTACATCTACATAGATTAAGAAATTGGTGGATTTGGAATTCACCCAACATAATTTCATCCAAACAATTAAATGAGTTTGAAATCAATAGCTTCAAATCCTTCAATCCACATAGACCATAATGTTATGTTCGGATGGAGAATTCATTTGAATTGAGATATATGATTTGAGAATGTATTTTAAACTTTGATTTGAATGACACATATCTTATGCGTATTTCAAATCCATCATAATTATTATTAAATTTACATAAATTAGTAAGGAGGTGGATCTGAAATACATCCAATATAAATTCACTCAATGATTAAATATATTTAAAATCAAGAATTTGAAATCAATAGGTTCAAATCCATTAATCCAAATGCACCTTTATATCTAAGTTAATTTATGCTCGAATGTATGTGTAAAAAAAAAAGATCCAAATGCTATGGATATTAATTTTTTAGTAAAATATCAATAAGGGTGAAATGTAATTTATATCAATTTATTAGTTTGATTATATAAATTAAGTTACCTATATATGTGACAAAACATTAAAAATTAAAGAGAGATAAATTGTTCAATTTTTTTGTTTTATTAGGGGTAATTTACTTCATTTTTAAAGTAAATGGTGTTTTTATGGTTATTTATTCACAGAAAGCTAAATTCGTTTATTTTTAGTTTTAAATAGGATAAATTGCTTTATTTTCAAAAGAATATGATGGTCTTTTGCCCTTATTTATTTACATGGATGGAAATTGCTCTTTTCTAGTTTTATAGAGAGGTAGATTATATTTCGCCCTTTCTTATATTGTATTATTACGTAACATAATTGAGGATCTATAATATCTAATACTGGTTTAAAAACATTCATTTTTTTCGAAAACACAATTGGATTACTCTATCTTCCTAAGATAAAGTATCATCAAATTATATTTTATGATAATCTAAAAAAATTGTATTTTATATTAAAATATAATAGTAAAAAATAATTTCCAATTCAACTTGCTTATATTTAGTGAGTGCATGTAAATGCTTTTGTAAACTGCTTATCAATTTTTCAAACAAAAAAATAGATTTTGAGTGTTTTATTTATTTGCATCTTTATAAATAAGCAGAAAAAACAGAAATTGAGAAGCAGTTCATTATATTTTTGACTTTTTTAAGTTATTGGGTGACACTTTTATAATTAATTAAAATTTATTAAGATGTTTTTTTTTATTTTAATATTTTTCCAACTTTAAATACTTACAACATAAAATTTGTTGAATAATCAATTGCAAATCTTGTTTAGTTTTGGCTCTGGCGTAGTCAGAAAGACCACCGTGCATTACCCACCATCTTCCCCTGCTTTCTCCGTTTTGGTTCACACAAGTCTCTCCCTTTTTCACTTCACTGCTAACTCCCCGTACCTCCAAATTCACACACTCGCACATACGAACAGTGTGCTAGGGACCAGGAAAAAACCCCTATTTACCTTTTCCTTTGATGTTGTAACACACAAACACATACACGCCTATAGAGCAAAAGTTTGAGGTCTGTATGTGATGGCGGATTTGATGAATGTATCCTGCAATTCTCTGAGCTTTTCTTCTTCTATTTTAACCGCGTTTTCTTCGTCTTTGAATTCATCTCAAAGGGCCCTCGCTTTCAGCCTGAAATTACACAGAAGGATTGTATCTGTTTCAGATATTTCATCCGTTTGTGGTGAATTTTTATCTCCTAATCCGTTCAAACCCAGCAAGCAATTAGCATCTTTCAAGGTAAAGGCTTCAACTTTCTTGAGTTTTCCTTTTGTTGTAACATGGGCCTGATGTTTTTTTAATGATAATTGATAATCAGTGTTTTACTTGCCGAGATTCCCAAATATTTGTGGCTGTGATGCAATTAATTGATCGTGAGCCTGGATGCTAAATTTGCAACTGTTTGTTCTTTTAGTTGGATTTTAGTCATCAGTGTGAGCTCATTTTATCTGCACTCCGCTTGCTTGTAACCTGATATTAATGGTATGGTTGATATATATTTGGTTTAGATGAAAATACCATGTATCTAGGCATCTTTGCCATGTTATTTTTGGGGCAAAATGATGAGTTTTGACTAAGAAGGAAAATTCTTATCTGATTTTTTGTCGAAATTCTGAATGCCAGCAAATTGGCTTCAAGATTCGGTTGAAACTAAGGTCTGCAAATTCAAATGTTTGCTTCATAAACGCCTAACGTTATCCATCAGTTAAGGCCAAGAATGCACTTCCCTCCTGACAGATTCCAGCTCACGATATAGTAGTTAAGCTACACAAGTAGCGTTATCCAGATTGCTCCATTCCATCTTCAATAGTGGAAAGAAAGGAATAGCTAAATGTAATGCTTCGAGCTGCTGTCTATAATATGTCAGTGGCTGTTGTTCATATATTTGTTTAAGAGCTTCAGTGGCAATGAATTAAGAAGATCAGAAAGACCAAGGTAGACAGTCAGTTAGATTTTAGTTGAAATGCAGGTGCGCCAGTATTTGGTGAACGATTTCCTGTCCCTTACGATTTATTATTGGTCCAGTTCTTTAGAGATTGGGCAAGTACTTGATGCGAACTAACAAATGAGTATGTTTTCTCCTACTGGTGGTGAATTAACTGTAGCTGTGATTGCTTTGAATTGTTCTCTATGGTTCCACAACTTCACCAAAATAAATAAGCAGCAGATTGTCCATTAAAGACTTAGAAATCTTCTAAAGCTTGGTATGATCTATTGTACTTCACGCTGTCCACACTTTTGTTTCCGTACTCTGGGTCGACGTGGAGTTACACCTGTCCATTTGTCGAGACTGTTGACTGGAGTCCAGATCTCAGTAATTGTTGAATGGCACACTAAATCCTGAACCCAGCTCTAACATATAGGGTCAGTTTGGATAGAGAAGCATCTGACTTAAAAAAGTGCTATATTAAGTAACATTTTTAAGTGCTTTTTTTAAGAGAAACAAAAACAGTTTTATGTTTCGATAGAGTAGTTTAGAAGAGTTTTTGCTTTTTGATTTGTGAAAGAAAAATTGGAGCATAAACCCTAAAAGTCAAAATTCCCAACTTATTACTTTTAGCATTTTTTTGAAAACAGAATCCTAGCCAAACACTTTTTTTCCAAAACCAAAAAAAGCACTTCTTTTTAAAAGCTTTTGTATCCAAGCACACTCATAATTGACGTTTAGTACCTCTTCTCTTAGTCTCTTAGGTTTCTTCCTCCCGGCCCGCGTTATAGGGGAAGATTAGCAAGGCGGAAAAGAAAAGACAGAGGGAGGGGGAGCAGCATCTTATTTTCTTCGCGAGAATTTCCAGATCGGAGAAGCATTCGGAACGGGGTCCGCGTTCATTTCGTTGGCAGAAACGATCCAATCCATAAACACGGAAACGAAACACTCTCAAGTGAGGGGGTCTCAATTCTAACCTAATAAAGAAAAGGCAGAACCATAGCCAATCACACATCTCGTTGCTAAGAGATAGCCTTAATGCACTCTTTCCAAGTTTTTGCAGGAACCTCGGCAATTTTCTATGCCGTACGGGGCAAGGGCTTTCATGCCAAAGAAATAATCTTTCACTATATCTTTCAGCATTGTTGCGACAGTTGATACTATTCATCTTAATATCTTATTAATATATATATTTTTTCATTTGGTTATGTAGGGTCATTGTAATGCTACTTTTCTCAGAAGCCGAGTCTATGTAAATGCTTGGAACATTCGGACTGTTAGTTTTTAAATCCTTCAGACAGAGTGATTTATATACTATGATGCACGAACACGGATATGCCGATATGTGGATATGCAGATACGGATATGGTTGCACGGGATTTTCGAAATTTCTAGGATACAATACGTCTGGATACGTCAAATTTTTTTTTTTAAATATATATATAAATATATATATACATCAATAAATATTTATAAGAAATCATGTTTCAAATATATAGTCAACATTAAACACATAAATGAAAATAACAAAGTTTAAACTTCATCGAATTTTCGACAAATAGTGGATTTTTAAACACTATTTACTACTTAAATCAAGAAAGTTACATATAAAAATTGATTAATCATTTAATTGACTCTCCTATCTCGATATATAGATCATGAGCCATGAATTATCACCATTGTAGTGGATCTATCAGCCATCTATCCCGTATAGAATCTTCATCGGCTAATTCCTCATGACGTATCTAATACATATCTTGGCCGTATTCATATAACTATCTGAAATTAAAAGATAAATTTTAAATTCGGATACACCACATGACGTATCTGATACTTCGAAATTAGAAGTATCCGATGCTTCGAAATCAGAAGTATGTAGACAAGTATCCAAAATAAAAACTTAATTTTTAATTCAGATATGCCACGTAGCGTATCGGATATGTATCGGGCAAGTATCCTTGAGTGCCGGTATCCGAAAAGTATAGGCGTGACCGTGAAAATTTTAGGAGTATTGCGTATCGGATACGTATCGGGCAAGTATCCGTGAGTATCGGTATCCGAAAAGTATAGGATACGTGACCGTGAAAATTTTTGGAGTATCCGTGCAACATAGTTTATATATATGTTTTTTCGTCGTTGATTGAAGTTTCTCGTGCATAACCGAAAAACAGCTTGGCCTAACTGGGAAAACTCAGTCGTAAGTCCACCAAAAAATTGATTGAAAAATTTTCTTACCCTTTTAGACATTCAGAGAACTGGGTCTGCTGTCATCCAGTCAACTTTATATAGAGATGCCTACGTCTTAATTTTTTCTTGTTCTTCAGTATTTTATAGCATTTATTCACTTTTTTTTTCGAGTTTCATGAAACACAATGCAGCAAAATCATTACAAAAAAGTCTAATGAGACATATAAATGGCCAACAGTTGGATCCCTTGGTAGGAAAATGATCCCCCGGACTTTCTGGGACAAAATGGTTTCTATTCTTGTTACCGTCTACATACTGCATTTGTCCTATGAGAATTCTGAACTCTTGATATTACGTATTTTGTTCAACGAATAATTGCAATATCGAAGTTTTCATAAAACGACATTTATTATGCATACACATCTTTCTTCAGTCAATGATGGTGCTCTATACTATTATCAGATTCAAGCAACTGTTACTGAAACTGAGCCACCCAAGTGGTGGGAAAGAAATGCCGGCCCAAATATGATTGATATTCATTCCACACAAGAATTTTTGAATGCCTTGAGTCAGGCTGGAGATAAGCTAGTTATAGTCGAGTTTTATGGGACGTGGTGTGCTTCTTGTCGAGCACTATTTCCTAAGGTAATATTCATTCAAGTATCTTACGTCTTCTGTGCAGTATAGGATTTGATAGGTAGTTATCCTCCTTCCAAGGGAGCAGCTGCTTTGCTTACAGAGTTTTTTGTTTGCACACATGTAACTACATTCATAACTTTTACAATGACTGGTTGAACTTTAATATGTGTTTCTTACTAGTGGAATCGGATAGAGTATCGAGACTACTCTAATGTCAAATACTCAACGATAAAGGTCCTCTAATCATTCTTATACCAAGTCAGATAGTACGAAGGACGTGTAATAATTAGGCACAACCTCATGTATCGCTGCAACATGGGCAAGATCCAACATGGGCACCTTCCAAGGTAGCAGCAACCACATGGAGGGTGATTCGAGACCGCATTCAGACAAGATCCAATCTACGCAGAAGAAACTTACTCATGGGGAACGAAGCTAGTAATTGTGTGAAGTGCTTTATCACGGAAGAGACGACCCAACATCTGTTCTTTTGCTGTCCGGAATCTTATGCTTTATGGATGAGATGCTATCATTGGCTGGGTGTTTATACGGTCATGCCGTCGGACACAATATCACATCATCGACAACACCATGGACTGTGGAAGAGAACAAAGGGAAGAAAAGCTTGGATGACAATATGGAGCACGGTGATTTGGACGATATGGTTACACAGAAACAATTTGTGCTTTCAAGGACGTGATATCAAGGAAGAAGATCTATTGGAGACAGTTATTCATAGATCTTGGTTATGGATCACAAACAGAGGAAATAATAAATTTTGGTACTCTTTTGTCGATTGGAGATGTGAACCGTTGATTTGTTTGTTGGCTTTGTAATCTTGTTCACATTTAGTAGGCTTTAGATTTTAATATCGCTACATCTTGTAGTAACTCTTTTGGTGCTTTTGCACCAGATTTTATTAATATATATTTTGTCTGATCAAAAAAAAAATGTATCGCTGCAATTTGTATACAATATACGAATTAACAACCTTGGAGTCAGGATGAGAATGCATCACTGGAACAAAATTTTCATATTTACTTTTGGGGATCAAAACCAAAATAAACGTAGAAATAGCTATCTAGAGATTCCATATTTAAATTGCAAAGTTACTTTACCATATACATTTTTCACCTTTTTTTCTTTGTAAGTGTACTCATGTCTTAATTTAATTTGCCAATTCAGTGATGTCCCTGCCTCAACAAATACATAGTTATTTATTTTCTTGTAACTAACGAATCATCAGTTTTTTAACCTAGCGCAATAGTTTGACTCTGTTTTCCATTCAGCTATGCAGGACAGCCGAGGAACATCCCGACATTTTGTTCCTTAAAGTTAATTTTGATGAAAACAAGTCCATGTGCAAGAGTTTGAATGTAAAGGTTCTTCCTAATTTCCACTTCTACCGTGGGGCAGATGGACAACTTGAGGCCTTCTCTTGTTCCCTAGCCAAAGTAAAACTTATTCTGAATGTTTGTCCCTTCCATTTTTGTTCATCTAATTACTAAACGTGTTTTAATCTTAAACCCGAGGTTCAAGAATTTGCATATGGTTACATACCGTGGTCATTCAAATTTGGGATAATGGTATACTACATATTTAGAATTGCTAATTGATTGAGGGCTCTTAGTTTCTACCTAAATGATGTAAAATTGATCAATCCTAGCGAAGTTCCACTGTGGGTTTCAGTAAAATGGGAAGGAAACCAGAGAAAATAGTTGATGTGGTAGTACCATGGTCGTACCTAGGTTTGTGATAGAAGCATCAAATTGTCTACAAGTTTGTACCATGGACTCTTCTGACCGCAGTGAGAGCAGTCGTAAATTAGTTGTTAGTGGAGCCCATTGTGCGCAGACACGGTTTGGTTGGGCCTGTGGTTCTGTAATGTTATAATATAGGTACCTTTTTGTTAAGGTGCGAAAAAATATATAGAGCCTAATTTCTGTAGATATTGACTCATATAAAGACAACTTATTCTATGCAATCTTCTATATGGATTTTTCAATATGCTCATCGAAGAAATAACTTCCTACTCCCAAAATCATTTTGCAGTTTCAGAAAATAAAGGATGCCATCAAATTGCATAACACAGCTCGATGCAGTATTGGTCCGCCTAGGGGTGTCGGAGATCTGAACCTTGAAAGCCTCTCGGCTCCTAAAGAGAAGCAACCCAAATCTTCTGCTACATAGTACTCTATAATCCAAATGCATTTGTTCCTGCTGTTCTTGAGGAATGCAATTGATTTTCTGATCATGTTATGTACAATATCAAATGCTAAGTTGGAAGCAAAGCTTTACCGTATCATCTTTCTGCATTATCTGTATATATGTACACATATATATAGAGGCTTGTGGCCATTTTGCGTTTCTTGTTCTTTTTTTCCTAGTTGAGTAGGTTTTCGAATGTTTTGGTATTGGGTACTTTTAAGTTTGAAATATCAAAAAAATTCCCGAAAAGCTATTCGTTTAGCATGTCAAAATATTTATGGAAACTGGTGCATCACGAATAAACTGAATCGAATATTTATATGTATTTCATTTTTATTAATTCCGTTATTTCAATTATTTTGATAATTTTTTTTAAAATTTGTATTGTTACTATAAGTTTTTTTAAAGTTGATGCGATAAATTTGGTTTTTACGAAAATTTCAGTCAATTCCTTCGGAAGTAAGTTCGATTTTGTTTGGCTTTTTCCACAAAATAATAAGGTTTCTCCTGTATTTTCCACAAAAGTTTAGGAAATCTCTGATTTGAAGGATGTGATTATTGAATGATGAGTAAATAGAGTGATAAAAAAAAGTGACTATAAATGTGTAATATATGTTTATAAAATAATATGAGATGTAAAATTTTACATTATACCCAAAATACCCCTACGTTAACCTACTAACAACCTAATTTTTTGGTCTAGAGCAATGGGTGTTTATGAAATTTTGGCACCTTGTCATTTGTACTGTTCAATAATGGGTTGCTAATACCAAGGGTAATGGTAGGATAAATTTGTCTTTAAAACCATCTTTTCATGGGCTCAATGATTTGGTGGATTTGCTAAAAAACGATAGAAACAAAGGTTTAACAATTTAGTCACTCAACAATTACATATGATCACCATACTAAACGTAGCCTAGTCTCTCGTGAATCCACACCACGCACTCTTTCAGGATAAAGAAAGAAGTGGTATACCATGTAATGTGTATAATTCTGGAAATCCAAATCTTTTTATATACAATGTGACGCGGAAATTACACAAGTAGTATGATCATTGTAAAAGCAATCAAATGAAGGCAACCATTAGGGTGCCTATCTTCTTCCATCGTGTCATTATCAATTTTTACTTTATTTCGAGTTTTGGTACTGATGCTCAATTCTCAGCCTCCTATTATTTGAATTGAGATTGAATTATATGGTTGCATTTTTAGAGTTTGTTATTCGAAATAGTTGGTATCAGAATCTGCACTGAGCTGTTGTCATCCTTATTTAGTTTCTTTCTACCTTCTTAGGATTACAGAACGAGTGTAAACAGGATCTTGAATGATAATATTTCTTATTAAAAGTTTTATCATTAGTAGCTATTATTATTTTTTGGTTTTATCCGTGTACTACAAATGCAAATTCAGGTTTTTCGTTTTAGGCCTCATTATATGATTGTAGTATCCTACGATCCAATCCTTGAAATCGTTGAACAGATTCTAGCTAGGATATTGTTCTTTAAAATCCTTGTTCCAGATGCGTCTTTTAGTTTTACTGGTGAATTCGAACTTCCGGAGAATAATTGATTAAGAAGGAACGGAAAGATGATTGTAGTTATGTTTGATGAAATTCTATACCAAAATTTGTCTGAAAATGTTTAGATCTTGTGTGAGAATGATAAATTGAGAAACATGATCTTTAAAGTATTCATGCTGAAATGTAATATCCGTTACTTTCTTGTCTATTTGCTAATCACAGTCTTCAATTTGAATAACCATTGTACCCTAAACAGTTTTTCAGCAAGGTGTGTCCCTTCATATTGTGATGCGTTTTCCGTGGAATCTTACCTCCAAATTATGTTTTTTGAAGACATCACTTTGTATATAGTATATATATATAATAATTCTTGAACGAATTAAACATGTTTTTTCAGGATCAACCACAACATTAAAGTGCAAAATATATGTATATAGTTCTTTTGCATCTTTGGATCAAGTTTGACTGGCTTTTAACCTTTGTTGTTTGTGGATTCGTGATTTGAAGTGTTTCCATCACGAACCATAGTCGTTGGGAACTGAATTGTCGTTGAACCGTGAGAACCATAGTGGGCAATACGTTTCAAGGACAAGAGTTGAATTCTTACCTCTCAATAATGAAAGCCATTTGTTATCTTGCTTGATATACCCAAAGATACATCCTGAGAAATTTATTCAAACAACAAATATATCTTAAAAAGTACAACAATAACTCCGTCAAATAGCTTGTCTCCCCGCCCTGAGAAGGCGCCTTTTCTCTCGTCAACATAATACTCCTCCCGCTCCTGTGGTTCAGCCTCACAGGATCTCGGCAACAGACGATTTCTCATGGGCCCTCTCTAAATTCCCTCTTCCTTTGTTTTGGGTCGCTCCATCGCAATACATCGTGTGCCCATATATATATCATCGGCTAATACACGACCAATTAATGTTTGGATAAAAATCCTTTCTGGCATCATCCCATTCCGAGGACTCACAGAAATACCACGGATGGTGCCACAATCTGTTCGACGTACAGCAATGTGTTGAACTACTTCAACAAGCCTGCGCGTGAGATATCCAGCATCGGATGTTCGTACAGCAGTATCCACAACCCCTTTACGGGCTCCGTAGCAAGAAATGATATATTCTGTACTCCAGGGAAAGGAATCGATCTCTCTTTCGTTTAAGACTAGTTAGAGCATAAGGATTAGCGGAATCGTAAAAATAGAAAGATCACTCAACAGAGAAAACGCCATTTCCTATTCCTATTGCCCGTACTCAACCTAAAGCACCAACAGCGGGAGACGCGACGTCTCTTTCAATTGAGCATTTAATCTCAATGAATTGGTATAGACTATATGAACAGTAGAGATAATCAAGTCGGGTCGGACACATGCATCGGTCTTATACAAAATATATACATATGGAGTCTTTCAGTCGAGATTTTTAATTACTAGTTTCTCAATATATAGTTCCCATACAGAGCAATCATAATTTTAGATCTTTCTCTTAATATATAAATATTTATGATTGTTGTATTTGAACCACAATATTTTTTGTAACAAATTTCAGCATTCCTTTCATCATCATCGTTGAAATAGAGTACAACATCAACAACAACAACAACAACCAAGCCTTTAATCCCAATGAATTGGGGTAGGCTACATGAACAATAGAGAGAATCAAGTCGGGTCGGACACATGCGTCAGTCTTTTCCAAACGCTTCTATCAGTCAACATATCTTCTGTAATCCCCTTGCACTCCAAATATTTGCGTATAACTTCGAGCCATGTCTTCTTCGATCGTCTTCTCGCTCTCGTGAACTTGCCGAAATCCATGGACTCCACTCGACGCACAGGTGCACTGCTGGGCATACGTCGAACATGACCAAACCAGCGTAAGCGGCTTTCTTGCATCTTCTCTTCTATACAAGCTACACCTACTTCAGCTCGAATATCTTCATTCCTTATTTTATCTTTTCTGGTTTTACCGCACATCCAACGAAGCATATGCATATCTGCCACACTCATCTTTTGGATGTGATTCCTCTTGGGTGCCCAACATTCCGTCCCATACAACATTGCGGGTCTAACGGCGGTTCTATAAAACTTCCCTTCAATTTCAGCGGGATATTACGATCGCATAGAACTCCGGTGGCGTTTCTCCATTTCAGCCTGAATCCTGTGGTTAACGTCGCTGTCAATCTCTCCATCCTTTTGGATAACTGAACCTAGGTATCGAAACTTGCTGCTCATCGATACCTCTTGACCACTGAGTGCTACAACACCGGAATCCCGAAAGGAACGACCTCTAAATCTGCACTCCATATATTCCGTTTTAGACCTACTTAATCTAAAACCCTTGGATTCCAAAGTCTCTCCCCATAACTCCAATTTGGCATTTACCCCTGCCATTGTCTCGTCGATTAATGCAACATCGTCAGCAAAAAGTATGTTCCAAGGTAATTCAGTTTATATGTCTTTTGTTATCTCATCCATCACTAGGGCGAACAGGAAATGACTCAACGCAGACCCTTGATGCAATCTAATAGTGATCGAGAACTCACTTGTCACCCCACTGCACGTTCTCACATTGGATGCTACTTCGTCGTACATGTCCTTGATTATATTGACATACTTGATGTGAACTCTTTTCTTCATCAAAGCCCACCATAATATCTCCCTTGGTACTTTATCGTAGGCCTTCTCCAAGTCTATAAAGATCATATGCAGATCTTTACTCCTCTCACGATAGTGCTCAACAAGTTAACGAAGTAAATGGATAGCTTCAGTGGTTGACCGTCCTGGCATGAACCCAAATTGGTTCTCCGATATCTTAACCTCCCTCCTTAAACGACATTCAATTATCCTCTCCCAAAGCTTCAATGTGTGGCACATGAGTTTTTTACCACGATAGTTGGTGCAACTCTGAATGTCACCCTTATTCTTATAGATAGGGATGAGAGTATTCTTTCTCCATTCATTTGGAATTTTGTTACTCCTCCAAATCTTGTTAAATATATCTGTTAGCCACTTTATCCCAGTCGGTCCTAAACATCTCCATACTTCAATAGGGATTCCATCAGGACCAACTGCTCTTCGTATTTTCATTTTGTTCAAAGCTTCTTTAACCTCAGATTCTCTAATTCTACGAGTAAACTCACGGTTTACATCATGTTGATGGATGTTAAGATCACCTCAATCTTGGCTAAAGCCACCGTTAAAATAATTCTCCCATCTTGTTTTGATGTCTTCATCTCGAACCAAGACTTTATGGTTCTCATCTTTTATGCATTTCACTGCACATAAGTCTCTTGTCTTCCTCTCCCTCGCTTGGGCAATCCTGTAGATGTCTTTTTCTGCCTCCTTGGTATCCAATTTATCGAACACTTCTTTGTAGACTTTAGCTCTAGTTCTCGAACCGCGGTCTTCGCTTTTTTTTTTTTTGCAAGCTTATATCTTTCGAAGGTGACCCCATTGTTCTTCTTCAGCTCTTTGTAAGCGTCCCTTTTTGATTTGGATAGCCTTCTTTACGTCTTCATTCCACCATGATGTGTCTTTACCTGGTGGAGCATATCATCTTGACTCACCAATGAGCTCTTTAGCTACCATCTTAATGCCACGAACCATTTTGTTCCAGGTGGTATCAGGATCATCTCTTGGCGTCAATTAACTTCCTCGACTACCTTCTCTACAAAAGCTCCAATTTTACCTTCTTTTAACTTCCACCACTTAATTCTAGGTTCTAACTTATGCTTAATTCTAGTAGCCCTATTCTTAATCCTAACATCTAAAACTAAAAGTCAGTGTTGGGTAACTACACTCTCTCATGGAATTACCTTACAATCCAAGCATTTAACTCTATCTATTCTTCTAGCCAAAAAGAAATCTATTTGGGTTGCACTAGACCCACTTCTAAAGTAAATAGATGAGAGGACCTCTTCTTGACCAGATATTCGCTGGGACTAAGTCATATGACATGGTAAAATCCAAACGTGAATTACCTACGGCGTTCCTGTCTCCAAAGTCATAGCCTCCATGAACATTCTCATAACCATCCCGATCAGAACCTACGTGCCCATTGAAATCTCCTCCGGTGAAGATTTTCTCATAATGGGGTATTCCTTGCACTACGTCGTCTAGATCCTCCCAAAATTTCAGTTTAATAGCCTTCTCTAGACCAATTTGGGGTGCATAGGAACTAATGATATTAAAAATATCATTGCCTAAAACTAGCTTAACTAACATTATCCTATCTCCATTCCTCATAACTTCCACTACATACTCAAGTAGTTTGTTTTCTACGATTACACCTACCCCATTACGATTCTTCTCCTTACCTATGTACCAAAGTTTATAGCCCCAAGGAGCTATACTTCTTGCTTTCTCACCTACCCATTTAGTCTCCTGCAGACACATAATAATAATTTTTCTTCTACTCATCGTCTCTACTAACTATGCTAATCTATTGGTAAGGAACCTACATTCCAAGAGGCTAAATGAATCATATGGTCTTGGTTTCGAGCTAACTTCTTTAACCCCACTCGCTCTAGGTGAGGGAACCCTTGCTCATTTGACACCACACCCAGGCGTCGATGTGGCGCGTCGTGGCTACGACCTAGCAGCCCTTGCCCACTTATCACTACACCTGAGATCCGGTGCAGCGCGTTGCTGTGTAGGGAACGCCCCAACGCAATTCATCTTATAGTTCATGTCATTGAGATGTGACTAATTTATCCGGCTGGTTGTCACAGGCCTATCACCACCCTCCTCCTGTACCCTGGCTTGGGACAGACAGTGATACATATCATAAGTGATCCATATCACAAATGATGTATATCACTGGCGGAGTTAAATAGAGTACAAAATGTCATAATAAAATTGACATTAAATTAAACTAATGCTTTGGATGAAAAGTTGCGGGCGTGCATGAAATATAGGCGGTCGGGTCAACCAACAAACAAAATCAACCCCCTCGACCTGTCGACTCCTGAAATCTTCGACCAACCTTCTTCAACCGTCACTTAGAAGTATATGTGTGTTCTCAACTTCAAATAAATCCCCTGAATTAATAATTCATTACAATATAAAGATTATTACTTTTGTTTTGGAATTTTGAAAATATATATATCTTTTGTGGACCAACTCATATGATTGATATAAAATATTTTATTTGTTAGTTTTTGTTTTTTTTATTTAAAAAGTATTGTGTTTTAATATTAGATTGATATATAAATATGGTTCAAATCGAGTACGTACAAACTTGAAAGATACCATCACCATAGAAGTAAAAAATATATAAATAGATGATGATGTAAGAAGCTGATTCTATTTAATTTGTATCAATATGTGTGTCGACTTAAGATCAGGGGCGGCTCAACCTCTAAGTTGTTATATCATTTGTTTAGGCTCCAATTCTAACAAGGGCCCCAAATTCTTAGGTTTGTTAATTATAAACATTAATATATGGTTATCTTGTTTTACCAAGGATTGCATGTTGCGAAGTTGGGTACAAATATGTCAATATGAAATATCCCATTGATGGGTTAGCGAGCATTGAGGAGATCGGTGAAGCAAAGGTGGATTATTTAGAACGAAAAGTAGAAATTCTCGAGAATACTGATACTTGGTCTAGATTGAGGAAAACATACCAAAATAGAGTAGGTTGTTATATTTTTCCCCTTTTGTTTTTGTTTTTGTTTTTGTTTTTTGTTTTTTTATCTTGTATCAGTTTTGTAATAAGTATGATACATAGTGAAGAATGCTATTAAAATTTGAGGTTTCCCTAGGTTTCTCTTTTACGGCTTTTATATTTTGGTTTTGATTATACATATTGTATATTCATAAAGTTTAATAAGTAATTTTGCATAAAAAAAAAGCAATAAAATAAGATTTATTTTAATATTCACTTCTTTTGTTTTTTTCAATAAATGCCTCATGTTTATAACATGCATAAAGTCTCTAAAAGCTTTGAACCGCCCGCTACTTAGGATGCGTCCACCACTGCACTCGAGTCAAGGACAAATTCAAGTAGTATCATATTATTCTTGAAGTCGGATTGAAAAAAAAATCTAATACTCGAGCATAATATTCTAAAATGTCTTTGGTAAATTATTAATATCTAAATTCTTTTAAGGGCGTGTTTGGTATGTGTGATCATGTAGGATTGTTAAATGTTAAAGCTTTTTGTCCATTGCTTGGTTGGTTTTTTAATAAATCATTATAATCATGTAAACACATGATAATGTGGTATTAGTGCTTGATTAGTAAACCCTCATGCCCCCATAGGTTTAACAATCCATTAGGCATGATAATGTGTGCAAATACCAAAAAGCCCTTTACTACATTTTATACTATTTTTAGTTTATATTTTAAATTAATTTTATAAAATCTATTATAATATTTAAAATTTATTTATACAAGTTGTTTAATTCATTATAATATTTTGTTAATAATTAAATTAATTTAAATCAATTTAATTTTTTTATTTTAATTAAATAAATTGAAGTAATTAAATAATTAATTTTATTTGTTTAATTTTTATGCTTCGGTTTTTGTTTATGGGAGAATTGATTTATTATTTAAATAAATTGAATTAATTAAAAAATATTTAATGTGTTAATACATTAATAAATTTATAAATAAATTTTAATAGAATAAAAAATTATTGTAAATAAAATAATTTGGAATATTCTATGGAAGCAGTGAGAACTTATTCAAGGGTATTTCGGTCATTTTAGTACTTAATTACATCTATATAATGTTTAATCAACTACACAAAACCTAGAATTATTTTTTCATGTCTTATGAATCATAGACACCAAACATAAGATTATTTATCCGTTACTTTAATAATAATTTCTTTATCCATCAAATTATCTATCTATCATTTATCTTATCATACCTACCGAGCGCTTTAATAACTAGCTAATGACCAATTTTTAAAAAATGGGCTGTCATCGCCACATCCACATCGATATACAATTATTTAATGTGTCGTTCAAAATAGCTCATGCATAGGGTTTTTGTTCAAAAAGTTGGTTGGCGCCGCACGTGGTAAGTGTAGTACGTACAGTTGGGTCTAAATTGGTAGGAAATAATTGAACCTCTAAATTTAAAGCCAACAACCATTACTAGTCCATTCTGTTCGTAGCATACTTTCAATAATTCCAGACGCCTGCAGGTAAATCCCTCGATTTCTCCGCATAATTACACTGCTTTTGAGCTCAGATTTTATTGTGCCTTTTCTCAGTGAACAGTCGGGTAATTAGTATTAGTCATTATTTTGAAATTTGGGAATTACTTTGTGTTCTAATTGGAAGCAAACGAATTGGTTAAAAGTTAGTATTACAATTTACAATGCAGCAGAAGCAGCGTCACTGGTTAAAAGTTATTCATTACATGCAGGATTTTATTTGTTAAAACATAAAGAATAATGGGAGGTAGAGAAGCTGAAGCTGACAAATTGATGGAAAGTGGATTGCTGCGAAACTATGATTTGTATCAGGTATTTTATCCACTTTTGTTTTCACACCAGAATCGGGACCAGGGATTTATGGTTTTGGTTTCAATTCATAGGAATAAGAAACCGAAATCGAGCCCATGTGTGGTGGTCGATTAGGTGAAATAGGAGAATGCGGAAGCCTTTGGTAATGAATTCGACTTCCAATCAAAGGCGGATCTAAGTATAGGCGCTCCCTGCCAGATTTTGTTTTTTTACATTAATTTTTTTAAAAAAATTGTATTTTAGCACTCAAAAATTATATTTTGCTTCTTAAAAAATACATTTTGTCCCCCTTAAATACTTTTTGACCCCCTAATTTTTTTTCGCCCTACAGTTTTTTTAAATTTTTTTGTCCCCCCTTCCGAGTTTTCCTGCGTCTTCCCCTGCACCTAATACCAACACTTTTTCGGTCGAGCCTGTCGCACTCGGCTTGCTTGCCTAGTGCGGCTTACCTGGCTGGTCCGCCCCTGCTCCTAATACCAAGATTTTTTCGCTCGAGCTTGTTGCACGAGGTTTCCCTAGTGTGGTTTACCTGGCGGGGAGTGGTTCCTGGGTATTGCATCAGCCCCACGGTTTACACAATACACACCCAAAATGGTGCACTTTACCTCGTTATGAAAAAAAAAATCGAAATCAAAATTCAAACTAGAATGCCATAATCCAAAATCGAATTCAAGTGGTTCGGTTTCATAATCACAACCAAAGATCATTTCAGATTTTGTTTTTGTTTTACTTTAACAAGAAACTTATCTATGGGTTTGATGAAAGTATTTGCTGGAGACAAGTGTGTATCCACATGAAGCAGATATTCTCAAAGAGATGAGAGCTCTCACTTCAACTCATCCAATGTAAGTGTCCCCTATTTATATCTTTACCATCTATTGATTTAAATGTTAGCAACAAAAAAGATTTACATCCAATTTCATTTCTAAAATATGTTGGGAATAAAAAATACACATTAGAAATGTAGATTTGGCCACTTTGGCAGTAAATTGATCTCCTGGTATGTGGGTATGATTAAATTTAAAAAATGTTCTCATAGAATAGAGTTTTTGTAATACTAGTCTCAAACTTTTTAAAACTAATCAAATATAGTAATAAAAAATAATCTCAAACTTTTGTCTTTAGTCAATACTTGTTCCAAAATTTTGTTTTCAATCAAAGTGGTTTCAAAGCCCCTCGTTTAATTATGGTACCAGTTTTTGTTAAAAATTAATTTATCTGGGACTAAATTTATAAAAATATTTACGCTAGACTGTTTTAGATTTTAAACAATTCTATGAGACTATATTTGATTAATTATAAAAGATTGTGAATATTATTAGAAAATACTATATTCTATTAGACCATTTTTTAAATCAGACGATCGCTATTTATGTGGAATAATAGAAATGTTGCACTCAAAACTATTGTGAGACTTAAAATGTTTGATTATTTTGTTAAGTGTCAGTTATATTCTTTATTTTATTAGGTTCAAAATAGCTTGTAATTCTTGGCATATATTTTTTCCTCTCAGGGCCGTAATGGGTACAAATCCTGATTCCGGCCAACTGATGGCCTTACTCTTAAAGCTTATTAATGCCAAAAAGACAATTGAAATCGGGGTCTTTACTGGATATTCCCTTCTTCTAACTGCACTTACCATTCCTGAAGATGGAAAGGTTACGAAAAATTCAATATTGGTATCAGATATTTAGAGATATTTCGTTTTACTACTATAAAAGTTATGTTTGACAATCCACATAGTGTGCTGCAGATTACTGCCATCGATCCTGATCGGAGCTCGTACGAGATTGGTTTGCCAGTAATTAAAAAGGCTGGTGTCGAACACAAGATAGATTTTATCGAGTCTGAGGCTCTTCCAGTCCTTGAAAAATTGTTGGACGATGTAAGACTAACACTTATCCCAGAATTTACTTTCCTTAAAACTTTTGTTTGATCTCTCGTATTTACGATGCAGCATGACAATCACGAAACATTTGACTTTGCTTTTGTGGATGCGGATAAGCCTAATTACATAAATTACCATGAAAAATTGTTGGGACTTTTGAAGCCCGGTGCAATAGTTATATACGACAACACTCTGTGGGCAGGAACGGTCTCGATGCCGGAGGATTCTGTTCCACCGGTGTTGATGGGATCCAGGAAACATGTGATCGAGTTAAATAAATATTTGGCCGCCGACACTCGCATCCAAATTTGTCAAGTTCCTGTGGGTGATGGAATGACTATATGCCGGCGTTTGTAAAAGATCCCAGTTTTTTAATTTCTGAACTTTGTTTGCAATGTTTCCATGGTGCTGCTCAAATAAATATGCAGTTTCGATCTATTAAATATGATTATTGGTCTTCTTTCGAAAAACTCATTGAGCTTGAAGATTTTGGTATATTTAATAGTGAGAAGTTGCACGAGGAAGCTTAGTGAATATATGATAATATAGGTGAATAAGGGTTCAGTAGTTGCTACCTCACGGATAGTGTCGGGTAACAAATCTTGGATGAAAATATTTTTATTCAATGGTTAATCGGACAGCTATATTCTCATCCAATGGTTAATCGGACATCATCAACTAAACCCATGAAAAATGATAAAGAAAAAAACAGAGAGAGAATTTGTCGTGGTTATTGTTGTGATAGACTCTTAAATTTTATTCACGTACAAAAACAAGAAATTAAAATAAAACTTTTCAATTCTAATTTTACCAAATATTGGTTAAGTTTTTTGCTACTGCAATAAAATCTACCGAGTAAAGCACTTTAGTGGAACAAGTTTTCTCTATCAAATGGAAGGCAAAAAATTATTCAATAAGGGTGCGCTTGGTTCGAGAATATGATAACGTATGGATTGATTAAAAATGGATAATGGATTGATAAGTAAACTAATGGATAAATTATATTGCTTTTGGTTCATATGGTTAATAAAGTATGATAAGTAATATTGTGTTTGGTGTACTGATAATTAGGTGGTGTATATTAATTTTATTCGTAAAATGACAAAAATACCCTCGAATGGGTTCTGCACTTATTTTTTTTATTTTATTTCAATTAAATTAAATTTTAATTAATAAAAATAAATTTATTTATGTAATTTAATTATTAATAAACTATTAATATGTTAACCCTAACATCTGTCACACTCCGAAATTTCACCCAATTTGCTCCCGAAAATCGTGCAATACACGACAGTGACTCTCCAATCCATATCGTGAGGGAGCCACCTAGGTAGGCTTCATTTCAATCCCTTTTGTGTGCTTCACTTCTGTGTTTCGATGTGAAGATTTAAGTTATTATGCTGTTAATTATCATTTTGGCTTCTTCTCAGATTTTGTCACTTTCTCTGTGAAGGGGAAAATGTAAAATTGGAACGAGAAGTATAAAATCTTCCAATGATTTACGCCATGCTGTAAATTCCATATGTGATAAACCTAAGATAGGGTGCAAGCGAGCCAAGTTTTTTAGTCAAAAATCAACTTTCAACCAGAATTATTTCAAAATGTCTAAAATTAAATAAGAACCCAACAAGCCACATGAAAAGCTTAACTTTCATCATCCTCTGAGCAATCATAAGAGGGTTGGAAATATTATAACTGGACATACACCAAAAGTACCAACTCAAATCACCTAATAATTTAGGTTTGAATGCAAATCCAACCAACTCAACTGCGCTGGAATTTGAAACTTGCCAATGGTTTCAATATCTGAAGCACCGAAAAGATGTCACATGCATTCAAAATTAATGCATAATACATTATTTCTCAAGTTGGTCATTTATCAAACACCTTATGTGCAATTTATACACACAACCTAAGCTTATCATTGAATTGTTTATTCCCAAAAGCCACAATATCACGACCAAAGCATTAGAATAACCCAAAGGTTAGAAAAAATACATTTAAATTAATTACCCCCAATAAACAATATCATATAACACATTAAAACAAACAAAAAATCTATCAGATAATTAAGTAGCCAATCAATCAAAGACCTTTGAGGACAAGAATTAAATTTATAATTAAGTGGTTTCAAAGCCCCTCATTTAATTATCGGATATTCCTTGAAGGTTGTAACTGGTTCGATGAAATTGACTTATCTTCAACTAGAACTTAACAAAAAATCTTGAAATTGTAAAAATTTCAAGGGAAAGGAAGATGCTCACCTTCAACCACAGTCTGTCAAAGCTTTGTCATATTCTGTTCGGCCACTTCGATTCTATCGTCGCAATTTTCCACCATGAGCACCTCCTAATAATTTAGTAGAATCATTTCCCTTGATTTTTTTACCACAGCCTTCACGAGGGTATATTTGTAAATTGGTCACATAATCCATGATATTGTACAATAATCACATCTTAGAGAGGGGATAATTTAAACAACCAATACAGTGGTTTTTCAAGGGCCCTTGGGATTGGAGGGGTTTGAGAGTAACTGAACCGAACATTAGATAAAGTGATATTAAATATATAATCCCCCATTATCATGGCTACCGAACGGTGCCTAAATGGATTATAAAACAGAATGAGTCATACAATAATGGAAT
This sequence comes from Haberlea rhodopensis, assembly GCA_907163345.1. Lineage (NCBI taxonomy): Eukaryota > Viridiplantae > Streptophyta > Magnoliopsida > Lamiales > Gesneriaceae > Haberlea > Haberlea rhodopensis. Next base: position 5,902,176 of record CAJQUN010000005.1, on the reverse strand, counting down.
AATTACATCTCTATAGCTTCCTTGTGTTCCTTTTACGATATTTGTTTTACAAATTTCTCCATCTAGTTTATAAAATATATAGAAAATTATAAATATATCCCTTATGATTTAACATAAAAATAAACTGCATGAGAGAGAGATGTAATTGTTCAAACTAGATAGAGAAAAATGTTAATTATGAAAATTAGAGGAATGTCTATACGTAGTTCACCTTAAAATAATTGAGTGGAATTAAAAAGAATTTTAACATTTTAATTTAAATAAGATTACAATACTTATTGTTAGCAAAGCATGTTTTTCTCGAGAGAATAAAATGAATGGCATAAGAAAATTTATATCTACTATGTAAGATATAAGGTTATTTTCGTCAAGTGACTAAAATCATACAAAATAGACCAAAAAAATGTAAATGTGATTTTCTTATTACATAATTAGTAAATTAAATGCACGCGATGGAAATATCCAGCGATGGAAGTGTCCAGTAAGATAACACTCTTTGGATGAGAATGTTCTCATCATGATCTACGGTAGCATTAACAAACCCGAAAACTGGTTCAAACTTCAATGAGCGGGACTGTTTGATAATACAGATTTTGAGTGGCTCTATACATGAAGGCAAGAAGACATCGGAAATCGAAATAAACTAAGAAAATACAATAAGTAATCGATACAAATCTTTCTAAATAAACAAAGCTCGTAAACAAAAGTTTTATTTTCCCAACACAACAGTACACCCCTCCTCCACATACCAACAACTGTGTTCTTCATATCATATAAGCTTTTGCTTTGCTGCAAATGTTTCGGCCACAAGGAGAGGGAAGGCAATGGTTGCATCGCAATGTACCTGCTCAGGTAAGAAACAACCGATGCGCCAAGAATTACTTTCAAGAAAAGGATATTGTCAGGGGAAATCACACTTTTATTTGATCGAACGTGCTCATGAGTCATGATCTTGCTTCACAAGTTTTATCAGCGTATGTGCAACCAAACCAGAGTGCATTTGATCCAGGTTGTAAAAAAACAAGAAGCGTATAATGCCGCATAATAATTTTATTATTCACAAGAGGTAAATATATACAGCAAACCTAATAAGGCAAAATCACCAAAAAGAAAGGGAAGATTACAAAGAATAAGAGGAGAAAATAAAGACAATCTAATCTCCCTAATAAGGTATATGAATATCTGTAAGTATGGAAAGAATATTATGAAAATATTCAAAATCATATTCCAATACTCCCCCTCAAGTTGGAGCGTGAAGATCTCGAACACCCAACTTGTCTCGCAAGAACCGAAAACGATCAGCACCGAGAGCCTTGGTAAAAATGTCAGCAACTTGGAGTTCAGTGGAAATTGAACGAGGGGCAACGTCGCCACTTGCAACACGCTCTCGAACGAAATAACAGTCCATCTCGACATGTTTAGTCCGTTCGTGAAAAACGGGATTAACGGCGATATGCCGAGCAGCTTGATTATCACAAAATAGGGGCGTGGGGCCAACTTGTGAAGCCTCAAGATCCTTTAGTAACCAACGAAGCCATAAGAGTTCACTAACCGTAGCGGCCATAGCGCGGTACTCAGCTTCAGCAGAAGATCGGGAAACAACAGATTGCTTCTTGGTGCGCCAAGACACAGGGGAAGCACCAAGAGTGATAAAATAACCTGTGCTCGATCGACGAGTGAAAGAACAACCACCCCAATCGGCATCGCAGAAGGCTTCAAGCTGAAGATGGCCAGTGGCGGGTAAAAATAAACCTTGACCAGGCGTCATTTTAAGATAACGCAAAACACGGAGGGCGGCGTTCATGTGGGAGTGCTTAGGATGCGTCATGAATTGGCTAAGTATGTTTACAGAGAAAACAATATCAGGCCTTGTCACGGTTAGATAAAGAAGTCGACCGACCAAACGACGGTATTGGGCTTGATCGACGTCCGCCCCATCGTCATCCGTTCCCAACTTGAGATTTTGTTGCATGGGGAAATAACTGGGCCTGGACCCTTGAAGTCCACTGTCATCTAGAATATCCAATGTGTATTTTCTCTGACTGAGAACAAGGCCCTCTGGTGAACGAGCCACTTCAATGCCCAGAAAATATTTCAACGGCCCCAAATCTTTAATTGTGAAACGCTCATTGAGATAGGTTTTGACATGTTGAATTGTGGTGCCGTCGTTTCCTGCTAGGAGGACATCATCAACATAGATTAATGCAGAAACATATGTAGAGCCCCGACGAAAGATGAAGAGAGAATGATCTGCATGAGATTGACAAAAACCAATGGCAAGAAGCGCACGAGTAAACTTTTGATACCAATTACGGGAAGCTTGCTTTAAACCATATAGCGATTTCTGTAGTTTGCAAACTCGGGAATCGCCTTTCTTAGCAAAACCATGAGGAATTTTCATATAAACCTCCTCAGACAAATCACCATGTAAAAAAGCATTGTTAACATCTAATTGATGTATCTCCCAATGTTTCTTAGCTGCCACAGCGAGCAAGCAACGAACAGTGACGAGTTTAGCGACTGGTGCAAAAGTTTCATGGAAATCTATACCTTCAACTTGAGTAAAACCTTTGGCAACCAAACGAGCCTTGTATCGTTCCACATCGCCATTAGGTTTATATTTGATCTTATAGACCCATTTGGAATCGATTGCCTTCTTGCCAGGAGGCAAATGTGTTAAGGTCCAGGTCTCATTAGCTTCTAAGGCTTTTATTTCTGTTTGCATTGCTTCACACCAAGCAGGATCCTTAATGGCCTGATGAAAAAATTTGGGCTCATCACGAGAAGTGATGGCTGCTAAGAAAGCCTTATGAGTGTGAGAAAATGTATCATAAGAGACAAAATGAGACAGGGGATGTACCGTCGAAGTTCCCGAAGTGGACGTGGGTTGTGCATGGTCGAGAGAGGGTGGCAACTCTGTTTCAAACTGAGCAAGATGTTTGGGCTGGCGGCGTTCTCGCTGACTACGGCGTGTAATATCCAATGAGTGAGAAGAAGGCTGCAGATTAGTGACCAAATCTATCTCAACAAGTTCTGTCCCAGTGTCACTATCGCTGGGTAATAGGTTAGATTCTGGGCCCATATGAGAAATGGGTGTGCGGCTAGCGGAAGACGTATGAGATGTGGGGTTAGCGGGGTCCAACTTTGGTGAGTGGGGGTTGAAAAAAACCTGTGTCATCAGCCTGAATATTTATGGGTGGAAAAGACGTTGGAGCCCCATTGGCTTGTTTTTGGGCATCGGCTAGGGTATTAGAAAAGTCCAAATCGCCGTGTGTTCCAATTCCCCCAATCGGAATCGATTCTTTAATGAAGGGAAAAATATTCTCAAAGAATTTAACATCCCGAGTCGTGTAAAAAATATGAGTTTGCAAATCATACACACGATAACCCTTTTGTCCACTAGGATATCCCACAAAAATACATGGTCTCCCTCTTGCATTAAACTTATCCTTCCCAAGTTTATTGTCGTGTGCATAAACCAAGCAACCAAACACACGCAGTTGATCATATGAGGAAGGACGGCCCAATAAAATTTCATGAGGTGTTTTGTTGTGAATGGCTCGTGAGGGTAATCTATTAATAATGTAGACTGCCGTTAAAACACACTCACCCCAAAATTCTACGGGTAAACCGGAGTGAAAACGCAAGGCTCGAGCTATCTCAAGTATGTGCCTATGTTTTCTTTCAACGACACCATTTTGTTGCGGTGTGTAGGTGCAAGAGGTTTCAAGAATGATTCCATGTTCTTGATAAAAATTATTCATGTAATTCGACTGAAATTCAACTCCATTATCAGTCCGTATACGCTTAATGGTAGTGCTAAATTGATTTTTGACCAACTTGCAGAAGTTTGTCAAAAATTGACCAACTTCGGATTTATGTTGCATTAGGAAAACCCAAACACTTCTGCTAAAATCGTCAACAATAGTGAGAAAATAATGGGCCCCGGAATGTGAAGCAGTTTTATAGGCACCCCAAATATCACAATGAATCAATTCAAAACATGTAGTTGTCTTTATTGAGCTATCAGAAAAAGGCAAACGAGTTTGTTTGGCTCGTAAACAAGAATCACAGAACAGTTCATCATTACCAAAATTCGAAGAAAAATGAAATTTTTGCAATTTCTCCTTTGAAGCATGCCCTAATCTCCGGTGCCAAATCTGAGGATCCAAGGTAGTTGCCAGTGCCACACCCCCATTGTGAATCGGCTCCAGACAGTACAGACCATCACAATGCTTACCCACTCCAATCAGGTTCTTCGAAGGTAAGTCCTGTAACACACAAAAGTCCCGAAAAAATATCAGTGCACAATTTAAGTCTTTTGTCAAACGACTTACTGAAAGTAGATTGCACTTAAAATCGGGGATGTTTAGCACACGCTTAAGCTCAACCCCATTGGGTAAGCGTGCATTACCAATGCTTTTAACAGGAATTGAATCACCGTTTGGAATTTTAACCGGTAAACCAACATTATCATGTGTCTCTTCTATCAGAATGGTGGAGTCAGACGTAATGTGCTCCGTGGCTCCCGAGTCAATGACCCAAGGTTTTGTAAACTCAATCTTACCAGCCATATTTGCTGAGGGGCCCTGAGTGGAAGATTGTCCTTTAAAATTTTCATCATGAGGCGTCAAAAATTGAACTAGGCGCATATATTGTTCCGTAGTCAATCCTGGAACAGCGCTGTGTTCAATATCGACTTGCGCTGCCTTGGGTTGATTGGCTTTCCTGTTATTTTCTTTCTTGCGCCAATTTGGTGGGTACCCAATCAACTCGAAGCAACGATCCTTGGTGTGGTTAGTCCTTTGGCAATGAGAACACTTGAGACCCTCACGTTTGGAGCCAAGTCGCTCATGAGCAGGTCGTTCATCTTTACGCTGCTGGAATTGATCAGAGGTGGGTCGCTCATCTCGACGGGAATGAGCTTGGAAGGCCATGACATCAATTGTCGGTGCACGTGAGGAGGAGATCTGGCGTTGTCGCTCATCCTCCAAAACAAGATGGAATACGGCGCTGAGATTGGGAATAGGACGCGTACTCAATATTTGGGTCTTGATAGTGTTGAAATTTTCGTCGAGACCCATCAAAAAATCATAAAGATGATTCTGTTCGCGCATGGCTATCAACTCTTTCTGAATATCACACGAACAACCATCACATTTACACCTCGGTAGAATGGAGATTGAATCTATCTCATCCCAAATTGCCTTCAACTTTGTATAATAATTTGAGACATATAATTTTTCTTGGCGAATAAGGGTAACAGATCGCCTAAGTTCATACATGCGTGGAGCGCTTTCTTTTCCAAATCTTTCTTCGAGGTCACGCCAGATATCATGGGCTGTTTTAGCATACTTGATGCTACTCCGAATATCTTTCTCCATGGCGCTACACAGCCATCCCTTGACCATTGCATTGCATCGCATCCAGTAGGGTAGATATGTCGAATCGGAAAGTGGCATAGGTAGAGACCCATCAACGAAACAAAATTTGTTTTTCGCAAACAACGCATTGGACATGTCGTTTGCCCAATCTCCATAATTCCCATCCCGTAATAATTCACCAACGTAAATATGTCCGGGGCTATCAGAGGCATGGAGAAAATATGGTGACATTATGTCATTGACGGAGACGATGGCGACATCGTTCTTGAGGCCTGAATCATCGTTCATGGTCGATTTTAAGTGGAGGAAAGATTAGCAACGTAGGCTATATGAGAAGTGTTGGTTGGTACTCAGGTTTTGGCTCTGATACCATGTAAAAAAACAAGAAGCGTATAATGCCGCATAATAATTTTATTATTCACAAGAGGTAAATATATACAGCAAACCTAATAAGGCAAAATCACCAAAAAGAAAGGGAAGATTACAAAGAATAAGAGGAGAAAATAGAGACAATCTAATCTCCCTAATAAGGTATATGAATATCTGTAAGTATGGAAAGAATATTATGAAAATATTCAAAATCATATTCCAATACAGGTGTTTACAAGCTACAAAACTACCAAGAAGCCAAAAACAACTAAAGTGAATAGTTATACCTTCACAGACTTGGCTGAAACTCGAATTTTGCCCCAAGACACGGCTTCATCGGGACGAGCACCTGAATCGCTTCCATCAAACTCTTGTGCAGTGTTGACAAAGACAGCAAAATCAGCTCCATTTCGCATCATATTTGCGTTGCATATATGATGCTTAGGCAAACCTCCTCCAAGAAGTATTATACCCGTCTTCCTCAGACCAGAATGGACAGCCTCATCATCCATGGCTCGAATATCTGTTCATAAACCAAGCCTCTCACTTGAGCTGGAAAAACATATGCTGGCGCAAGATGGTATGGCAAATTACATGTTACCTTGCACAATGTCAATCACCAGACCACGCTCATGCTTATATGAGTGGAAGTATAACATATCGCCCAGTGAACCATCAGTTAACCCGGGGCAGAAGATGGGTATATTGTTCTGCAATGAGAGACGAGGACTAATAAATTATAGAACTCCATGAACAAATCCTACGGAGATTCACAAACCAGTCAACTTTGAAATAATATGAACTTACTACTGAAAGATATAAAATACAATTGGCATATGTCTATGTCATATATACAAAGAAAAGGTCTCTTATAATAATTATATTTGGTCTCTTTAGTATATTCTCTATATTTGTTAAAAAAATTATCCCTGATAAGAATGTTAAATACTACATTCTTTTTATTATATTCGAATTTTATTCTCTCAATATATTCTTAATATTTTCTAAAATACCCATTATTTTAATAATGATATAATGAATTAATTTTTGAAATTTATAAAAAATGACTCTAATCACATTTGAATGATAATGTACCTTGTATGCCCAGTACAAGTATGAGCGCTCATCATTGATTTCTTTCCCGAGTCGAGCAATCACTTTAGATGGTGTCCAAAGTACATTCTGGATACACAAATGGAAGGAGACCATAACACCAGAAAGATCTCCATCATGACACGTGAATGGGTTCCTCAACAAGAGGAAAATTAAACATGACAAGAATCCCAAGTAACGATGAGTAAGAGAAAGATTTGCAACAGATAGTACCATAAATAATGTTCATAGAAAGTGAGTGAAACAAGAGGAAAAGAGGCTATTATGACTCGAGATGCAGGGGTACGTCCAAATTGCAAATTCTTGCATGGACCGGGTGTGACCAACACACACAAGTACATATATACATGTAAACATACAAATTTCAGGTTTGATTGATGTTGTACTGTCCTTAGCGGCAGATCAAACATTCTACCTCCAAGGGCAGTAGCTACTCAACCCAAATTACATTTGGTGGTTGGTTCGAGAAAACACAGTCCAGCTCCAGCCTAGCTGAACGACAGTGTCCGTATTTAGTATATCAAGGAATCTAATTATCCAAGTAGACTGACGACTAAAGATCCCATAATTTGAAGATACACAGAGAAAATGGAAACATCGTTGAATGTAAAACATATTTTGGGTTGTTTACATGCAATCACACTAGCTTGCTTGAATAGACAACATTCAATTTTTATCTGAATACTAAAAGAACAAATGAAGGAAGCCCAGTCTCGAATAGGCTGAACAAGAATACAGTTCACATCTACCACATCAACAAAAAATGATCCAAGCCTATGGACAACAGATGGTCCGATATTTTTTTTATACACTCATTTATTTATTATTTACTCTATGAAACATGAAACACAGTGGAGTAGAACAATACCTGCGACTTTTGTTCATCTAACATCTGGTCGAAAATGGGAATGATCCAATCCTCAAATTTACAGTAGTTGTCATTAGGAACCAACAAATTACCGATGCGGTTCAATCCTTTTGAACGAAGAAGAGCTCCAGGAAGAGCAAAGTCGCCCTTGTAAGTGGGAGCAATGCACTTCACAAGGTCCTCCTCAACACCTCCAGCCGTGGTTACCACGACATCAACCTACCAACACATCGGACACCACATTGCGTGAAATTCAGGTGATATTGCATGATATACTCACCATAATATTTGATAAAAACATTTGCAATTTTCCAAATTTCAAGGATGGAAACCAATAGAAATATCCTTATAAAAACTCATACTGGCGTAAAGTATTTGCAAAACATAAATAAATTATCTCATGATGGAAAAAATCAACGAGTACCGAGTTTTCTTCAAACCACTAACCATGCGATGCTGAAGAAGATACCGAATTGTCTCCCGAATGCCAGAGGAAATGAGATTTGAAGTGAAACCAAGAAACACCTTACATTTCACAGACTCCCTGAAAGCCGGGTCTCTTTCCTTTTCACTACAATCCTTGGTCGGAGTCTCATCGGAAAGCCTCCAATCTAGCTTCAACCCAAAAGAAAGAACAGTAATAACGAAACAGAGACGTATTTCAATGTCGGTCTGGAAAATATATAGTTCAGAATAATTTCGCAACAATGAAAGTGCTAATCCTATTTGTAGTTCACATATTTTATCCATACTCCATTACAAGACCTCCATCAATTATTGATATTGTGGGAGCTAACGACACTTGTCAGTTCAGAATATACTGTAAAATGTCGATAAATAGTCTGAATTCTACTATTAAAGAACTAATTACACAAAAATCATCAAACACAATCACGCCACTTCTCTGGTGCTACTAAACTGAGCAAATGAAGTGATTCACACAAAAAAAAATTAAAAATTAAAAATAAAAATAAAGAGAATCAAGACACCATTTCGTTAACTATTTGGATTGCGTCACCGAGATTAGAGGCCTGGAATCCGGTAGAGACCAATGATTTGATAAGCTCCTGGTAGTTCACACCTTTGTTGAAATCGTAGCCTGCGATTTCTGAAGCACCCTCCATTGAAACGGAATTTTTGAACACCGCCTGTCTGGCGGAATCCATCTGATTTCCCGACATACTTTAACCGGTGCACGGTGATCGGAGCTCCCGAAATATGAATTTCCCTGCGTCATGGCAACGCAGATATATACTTGCTCCGAGTTTGTAGTTTAATGTGCACGTGCTTATATTTCGAGTCGATCCATTTATTACAGTTTTGCCATCACACGCTTCTAGTTCTTTTACCATTGGCCTTCCGAACGCTTTTTAGAAGTACAGAATCGCTGTGAAATTGTAAGTCGTTTTGGAAAATATTTTAAATTTATTGAATTTAAGTTCAACTCAAACATATTTAAAATTATTTCCTTAAAATCTTACCTAGAACGAGCTCAAATCTAAAATAATTTATTCTTTTTTTTAAAAGTGAAAATAATTTATTCTTTTTTTTAAAAGTGAAAATAATTTATTCTTAGAATTCAATGAAGCACAATAAATTAGGCCTATAAGTTTCAAATCATACTAACAATTATGATGAAGAATCATTGTTTAAAATAATTTTCATGTCTAGTATTTTTCCCAATCTTAAATTATATTAAAATCATTATTTTGTCAAAAATTTTAGATTTGTCCCGGGTCGGGTTTGTAGGGTTCGGAAACCCGATAGTCGGGTACCCGACATTTCGAATAGCACTTTTTGCTACCCGATACTAACCGAAAAAGTTCGGGTACTTTTAAAAAAAAAATTGGATGACCTTAATATTTCGATACTTCGTTAAAAAAGAATTGTCTTTGTACTCTCGTTGTCCCCGTCTAATACCTCAGTTTGAGGGAAGCAAGTGGGAGAATGAAAGGAAAATTAGCGTTTCGAGCAATATAAACAAAATTAGTGGTCATTTTTATAATAAAAAAAACAAATTAGTGGTGTATAAATAAAATAGTGGTCACCTTCTTTGATTTTTTTGTCATAACCTTCTTTGATTTTCCATTTTACTAGCTTTCAGTTTCGCGGGCCCTCCCCAACATAAATTATTATTTTTGAAAAAAACCCGACCAGATTGGATAACACCCCATCGAATTAGGTCGGATACTCGAAACCCGACAATAAATGGCCACCCCTACTTTTGTTCATATAAAAATAAGGATCTAGTTTGAGAAATTATGATTTCCTTGTTTGGAGAGATCATCATAAATGATTAAAGTGTATTTTTCACGATACATAAAATATTCAGCCAAGGTTGTTCCTTTATAAGGAGCGAGGTATTGTAATGTAGCAGGGGAATCCGTCGTTTCGGCTACGACGATAGTGTAGCCCATCGCACCCCTTTCCTGTAAAGTATTTACTACCTGAGTTACAGAACTCTACCTACCCACCTGTGTCGGTTTCGGGTACAGGTACCCTTTTGTTTAAAGGTCGTTCGAGCTTTGGGAGTATGGCGTGGGTTACTTCAGCGCCGTAGCGCCTGGTGCTCGAACATTGGCTCGAGGCATTTTCTCTACCCCTTACTTACCCTGAAAAAGCAGGGGCACCCTACGTTCTTGAACCGATAACCACCTTTCGGCTAACCTAGCCGTAGTTTAAAAATAATATATATATCCACTATTATGTATTTTTAGGTTGAATCATAATGGAGATGGTTGTAATATTTTATCCATACGTTACAAATTAAATGGGGAATTCTTAATGCATCTATTCATACGTTATTGTTCAAACTAATTATCAGTAGGATCTAGTTTGATCGATTATGAATTCTATTTTCTAGTTTAAAAAATAATATATATCTCCACTGTTATCCATATGTTACAAATGAGATGTATATATTTCATAGATGGTCCATTCATTATTGTCCAAACTAGATGTCGGAAATTAAAAAGTTATTATACATGAACGACTCTAATTTTCTCTAATAATACAGGAGGTGTTAATCATCCGAATTGTTTCTTGGTAGCTTATGTTTGTTTTGTATTAGTAGCTCTCAATTTAATGATACCATCACATATTCATGTCTCTCAATTTAAAAATCTCTATATTATAAGGTCTCCGGCACGGTGAGTTTAATTAATTAGATATTTATGAACCTATAAATCAAGAAATCATATATATATATATATATATATATATATATATATATATATATATATATAATTTAACAAGGTATTCAGGCTTGCGCCTGACTAATCATTGGGTGACGACTCGGCCCCTCACAAACCCCACACTATTTCAGTGGAGAATTTGTCACACATGGGATTCGAACCTGCGACGTCGGAGGAATCTTCCCACATCATCTCAGCCCTTACCAATCCGTCTATGCCCATGGGTCAGAAAATCTTATCTTTATCATATGACTGTTGTGTTTAGCAATTACATATTTTATATTTCATAAAATTCAATGTTTTTTTATAATATCCTTTTTTTAGTGGGGATATGTTAAAATCAATTTTTATGCATCAAGCGCGACGTGTACTTGAGTCTATTCAAAATAAGCATAAACTCTTATTCATCGGTGAGCTATGATATCCATTTTCATTCACTGTCGGTCTGTGATTTCATGATAAGATAACATTGCTCACAGAGCAAAAGGCCAAGCTTTGGTTTTGGGTGCAAGTGCAAGTGTCTCCGTCCCTACTAATTGGCTTGGGAATTGGGATACCTATATAATCCCATTTGTTGTGGTGAAAATATAACGTATGCTAAACTAGATAAACCGATGGCTTGTAGCTCATCTGACATCGATCGTAATTACGACACGAATATCTCATGTTTTAGTCTCTGTCCCTTACAGTAACCCCAAGTAGTTGCAACAGTTGCTCAAAAAAGAAGAAATATGTGGGTATGCATGATGTCAAAATGGGATGATTATTTTTTTAGTGTCAAATGTGTAGGTTAAAAATTAATTTGGTCTCTCTTATTTGCAATATAACAAAAAAACATCGTTAAAATTATGAATTTTATATGTTTTTGGTCCTCAACATTAATTCATCGTTAGCCTAAACTAAAGAAAAGTTAACTGAATAGATAATTACACTTTTTTTTAGCACAAAGATCATATATTAGATACTAGAAAATGTAGCAAAAGATACAAGAAGTGGCCGAGTGCCGGCAGTGACGAAAACAACAATCATAATATGAAGTACACCAAGATCGAAGTGAAATGTGAATATCCACAACGAAAACCAAGAACATGGTATGCTAATAACTTGAATCGATAGCTCTCAAGCAGACATCACCATACCAATCAACCAATGAGTGTGCCGCGGCCAATCAACCAATGAGTGTGCCACGGAAAGATACTGTTAACAATGGTTTGGATCCCTCTTCCATTAGTTTTATACGATAGACTAATTTCGGGAATAAGTTGATGGACCTCTTAAGCACATTGTAAATAAAGGGGGGAGCAGATCGATATAGCCCCAGGGACATAACCGAGTTGGTAAGGTCTGTGGTGACGTAGGGATAACTCTCTCGACGCCAGGTTCGATTCCCGTGTGGAGCGCATTCCCTGCTGAAATATTGTGGGGGTGAGCCTGGGGTCGTGGCCTGTAGGTCCTCTCCCACAGATGTCTGTCAGCTCGGGCACATCCATCGGTTTACCTGGTGGTGGCGTTGAGGGGCCGGTTCCGTCACCCAAGGACTAGTCAGGCGAATCGCTTGGATACCTTGTAAATAAAAATAAAATAAAATAAAGGGGGGAGCAATAACTAACCATGTCATCACTAACGTTACATAGAATTTAATTTTTAATATATATTTATATATGGTATATAAGTTGGTTAAAATTCCATTCCTACATGTTATTCGGACGTGTGTATATTTTTAATTGTAGTATCATTTAAATTTCTTCCAAATATAATTCATATCGTGGAGTGAAAAATTAACAAAAATAAGTAGGGGTGTACGTGGGTGAGTGTGTATGAGAAAAATCAGTTAACTCAATAAATGGGAGTTGTTAAATTGTTAAAACCGTAATTGTATAATAAATATACAAAATCGCGTGGTTTGGATGGGTGCGGTTTTGGGTGGATGCGGGCGGTTAATAGGTAAATATAAATAAACTACAAGTAGTGCATTTTAAAAGTTCTTAAATTAATGTATTTATTGTCAATGATAATAAAACAAAACTAAAATTAAATAAAATAATATACCAATATAAAACAATAAAAATCTAAAAGCATGTGAACAAATATATTATATGAAACATAATTATCAAATATTTTGTAATTGAAAACTAGAGATAGTTAAAACGGTATATTATCAATCATTTTTTACTGTCATCCTAAATTATATATATATCATGTAATAAAACTGAAATTGAAAATGTTATCTCATAATACGAAACAAAAATATAATAAATCAAAGTATCAAAATCTTCCACCATCAAATTGAGACATTAATAACTTTAAATATTTACTTGTACAAAATAAAACGATAATTTATAAGTCCAAACATAAAAATAAAAAAGTATTTCTTCTTACTAACAGACGAAGCCTCGACATAAAACGTATTTCTTGTTATTACAATATGCATGTGAAAAAACTTGAAACTAATGTTTCTCAATGAATCACCATCTTTTTTAATCGGTAAAATAAATTACATTAAAAAGATAAATACAAGTTGTTAATTCCGGATTTTAAAGATGATAAAACAGATCAGACCGATCGAGCCATGAAACCATGTCAAAGCAGATCAGACCGATATGGTCTATCACAAAATCAGAACGGATCGATGCAAAGCAGTCTGACCAGATCGAAGCACAGATCAGCTCAATAAAGATCAGATCCGAGCAGACAAAGTTAGATAAGCTTCGTTCTTCAGTCCGAATCATTAACGGCTATTTATTGAAGCATTTAATGATGCAATTAATGCCGAAAAAGACCAAGGACTGAAGATTACCTTAAAAAGTAAGAAGACAAAGGAGAGTCTACCTGACAAACGCCGAAATCACAAACCAGAAGGGAAGCCTAAAAAAAGAAGACTGGAGCTTGTTCAGAGAATGAACAGAGTCAATAGTTGCACAAGAAAGGAAATAGTGTCGTTGGTATAAACGGCTATATAAGGATGCAACTAGAGTACTCGAAGATAGACGACTGGTCAATCAAGAAACAAAAACAGCACAAGCTTACAAGTCAAGACATTCTTGAGCAGAACCGTTATTGAAAGATATTCACCTTACCAGTCTGCTCAAAGTTCTCATAAGCACAGCCTATTGTAATATTTGATCATCATAGGATCATCGTGTGCATAGATAAAATCATTCTGTCTTTTGTATTTGTACTAAGATAGAAGAGTGAGATTCAATTGTAACTGTCAGAAAGTTTGTGTCTGAACAGATCGAGAGACTAGGAGTTTCAGTCTGGTAGTGGGATAAATCCAGCTAAATCGGGGTTGTAGAAGTGGTTGTAGTACTCAAAGTCTTCTAGTGAATCATTCCTTGATTGGAAGAAGGGGAGACGTAGAAGGATTCTCCTTCGAACTTCCAGAAACACATCCTGTCTATTTACGTTCTGTATTGCGTTACACTTATTAAGCCATCAAGCCGTTCTTACTAGTCAAGAACAGACCGTTTCCGCACTCTCACTCTGAATAGTTGTTTGACCAACGAGTTACATTTGCGTACCATTAGCGCCAATATTGACATGTTGGGGGCGATGAAAAAAATAACAGAGTTAGTGAGTCGTGTAATAGGCGACCATTTCGCGCGGTTCGGGCCATATTCAGTGGTCTGTTCTGCTCAAAGGTTGATTAAGAACCAGATTTCAATCACTAATCTGAGACAAATCAACAAGGATTAATTTTTAAAAGGAGTGTTCATTCACCCCCTCTAAACACTCCAGCCTGATCCTAACACAAGTTATACTCTAAGTGATACACAAGAAATTAGCCAACTGAAACATTGACGCGTTTAAAAATTATAATTTACAACTTAAACAACTAAAATATTTAATTGTATAATTAAAGACATCTTTAGTATAAAGATGTGAGCAGATTGAGTCGGTAAGCGCGTGTCTATGCAACAATCTACTATTCGCCCACATAAATATGGGTTGTTTAATTTTTTTTAATTGCGGCTCTTTATGGGTAAACGTTGATTGAGCGGGTGAGTTAAGTTGTGCGTTTATTATACACCCCTAGAATATAAGAGTATTATATTATTTAAAAAATGAGTGAAACGGCCAATCAAAATACCAAAAATTAACGCTAAAAAATACCCAAAATTAAATATTTATATATCGACAGCAACAAGAGTATATATGTATGGTTTCGAGTAAAATTAATAAAATAAGTATATTTTGCATGTCGGCTAGAAAATGAGACAAGAAAATTTAATTTCTCTTAGCCCAATGTGATCTAATATGAGAATTTTTATTGGTTATCCATGTTTTATTATCTCAATTGGATCGATAATTTAAATTTATCAACGTCCCACTTTTTTTTGTGAGATTGATAAATCTGAGATACATGGGATGGATAAGAAGTAACCCTAATATTTTTTGACTTGATGCTGATTTATTAGTTATCAAAGTTTATTTTTTCATCCCTATACGAAATGTTTGGCCACAAATGTCAAATCCATTTTGATATATAATTATCTGTCCCCTTCTTTTAGTAAATTAATTATTTTTTTGTTGAGAAATTTTAGTAAATTAATTGGCACATGGCAATTATCCAATCCAGTACTAGTAGGCATGATGTTGAATTTATATTTATGAATTTGAATATATATTTTTATGGGTTTTATGTTTTCCTATAAGGCACACAGTGTACACAAAATTAATATATTTCCAAACTTAATTTCATATATTTGTTGGGAATTATGTTGATACCTCATGTATGTGTTATAATTTTGTTAGGCCAAAATGTTGGCAGAGTGTATTTATAATGCTTTTATTGATGTTACCCGTAAGCATAACATCTTTATTGTGAATCTCACTATTGATTTGATATCTTTCATTTGAAAGATCTCAAATGTGTGTTACTCTAACCATGCTTTCAAAAGCGTCCCTTTTGATTCTAGTTTTAAAATTACTTTTATAACAAATATACTACAAATTCTAATGATTCTTTTCTGAAAATTCATGTAAAAAGATATTTATTTCCATAATCAAATACTTAGAAGTGGGTCAAATATACTTGCAGTGTTGGAGGCAGTTGTTTTCCTTCAAAAAAATTGTATTTTTATCCCTGAAAATTACATTTTACCCTAGAATTATATTTCGACCCCTATAAAAAAATTTGCCCTCTAATTTTGATCTCTTTCCATAATCAAATACTTAGAAGCGGGGCTAAATCGGTCTGATTTCTTACTGAACGACATAAACGTAATTAACCTCATTCGCTTCATCATAATCCAAAAGAAATCTTGTTCCACATTTGGAATTTAAAATATTGGAGAGCAGAGATGAAACAAACGTGATGTTGTATGTCATAAGAAAAGCGGAAGTAGTTAAGATTGAGAAATAAATTTGAGGAGTTATAAAAGACGAAATCAATATTCAGAAAAAATGGGATTACTAATAAACATTGTTAGGGTCGGTCCGGAGTGTTTAGAGGGGGGTGAATGAACATTCCTTTACAATTAATCCTGTTTGATTTCTCTCGGGTTAGTGAAAGAAATCTATTTCTTAATCAACTTTTCTACAGAACAGACCACTGAATATTTTAGTGCGGAACGGTCTGTTCTAGACTAGTAAGAACGGCTCGATGGCTTAAAGAGTATAACGTAGTGCAGAATGATGAAAGACAGAATGTGTTTCTGGAAGTTCGAATGTGGTGTAATCCTTCTACGTCTCCCCTTCTTCCAATTAAGGAAGGATTCAACTAGAAGACTCTGATTTATACAATCCTGTTGTACAAACCCGATTCAGCTGGATTTACCTCACTACCAGACTGAAACTCCTAGTCTCTCGATCTGTTCAGACACATACTGTCTGACAGTTACAATTGATTCTCACTTCTCTACCTTAATAAAGAATACACAAGACAGATTGGTCTTTTCTATGCACACAATGATCCTATGATGATCAAATATTACAATATGCTGTGCTTATGAAAACTTTTGAGCAGACTGATAAAATTAATATCTTCTGAAAGTGGTTCTGCTCAAGAATATCTGAAGTTGTAGGCTTGTGCTGTTTTTCTTTTCTTTTCGTTTCTTGATCGACCAGTCCGTCTCTTTGAGCTCTTTAGTTGCATCCTTATATAGTTGATTGTACCAACGACATTATTTCCTTTTCTGTGCAACTCTTGACTCTGCTCAGTCTCTGAATAAACTTCACTCTTATTCTTTTAGGCACTTGCCATTCTGGTCTATGCTTTCGGCGACTGTCAGACGAGCTCTTCTTTGTCTTCTTACCTTTTAAGGTAATCTTCAGTCCTTGGTCTTTTTCACCATTAATTGCATCATTAAATGCTTCAATAAATAGACGTTAATGATTCGGACTGAAGAACGACGCTTATTCAACCTTGTCTGCTCTGATCTGATTATAATTGAGCTGATCTCGTGCTTCGATCTGATCAGGCTGATTTTCATCGATCCGTTCTGATTTTTGCGATAGACCATATCGGCGTGATCTGCTTTGAGCATCGTTCTGGTCAGACTGATTTTCATCGATACGTTCTGATTCATTTTGTCATCTTTAAAATCCGGAACTAACAAATTCCCCTTTTTTGATGATGACAAAACCTAGCTTCTATGTCTTCTTATTCAGTCGTTTAAAATTTCTGAAACGTATACTTGCGGATCAATTAATTCTTCTTGTTCAAAATAAATGAACATAGTTAAGTTGCAGTTCGGATCGATTAAGCCATTTTGTTCAAAATAAATGAACTAAGACTTAGATAAGAACTCTGAGACTTAGATAAGAACTCTGATTTTTATTGAATAAAAATATGATATACATTTACAGACATGTCTAACTTATATAGACATCTATTTCTTCGCTGACGACTGAGCTGGCTTAAAATCCTTTCTCTTTTTCCCCTTTTTGTCAGCAGCAATCTCCTGAAGAAAATCGACGATTTGTGCGAGCTGAGCGCTGATAGCATCCAGACGATTGTCCTGAGTAATAAGGGATTTGGCAACGAAAGTCCGAACGTCAGTTGCCAGCTCGACCTGTTCTTTTCTCAGGCTGTTTTTATATGAAGGTTGCTGAGAGAACAGATCATTCAGTCCGCGCTGAATACTGCTAATGTTAGCCATCATCTTGTCTTTGAAGGATTCAAAATCCAAGAATATAGCCCTTTGACTCTGATGAACTTCTATGACTCGTTGAGATAGAAATAGACAGTTATCAGAAAGGAGTTGAAGTGACTTGGCCAGAGATGGGGCTTCATCAGATAAATGGCTTGGAGAGTGATCAGATGGCGACGTAGTATGATCAACCTCGGCGGCAATTGGTACAAGTGAAGACATATCAGATTTGCGTGTTTCGGACCGGATCAAAGTAACCAAATCCGAAGAGAAGTCTTCCAAAAATGCCAAATCTTCAGCAGACTGATCTGGAGGAGTGATAGGTCTGGTAGGCTCTTCAACCTGTAAAGCTGCAACAACTGTTGACACCAACATATCCGGATCGACGAAGTCTGGTGAGACAACTGTCGTATGTTCGGCGATTGGACTGTGCTGAATGTGGGAGACTGAGGATGTCAGAGGGATGGAAGTTGTTGGAGAGTCCAGCAAGACATCCATGGCCTCAGTCTCTGCTGCAGATGGATCATTAGTCAGTGGCTGCTCCGCGGTACCAGAAAGAATTGGCTCAATGAATGGTTCGGCCATAGTCTTGATCGCGGATGGGTGATCCGAGCTGGGAACTGGAGTGGATATGTTAAGCTTCTGTCGTTGAAAACGAACAGCCAAGTGAAGAGCATGAATATCCATCTCCATCTGAGCAATGACAGCTCCATCATCTCTGGCAGTCGGATTGTTGGCATCGAAATTCGCCTTTTTGGCTGCAAAGAGAAGATTTGCCAGTCTGAGCATGTGGTTAGCCTGGAACAAGTCTTTGCGATGTACCGCAACCCGCACATCATCAGTTTCTATCCCTTTAAGTACTTCTTGTTCCATCTTGTGGAGTCTCTTCAGCTTGCCGAAGAACAGATCAAAGTGGTTGACCGTTCTGTATGCAACTCATTCATCAAATACGACTGTAAGCTGTTTTACTTTCTCTTCAACATCTTCCATGGCGATGTCGATTGCAGTCTGAGTGGCTGACTTGGGTTTGGAAGAGAGGGGCTCAGCTAGAACTTCCTTGCCTTTGCCTGTGCCGATGAGAGACGAGGTATTGATCCCTGATTGGGTGTAGTCTCCCAATTCTTTGATAACAATGCCCTTGACCACAGGGATGGCAGAAGGGACTCGGATGGTGACTTTGGGTACAGTGGATGGAATTGTTGAAGGTTGAGTTGGAGTCTGTGTTGCAGGGGTGGCTTTTATTGAGGGCAAGATAGGTAAGGTTTTGATGTTGATGGTTGTTATGTGCTTGGTGATCTGGGTTCTTGGCTTCTTTGGAGGAGGCTTGGCTGGAGATGAAGGAGCAGAGGTAGACTGGGTTTTCTATGAGTCAGTCTGGATTGTCAGTTTGAGCTTGACTCGAGATTGTCGAGCAGCAGCCTGTTCTTGTCCCCGTTCAATCTTAACAGATACCAGATCAGAGGGAGTGAGTGGAGCACTTTTGGACTTGAGTAGTGCCAAACCCTTGGGGTTGAGAATCTTGAAGGGACTGAGAGCAGACGGCTTCCCCAGCTCGATGTCCAGTGTCTCCAATAGCTTGCTGAGAGGAACAGCAAAGCAGACAGCCTGTTTGGAGGCAATGACTGTTTCCAGCAGAACTCCAAACAAAATCGCGGACCAGTTCATCTTCTGTCCGGAGTGAATAACAGCCATGGCCTGGAATTTTTCGGCAGTGACGGCGTCATAGCTTCCGGCTTTTCCCAATAGTGGCTTGCCAACAATCTCACAGAGAACTTGAAAATGAAACAACATTTCCTTCTTCTTGAAGGATGGCTGTAGTCTGTGGCCAAAAATAGATACTATCCCCTGAAGATTGGTGATAGTGGCCTGAGGGATGTGGCCAAAATCAGTCAGTCCGGTGTTGGGAAGACCAAAGGTCTTTGACAGCGTCGACTGAGAAATATCAAAAGATTTGCCCTTGACGGAGGTGGAGATGAACGTCTTCTGAGACACAGCATTGACGAACAACTCTCGAATCTCCGACTCGTAAACCACCGTCCCGCATTCCAGAAAGTTCCTTAATCCTGAAGATTCCAAGGATTTGAACATGGAAACCATTTCTGGATCTTCAGCCCTGTAGATTTCATTAAACTCAACAGATAGAGAGTTGTGAGTGATAATGGCCATTTGAATATGTAATGAAGAATGCGGAGAAATTGGAAATATTTGAAAGTTAGAAACAGATAACAGTAATTCGTAAAACGTGAAATGAAAGTGATATGTTCAGCCCGCTAAATAGGAGAGAGAGGACATGTGTCTGTATCTCGATTACTGATATTTAAGTAATTCAAAATAAACGGACAGGATGAGAGAGAGAGATAAGGCGGTTAAAATTCGATCAGTCCGGGCTATTTTAAACAATTACTATATTAAAGACTGGTTGACCAGACAGATCATGGGATAATATCAGATTTGACAGAGATCGGTCTGAAAGTTCGGACCAGTCTATGTCTTTCTGATCGTTGTATTATCGATCTGTGCCAGTATATAATCTTTAAAAAAACCTCTAAATTATCAAGATAAGTCTATTAAACCAAGAATTTGACGAAAATAATTAAACTTAGCCTCAGGGAGTGGTTTGGTGAAGATATCTGCTGCTTGCTGGTCTGTTGAAATATGCTCGATCCGAATTTCCTTTTTGCCAACGTGATCTCGAATAAAATGATGTCGGATATCAATATGCTTTGTTCGAGAGTGCAACACTGGATTATACGTTATAGCAATGACACTGGTGTTGTCACAAAATATCGGAGATTCAACAGCTTGAATGCCATAGTCTCTGAGCTGATGTTAAATCCAGAGCATTTGAGCGCAACAACTTTCAGCGGCAAGATATTCCGCCTCAGCTGTAGATGTGGCAATTGATGTTTGCTTCTTGCTAAACCATGGGATCAATCTTTCACCTAGAAATTGACAGGTGCCACTGGTGCTCTTGCGATAAATCTTACACCCAGCATAGTCTGCGTCTGAATATCCAACTAAACTGAAATTTGAATCTTTGGAATACCAAAGATCAACGTTCTGAGATCCTTTTAGGTATTTAAGAATGCGCTTAGCAGCAATAAAGTGAGATTGCTTCGGATCAGACTGAAATCTAGCGCACATGCATACTGAAAACATAATATCAGGCCGGCTTGCTGTAAGATACAATAGCGATCCGATCAAACATCGATACATGGTTACTTCAACTGCTGTTCCCCCTTCGTCTTTATCTAGCTTAATTGAAGGACTCATTGGAGTTGACGCGGTTGAACAAGTCTCCATTCCGAATCTTTTGAGAAGCTCTTTGGTATACTTGGTCTGATTGATAAAGATACCGTTGCTGAGCTGTTTGACTTGGAGACCCAAGAAAAAAGATAGTTCTCCCAACATACTCATTTCAAATTGTCCATGCATTAACTTAGAGAATTTCTCGCAGAGTTTGGGGTTAGTTGACCCAAAAATAATATCGTCAACATAAATTTGAACTAATAAGGTGTGTTCCCCCTTAATAAATTTAAATAAAGTTTTATCCACTGAGCCGATCTGAAAATCGTGATTCAGAAGAAATTGAGACAGAGTGTCATACCATGCTCTTGGAGCTTGTTTCAGTCCATATACTGCCTTATTCAGTAGATATACGTGATCTGGAAATGAGTGGTTCTGAAATCCAGGAGGTTGCTCAATGTAGACTTCCTCCGGAAGCTTACCATTTAGAAAAGCACTATTTACGTTCATTTGACATACTTTGAAGTCTTTAAAAGCAGCAAATGCAAGAAATATTCGGATTGCTTCAGGTCTGGCGACTGGTGCAAAAGATTCATCGAAGTCAATTCCTTCTTCTTGTCGGAAGCCTTGAGCCACCAATCTGGCCTTGTTTCTAACCACCACTCCATCTGCGTCTAGCTTGTTTCTGAAAACCCATCTGGTTCCAATAACAGGCAGGCCACTTGGCCTGGGGGTTAGACTCCAGACTTGATTTTGTTCAAATTGATTAAGCTCTTCTTGCATGGCTTTTATCCAATTGTAATCAGTCAAAGCTTTATCAATCTGTTTGGGTTCCAGATTAGATATGAAAGCGGCATGAGTGAATTCATCCATCATCTGTCCTCTGGTTCTTATGGGTGCAGAAGGATTTCCAATTACTAGATCAGGTGGATGTCTCTTTGTCCATCGATAGCTTGATTCTGGATTATCTGGTCCAGACGGATTAGTAGTAGCAACATTGTCAGCATCTGCTTTAATATTAGAATTCAGAACTTCCGGATCGGCTCGATCTGAAAGAACTTCAGTGCCTTGATCCGGTCTATCTGGTACTTCAGGTTCCGGTGGATTATCTCTTGACCTGTTAGCTACAATCTCATCATCACTGTTAGCTTCGAGATGGATATTTTCCATCTGATTTTGAATTAATTCCTTGTTACCCTCAATATACAAGGATTCATCAAACACTTCATGAACTGATTCTTCTACATTCAAGGTTCCATTATTGAAGATGCGAAATGCTTTACTATTGGATGAATATCCTAAGAATATCCCATTATCTAACTTAGCTTCGAATGCTGTAAGATGATTCTTACCATTATTGTGAACGAAACATTTACAACCAAATACATGAAGATGAGAGATAGACGGTCTGTTACCTGTCCATAATTCATATGGAGTTAGATTTAACTTCTTATTAATCATGGATCGATTTTGAGTATAGCATGCAGTATTTACAGCTTCTGTCCAGAACTTTTGGGAAATACCAGAATCTGCAAGCATTGTCCTTGCTGCCTCCTTAAGCGTTCTGTTTCTTCGTTCTGCAACTCCATTTTATTGAGGAGTTCGAGCAGCTGAGAATTCATGCTTAATTCCTTGATCTTCTAGAAAGGATTCAAGATTCTGATTTGAAAATTCAGTGCCTTTGTCACTTCGTATCCTATCTATGCTTGATGATTTCTCAATCTGAGTGCATTTCAGCATCTTGATCAACTTCGGACCGGTCTGATCTTTACTGCTCAAAAATATAGTCCATGTAAAACTTGAGTAATCATCAATAACAACAAGAGTATACCGCATTCGCCCTAAACTTGTTATTGGTATAGGACCAAACAAGTCCATATGTAATAGTTCTAAGTAGCGTGAGGAGGATTTGACATTCTTGTTTTTGAAGGATGATCTGATCTGTTTGCCCATTTGGCAAGCTTCACAGATCTTATCCTTGGCAAAATCGATCTTGGGCAGACCGACAACTAAATCATGTTTACACAGGCTAGAGATAGTCTTAAAGTTGAGATGATTCAAGCGTTTATGCCATAGCCAGTGTTTATTATCATTATTCGCTATGAAGCAAGTAAGATTATCAGGTTGAGCAGAATTCCAGTTAATCTTATATGTGTTTCCATTTCTGATTCCTACGAGCATGGTCATACCGTCTAATGATTTGACAGTGCAGGTGTATTTGTGAAATTCTACAGCATAACCATTATCACATAGTTGACTTATACTAATCAGATTATAGCATAGATTTTCAACTAATAGCACATCATTGATAGTAATGTTACCATGGACAATCTTACCCTTGCCCACGGTCTTACCCTTTGAATTATCCCCGAAGATAATCTTTGGTCCAGTACATTCTGTGACTTCAGACAGCAGCTCGACGTTTCCTGTCATGTGACGAGAACACCCACTGTCTAAGTACCAGTCTGACACTAGTTTCTTCGGTACCTGTCATCAAGCATAATTATTGTTGGTACCCAATCCTACTTGGGTCCAGAACGGATTAGCCCTTTGGAAACCCACACCTGAATCAGCTTTAATGGCTTGTGTGTGTCTGGTGTGATGTGAGCTGATCTGTTTCGATATTGTGTGTGATGATGTGTGCGATATGGAAGCCTTTGATTCTTATAAGGTAATCTATATCTTCGTTGAACTGATTTTGAGTTATAGTAGTTGGATGATCTTCCTTGCCTTAGATCTTGCACCCTTGGGTTTGGTCTGATAGACACAAAGCTTGCTGGTGCCTTTTCGTTGGCTTGGTCAACGTATCCAATTCCTTTTCTCAAACCTTGATCCCCGAAGGAGACTCCCGTTTGAATTGTAGGCACTTCGGTTTCATATACTGTGCTGGATCTAACAAATGTCATATGTTTGATTTTGTTCTTTACCAGCAACAATTCAGATTCATCTTTGGTGCAATCATTGATATCAAAGCCTATGCCGGTGATGTCACCAACATTTCTTTGTACCTCTTGCAATTCTTCCAGTGATGCTCTTGATTTTGTCCATGTTTTGAAAATATGAGAAAGTTTAGCATTTTGTGTGCTAATTCTCTTGTTTTCTTCATGGAGCTAATCGTAAGAGACTTTCAGCTTATTCAGCTCGATCTTTAGATTATTGCATTCACCTAGCTCAGAGCAGCTTGGTTTGATATGCTCATCTATTTGATCATTGGCTTTAGCTTTAGTTTTCTCAAATGATTCAGCTAATATTCTATAATCATTAGCCATGTCTTGCAGTGCGGACATAAGCTCTTCACGTGTGAATTCATTTGAGTCAAGATCGAATACCTCGTCTGTTTGACTCATTTCTTCGTCTGCCATTAGACATTGAATATCCTCTTCGCTTTCGCTGGATGAATATTCGGAGCTTTCTGATTCTGAGTCAGTCTGAGCCCACTTGCTGTTACCTTCCTCTGCTACCAGAACCTTTTGGGACTTCCCATGATGATTTTTATGATCTTTATAGTGCTTATTTTTCTTGCCATCACGATGCCACTCTTTTCGTTCATTTTTCTTCGGTCTGGTGCAGTCTGCAATAAAGTGTCCGGTCTTACCACAATTGTAGCAAGCCGGATCATTAACAGCACCGTCTTTTCTCGATTTATAGTGATGAGAAGGTTTAAAATTCCGTTTGTTTTTAAACATGAATTTACCAAATTTCTTGATAAATAATGACATAGCATCATTACTTATCTGTTCGATAGATCGGTCTGTTGAGGGGGTGGTCTGGTCTGGAATGGCTGCTAATGCTTTGTTTGGTTGAGAGATGAATGGCAGCCAGATGAGCTTGCATTCTGATTTTCCAATCATCATAGTATTCTTTTGAGAACATAGGAATCTTGTTGAATGATGCCATCAGTCCAAGTATCTTTCATGATTAAGACGAGCTGCTCTGATACCATTTGTTAGGATCGGTCCGGAGTGTTTAGAGGGGGGTGAATGAACACTCCTTTACAATTAATCTTGTTTGATTTCTCTCGAGTTAGTGAAAGAAATCTATTTCTTAATCAACTTTTCTGCAGAACAGACCACTGAATATTTTAGTGCGGAACGGTCTGTTCTAGACTAGTAAGAATGGCTCGATGGCTTAAAGAGTATAACGTAGTGCAGAATGATGAAAGACAGAATGTGTTTCTGGAAGTTCGAAGGTGGTGTAATCCTTCTACGTCTCCCCTTCTTCCAATTAAGGAAGGATTCCACTAGAAGACTTTGATTTATACAATCCTGTTGTACAAACCCCATTCAGCTGGATTTACCTCACTACCAGACTGAAACTCTTAGTCTCTCGATCTGTTCAGACACACACAGTCTGACAGTTACAATTGATTCTCACTTCTCTACCTTAATAAAGAATACACAAGACCGACTGATCTTGTCTATGCACACAATGATCCTATGATGATCAAATATTACAATATGCTGTGCTTATAAAAACTTTTGAGCAGACTGATAAAATGAATATCTTCTGAAAGTGGTTCTGCTCAGGAATATCTGAAGTTGTAGGCTTGTGCTGTTTTTCTTTTCTTTTCGTTTCTTGATCGATCAGTCCGTCTCTTTGAGCTATTTAGTTGCATCCTTATATAGTTGATTGTACCAACGACATTATTTTCTTTTCTGTGCAACTCTTGACTCTGCTCAGTCTCTGAATAAACTTCAGTCTTATTCTTTTAGGCACTTGCCATTCTGGTCTATGCTTTCGGCGACTGTCAGGCGAGCTCTTCTTTGTCTTCTTACCTTTTAAGGTAATCTTCAGTCCTTGGTCTTTTTCACCATTAATTGCATCATTAAATGCTTCAATAAATAGCCGTTAATGATTCGGACTGAAGAACGACGCTTATTCAACATTGTCTGCTCTGATATGATTATAATTGAGCTGATCTCGTGCTTCGATCTGATCAGGCTGATTTTCATCGATCCATTCTGATTTTTGCGATAGGTCATATCGTCGTGATCTGCTTTGAGTATCGATCTGGTCAGACTGATTTTCATCGATCCGTTCTGATTCGTTTTGTCATCTTTAAAATCCGGAACTAACAAACATGTATAACAATAAAAAATGTTTTAATAAAAGTGTGGGAGATGTCATTTTTGGATTTTTGAAAAAAAACTTCGCCAAAAATGATATTGATGTGATCCCAAATTCTTTATATTTTCGTTAGAAATAATAATAAAAAATTTACGAGAGATGCTACAATTTTTTACGTGGAAAACCCTGTGTGGGTTTTACGAACCCGAATAATCTTGGTTTAGATGTTAACAAAACTTGTTATTATGTTGCTAACATATTTCATCAAATGTGCAGTTCATAGATCATAATTAAGAGCTTGATGAATTATAAAGAAGTAACTTGAAAATATCAAGCTGGATCAATACTGAAATCCTAGCAGAGCGGATTGTTTCGATCATATCACATAGCTCAGATATCGAAATGGCATGCTTCTAAAGAGGTTGAACAGCCAACTCAAAATACTAAAAGTCATATTTCACAACAGATTGGCTAGTTCGAATGTTATCAAGGAGAAACGACGCCTGCAAGATCGAGTTGTACCGCGAAGAAACAACAAGTTGTTACAGCAAGCAACTGTCAGTCTGTTGGGCATAACTCTTAGCTCGCTTATCGGAACGAGACGATTCAGTATGGGTTGGAAAGCGAAGACAAAGATCTACAAGTCATCTTTGGAAGTTAAAGACTGAATCGGATGTTAAGATGGCCAAAAAGCTTCTGCAAGTCACGACATGTGCTGCTGCATCCATCAAACATACAGCAGGACCATCACCTTTTATTTCAAGCATAACTCTCTGATACGAACTTGAAATCGAGTGATTCTTGATTATGTGGAAATCTAATAGAAAGGGCTACAACTTTCAAATAGATCACTTTGCCCAGAAATCAAAAAATCAAGAGCTACAAGCAACATATCAGAAGAGCAAGTTTATCAAGCTGTTTTTGTATCAAGCTTGTCTTGCACCAGACTGATCTGTCCAGAAGACTGATCCGGCCAGACTGATCTATCCAGAAGACTGATCCGGCCAGACTGATCTCTACGAGACTGATCCGGCCAGTCCGGTCCGAAATACAAAGAGCCAAAAACCAGAATATGACCGTTGCAAGCTCGGGAATGGTGCAGAACCTTTTCCAACGGGCATATTTTCGTGTCTAACATATATATCATTGTTTGGGGCTATATATACAAGTCTTGGAAGCTCAAATAAGATGATTGAAGATCAATCCAAGCAAGATCAAATCAAACCCACTTGGGATTCAAAATGGGGAACTTACAAGAAGAAAACAGCTTGAAAGAGAGCAAGCCCAGATTTTAGGCACCACTTACCTTGCTATATCAGATCTAGTTAGAGATCATTTGTGCCATATATATTCACTGTATTCATTGTATTTGAGAGCTTAATAGATGAGTGAATATCATTTAACGGTTGATGATTTATCACAACCGATGAGACGTCTTTGTATGTCAGACATTAAAGAACATGCATAGTTGAGTTGCTAGGAGTTCTAGTTGGATGGGAAATTCCCAACTGGATCAGGTTTGTACAACGGGATTGTATAATCAAAGTCTTCTAGTGAAATCCTTCCATGAGGTGGAAGAATGGGAGACGTAGAAGGATTCCACCACCTTCGAACTTCCATAAACAAATGCTTGTTTATTTACTTTACTTGCATATCTTTAAAATGTCTTTCAAATGGTTAATTGGTTATAGAGCAGGTTATTTCGAGTGTCTTCCGTTCGGTCTTGTAACCGAACTTGATATAATCTCTCGGTGCAATCATATCACGAACACGAGCTATTGAAGCTAAAGTTAGTTGACCTCGGATGTGCACTGGCCACCAACCCCGATCGATCCTGGCAAGTTGTTTCAGAGCCAGGTTGTTCTTGGAAAGCATTTTAACCGATTTTTTTAGCGGATACCTTTTAAAATCATTTTCAAAATTTTCTCATGAGCATGAAATATTTTCATAGCATATTTTTTCAAAATTTGGTTTATGAAAATTGTTAGCATAAAAATCAATTTCATTGTATTTATTTTGCACGAAAATAATTTTAAAATCTATTTTAAATGTCTAATTTTCATTCTATCTGTTATTGACTCGTTTTTTAGTTTGAAATTGTTATTTTGAGATTTTTTTTTAACAATTTTCGAAGTATTTCAGCTTTTCTGGCAGCCTGCAGCGACTTTGGGAAATATGACATAACTTCTTGCTCGGATGTCCAAATGACGAACCGCTTTTTGCGTTGCAAACTAGACTCGTAGAGAATCGTAGCGGTATAGGTCTTGCAGCCTGATTATGCACTAGGAAATGCAGTTTATTCTGCAAAGATGAGCCATGTGTGCTGCCACAAGAATTGATGAATGAACATTGTTGGAGTTTTGTGAAGAAAATCATGGTTGTTGTGGTAGCTATAAAAAGAGGTTATTTTTGTTAAAATTTTCTGTGCACTGCATAGTTTTTGTTAAAAAAATATATATTTGAAATCGATCCCTCTCATTTCTCCTTATTTGCCATTTTCTTTTATTCAAATTTTAAGGGGGAGAATTAATTCAATCTTTGAGGGGGAGAAAAATTTATTTGTCTTTTTTTTTTATTCACACAAATGGGGGAGAAATATGTTGTTTTAAAAATATAATTTCTTGTTATGCAACATTGTGCTTTAATGTTCGTATTTTTATCCGAATTTTGTGATCATAAAAAAGGGGGAGATTGTTGGGTTTTAGGAACCGGAATAATGTTGGTTTTGATGTTAACAAAACTTGTTATTGTGTTGCTAACATATTTCATCAAGTGTCTAGTTCATTGATCATAATTAAGAGCTTGATGAATTACAAAGAATTGGCTTGAAAAATCAAGCTGGACCAAGACTGAAATCCTGGCAGAGCGGATTGTTTCGATCATATACCATAGCTCGGATATCGAAATAACGTGCTTCCAAAGAGGTTGGACAGCTAACTCAAAATACTGAAAGTCATATTTCACAACAGATCAGCTAGTTCGAATGTTATAAAGGAGAAAAGACGTCTGCAAGATCAAGCTGTACCCCGAAGAAACAGCAAGCTGTTACAGCAAGTAACTGCCAGTCTGTTGGGCATAACTCTTAGATCGCTTATCGGAACGAGACGATTCAGTATGGGTTGGAAAGCTAAGACAAAGATCTACAAGTCATCTTTGAAAGTCAAAGACTGAATCGACGTTACGATGGCCAAAAAGCTTCTGCAAGTTACGCCATGTGCTGCTGCATCCAGCAAACATACAGCAGGACCATCGCCTTGTATTTCGAGCATAACTCTCTCATACAAACTTGAAATCTAGGGATTCTTGATTCCGTGGAAAGCTAAGAGAAAGGGCTACAACCTTCATGTAGATCACTTTGCCGAGAAATCAAACAATCAAGAGCTACAAGCAACAGATCAGAAAGAGCAAGCTTATCAAGCTGTTTTTGTATCAAGCTTGTCTTGCACCAGACTGATCTGTCCAGAAGATTGATACGGCCAGACTGATCTGTCCAAAAGACTGATCCGTCCAGACTGATCTGTACCAAACTGATCCGGCCAGATTTATCTCTACAAGAGTGATCCGACCAGTCCGGTCCGAAATACAAAGAGCCCATAAACCAGAATATGACCATTGCAGGCTCGGGAATGGTGCAGAACCTTTTCCAACGGGTATATTTTCGTGTCTAACATATATATCATTGTTTGAGGCTATATATACAAGTCTTGGAAGCTCAAATAAGATGATTGAAGATCAATCCAAGTAAGATCAAAGCAAACCCACTTGGGATTCAAAATGGGCAACTTACAAGAAGAAAACAGCTTGAAAGAAAGCAAGCCCAGATTTTAGGCACCACTTACCTTGCTAAGATCTAGTTAGAGATCATTTGTGCCATATATATTCACTGTATTCATTGTATTTGAGAACTTAATAGATTAGTGAATATCATTGTAACGGTTGATGATTTATCACAACCGATGAGACGTCTTTGTATGTGAGACATTAAAGAACATACATAGTTGAGTTGCTATGAGTTCTAGTTTGATGGGGAATTCCCAACTGGATCAGGTTTGTACAACGGGATTGTATAATCAAAGTCTTCTAGTGAAATCCTTCAATGAGGTGGAAGAATGGGAGACGTAGAAGGATTGCACCACCTTCGAACTTCTATAAACAAATTCTTGTTTATTTACTTTACTTGCATATCTTTAAAATGCATTTCAAATGGTTAATCGGTTATAGAGCAGGTTATGTCGAGTGTCTTCCGCTCGATCTTGTAATCGAACTCGATATAACCTCTGGTGCAATCATTTCAAGAACGCGAGCTATTGAAGCTCAAGTTAGTTGAACTCGGATGTGTACTGGCCACCCACCCCGATCGATCCTGACACCCTGCAAAATGAAGGGAAAAACCACAGGACCTTGTCCAGTATAAATTTTTCACTATAAACTTTGATTTGTTACAAACAATATTATGCTCTATTCAGAGTTTTTTCTTGCCCTGAAAGTCAAACCCCTGGCAATGGCACCACATGCTTGTAGTTATTGTGCTGAATCTGGGAGTTAATGCGCCTCAAATCCGGGAGACGATCTCCTCTGATCATGTCATTATTGGCTCGAAACGTGTCCGAGAAATCCACGGGCCATCAATGCACGTTCGTATGCATCATTTGATTGTCAGTTATGCCCGGGTCTTGCGCTATAGTTTTGACCAATAAATTGATCAGGTATTGACAATGCTCGGTAACTTGTGGTCGAGACTCTTTGCTCGGGGTATTTCTTGCACGACACTTGTATATGATTTTACCCGAAGAGACTGATTCATCATATACCATCACATCACCACCTCTGAAGTAAAGTAAGACGAGAACATTGAAGTCTTGCTTTATAGTTTAAGGGTAAAATCCGAATTCAATCCTATAACATCACCTCATCCTTGATTTCGAATATTTCAAACCAAGGGACCTTAGTTGCTGCTACTAAGGTCTGAACCTTGATTTTAGTTGTCATGTTTGTATCGCCATGATATATATATATATATATATATATATATATATATATATATATATATATATATATATATATATATATATACGCGTGATCCAATAATTAAGGGATGAAATGACAACTAAACTAAATTAATATTTAAAAGATTGATCGTAGATATAATGAAATCAAATCTTCATGATTAAAAGCTTTGGTCAAGGATATAATAAAATAAATTCATAAAATTGATCAAATATGTAAATAATGACATATGTTCTGATATATATTATATAAAAACAACTCAAAAAAATAGTTTTACTTTCTTTTGATGTGAAATACGAAATTATTAAAATAATCTACACATTTTTCATTGCTTTATTTATTAAAATACTATAATCTGCAATCTACTTTTACCACTATTATTCAATATTATATATACTTTATAATATATATGATATTAAAAAATATATACCCATAACTATATATATAAAATGTAAGGACGCTAGACAAAATATTTGGTCAATTGATAAGACCATACAAAATGACCTCAACATGGAATGACCATTATATCCCGGTAGCAATAATGATTACAACATTACTCTGTTTCAAAAAAAATCAAATTAATTGAAAAAATCGATAGCAAAATGACTACAAAGCCCCCAATACACTAAATGACATAATACCCACAACAATAATGCTAATTATAATATTACCATGTTTTACATAAAAAACTAATTAAAAATCGATTGCACTCCAAAAAATAATTTAGACAAAAAACTGTACGAACAAACAATAATTTACACAATAAAATATTGTTCAGGTTGCATGCAAAGTGACACTAATTGACACGAATGTATATGTCTTATTTATTCATTACACGAATCAATTCATATGCATTATATATTACGTTACACACGCAACGCGTGTGCGTCGTCTACTAGTATATATTATATAGCTCCAGCGGCGTCCGACGGTCTAACACTTCAAGGGCAAAGTGGTTATATGTCAATATTTTTTCTGAGCCCAATCCGTAAAATATTTTAAAGCCTTTAAATTTCAAATCCAAAATAAATATTTATTTTTTAAGAACAAAACTGCTCTAACTGTTTATACAACGCTCATCGTTGTCAATTTTAATATTTTAAAGAATCGCGGGTTACGATTTAATATATATTTGATATATTTTATTTTATTTCTCAAATTAATATAATATATTGCATATTAATTCTATATAAACGTTTATATATGTATTTAAAACATGTTATACCTCTGTCGGCATCCCAAATTTGCTATAGTCAAGAACCACTCAATTTTACTAGTGTCGGTCGAATCTTCATTGATTTCTCAGTTTCAATTTTTTTTCTTTTATTTATTTATTAATTTTTTTGGCATGTGATCAATTAATTATATATCTATACTATATTATAATGTGTGAGCATCTTAGAGTAAGCATTTTGATATTTTCTTTTGTGAAATTTCAAAAATACCCTCTATTTGCTTTAATAATATTCATGAGACCATGAGATAAATAGATAATATCGGAAGATCACCTATTAACTTCCAACTTAGTTCCCAAATTTTCACAAGTTTTTTTCCTTTCTGAATATGTGCGGCAGTTTTTTCTCTTCCCCATAAAATATCATATTTAAATCAGATATTTCAAATAAAAATTTAGTACACATATATAATATATAAAATTTAAAATTTTATTACACACGCAACGCGTATGCATACCTGCTAGTATGTATTATAGCTCAAGGGCCTAACCAATCAACTTTCCATAAGAAAAAAAAATTAATTATATGCATTATTGAAGCAAACGTTGCTTTCTCCGGTCTTGGAAGGACACATACCACTCTGTAAATTGTCGCATTCTCATCATGATTAATTTCCTGATATATTAAATTGACTTTTTTAATTACCCCTTTTTAAAAATATTAACTTTTTTTATAAAGTAACGGGTTAAAATTTTTTTCGCACATTTCGAACTTGAATTCAACGGTATTATCAAAAATTTGAACTCGGGTTCGAGGCGAATTTCCAACAAAACTAGTGGCGGATAAAGAAATATGAATACAGCTACAAGATCGAATTTAAGTTTTTATGATAAAAGGGCAAAATCTAAATAATTTTATGTTTAATATAGCATATGAAAATCATACATCAATCTGTATACCAATTTTTAACCAAATAGAAGTGGGACGACCCCCAAAGATATTGTGGGCATCATGTGATAACATTTATTTAATGCAGAAACATACCCACCATTCGCTTCACAGTTGAAGGGATAAGCTTTAAGTGAAGATCATATAATATTTATGGTGTGGAATATTTATCAGATTAATTTATACTTATATATTCAATGCGTTTGTTTTAATTTTATGTATCTATGATGAGAAACACACAGCCGCTACCAGAGGTGGACAGCCGCACCCCCAAAAAAAAATTAATGCAAAAAAATCTTTTTTTGTTAAAAACAAGTTTACCTTCCAAAATCTTAACTTAGCCACCTCCAATTGAAGCAACTTCGGTAAACATCCAACATGCGATAGGGGAAAGGATGGGTCTATGAATTCACTTTAATTTAGCTTTTTCAAAAAAAAAAAAACTTTGCCCCGCCCAAATTTTTTTCTAGCCCGTTACCCTTTTGCATACGTACTGGGTAAACTCTTAAGCTGATGTAGTAGCATGCAAAGTTGCAAAACACGCCAGTCAGATAAACCACACTAGACAAGTTCGATGCGACAGGCTTGACCGAGAAAGTGTTGTTAGGGGGAAACAAATTTGTGATCAATGGCTTTTACGTTCACCTATTCCACCAACTTGGACATCTCATGAGAGGTTATATATCTATACTTTAAGATTATTTTGTTAAGGTTGAAAGGTATGGAGTAACTAACGATGATATCGTAGCGTAATTTTTGAAGTAAATGTTAAATGGAGTTAATTTGCAATCTTGGGATTTGGAGTCAAAGTTTTGAAGAATCAAGTGCTCTTGGAAAATAGAAGTCTCCTAGAATGCTTCAAGTTTTAAATAAATCTTTGACCAACTCTTTGTATCCAAACTAGTCTAGAATTTTCTATTGTAAGCCTATATATATGCTGCCATGTGAAATGGAAGTACATGAAAAAAAAACCAAGTCAAAAATCTGTAAAGAAAAGAGAATGTGAAGTAGCAATTCTTCTTAAAAAAGTTGATCAATAAATTATTTTTTCTAACTACCATAGCTTCCACACCCAACAAATTTGGTATCAGAGCCAGATTATTAAAATTATAAGCTTCTTTTGCAAATCAGAAGCTCTACTACAGAAAATTCCAGCAGCATATTTGAAGAAGACATTATTCAACTTGAAAAGTCCAGCCTTGGTTATTCAAAGGAGAAAAAAGAAATCAGCAATCAACTATAGTAAAGCAGCATTTTTGGTTGCATTCACCCATCAAATGTCATCAACTTTATTTGCATACTGCATACTCTCCAAGCCAGGTTCCTATCTTTGAAGGCGAGTACTACGAATTTTGGAGCAGGCGAGCAGCCAAATGCAAACTTTCATATCTTTGGATCTATGGGATATCATCGACGATGATGACTACGAAGTCCCAACCACGGACGATAAAGATAATGAAAAGCTGATAAAATAATACAAAAAGAATGATGCATTGGCGCCACGTTATATTGAGCAAGGTGTTGGGAAAACCATTTTTCCACGAATCTTTCGTGTCATGAAAGCCAAAGATGCTTGAGAAATATTGAAACAAGAATTTCAAGGCACCGAGAAGACAATAACATTGAAGCTCCAGTCTTTGTAGAAAGACTTTGATAATTTAAAAATGGAAGAACGAGAGAATGTACAAGATTTCTCTTCACGAGTCACAAATATTGTCAATACAAAAAGGATGTGGAGACACGATTGAAGATAAAAGAGTCATTGAAAAAGTGCTTCGAAGTCTCCCGTCAAAATTCGATCATGCAGCTGCCGCAATTGAGGAATCTAAGGATTTATCTAAAATGATCATGTATGAGTTGATCAGGTCGCTTCTTTCGCATGAACAAAGAATCAACAGATCTTCATAACAGCCTTTGGACCAAGCATTTCAATCCAAAATAAATTTTTCTGAAAAACAGGTTTCCATAAGAGAAACCAAAATGATCAACGAAATTGGGAAATAAAAGATCCAAAAAAAGATGAGCAACAACTAAAACGTGGAGAACGATATTGCATCATAGGTGACAAAACCGACCATAATTCAAGGGATTGTCGTTTCAAATGTACAAGATGTCGCATTCCAAACCATTCTCAAAGAGATTGTTGGTTTCAAAAGATACAAGAGAACGAGCAAGCAAATGTCTCAAAGGAGGAAATTGAAGAGTTGTTGTTTTACACATGTTTGAAGGCTGAAAATGAATCCCATGATGTATGGTACATCGACAGTGGTTGTAGCAACATCAATTATTTTGTTGAGATCGATAGAAATTTCTCCACTGAAGTGAAACTTGGAGATGGAAAAATCCAAAAATTGAAGGAAAATGCACAATCAAAGTTTACATCAAACAAGGTATCAAAAAACTTATTCCAAATGTTTTTTATGTGCCAAATCTTGCTCAAAATTTTTAAGTGTCGTGCAGCTTATTCGAAAAGGCTATTCTGTTCATGTTGATGAAAATGACTGCACAATTGTTGACAAGAAAAGAAATTTGACTGTAGCAAAAATTCAAATGGGCAAAAGTAAAGTTATTAGCCTCATTATGCCAGTTGAAAAAATCAATGTTCCAAAATCTGAAAATTCAAGTGATTTTATGGAACCATCATTCACATATAGCCTGAGTCAAAGGCAAGTTTGAAAGAAGCAGTGGATTCAAAATCTCAGGTAAAACATTTTCGATCTTTGGAAAAGATTTATGATACTAACAATGTTGTTTTGTTATCTTGTGAGCCTCGATTCTTTGAAGACAAAAAGAATGATATTCAAGCAATGAGAGAAAAGCTCGTTGTTGGGAAGAAGAAAGAGAATGATGCATTCCATTTGAAGAAAAGTTACAAGCCAAGACATGTCAATGATGTGTCAATCAAAAGGAAGAAAGATCGACAAAATATAAAGGAATATGCACAACAAAGAGAAGTTCATTACAACAAAACATTTGGATCAATGGCTCGAATAAAGTTAACTCGAACAACTCCTAAAGTTGCACCAATTGAAGATTGCAAATTAAGAGGGGGTGCTAAATGGAGTTAATTTGCAATCTTGGGATTTGGAGTCAAAATTTTGAAGAATAAGTGCTCTTAGAAAATGCTTCAAGTTTTAAATAAATCTTTGACCAACTCTTTGTATCCAAACTAGTCTAGAATTTTCTATTGTAAGTCTATATATATTCTGTTATGTGAAATGGAAGTACATGAAAGAAAACCAAGTCAAAAAATCTGTAAAGAAGAGAGAATGTGCAGTAGCAATTCTTCTTAAAAAAGTTATCAATAAATTATTATTTCTTACTACCATACCTTCCGCACCCAACAGTAAAAAGACGTTAGTCAGGGAAATTCATCCAACTTGAGTAATTTTCAAATCGATAAATTTTCTTTGATATCAAACGCCTAGTTATTGAATAATTTGAAACTCGTACCTCCGAACATGTTCATCAAATCAAAGGATTCAATACAAACTCCATTTTCATTTGGAAATGGGCTTATGGATATTCAATTTTAACCAAGTTAATTCGATGCAATGTATATGCTGGTTGTGGGTGCATGTTTTGATTTACTACAGTACTACATTTTGGTCCTTCTCTCGATTAAATGTCTAGATTCGCTTGTGAAAGACGAGCCAAGGAAGCGTGTTAGGTTTCTACAGAACAAGAACACTTGAAGAATAAAAACTCAATATGGATAGTAATATTTAGTTATTGGATTATGGTGGTGTGGGAAAAGTTGTTGAAGCACATAAAGCTTATACGATAAACACTGTCGAATTCCATGTATCTTTAAAGGCTCATCATGTTCTAATGAGAAGAGAACCCATCGACATTAATTTCAAAAACTTAGGTTTCCTTATTGAAATTTGAATATTTTCCCCATGTTTTTTACTCGATCAAGGAATACCTGTGATGTTCTGTCCCATTGTTGTGTGCAATCACAACGTAAGAATTATTTCATGCTCAAGAAAAATGCACCATTAACAGTCTACAAATTTTCAATTTTGGCTAGGGATTTGATGCGTAACCCAGTGTTAAGTGTAACTGTGTAACATAAAAGCTAAGGTCCGAGTACAAGGTGAATTAGATTTTGAAATTTCCTGTGAACGAAACTTATCGGAATCTTAGCTGCAGATTTGATAAATGTAACATGGGTAATCGATTTTAAAATCGTTTTTGAATTAATTTGAAGGTTTCTCCGTAGAAAAACAATTGACATCTACAATTCATCATGTAAGCTTCCCGGTTGTGGTACCTTTTGAGAATGATATTCAAGAAGATATGTAGCAGCCAACGATGCATGCAAAGCGGCACCATAAGGAAGTACATCTTCATTCACTTCAAAATGAGGGGAGTGCCCGAACTCGAGCTTTCCACGAGTCTCGTTTACCATCCCAACATAGTGAAAGTATCCAGGTATTGTCTCTGCAAAAAACGAGAAATCTTCACACCCCATCACTGGTTGGACCTCTTTAACGTTCTCGTTGCCTAGCATACGTCCTGCTACATTAAGGAAGTGGTCATGCAATCTTTGGTCGTTTACCGTCACCGGGTAGAAGGGCATCTCGTTTTCAAAGAAGTGAACTGTGGCGCTACACCGTTGAACAGAAGCTTGGAGGGTGACAACCTGTAAAAATCATGTAAATCCGCATGATTTTAAGGTACATTATTCATTCTTCTAAATAAAACTGAGATTTGATTGCAAGGGGCGGATGTAGAACGTTAATATTCACAAACTTGTCAAGATGTAAATTCTAGGAGTGTAAGATTCTACCAAGGCCTATATGAAACGAACTTTTAAGGTAAAAAAATACACACACAACGAACTGGTATATTAAAACTTCGATGGAGATGGAGAGCTTTAGTTGAGAATGATCTACTTTGGGTGCGGGTTTTGTATCCAAATATGGAGAGGACAGTGTTTTAGGGTTGCGGGGTCTAGGGTTTAGCAGCAGGAATAGGTCTTCTGGGTAGTGGAGGGGGGCTCTTAGGGCTTGTGATATTGGGGGCCTGAAGTGGTTTGAGAGAAGTTTGTTGAGAGTAGTTGGGAATGGGGATTCTACTTCATTCTGACACAATTATTGGGTGGGTGATGAACAATTATTTTTAAAATTTCCTTGGTTGTTTAGTATATCAGAGGATAAAATTAGTCCTATTAATTGGCTGGGGGAGTGGAGGGAAGGGGTTTGGTGTTGGCTTTGGAGATGGAGGCTATCTTTCTTTGAGTGGGACGAGCCACTTTTTCCTAACCTTTCTTCTTTGGTGAACTGGTACAATTTCAACACTGATTTAGATGACTTTTGGAAGTGAAAACTAGATGATAGAGAAGTGTTTTCGACTAGAACAGTGTATGGTGCGGTGAGAGTGGCCCGTTTCTCTCAAGGGCCGATCATCAATATCAACAAGCTAATTTGGATCAAAGGAGTCCCTAGCAAGATATCTTGCTTTGTGTAGAAGGCAATGATTAATAGAGTGCCGACTAAGATGAATCTTTTTAGAAGAAATATATTGGATATTCATAATGGGCTTGATTGTGTGTTATGTAATTTTGAGCCCGAGGATGTTAACCAATTATATTCCTATCGTGTCCGTTTACTTCTATAGTTTGGAAGAGTTGTTATTCTTGGTTTGGGGTGTCGTCCGTTTGCCATTCTCATATTGAAGCTCATTTGTTCCAACATCAAGGGTTGAATCCTTTCAAGCATAATTATGTTATTTGGAATGTATGTGACATTACAATTTGTGGAGTATTTGGAAATTGAGGAATTGTGTAATTTCCCGGGGTATCAAACCGAATAGTGATAGGATCATTGAGAGGTTAAAGTTAGGATGTGGGCGTGGATCTGGTGCTATTTTTCGTCTTATAATTTCTCCTTGAGGGATTGGTTCTTGAATCCAGCTGTGGTTTTTCAATGAATTCGAGCTGGGTAGTCGGTGTGTATGGTGCTAATTTCTTTGGTATTCTTTTGTGTATTGGTCTTCTTGGTGGTTTTGTTGAAGGATATGATTTTGCACTCTAGTCCGATCTTTCTGTTGAAGGGTGCACTTAGATGTTCTAGCTTAAGACTAGGGTGGGCATTGTTCGGAAGATTTTGAGCTACCACGTCCTATGGAGTTCATTCGGTTGCTGTGGATTTTATAATGATGACAAGCTGTGGACTTTATTTGGATGGTGCTGAGGACTATCGAAGGATTCTAACCTTTTAGCTAAGTGTTTTGTTTATTGTTGGTTTCTGTTGACTTTTGGATACTGTAATTTCTCTTTTTGGATTTTATTTCTTTGGTTGGT
Organism: Haberlea rhodopensis; assembly: GCA_907163345.1. Taxonomy (NCBI): domain Eukaryota; kingdom Viridiplantae; phylum Streptophyta; class Magnoliopsida; order Lamiales; family Gesneriaceae; genus Haberlea; species Haberlea rhodopensis. The sequence continues at coordinate 5,862,401 of CAJQUN010000005.1, read as the reverse complement.
TGACAACGCCGTAAGTGTGGAACTTCTTGTAAGTGGGTTGGAGTACCCCTTCTACTCATTTTTAATAATATATTTGTCTTATCAAAAAAATTTCCAGACCGTGAGTTCTGGGATTCGATTTTAAATTGAAGATTTAAAAAAAGAACCACAACTATCCCACTCCAGTTGTACAGTTGTATATTCATCCTTTATGCATTTCATTTTCCAATTTTAACCACATTAAGAAGCATACCTCTTCAATGCGCTGTTTGAGTTGCTTAAAACTTTCTTTGGAAAATGCTCGGAAGGTTCCACCGATCTTAACCGAATCGGGAATGACATTGAATGCGTGACCACCTTCAAATTTAGCAACAGTGACTACCTGAAAGATCGTCTCTTGTACATAAACTGTGTACACGTTCACTAAACGATAGAGTGACACTCTAGTTTATATAAATAAAGTATAATACCAGAAAATCATAGTGATAATATGAAATCTCATCGAAAAATTTTACCTGTGAATCCAAAGGATCAGCTTCCCTTGAAACAAGTTGCTGTAAATTCACAATAATGTTTGAACTGGCTAAAATAGGGTCTATAGTATGCTGTGGGATGGCAGCATGCCCACCTTTCCCACTAACTTTAGCCTCAAAAAAACCACAGCCAGCCAAAACAGGGCCTGATCTTGTGGACACCGTACCTATAGGATATTTGGACGAGACATGCAAACCAAAAATTGCATCAACATTCTCTAGTATCCCGGCATCTCGCATTTTCTTCGCACCACCGCCCCCCTCCTCTGCCGGTTGGAAAACCAAGATAACAGTACCCTAAAATTGAAAATGCAGATGATGAAATCTTTAATATACTTATGATTCAATGTAAATCCGTATTCAAATCCATTTTTTCAAGTAAGATGTCATCTGAGATGACAACTTCTTTTACTATAACGATGACAACTTCTTTTACTATAACGAATTAACAGTTTCGAGATATTCTCATTTATCAGAAAGTTTGAGTTATGAATGAAGAAACAAATGATTGGCACTAGTTATTAATTGGTGTTTTGTCCGAAAATATTGTCTGCTAGTAAACATATCAACTTATTTGCTCCCTTTCTTTACGTCACGATAAATATTTCTATCAAAATTGAAATCTTTGTTTTTGTTTCGACATCCAGCTGTGATAAAATGATTATGGTTCTGCTCATCGCTAGTTTGTCGAATACCTTTTGTAACTCTCTTCCAACCCAAACAACAATATTTTGCCTCAGAAAAATCAAGATTTTAATAATTCATAAAAGTCTTCTGCTACTCATCATCACATACATAACAATCACTGCTCAAAATTCTACTTCACGGATATAAACCACACAAATCAGACAAAATGACGAAATCGATTTAACTAAAAATTTCTTGAAAAAAGGAGAAGAAATAAACCCGTAATTCACTACTATGCTCCTGAAGTAACTCAGCTGCACCAAGAAGCATTGCCACATGAGCATCATGTCCACAAGCATGCATCTTTCCAGGAACTTTACTTTTGTGTTCCCACTCCACTGCTTCCTAATCAAATCCAAATCAAAAGCCAAGATAAATTTACAATATAATTCTCATCAACAAAGTTCAGAAAAATAACATTAATTTTCGCTAAGAGCAAATGGAACAAACATGATTGAACCATTATTTTGATCTACATTTAATAAACATATCTATGTACAAATATCAAGAAAGTAACTGTTGGCTCCAAGATTAATTGTGGGCAGGCTAATAGATTAAAGACGTCAGTTTATCTAAACGGCTAGTATTTTGGATTTGATGTTTCTTCCGGGAAAATTGTTGTGTGAACCGGGTCCTGACATACATCAAGACACGTACAAACATATACATATACATATTTCAGTGTCTTGGTGTATGGGTATGGCCCTCCTTCATGTGCTCTTGTTGAGAGCGACAGAAGGATGACCTGAGAAAAGCTACTAATGGATCAGTATCGACAATTGAATATCGATAAACTAACACATATCCATAGTATAAGTTGTATTAAAGTGCGTCTGCCGAATACTAGGATTCAAGTAAAAAGGCATGTAGACTAGGTTTCTATGTAGCCAAATTTTCCAAAGGTTAGACAATGTCACATCCTATATCGATTTACAAGTCATACGGAATGTCTGATAAATATTTTGGGTCATAATTCTGATAAATTACACATCAAGCCCTAGAAAACCATGACCGAATTACTCAAAATTTACACAAAAAGTATTCCTTTTTTGGCACGAAACCTGCATAGCTAAAGCATCCATATCAGCTCTAATGGCGACAAAGGGTGGATTTCCAGTTCCAATATATCCAATCACACCAGTAACAGCAATTGGATGTTTATAAGAAATGCCCATTTTATCAAGCTCATTTCTGATAAGCCTGCTGGTTTCAAATTCCTCAAAACCAAGTTCTGGGTTTTCATGTAGCTCCCTCCTAATGCTCACCATCCACTCAACAAGCTCGGGTCTTCTGGCCAAAGTCAAGAATTTTGATGGGATTTCAGGTAACTCTTGTTCGGATAGAAAAGGGTCGGACAAAGAAACCTGAGCTTGAAACGATACGTAGAGAATGAAAAGCAAAGGGATGTAGATGAAGAAATCCATGAATTGTTCTGCTGATTAAGTACCTATTTTTTTGTGAATCTTGAGTTCGAGCGTCGCTGATGAACTGTGTGTGAAAAGTTTTTAGTGTGGACAATATCGGTTCTCGGAGTTCACGATCCTCGACGGTGGATAATAGAGTACAAAATTAATATTTTAAAATTTAGTTTTTTTTTAAATATTTTAGCAACATCATATTATTGTAAGCTCTACGTATTATTTTCTGATTAAAGATCTATCGTTAAACTCATCAAATTTTTTCTGTAATACCAATTTTGCTATTATTTTTCCGTTTTAAATTCTTAATTGTTTTAATTTCTATTTATTCTTTTATCAACAAGCTTGTTTCTACTCAATTTTGACAACAAGACTTTAGTCTAGTGGTTGTCATTTATTTCCTAATATAAGAGATCTCGTGTTCGAGTCATCTCTCGTTCCTAAAAAAAAGCTTGTTTCCCCTCAAGTTTGAATTTGAGGCAATCTAATTTTTTTGAACATAAAAGCTTGTAGGGCCAAAAAGAAAGTTAGATAATGATAATACCTCAACAACAAACAGAAAAACCAATAGCATATGCAATATGCTTACAAAGTACGACAGCAAGAGCAGAAAACCGAAAACCAAATGATGTAAAGAGGCTACAACGAACTGCATATTGCAGGACCACTAGAACCAAATTAGAAAAAATTATGTCAAAATCCAAACAAAAGCATTTCGGAATAAAAAACCACACAAATGATTCTTGAGAAAAAGTAAAGTTAGCCTCTAAAGAAGGTTTCTGCTGAGGTTGAATGGCTAAGAATAATATGGTTATGGTATATCATAGTTGTCGTTTAGGCATTCAGCCCTACTATAAGTTAATCCATGCATGTATAGATGTTGAGAGACGATATATTCTTGCAAGCTATTTTGTTATATTATTCTTAATTTTTATAAGTAGATGATGAATTTAAGGTATATGGATGTTGGTTGTGAATATTCTTATCAAATGATTTGATATGCCCCACCCCCACCCGTACGGAGCTCGAAGAATTGGAAGGTGTATAATTGTAGGGCTGAGACCGGGGCGTGTATTGCTGGGTACGGGTCGGATACCAGAAATTTTGGCTATCCAAATTTATAGCTTTTCTTGCTTTTTTTTTTTATTTCGTTTGAAAATAAAATAATATAAAAAACCCAATCGGGTCCAATATAATACCCGAGTCCCAATCCGAATTACTCGTGCCGGGAATCGGGTATTAACCAGATACCCGAATTGTTATTACCCGACCCCGAACGCCCACCCTACATAATTGATTTCTTCCGCCTGCAACCTCAGTTGCTGCTGCTCACGGTATCAGACCATTTTTATTGGAATTATAAGCAAGTTGAATGTAAGCAAAACTAGCAAAATTAAAATGTAATTGCATTTGGATCTCCTCCAGATTTTCGAAATAGTCAATTCCTTAATTTCAACTTATAGCTTTCCAAAGTTTTAAAGTTGTAATTGATTCACCATATCTATATATCTTCTTACTGTTCAAACATAATATATTGAGGTAGGCTAGATAAACCATAGAAGGAATCAAGTGAGATCGCGCACATGTTTTTATCTTCTCCAACAACTTGTTTCGTTCAAAATATTTCTGTTGATCCATCCGAACTTCAAATCTTTGTATATAACTTCAAGTCATGTCTTCTTTGATCGCCCTATTAATCTCGTGAAAATGACGAAATCCATAGACATTGTTGGACATACGTAACCAAACCAACATAAGTGAGTTTCTTGCTTTGCATGGTAAATTTTTTAAATAATCAAATCTTATAGTATACTGTATATCCATGAATTATATATATATTCTAACCGAGTTATCTATGGATTATTGGCACTAAACATCCAAATAAAAAGGATATCAATTTATATCTGTTCTGTAGATAATAAAGCAAAATGGTCTAGTGATACCATATGACATCATTTTTGGATTCATAAATTAAAATCACAAAAATACTCTTCATGCATATAATTATTATTAAATTCAGAGTTAATAGTGTTGGGCACATTGATGGAATTTTGAATTTGAATAATGTTCAGCGTTGGAGATTTACTGGATTTTATAGGAATTGTCGTGTTCACTCATGGCAACTCCTCCGGAGGCTGAATTCATTGTTTCAACTTCCATGGTTTGTTGCTGGTGATTTTGATGACATTCTCAATCTCTCAGAGAAAGATGGCGGAGTAGATTATCAGGTTTCTCTCATGCACGCGTTCAGGGCCACCTTAGATGATTGTCATCTACAAGATTTGGGATTACAGGGCTCTCCTTATACTTGGTGTTATGAGGACTCATTCCTAATCAAGTGTTTAGTTATCACACAATGAGTATTTACTTGTAAACACCAGAAAATTATTTTAATTTACCAACACGTGGCCCTAAAAAATTTCGGCATGACCTCCACCCACGAGGAACATACCAAAAATAATAAAACACACATAGCAATATCCCCAGTGCTGAAAGTAAATACATAATATCATATCATGCATAATAGTCATCCATCACATTATCCATGCTAAAAATATTTACATCATGCCATAGCATGCACAATAAGCCTCCAGCACACATTTCATACTAAAAATATTTACATAATATCATCAGCAGTAAATAAACACCGAATATCCACAAATATTCAAGACCGAACTGAAATAAACTTTTACATAATTATGTATTATAAGACACAGCTTGACATAAATGAACTATCCTACGATTGGGATAGACAGAAAAAAAACTTCATGATGGCTTTCGTCGAGCATTCCCTCTTTGGGATACTGGTTACCTGTAATAACTGTCATTGTCCACACACAATGACAACAACAGCCCCTTGGGGTGAGCCAAAGCCAAATATGGAACTATCAAGTAATTACAACATGTATCTATAAAATGTGATATATGATGTAATGCAATGCATGTAAGGTACAATGAATCGAATCTCAAGATACCAAAATATCATAGTCCAAAGAAAGGTATCACCAATCAAATCAAGCTCTAGCAGAGGGTGGCAGTATCGCACGACATATCTCCTCCATCGTCGTGCCCAGCATCCATCGTGTCTAGGTCCGGCGACAGCGCGCGTGACTACAGTTACTACCTAGAATGCATGTCATCGCCGTGCCCAACATACCCATGACACTATAGATCTCATTATAATCAAATGGTATCAAAGGATTGGTAAGATCAATATGAAATGTCCAACGTGTATGTATCGATGTATATTTATCAAAATGATTTGTGTTAACAAAACATTTATTTTCATACACAGATATGACAACTATAAATGATATGAATGCTCCATAATTCAACTAAAATCTCATAGCAAAGTAATTTCACATAATTCACATAACTTCAGCAAATCATGTATCAAATAATACAGATACCCGTCGTATCTGATCGTAACATACATATTTCTTTTATTTCACGACGGTTGATTTGAGATAGAGATTCAATCTACACTTATCAAATCAAAGCATGATTCAATATCTTTCTACGTGTTTACTACAGATAATCAAGTAACATGAAATTTCATTAATTCTTGGTCAATGCCATTACCTCATTTTATATAATTACTCATCTGGACTACCCTTACCAACATCTTATTTAAGGCATGCAATATCTTATTATCTTAATGTTATGACCAGGGTCTTGCAAAACACTGGTTAAATAAATCTGCTACATGTGAAGATTTTCCTTTTAGTCCATTAATCCTTTGTAAGCTATCAATTTAAATAAAGCTTTGTTGTCTACTCCTGGTATACCACTACACATATTCCTCAAGCAGAGTTTTGTGAGGATTGCAAGAAACACTGACAAATAACATATAGCAAAGTAAAATACCTTGATAAACTCAATTCTCTCATGAACTTCATGTGAAAAATCAGTACAACAATGATATTCAAGTTAACCAAGCTTCTATCAAGCTAGCATCAAGTGATTAAAAGTAGTTGGTTGATAATCAAGTAGAAGTTGTCATAATTCACCCAAAACTATAAAAATGGTGAAATTTTCACAGAAATAAAGAGGAACAAGTCTTATAGTTCAGAATTTATTTGGACACAATTGAACAACAGCATAACAAGCAAAATCCAGCAACAATTCGAACCAAAACAACAGAAATTTCGAAGCAAAGGCAGCAAGATTTTCGAGTGAACATGCGTTGCCATAATCGAACCAAACTCCACATGCAATGCAAGAAATTCAAACCACTAAATCTCAAATCTGCCAAATCACACTATTTTGTCAAAATAAGTTCAAATGCATCAAAATCAACAGATAATAAGACTGGAAATTCGAAACCAAGTTTACCCCATTTTTCGTGAACAGTAACCACAAGCTTCAAGGCAGTTTTCGGTGGTTCATGGCGGCAAGAAGGGCGGAGACCGGAGGCAAAACATCGGTCTAGATGAGGGGAAGGGGTTATACATGCATGCTCAAACCAATTCATGGAAAACTAAAGAAATCGAACCAAATTTTGGAAAAACCCTAACAGACGCGAACTCACTATTTTCTGGTAAAATCCGACGGACTCACGGCGGTAAACGATGATTGCTTGGTATGGAAATGAGCGCCGATGAGTTGGCTATATGGTGATAGGTCTGGTTCGTCGGTAGGTGGCCGGACGGTGGCTTGCACGGCGTGTTTATGGGCGAGGGATGAAGGTCGCGTGGGAGCAGGGAAGAAAGGAAAAGGGTCGCGTATCTGGTGCATGATTTTACACATTTTAGTGTGTGAAAAGACCTTGCACCCAAATTAATAGTATCATAGCTCAGTTCTATACATCGAATTCGATGCTATCGGTGTACTGATATACTAAATGTACAGTCGATACCTGTGATTTATTTCCACTACTATAACACAAAATTAAATTCTTGTAAATTATTTTCAAAATATTATCGGAGTTTATTCGACCATTACAAAGATATGTTCCAATTTAATTTTGAACTGACATTCATATTTCACATCTAATTAATTAATTTCAAATTAATTATTAATTCACAAATTATATTCAATTAACATTAATCAAATATCGGGGCTTTACAAGTGTAGAAGAACCCCAGAGCTAATCAAGGAACGGCTTGATCGTGTTGTCGTTAATTCCATGTGGCAAAGTTTATTTACAAGGGTGGTTATTAGACACCTTGACTACTATGGCTCGGACCAACGTATGCTTCTTATTGATATTTCCCATTCAGCTTATCCTCGAGGCATTCCAACTGGGGTTGGGAAACCTTTCAGGTTTGAACCTTATTGGCGCTTTTCTTCGGATTTTGCAACTCTTGTTGAAAGTGTGCGTAATTCTTGCTGTGTGTCTCCTCCTCAATCTAGTGCTGAACTAAAATCTATCTTGGCCAACTATGGTAAATGTTTATCGCATCGGGGACAGAAAACTTTTGGTATGCTCTCGCATCAAATAAAAAAAATACCAAGTCCCAGCTTACGCATCAGGAATATTACTGGCATCAGAGGTCTCGAGCTAACTAGCTGGCCGCTGGTGATCGTAATACCAATTTTTCCATCACCGTGCATCTCAGCGCCGTAAGAAAATTTTATCGATGGATTATTGGATTCAGGTAACTCTTGGATTATTGAATTCAGGGGCATTGTTCACATCATTGATGATTTCTCAACTATTTTCCTCTTCTTCGCCTACTGAATCTGGTTGGGAACCGGTAATCCATGGTTTGGAAAGGAAACTAACAGCTAATATGTGCCAGCAATTGGACAATCCGTTTACTGAGGCAGAAATCAAGCAAGCACTTTTTGCAATGTATACATGGAAAGCCCAGGGTCCCGATGGCTTTCATGCCAGGTTTTTACAAGAATACTGGAACTTGTTTGGCCCGATTATTTCTCACATATGTCTGGGCATACTCAATGATGATGCATATTACGACGCTTTGAACCAGTCGCATATAATCCTTATTTCTAAGGTAATATACCCTCAATGCATTACTCAGTACCGATCCATCAGTTTGTGTAATGTTATTGCTAAGATTATTGTTAAAGCATTAGCCTCCCGTCTTAAGGAATTACTCCCTGTAATTATTTCCCAAGAACATAGTGCATTTGTTCTAGGTAGATTGATTTCTGATAATATCATGATTGCATCTGAGTGTTTACATACAATATGGCATCGTACTCGTGGTCGGTCAGGATTAATGGCCTTGAAACTTGATATTAGCAAGGCTTCTAATCGCGTAGAATTGGGTTTTTTGAGGGCTGTGATGGTTAACTTGGGGTTCTCTCTTTGTTGGATTAACAAAAATTGTGCAATTTTTAGCTTCTGTCCAGATTGTTGTCAAGATTAATGGGATTCCTTCCATGTGGTTTTCCCCTAGTCGAGGTCTTTGGCAAGGATGTCCACTTTCCCCCTATCTATTCCTATTATGTTAAGAGTGTTTATCTTTTCTCTTTCAGACCCACGTTCAATATGGATTGTTGCATGGTATTAAGTGTGCTCGTACGACACCTACAATTTCTCATTTATTTTTTGCAGATGATAGTTTGATTGTGGGCCGGGCTGATGACATTTCTTGCACATCTATTGGAACATTTTGGCACAATATGCTAGTGCATCAGGTCAATCCATTAATTTGCAAAAAATCATCCATTATGTTCAGCTAATATGACTCACTCTCAGAAGTCCCATGTGCAATGAATCACATGAGATTTATTTGGGTCTTCCGGCGTTTGTGGGGCGTAGTAGGTAAAAAGTTTTTGATGGCCTTATTCATAGAGTTTGGAGTAAGATTCAATCTTGGAAGCGTACACTTTTCTCTATTGGGGGCGGTAAGTTATTCTAAAAGCCGTTGTCCAGGTCATCATAGCTTATACAATGTCTGTTTTTAAGCTTCCATTGCTACTTGTCGGGCCATTCAGAGGACGATGATTAATTTCTGGTGGAGGACTAATCCTGATAAGGAAAGTATTCATTGGATTAAATCAGACAGTCTATGCACTTCTAAACTGATGGGAGACATGAGATTTCGAGACATAACCCACTTTAATCAAGCTCTCTCGCTAGGCAATGTTGGCGGCTTTTGACTCAACCAACCACTCTTGTCTCTCAACTGTTCAAAGCTAAATATTTCACATCTTCATCATTTTTGCAGGCTCATTGGGGGTCTAATCCTTCCTAAGTTTGGCGGAGTTTATTTTGGTGCAGAGCTTTATTTTCACAAGGTCTTAGATGGCGAATTGGCAATGCAGTTGATATCCGGGTTTTTCATGATCCTTGATTGCTGAGGCCGGATTCTTTCCTGCCAATTACGTAACAGATATGCGGAATCAAGACATGCTTGTTAGTGATCTGATTAGCGAAAATGGTGCATGGAATTGGACTATTATACATCAATGTCTTTGGCCTATATAACACAATGAATTACTTCGTATTCCTATCCAATTTCTGTGTGGTGAAGATAAGCTGATTTGGCATTATAGTCCTCATGGTGTGTATACAGTCAAATCGGGATATTATCTAGCACGGAGGGCTGCTGTGGGGAGCAGGAGTGGTAGTAGTTTAGGTGTTGGTGAGTTATTTTCTAAATTATGGAATCTACATTGTTAGGTTTTGGGAACCCGAATAATCTTGGTTTTGATGTTAACAAAATTTGTTATTGTGTCGCTAACATATTTGATCAAGTGTGCAGTTCATAAATCATAATTAAGAGCTTGATGATTTACAAAGAAGTAGCTTGAAAATATCAAGCTGGACCAAGACTGAAATTCTGGCAGAGCGGATTGTTTCGATCATATCCCATAGCTCAGATTTCAAAATGGCGTGCTTCCAAAGAGGTTGAACAGCCAACTCAAAATACTAAAAGCCATATTTTACAACAGATCGGCTAGTTCGAATGTTAGCAAGCAGAAAAGACTCCTGTAAGATCGAGCTATACCACGAAGAAACAACAAGTTGTTACAGCAAGCGACTGTCAGTATGTTGAGCATAACTTTTAGCTCTCTTATCAGAACGAGACGATTCAGTATGGGTTGGAAAGCTAAGAAGAATACCTACATGTCATCTTCAGGAGTCGAGAGCTGAATCGGAGTTTAAGAAGGCCAAATGACGTCTGCAAGTTGATGATCCTGCTGCTGAAACATGGAATGTTTCAACATGCGCATGGTCTGGCATATCAAGCACCCCGATCTCATACAACTCGGAATCGAGTGATTTTTGATTATTTGGAAAGCCAAGACAAATGGCTACAACTTTCATGTTCATCACTTTGCCCATAAATCAAAGAATCAAGAGCTACAAGCAACAAATCGGAAGAGCAAGTTTATCAAGCTGTTTTGTATCAAGCTTGTCTTGCACCAGACTGATCCGACCAAACTGATATGTCCAAGCTGATCCTGCCAGACTGATCTGTTCAAGACTGATCCGGCCAGACTGATCTGTACAAGACTGATCCGGCCAGTCCGGTCCGAAATACAAAAGTTGCCCAGAAACCAGAATATGATCGTTGCAAGCTCGGGAATCGTGCAGAACTTTCCAACGGGCATATTATTGCGTCTAACGTATATATCACTGTTTGAGGCTATATATACAAGTCTTGGAAGCTCAAATAAGGGGATTGAAGATCAATCCAAGCATGATCAAAGCAAACCCACTTGGGATTCAAAATGGGCAGCTTACAAGAAGAGAACAGCTTGAAAGAGAGCAAGCTCAGATTTCAGGCACCACTTACCTTTCTATATCAGATCCATTGAGAGATCATTTGTGACATATATATTCACTATATTCATCGTATTTAAGAGTTTAATAGATGAGTGAATATCATTGTAACGATTGATGATTCATCACAACCGATTGAGAGGTCTTTGTATGTAAGACATTAAAGAACATGCATAGTTGAGTTGCTAGGAGTTCTAGTTAGATGGGGAATGACCAACTTGATCGGGTTTGTACAAAGAGTTGTATAAATCAAAGTCTTCTAGTGGATCCTTCCATGAGGTGGAAGAAGGAGAGACGTAGAAGAATTACACCACCTTCGAACTTCCATAAACAAATGCTTGTTTATTTACTTTACTTGCATATCTTTAAAATGTCTTTCAAATGGTTAATCGGTTATAGAGCAGGTTATTTCGAGTGTCTTCCGCTCGGTTTTGCAACCGAACTCGATATAATCTCTCGGTGCAATCATTTCAAGAACGCGAGCTATTGAAGCTCAAGTTGGTTGAACTCGGGTGTGGACTAGCCACCCACCCCGATCGATCCTGACAAGTGGTATCAGAGCAGGTTGTTCTTCGAAAGCATTTGAACCGATTTTAGGCGAAAATCTTTTAAAGAAAATTTTTTACGAGCATGAAATTATTTTCATAGCATAAATTTCAAAATTTTGGTGTATGAAATTTTTTAGCATAAAATCAATTTCATTGTATTTATTTTGCACGAAAATTTAAATGTTCAAATTTTCGTTCAATCTGTTCTAAACTCATTTTAAGTTTAAAATTGTTATTTTGATATTTTTTCTGACAATTTTCAAAGTATTTCAGCTTTTCTGGCAGCCTGCAGTGACTTTGGGAAAAATAGCATAACTTCTTGCTCAGATGGACAAATGACGAACCACTTTTTGTGTTGAAAACTAGACCCGTAGAGGATCGCAGTGGTATAGGTCTTACATTCTGATTATTCACGAGGAAAATCATCTTATTTTGCAAATACAGACCACGTGTGCCGCAAGAATGAAAAAATGGACATTGCTGGAGTTTTGTGAAGATAACCAAGGTTCATGTGCAAGCTATCAAAATAGGTTATTTTTGTTCTTATTAATCATGCATTGCATATTTTTTTAAAAAATAAATTTTGAAATCGATCTTTGTCATCTCTCTTTGTTTGTCATTTTCATTTAATTCAATCTTTGAGGGGGAGAAAAATTTATTTGTCTTCCTTTTTGATTCACACAAAAAGGGGGAGAAATATGTTATTTTAAAAATATATTTCTTGTTATGCAACATTGTGTTTTACTGTTCATATTTTTATCCAAGTTTTTTTATCATAAAAAAGGGGAGATTGTTAGGTTTTGGGAACCCGAATAATCTTGGTTTTGATGTTAACAAAATTTGTTATTGTGTTGCTAACATATTTCATCAAGTCTGCAGTTCATAGATCATAATTAAGAGCTTGATGGTTTACAAAGAAGTAGCTTGAAAATATCAAGCTGGACCAAGACTGAAATCTTGGCAGAGCGGATTGTTTCGATCATATCTCATAGCTCGGATATCGAAATGGCTTTCTTCCAAAGAGGTTGAACAGCCAACTCAAAATACTAAAAGTCATATTTCAGAACAGATCGGCTAGTTCGAATGTTATCAAGGAGAAAAGACGCCTGTAAGATTGAGTTGTACCGCGAAGAAACAGCAAGCTGTTACAGCAAGCGAGTATCAGTATGTTGGGCATAACTTTTAGATCGCTTATTGGAACGAGACGATTCAGTATGGGTTGGAAAGCTAAGAAGAATACCTACAAGTCATCTTCAGGAGTCGAGAGCTGAATTGGAGTATAAGAAGGCCAAAAGACGTCTGCAAGTTGATGATCATGCTGCTGAAACATGGAATGTTTCAGCATGCTCGTGGTTTGGCATATCGAGCATCCCGCCAAGACAAAGGGCTACAACTTTCATGTTCATCACTTTGCCCAGAAATCAAAGAATCAAGAGGTACAAGCAACAGATCGGAAGAGCAAATTTATCAAGTTGTTTTGTATAAAGCTTGTCTTGCACCAGAATGATATGTCCAAGCTGATTGTCCAAGCTGATCCGGCCAGACTGATCTGTCCAAGACTGATCCGGCCAGTCCGGTCTGAAATACAAAAGTTGCCCAGAAACCAGAATATGATCGTTGCAAGCTCGGGAATCGTGCAAAACCTTTTCCAACGGGCATATTATTGCGTCTAACATATATATCACTGTTTAAGGCTATATATACAAGTCCTGGAAGCTCAAATAAGGGGATTGAAGGTCAATCCAAGCAAGATCAAAGCAAACCCACTTGTGATTCAAAATGGGCAGCTTACAAGAAGAGAACAGCTTGAAAGATAGCAATCCCAGATTTTAGGCACCACTTAACTTTCTATATCAGATCCATTGAGAGATCATTTGTGCCATATATATTTACTCTATTCATTGTATTTAAGAGTTTAATAGATGAGTGAATATCATTGTAACAGTTGATGATTCATTACAACCGATTGAGAGGTCTTTGTAAGTGAGACATTAAAGAACATACATAGTTGAGTTGCTAGGAGTTCTAGTTGGATGGGGAATGACCAACTGGATCAAGTTTGTACAAAGAGTTGTATAAATCAAAGTCTTCTAGTGGATCCTTCCATGAGGTGGAAGAAGGGTAGACGTAGAATGATTGCACCACATTCGAACTTCCATAAACAAATGCTTGTTTATTTACTTTACTTGCATATCTTTAAAATGTCTTTCAAATGGTTAATCGGTTATAGAGCAGGTTATTTCGAGTGTCTTTCGCTCGGTTTTGTAACTGAACTCGATATAATCTATCAGTGCAATTATTTCAAGAACACTAGCTATTGAAGCTTAAGTTGGTTGAACTCGGGTGTGGACTGGCCATCCACCCCAATCGATACTGACAATCTACATCTTCCCAACAAAATCAAGATTCATTTTTGGCATGCTTTGAGGGATGCGCTTCCAGCTAGTTGCTTATTAGCCAAGCGAAGTCTTCTTGTGGACAGTAGATGCCCTCGCTGTTGTTCTGTTCCGGAATCCTTATTCCATGCTCTATGGTGGTGCCGATGGGCTAGAAAGGTATGGCAAATCTCCTCAGTTTTGCCTTTATTGGTTTCTTTTCGGGGGTCATCCTTGATGGATTTATGGGAGTGGGTATGTAGATTTGGCTCTTGCACTGATTTGGATTGTTGCCATGGTTTGTTGGAGTATTTGGTATGCTAGGAATCAAGCAGTTTTCCATGGAAGGCTGAAAGATGTCTTTAGTACTATTTCTCGGGCTTTTGTACCTCAGATTAGTCTATCACAACTCCAACCTCCTTTTAATCTCATTTCGGACAATATTTTGGCGAGCCACCATTGTTGGACTCCTCCTCCTCCAGGTAGTGTTAAATTAATGCTGATGCCTCCAACCCAGCTTCTACATCCTTTTGTGGTAGTGGCATTGTGATCAGGGATGAGTTAATTCATGGGTCTTTTTCCACCCCTTTGGATGAGCTTTTGGCCGGAGGTTATTTTGCTTGCACGTCGATTCCAATGGAAGAAGGGATTAATCGAGAGAGACGCCCTAACTATTGTTGAGGCAATAGATGTTGTTAGTTCATGGGAATCAAAATGCTAACTTTGATTCTTGTAAGTTTTTTTTGCATAAATATATAATTGTAGATATGGTAAGTTTTGGTTGAATATATTTTTTCTTAAAAAAGAAATAATCAACTTTAGAAAATTATTATGCATTTAAAAAAAATTCTTTACTGTTAAGTGTCCCCGCGGAAACTGAGGACCACGATGATATAAGCAGCAGTGCAGCACCGCCTTTTTCCCATTCCCTGTTAATTTCACGCTACTCTACTACCACTTTCCTTCTTCCCTATTTGTACAACGAAACACGTCTTAGAACAGCAAACTCCTTCGAAGATGTCGTGGCAATCTTACATAGACGACCACTTGATGGCCGACATCGACGGATGCCACCTCACCGCCGCCGCTATTGTTGGCCTCGACGGCACCGTCTGGGCTCAGAGCTCCAATTTCCCTCAGGTTTTTTCCTTTTTTCATTCTTCTCGCCGCTTTTTGCTACAGTTTTCCTTCAAATGTCGGATCTGAAATTCTGGTGACTGCGTGCGTGATTTGACTGAGGAGAATGCGTGATTTGACTGAGGAGAACCAATTTTGGCAGCTGATTGTTTTAATTTTGTTGTGTTGGTATTCTGATTGGTTCGATCCAGCTACTAAACGAATTTTACAAATTTTTTGATCCTTTTCAATTGTTTTTTTTCGATTTATTGATGTTTGTGATGTCGTGCGTAGAATATATCAACTACAAATACAGTTTACTATTTATTGCTGAATCAGTAACTGTATTGGTTGAGTATTTAGCAGTTTTCTAATGGCGACGGCCTTATATGGGAATTTATGCTAGGAAGTTAGGTGAATTCCGGCTTAATGAATTCTGGATAAAATTTTCCATGTCTAAAGAATCTTAGCGAAAAAAATAGTTGAGTTAGCTACTCTGGATGCATCGATAGCTTAGCTATATCAGCTCTTTTTATTTCCTTTGGAAAAATTATATCCTGAATTTTGATTTTACTTTAAATCTAAAAGTGGAGGCAGTTACCAAATCCAGCACGCATCAGTTGGTATGCTCACGGGAAAAATTGATCAGCTGCAACGTGGGAACCTTTAATAATGATAGCACATGGTAGTCACTTCAAAGTAGGATTCATGCACTATGAACCGAATGTCATAGGTGGAAGTGGGCCAAGTGGCTCTCTTTTAGAACATCATAAGCATTTTTGTAGTGGCTGCATCAACATCCAATATTTCATTTTCAATAACGAATTCAGTGTACCATAAATAGTAAATGATTATTAATAGCAAAAGAGGATGACAATTGAAACTTTGGTATTTTCGTTGCAGCAAATTTTGTATGAGCATGCTATCTAATTTCTATAGTCAGTCTAGTTATTGATGATTGTAAGTTTTTCTAATGTGAAATTAATGTTGATGCAGTTTAAGCTTGAGGAGATAACTGCTATCACAACTGACTTTGAAACTCCGGGCACATTAGCTCCTACCGGGTTACACCTTGGGGGCACCAAGTATATGGTTATCCAAGGTGAGCCTGGGGCTGTCATCCGAGGAAAGAAGGTAAATTTTTTCGTTCTCAATTCATGGGTTAACAAGCTTATCTGTTCTTTTCTTCAAAAAGTCCCTTGTTTGTCTGCATTTAGGATTAAGATTAGGAATGTAAAGGGAAGACTAAAACAATGAAGTTAGAAGTCATTGAAGCGTATTCTTTAACAAAAGGGATATCAATGGCAAATATTTTCTAGATGTTGAATATTGGAATGAGGGAATAAATAAGGAACAGGTTGAGAAAATTAAATGTTAATGGAGGCATCCTTGTAGCTTGTTTTAGATCAAACCATGGAAATTCATGTAAATTATATTTTAAGTGAAATTTTGTATTTAAGCGAGGCTTATACTTGGGGCAACATGTGGTTCTAGTGTCGTACTATGAGCTTGGTCAAAACAATATCTGAGATCGTAATTAGATGAAGGATGGGATCATAATGTATCCTGTACTTTTTGGATATTTTCATGTGCATAAGAAAAAGTGCAGGTGGCTCACTTTTTAATAAATAGATAACTCAGTGGAATAGACATGATTCTTTTGAAAACTATATCTCCAAGAACTGAAGCTACCTGTTGACATGTTGCCTTTGGATGTATTTAATTTTTGAAAGAATGTGTTAATAATATGCAGGGAGCTGGTGGTGTTACAGTCAAAAAGACTAGCCAAGCCTTGATCATTGGCATCTATGACGAACCCATGACTCCAGGCCAGTGCAACATGGTTGTTGAGAAGATTGGTGATTATCTTATTGAACAGGGTCTTTAATTGTTTGGTAAGCATTCTCCTTTTGACGTGTCGTTTTTTATTGGATCTTGTGTTGTCACTCAATCTTTTATGCTTGTGTGCATTGAAACTCATTTTCTGCTTTTGTAGTGAAACTTTTAAGCGGTTTTTAAGTTCTGGGTTTTTGGTCATGGCAAAAGCAGTTTGGTGTTTGGGAAATGATATATAGTCTCCGTGCCTGAATTCAACAGCGCCGTCTTTGTATTTCTTGGTGATGAAAGTTGTAGCTTTATGCGAGTAATTTATGTATTTTTGAGTGGTTTTGATACTATTTTAAAATTTATAGGCATCTTTGCTGACATAAAATTGGTTTTTTCTTATATAATGGGAGCTAAGGTAATTTTACCTTGTGGTATCATCGATAGACACCTCATGTGGTTTTTAAATAGACATTTTTTACCCCTTGCGATTTTCAAATATAGCTTACCGCTCCCTATTTTTCAGATTTTTTTCGTTTTAGTGACAAAAATACCCTAGTTTAGGAGGTGGTGTTTTGCACACACTCACAAATCATATGGGGCGTTCTACCTATTTTCAAATCGCAGGGAGGTAAATTGAACTGATTCAAACCACAGGGGGTAAATGCCACATGATAAAATTGTGTCAATTTTTTTTTCTAATTTTAGGTGCAATTTACCCACTTGTGTTATTCTTTAGGTGCAGATTATCCTTTATGTTATTCAAAATAGGCAAATTACCACATATGTTATTCAAAATAGGCAGATGATGTTATTATTTAGGTGAAATTTATCCCCTGATACAATTGAACTTTTAACATGTAATTTCAAAGTCCAAACACAATATATGGCGCGTGTCACAAATCATACACGGAGGTGGTGTTTTGCACCTATTTCAAGCGATATGGGTAAACTACTTATTTTCAAAAAAGCATAAGAATTCCTTTCCAAAAACAGTGTAATGGAATATTGGCTTGTATTACCAATTTCGTTGTGGCCTTGAAACCCCAACAATAAACATGGGTAGGAATGTAGGATGGACTCGATAGAGCCGATGCCGTTTTCCAGGCAATTTTACTCAAGTTGGCTGTAGTAACCTTAATTCACCTCTCCTGCCTACATTTTGATCTCTACGATGTACACACTCAAATATCCCAATACGTGGACGTATTCCTTGTATAATTTCTTTTGTCTCACGGTACCATTGACAAAAAACGTTGTAGCTGAATTACTCATCTCCATCTTTAAAAAAAATAATAATAAAAATTACTCATCTCCATAAACCCCACGTTGAGCATATGAAGACATTAGCCTGAAAGTCCGAAACCCACAGTACATATCGGGTGTATATGCATTTGTCGAAGCCACTTTTCTGAAAAGTTTGGACTCCCAAGTTATTTTAATTATTATTTAGTTTCTGTTAAGTTCAAATTAATGTGTATTTCAAGTTTTATATTTCAATTACTATAATGAATTCAAATCAACTCATTGTTGATGTTATTTGAAACCGTGCATCGTATCTTCTATCTATGTCGTTCAAATACAGCTGTACATATTTCGATAAAAAAAGATTTCAGGCTACAGATTTAATAAAATGATTGAACATTAGGCAATATGTATGTGTGTGAATGCTTTAATTTTATTTCATTCAACTATGTTCCAAATATTGTGCTATCCACGGCTCCCGCTTTTAAGATTTACTTGGGTAAATCTCTTGTTTCATGGGAAAATTCTTGAATGAATTGGTCAAGCTGCTCATGGAACGGACTGGATCGGTTTCGGACCGGTGTCTCGGAGCGTGTACGAATGGAACAAGATCAATTCGGTAATCTGGTTCCATGGCCACCGGTCCGATCCTTTGATCCGGATCGGACCAATGGATTGGTTCCTGATTGGACCGGTTTCAATCCTGAACCGGTCCGATTATTTCGAAAAAAAAAATTTATTACAAATTTATTTTTTCTAGAACATTTCTAAAATTGTTCAAATAATACAAAAATTGTGATGAAAAAAAACATATTTTATTGAATATGAAAAGCTTGAGGTAAAATCTACAACATTTGAAATTAATAAAAAAATTACATTATTCATATTAATATAGTCTTCGCAAATTCTTCATCTTCGAAACTTTGGTTGTCGAACTCGTCGACACATTGTCCTCTTTTGATCCTTCGCTCAGCATCGAATTAATCTTTGAGCAATGTCAGGATGCACAAAGAATCTGCTTTAAGTGAAGTTCTATTGTCCCTAATGATTCGGCTACAAGTAGAGAACGCCGACTCCGATACGATATTGGATGTTTGGCTAAAATAGGATATTGTCGACAAAATAATCATAATTCTCTTGTACTACATGTGGAATTGAAGTAGCACGACCATCATGACCACCACGACCACTAGTAGAAGAATATGACATCGTAATATTGAAAATAATTTAATATTAACAAAAGTAATAATAATATGATAATAAGAAACTGATAATCAAATTGCGAGAAATTAATTGTACGAAATTAGATGATAATGATAAAATGAGAGAGTGTGAAAGTTTGGAAGTTGGATGAAATTGTTAAGAAATGATGGGGTATTTATCGGAGGAATTTTTTTTAAAAAATAAAATACTTTTTTTTAAAATAAAAAAGGTTGCCCAACGGCTATTTAGTCGTTGGGCAGCCGGGGTAGCCGTTGGATGGCCAACGAATACTTAAAAAAAATTATTATTTTACTTTTTTTTTCTCTAAAATTACTGGTTTTGATTCCGCTTCTGCTTCTACTTGACTCGGAACCACCAGATCGATGGTTCCTATCCAACGGAACCAATCCGATCCAGTTTTATCCGGATTGGATGGGGTTTCAGAATTGGATTAACCAGTTTTGGTTCCGAACAGATTCTAACCGGTTCGGTTCCGTTCCAAATCTGATAAGCAAATTGATTCATTTTTCAGTTATATTATGTAAATATCCAGCAAGAAATCCGACTTAGATGTTTTTTTTTTGTGTTTTATGATTTAAATAATATTTATTTCCAAATGTAGATAATGTCACGTCTTTTACCAGCGACAAGTAATTCGCTTATACTATGTCGACGGAAAATAATTATATGGACCGGGTGTTTATATAGACCAAAATACATAAATATGTATGTATATATGTGTATGTGTGTTTGTGTTTGTAAGATCGGGTGTACAGAAGTGAGACCGCTATGTCGACATGCTAATGATTGAAAATTTTCAATTTCATCACCCCAAATTTAGTACATATATATTCATGTGTGTTAGTGCATGACAAGATCGGTTGTATAAAAGAATTTTCTATTATCACGTTGCTCTGAACAAAATTATTGAATGTTATAGATATGACAACAGCAAATAACGATTAGTATTTTAGAAGAAGTCATGAAGTTCATTAAGCTGATTTTTTTTTAAAATAACAAATACTCAATATTTTTATTTAAAATCAATTTTTTTCAACTTTAAATAAAAATAATATTAAAATAATTTGAATAAGCAATTACATATACACCACGTATTGGAATATGATTGACACAAAAAAGTTACACAGCAACCACTTTGGTATGTTGTGCGTTCTCACGTGTTTCTCTTAAAAATCCCTATATAAATAACCACTTTTTTTTTTTAATGAAAAATAACCACTTTCAATATTTTTATTTTTTGCAATATTCTTAAATACTTTATTCAGAAATTAATAATACCATATTAATTTTAAATATTTAGAATTTAGAAGTATAGAATAATTATATATATTTATATTGCATTTTATAATATTTTATAAAAAATTAAATAACAAGTACGCATATAATCAATAATGCAATATTCTTAAATACTTTATTCAGGCGAAGCATCGATCGCCTCAGGCGTTCAGGCCATCGTCTCAGGCGATCAAGACAATGCCTCGGGCGAACTCCCCCTGCGCGCATGTGCGTGGTGATGCCCCTCCTGGCTGCCATCGCCTGGGGCGATGGTCACCATCGCCTGGGGCGATCCAGACCAGAATTTGCACACTTGATTTTCTTCAATCAATCCACTTTCCAACCAATAAATCTGCACACTAAGTAGACACATTAGTATAACAAACACAAGTTTTGTTGATCATCAAAACTCAAAAATAATCCGGGGATGAATTAAGCATTAAACTCAACCATGCGTTTAAGGCTCAACAACAAGGACACAAAAGTCAAAAGTTTTCAGCATTAATGACAAAGTACTGTCGGCCAGTTTCTTAAAAGTAGATGCCAATGTAACTCAAATTATAATGTAATGTAAATGCAAATTCTTATGTATGCCTATTTATAGGAGTAAGATTTTCATTTTAATCATCGCCTATTTTTGGGATGATTTTGTAATCAAATTCTCTCTAAATTTCTAGTATATTCTTATTTGTCACACTCAGTTTATCAAATTCAAAGTAATTATTTTAAATTCAGTTAATATTCCAATTCTTGTATTTTAAATTTATTCATGTTATGTATACATATATCATATGCATTTTATCATATCATATGCATTTGAAAAAAGATCTTTAAAAAACACTTGTATCCCGAAGGCCTGGTGTTATTCACTGTTCACGCTTGAAACCACAACCCAAGTGACGAGCAGGATTATAATACCCGATATGTACAGTGAATATGAAAGAAAACCAGTGTGAGCATTTGGCCCTGTAAAAATTCAACATTAACGGGGAGTAGGTTTACGGAAGATGGGGGGGATTGAATTGGAGGCGGTGGATGACGAGGAGTCTGTGGGCTGAGGTGGGTGGAGGTAAAGGATGGAGTGTTATTCCCACGAGTTATTTGATAACTTATTATAATCAGATTACAATTATAATCGAAAAATAAAATGTACTGTAAACTTACAGCAGTAGTATATAAATACTATTCGAAATTTGCACAACAGGAAACTGGAACAATTCTGGACGAGGCCATAGCAATCCATGTGCCCGTAAACTCAAATTTGCCCGTCTTAGCTTTTGGCCTCCTGGACAAGTGAGTTCCAAGGTACAATGCTCATTCACCTCTGTTCGAATTGAAGCAAAACTCCGAGCAGACTACTTCGAACACTAGTAGCGAGCAGTACTCTCAAACAATATGCAATGTATGAGTGAAGAATGATTTCGGAATAATTAAACATATGGCTGAAGCAGCTTATATAGCTGAGCAGCAGACCACTCCAAAGGTCTCAGAATTAAATGTAAAGTTCAATGGGGTAGATGAAAAGTCTCAAAACTTAACATCAGATTAATATGGATTTAAGTATGAATGGCAACGGGTCGGGTATGGGACGGGTTTGGTCAATCCCACGACCCGCCCCGCTACACATAAAACCCGGACCCGCCCTGCCCCGCTTAGACCGGCGAACCCGACGGGTTTACCAGCCCCGCCCCGGTTCTAGTTTTTTTTATTTTTTATTTTTTTAAAAAAAAAAATTAGCTAGAAATCAATTTTGAAACACAAAAGTTGAGTTTTTTGATTAAATTTCAAGTTTTCTCTAGTAAATATTTATAATAAACATTGTAAAACTATCTTTAAACTACTAAATATTTAATTAATTTGCTCTTATTTCCTTCAAATTGTCCAACTTTTTTAACATGAACACATGAATTCTGATATAAAATTAAATAATAACACTTTATTGTTCAATCAAAGAAGTAAAATGTATAATCAATATCATATTTTTTTTAAAAGATTTAAAAATGTATAGCGGGGCGGGTTCGGCCAATCCCAGGACCCGCCCCGCCCCGCCCCGCTTCCAAACCCGATTGAAGCGGGTCCAGACCCGCCCCAACGAGTCGAGACGAGCCGAGCCGAGCGGAGCGGACGGACGGACGGCGCGCGCGCGAGGGGCACCCATCTTTACTACTTAACTACACTCTATTGATTTGTATCTCATTATAAACAAACCATAAGTGTCTCAATTACTCAATGTGAGATTTCTTTAGCCTAATTGACTATTCATAATTAACTTACCATAATTTTGTTCTCATTAACAAAATAAAACATAATTATTGGGCTCTTAATTATTAACCCAATAATACAACTTTTATTAATCCAACAATCCCCCACATGAATGCAATATGGCGAAAAAATTACACAATGTACCTAGATAAAGATTTGAGAGTACTTTGAGAATCCACTGCATCAGGATAGGTGGTGATTAACATTGAACCTTCCTTAGTAAAGTATCATCGGATATACTTGTCAATCAGTGGACGTGATGCCTTGAACTGTTCGATGTTTTATGTATAACTAGACAACAATACTCACACATCTCCATCTCCACACTATTATTGGTTCTTTCGTTGTTGTCCATTTTGGCCCTGGACTGCCTTGGATATTTCATCGAATGCTCTAGAGATTTAGCCCTCAGGTCATCTCATAGAAGCGACCCCTTCACATTCGATATATGTGATTTCTCCTAAAGAGTATCCTGTAATACCCCACTTTATCATCTCGAGATAGAAGAATCATTAAGAGCATGACCTTCCCAAAGTACAGGTCTATCACTCTTTCATCACAGGAATATGTAAGGAACTCAATTTCCCGAGTGCTTTGTTCGATCCCCCCACAATTCGGTTTTCCCATTGAACCTGCAAATTGGACTTTACAATTCAGGTTGGGTTGCCATCATGGTTGGAAATCAATATCGTGGGCTTCAATCCCATTCCCCTCGATGAAATCTCTACTTGGTCTCTCGTTAGACCTTTCGTAAATGGGTCCGCAATGTTTTCTTTAGACTTCATATAATCTAGAGAAATAACACCAGTTTTTAGTAGATTTCTCACGGATTTATGTCTCTGACGTATATGTCTAGATTTCCCATTATACACATTATTTTGTGATCTTCCCATAGCTAACTGACTATCACAGTGCACGCTAATGTGTGTCACATGTTTTGACCACATTGGAATATCCTCCAAGAAACTCCGAAGCCAATCAGCTTCTTCTGCTGCAAGATCTAAAGCTATGAACTCAGATTCCATAGTTTATCTAGCAATGCACGTCTGTTTGCATGATTTCCATGAAACAGCTGCACCTCCAATTATAAAGATATATCCACTCGTGGGCTTTATATTCTTGGAGTCCGATATCCAATTCGCATCTGCGTACCCTTCAATTACTGTTGGATATCTTGTATAATGTAGTCCGTAGTTAGTAGTGTATCTTAGATATCTAAGAACTCGAACTACTGCCTTCCAGTGCTCATAACTGGGATTACTCGTATATCTGCTCAATCTGTTGACTGAGTTAGCTATATCGGGTCTAGTGCAGTCCATGAGATACATGAGACTACCTACGACCCTAGAGTACTCAAGTTGTTGCACACCTTCTCCGCGATTCTTGCAAAGATTTGACACCACCTCCATAGGTGTTCTCGCGATGGTATTATTTCCCTTATCAAACTTGTCAAGTATCTTCTCAACATAATGACTTTGGGAGAGAGAATACACATCTGCATGTTTTGTGATCTTCATCCCAAGAATCACATCTGCAAGACCTAGGTCTTTCATCTCAAAATTTCGTGACAACATTTTCTTGGTAATATTGATGCTATTGTTATTACCAACAATTATCATGTCATCTACGTAGAGACATACTATCACATAGTTTGTATTATCTCCTTTCACGTAGACACATTTATCACATTGGTTTGTTTTAAACCCATTTGAAAGCATGACACTGTCAAATTTTTCGTGTCATTGTTTAGATGCCTGTTTTAATCCATACAAGGATTTCACAAGTCTACACATCTTTGTTTCTTTCCCTGGAACTACAAACCCTTCAGGTTGGTCCATGTAAACCTCCTCTTCTAACTCTCCATTTAGAAAGACTGTTTTTACATCCATTTGATGGATCTCTAGGTTATATAACGCAGCAAATGCAATTATTAACCTTATAGACGTTTTCCTGGATACAGGAGCGTATGTGTCGAAATAATCAACACCTTCAGTTTGTCTGTAGCCTTTGACTACAAGTCTAGCCTTGTACTTATCTACAGTACCATCAGCTTTCATCTTCCTCTTGAAGATCCACCTGTGGCCTAGTGGTTTACAACCTACAGGAAGATCCACTAGTTCCCAAGTATGATTATGTAAGATAGATTATATCTCACTGTTCACCGCTTCTTTCCAAAGATCAGAGTCTTGTGAAGACATTGCTTCCTTGAAAGTAGCCGGATCCTTTTTCCAATAGATATGTTAGCAAATCTGAGCCAAAAGACTTTTCTTTTCTCGCTCTTTTGCTTCGTCTAGGCGATTCTACATTCTCTTGAGATTCTCTATCCCCCACATTTCTCTCAACATTGGTTTCAGGCATTGTCGGAGTTTTGTGGGGAAAGATTTCCTCAAAGAACGAAGCATCCCTAACCTCAATGATAGTATTTACATGCATTTCTGCATTATCTGATTTGTGCACCAGAAAACGATAGGCACTACTATCTTGCGCATATCCGATAAATACACAATCTACTGTCTTAGGTCCTATCCTAGTCCATTTAGGAGGAGGAATTGGTACCTTTGCTAGACATCCCCAAACCCTTAAAAACTTGTAGCTAGGTGCACGACATTTCCACAATTCATAAGGCGTTTTATCCAACTTTTTATGTGGTACTCCGTTTAGCACATAGTTGGCGAAAGCAGAGCTTCTCCCCACAAATTCCTAGGTAAGTCGGAACTTATAAGCATTGCATTCATCATTTCCTTAAGCGTTCTATTCTTCCTTTCAGCAATACCATTTTGCTCGGGAGAATAAGGCGCAATGGTTTGATGAATAATGCCACTTTCAGCACATATTTGTGCAAATGGTGACTCATATTCACCGCCTCGATCACTTCGAAGAATTTTAATCTTTTTATCAAGTTGATTCTCAACTTTATTCTTATAGTGAATGAACATATCAATTGCTTCGTCTTTACTTCTCATTAAGTAGACAAACAATATCTTGTACAATCATCGATAAATGTTATGAAATAATTTTTACCGCCTCTAGATTGTACATACTTTAGATCGCATACATCCGTATGAATCAAGTTTAACGGTTCGGTGCTTCGCTCAATTGAGTGGAATGGAGACTTGGTTAATTTGGCATCTACACAAGTCTCACACTTGTGTTTATGATTGATGTTAAATTTAGGCAATAGATTAATAGACATTAGCCTTTGTAAGGACTTATAATTCACATGTCCTAATCTACCATGCCACAAATGTAAAGACTCGCAAGAATAATCAAACTTTAAAGTTTTATTAGCCACATTGGCAACAGTCATTACATTATTTTTGCTTGTGCTAGCCTCATTTGCTGCATTAACATCAACCTCAACATCTACACTAGACTTAGCCTTAGAAGCTAAAGTCATTACACTCATCTTGAAGAGGTTATTGGCCAAGTAGCCTTTGCCCACAAACATACCACCATTGGACAGAATGACTTTGTCGGACTCAAACACAAGCCGAAAGCCTTTCTTGTTCAGCACTGCTCTGGAGATGAGATTCTTTCGGATCTCTGGCACGTGGAGCACCTCGGTAAGAGTCAACTCTTTGCCGGAAGTCATCTTTAGCACAACCGTCCCTTTGCCTTCAACTTTTGAGACTGCTGAATTTCCCATGTAGCAGTGCTCATCATTGACTAGTTGATAGGTCTTAAACATCCATTTGTTGGTGCAAATATGGCGAATAGCCCGAGTGTCCACCCACCATTCCTTGGAGTTCCCTCCAACAAGATTCACCTCCGATACCAAAGCACTCAGATGCATGTCATCCGTGTCGGAGCTCAGGTTGTCCTCAGCAATGTGGGCATGTGCAGGCCTCTTGCCTTTGCCTTTGTAAGGGACTATCTTCCTCTTACTGTCATTGTTTTGACGTTGAGTGCAGTCCTTCGCCTTATGGTTAGGCTTACCACACACATAACAGTCACCGGTGAACCTCCTTGTCTGAGTATCTCCCATGGGTTCAAAAGTACGCTTGCACTTATTCCCATGGGAGTTGTCCCCAACTTCAACCACGTTGGCCTTGGAAATCATTCCAAATGATTTCTTGTCAACTTCGGTTGTCTTGCTCGATGCGCAGCCTCCTGATAAGATCCTCGAGACTCATCATCTTTCGTATGTGCTTTAGGTAGCTTTTGAAGTCCTTCCAAGATGGCGGTAATTTTTCAATCATCATCACCACTTGGAGAGCATCATTTAGCCCCATACATTCGGCAGCAAGTTCATGATATATCAGCTGCAGCTCTTCGCATTGCTCAACAACGCTCTTGCCATCTACCATTCGATAGTCATGGAATCGCCCGGCTACAAATTTCTTTACGCCTGCGTCGTCAACTTTATACTTTATCTCTAACGATTCCCAAAGATTCTTAGCAGTCTCCTTCG
Source organism: Haberlea rhodopensis (assembly GCA_907163345.1). Lineage (NCBI taxonomy): Eukaryota > Viridiplantae > Streptophyta > Magnoliopsida > Lamiales > Gesneriaceae > Haberlea > Haberlea rhodopensis. The sequence goes on along the minus strand of CAJQUN010000005.1, from coordinate 5,834,800 downwards.
GGGAATACACATTAAAAAGTGCATCGTCAAGAGAATTCAGTATGTAGTTACGACAAAGGTAGTCGGCACTCATCCATGACTCAACAATCACAGCAGATTGAGGATCCTCTTTGTCCTCCACTGGTTTCTCCTCTTTGAGAAACCTGGTCAAGTTCAAAGTGATCAAGAAGAACATCATCTTCTGTTGCCAACGTTTAAAGTTGGAACCTTTGAACTATTCCGGTTTCTCAAATTGAGAGAACGGCATTGGGTTTCTCAGAACTGGCATAACGACCTCAGCGCCACTAGCTTTCACCACTGGAATCTCAGTATTCTCAGCAACTCGGTTTGGAATCTGGTCAGCCATAAGCTAAAAAACAGAATACAAACGATACAATACAAACAATATCAAACTGGTTTTTTTTTTAAAAAACAGCAGTATAGTGAACAAACAATGATTGTTCGAAAATTCAACAATTTTATTTTTTCGAAGTCCTATTATGTTCGAAAACAGGAACAAACAAAACAGATTTGAGTTTACGATTGTTATTCCCACAAATTATTTGATAACTTATTATAATCAGATTACAATTATAATCGAAAAATAAAATGTACTGTAAACTTACAGCAGTAGTATATAAATACTATTCGAAATTTGCACAACAGGAAACTGGAACAATTCTGGACGAGGCCACAGCAAGCCGTGTGCCCGTAAATTCAAATTTGCGTGCCTTAGCTTCTGGCCTCATGGACAAGCGAGTTCCAAGGTACAACGCCCACCTCTGTTCGGATTGAAGCAAAACTCTAAGCAGACTACTTCGAACACTAGTAGCGAGCAGTACTCTCAAACAACATGCAATGTATGAGTGAAGAATGATTTCGGAATAATAAAACATATGGCTGAAGCAGCTTATATAGCTGAGCAGCAGACCACTCCAAAGGTCTCAGAATTAAGTGTAAAGTTCAATGGTGTAGATGAAAAGTCTCAACACTTAACATCAGATTAATATGGATTTAAGTCTCACACTTAAATCTGACATCAATTCAGCAGGTAGGTGAAAAGTCTAAACTTAATACTCAGCAGAATATGAAAAGTCAGGTAGATGAAAAGTCATTTCAGAAATTCGTGTAGTAAAAAGATAGGACTGCCTTCGCGGCAGCGACACGCCCGACGCGGCGCGGCGCGGCGAGGCGAGTCGAGACGAGCCGAGCCGAGCCGACGGACGGACGGCGCGCGAGGGGCACCCATCTTTACTACTTAACTACACTCTATTGATTTGTATCTCATTATAAACAAACCATAAGTGTCTCAATTACTCAATGTGTGATTTCTTTAGCCTAATTGACTATTCATAATTAACTTACCATAATTTTGTTCTCATTAACAAAATAAAACATAATTATTGGGCTTTTAATTATTAACCCAATAATACAACTTTTATTAATCCAATAACCCCCCACATGAATGCAATATGGCGAAAAAAATACACAATGCACCTAGATGAAGATTTGAGAGTACTTTGAGAATCCACTGCATCAGGATATGTGGTGATTAACCTTGAACCTTCCTTAGTCAAGTTTCATCGGATATACTTGTCAACCAGTAGACGTGATGCCTTGAACTGTTCGACATTTTATGTATAACTAGACAACAATACTCACACAGCTTCATCTCCACAATATTATTGGTTCTTTCGTTGTTTCCATTTTGGCCCTGGACTGCCTTGGATGTTTCATCGAATGCTCTAGAGATTTAGCCCCCAGGTCATCTCATAGAAGCGGCCCCTTCACATTCGATATAGGTGATTTCTCCTCAAGAGTATCCTGTAATACCCCACTTTATCATCTCGAGATAGAAGAATCATTAAGAGCATGAGCTCAGCCTTCCCAAAGTACATGTCTATCACTCTTTCATCACAAGAATAGGTAAGGAACTCAATTTCCCGAGTGTTTTGTTCGATCCCCCCCACAATTCGGTTTTTCCATTGAACCTGCAAATTGGACTTTACAATTCAGGTTGGGTTGCCATCATGGTTGGAAATCAATTTCATGGGCTTCAATCCCATTCCCCTCGATGAAATCTCTACTCGGTCTCTCGTTAGACCTTTCGTAAATGGGTCCGCAATGTTTTCTTTAGAGTTCACATAATCTAGAGAAATAACACCAGTTTTTAGTAGATTTCTATGTCTCCGACGTATGTGTCTAGATTTGCCATTATACACATTATTTTGTGCTCTTCCCATAGCTGACTGACTATCATAGTGCACGCTAATGGGTGGCACGGGTTTTGACCACATTGGAATATCCTCCAAGAAACTCCGAAGCCAATCAGCTTCTTCTGCTGCAAGATCTAAAGCTATGAACTCAGATTCCATAGTTGATCTAGCAATGCACGTCTGTTTGCATGATTTTCATGAAACAACTGCACCTCCAATTATAAAGATATATCCACTCGTGAACTTTATATTCTTGGAGTCCGATATCCACTTGGCGCGGCGAGGCGAGTCGAGTGGAGACGAGCCGACGGACAAACGGCGCGCGCGCGAGGGGCACCCATCTTTACTACTTAACTACATTCTTTTGATTTGTATCTCATTATAAACAAATCATAAGTGTCTCAATTACTCAATGTGTGATTTCTTTAGCCGAATTGACTATTCATAATTAACTTACCATAATTTTGTTCTCATTAACAAAATAAAACATAATTATTGGGCTCTTAATTATTAACCCAATAATACAACTTTTATTAATCCAACATGGAGCTTGGCGGAGGAGGGCAGAGGAGAGGCAGGAGAAGGATGCGGTGGACGGAAAGTAGAGAAGGGCGATGCTCTCCATGATTGGCGAGTGAATCAATTGATTGTTGTGACTGTGTGAAGTGATTGTGTGAGAATGTGTGATTGTGTACAAAAGCGGAAACTACAGTAATAACATAGGTGCAGAAAGAAGAAGAACCTCAGCTTATATTCTGTATGTTTAATTTCATGGTTGGGGTTAATTATTTAATATTTTATTATTAATTAAATTAATTTTTTTTGTGTTTAGGTTTGTTTGGTTGGGGAGGAGTTTGAAGTAGGTTAATTAGGGTTAGTAAATGACACAAATGATATTAAATATATTTTATTAATAATTAATTAAATTTAAGTTCAATTGTTTTAGCAGATTAAATTAAATTTGTTTCGGTTTAATTAAGTAAAATAAATGATTAATTCTATTAATTAATTAATTAAATACATTGAATTTATTAAATAATTATTTATTTATTAAATTTAATTAACTAAATAATTAATTAAAAAATATTTAATTAAAAAAATTTAATATGTAAATATATTAATAAATTTAAGGGTATTTTTGTCATTTTATATATAAAATTAATATATACCCCATATTATCAAGTAAACCAAACATATTATTACTTATTATATTTTAATAATTATACGAACCAAACACAATATAACATATCTATGTTTTGTCTTATCAACTCATAATCAAATCATTATCCACTTTTTAATATATCCATCACTTATCCATTCACATCAACCACACGCACCCTGAGTATAGCTGGAATCTGGTGCGTATTACAAAGACCAGTTAAGTTCTTTGGTCGACCTAGTGTCCCCATCATTCATGTGTGATCTCGTCATCTCTACATATAAGTTCCACGATTCAGTCCCATAGGCAGTTGTTCGCTGACCAATTTGGATTTTCATCGAGCCATGGCTCAGCCATGGTTCTATGATATCTAGTGGGCCTTTCTTGCTAATAAAGAACATAAATTTTGTAAAACACGAATTGTTAATATGAATTGCAATCACATTCCCATACAATAGAGAAGTAAACAAATTTTTAAAATTCCAAAAGCACTTCCTGCGCAGTTAAAATGAGACCTGAATCGGCACAGCATAAATTTATGGCACAACAAAGAACTGACGCAGCATAAATTTATAAGAACTTCATATTGAAGCTTATAAACTCATCCTGGCAGGAAACGACGAAAATTATCATTCATTAGTAGTTGGTTTTGGACATTAATTGGGAGACGATTAGGATTATTCCAGCCACTTCAAAACTACAAATGAAGCCATTAGCAAAGAACCCAGAACTCGGAAGGAGACGCGTCGTTCGGATGATAAAGACTTTATTGAAGAAGTGGCTGTTGCATTAGCTGCAGCAGTTTTATTGGCCCTGCAGATGCCATCCCCCACGAGTTCAGGAACATCAATAAAACAAATGGTTTTCAGTGTAAAGAGAAGTGAATCTTTAACAAAGTAAAACTATACCCGAATGTCGCGTAGATACAGTTATCATAGCCTGCAAAAACAGAATAAGAAAGGTAAGTTTTGTGCAGGAGTCTAATAAAACACACACAAATACAACCTAGAGGCAGGGGGGGCAGATCACCGGACAGGGGGGATCATGGCAATTTTTCGAAATCTTTTATGTAGTTTTCCAAAATTACGTTGTTTGTCCTCCAGACTAACCCCCCTCTCTCTGTGATTCCTGAATCTGCCCTAGGACTTAAGATCCACGCAGAATGCAAAACCAGAAGTTCTGTTACATACTTGGATTCTTGTTTGTCCTGAAACCTCCTCCTCCGAAACTACAAGCAACATCAGTAGCTCCATTCTGCTGAAAATAACTATTAAATGCATAAGAAGCATGAGATAACAAGTTATCAGGCTCGAAACAAGGTTGGCTTGGCTGGATAGCGGAACAGTCGATGTTTCCAGGTCCACAGGCCCAATCTATACCATGCTGTAAATCAGCTTCCGAAGCAGTAGATAATGCAACACACCATGTTCCATTCGAACTGGTGATGTTCCCAGTCATGGTCGTTTGTACGACACCCACCCCAGTGAAATCAAGATTATAAACACTCGTTTGGTCTGGAAAAAAAAGACCCCAGTTCCTCTCTGATTCCATACCAGGCTTCCTATTCTCGTTAAACAACGAAAATATGTACACATCAGTTTCCTCCCCTGGTTTTCCAGGAGTACCTGTATTATTTATAACATGACGAATGAGATTAGTGTTGTAAGTTTGCGCGTTATCTGCGGTGGCAGCAGTCTCTTTTGGGGACCCTTTCGAAGGCCAACCTGTCTCAGTAACCATAACCTTAATATTCCCAAAATTTAAAGCCACGAGGGCGAAGTTGATTGCATCAATCTGCGCATCAAACATGTTTGTGTATAATAACCCCGTGTTTGGATCAATAACTTCTGAAGAAGACTCAAATAGAGCATAGTCTAGTGACACATTAGTCGTGGAATCCCTATAGGCGTAATAAGGGTATATGTTAACCAAAAAGGGGGACTCATTTTCGGCAAGAAACTCCAGCATTGGTCTGAGGAAAAACGCGTGCTTACTGTTGAATGCGCCTGCTGAAGGTGGGAATGATCGGGATAAGACACCTAATGAATGGGTACTCGAGACCTTAATCTTTCTATGAAGGCCGGCTTTTCTGAGGGCCTTGAAGACATTTTGCATTGCAGGAACAACCATTGCAGATACGTTGTTTGGAGCTTCGGTCACTTCAGCACCCACAGTTATGCAAGTTATCTTTGTGGCCGGATAGTACGGCAGAATGCTGTTTTTTAGCCATGTATCGGCGTTCGATTGGAATTGGGAAAATGGTAAGAGGTCCGAGTTGGGAATACCAATCATCAGTTCAATTCCTGTATTGGAAAACGCCTTGAGAAGTTGAATGTTGGAGTCGTATATCCTCACGTATTTGATATTGTGAAGTTGAAGCAGTTGGACAACTTTGTCTGGGGTGGGGAGATCATCGGCATTTCTTCCGTAGCATACTCCAATGGTGCCGGCTTTGCAAATGCCTACAGCAAATATTGTACAAGACTTAGCAGTGAAAATGTTGATTGTAAGACTACGCATACTCCATTCTTGATGTATGGAAAGACACGACACCATTAAACGACAAAATTCACCACAACTTACATTGTAGGAACCAGAATCTTGAGTTAAGCCTACAAGTAAATGGATTAGCTAGATGATATTCCAAAATTAGCATGCATAAAACACATATTCGGGAATGACACTTTCGATCAATGATCATTTAGTCCAAGAATTCCAAGTCTCGCTCTTTTTGCTCAAATCAAAACTACGGATGCTTAAAGCCCATATATCTACTTCTAAAAGAGAAATGCAGATGAGGCAACCACAAACTCGTATTTTTCCCTGTAAAAATAATGAACTTCTTTAAAAAATCCCATGAAAAAAGATGCATTCTTGGACCAACCCGAACCCTCAAAGTCACAACTCCATTAACCAGAATCAACACTATGCAATCTCAAGAACAATCACATTTTGCACCACAAGCAACACACGAAACAACAAAGTGGGAACATACCAAAAAGCATCGGCATAAATAAATTTGCAAAAAACAGCACAAAGCCACTTCCCATTTGCTGCAACCCACTTCAGATATGGAAAGAACTCAAAAAAATCTCCCACCCTTTCAAGAATCTCTGCTCCTTAATACTTCAGCATTCCCCTTTTCTTCTTTTTGAAATCTGCTACTGCAAAGATTTTTTTTCCTTCTCCAACGGCTCTCTGTTCAGTAACTAAAGGCCTGTCTCGAGGTAGAATTTAGAAAGGACAGTAGCGTGAGTGCAGTGTGTCAGCAGGAGCGGACTTGAGAAGGTTTTATGAAATGGGGTTAAGAAAAAACGCCTCGAGTCCGCAGCTTTGGCTGATATAGGCATGTCTGTCTGTTCCCCACAAAAAAGACAATAAAACACGAGTAACACTGCTTTTTTATTAAATTAATCGAAAAAAATAAAACATTTAACAAAAAATCCGAATTCGAAAATCATTTTTAAAATGACCCAAAACGCCATCCCAGATGGCGCCTTCAGGTGAAGGCGCCATCTGCGATGGCGTCTTCTGTAGCTGAAAAAAAAAATAATTGAAGGCGCCATCTTGGATGGCGCCTTCATATAAAAAATTAATATTTTATGAAGGCGCCATCTTGGATGGCGCCTTCAGTATAAAAATAAATCCGCCCCCTCTTCTTCTTCCTCATTTCTCATCGGCTTTTCTCTGAAATTTCTCATTCTCATCTCAGATCTTTGCTTATTTTTGTGCAAAAATTACAAAATCATCGTGATTTATCATTTCTGGAGCTTGCTTGTTCAACATTTTTGAATTTCAGGTAACATTACAAGTTTGAATTTAAATTTTTGAAAGTTGTAAAATTTGAAATATGTTGTTGGTTGTTTTTAAATTTTGTTGTTTGGTAGTTTTTATTGAAAAATTAGTTATAGTTTCGAGATAATGTCAAACCGTCGGATGATTTACAAATTTTAAGTTTTTGCCGTAATTTTGTACTCCGACACGGCGGCGGCGGCGGCGGCGGCGGCGGCGTCGGCGGCGGCGTCGGCGGCGGCGGTTGCCGTGTTGTCACCGGTAGGGGCGGGTGGTGGTTGCCATGTTGATATTTTGTTATATTGATATTTATTGTGTAATATTTCAGGATGGATTTACAAAGAGGACCAGGACCGATTGACAGTCATCTGCTATCATTGCAGTCAGGTCATCGATCTGAAGCTGTTTGGGCAGGTGATATTGATTCTACACTTCGAGGCAGAAACCCTGATAAGTATTTTTGGGATCTTTGCCCCCTCGATACTCGTGTTGCGAGTTTGTTGGACAGTTTTGGTTTTTATGGTGTTTATAGGTCTGGTAGAATTACACTTGACTTTCACCTCATCACGGCTTTAGCTGAGAGATGGCGCCGTGAAACACATACTTTCCATCTTAGATCCGGAGAGGCGACCATCACACTGCAAGACATTGCAGTTATATGGGCATTGCCAGTAGATGGTAATGTAGTATCCGGTATTGATTATGATAGGAGTATACCTGACTGGCAAGCATATTGCCATATGCTTTTGGGATTTGTACCGGATACTGCACACTTTAAAGGTGCAAAGTTATTTTTATCTGCCATAAACAATCATTTGGTGAATAATGCTCTTACTGAGCACAGTACGGAAGAAGATGTAGTCCGTTATACTAGGGGCTGTGTGTTATTGATGTTTGGTGGAATTTTGTTTCCTGATTCGTCCGGCAATACTGTAAAGTTATTATATTTACATATGATAGAGAATATTCATTTAGTTGGTAGTTATAGTTGGGGGAGTGCCGTATTGGCATATTTGTACCGTGAGTTATGCACTTCCTCGATGAGAGGCAAAAAAGTGATCGGTGGTGCATTACAGGTCGTACAGGTAAACTTTACATTAACACTTTTCAAATGTTTGAAATATTATTGTCGTCATAATAGCTGATATTATTCCTGATAATATTTTAGATTTGGGCATGGTCAAGATTACCTGGTTTAACTCCTCAACTGGGTGATGCTAGATTCGACACTGGCCCAATAATTATCAATGAGGAGAATATCTTACCTGCTGCTCCATATGGTGCAAGGTAATAATGTTTTTATGTTTTGTGCTATTTTATATGTTTAAATTTAAATATATTTATAGATTTTGTAAATGTGTTTTTTTTCAGGTGGACATGCCATTTAAGGTTCACGGAAACAGGGAGGCATTCTGTACGTATCATTAGGGACATTCTTGATGAGCAGCCATCAACTCAAGTAAGCAGTATATTAGTTGTGTTTGTTATGAAAGTTAATAATGTTGTTTATATTATTTTAATCCAATTTTGTATTTGTAGTTTAATTGGCAGCCATACCCTGATGAGTGTACTGAGCATCTGAGCCACCAGTTATGGACATATGCCGGCCCATTAATTTGTTATGAAATTGTTGAGATGCACCGTCCTGATAGGGTTCTTCGTCAATTTGGAATGCTCCAAGACATCCCCACAGATCCACAATCAAGGGATGATAAATTGCATTCTGTTGATCGAAGAGGAAGTATGAACAAGGATTGGAGTGCACATCATATTGGATACGTGCAGAAATGGGAGATGGCAGGTGATTTATGTGTGGACAGACCACTATATTGTGCAGTAGTGGTTGGATATAGTGAGTGGTATGACCGAGTCACCCGCAGATATATTGGCCATCAAAGGCAATTTGTACAGACCGGATACCAACATGGTGACGGCCCAGCGTGGCATCATGTGGTAAGTAAATATATTCAAACTTTGTTTTGTAGAATATGTCATATGGATTTATAGATTGAACATGTAATTATTGTTATTCACTTTTCAGCTTGATCAGATGCAACAGTTAAGTGTTAGTTGCGACCGCTATCCTGCTGAGGGAGAATCTGTTAGCACGTATATGGAGTCGATGAGAGATCATCATAGGGCAATAGCGCAGGATGTGATGCAAGTGGCTCGTGAACGACGAGACAGAAACTTCCCACCAGACGAAGAAGTTCACGAGCCTGATGAAGAACCAGTACAGACTGATATCGCAGGGCCTTCTATGTATACACCTTTCTCGACAGATGAGGCAGGTCCATCTACGTATACACCTATACCGACAGATGGGGCAGGTCCATCTACATCTTTTACTGGTTATTATGTCCCGCAGCCGCAGATGTATGATCCTTCACCATTCACTCCGTATGCTCCGATGTACACACAGCAGGGTACAGATGTGGGATATGAATTTCCACAATCATATACCACATCTGCGGGCCTCGATTTTGATGTATCACCTGTTGCATTTCCACAGTTCACACCATATCGACCACCTACTGATGTACCTGTGGATAGGAGGCAGAGAGTTCGCAGAGAGATCATTCCTCCTCCTTGTGGTACCGGAGGTCATTTACAGACGAGGCCTCGTGGTCGTGGTCGTGGTCGTGGTCGTGGTCGTGGTCGTGGATGATATTTGTTGTCTTTCTTTTGTAAATATTTGATATTTGATATTTTTTTGACATATTGAACAATGTTGTTTTGTGAGCAATTGAACATATACTAAAATAGTGTGATAGACAAACAACCAATTGACACTTATCGATACCACAACGCCAGCCTCCGTCATGAGCAAGAGACCATTGACACTTATCGATACGACTCAAGTAATCAAAAGCCCTTGGCTCTATAAGTTTTATCTCTTCCATTGTGCGATCAAATTTTGTGAGTTGATTTTCTGATCCCGCTCTCCAACATAAGTCTTTCAAATGAACGGATTTGAAACGACTATTAAAGTTTGAGCAAACATGTCTCAAACAAAATCGATGTACTCCACGCGGTGATTTGAAGTCAGGAATACAATCGGCTGCTGCAATGAGGCCCGGATGACGATCAGAAATCAAACATGCACCACCCTCAGATCTTCTCACAATATGCTGGCTTATCATCTCCAAAAACCATCTCCATGACAGAAACTTTTCTTCGTCAACAATTGCAAATGCCAAAGGTAACACTTGATTATTAGCGTCCATTGTCACGGCAATCAACATCTTATGTTGATATTTCGTATACAGATGTGTTCCATCCACGCTTATTACCCGGCGGCAATGTTGAAATCCTTCTACACATGGTCGGAAGGCCCAGAACACGTAATTCAATGTCTTCTCTCTTGGTCTGGCATTGTCAAGGTGAACCCACTCAATGACGGTGCCGGGATTCCATTTTTGCAAAGCTCCCGTATAGTAAGGCAGTTTCTGAACGGAGCTCTCCCATGTCCCATACACATTCTCAACAGCACGTCGCAAACTAAACCATCCTTTTGCATAAGAGATCTCAAATCCATATTTGTCTTTGACTGTTTGAATTACATACTTTATCTCGAAAGATGGATCACGCCGAACAATTCCCACTAACAAGCTAGCAATCATGTTTTTGTCCAAATTTGCATGATCGATAGACAGCTCACTCAAAAGGCAGGTGTGAGAACCTCCATATTTGTTTATTTTGAATAATCCAACTTTCTTCTTCAACGAGGCGCGCATGTACCATCTACAAGGTGCATCTTCTGTACTGTGTTTGCACACAACTTTCCACAATGTTTTTGTACTTTTCACAACGCGGTACTCTCGTTTTGCAACACGTACAGAGTAATCCTTCACAGCTGCCTGCAGATGTGCTTTATTTTTGAAGACCATATCTACATGCAGATCCCCTTTGGAGTAATCGTAATAACTACCCCATTTACCTGTTGGAATGTCTACTGAGTCTGCAAATACTTCAGGATGTGTCATTGAGAAGAATGGAATTGTTGGATAAAGGACATGACTAGTTGTCGTGGTTGTCTCCGGTACATTAACTGACACTTCCTGGGTGATTGGGACCCCTTCATCTTCATCTGCAATTGTTTCTGACATGACACAAATGTCAACCTCATCGTCATCAGCATCATCCTCGGACGGAATATCATCTGGTTCTGACTGAATATCATTTCCCAATTCAGCGAAACTGTCTGCTAGTGGCTCAGGAGCAATAACATCAGCATCTATTGGATCGTCATCGTGGTGTCTACCGGAGACAGTCGGTCGTTCTGCAACTACAGGCAAACAATCTACATTTTCTGGAATATAATCATAGTTTCTTTGTTCCGTTTCTATGTAAAGTTCCAAGCAACTAAGACCTTGTTCTGAATCCAATAGCCATGCTAAATTATAATCATTATCGATTGGCAAAATTGTCTGTCGTACCCCGGCATAATCTCTAAACATATGTCTTACATGTATTTTCAGAAGAAACTGGTTGCCATCGATGCCCGTGATATTATATATTTCGGTCAACAACTGCATAAAATTAATTGTGCGAGATATTGTGGTAACTCTTATTGGACCACGATCATATCTAATGGTATCCAAATCCTGTAATATATTACCTCCACAATATAATAATATTTGAATCGACATATCTGAAAAATTTATAAAATATTACAAATAATTAATAAATTTATAAAATCCATATGATAAAAACAATAAGATAAAATCAATAATATAACAACATTTTTACCTGAAAAATACTTCGAGAGTGGTTAATTGAGATTGGAGATTGAACAATTTTAACGATAAAAATAAGATAAGAAACTATGATGATATGTGATTTTCGCTTCGGTATGAAAAAATGAAGGGCTCGGCCGCGGTATTTATACCCGAGAAGGCGCCATCTTCGATGGCGCCTTCATAAAAAAAAAAATTTTTTTATTTGAAGCCGCCATCCAAGATGGCGCCTTCAATTAATTTTTTTATCAGATACGAAAGGCGCCATCTCAGATGGCGCCTTTACATGAAGGCGCCATCCGAGATGGCGGTTTGGGTTACTTTAAAAACGAATTTAAAATTAGGATATTTTGTTAAATTAATTTGTTTTTTCGATTAATTTAATAAAAAACCCCTGCACGAACTGTTCTTCAAATATTAATGGAATTTTATGTCGATCCCTTTCGTATAATTTTTTGACTAATGTTTCTTTAGTTTTCGAGTTTGCTCAATAAACTAAAAAAACAATTCCGTTTTTAAGTTGAATTTATTCTGCTTTCATTATTTTGATTCAATCAAATTCCGGTAGGGAATCGAATCGGATGCGGTCCTGGATCCACCGATTCTGGGTTGGATCGGTTCCACCCCGGAATCGATTTTAATGCAAAAATTTGGGTACAAGTGATCGAACAAAAAGTTCTAACCAATCGATCTAATCGGCCTCTACATTTATAAGATGATCTCAAATATAACTCGGAACCAGTATTCTACCGATTCTGGAACCGAAGAACCGATTCGGACCGGTAGACTACCGGTTAGCCCGATTCCAGTTCCAAATTCGGGTTAAACGGTTCGGTTTCAGGTTGGGTTCGGATTGATCCGACCCGTTAAACAACCCTATCTATTCATATATTAAAACATGCATAAGGATAACAATGGTTCCGGGTAGAAACGGATTTCGAATCCGACGGGTGTGGGTATGCTAAAATGGATATTGGGACGGGTGTATCATGTATGTGTTAGTTTTTTGTATTAGGCAGATATAGGTTATGTAAAAAGGTTTTATAAGACCAAACCTTCCAAAACGTTGAGGTCTTATTAATAGACAAATGTATTTAGATAATTTAGTATGTATAATTTAATTTTTTTTTTGCTTATAAGTATATTATACTAATTGAGTTGGTTTTATAATAACTATTTAGTCAAATTAAAAATTAGAGATGTAAAATATACTATAAATATAATTATTTGATAAGTCTAGCCCGTTTCGAACATGAATCGGGGTATGTATGTTCTTTGAAAAATGGATATAAGTTCTCAAAATCAAAATGGATCCAATCCCAATCCTAGCAAACACAACACATGAGAAAATTTGGGAAGTGGGTCTACTGCAAATCCCATTTTACAAACTTATATTCACTTGACAAAAGACATCTTTACCCGTAAAAATTAAATAATTAAAATAACAATTACATATTATAAACTAATATCTTCATTTCTTTCCCAAATTGCTTTCTTCCTAATTACTCGTAATTGAGGTGGTTCCGTATAAAGCCCTCAAGAAATCATTTGCTTATTCGCCAAGAACTTTTCAGCATTAGATAATTAATAACAGCTTATAGAAGGTGCCCACGGAATCATAGGATAGAGGATCCAATGTCGAAGGTATGGAATTCCATCTTTGAATCAAGCAAAGCACATATGTGTTGTTCTTGTCTTCCATTGACAATTGCGAAAATTTATAGAGGAAAACATCAGTGTATCTTCATAAATGTAAAATTATATAAAAACACTTGTTGTATGTGTTAGGAATCCAACATGCCTACAACGCAACGGAATAAAAAAATTGGATTCCCCACCGAGGACCTATACGGAGTGTTCATATCGGGTGTATCGAATTATACATTTGACGCGTGTTTGAGCAGAATCCACGAAGCAGCACGTCCTCGAGTCAGGAGCAAAACTTTTCTAGTTTTGCCTCTACGGTATCCACACGATCAAATCGAAAGGGAGATGACGTTATAGAGTTGCTAGACTCGACATAACTCAACTGAACAAAGAACACCAGATGATCAAAGCTAGGTGACGACTGGTTTTTCTCTGTTCGAAAATGTCTGCTAGAGTTTTAGTTAATCACTATTAACCTCTACCCTAATCTCGACCAGAACCAATATATATGTGCTAAAGAGAGACGGCTTACTTAACATCTCAGGCTTTTAAAACCCTCAGCCCAAAATCTCTTCTGTCTATATCAAACCTTATTATATATATATATATATATATATATATATATATATATATATATATATATATATATATATATATATATATATTATGATTAAGACTCTTCCTAATCAAATTAATTCATCCAATGAATTTTATCTTCCCTTTATCGATTTAATCTTTTGTGCGACCCGTTAGGATCTTGCAACGTTGGCAGTGACAAAAAATCTGATTTTATATCACAAGCAATGAGCGGTATCTAGCAACACATCAAGGCTACTCAAGTTACAAGAATGTCATTGACTCGACATAACCTATGGCCTGTGATAATATTCATCATGTAACTTAATCCCTTTGTCCTATGTGTTTAGATTAAACACGAGTCATGGAATAGTCATACTCGTATGGTTCAATCTTTTATTTCTTGATCCCCAAGTAAATTAGAATAAACGAATAAGCTCGATGTCACATATCGACTCATTCGAGCATGGCCATGCATTTTAGTCTCACTTGATCAAGGGCCCAAACACTTCTCTATCTTGATCACTCAACATCTCTCAACATAATTCGTGGTGTATCCAATGATTGTCTTTATAGTTTACCCTGTTACAGGTAACATTTGACAATATCAAGATACACGACTCCTTATGTTGGGATCTCTGGTGATCTCAAGTCGTAATGATTACATACATTATTATCACTATGAGAATTGCTTATGACGTTCATATAACTATCCATGTAGCATTCTCATGGTGGGTCTGTCCAGTACATTGTTCTCTCACCCATGTGTTGATTTGATATCTCATATCCATGAACAATTCATCAATCAATACATACTAGTCTCAATACATTATCATTATCCTAATTCATGATAATACTTGACTATGGACAATCTTTAAGAATAATATAATATTATTCTAAGGACATTAACATACATATATATTCATATTACACAGATACTAGAATAATATATAGTAATGAATTGTCTTTATTAAAATCATATTATATTGTATGCCAAAATCAATCATCTAATGAGCTGTTTTAGGGCATATTCGAATAGTACGTGTGTTTCATTAGTACAGGAATGAGTCATTAATATCTAAATAATAGTAAGAAATCATTTGGATTTATTGGATTCCAACTATGCTGTTGTACTTAATGAGGGTCAAATTGGAAACGAGAAATGGGGTCACACAATCTTGATTTCGGTCGCATAATGAGAGATGCGATCGCCCAATCTTGCTTTGATTTTGGCATCTTTTCCATTTTGTTTCTCTGTTTTATGAAGAATGTGAAGATTTTGTCAGCATGACTTCAAGATGGAATTGAAGCTTGGGTGGTGATGAAGCTTGGTGCACATGAGATTGGAGGAAAAGGGAAGTGGAAGAAAGAGAAAAGGAAAGGTAGAATGGTACATGTTGGATACACATTCTGGATCGGATCGGGTCATTTAGTGATAAGGATGTGGGTAAGCTGTTGTTCATTTTGAATTTATTTCCCTCTTCCCTTGATAGACTATTCCAACTGGGCACAACGCTAAATTCCCGTCGGTGCAAAAAAATCACTTGAAGAAATCGGTCGGAAAACATCATGAAGATCAAGAAAAACCCTCAAAGAACTCAAGCTCTCTGTGCCAGCTCAAGATTCTCCAATCTCCATGAGTATTATTCTTTAATTTTAAATCGAATTGATGCTGATCAATGTTGATTTTTTTTATTTATGGAAATGCAGAACAGAGAGTGGAACATTTCACGACGGAAATTTGATTTTGAATCTGAAAGGTTTGCGATTGATTTCTGATGAGGTTGAATCGCTGGTAAGTTATGGCATCGTGTATTTGTTACGTACTTACCTCTGTGTTTTGAACGATTTGGTATGTTAGGAATCAATCCAAGATATAATCGAATCAATTGTAATTGACGCCATTCACTCAAGCTCAAGTTTCTAAAGAATGAATCGAAATAGAGCAGAAAACCAAGAACACGAAGATCAAAGATTTTACTTGGTTCAGATCAAAATGTGATCCTACATCCAAGGTTCGGACGTTGCACCCCAATCAAATCCATTAATAATAACCAAGTTTACAAGATACAGAATTCTCAAAGCTTGTTAACAATTCCCTCAACTATAACAGCGGGAATATCATGAAACTACAATCACTCTGTTCTTCTTCTATGATTTGAATGAAACCAAGATTTCGATTCTTCTTGGAGAAGAGAATGACTTGAAGTTTCTGTGCTCTGTAGCAGAAATTCTCTTTTGGTGTTTGGGTTTTAGATTGATCTCGTTAACTGCCATCAACTCTCACTTTATATATATAGTGCATGGCAGTCAATCTTGTCCACCCAATAGACTTGGTTAATCTTGATCATCCATTCTGCTATATAGAGGCAAACGTCTTTCACAAAACTCCACCTTTGTCTCTTATCTAGCTGAACCAGTAGATTTTAGAAGACCCGAACAACAGCTGGAATTTTATTTCCTGATCTTGAGTAAGCTCATGGTATCTCTGAGCTTGCTCACAGTAATGACCTTGGTAAGCATATCAGCTGATTCATATCCGTATGAATATTTTCAACATTTACCAAGTGTTTAGATATAATTTCCCTCACAAAGTGAAGCCTTACATCAATGTGCTTTGTCCTTTCGTGAAATACAACATTTTTTGTCACATTCTTTTGTTCAAAACCCATCTCACTCACAAAACCTGTAATCCATAAAGCCTCTTTTACAGCTTCTGTAAGTGCGATATATTCAGCCTAGTGGTTGATAAAGCCACTACATGTTGCAAGCTAGATTTCCAACTAACTACATTTCCACCAACAGTAAATATGTACGCAGAAAGTGATCTCCTTTTATCTATATCCGCCGCATAATCTGAATCATAGTACCCTGTTACTTTACACATTGAATTTTCATCTCTGGAATAATTCAATTTCATCTCAGCAGTTCCTTTTAGATATCTTAACAGCCACTTAACAGCTTGCCAATGTTCTCTACAAGGTTTAGTCATGTATATGCTGACAAGACCTAAACCATATGCTATGTCTGGTCGTGTAGAAATCATTGAGTACATTATGCTTCCAACAGAATTTGAGTAAGGTACTGACTTCATATGTTCACTTTCTAGTTCAGCTTCATGTTCATTTAATGCATGCAGTTTAAAATGAGCTGCTATTGGAGTATTGACAATCTTAGCATCCTACATTCCAAAAGTATTCACTACTTTCTGAACATAAGCTGTCTGTGAGAGTTTTAATCTGTCCTTGCTCCTATTCCTTATAATTTCCATTCCTAAGATTTGCTTTGCAGGACCAAGGTCCTTCATATCAAATTCAGAATTAAGCATTCTCTTCGATCTATCTATTTCTTGCTTGTCCTTGCAAGCAATAAGCATATCATCTACGTAAATCAATAGATAGATAAAGGAGTTATCTGGAAGCCGTTGGAAATAGACACAGTTGTCAAATTTTGATCTCAGGAATCCTTTTGCAGCATAAAGTCATCGAATCTTCTATACCACTGTTCAGGGTGCTTATTGGGCCGGACCAACCTGAACCGGTTGGTCCGGTTATAAACCGGAATCCGATCCGGGTTTTACCCGGATCGGATCGGTTCCAGAGATCCGGAACTGCCAATCCGGCGGTTCCGCCGGAACCGGTGAAAAATAAAAAAAAAAAATAAAGGTGATTTGGCCAACGGCATTGTAGCCGTTGGCCAACGGACTGCCGTTGCCCAACGGCTTAATAAAAAAAAAATTATTTTTAAAAAAAAAAAAACTTTTGCTTCTATATATATCTCATTTTTCCTCTCCAATTTTTCATCTCCAACTCTCTTACTCTTACAATCCTAATCTTGTATTCAATTATCTCGTTTTTCCATATTTCCACTAATACGATGGCATCTTCTTCTACTGGTCGTGGTGGTTCCTCAAATCCACCTTTATTCCAAGAAAATTATGATATTTTTGTCGAGTTTGATAATGCTTATGATGTTGAAGAAGCGGAACACGTTGCAGAACCGGCGGCCCCCCAAAATCCGGCCCCCGGCGGGTCATCCGCGACTACTGCCGCTTCGAGTCGCACGAATAACCATCCCAAACGAAGCAAGGTATGGGATCATTTTGACGTCGAGACAAAACCAGGTACGAACGAATCTGTTGTTATTTGTAAAATATGTAAAACCACATATAATTATAAAACAGGTGGTTCCGCTGGCGGTACCGGAACTTTTAAGAAACATCTAATTAAAAAACATAATTTTGATGATGTTACTTTACAACCATTAGGTAGAGAACCAACCCAACTTCAAATTAATCCTCAGTCTGGCACTAATTTTATCTTAACACCGGAAATGAACAAAAGATTATTCGTTCGTTTTATTGTAAGATGCGAACTTCGCTTTTTGTTTTCTGAAAAAGATGGCTTTATTGAATTTTCTTCTGGTATCCAACCATGTTTTAGACATATTTCTAGGCATACTTTGAAAAGAAATATTGTAGATGTGTTTCTTGATTACCGTAAGACTTTAGTTGATCATCTTTCTTCTATTAACTGCAGATTAAGTTTAACTACTGATATTTGGACGAATACCGCACTACTTTCTTTTCTTGTTATCACTGGTCATTGGATTGATGATAACTGGTGTTTGCAGAAAAGAATTTTGTCACTGGATGAATTAAAATCTGCACATACTGGTTCCCAAATTGCTAAATATATTGTTAATGTTTGTAGATTTTATGGAATTGCAGATAAAATTTGTTCGATTACACTTGACAACACTTCAAATAATAACGCGGCAATGCGTGAACTTAAAATATATTTACGACCAATGCTTAATGGTGTTTTTTTCCATGTTAGATGTGCATGCCATATAATTAATTTAGCAGTAAAAGATGGTTATGCAGATGCTGAATGTAGTAGCATAGACAAACTTAAAAACTGTTGTCAATGGATACGACAGTCACGCATTAAGCGTGATTGGAAACATACGTGTGCAAGTCAGAACCTTCGGTTTACTCTTTTTCCACCGCCCATTGTAAGTCGATGGAATTCTTTGCACAAAATGTTAGAATCGATGTTACCTTATCAAGATGCTTTAACTTCTTTTTATAACTCTTATCAAATGCCTGAAAGTGATGAAAGTTATTTATTGTCTGATAAGGATTGGTTTTTTGTTAATAATTTAATTGCTTTGTTATCAACCTTTAAAGATGCAACATATCGTTTCTCCGGTGTTTGTAATCCTACTTCTCATTATTTTCTTCCACTTGTATTTATCATGTTTTGTAAATTTATTGAATTTAGAGATGATATTGAGTTGACGTCGTTCGTTTATCGTATGGAGGAGAAGTTTAAAAAATATTGGGAACAAATTCCACACGTGCACTGTATATCTACATTGTTAGACCCAAGTCAGGGTGTAAGATCTTTCGATACTTTCTTTGAATATTACAGTACGTTTTTGGATAAGGATGTTGACGATCAAAAGACGTCAATCATGCATTCTCTCGAAAATATGTTTGGATTGTACCATAGTGAACAGGGACAGAGCTCATCGGCGCGTGTAGTAGGAGGAGAAGAAGAAGAAGCTAGTCAGTCACGAAGCGGAGGGATTAATCTGTTGCGGAGCCTTGGAAGAAAGAAGCAGAGAGGAAGCGGAGTGTCATCTACCGCTTCAAATGATTTGCAGTTCTTCCTGGGTCAAATGTTCATTACAGATGAAAACTTTGACGTACTAGAGTGGTGGAAAGCAAACGCAAGACAATATCCAGTCTTAGCCAAAATGGCTAGAGATGTATTTGCAATCCAAACATCCAGTGTCGCATCAGAGTCGGTATTTTCAACTTGTGCTCGGCTCATTGGGCCTTTAGAGTTTCTCTACAAGCAGAATCATTGTGCATGCTTACGCTGCTAAGAGATTGGTTCGATGCTGAGAGAAGAAATAAGAGAGAAGGAGGAATCGACGAGTTCCGCGATGAAAGTTCCGAAGAAGAAGAAGAATTGGCCAAGACTATACTTATAAATTATGATGAGTAATGTATTTTTATTATAAATTTCAAATGATGTATCTTTTATGTTGTTTTCCATATTCAATAAATGATGTATTTTTCCTTTACGATTTGGGTTGAAAAAAAAAAATTAAAAAAATTCGGCTTGGCGATCGATCGCCAAGACCCCGTGGGTTAAAAAAAAAAAGAAACAATTGGCGATCGATCGCCGAACCGGTTCCGGTTGGAACCGGTTTACCCCGGACCAATCCGATAATTCGGATCCGGGGTTCCGAACCGGATCGGTTCCATGGCATTTGCCATGGAACCGGAACCGGACCAATCCGGTTCGGAACCGGATTGGTCCGGTTCCACACAAAACTAGTCCGGGACCGGTTGGATCCGGTCCAATCCGGCCCGTGAACACCCTGAACCACTGTCTTGGAGATTGTTTTAGGTCATATAATGATCTATTGTGTAAACATACTTTTCCAATGTTCTGCTATTTTACACGGCCTTCAGGTCGTGTCATCAATATTTCTTCTTCAAGATTACCATGCAAGAAGGCGGTCTTGACATCTAATTGTTCCAACTCCAGGTTATGAATTGTGGTAATTGCGAGAATGATTCTTATTGAAGTATGTTTGACAACGGGAGAGAACACTTCGTGGTAGTCAATTCCTTCAAGTTGAGAGAATCCTTTTGCCACCAATCTTTCCTTAAATCTTGGTGGTTCTACACCTGGTATTCCTGTTTTTCTCTTAAATATCCATTTACTGCCGATGATACACTTTCCTTTTGGCTTGTCAACCAGAACCCATGTCTGGTTTTTTTCTATATTGCATTTCTTCAAACATGGCATTTTTCCATTTTTGCCAATCTTTGCTATCCTTTGCCTCACTGTAAGTTTTTGGCTCATCAAAATCTAGTAGTTCAGCCACATTTAATGCAAATGCTATAATATCTGCATTGATAAATCTTGAAGGAGGTCTAATATTTCTTCTTGTTCTATCCCTTGACAGCATATAGTCATCAAGGGTTTGAGTATCATCTTCATTTTCTTCTGGACCATGATCAGTGTCTGTCTGATTGTTTGATTCATGTTGAGGCATCTCTGAGTCATCTTCTGTCCGTGGGATATAAGAATTTTCTCCACCTTGATCAGTGTTTCCAGATAATTTTGTTTCAAAGTATCCTGGTACACTTTGATCCTCCACCTGAGACTCAACATTCTGCTCAACTCTTTTGGACTTGGCTGTTTCTGAAGCTTTGATGTTAGATTTATACAGTTCATTTTCATTAAAATACACATCTCTGCTTATCACACATTTGTGTTCATCTAACAACCAGACTTTATAGCCTTTAAAGCCGCCCTAGGATTTAACTTTCCTTGGCTTGCATGAACATATACAACACATCCGAATACTCTCAGATGATTATACTCTGGCTTTGTGCTTGACCATTTAAGCTCAGGGACAGTAAAATCAATCGAAGAGGCTGGTGATCTGTCTATTAAGTAACAAGCTGAGTTTCAGCCCAAAAGTTATTAGGTAAGCCACTATCATTTAACATGCACCTTAGTTTATTCGTTATAGATCTATTCATGCGTTCAGCCAACCCAATATGTTGTGGCGTGTAGGTGCAAGTTCTGTCTTAAAATTCCAGATTTAGCACAGAAGGTATCAAATGTTTGATTACAAAATTCTAGTCCATTGTCTGTCCTTAGTACCTTTAATTTCTTGCTAGTCTGATTCTCAATCATTGTTATCCATTCAACAAATTTATCAAAGGCTTGATTTTTATTTTTTAAGAAGAAAATCCAAACCTTTCTTGAGAAATCATCAATGAAGGTAATAAAATATTGGGACTTAGACAAGGACAGAGGTACCTGAGGTGATCCCCATAACTTTGAGTGCACATAGTCTAATGTTGATCTGGTTGTGTGTCTGGCTGTGTTAAATTTCAGTCTATGGGCCTTGCCTAGCACGCAATTCTCACAGAAATTGAGGTCTGTTAAGTGCTTTGGATCTATGTATCCTTGTTTTCCCAGTTCTTGTAATCCCTTTAAGCTCATATGTCCTAGTCGTTTGTGCCACAAAACAGTCTGATTTTTGTTGGAGGTTGACACACTTGCCTCTCCAGTTACGGTGGCTTCAAGTAAGACATATATACCTTGTTTTAGGATACCCTTCATTATAATCATGGATCCTTTTGAAACTTTGAGTACACCTTCAGAGGCTTTATAACAAAATCCATTTCGATCCATTGTTCCTAAAGAGATTAAGTTCCTTTTTAAATCTGGGATGTGTCTTATATCAGTGATGGTTTTAACAGAACCATCCCACATCTTCAATTTTATTGAGCCAATGCCATGAATTCTGCAAGATTCATTGTTTCCCATTAGCACCTGTCCTAATTCCAAAGTCTTATAGTCAAGGAACCAATCCCTTCTAGGACACATATGATATGTGCATCCAGAGTCCAATATCCACTCTTCTTTAGGGTCACTGCAGGAAATAGTAAAGACTTCCGCATCTCCATAGCCATCAAGACGTTTGCTGTATCATTCATAGATTTATTTTCAGGATTCTGATCAGACTTTCTTTGGGGGCAATTTCTCCTGAAGTGTCCTTCTTTCTTGCAGATCCAACAAGTTGCTCTTGTTCTAGACTTTGATCGAGATTGTTTTCTTCCTTTATTGCCCTTTTCTTTTCTGTCCATGGACCTTCCTCTTACATTTAGTCCTTCACCTTCCTGCCATTTTCTCTTGGTCCAGCTCTTTTGAATACGCAGCCCCTACTACCTCATCTATTGTCAGAGTCTCTCTGCCATATTTGAGAGTATCTCTTAGATGGTCATATGCTTTCGGTAGTGAATTCAACAGAAAAATGGCTTGACTTCGTCGTCAATCTTGACATCAATGTTCTCTAAATCAGACAGCAGTTTAGTGAACTCGTCAATGTTCTCATCTATAGATTATTCTCATCCATCTTGAAGCCATAGAATCTCTGTTTGAGGTAGATTCTATTTGGTAAAGCTTTGGTCATGTAGAGCTGTTCTAATTTACCCCACATCTCACATGCAGATTTTTCTTTCACCACTTTCCTCAAAATTTGATCACTGAGGCTCAAGATAATAGTGTTGCGAGCTTTCTTTAAAATATCAGCTTTGTTCTCTGTGGTATGCGGTATATTTTATTCGCCTTTGAGCGCTTCATCAAGACCCAAATTCCCAAGATGTGCAACCATCTTTTCTCTCCATAGGTTAAAGTCATTTCTTCCATCAAATTTTTCCACTTCAAATCTTGATGTTGACATGATGATTATCGTCCTCTGGCCAGTAGACTTTCTTCCCAGAATCGAATCAAGAGTATAAGGGTGACCGTTATTTGATGCAAGAAATTAAATCAAGAATGTAGGGTACGAACTAGACGTGCAAAGAAAGTTTCACGAATCTTGACTCTGATTAGCCTAAACCTGGCTCTGATACCAATTGTTAGGAATCAATCCAAGATATAATCGAATCAATTGTAATTGATGCCATTCACGCAAACACAAGTTTCTAAAGAATGAATCGAAATAGAGAGAAAACTAATGACACGAAGAACAAAGATTTTACTTGGTTCAAATCAAAATGAGATCCTACATCCAAGGTTCGGGCATTGCACCCTAATCAAATCCACTAATAATCACCAAGTTTACAAGATACAGAATTCTCAAAGCTTGTTAACAATTCCCTCAACTATAACAGCAGGAATAATCATGAAACTACAATCACTCTGTTCTTCTTCTATGATTTGAATGACACCAAGATTTCGATTCTTCTTGGAGAAGAGAATGACTTGAAGTTTCTGTGCTCTGTAGCAGAAATTCTCTTTTGGTGTTTGGATTTTAGATTGATCTCGTTAACTGTCATCAACACTCACTTTATATATATATAGTGCATGACAATCAATCTTGTCCACCCAATAGACTTGGTTAATCTTGATCGTCCATTCTGCTATATAAGAGGCAAACGTCTTTCACATGGTGAATATAGCTTTGATTCGAATGCTCATAATAGATTAGGCTATGGTTCTAAGAAGATATCTTTAGCAAGATGCTCATCTGGTCATATCATTCAGAAACTTTAGTGTATTAGTGCTATGGATATACCTGGGCTCTGTTTTATTTAAAATGGTAGATCTGATTGAACCTCTTTACATTGATGACTGGGTGTGAAGGATTAGTTGAATAAATGCTGCTGATTTTGCTTTCTCAAGCTAGTAGCAATATACTCTATGCATAAAAAAAAACTTCACCCTTATTTAGAAGTCCGATCATGAAGAAGGTTGACTGAAAAGCACTGATCACATATGACATCCAAGTAACAGTTTCTTCCTCGCTAACAATTTTCATACAATGCTGCCGATTTTTCACAGCGAAACTTTAATCGTCGATCAATGGATTTCACAATTTCTAAATATTAGAGCAATCAATATTTTTTTGTCTTGAATTTTTCATAGTCGTTGGAAGCAAAGGAGATTGATCTTCAATTCTCACTGGAAGATCTCGAAACCATCAAAGTCATCGGCAAAGGAAGTGGCGGTGTAGTTCAGCTTGTTCGCCATAAATGGGTTGGAACATTGTTTGCATTGAAGGTCAGTTTGCAAGCAAAGCAAAAATTACCACCACAATAGATCAACTTCTTTTAGAAGTAGTTGTTTGAATTTGTAACATTTTAATGAATAAGGTGTCGTTGCAGGTTATCCAGATGAATATACAGGAAGAGATTCGTAAACAAATTGTCCAGGAGCTGAAAATAAACCAAGCATCACAATGTCCACATGCTGTAGTTTGCTATCACTCATTCTATCATAATGGAGCTATATCTCTTGTGTTCGAATAAATGGATCGTGGGTCTCTGGTTGATATAATCAGACAAGTTAAGACAATTCTTGAACCTTATCTTGCTGTTGTTTGCAAACAGGTTAGTCAGTATCTTATTGTTATGTTTGTCAAGTTAAAAACCTCACTCCTTTTGAGTTTCTAGACTACAATACATCATAATTTAAATTCAGGTTTTGCAAGGTCTGGTTTACTTGCATCATGAGAGACTTGTTATACATAGAGACATTAAGGCGTCAAACCTGCTAGTGAATCACAAAGGGGAAGTGAAAATTACAGATTTTGGCGTTAGTGCAGTGCTGGCAAGCTCTATGGGCAACGTGATACATTTGTTGGGACATACAATTACATGACAGTAAGTAAAATTTACACTCTTTAGTATCATATGGAAAATGATTATCCATCTTCCTATTCTTGGATCATTTGTCATATAGCGACATAATAAAGCACGAACTTCATAGATAACTTTTTGTCCGTGTCACTCTTTAGCCTGAAAGAATCAGCGGAAGCACCTACGGTAATAAAAGTGATATCTGGAGTCTGGGCATGGTGATCCTCGAGTGTGCTATTGGACGATTTCCTTACACACAATCTGAATATCAACAAAGTGGTCCAAGCTTCTACGGGCTTTTGCAATATATTGTTGGAACTTGGAAGTCCACCACGTTCTGCTCCACCAGATCAATTCTCTCCAGAGTTTTGTTCATTTGTCTCAGCCTGGTAAGGATCCAAGCATCTATTCAGCTTTAACATGGTGAAGAAGAATATCTGCTTCCTGAAATTCTCCTCTGAGTTTAGACATCTCCATTCTGCAATCATAGAAGTTCATTTTCTTCTTTTTTTTTTTTGGGGGGGGGGGGGGGGGGGGGGGAATGGGAGGTAAATCACTGTTCTCAAAATTGTTTGATTTACCTGATGAGAACCTACCAGATAAGAGGTGAAGTTTGATGAAAGAAAGTGGAAAGAAAAAGGGTATGCTGAATGACTAGTTGTTATGCATTGTCATCAGATCACCTTCCAAGTCTTGAACCATCTTAAAGAATGAGCTCGTTGGAATGTGAATGGTGAATTCATGTAAAGACTAAAGAGAACAGTCAACACAAGCTATAACATGGTTGGACTAAAACTTCTGCTTTTTCCTATGTAGAAACATAGAGTTATTTTTCTTCAAATTATCTTATTACTTGCATGCTTTGTGTTTGCAGCATACAGAACGATCCTAAAGACAGATCTTCGTCTTTAGAACTATTGGTCAGTTCATCATTAACGCACCATCTGCAAATTATCACAAATATCTTTAACTAACCTTAGTTTTTTCACGAGTAATTTAACTAACCGTAAGTTTTGGTATTCCCACAGACTCATCCATTCATCAAGAAATTCGAAGACAAAGATATTGATCTTAGCGTTTTGGTTGGCAGTTTGGACCCTCCCGTAAACTTTCTCAGATGATCAATGATCCATAACGCTGATCTTAGTATTAAGCGCCGGACATATATGTTTGTATATACTAAAAGACTGTTTTCTACCTTCAACATAAGCCAAGTCTTCGGATTCCATTTTAAGATTGTGAGCCTTTCTTATGCTTCTATAAATCTCGGTATTACATATAATTGTAGCCATTTTCATGTTGGTGGAATGAACTTAAGAGCCATCACATGAAATATCGGGTAGCTTATAATCTGTTTGTTTCATGAGTGCCTCCGTTAAGGAGCAATACTATTTAGTCGAATACAAGAAATTTGAATATATTTTATTTAAGATTAATGATTTTTCCGGTCTTTGTCATACTTGGATTCGTTCTCAGCATGTCGTTGTAAATGCTTCTCAGAAGTGTTTATCTGTTTTTCAGGCCAAAAGAACATATTTTGGTGTTAGATTTCGTTGCTTCTGTTGTTGTTTCATTAAAAAAAACAAGTAAAAGTAGTAGCAGAAAAGCAAATCATGAAATGCTTATGGCTTCTTTATTTTGAATGATGTCAATTTTGTAATTAACTGAAGTTCATTAAGCTCTTTTTTTTTAATTCAACGGCAGCAAACACTCAATGATTTTGCTTAAAAATAATTTTTCTAACTTTAAATAAAAGCAACATAAAAGTGTTTTGAATAAACAATTTCAAACGCGTGTTAGAAGAGGATAAATGAAAAACTAAGAAATATGAACCCTTGATTTAATTTACTCGTATGTTTCACGAAACAAAAAATATTTAGATAAATATAGCGAGCATAAAATAGGGACACTTTAGGCCGGTACCAAGTGGAAAACTATTTTTCAGCCCATTCCGCCAAAAACAAATGAGTTCATATAAGTCTATTTGCTGTTAAAATGACAAAAATATCCCTAACAGCACACGTAGGGTTTACGTGCACCGCCATGACCATTCACATGCACTGGTGCATGCTTAAATAAACTGATGCATGTATGGTTCCACGTGCACCGATGCACGTAGGGTTTACATGCACTTGTGCGCGTGAAACTAAAAAACACAGCTGCAGTGCAAGTGCATGTGAAGAGGAGAGATGCCGGGCAGAGTACACGATGCAATCTGTCCCTCATATTCTCCACCCAAACCACTGTACATTCCCTCACACTCCACTTCTCCATTGCAAATTACTCCCCGCCACATCCTATGTTTATCTACACCAAAACTCCACCCCTCTCATCCTCATCTTCAATCTCCTACACCTCTCCATTTATTCGCCTCTCCATCTTCTTCCTCCGACCAAAACCCTCTTCATCTCGCCTCCGCAATCGTACACGCCAAGCTTCGTGAGATTTTCATGCTTGCCCTTAGCTCTACCATGACTGAGGGCGTCGAAGCGAAGGCAAAGATGGTGGTAGAATCGTCTGGAACTCCCTCGGGCTATTAAGCACCACTACGTCGGTGGCTTCCATGAAGGGAGAAAGAGTTATCTGTTGATGACAAGATAGTGACGAATAATAATTTTGTTTTTTAAATAAGGGGTATTTAGTCAAAATAAAGTAGTTATTAGATTAAATATTTAGAAATTGTACCTATTTGAATAAACTTTCATAAAAAAAGTGGATTTATATTCAAATCTGTTTTTTGCCCAGATTTAATTGAATAATTGTTTTGTAACCGGTACTTTTTGATAATTATCCAAGTAAAATAACATCATTTTTCTTGAGAAATTAATTATGCTTGTTGGATATCCTTAATTAATTTTAGAATTTTCTGTAGGGTTAGACATGATCGGTCCCCCATTCTATCAAATATTAATTGGACGTAGGCAAGAAGTATTAACAATGTACATAAAATGACAAGAAAGAAGTTTGGCGTCTCAAACAAGATTTCAAAGATATGAAGTGAAAATAGGTAGGAATTCCTCCCGAGTAGGCAACATTTCCTTTTTTTCAAATGATTTTTTTTATCATACTTGAATTTTAAAAATATAAATTTTTCATCAAGAGATCAATGAGACAGATCCAATAATAATGTTGCAGAGAAACCATTTTCGACAACAATTAATTATACATAAATTTCAAAAAAAAGTCATTCAGACGAAAACCATATGAATGCAATATATAATTGATCGGATTTTTTGCATTGACTTCACGAAATCTAGTGAATTATAACAAACCATTTTCTCATTTGGGATAACCCTTTTCTTGCACGAAATTTTCCCGAACAAATTCGGAAGACCTACCAAGATTTCCTAGCACAACATTCTTGAAATTAATGGTTTGTTGAGCTTGTGAGCATGACCTCTGCATTCGGGCCCCACTCAAGCTGTTTCTTGATTCCATCATCTCATGAAGTGTAAGCCTCCTCTTCGCTCCTGTCTCAGGCCTCAGTTTTGGAGCACTTTGGGACCTCAGTTTTGCATTGAATGATTGCGTATTCGCCATGTAATTCGGGCTGAAATAGTTCTCCACACACAAACTCTTTGCTGGTGTCGAGGGTGCATTGCACCCACAGGAACTGGAGAATCTTGGCGTGCTTTGTGCGGTGGAGAAATGGCATTCTTCCCCGGTTACGACCCATTCTTTATCGGGGAGATATTGGCCATGGGGTATCAATATTCTTGCCGGAATTCGACTTGGAAACGGAGAAGAAACTGTCTTTCCTGTTGAGTCCTCGTTGGGATCTGATATCCATGTGTTGTTGTCTCTCCGGGACCTTGATTTTGGCCGGCAACCGGTATCCACTTCAACGATTTTCGGGATTTCGTCGAATGTATTGTCAAATGAAGCAGAAAGCCTCCTGCTATGCAATGCCATTGGATGCTCGATTCTTGCGTCATCAGATTTTTCCTACAAAATTCAACCCATCACAAAAGATAGACAAAGCTTATAAAAAAACTTGTGAAACTTCATGCTAAAGTTTTTTAACAACGCACCATGGATTTTCGGGCCTGAAATGAAGCGAATGTTTCATCATTGTTAATGAAGCGTCTGGTTTTCCAAGCCCGAACACTGGCTTGCGCTCTTATGAGGGCTTGCATGCTATGAAGAGTGGCTGTTGCTTGTCTACGCACCAAATATCCTCTCACCAGAGCTTGAATCTTTACCAATCCCTTCAAAGCCCGGAGGGCTTTTCGGGCCTGTTTATGCATTTCAAACGCAATACCATTTCATATCACAAAAATCGAAACAAAATATTCTTGTTAAAATCAGCTTAAAAAGGTTTGAAATATTTGCAATCCGTACCAGGTATCCACGGAAAAGTTTCTGAATCTTGACAGCGGCGGACCTTTCCCTGCCACCAACCACCATTGTCCCTCTTCCCTGATTGGTGAGACGAACCACCGCAACTGCAGCCTGCGCAGCGGCCATAGCTGCGTCGGCAGCAGCCGCAGAAGCTGTGGCCACCGCTATCGCATGCTTGCTCTGCTCCTTGTCGGACTCGGAATAGAAAGACCTCAGCCACGCTGCCTCCGCAGGCGTAATGTTGGGCGGAATGGTAGTGGGATTGTTGCACAAAACGCCTTTGTCCCTGCCGGGATGGCCATTGCTCCACCGGTTCCTGACTTTACAGTCGCCGCCGGAGTATTCCTTTGTTTGATTTTCTTTAGTTTTTATCCCGAACATGGATTTTAACCACCGAGTCGCTCGTCCCATTTTTTCCTTTTTTTTTGCTTAGTTTTCAAGAATGTGGGTTCCAGACAGAGAGTAGGGAGTTCAAAAATTTTTGAGATGCTGTTTAAAAAATCCAGGATTAAGGCTAGAATCTAGGTTGTTTCCATTTAGTACAAAAGCTGCTAAAAAAAAAAGAGTAAGAAAGTGAAACCATGAATTATTATTAGTAAATAAATCTTGTACTACTACGTAGGCATGACCACGGTTTAATAAAAACCGTGGCCCGGCCCGGACCCGTAACCGGGTCAACGGGCCGGTTAACCGTTGACCCGGTTCACGGGTCCGAACCGTAACCGGCCCGTTACTGTACGGGCCGGTTACGGTTCACGATTGCGGAAACCGTGGAACCGCCGGTTCGAACCGGCGGTTTTGAACCGGCGGTTCCACGGTTTTTATATATATTTTTAAATTTTTTTTTTATTTTAAAATTAAAGTTTGTGTTACCGAAGACTCGAACTCTTGACCTCCAATATGTATATACAGCTTCTTACCACTAAGCTATCATCATGTTTGTTTTAATTTAGATAATATAATTATATATACTAACAGACAATATATATTATATATGTAATTTAATGATAAATATTTTATATTGACAAATGTAAATAAAATTTATCTAGAAAAATATGTTATGCCCTTAAATAAATATCGTAAAATAGAAATAAAATATAGCAAAGTAAATATAACAAAAAATGTTGGATAAATTCATAAGAACTAAAGAAATAGTTGTTGCAAAATAAAATATTATAATAATGAAGTAAATTATTATAAACATATATAATATATACATTTTAATTATTGTACAAGCACTTTATTTGATTTACATTATATACAATAATCAAATAAGTATATCTTAATTTTTCACGATATGACTTACTATAGAAACTCGATAATGTGATATTTGATTAATTAATAAAATCTTTTACTAATTTGCTTATAATGATTTGTGAACAACAAATTGAATTGATAATTCACTAACTTTATATTATATAAATTAATAACATCTAATTGATAATCAAAAATATCATTACTGACTATTTTTAACATAATAAGAACTTTTGTGTTGTTTTCTTATATATGAATAACAAATAATTCAATGTTATATTCGTCGATTCATTTTCTTATATTAAAAATTGTAGTGTTCTTTGTTTATTTTTCGCATACACCAAGTTCTACCGAACGTGAGAAATAACGACTCACATCAAATACCAACTTTGTATAGATTTCATACCAATTTCATATGTAACTATTACCATAATTGTAAATATTTCATACTAATATAATGTGTAACTAGTACCAAAATGGTAAAGATTTCATATTAATTTCATATGTAATTAGTACCATAAATGTTTCATACTAATATCACGTGTAATTAGTACCATAATTGTAAATGTTTCATACTAATATAATTTGTAATTAGTACCAAAGTTGTATAGATTTCTTACCAATTTCATATGTAATTAGTACCATAATTGTAAATGTTTCATACTAATATCATGTGTAATTAGTACCAAATTGTAAAGGTTTCATACCAAGTTCATATGGAATAAGTACCAAAGTTGTATATGTTTCATACCAATTTCATATGTAATTAGTACAATCATTGTAAATATTTCAATACCAATTTCATTTGTAATTAGACCAAAGCTGTATATGTTTCATATCAACTTCATATGTAATTAGTACCATAATTGTAAATCTTTCATATACACTAACTTTATATTATATAAATTAATAACTTCTAACTTAATATATTTATGATTAATCAATAACATCATCATAAAAATAACTTTATTGACATTTGTTTTTTTTTTTTGTAAATTGATAGTGACATATTATATAAATTAATAACTTCTAACTTAATAAATTTATATTCGTCAATTTCATATGTAATTAGTATCATAATTGTAAATGTTTCATGTCAATATCATTTGTAATTAGTACCAAAGTTGTATACGTTTCATACCAATTTCATATGTAATTAGTAACAAAATTGTAAATATTTCATATCAATCTCTTTTGCAATTAGTATCAAAATTGAATTGGTTTCATACCAATTTCATATGTAATTAGTACCATAATTGTAAATATTTCATACCAATATCATTTGTAATTATACCAAAGTTGTATATTTTCATACCAATTAAATATGTAATTAGTATCATAATTGTAAATGTTTCATACCAAACTCTTTTATAATTAGTACCAAATTTATATAGGTTTCATACGAATTTCATATGTAATTAGTATCATAATTGTAAATGTTGCATGCCAATATCATTTGTAATTAGTATCAAAATTATATATGTTTCACATCAATTTCATATGTAATTAGCATCGTTAGATACTCAGATTCAATCAATTAAAATGACATTATCTTATTTGTGATCACATCGAGTTTGAGTTTGACGAAACAATACGTTTTGTAAGATTAATGACATGCGACTTATAAAATTTCCACTAGATATACCCACACGTTCGAACTCAACATATAAATTGATAAATGATTCATATGAATATAGAGAGTTAATGACAACTTAAAAAGTTCAAACTCTCCCCTCCACCTTACATTTCCTTTGTTATTTTTTATGATTCTTTTAGAGTAATTTTTAATTTTTTTAAATAATTTTTTAATTTTAATTGTTTAAATTAAAAAAATATAAGGGTCGAACCGTAACCGTAACCGGTGGTTAACCGTAACCGTAACCGTAACCGTAACCGGCGGTTCACGAACCGTAACCGGCGGTTCACGAACCGTAACCGGAACCGTCTATGAAGGTTAAGGTTAAGGGTCGAGCTCTTTTGAACCGTCGAACCGGCGGTTCCGAACCGTCAACCGGCGGTTCACGAACCGTGGTCATGTCTACTACTACGACAGCGCAGACCGGAGGACAGAGGGCCAAACTTGCGGTTTTCCATAATTCTGGGTTAAATTGATTTAAAGAAATAAACATATATTTTGAAGAAATATCAAGAAAGTTGGCACACCTATTCAATAGATGGATCGGGGAATGCAATATGATGTTAATTGTTCTTAAAGATGCATCTCATCATACATTTAAAAAATACCATTTAGAATATTTCAAAATATTCAATATATGGTGCGATGCACCCTGCCCTTAATGGTAGCATCAAATTTTTCGATTATAGAAATAAGATGTTAATTTTATGTATACTGATATCACCAAAAAGTGTGATCTTTAATAAATATCGAGCGACGATGCATCAAACGATTTTTCACCCATAAACCGAATGAAACCGTTCCCAATGTATCTCTGTATATCAAAGAAAAAGGGTAAGATGACTCCGCCCGTAGGCGAAGACACTCCGACGCTCAAGTCAGTATATATTTCAATAGAAAAAGTATTGAAATTGTAGGAATAGCGTGTAAGTATTGCGTAATTGAACGTACCTGAATGAGGGGTATGTGCCCTCTATTTATAGATGTAGAGATAGAGTCTCAATCAATATAGAATAAGAGTTCTAGTCAATCTCTAATTGTAGAGTTCTAGTCAATCTCTAATTGTAGAGTTCTAGTCAATCTGGGATAAGAGTTATAATCAATATGAAATAGTATTGTGTATGGCAACTAGATCCATGTTTATCCCGACAATATAGATGTCTTCCAAAACCCTACAACTCCTTGCTAAATTAGATTGGGTCGGTTAAAACCCGTTAGGTAGATCGATCCTCCATAGCGGGGTATCATATACATTTTATAATTTTTGAAGTGTCATCTCAAACGAGATGGCCCCTTTTACTCTAAATCCCATTTCATCAATTTGCATCCTAAATCCCGGCTTGTTTAATGTTAGTTTGATATATCTTCAAAGACAGTGTCATGTGATATATCTATAATTCAACTGGAAAATATATATACATACATAATCCTTTTTTCTATCTTATATGTCCTTTGAAAGAAACATAGCTATGGAGACCTCGTGAGCATCCCGCATTAGGAGACAAAACTGTGCTGCTTCGAACTGATAATGAAAAGTACTCTACAAATCCAACTTGTACTAATTTTTACAAGGCGTAATTAAAAGTTACACCAAGTACTCAAACAATGACAAATCCAGTGGATATCCACATAAATAATTGGTCCTATAGTTAAATACAGGGACAAAAATTACTGTCCTCTTCTAATATATAGCAATCTATATTCGGTCTTACAAATACCAACACATATATATATATATATATATATATATATATATATATATATATATATTTATGTATCTTGGTCTTTACAAACATCTTACAAACATCCGATCAATATAAGTAATTTTCATCCTCATAGAGACCTAAAAAAACCCACGACCACTTTGTCTAATGATATCAAATCTCTCAAAAAAATGACGAATTTCACAAAAAAGGTTAAAACCTCGACGATTTGTTTCAAATTTCAATATCAAATGAAATAAATGATTATTGGCTCGTTGATCCATATATGTCAAAATGTTGTTACGGACACATGTTTACTAAAAAAGGCAAGGGCCAATAATGATAACTTTTGTAACCATAATTTTATCTTATAGTGTATTTTATGTTCATACATCAACGTATTTTGTATATTAGACCAATCTATATTGTTGATTGCACTTTAAAAAGCGGTGTTAAATTCGGACTCGACGACCAATTCAAGTGACTTAAGTGGTGAAAGGTGTCATGTTCGATCCGAATGACCCTCTAAAATTGTTGTGTTGAAAAAACTGATGAATAACCAGTCTACCGATATGAATAGTTGTTCCTTAATTTTTTAGAATTTTCTTAAAATTTTATGATTTTGTTACAATAGATATCCTTTTCTTTTGCCGACACTTCAGAAAAAGACCAGTTATTTGCTTGGAACATTATTATATTCATTCTTCTTTGTTTTATAAGAGGTAATACATTATATGGTCCTTCTTGTTTGCACTCATTCCCGATTTAGTCTGTATTGTTTGCACTGATCCGATTTAGTCCCTTTAGTTTTCTAGTTTGTCCCAGATCAGTCCTAAATGTTAAATGCACCGTTAAAACTAACGGAGAGGGAACGAATCGGGTCACTTAAAACTTCAGGGACTGAATCGGGAATTGATACAAACATTAGTGACTTATTAGGGTCATTTAAACAGATTGGGTGACTTAATTCTTTAAATTATTAATTATTATAGTAACTAATATGGATACTTTATTTATTATTTTGATAATTTTTGTAAAATTATTTTATTTACATAATGATATAATATATTAAATTCTAATAAAATCATTTTTTCACTCAAACAAAAGAAAAGAAAATTAATAGCATATTGATATACAAAATATATTTATATGACTAGTTTACTTATTAACAAGACATATTTTTTATTTCATTAAATTATGTCTATCATAAGTGTCATCAATTTATAAAAAAATATTTTATTTTTGATAAATTACATAATTTTTTGATAAATTAAATATTTTTTTAATAAGTTGATGACATTTTTTATAATTATTTAAATTATCTTGTGAAAAAATTATTTTTATGTAGAATTTAATATATTATATCATAATTTAAATAATTGTAAGAAATGTCATTAATTTATAA
Source organism: Haberlea rhodopensis (assembly GCA_907163345.1). Taxonomy (NCBI): domain Eukaryota; kingdom Viridiplantae; phylum Streptophyta; class Magnoliopsida; order Lamiales; family Gesneriaceae; genus Haberlea; species Haberlea rhodopensis. Next base: position 5,799,168 of record CAJQUN010000005.1, on the reverse strand, counting down.
CAAAAATTATTTAATTTATCACAAAATTTATTTAATTTATCAAAAATGAAATAATTTTTTTTATAAATTGATGACAGATTTGATTGACATAATTTAATGAAATCAAAAATATATCTTATTTAATAAGTAAACTAGCCATCAAAATATATTTGTATATCAATATGTTATTGATTTTTCTTTTGTTTGTTTGAGTGAAAAAATGATTTTAAGTAGAATTTAATATATTATATTAAATTAATTAATTTTACAAAAAAATGCCAAATTATAAATAAAATATCCATATTAATTGCTATAATAATTAAAAATTGAAAGAATTAAGTCACACAATCTTTTTAATGACCCGAATCAGTCCCTAAAGTCTCATCAATTTCCGATTCAGTCCATGAAGTTTTAAGTGACCCGATTCAGTCCCTGAAGTTTTAAGTGACCCGATTCAGTCATCTCCGTTAGTTTTAACGGTGCATTAAAGGTTATGACTGATTTGGGACAAATTAGAAAACTAAATGGACTAAATTGGGTCAGTGCAAACAAGAGGGATTAAATCGAGAATGTGTGCAAACAAGAGGGATCATATCATGTATTATCCCGTTTTATAATTACATATTTGTATTCATCATTTTTACTTATCTTTTTCCATTTGTAATGACACTAATGTTTTAAAAAAAATTATAAATCAAAGTTTTATTGTGAACAACTTGAAACTATGACAATACAAGATATATTACTGATAAAAAAATTTATATATGGTCATTGGCGGATGTAGAATTTTTGGGAATGAAGGGCAAAAATATTTTAAAATAAAAATTTTAGAGGTCAAAATATAATTTAAGTGCGGTAAATATAATCTTTAAAGGCATTTAAACAATTTTTTTAGGATAAAATTGCAACTTAAAAAAAGAAAGTATAAGGTATAAAAAAAAATTGGGCAAGGGGGGCACTTGCCTCCCCTTGCACCCGAGTACGTCCGCTCTTGTACATGGTATATATATTTGGACATTGCTTGGGACATTGTTGTTCTTGGGCATTAATGTTGTTCTTGGGTATTAATGTCGCTTTTTCTTTATTTTCTATATTCGGTAGAGAAAGTGCGATAAAGAAAATAAATAGGACATCATGATTTTTTACGTGGAAAACCCCCCAAAACGAAGAGAAAAACACGGGACCTAGTCCAGTACGAATTCCACTATATACAATGATATTTACAGTTTTTTTTTTTATACGAGATATAGACATGAAAAATGAAAAGGAGAATCCCTTCTCAGTAGCCGATAGCCCTCCTTTTATAAGGCCAACCAGTCCATCTTTTGTAATCAAGCATTAATCCCTCTCTTTCCTCCTTGAGAGAGGGAGTGCATCATGGGTGTCCAATCCCCCCATGTCAGCCTCCTATTTGGCCACTAACTGCCCCCACCTAAGCCTTAATCTTGCACTATTTATCGGTCTTATTCCCCTTAATTTGCTCCCATTAATGGCTCCCATGATTTGCCCCACTAATTGCCATTAACTGCTCCATCGTGTCCGGAAAATCCGGTTTAACTAGCCACTATGACCGGGTATTTATGTTACTGTTTGACCACGTGGGACCGAGCAGAGTATCGACTTCTTCGGGTATTTCCTGTTCGGACGTTTTCCTGTTCGGCAACCATTTTACACGATGTGATCTAATTCCCCTACCACATCACATCACCCCCCCTCAAGTAAAGCAAGATGAGCGAAGTCGAGATCTTGGTTTATATACATCGGGTAAAATCGCAGTTGTCGTTTTGATGTATTTTTCAGAATTTTATGAATTTTGAGGGTTGAATCTATCCAATAAAAACACCCCGAGCAAATAAAGCTCAATTAATTTTGAGATATAATAATTATCACGAGCAAATAAAGCTCGGATTGAAATAAGAAATATCTTGAGCAACCCAAGGCTGAGCACATAAAGCTTGTACGATATAAACGAGCTCCATAGATAATAGATAAGCATCCCGAGTAGATAAAATAAGTCCGAACTCCAGTATAAGAAATATTCAGAGCAATAAAGCTCGTCCTGGGTACAAAAAACAATACATTCGAGCACATCGAATACTCCATTGAATAACCATTCAGAACTTCTGAAAAAAGAATCCCTCCCGCGAACCGAACATAAAAAATATCCCGAGCAAATAAAGCTCGTCTGAAATAATAAATATCTTGAGCAAGTAGAGCTCGTCCGAATTCTCGAACATCCCGAGCAGATAAATATGATCGGGCTCAAAGGAACCATCCCTAGCAAATAAAGCTCAACTAATTTTGAGATTTAATAATTATCACGAGCAAATAAAGCTCAACTAATTTTCGAGATGTAATAGTTATCACAAGCAAATAAAGCTCGGGTTGAAACAAGAAATATCTTGAGCAACCAAAGGCCGAGCACATAAAACTCGTATGATATAATCGAGCTCGGGGAAAAGACATCCCGAGCATCAATCACTTAGTCACGTTTTAGGTTCAAATACATACCAAACATCCCGATCATGTATTTAACCCGCCAACAACGGACAATAAATAAAATAAGCTCGCAACCCCGAGCATCAATCACTTAGTCACGTTTTCACTTGGTCACGTTTTAGGTTCAAATACATACCAAACATCCCGATCATGTATTTAACCCGCCAACAACGGACAATAAATAAAATAAGCTCGCAACCCCGAGCATCAATCACTTAGTCACGTTTTAGATTCAAATAGATACCAAACATCCCGATCATGTATTTAACCCGCCAACAACGGACAATAAATAAAAATAAGCTCGCAACCCCGAGCATCAATCACTTAGTCACGTTTTAGGTCTAAATACATATCAACCATCCCGATCATGTATTTAACCCGCCAACAACGGACAATAAATAAAATAAGCTCGCAACCCCGAGCATCAATCACTTAGTCACGTTTTAGATTCAAATACATACCAAACATCCCGATCATGTATTTAACCCGCCAACAACGGACAACAAATAAAAATAAGCTCGCAACCCCGAGCATCAATCACTTAGTCACGTTTTAGGTTCAAATACATACCAAACATCCCGATCATGTATTTAACCCGCCAACAACGGACAATAAATAAAATAAGCTCGCAACCCCGAGCATCAATCACTTAGTCACGTTTTAGGTTCAAATACATACCAAACATCCTGATCATGTATTTAACCCGCCAACAACGGACAATAAATAAAATAAGCTCGCAACCCCGAGCATCAATCACTTAGTCACGTTTTAGGTTCAAATACATACCAAACATCCCGATCATGTATTTAACCCGCCAACAACGGACAATAAATAAAATAAGCTCGCAACCCCGAGCATCAATCACTTAGTCACGTTTTAGATTCAAATACATACCAAACATCCCGATCATGTATTTAACCCACCAACAACGGACAATAAATAAAAATAAGCTCGCAACCCCGAGCATCAATCACTTAGTCACGTTTTAGGTTTAAATACATACCAAACATCCCGATCATGTATTTAACCCGCCAACAACGGACAATAAGTAAAATAAGCTCGCAACCCCGAGCATCAATCACTTAGTCACGTTTTAGATTCAAATACATACCAAACATCCCGATCATGTATTTAACCCGCCAACAACGGACAATAAATAAAAATAAGCTCGCAACCCCGAGCATCAATCACTTAGTCACGTTTTAGGTTCAAATACATACCAAACATCCCGATCATGTATTTAACCCGCCAACAACGGACAATAAATAAAATAAGCTTGCAACCCCGAGCATCAATCACTTAGTCACGTTTTAGGTTCAAATACATACCAAACATCCCGATCATGTATTTAACCCGCCAACAACGGACAATAAATAAAAATAAGCTCGCAACCCCGAGCATCGATCACTTAGTCACGTTTTAGGTTCAAATACATACCAAACATCCCGATCATGTATTTAGCCCGCCAACAACGGACAATAAATAAAAATAAGCTCGCAACCCCGAGCATCAATCACTTAGTCACGTTTTAGATTCAAATACATACCAAACATCCCGATCATGTATTTAACCCGCCAACAACGGACAATAAATAAAATAAGCTCGCAACCCCGAGCATCAATCACTTAGTCACGTTTTAGGTTCAAATACATACCAAACATCCCGATCATGTATTTAACCCGCCAACAACGGACAATAAATAAAATAAGCTCCCAACCCCGAGCATCAATCACTTAGTCGCATTTTAGGTTCAAATACATACCAAACATCCCGATCATGTATTTAACCCGCCAACAACGGGCAATAAATAAAAATAAGCTCGCAACCCCGAGCATCAATCACTTAGTCACTTTTAGGTTCAAATACATACCAAACATCCCGATCATGTATTTAACCCGCCAACAACGAACAATAAATAAAATAAGCTCGCAACCCCGATCACCAATAATAGAACGTACTCGAATATCCCGAGCACCAATAATAAAACGTACTCGATCATCCCGAGCACCAATAATAGAACGTACTCGAACATCCCGAGCACCAATAATAAAACGTACTCGAACATCCCGAGCACCAATAATAGAACGTACTCGATCATCCCGAGCACCAATAATAGAACGTACCCGAACATCCCGAGCACCAATAATAGAAGGTACTCGAACATCCCGAGCACCAATAATAGAACGTACTCGAACATCCCGAGCACCAATAATAGAACGTACTCGAACATCCCGAGGTCCCGAGCACCAATAATAGAACGTACTCGATCATCCCGAGCACCAATAATAGAACGTACTCGAACATCCCGAGCACCAATAATAGAACGTACTCGAACATCCCGAGTACCAATAATAGGGCCTTACTGCTAGATTACATGCCCTAACTGTTGATCCTATCCTGAAATAATAGTGAGACAACATGGCACATAATATATGTCTACGAAATTCAAATATTGATTGGATAGGAATAACCGTAATCAATGTATGGCGACTGAGCACTAAAGTCGAGGACCATTGCTGAGCTAGGCCAGAGCTGAGCTTTGTATATTTGGTGAAAGTAGATGCCGATCGGGAACCCGAATTAGGAACAAGAGTCCTAAAATACCTCAATGAGGTTGGATTCGCCATGGGTCGAGCATAGACAAGATGCATATAGCCAAATATAACACGTCCCGAGCTCGGTGTAAGTAATGCAATAATACAGCAAATACGAGACATAGACGATCCAAAATAATAATATCTTGCATTTTAAATTGATGCCGCTACATAAGGACTATATCCTCAAGTATCCCTATCGATCTAATGCAAATAATCCATCACAATAAATCTCGAGTTTAACATATATTTATTAGCAGCCAAATGTTTGGATTCCTTCCCGATTATTCATAATGAGAAATCCACAAAAGGGGAAACTAATTCAAAATCAATCTCAATTATTGACATATTCTAGTAATCAAGGAATTATAAATCCATGTATTTTTCTCTCATACTATCGAATAATCATTTGGCGTCCTTAATACTCCTACATTTGATGTGTATGTCGATCAAAGCATCCCTTCTCACATAACACAAGCTTAATGCATGCAGACATAATATTTATATTGTACCATAATGTGGATGAATATCAAGCTTCTGCATTTTATGGAACATAGACATTGCCATTTTAAAGGGTGCTCATGATTAGTGATTTAATGCAAAACCACGACACTGTAAGAGTATCCAAATTCGTGTTAAGACCTCTAAAATATCATAGGGTAAATAACATGCACCATTCTCCATTTATCTTCATCTGTCGTGATAGTGTAGGACCAGTAAGCTTTCATCCAATTTTCTCAAGACTATGGAATGGAATGGAACGGCTTAGTCATAATTACCCATTTTGAAGCTATTGCTAAGCAATTAAATTATGGCCTGGCAAAGGAATGATTTAAATAAAAAATTCAGAACCTTCCCTGATGAAGGTGAAACATCCAAGCTTTTGAAAGAGATGTACAGATCCTTTCTCGAAGCTCGTGTCATTCGGGCTCTCCGTACAGTAGAGGATCGTTCTCCGCCAGTGTGAGCTGGCTGGGGTGATCTTGCAGTTGTCTGACAGACCAACAAATCTTTACCAGGGATCATCCATAACAATATTGATGGATAATTCACGCCTAAGATTCGTCAATGACATTCAGCACAAAATTGTAGAATGTTGCTGGAAAATCCATCCCTATAAGGCTACTGATGCTCCGAAAAACAAATATCATGCATCAACAAATAATGAAATAGACCCCAACAGAACATGTAAGATCAGTGTTCTTTGCATAACATTAGAAGCGTGAAGAACTACAGCCCTCCCCCTCCGCTGGACGTGCGATTCTTCCAATAAAATTTAACCTCCAGCTCATAATAGCAAGATCCAATCACGCATGTATCGCAAAGCCAGGTTCGTGTTATGGAAATATGAGAAGACCCATAATTGCAATTAACCGATTGTTACTTAAAGCGAACGTGCTTCGATCATGGTTGGCGGTGCTTAAGCCGAGATTTGCTCAGAATGTTGTGACTCCATGTTTTTCCAGATCTGTTCCGAAATCTTCGGTGCATCCTTTTCTACAAGTTCCCATCTCTTGTAACCAATTAACAAATCAAGATCCTGATTTTCACGGCCATTCCATTTTCAACAGAGGATGAGACATTTACGCAGAGGTTCGCAAAGGCATGGAAAATCCCGATCGACTCTTCCTCGACCGATCTGGTTGTTATTGCGGGGATAGAGAACTCAAGGAGGTAGTAGTCAACGAGCGGTGGTTCAAATCCACGAAAGATTAAGATTCGGAGTAAAGGGTTTTCCTAAACTTTTTTGATTCCAGATTACATCAATAGGATGCATTCAAATCTGAAAGAAAATTATGAATGATATCTTGAGCGCAATAGATTGGATCTCCAGTGCATCTTCCAACTCCAGCGTCACAACCTTCCTTGACCCATGAAACAAATTTTCTCTCTTGAATGTAGTGACCGATTATGTATCCATAATAACTTTTTGAACCAGCATGACAGTGTATTGCATTATGAGTCAAGGAGAAAATATAGAAAGCTTGCTCTAATATTTCAATGGCAATGATACAGAAATCATAACACTTATCTTGAAATCAATGGTTTTGAATCTGAATTTTTTATCACTTCATCTTTCTTCTCTTCTTCTTTGGATTCGGCTTCTCGAGAATTCTCTAAACCATAATTCATGCGCAGAGTTGTTCCATTTTCTCTTCCTCTTCATCTACGCCTTAAGCTCAATGTTCCCACGGACGGCGCCAATGATGTTATCCGTTATTTTCTATATTCGGTAGAGAAAGTGCGATAAAGAAAATAAATAGGACATCATGATTTTTTACGTGGAAAACGCCCCAAAACAAAGGGAAAAACCAGGGGACCTAGTCCAGTACGAATTCCACTATATACAATGATATTTACAATGTTTTTTTTATACGAGATATAGACATGAAAAATGAAAAGGAGAATCCCTTCTCAGTAGCCGATAGCCCTCCTTTTATAAGGCCAACCAGTCCATCTTTTGTAATCAAGCATTAATCCCTCTCTTTCCTCCTTGAGAGAGGGAGTGCATCATGGGTGTCCAATCCCCCCATGTCAGCCTCCTCTTTGGCCACTAACTGCCCCCACCTAAGCCTTAATCTTGCACTAATTATCTGTCTTATTCCCCTTAATTTGCTCCCATTAATGGCTCCCATGATTTGCCCCACTAATTGCCATTAACTGCTCCATCGTGTCCAAAAATCCGGTTTAACTAGCCACTATGACCGGGTCTTTATGTTATTGTTTGACCACGTGGGAGCGAGCAGAGTATCGACTTCTTCGGGTATTTTCCTGTTCGGACGTTTTCCTGTTCGGCAACCATTTTACACGATGTGATCTAATTCCGCTACCACATCACATCACCCCCTCAAGTAAAGCAAGATGAGCGAAGTCGAGATCTTGTTGCTCTCTTCGGAGTCTTTTGCCCAGACAAATCCAACCCCCTACAATGAGGTTATCCAAGGGTATTTATAGGGTTGTCCTCAGTAACTAACTCGCGGGAAACCAGCAACATGATTTCCTTGGATCGTGGCTTGACTGGAGCCAAACGTGTCCGAGAAATCCGCCCCATTAATGCACGTTCAATCCCAGCCAGTTAATTAGTTTTAATTATGACCGGGTCTTCCGCTATACTTTGACCAGAATCCCGAGGAGGGTTTAATAGTTGTTCTGCTCGGTAAAACCTGGCTCGGTGATGTGATGTGGTAGGGGAATTAGACCACATCGGGTAAAATGGTTGCCGAACAGGAAAACGTCCGAACAGGAAAATACCCGAAGAAGTCGATACTTTGCTCGGTTCCACGTGGTCAAACATCGGCATAAGACCCGGTCATATCGGTTAATCAACCCGGATTTTCCGGACATGATTAGTGGGAGATAATGGCAATTAATGGGGATTATGGGCCGATAATCATGCCATAAATAAGGGGCACTTAGTGGCTATGATGGGGCACTTAGTGGCTAAAATGAGAGAGTTAATGGGATGCTTAGGGGAGATAATAGCGAAAATACGGGATCACATCATAATAGCGAAAATACGGGATCACATCAATATGTTTTATTGTTTTGCTTTTATATTGGACATTTGGTTTGATGTGATTGTTTGAAGTTTGACATGCTATATTTGCACAATAATATTTATTTTATTAGGAACAATTTGAAGACATACATACATTCTATATATCGAACAAAAATTAAACATAGATATTACATAATAGACAGATTAACGGATGGTTCAATCGATCAAACTAGTAACCAGTAAAGATACCAATTTAATGCTTGATTTGGTTATGAAAATACTATTAAAAAGGCGATGTCATACTCTACATATTTTTAATACAATTTCTTGAGGTTTTATGATATAGGACTTATTGGAATTCTGTTAATAGTGAATGAAGGGCTATGATGCACGAACACGGATACACGGATATGAATATGGATACGGTTGAATGTGATTTTTAAAATTTCTAGGATACGATACGTGTGGGCAAGTCAATTTTTTATATTTTTTATTTTATAAATACAAGTAAATTACACCAAATATCCAATGCTTTGTTCAAATTTCACTTTACAACCATTATTTATAAATTTACAATTTACATCCTTAACTTTCATTAATTGTAATAATTTGCATTCTTTTGACAACAACTAGCTTAATAGATTCTAAGTTTGAGTATATAATGCAATGATGTAATGTGACGGTGAATTTAGATAACACATAAAATCGAATCATGATGATACAAAACTATAATTATAATTCATGAAGTTGAAAATATTAACTATAATTTTTTAAACAATGGTTGTAAAACAAAAGTTACATATTAAAGTTAAATTTAACAAAGTTGATGTATCTTACTTATCAGATATGATTTCAGATATATCTTGGTCGTATCCAGACATATATATAAAAATTAAGTTGTAATTATTCATACGCCATTTGTCGTATCCGATACGTACGAGTCAAACATATCGTGAAGTATCCGAGATTAAAAATTAACTTCTAATTCAAATACGCCACGTGCATATCCGATATGTATCGTGCAAGTATCCGTGAATATTGCTATCCAAAAAATATCGAATATGTTACCATATAAATTTGAAGAATATATGTATATCATAGATGTAGGGAAAAGTAATAAAATGTCATCCATGGACCATGGTCAATACTTTGTACCACATATTGATCAAAAGATCAGAATCGGTAATCGGAATATTGAAAAGAAGTAAATAAACAATTTTATTGGTTAAAAAAATAATATAAAAAAAAAGTGTAATGTAAGAGGCCTCCAATTAGAATGTAGTGATGGGAGAGTGAGCTTTTTGAAAAGCAACAACTCAAAACTACTTTGTGGAGCAATGTGTCCTTAAAAACAAAAAGATACCTCAGGATTCTGACACCCTCGTGAATGCACATCTTGCTTAAATTAATTAATTAATAATATAATATTCGAAAAATATTTAATTTCAAATGGAAATCTAAAAAAAATTTACACCACATATGTTAATCACGGGTTTATTTATTTATCATTATTATTATTTTTATAATGGGGAGGGGAATTTTTTTATTATTTATAAGACTCAAATTTGAGTCAATCTCGTTTTAGGAATGTCGACAACTTTTAGGCTAGACATTTGATATCGGGTTAATTTATATGCTATCAAAAAAATTAGCCTATTGTAAAGGTGCATGCACCATCTATGTAATATTGCATGGTCCCAAAGATTCCTGATTTAGGCTAATATAATAAGATCATAATTGTAAATTCCGGATTTAGGAGTATAAGCTGTCGAGTCAAATCAATGCACGAGATTAATTTATATTATGTCATCTCATATACGTGAGTTTGGTTCATGTTTGGGAAATACTTTCCTACACTCGATGTGGGGCCATTGATGTAGGGGTGGGCCCACATCGGGTGTAGAGAAGTATTTCCCTTCATGTTATCAGTGACGATTAGATCATTCTAGATTGTGATTGTGATATATGCCGTTTTTTTTTCAAAACGTGTTGTAATGATTACAATGCTCTTAAATATAACATCAATTATTTCAAATACGAGTGAAATATGATTTGCAAAGTGCAAGAAAAAATGATGGGTTTAACGCAACTCCTAAAGATATTTCCTTAGGTTTAATAACATATCAAATCATTGATCTGGAATTTTTTTTTTGATAGCATCAAAATTACTTATAGGAAGAAATCAATTGTATGGTAACAGAGGCCAGTACGAGTTCAATGATGAATCTACGACCAAGAAAAGAATTTATAATAAAGAAATATAAATATATTTTTTAGATATATTTATTTTGAGTGATATGATTTTGGCCATCCCTGCCTCAACTCATGATTGTAACGTGTATGACAGAATGCCCAGTAAATAATTGACCAAAAGATGTGAATATTTGAATTTTCAATAAATCACTATTGCATGTTTTTGGTTCATAAGTTTTGCTTACGCTTCAAGCAATAAAACCGCATCGTTTCAGTTGTTTGTAAACAGCAACGCATGGTCAATCATGATTTGTTTGATGCTATCACTGTTTTTAGTAGTACATTTTACCATACATTAGGAATATTCTCAATATATGGTAAGATATACTCCTAAGGACAATCCGCCTGGGGGATATCATCAAAAAATCCGTCATTAATGTATGCTTTGCTTTGTACATTTTACAATTTATCATGGCATCTGCCAAATCAATATATTACCTCGACGTGTGATCTTCCCAAACACATCAAAATCTCACAAACTATAATATTATCTATCCCTCATAGAAAACTGTCAGGAATAAGCCAAAAAAGTTTTTCTAGCATAACATCTCCAATACTCAAGTCTATACTACGAAAATGTAATGCAAATGAGAAAAACTCACAATTTCTGAATTGATAAAATAATGACGCAAACTAATATTTATAGGCAACTCTTTTTGGGAAAATACTGGTAAGTGGAAGAGTTCCTTCCATAACTATGACTCTCGATCCGTATCACGATAGCATGGAATCCAATGAAATCAAATCAAATCCCAAATTTGTAGCCCAATTTCTGGCGATCTCCAATTTATTATCCCAAAATATCTGGATTCCGGAGTTATCAGATCTATACTCCGGAAAGGTAAGGTCAGATCGGGGAAAACGCTTAATTACTAATTCCTTTATTCAGAACCTTATGTTGTTCTCCAATCAGGGTTTCGGGCCTTCTCTTCCAATTCTTGTCCGAGCTCAAGCTCTTCCCATCCGAGCTCAGGCTCTTCTCATCCGGGCTCTCAAGTATGAAAATCCAGATCAGATCTTTGCAGGTCTGATATGTTTACTGTAGATTTTATTCTTTCCATTCTTGAATCGGGCCCCCTAGTGAGTATACATTGGGTCTGACTCGTTCCACGGGTTTTTAAAGCTTGTGTGAATCAGATTTTTCATTAAGGTCGAATCTCTCAGGTCTTGCTATACCCATATTTCTTCCCGGGTATCAAGTCCCAATAATAATAGAAAAAATGATCCGATCAATAAAGTAATATAAAAAAATCATAATATATAACCACAATAATCAATCTTCAACACATTATCTGTGGAGAAATTTATTTTCATTTCCTAAACAAATATTTTTGGATTAGATTCTATTTATTGGATCTAGGTTTCATAATGATTCGGCGTATAGAAAAAGATATTGGGCTGGATAACAAAGCCCAAATATTTTGCCCATGTAAAGACTTGATCCATCTTCTGAGAACGGTTTATACATGTCTCCTCGAGCTACATTTAGGGATCAGTCAATTCTAGCTTAAGTTGAAATCTGCCCAATGAAATTCAAGCCTCCACCAAAGAGGAAGAAAGTAGATGCTGCAGCTTCCGGCGGGTAATTGGTCTCATCGTTAGATTACTGTTTTATGCTTATTTGTACGGATTGAATTGACTTGAGATATCTGAATTTTGGAGCGAAATGATGATTTTTGGATTTTCCATCACAATTAGTGATGTTAACCGATGTCATTCAATTCAATTAGTTCTTCTCTTGATTGCCCAAAATCTGTTTGATTTTATGCTATGTGAGGGACAAGTGGACGTACAAATTCCTGATCAAAATGATAATGAGGCAATGATGGGAATTTCAGATAGAATGCACAGATGTTTGTAAATGTCTGACCATGCTATTTTCAAATCCAATCACCAATCTTAACTTTCGTTCTTGCCATAGTTATTTGAAGCACAAGGCATTCTAAGTCGCGCATATAGTGGAGGGCTTAGGAGCGAGAGGTCAAAGCTAGGTGCGCCATGTTGAAGTCAGTCACCCACAGAGAGATGCACTGGAATCTCAAAAAATTTGAAGAGAATTTATTATATATATGATTCATTATATCTTTATGAACTACTAAACGACAGATAAACAAATGCTTCATCTATAAACCAACATGAATTACTGTTATATTTATCTTGCAGTTTCATTTTTGATTTACTACTCCATACATATTAAGGGCCATGCTTCATGGTTGAGGTGCGCCCTTCATGAAAGGGCTGGCCTTAGCTTTTATCACAATGCAAGAGCTGAGTCTCTCTAAGCCATCAGTCTATGTTCGGCTTTTGTGGGTTTTTAATAACTATGATCCTTGCTTCAAATGGATTTGCCTCATCTATGTTGATCTATTTTGTAATTGCTTTGATCCTGCTGCAGTCCTGATTCTTACAGTAATTTTCTGCTTTAACTGTAACACATCCACTCGGGCGGATAATTGCTATACCCTTTTCAACTTACAGTATTTGAGATTTTCTAGCCATGAATGGAGAAGAAGCATCCATTTAATGTGCAAAATTATTGATTTCATATTTTATGGTCATTGTCATTGTAATTTCTCCACACTTGTCAAACTGTTAACATGAAATAATTCCTCCTTTACTTTATCTTTCGATTTTTCTTTGAAATTTAATAAGAGAGTACTCTCACGAGAAGAATGAGTTATTATCTCACCTTAGATAATTATTTGATGGGTGTCTTGATTCCGTTTAGTCTCTTAACTTTCTCGTGTATATGATTTCAGCTCCGCTCACTCTACACCCGCTGTCTCATCACCGGAAAAGCGAGATGCAGGCATGATGCTTATCGATAAATCAACAGTATGTGCATTTTGTTCTTGCAATACTTGTTCTTTTACTTCAGTTTCTGTTGTTTGTAATTTTGTTATCTTATTCATCACAACTATATAGGTTCATGGCACTCAAGCAAGCAGTGTCAATTCAAGGATTCAACAAGCAAGGGATTTTGCAGTAGCTGAAGCACAACAAGACGGTTGCATGACAAGTTTTAGAATATTTGACTCCCCGTATGGGAATTATCTTGTTCCTGTAATTCCAACTTGGGCGGAACTCGGTGTTTAGCTTGGGGAGATTCTTTCGTTAACACCCTATCTATGTACTGATGAGCAGGCATATCTAGAATTCAAGATACAGTTGGGCATTTGATGAACCTTCAAACAGGTTAATTGCTAGTACATAGATTATAATATCACCTGCTTATGCGCAAACAAATATCTGCTGTTCGCATTATTCATACCTTCCTCATTAACAGTCAACAACGACCGTTGTAATTTGATATGCTGTTCTAATTTATTAATATATATAATTTTAAATAGTATAATTGCATAAAATGTGCATTTCTCATAACTGAGCAAGATGACAATATTCTTATTATATATACTTAATATTTTTCAGAGTGCGTATATTATGTACTGCTTGAGCCTGATGCCTTACTCAGAAAAAAAAACTATTGATTCATATCATGTTTACTTCTAATAGAAACTATAGAGTTTAAATTATTTTCAAAGTCTAACTTTGAAGACTCAAAGTTTGGGATTATATATTTTGGAAGCCCTAGAAAAAGTTTATTAAATGATGATTTTCAAAACAAACTTTGGAATTATATATTTGAACTCTCGAATATAAATTTATAAGGTGTTATTGAGAAAACTATAAAAGATTTTAAACCAATAAAAAGTAATTAAATATAGGGAAAAATTCGGGTCAGTATTATGTTGTGAATGTTTTTTCGGCTTAGTATAACAAAATACAGTAGAACCTCCATAAATTAATAATGTTAGGACCGTAAAATTTTGTTAATTTAGGAGATTATTAATTTATCGAGTATTATACTAATAATCCTGAGACCAAGTAGGGACCTGAAAAAATATTAATTTATAGAGGTTATCAATTATCGAGTATTAATTTTTGGAGCTGTTATTATATTTTGTTTTCAACTTATCCATTTTACGTCAGAATGATCAAAATATCCCTTAGTTACCGTTTTATTCATTGCGTCTTCTCATCGAATAATCTTCCTTTTTCTCAAACAAAATCTATGTAATTTCTCCATTCTTCATCGAGTCAACTTCGTCATAAATAACAAAAAACTTGTAAGATTCCTCTCAAATCAGAGAAGATTTCTCAAACCAAACCTGCAACAAGTAAGAAGGATAGAAAAAGCCCCTCTAATAATTTTTTAAATTTTCGTCGCTGAAAGATTCCTCCTCAATCCACGACAACTGCTCTTCCAAACCATCCAGAAAACACTACACTCCAAAAGAATTTTTAAATTTTGTTTTTATACATGAGGGAGCTTCTACTATTCCTCTCAATCTCTGGTTGAATAATATTGTTTAATTGATAGATATCGCATCTTAATGATTTTCCACATTATTTCGTTTGACCTTGAGTAATTGAAGTAAAATTTCAAATTACCATAAAACGATGATTTTGAAACTGCTTTTGACACTACATATTTAAAGTATGGAACGAAATCTGTCGTATATGTTGACGTTAAATTTGTCTATTTTTGTTTGCATACCCCACTGCAATTATTAGCCTCACATTTCTCAAAATTTCAACTTCCCCAAATCAATCAAATATTGTGTATCAATTGTGTTGCGCGGCGATCCCATAGAGGGGTAGGTGGAATGCGACGGATTGGGAAGTATCATGTGCATTATTTTTCGTGCACTTCGCAAGTTGTGTGAGCGCTTCCTTTTTGGTGAATATATGTCCATAGCTATCCTATAATTATCTATTGTATGTTCATGGCAACCCTCTCATTTGCTTTATTGCTTGACAATGATTTTTGAGCTTTTCGGTTTTGTGCGTCATCCAGTTTGACTTTTGGTCGATGGATTTCATCATGGGATATTGATACGAGAGCTTGCGTGTTTGGCCGTTTTTGTCAGTTTCCATCTCCCGTCTATCAATATTTGTTCCTTCAGACTTTAGAAGACAGTTTACTAAGTCAACCTCACAGTGAGAGTCATGATTTGAGGGGATCAGATGTAGTTCTGGATGTCATTACACTTTATTGGTAAAGATCTAGCACGTATGCCGTGAAGCAACCTTTGGATTTTTTTGTTTGGTTCTGCTTCAGTGTGTATCTTTATATTTCATTCAGCGTGGCAACTGTATTTGTAGTCCCAGTCCCAGTTGTTGATATAATAAATATCCTGATTTTTGTTAAAAAAAAAAGTTAAAGTGGTTGCTTATCCCAAGAGCAATGCTATCAGAATAATAACAATTAGATTTAAATATTTCTATCTAATTATTATTTAATTATTATGTATTATCATAAGAATTATTGCTGTTGTATTTCGATAATAATAATAATTATTCTGATATTAATATTTCATATTATTTAATTTTTTGATGTGCCAGACACAATATCATACCACCGTGAAATGCGGCAGCGTTGGAAAAGACATGATGTGAAGATTCGGATCATGAATCAGCATCTTTCTTTGGAAAATACCATTTTACTGCAAAATCCCTATCGTGTCACCTCACAAGTGGGCCCAACCATAGTTTAGCTACCCATTTCCAATTGTCAGCCCCTCCACCAACCCAATATTATAAACATGATTATTTCTTTAAAAATGGAAATATTTAAAAAAGTTAATAAATTTATATAATGTACAAATTTGAAATTATGTCTTGAATTTAAATCTCTCGTTTAGTCTACGAGGTTGATTTTGGTTTTAATGTAATTTATATATATTTGCTATTGTGTTATGCTCTATGAGATTATGACTCAATCGTCAAATATTTTTGTTAAACATATTTCGACAAAATACAATAAAATCATTCCCGATTTAGTTTAAAGTTTTAGTGACTGGTCTAGTCTTTAAAATTTTTAAAAAAATTTGATTCATTCATCGACGTGAAGTTGGCCGTGAAAAACAAACTGAGCGGAACCTATTCAGAAATATTTTTATATATTGATTAAACTGGGTCTGATTTATTCCAAATTCAATCCTTAAAATTTAAAAATATTTCAATTCAGTCCATCTCTATTTGAAGCAATTTACTGTCAATTTTAATGTCAGGGATTGAATTGAGAATTTTTTTAATATTTTAGAGATTAAACTGTGTATCTAAAAAATTAGAAATTAAATCAGGAATGAATAGAACCACAATTCTAATATAAAAATACGGCCTCTCACAGATTTCACCTTTTTCCTCTCTTCCGTCTTTCCCTGTCTACATTTGCACTTCCCGTTAATGGCGATCTGAGAGAGACGAGCGAATATGCACACAAGTTACGTATATGCAATGTACGTATATTCATAGACCGGAATTCAAGCGCACCGATTTGTCCGAGCAGGTTTTACTTGCCGCGGAAAGTTGTATGAATGAGATAGTTGTAGTATTTTTTAAGTGCGGGCATTGTGAGAAAAAAATGTCGGCGTTTGACTCGTTGGATGCGTTTTTGTTCGCTGCCAGCAGAGCTTGCTGTAGTCCTATCGCGATTTTCGTTCAGATCCAGGTGTGTTTTTTTTTGTGTACTATGTGTGGAGAAAGTGAGAAATCAGTGTTTATCGTGTTCTTTTGTATGCTATTGCAATGTAGAGTGCTGGCTTGAGTCATTCTGCTTTTTTCGTCGTTTGGATCTGAATAAAAATGGTTTTTTTGATTGATTTAAGCAAATTTTTTCTGTGGTCGGTTTTTTTTTTTTGTTTGTTGAGAGTTTGAATCTAGTACCGATAATGGTGAAACGTGGTTGAGGATAAAGTTTTTATTTATTTAATTTCCTTTTTTTATGAGAGTCAAGATGTTCTGAGTGTGGCTAGTTTATGGCAACTGAAGCATTAGATAATGTGTGAGTGAGACAGGGATTGGCTTCGATGGGATTATGATGTCAAGTTTTTTTTCTTTTCTTTTTTGTTGATATGGGGAGGGGGATTTTGTAAGCATTTTTGATATGATGTCAAGTTGAATGCTCGAGTATTTGGATTACGAGCTGGCGTTTTTTGGTTAAAACTAAACTTTTAGTATTGCCTTCTTCAAGTTTGTGAAACATATCTCTTTACTCATTACTGTATTTGTTTCTTTTCTGAATGGGTAGAGAACGTGGAGGGTTGCCAAAAACTCAAAGGAAAAATACTGTCAACATTGATCTAATTTGCGCCTCCAAGTTCAATGTCGTGTCTATGAAATATTTCTCTGCATGAATCAACAAGAACCACCTTGCTTTGGATAGCTTTTTTTAAGCAAAAAACAGTTGTTGATGTGCTACAGTTAATAGCTAAAAAGTGTAACTCAAATATCTGCAAATGATACAATAGCCCGAGTCCTACATTTCGAATTATCACTTTACGCTTGGGAGTATGCCATACCCTTTGATACAACTCTTATCCCAGGCCACTGCCAATCCCGACCGATTCAACTCACACCTTGATCTTATAGTGTCTAGGGTTGGGCCAGGAGGTGCTTTTAGTGCCTTCTTTTTTTCTGCCTCTATTAAAAGGCCAATTGTTTTCAAACCCAATGCAAATCGCCCCATCCTAATAACCATCCCATTTGGGTATGTGGAATTCATGATGTTGTGGACAAAATGTCTGTTGCTGTACTAAACTTTTCATTTGGAAAATTTTAGGATATTGGCTATATTATTTGGGCACACAAATTTAAAGTTGAAACATATATAAGTAGGAACTTGCACTCATGGATCTGATAAATTATGCATTTAGCAGGCATGAAGATTAATGTTGTGTCTTTTATTTTTATCTTCTGCATTTTAAAATTTTTAGGACTGTAAGTTCTCAACGCACTGCTATAAATGTATGTGGTAGTCTTGGTCGATTGTCGTTCAGTTCACTCTTTAATCCCGTTTATTGAACCTGTGGAGTTTTTCTCGAGTTCCTTACTTTGGTCAAGTGGTGCTTCATCAAACCCGAGAAAATGCATGCTTTAGGTTGTGGTATCATACCGTAGTTTTAATGCTTGAATTCTTGTGCGCAGGTGGTGGAGTTGCCTTGTTATTTAGAGTTTATCATTATATGCACAATGCAGAAAATTATGGAAGGATAAAATGGAACTTTATCTTCTCATCAAATTTCACCTAATGCACGAAGATTCATTCTGTAATATATTGTCGATGTGAACTTTTGGAAATTTTGGATTTGAAGTCTGCTGCATAATAGATACCCGTTAATTTTCTATAGTTCTTATTTGGGAAAAAAAACCAACAGCATTGTTTTGGTTTCAATATTATTTTGTTTTTACTATTTTTGTCTCCTACATATTAATTTGAAATTACGTGACAGGGATTTTTTATTTGCTTAATTCTTGCTCTTGGCTGGGCTTTGGCTTCCTTCGTCAGGTATAGAATTTGATGACGGCCTAGTTAAGGTTTACTACCTTACTGGGCATGGATTATTTTCTACTTCATTTCTTTCCATGAAGCTCATAACTATACATTATTAATGAACATTTTTTGCCACAGGGGTAAAGAAATAAGACGCTTGAAGGAAAGCATGAGATGTGGAAATAGCTTTGCTTTTCTTTGTTATGACATTAATGACCTCGACCATTCTAATCAGGTCAACTTGCCAAGGGTTACAGTTGTGATGCCTTTAAAGGGGTTTGGGGAACACAATCTTCATAACTGGAGAACTCAGGTGAATTATCTTAATTTTGATAGTGCTTACAAAGAATTGTGCTAAAACTAAAGAATACAATGCTTGTAGTTGGGCACTAACTCTTTTTGTTTTATTTCTTCTAAGTTTATGCTATCCAAGACATATTTTTATTTCCTTTCTGTTAGAATTACATTTCTGTATTTGTTGGATTCAAAATAGCTAAATTAGTGGCTCGTCAATGATATTTTTGAATCAGAATCTTAGACAAATGGACCTTTTTCCAATTTTTCACTGTAGTATTCCGTTCCATTTCCAGCTTGTTGAAACCAAATCTTGTTAACAAATCATTAAAAGATGGAGATGTACTGATATTTATCGTGACTCGGTTTATAAATGCTGCAGATTACATCTTTATATGGTGGTCCTCTGGAATTTCTTTTTGTGGTTGAGAGTACAGAGGACCCTGCTTACCATGCCATAAACCGGTTATTGGCGGACTTTAAGGTCTGTTGCTTCCCTCATTCATTTACTAGTAAAGCTGAATTATGTTTATTTGTTGGCTTCTTTTCATGCGAGTGGATCATCTTACCATGCATATCACAGAATATATGATTTGGTCTGCTAAATGTTTTATGTTTTTGTTGTTTTAAAATTCAGTAATCATTCTTCAAAGTAATATGAGGCAAGTTCAAGAATAATAGTTTGATTAGTTTATGGAAATTTATTAAAACATCCCTAAAATAAACTTTCTTGCCCAGAAAGCAAAAACAGACCTTTTATGTCTGAGAAACCTATTTATATTTAGAATACCCATTCCAATCTATTCTCTCATTTTCATGGTATTCTTTCTCTAGGAATTTATCCATGAAAGAAATGCAACCAAGTATAAAACCTCAAAGCCCTGAAACGGATGCAAAGCCCTTTCCAATCTCTTTCCTTGACAGTGGTTGACTTGTTCTTAATCTAGAGATTTCCTTCTTCTTTTAGGAATTCATTAAATAGAAGGAACAGGTTGAGACTCAAAATAGTAGAAAGAAATCAATCGTATGTAAAACAGAGCAATCAAAAAGGGAATTGTTGGATGACAAACATGGCTCTTTGCATGTATACCAGTTTGCTTGGGCAATATGATTGTTTGTTACAGCCTAGGGCTGCTTATTGGCTCAACCCGGCTCGATCCGGTAAGGAACCGGATCGGATCCGGTTCTACCGGTCCAACCCGGAACCGGTTTTTTAGAATTTTTTTTTTCAAAAAATCAAGGGAAATTGTTGTTTTGAGAATTCGAACACGTGATTATCGCCTTCTACTCTACAACTATAACCAATTGAGTAATTGACCTTTGTGTTTGTAAACTATCATCTAATATATTTATTAACATTTTTTAAAAAAAGTATTTTTTTTTTAAAATAACGGATCTGGTTCTGGTTCAGCCCGGAACCGGATCCGTTTAGTCCGGAACCCGGTTCCGACAAGTTCGGAACCGGTTAGCCCTGTTCAGGTTCCAAACCGGGCTAACTGGTCTGATTTTGGGCCGGGTCCGGATTGACCCGGCCCGTTAAGCAGCCCTATTACAGCCTACTGGGCCTTAGTGGATAAGAACTTCAGATTTTAATTGCTTATAAATTAGTGCTATATCTTATACCTGTTTTTGTTATGCTGGACTTGGGTTTTTAACTGCTGTTTTTCTGCTCACTCTTCTAAGTAGAAGTAGCATCACATTTTGCTTTATTATGATTCACTTTCAAGTTTTGGAAGAAACACACTTTGTTATTCATTGCAATTTTACCCCTTAAACAAAATCTATCTCCTCACCTGAGCTTGTGAACTTGTGCAGGATGATGTTGACGCAAAAATTGTAGTAGCTGGTCTATCAACAACTTGTAGCCAGAAGATTCATAATCAGTTGGTATACAATGATTTCTTGTATTACTCTTCATTTTTTGTTTTAAATCACACTAAAGAAAAAAAAACTATTTGCAATGAAAAAGCATCTCAACATATCTAATTTTTTAGCCTGATGACATCATATCATAAATTTATGTCACTTCATATATGATGCTCACTAGATTGAACCTCTTTTAGTAACCCAATGTTATACTTGAAGTAAATTGTGTTTTGTATTTGAACTTATTATGATTGCTTTATTGAGAAATTTCTCTCCCAAGAAAGAGCAAAGTAAGCTGAATAAGTAATTGAGTTGAATTGTTAAAATTATTTGTTTTATACCCTATTTTTGTCAGAATATCTTCACCAACTTCTGAATATGAAGCACTATATCAAAGTGAGGCCTTTCATGTATAATATTTAACATTTTGCAGATTGGGGTAGAAAAAATGCATAAAGATAGTAAATATGTGTTATTTCTAGATGATGATGTTAGGCTGCATCCTGGGTCAATTGGAGCCCTCACTGCTGAAATGGAGAAGAACCCTGATGTATGGTGATATATAAACCTTTTCTATATCAATAAAACCTGTTTTTGTCATTGCCCTGATTTGTGATATTTATAACTGATTTATTTACAAATGTTTTATATACCTGTAAAATGTGCAGATTTTTATTCAAACTGGATACCCTCTTGATTTGCCATCTGGAAGTTTAGGAAGTTACTGCATATATGAATACCACATGGTATGTATTATGACTTTTTCTTGCATCTTCATTTCTGAGTTGTTGCCCTGCATTTATACAAGAACTAAGGTTCAGTTTTTGTTGGTATTTTATACTAGAGTTGAGGGTCGGGCTGGGGGATGAGTGAAAGGAGTGGGAAACGAAGTACCACAATTTTTTTATTTTGAATCTCTTATTCTACAAGAGTATCTCGGAGTCTGAATTAATAGCCTCATGATTGATTATTTATTAATGTGGTCAATTCATTTAACAACCAAGTTTAATTCGTCTACTGAAGTTTCTTTGTGCTGAGTATTTAGCATAAAGTTTAAGATTAGTTTATTAAGCCATTTGAATGACTGATCAGAGATGAAATTCCTGATCAAGTGCAGAAATGTTATTGTCTTTATTCTGAGCAATTTAGGGAATTTTATCCTAGGTCAGATCCCAGCTTGTTTGCTGTATGCCATCTCAGTTCACTTGTACATATTGCTTATGAGAACTGGAGAGCCAGGATATATATTGAGTTTAAAGATTGACTAAAGATATCCATGAATGTGCTTGCCATAAGAATAAAAACAATAAAATGCTGCAGCAACTCTTTGAAGTCTGTTAAGTTTAAAAATTAACAGTGCATTCAGTATGTTCGTACATTTGGTTTATACTGTAGATAATTTGTGGAGTAGAAGTAGAAGTAGAAGTTTAGACGATCTTAATTTATTTGGCCCAAGTTTGAATTACAAGTTACAACTCATAGTTCACGTTGGATTGAGTTAGGCACTCCAAATCAGCGGCTTCTTGATATCATTAAAATAACTAGTTCAACTAGGCTGCTTCACACTGTTACTAAATAACTAGTGAATTAAGAAATCCACTATTGACTTAGGAACATAGATATAAACTGGTTGGACCGAATATTACCCCCGATCTACTTGGTTTTTTGGTCCTTTCATCTGTTTTGTTTCTTCTTTCAGAATCTTCTGTAAACTAAATATCCATTTTTGTTTCCAGCCCTGTTCTATGGGGTTTGCCACTGGTGGGAAAACATTCTTTCTATGGGGAGGATGCATGATGGTAAGCATTTTGTGAATATCAGAAATCAAATTCTTTTTAATGTATAAAAACCTGATTCTGAATTACTTAATTGCAGATGCATGCATATGATTTTAGAAATGACAATCATGGCGTGGTTTCACAACTTCGAGATGGGGGCTATTCGGATGACATGACTCTTGCTGCTATTGCAGGTAAATAATTTTCTTTCTTTTCATCTTAAATCAATGAGTTTAAGGTAAGAGTTTGACAATCGACCCAATTAAGCAAAATAGCTATTTAATTGAGGTATGTTGTGAACTGTGTTTCTTTTCCTGCCAGATTGGATGTGAGTTATAGTGTCAACTGAAGCATTTTATCTCTGTGCTGAAAGGTTTGTGAATTGTATTATTGTCTGATATTTTTGGTACTATCAGGGGCTCATAAGAGGCTCATCGTGTCACCACCAGTTGCTGTTTTTCCCCATCCACTTGCCAGCGATCTTAATTTTTCTAGGTGTGTACAATTTAGCTGTAACTGTTAAGTTACGATTGTCATTTAGCTTCAAGAAAGGAAATTATCTCCATTAGTGGGCATCTTTGATCCTGTAATCATAAACCATTGGCAAATTTCTCATGTATAGATCGAGTAACGATTCATATAGCCGACCCACTTAGCGAGATAAAAGGCTTGATTGTTGTTGTAGTTGGCGCCCTTGATTCTGTTAGGCATTTCCAAACTTTTTAAGTTATATGTTTGTAGGTATTGGAATTATTTGAGGAAGCAAACATTTGTTTTAGAGTCATACACCACAAAAGTCAATTGGATTATGAACCGAGCATTATTCTCCATCCACTTCTACTTTTCGTGGGGATTTGTGATGCCATATGTTATGTCAGCAATACACGTGGCAGCAGCACTGAGATTCTATTCTAAAGGGTATTCTCTTGGCTGCAGTGGTAAGCATTTTACTTCTTTGTAAATCAGGTTCTATAATGTGTTAATGGGGTTAGCGAACAGGTTCTTGTTGCAGGAGCATACTATGGCTTTTGGTTATGCCTAGAATTCATTATTAACTTATCAGGGATTTGTTGCTTGAAATTCTATTTATTTTATTGTTTTCACTTTCTTTAAATTATACATTTAGAATAATCATTATCAACTTGTGTGATTAACCAATGTCTATCTTATAAATTCGAGTATATTCTTGTGTCCCTTCAATCAAACTCTGGTCAACGAATTATTCGCCTATCCATTGTTCAAGTGACACGCTGCATGTATGGATATCTCAAACAATTGGTTTCAAAATATCTGTTTTATTTTCTACTTATTTATTTTCAATATTGTTTGTGCTTCACTATCCAAAGCCTGAGATGACTGCTTATAGGGTTCTTTGGTGGACTTCGTATAAGACCTTTATACATTTTGTTTTTCACGAAGGATGATCAAATATGGTTCCTCTACATGTGTTGGTATAAAGTGCTTACGATTTATTGTTTTTGTTTGTTTAGGGTTGTCATTAGTAGGTTGCCATGCTACATGTACTATAATTGAACTTCTTTCCATGTGGAACCTGACCCGAATAGAGGTCCTACTTTGCAATTTGTTGTCCCCGGAGGCTCCTGGATTGTCTCTTGCATCCTATAACTGGTGTCTTGTAAGTCCTTTTCTTCTTCAATGGTTCTTTTTTTTTCCTTTCGTGTTCAAGATCTGCTAGTCTTGAAAATTGACTCAGAATCGTAGGTGGTGAGTTAGAGAAGACAGATTATAGAGGCAGATGGTGAACATCTTGTTACTTCCTCCTAGGAAAACCTTCAAACGTTCTCAAGTGACTACTTAGTGAAAGCATATGAGAGAAATACACTCAATGAAAATTGTAAAAAAGAAAAATAAAATAAAATTGAATACTCTGTGAAAGCACATGATACCAAAGTTATTTCATTCAGGTATCTGATTTTAGACGTGCTCAATACATTTTAGAAGAGCCAATTTGAAATAAGTTAGTTTTGGCGGAGAAATTACATAGAAGATGATTGGCCCAAGTTGTCATTTCCTCATCCTTGTAGAATATCACTGAAATCACTGATTGATTTTCAATTGAGCAGGTATTTATTGCGATGCTGGTTGACAATTTTTTGTATCCTTTATCCGCAATCCGTTCTCATTTTTCCCAGTCTATCAACTGGTCTGGTATCCGGTATCATTTGAAGGATGGAAAGATAAGCAAGGTACATTTATTTGATACATTTATTTGAGACTGTTTCATCTGTGCATAAGTCACCGATGATCATTTTGTGATTGTGGAATTGGAGATATAGCCTGACAAAGTTTGTAGTTTTAACTAGTAATGTATGGCTATAACTACTAGGTTAGAAGATGTTTAACCGTAGTTTGTTACTATATGTTACTTTAAAGCTGCATTAAATTATTGAGGAAGGTTAAGAGTAATGATTTTCAATGGTGGTATTCGAAATTTATTCTGACAGTGATATTTTTAGATGTAGTTAGTGATGTATGGTCATAGCTATCGCTTAGCGGATGTTTACTAGTAGATATGCCTATGAAACAAAGTTAAATTATTGAATAAGGTTGAAGATTAAAAGACAAATTCTGGGTTATTAAGATGAAGTGATGGAGGGGTGGATGGTAAAGAGTTGTCCAATCGAAACTCGACAGTCAAAACAAATGGTCTTAGCTTTTGAGTTGTGAAGGATACAGAATCTAGGCCTTGCAGAGAAAAAAACAGATCACCGTGGGGGTGACAAAAGTTTGAGATATAATTTAACAGGGCAGTGTAAAATAAAGATCACCAGAGCTAACAATGTTGCTAGATTTAGTATATAGTCAAGATCGAGTGACGACAGATTCCCTCTGAACCAAAAAAAACATGGAATAATTGTGTAAATCTTGATGTTGAATTTGATTATGCAGATTGAAAGAAGCAAGGGCAAGGGACCTAAATTCACAGATTTAGGAGGCAAGCATTTGTATGGGAAAAAAGGAGCTCCAAACAATTATTCTTTTCTTCAATCTTTGTCCAAAAGTTTTGTTCAGTGGAGGCAACCCAAGAAATACGATGTGTAGAAATATTTGTGCTTTAGTAACTACATATATTTATTCATTTGTCTTTCTGGTTTCAAGAATTCCAGGAACGAAATTCTGGGAATGATCAGATTCCCTTAATAAGTGTTGGTGTTTTTTATATTATTTATTTTTGGAATAATTTTAATCAATTGTTTGGAGGCTCTTGTTTGAGCTGATTCTTGTAATTGTGTTCATGCTCTGTAACATGTGAGAGTGTGATTATTCCAAATTTCAAGTGTTAGACAAATTAAGTTATGAATTGTGAGGGACAAATTTACCGTCAAAAGTACATTTTTCTAGTTCGTTTATATCTCCTCGAGTTTAAAACCATTCGCATTTATTATTTTCGTGGAATAAGCTAAAATATCAAACATTTTCCCTCAACTAGGGTCCGTTTGACATGTGGAATGAGATAAGTATGAATTGATTAGAAATAAGAGGTGGATAAATAATATTATTGTAAACTTCATACAGATCCCTTATAGTTTTTATAATTATTGTTTTAGCGCTTCTAGTTTGAACAATAACATCTATCTCCCCTACAATGTATTTTAATGTCAAATCACAAGGAATGTAGTTGTAATTTTTTTTATATATTTACAAACTAGATGGATGTTATTGTAATACTGCTATTCTACAAGGGAGACATGTTTAATTGTTCAAATTAGAGCGGAGAGTTTGTAAAATAACTATTCTATAAGAGAGTTATATGTAATTATCCCTAAATAATATAATGTGATAAATTATATAATGTTTGATGTGATAGAGAATGATGGAATAATGTTATGTATTTGTTGTAAGACAAAATACTATCACTATTATTATTTAATTTGATTGAATAAAATTAAAATTAGAATTATTATTGAAATATAAATTATATTTTTATATTGATAATTAATAAATTTAACTATCTTTTTTTTAAAAAAATATTATTTTTTCAAATAAATTTCACCATCAAATAATATTTTTTTCAAGGTTGCTAGCAAATTATATTTCTTCCTGTTTAGAAAAAAATATTATAATTTTTTTATTGTTTTGTATAAATTGATAAATATTTGTTTTTAGTAAATTTTTTTTTGGTGAAGACATTTTTTTGTTTGTTTTATGATTTACCTTAAAATACAAACTTCTTTCCCAAACAAACAACCTTGTATTGTTAAACATATTTGCAGTAGTTTTTGATTTTGGGTCTTTGTTTCAATTATGTCGTCTTAGTTAGGTATGGATGTTATTCGACTATAAATCGGGAGTTGGTGCACCCCTTGTGCTCGTATAATACATTTCCTTTATATAAAAAAAACATAAGCGTAGTTGCCTTGAACACAAGGGACATTAAAAAAATATCACATTATAATTTCAAGAAACATAACATGTTCTCAAATGACTGTTCCACTTTATGCAGTCCACATCGCAAGATTAAAAAGCTGATTAGGCATACTCCCCTTAACCAATCACACTACGATTATGGTGTAAATGCCACACGCTTCCAACCCATAATCAATCAGTTTTCAAGCGCACGAGTTTGGGGTCAGTAATTGATAACCAAACCTGAACCATATGATCTAATGGAACTTTAGATCATGCTTATAATCGAAAAAATACAGTTATATTAGTTACTTTTTCAGATCTCCGACATAAAAGTCCTCAATCATGTCGAAGACTCGAGTAGCATGTTGTGGCCTGTCAGGAAGGGGAAAGGATAGATTAGTTACCATTCCAAAAACTTTACAAGACCACAGGTTAATGATCAAAGATAGCATCAAAGATGAATCTAACTATATAAACGACATGAAGGAGGTTTGTCAAATTAAAAAAGATTTACCCATAAAAACCTTCGGTTGAATCATCACCAGCATGTGTTAGTATGGCGTCACCTCCGGGGTGTTCTTCCACATAAGAGGTAACATCGTAAACCTATATTTTTCAGAAAGCTAACGTGTAGAGTTCATGTTGATGAAATTTAATCACAAAGACCGACTGGGACAGCCTTACTTTTATGGAAAGAAAACAATTCATGACAATCTGTAGCAGATGAAAACTCAAAAATACCTTTTCTTTTATGATGATCCAACAGTTAGCCCTCTTGTTATGCAATGAAACTTCAGCTTTGGTGTACACTTTGGATGCCTAATCAGAAAGGAGTCATATTAACTAAAACGAGCATTGAAACAATTCAATTATCGATGTGTGCATATGAAAAAAGTCAACCGACCAAAATAGATCATGACTTGACAAACAATAACAAAAATATAATTGTAGAAATGATGGAGGGCAGGGGGAAGACAGAACAGACCGACAAAAATCTTTGATTTGGTTCATGAATTTTGAACATTAGATCATTAGACGGCAAAGGTGCAATCCAGCATTGGTTTCCCAACGGAAAACCTTCAAGTCGATCGTCCATGAGGCCGAAGGAACTAGTGAGAATTAATGTTCAACTATAACATTGATCGACCTTGCAATACCCCCTCTGTGATTTCCATTACAGTTCCCTTGTTTTCACTATACATAAAATAAGTAGAATTCTCTCATGGTGCATTTGGATTGAGGGATTTGAAGCAGTAGATTTCAAAACCATTTGATTGTCAAGATGAATTTATATATGTTGTATTTCAAATCCATCCCCTTCTTAATTTATGCAGTCGTAATGATATTTGTGATGAATTTGAAGTACACCCAAAATTGTGTCATTTCAAATCCATTATTCAGATCATTCTCCAAATCAAATCATTCCATCCAAATGCAACCTCAGAGTATTCAAAATCCAATAATACAATCAATCACAAGAAGCCAACTCCTGGAGTATCACATTTATCACTAGGTAGCAAACTACGACCATATACTCTTTCATATGAAGCTTATTGATTCAAAAATAAACCATGGAAAAAAAATATTACACGTTTAGATGGTACAGAAACCTGCATACTATCAAGAGTACACTCATTTTCGTATAAACATTGATAAGGCGAGTACCACTCTTAAATTCAACGAACCAAAGCTTCTTTGGCCAGCGGTGAATCTGTTCTTTACTTAATTTATATACATGAAAATATTGCTATATCGGTATTCACCAAATCTTTTTTTTCTTAAACATAATAAAGGTACCAATAAGCTGTTGGAATATTAATTGAATTGAAATTAAGCATTACACCATTTCAAGTATAGGTGCAACATTTCATGACAATTGCTTTAAAATAATGTCCTTTGGGTAAGCACATTTTCAACCAAACAATGCACCCGTTCATGTATAGGTGCGACTTTTCATAAATAATTACATCCAAATGATGTCCTTTGGTGATGTCTTTTGGACTAGTATATAAACAACATCCTCATTTGAATTAAAACACACAAATCTAGAGATTAAACACTAGAAATTGAGAGAATCTGCTCATTTTGTTGCATAGCATCTACATTCTTCAAGGTTGAGTACTTTAAACATTTGTGGTTTGTAGGATTCGTGATTTGTAGTGCTACTATCACGAATCATAGTAGTTGTATCTTGGGAAACGAATTGCCATAAAAATGTGAGCACCGTAGCGGGACAATATCGTTTTCAGGACAAAGAGTTAACTATTACCTCGACATACTAGCCGTTTTGTATCCTTGCCTTCTTGTCCCAAAGATAGATATACCAAGAATTTTACCCAAAATAAGCAAGTAATCCAAAACCATTCTCATTTTGTCTCCCAGTCAAATTTACAATTTTGATTCTGAACATGTATATTTGTTGCGCTAATTTACCTATTAAAGAAAGAAATATTCCAAAGAAATCACACTGTAGAGAGAAACTTTGAAAGTGGCAACATTAGCCTTCTTGATAAAATTAACAAACACCTGAAAAAATATACCACAAACAGCGAAACATTTACACAAACAATAATCCTAAAAAACATAAACTAATCTTTTCAAGTGTTATCAATAATGCATAGCCAAATTCAATATGGCCTTTAGAGTACCTTATCACCTGCAGAATTTGATAGCTGCGTGATGCCTGGATCTGCATTATACAACAATTGCAATCGCTCAACTTCAAATCGTAAAAAGCCAAGAACAATTAACCTATCCGCGACAGATTGTTCACAAAAATACTGAAAAGTTTTTCACAGATCACAAAATTACACGAATCAAGTTGTCGAACTACAAAATAACATAACAATCTAACCAGATTTATGCAGCCGAGGGATTAAGATTAGCAATCCCAATACAAAGCCCACAAACAAAGTCACCAACAATACGTCCATGTCCCAACCTAATCACCTTAACTGCTCACAAAGAATAAACCCATCAAAAAGAACAGTAAAAAGAAAAAAATTAAATCCATAAAAAAGAAACAAGAAAAAGAAGTAAAATTAAACCCATAATCCAAACAGCGCAATGCATAAAGAGAAGCAGAGATAAGGCAGCATAATGCATACATAAGCTGAATCAGTTCACTGCAAATGAGTTTGTCACTTTACGGAAACAATGATGCACCAGTGGAACTTAGTGAGCTTGAAGAGAGGGAGAAAATGAGGGAAATGGGATTGAAATGAAGTGATAAACTGGGGTGAATCGCGGATTCTTGGTTGAATATTGAATTTACGGCGACGCCTTTTGATGTTAGGTAAATTTGAATATTTACCTTAAATCGATTGATTTACTATAAACTTAGCCACTTAGGTATATTGGACGAAATATGTTACATTCTTAAAAATATATCAAAAAGTATATCATTGAGAATAAATCAAACATATGAATAATTTTTGACTACTTAAATCATTTAATAGGCTTAATAATATGGGCAATTTTTGTTTGGCACAATCATTAATTATTCGTAGAATTCATATAAAAATTATATTCAAATTCAAATAATAATAATAATAATAATTAATATATACATCTTGAATTTGACATTGTATTGGATAATGGGAAATAACATTTAATGTGGCTCCATTACAAAATCTCACCATCAGATACGTTTGAACAGTAGGAAATGCACTGTAGCATACTATAGAGGAATGTATACAACGTACTGTGGATAAAAAGTCAAAATTTCTCACTAGCATCTCGAAAATTTCAAAAAAAATTAGTTGATGTCGTCATCTTAGATGGCGACATCAGTTTAACTTTTTTTTGTTATTTATGTCGCTATCTAAGATGTCGACATCAATTAAAAAATTTATTTTTCGATAGAAGTCGTCATTTGAGATGCCGACGTCTACTGAAGTCACCATCTCAAATGATGACTGAGGTTAGCTTTATAAACTAATTTTTTTAAAGTTATTTTGTTAAATTCAATTTTTTATTGGTTCAGATAGTTAAAAAAATCTCTCTTCTATGGATTATGATTATATGAAACAGCTACTCATGTCTCGTGGGCTCTAAAATATGGAATATGTTCGTCAGTTATTTTTATTTTTTTAATAAGGGAGTGACTAAATATTTTTTTTATACCGGAGGACTCGAACACGAGTCTTCCCTAAAGAAGAGGCGAATTTTTAGCATACGGGCTAGACCTGAAGATCATAAATATATATAGGGAAAAATTAGGCCGGTACCATATAGTGAAACTTTATTCATCATAGTCTTGAAAAAAACTTGCAATCATTTAAGTCTACTTTAGGTTCAAATGACAAAAGTGTCCATAATAATACGAAAATGCGACAATCTCAGCCATTTTCAATTTCTTCCTTTCACCACTTCGATTCAATTCTCCTCGTAAACTTCATTTCCATCTCTTCGTTTTGTGGGCAAACTTTTGAAAACATTTTCTGTAACAAAAAATTTATATGGTTCCGAAATCCAACAACAGTATTTGGGCTACAAATCCAAGCAAGACGACAACACAGCATAAAATCGACGAAATCTGGTATGTAACGGTTGGATTTTTTCGTCCTATGAATGGTTTTTGAAATTATTATGGTTGATTATGTGGCATAATTAATAGTAATCTTGACAACAATTTGAGATTCTCACAAAAAAAACACAAATTATTATGATATATATAGTGAATTTACTCGGATCAACGATTTAGTTGTTTTTCACCTGGAAAAAAAAATAACTGAAGTCATCTCTCAGTTGTTACTATAGCAATATTCGATAAATTAATAATATTAAATAATAACTTTTTTCACCCCAATTTAGTTTGAAGTATGAATAACAAGGCAATAATTCTTTCGAAATCGTTGCATAAATTCTGTATTATTATTTTTTTTTGAGAAAAAATTATGTATTATCATTTATGTTAATAGTTTACTGACTGAATCCTATATATTCATACAATATGAATATATTATTACTTTTTTTAGATTAAAAATTAAATGGATTTGATTTTTACTTTTCATATTGTATCTAGAATTCTACTATTTTCAACATATGTTAAAAAATAATGAAGCATTTGATGATGTACCGTAGATTTTTGGAACCCCATAAGATTAATTTATAAAGATTTTGTAAAAATATAGGTTATATTATAGATGACATATTTCGTCCAATTCAATCTCAAATCGATAACCAACTATGTTTTTTATCATTGAGAAATAGTCGAGCTTAAATATCTATTCAACTTAAATAGATATAATTATGATGCATTCAAAAGGCTTGTGTGTTTGTCAATTCTTTCTCAATTTATGCTCTTCGTCTATCCTCATTTGTACATTCAATTTAGTGGAAGACATTTCTCTTACTTGTCCGTGCTCTAGACTTAATGGTTTGTGGGGACCGGGTTTCGCTGCAGTGGTTCATACCCAATTATGGTCAAAGTCTTTTGATCTTGTAGTGATTCACTTTTTTCCCACCTGGAAATCTCGCTTTCCCTCGGAGGAGATGCTTGATTTATGTTGGTTCATTTGTTTTATATTTTAGTTTTTTTATGATTTTATGGGTGCTGGTATTTCCGCATTTTGTTGTAATTGTCAAGTTGGCTTCTATTTAATTAATATATTTTATGTTTCAAAAAAAAAATTATGATACATCCACACTTCGAAAATCACATTGCTTCATATTAGAAGGGACGAATCTAGCTTAAAGATTGAGAGGAACATTCGAGAATCACATTGCTTCATATTAGAAGGGACGAATCTAGCTTAAAGATTGAGAGGAACAAAATGATTTTTATTGAGGATGACACAAATATAAAATTTTTAAATTTTTGGGGGTAAAATATTTACATAATTTTTTCGTTTTTTGTTTTTTTGTTTTTTAGGGGCAGCTATAC
Source organism: Haberlea rhodopensis (assembly GCA_907163345.1). Classification (NCBI taxonomy): domain Eukaryota; kingdom Viridiplantae; phylum Streptophyta; class Magnoliopsida; order Lamiales; family Gesneriaceae; genus Haberlea; species Haberlea rhodopensis. Next base: position 5,765,813 of record CAJQUN010000005.1, on the reverse strand, counting down.
ATAGATTTGTTCCTGCCTATTGTACACCAACCAACCCACGTATATATGTTCTTGGAGTAAGCAGGCTTATAAGACAGAAGAAATCATCAGAACAACCATAAAATTTAAAATACATTAATCCCAGATAAAATAGTGATCAACAACCCAAACGATCCCTTTATTATACGAAAACCAGAAGCAAAATGCTTCAATAACTCATCCAACACTTCCAACATACACAAGACGAAGATTCAAGCTTCAAAACAGAGTAAACGAAACGAAACATTCACCGGTAGCTTCTGTAATCCGGGGTGTACATGCAGCTTTCGGCGTACTTGACCAAGTCAGCCGGCCGAGGGAGCCTCGTCGCCAATCCTACAAAGGGTACAAGAAACTTGTGAAATATGATCTCTAGATTTTGAATGAGACCGTTCTAATTCTAAGTAAAAAGATGGGCAAGTACAAACCAAGTTCATATGCTTTAGTAGCTACATTTGCAGCAATGTGAGCTGAAATCTTTCTTATATTGGCAAATGGAGGGTAAATCATCCCCTTGTCGTAATGTTCTTGTGTTACTTGACCAGCCAAAGCCTCCGCTGTTTCGGATAAAAAGATGTGGGATTACTTGTAAAGTTCATTTACTGATGCTGAATTTGAATTTGTATTTCAAAAAATTGTGATTCAAATGTAGCATTTCAAATTACGGTTATGTACTTACAAGCTGCCAGAAGCATATCATCGTGTACACGAATGGCGCCGGATATGACCAACCCGAACCCGAAACCAGGAAATATGTAAGCGTTGTTTGCCTGATATCACAAACAGAGAAAAGTTTGATTGAAAACCGTATGTTATAAGCAGCAAACTGAAAATGGAAGTGGTGTTTCCAGTTGCGTGGACGGGGCGAGTATCGCGTAAGAACCTGCACTCCCAACGGAAAACAAAAAAGAAAGAAACCTGGCCAGGCACAAAAGTTTTTCCATTATATTTCACGGGGTCAAATGGACTTCCACTGGCGAAAATAGCACGACCCTTGAGAAAAACAAAAGGAACAAAAGATCGACTTTTAGTTAAAACAATACATCAATGAAATTTATTGCTACAATCGTCAAACGCTTTTGTACTCATCTAACCTCGCTCCATGTATAAGCTTCTTCGGCAGTGCACTCCGATTGTGGAGTTGGATTGGAAAGGGCCATTATAAGAGGTCTCTGCGGCATTAAAATCATATGACAATATCAATTTTTTGATAAAACATTTTTTGGAAGCACAGAAAAAATAAAAAACAATAGTATACCTTATTGAAAGAGGCCATGGCCTCGATCACCTCCTTCGTAAATGATCTTCCGACGCCAGAAGTTCCAATTAAGGCCGTTGGCTTGATAGCCTATAGTGAAGTAACAGGCAAAAATGAGTTTCTGCATTGAAAATGGATGCAAAGAAAGAATTTACCAACCTTGACAGCATCTAGGAGATTGTTAACTGGTTCGTGATCATGAGCCCACGGTTTCTTGAAATGTTGAAGAGATTCCTTACGAGAACTAACTATCAAACCCTACATAATCATACACACACAAGTGAGTCTCCATGAATGAGATAATTATCAAGAATGAGATACCGACAGATTCGGGTATGATTCTGTAAGTAGGTGGTACCTTGGAGTCTACAAGCCAGATCTTTTCACGGGTTTCCTCCGTGTCTGCATTAGCCTAAGTAATACAAAACAGACCACAGTTGGATAATTTGCCGTTTTTACAGTCACAGTAATGTTTTGAGACATTGTTTTTTATAACATACTCACCTGTTTTGACATTTCGAGGGCTATCAGCTCTGCTATCCCAGTTCCAGCCTGCAATTGCAAAAGTAACCTTAAGTGGGGAACGGATAATTATTCATCTTTGTGAAGATTATGCATTTTCGAGGCATAAAAAATGTGAATCGGGATTTAGAGATTTACTTCTCCAGCACCAAAAAACAAGAATGTGTGATCAGCTAAGGTACCCCCGAGCAGCTCAAGTGATGCAACAAGCCCCGAAAGCACCACAGATGCTGTCCCCTGCAATAAAAGGGATCATGAACTTAACATTTGACAGAAATTTCAAAGCCGTACCAACCACGAATTTGCAACACACCTGTATATCATCATTAAAGACCAAATGGGTAGTTCCGTATCTCGCCAACAGCTCAAATGCATTGTGGTTAGCGAAATCTTCAAACTGGAATGACAGTAAATTGCACCAATGTTAAAACATGCGACACCAAACGTGCGTGTTAACTTGTTTGGAAGCAACAATTATGGCTACCATCCCAAGTGGTTGCTTATGTGGCACAACGATCTAGGTGTCGCTTGTGCTATTATATGGTTTAAAAGATACAGTAATGGAATCAATAACCTGAACAAGAACGTTTTCACCATAGTTTTGCTTCACGGCTGTCATGAACTCATGTAACAATTCATAATATTCCTGAAAAGATGTGACGTATTAGCTTTCGGTACGATAAGTGTAGTCTAAGAGTAGCAAAATTCAATAGATATGACAAAATATAATATCAAGAATAACCTGTCCAGTTGCCCTTTTCTGCCTGAGCCCAATGTAGAACTCATCTTTTAAAAGTGTCTCATTGTTTGTCCCCACGTCGATTGTTACGGGCAGACACTAATCGAAAAAAGGGAAAAATTTCCATTTAGAACCAATTTCCGGACAATCAACGAGAAGCAAAGTTAAAAGAGATACAGATATGGTTTTCGAAATGCCATTTCCTGTCCTGACGCTAACGCTTACCGCTGAAGGTCTTACACCCCCAACTGCCGTGTATAAAGCTAATTTCCCATTCCCTGTGACATTATACCAAAAGTCTTATTAACCGAGAAAATACATATTTTATATAAGTTCCCGGCGAGTCCATGACATCACCTGGCAGCCAAGATCCCCAAGTCCTATAATCCTTTCACCATCAGTCACAACAATGACTTGAATGGATCTCTCGGGCCAGTTCCTCAGAACATCGAGAATTTTTCCCCTACACATTTCAAGAACTTGCATTGCTGGTCGAAACTAGGTCACATAGTTTGTGTAGTAACACTAAAATCAGAACGTACTTTTCTTTTAAACTTATGTAAACCCTGAGGGCGATTAAACAGGCTCCCGTATTTTTGGCAAGCCTCACCCACAGTCGGTGTGTAGACAACCGGGAGAAGTTCCTCTACATGATCAATGAGAATCTTGTAAAACAACCTCTCATTTCTCTCCTGTAAATCAAGAAAGTTGGAAATTAAGGACATCAAGGACACAAAAATCATTATATTAACAGTAAAATAGATTGGGAAAAAACCATTACTTTCTTCCTAAACTCAAGTTACACTATTATCCACGAATTTTCAATCAGGGATTTAGATGCATCTCTAACATTCAAAGATGGCTATCGTTATTGGTAATAAACCAGTAATGGTTCACACACGCTAAATCTTCTAAAAGACAAATAGGCCAAAAAAGGATTTAATTTTTCGATTTTTCTCCTATCCAGATGTTTATTGTCATCCGGAATGTGATGATCTCTTTTCCAATCTCCTCATTCAAACATACTGAATTTTCTACCTACACCATCCCAATTCTTTGAATTGAAACAAATTATAGTATCCAATCTTCTATGACATCTCAACAATAAATATTTTCAGGAACAAGCAAACCTAAACGACAAATTCTGAACATAATAAAAGTTAACATTCACAACAAGCCGCTACGAAACATAGAAAAACCATCGAAGTCACGGCACCTCAAGTTCCATCATGGCCACGTACTTGTGCAGAGGAACATCGTACTGACGAATGCTATGCAGAACCTTTTTCTCCTGGTATAGCATAAGTTAAAGGGACGAAATGTTGACGTATGAATGAAAAAAATCAGCAAAAAAGAGATTAATAAGGTATTAAATACCTGAAGTTCTTGGGATGAAACAGCAGGAGGAAGAAGACCGCGCAAGTAATGAGTATCTCTTTCTTTCTCTGTAAATGCAAGCCCCTTGTTGTGATGAGGGTCTCTCAGCAAACTAAATCCGCTGTTGCGCATAATCGAGCAATAAAATCAAGATTCAACATCACAATGTTGATGAATCAAAATCTAGTTGACAATTAACATTCGTTGGTTGTTACTAAGTGGTTCTTTTTTGGCATCACATGAATATGAATCAATGCCTTGGCCCAGGGGAGTTGCTGACATATGACGCTGTGGTCACGGGATTTGAATCGCGAAAACAACTTGTAATGAAATAATGAAAGTCGGTACATTAGGCCCAAAGACCAAAGTGCCCGAACCCGCGCATATCGGGAGCGAGGTTTGCCCTTTATGAATATAAATCATAGATTTGCAAGAAACGAATACACGTTAAGCAGAACATCTGAACATTTGTTCACATAACATAAAAACCACCCAAGCATTCAAGGTCCAAGAAGGTCTTTGCCAGAGTTCGACTAGATTTTAAACTGTGCCAAAATCATAGGTAAAAAAGTACTCGAGAAAACAAGAAGCGCAATATTATCATAAAAAATACCAACTTTTCTTGAATCCCAACACTTTCAAATTTTATTTTTGTTTTTTCTATAATTCAACCACCCACTAAAATATATTGAATCAGGTACAACCTGAATAATCATTCTTTACTAAAAAATCAAATAAGCAAAAAAAGAGTTCGATGGAAGTAGAATAGTACCTAGCGACGGAGAATGTCCATGGAATAACGAGCTGATCCTCGGTGGCGCGATCCTGACCGTAGACATCTTCAACTCCACCACCAACCGTCGACTTTGGGCTCAAGTCCAGCACCGTCTCCCCACCCCTCTTCTCCCTGAATAAACTCTCCATTTTTCTTCTTTCTCACACACCACTACCACTACGTGGCTCTCCGTGTATATAATGTACTAGTTAATTTGGCACCGCGTAAGGCGCGGTGCCAGTGAACTTATAACCTGGTATATATATCCAACAAAGCGTCCGACACAAGTTCAACAGACAGTTCCAGAGAATAAAAAGATGGTTCATACGCATTGAACATACATAATCGTATGTATATAAAATCAAATAGGTTGGAGTAAACAGAAGTCTTCCACAACAGTACACCATTGCAATAGTTGGCATATGATATCCTTGTAGGGCCCAATAGACTATCTAAACAAAAGTCATCTACGAAAGTGCAGTAGTAGATTACATCAATCATAATAAAAGTAAATCTCAACGAGCTCAAAAAAACCAATCAAAAGTTGTTCGCAAGAGTTTTCAAAATGACGATGGCTAGAATTATAGTTTATATTTATTGTTGTAGTTGCATTGTTATTTTAGGATATTGCTCTTATTACTTGCTATGGCCTCAAGATTAATGAATCATCTTACTTTTATAATTATTTATATACTTTCTGACAAATAATGAATGTAAATGTGACGTCCCAAATTATTATCAAACAAGTAATATATAATTATCATAATTTAATTTTTCTAATTTTTTTGATATAATCTCCTTATACATGAAGGGAAAATTTGATGTCAAACACCATAACAAAGGTAATCGAGAACAATCACATATTAGCAACGGGTCGTAGGTAAGCCAAAACTCAAAATGTATACAAACAAGCAAAACTGACGACCTATAATCTACCAAAAATTCATCATGTCGAATATTTTATAAAAAAATATTATTAAAGTTTGCCACAACGAAAACTTATTTTTAACTCTTTTTTTTTAAAATAAGTTCATATAAAAATTTATTATTAAAGTTTGCCACGAGAAAAATCTATTTTGAACTATCTGTTTTTTTTAATTCATACTTGACAAAATCAACAAGTTTTTTTCTAAAAAAAAAAAGATAACAGATAAGATGGATGCACTGTTGGGTCAAGGATTTTGATATAATCTCCTTATATATTAAGGGAATATTTGATGCCAAACATCAGAACAAAGGTAAGTAGGTAATACCACATATTAGCAATGGGTCGTAGGTAAGAAAAAAATCAAAATGTACATAAACAAGCAAAATCGACGATATGTGATCTACCAGAAATTCACCATACCGAATATTTTATAAAAAAGAAAAAATAAAAGAAAAAGGAAATAAAAAAATTTTAAAATAAAAAAAAAGTGACGTAATGGTTAGTGTTCATGGGAACAGTAACCATTACGCCGCTTATTATATATAGGTAATTTTCCCTCAACTTCTTTACTTAATGTTGCTTATGCATTCATGTAGTTAATAGGTTTCTTGAAATTTCTATTCCTTCTCAATGTGCCTGGACTTCTCTTTATGACTAAATAGTTTTGATCAATATAATTAACATTTATTGATAAAAAAATGGTATCAAATGTTTGTATAATATTAACCAACATTTAACTTCTGTATAATACTAATTAATATTTAGCCACCTTTATTTTAAAACATAGTTATATAACGTTATTTCTATAGTTGCAACTTCAAACGCTCTATATTTTGGATTTTGCATTTCGTAGAAAACAAAGAATCCCAGAAACATCTGCAATAATAAATCTTTTCAGGAACTTAACCTTCACTTCGTTCCAAGTTCGACTAACATAGTCAACAGAGCTTCACACATTTCACAAGCATCGGGCTCCATACAATCCTTCGTCCACGACGAGTACACCACCCAAGAATGGTCGAATTTCCGATCCGGTTTTACCACAACCGAACCAGGAACTTCAGCATCACGACATGTCACAAGTCCATCGCTCTTCTCCCCGTACCTTAGTTGTAGATGGAGTGCACAAAGAGCCATGGCAGCGGAAACAGGGACTACTACAGGCACTCTTCTTGCTGCCAGTGCTGTGTTTTCTGTATCCTCGGTGCCGAATTGAGGAAGCCAGGGGAGTTCTGCATGGGCAATGTGTGACATGGTTGCAATGACGCCTGGTGCAATACTTGCTTCGGAATGGAAGGAAATGAGAGGAATGTTGCTGGGAAGTGTATGGTTTTGTATGAATTCTTTACGCTTTTCGTATGTCAGATCCTCCAAGGCTCGTATATCACCCTTCACATGGAAATGTTGTTAAAGCATATAATTGGTTCGACTAAACAAGTCCAATTCTAAAGCAGTAGAAACATAGTGAGAAAATAATACGACACAACACAAGATTTCATTGGCTCAGTTGTGAAGACATATATCTACCATGTCATTTTTGATATATAGTTGTGCATCTGGTGCAAGAACTATACTCTTTAGAATATGTTAAAAATAGCCTTGATCTCAAATTTTGCTTCATTCCGCCACACTTCGAGATTTATAATAATGGGAAAAGGCTGAAATCTCACCTTAATTAATTTGCATATCAAGAACTCCATGATCCTCCGGGTTTCCACGTCAGCGATCTGGCCTTCACGAAGAATATCAGATGCAATAGGTGTTCCACCATAAGGACTCTGAACTAGCGCTAAACCAGCAACTTTATTTCTCAATTCTCGCGAATAAAGAGATAATGCGGCTGCAGCATCAACACCACCCTTGCTGTGGCCAAGCAGTAACACCCGTTTACCCGACCCCCAGTATAGCTCCTCTATGTACTGCTTTAGTTCCCAAGCATTATGTTCCACCGATGCCTTCAAAAGGCGTCAAATCTTTTAGAGAAAACATGATATTCTAGTTCATCAACAGTGAGAAATGTTACACGAAGGAAAAAAAATCATTGCAAAACAGGTTGAACTTAAGTTTAAATTATGCAATGATAGAAATTCTTACTTCACTGTGAATCTTAGCAATGTGACAAGCTAGACCCATCTTTGAGAAAAACCTTTTGGTGTTGACAAAATATAAAGGACCGTGGTTGCTGAAGAGACCTAAACAAATTACACACAGAAGATAATAATCAGAAAGCGGTAAACACACAGTTTATAGGAAAAGTCAGCAATGCAAAGCAAAAGAATGCGTTGAACCTGGAATCAGCAAGTAAACAAAAGAATCGGGTAATTTGTGCATCCCACTCCTACAAAGGATTTCACAAAAGCACGTTAATGAACATGAAAGTCAAATTGCAAAAGATGGCTAAACCAAAGGTATTTCAACCTTGCAAGAAATTGTAAAATCAATACCTAATGCCTTGTAGCAGCTCCTGGAATCTAGCTGAACCATCCTCCACTGGAGCCATGCCGGGAGTACGTTGCAACCACCCAATATCGTCAGACGACCCACGCAAAGTTTTAAGCACCCGAGATGCAATGCTAGAAGATTAAATAAATGTTACTTAACTCAAACTATTATACTAAAGCCACACCCCTCTACTCATGTAAGAATACTTTGAAAATCAAGGATTTTACCCGTTGGCACAAGCTTGCATTTGTCTAATACGGTTACAAGAAAATCTCCAAGATGCCACTGCTGACCTCCAAGCAAACTCAAAAAAATAAATAGGGAGCATCAACCTACAATCCCGTGAAAGCAGAAATAGTTTAAGAAGAATGGCACTGAAAAATTTATCACGGAACATGATAAACAATCGTTTTGCATATGGATTCAGCATCAACTATATATTGTATACTATGATTCAATATTTTTTCCCGAATTTGATTCACTAATTTTGACGGTAACTGTAATAATGTATACCGCCGAATCTCAAAAGTAAGCATGAGGAAACAACTTTACCCTTTAAAAATGAAGTGAACGCCCCTATAGTTGCTGCTTATATTTACAATTTGCAGTCCTGAATCTATGAATGACCGATCCTCCAGCACCGTGGTGGCCTTCTCATGGAATCCAACACTTGTGGTAGATTTACAATCTATTGAACAAGAGGACTGACCCAGAAAAGAACATTTGGCATCCCCGGAGGTTGTAGATATCAGATTTGGACCACAAGAAATGATCTCTGAATCTTCTAACAATCTACTCACATCTCTCAATATAAAATCTTCTGCAATGACAGTTCGAAAGATAAAAAGAACACCATTTCATTAAGTACATGTCTTTTGCGGGAAATCTTGACAATTTACAGTAGGGGATAGACTGCAAAAGAAAAACCTCACCCAAAAATTGGATAATTGTATGGCTTATATAGGAGGTTAAAGTTAAGACGCGAGAAAAGATGTCATCCATTGTCGCACAGGAACAGAGATAAATGGCCGACATATATAGCTCGTCACAGCACCATAGAAAGTCTGAACAAGTGGCGTCTGTACAACCCGAGACCGAAGTTCCAAAGTAGACCACGCTGGAACATAAGAAAAGACTTCAAAACTCAAATACACAAATATAAAGAGGCGTTCATTTTGCAGAGTTAAATTGATCCAGGAAAGCTGGAATCTTCCAGAATGAAACAGAGAAAAAGTTGACATAAAGGTTTATCCTCGCTTGCCGAGCCGTTTTGACTTTAGAACCATAGGCTATATGATAAACATGTAAACATACGAGTAAAAAATGTGAGCGAATAAAAGAAAACTGAAAGCTTTAATGCGACATTCATGCCACTTCCCGAAGAAAAAGGATACGATAAGCCATGAACATGATCCTTTATGATCTATGACTGCACAACAGCCCCTTCGAGCTTAAATCTCACAATATATCTTCATCAAACATCACCTTTATTGTTGTACAGAAAGATTATAGACAGAATCTCAAGTGCCAAAAAGAATTTTCGGTTTTTGTAATGAACCAAAATAACTAAAATACGGAATATAGATTCATGCCAAAGTTACTCCCACAAGAACATAGGAATCGAAAATCTAAATAAAACTAGATCTCTTGAAGCTAGGCAAAAGGAACTCAAAAAGATATGAGCCCACAATGATTTGTAGATGAAGCATCGACGCAAAGATAGATTCTTGATTCAGCTGATAAAAAGTGCACAAGACACTGATTTACTGCATAAAGTTCTGTTCTATTAACACCCAACAACAATATATAGCCATATGATTCCTTGAAAAAATTCTTCCAGCACAAATAGTTAAAAATAACAACAATCAGGCTAAAATTCTGAAAACGTCGGAAAATTACCAGAAACGACAAGAAAAGCAACCAGATTGACGACACACACACACACAAAAGAAACAGCCCATTTGCAAAATTGAGGTCTTGAGTTAAGAGTACTTACGAAGAAGAAAGGCAAATGTACTGACAATGATTTAACTGCCCTAAATCAGCAGGGTCTCCATCGACTCTCTGTTAAGAACCATAACCAAAGGGCAAATATATACATGAAAGCAGTATGCATAACCTACAAAGCCCCACTACTAATAAAGAATGTAACTTTATCCATATATGTTATATATTATTATTAAAAGTCAAAAAGAAAAGATGCATCTAGGCATCTAGCACTTATTTGTTCCTATACTAACAACCGAATTGAATTCGAGAATGGGAAGTGACCGGGTAATGGAGAGAGAGAAATAATCTCCTTTTTCCCAACACCTGTTATATTATATGGAGTCATTTCAGATTTTAAAGATCAGAATTCAACGAATGGCATATTTTTTGAAATCCCTCCAAAAATTGTACCTTGATTTTCAAGCTAATGGCTTCCGATTTGTACCATCTCTGATCTCTGACCGCCAGCAGTACAATAGAAGAAAATATAGAAGAAAAAAAAAATGCGAAAGTGCGGGATTATTATTAAATATTAAGCATAGAAAGTTGTGATTGTGTTGAGTAAATTCCGTAGGATAATTCAGAGCACACGTGTTTGCATGGCGATGAATGCTACGATAATCAGCAGCAGAGGGTGGAAAACTTGGGCCCCATGCCAGATTGTAGGGATCAATCACATTTATCTCTCATCTTATAAATGGCTCGATCCGTCTCCCTACTAACCTAGAATTATATTTAAAAAAAAGTTGGTTGCCGAGAGCAATGCAGCCAGGGCCAATGCATTTTTTTCATAAAATTAAATTTCTATCAGCTAAATTTTTTTTATCCTTCAATTTTTTTATCCATAAACAAAAATTATAAACTCACCTTGACAGTGAATTCTTTTGATGATCTGCGTCTCGAGCAAATTTGTAGAAACTAGAAATTGAGATAGAGAGTGTGGCATCATTCATTAATTTGTACTTATTTTAGGCCTCATGTCTCATGGATACGCACCGACGATACTACGAATATGATACAATAATACTTTTTTCTAAAGAAAGTTTTAAGACATGGCATTAGGGTTGTTTAACGGGTCAGGTCAATCCGAACCCGGTCCAAAACCAAACCAGTTATCCTTGTGCGGAATCGAAACCGGACTAACTGGTTCCTAATCGCTTTGGAACCAGTAGTCTACCGGTCCGGAAGCGGTAGACTACCGGTTCCGGGTTAACCAAACTGTTCCGGTTAGTTATTTAAAAAAAAACATATTTTTGGGTTTTATATAAATATATTTGAGATCAACTTATAAATGTAGAGGCCAATTAGATCGGCTTCTTGTTCGAACTCGCGAAGTCGCGTGTTCGAGACCTGCTTGTACCTAGATTTTTGCATCAAAATTTAAAAAAGAAATCAAATTAAAACCGGTTCCGGTTTGGAATAGGTCTAACCTGGAACCGGTACCGGATCGGATCATTACCAGATCCAGAATCGGCAATGTCCGGACCATATCGGATCAGTTCGATCCATTAAGCAGCCCTGCATGACATTCTAGTTTTCGAATAAACAGTATACTTCAATAAATGGTTGGCTTGAAACCAAGCCACTTTCAGTTTCTATTACGATTTGATTATGATTCAAACCAAACCAATATTAATGAAGTAAGAATAAATTTTATAAACTCATGTTTTATTCCACAAACAGCCAAATGGATAGTAAGCATAAATTTTCCAGAGCATACCAACATAAAACAACTCTGTCGTTAATAAGCAGCTCTATAACCAACAAAACCCCTGAGATGAGAGTGTGGCTTCTTCGAATGGGGGTCAATTTCAGCTCAAAAGGGGAAGGCCCAGAACCTAGCCCAAGACTCCATGCATGACAATTTGAACTTCAGAACCCCAAAACTCCATGAATTAAATGGTGAGCAGTAACAGTGATACAACTACAAATGAAACATTAACAAAGCAAAGCGGACGAAGGAGGAGTTTGCCAACAAGACTAGAAGATTATGTAGTTTCTCATTACATCAAAATGTACTCATAAATACAAATGTTAGTCACAATCAGTTGGTTAGTTACAGAATTTAGAAGTTATACAACTCTGTAACGATATAAGAGGAAAATGGAGGGAAAGGAGAGGCATTGAACTGTAATCTGAATTTGTGAATAAAATCTTCTCTGAAATTCTCTTCAATTCTGCATTCTTCTCATCTTTACTCTTGATTCTTAGGAGAGTAACTTTCTCGAACAAGCTTTATACTCACATCTATCAAACAGGCAAGCAAAAAGGCAAAAGATATAGAATTGGTACTAAACAGAAGCAAATATATGGAAGAGGAAATGGGATTTTAACATGATAATTAAGTAACCGGTTACTACAACACTAGTGTAACAATAAGTTTGCGGGGAGGTAAATTTCAATTCAGGTTATGTGTTTGTCATATTGAAGCTCATTGCTTCTTGCAACAAGATAGAGCAAAATAAAGAACTCAAATAACTTCTACAGGAACGCTGGTAGTGGCAGATGATTGATGACCATAAACAGCTATGTAGATTGACTAATGGACATAGCAAAACGAATCTTCTTATGTTATTCTTTCTCTTCCGGAAAAAGAAAATGCCTTTCCAGGGCATGATTTAAAATCATGCACATAAGTGTCAAGAGAGACACATGCAAACACTCAGTTATGGTTATGGAACTTTTAGTTCAAAATCAAATGATCCTTTGGGCTAGGTAGAGCTAAACAGCCATCCAGATTTAGTTGGTTACCGCAAAAAACTAAATTTTCAAAAATTAACGCTATTTTTTTTAAAAAAATTTATCAGAAAACCTGCATTGGTCAAACAAATTGAGAATAAACATTAGTATTAAATTTCTATTTAACAAGCACAGTACAGACTTTAAAAACATCATACAAATTGATCATCTTGAAGAGGGACCTTGACATAAGTTGGTAGTTAACTTTGTTGTACATAGGAAGAAAGCTTCGAGAACAATGCCTCACGGAATAAAGCAAGAAGAGAGAACAAAATGTCCACAAATGGCGATAAGATCTCCAAAATACTATAAAATACTGAATCTTTAAAGCGCTGAAGCAAAAATCAGAGGGAAATTGAAAATTTACAGGCGACTGAGGAATATCAAACCACGTCTGAACAAAGAAAGATAACAATCATGTAGAAAATTAGGGCAAAATTTATTGGGGGAATGGGGAAAAAAGAAATTGAACTTTACAGGCGACTGAGAATAACAAACCACATCTGAACAAATGAAAACAACCATCTTTTCATCTGAACAAAGAAAGAAAACAATCATGTAGAAAATTAGGGCAAAAAATCGCGAGGAAATTGGGGAAAAAAAATTTGGACCATTTCTCGATTTATGCGTGTCATCCTTGCGCAGGGGCCATGCTAATCTTCTCTGTATCGTTCCAATTTTATCGGATGTCCCCGAAGGGACAAACTGAAGCTTGGTGCTAACACTACATAAAGATAACGCAAGCGCTTTGCTTTACAAATGTGGGAAGGAGACGGGATTTTGTTAACTTTGGGCCATGAATATAAGCCCATATTGTGTCCAGCATTGGATCCATTAGTCTTCACCCACGACCAATAAAAAAATGTCCTATTATCAAAATCTGTCCATTTATTTAATATTTTCAAAATTCTTTTGGTTTTCAATGCAATGGATTATTTATTTGAATTTGTTAAGTAGAACATTTAATTAAATATAATACTATCGGTATTTTTTTTATTTAATGACTAAGTTACGTTTGGGAGATACATATATGTATATAATTATTATACACAAATGTAAAATACTTTTTTCGAAAATTCTAAATAATGATAATTAATTGTTTAAAATCCAAAACCAATTAAATATTAAAAATACAAATTTCAAAATAATTAAAGGCAGACCAACATTTCTAACTTACAAATCGAACATCACAACAATCTAAAAAGTATACTTGGGTGCAATTAGGATTTTTTATTTTGACAAAAATTAATTTTATTTTGGGCATAAGGTATAAGGTAATCGGAGTTGAACCAAGTCGGATAACAATAATAACAACTAAGTCTATCTCAATAGGTTGAGATGAACCACAAAAAGAATCAAGTCAGGTCGTGCATATGCGTCAATATACTCCAAAACTTCATCCGGTCAGAATTTCATCATTAACCCATTTGAACTTCATATCCTTGCGGATAACTTTGAACAATATTTTATTTGGTCATCCACTTGTTTCTTTAAAGGGTCGAAATCCATGAACTCCACTTAACGCACATGTGATCGCTGGACCTACGTCGTACGTGAGCAAATTAGAGTAAGTGAGTTTCTTGCATATACAATAACTACTTTATCTCGAATGTTTTCGTCCCTTTATTCATAATAAGACCCACAATCGAGATTTTGCTTAAGGTAATTGAGCTCATTACCATTGGGATAAACATGCGTTGATTTAAATTTGAATCTTTTACGAAATTAAATATTTGAGACCTAATTTCTTTAAACATTATATATCCTACTATAAAAAAATATATCATCATAAATTTTGGAGTGTAAATAACTCCAAGTTTCGTAAAGTTGATTGTCAAATTAAAATCCCAACTAGTTTAGGCAAATGTAATTTATATCACCAACCAGTATTCCATTTATTTTGTATTATGAGTAATTACTGTGAAATTTTTTTTTAAACAAATTAGAGTCAATACTTTGGTTATTTTTTTTCATTCGATTACAGTAGCATTGTCGTTTTTTAAAAATGTTTGTTAAAGTCAGTCATTTGAAATGTTATTTTTGGTCAAATTATGAAAAATTGACCAACATACTGGTACCTGGCACCGCGTCATGTGCGGTGCCAACAAAAACTAGTACTAAAATAAAAGAAAAGCCGAATAGATTTGCTCATTCTAGGTAATCACAAAACTCAATCGTGGAAATATAATTATTATAACCTCTGTGAACAAATCACCAAGGAACAGCGAGAAGTTAGCTGAATTTACACTCGAATCATGTACATAATACTGCAGTTTTAGTAGAAATGAATCACCAATTTCGGCAACTTACAATCTAGCGATAATGCTGGTATGAAAACCTCAATTTTAAAAAGGAGCTGAATCAAAGGAGATAATGAAATGTTCTTCTACCAATCTTCAATCCATTCTGGGGTGTTGAGTTGTTCTGATTCTCGACGTGGGGAGTGAAACGACAGTAATATATCCTCAGGGCGACTTTCCAAGAATTGATTTATACGAGAGATGATATCATGTGGTGCTGGGATAGTGCGTTCTTCTATTCCTTTCCAATCTGTGTCTTTAAACCATGGATGGGTTTTGATTGATTCGATGCCCTGGCTTCCGAGTCGTTCCCGGTCATCTACTTCAAGTAACTGAATGCTAAGAAGTGTTAGATTTTCTTTAGTTGTGTGATGCTTTGTTGAGTGAGAAATAGGTTGATGAATTAACCGTCGTTATAACTGTTGTAGAAAATTTATCTCAAAGTGTATCTTAGAAAAAAATAACAATGACTTCAAAATAAGTTTTTATGTCGATGCGAGGTTTGTAATCTCAGTTCTTAAGATAATATTGCCCCGCTATGGTGCTAACGGTTTTCTATGTCAATTTGTCTCCCAAGATACAACGACTATGACTTGTGATAGGAGCACTGCAAATCACAAGTCCTCAAACCACAAAGGTTCAAAGCACTCAATTTGATGAACAACAAATGCTCTCAAATTTAACTGAATTTCAAAAATTCCCTCTTAAAACAAGTGGGGATATGTTATATATATAGTGAACCAAAAATCAAGTCCAAATGACACTATTTGGAGGTAATATTTGGCCAAAAATCGTAACCCAAACATGAATGGACATACCATTTCAGAAAACATATACATGCTCAATCGATCGAGCAAGATTCTCGATCGATCGAGCTACTGTTCACAATACATAAACTTTTTTCTGGTCGAGCTGTTAATTTAAAATCACATATGCACTTTTTCGAACAATAACTTTGTGGAAAGGTTAGCTGCCCTTTTAGTATTCTAGCGAATGTGAGTTCGCTTTCTCTCCAGGATCCGAAAGGCATATCACCTTGGAGCATGAAGATCAAAGCTCCCAATGCCCACCTGAACAAATGTACATAACTGTACGTACATCACATCACAAGATATCTGTGGTAGAAAATATCTCCTTCATAAACATAACTGTACTTGCATCACATCCCAATTTATTCTTGTGAAAACATTTTTGGGAAATATTTATGAAAATACTAAACATAAATAAGCATGCCCTGATCTTTCTGGCATCCACCAATCAGTTCCTTATCAAAGCCCGAATGACCCAAGAAAAGTTGAACACCATCACAAGCATGATCAAGTGTTGACCGGCTGTCCTCATTTAATGAGGGCAGCTGGGGGTTGAAAGTTGGTGGATGACGGATGTGCATTTAATGTATATCTTTAACCCTATAAATAGGGCTCTTTTTATGTCATTTTATTTATCCCATTTTCAGTGTTCTTTCATATACATATTTGAGTGTGCATTTCTATAATATATGTGAGGTAGTTTTCTCCTATATTGAGAGTGTTGTTATCTTTTAAAGATAGAGAGAGTCCCACAAAATATTATAGTGGAATCTTTTCATCTTGCCCGTGGTTTTTTACCCTAATAATTTTTAGGTTTTCCACGTAAATTCTGGTGTCCATTTTATTCTTAATTTTCGCTATTTTCTATCTCATGTTGCTCAACATCAAGAACATTTCAACCTCAAAAGCCATGTACATGAAAGCCTCTGATAGAATTCTTGTTATACACCACAGTTGCAGATGCAAGTGCAGTTTCACATTTTTTTAAAGTAAACATACGTAAAAATTATCCTTTGACTGAGTTTCGAAATTGTTTTATGTAACTAGTTTTATTTCCAAGATACAAATAACAATGCTCAGGCACATATTATGAGTTCTTTACTTTTCTATGTTCTAATCCTTTTCTATTGTAATACTTCAAAAGGCACTTTGCTATCCTCACAGATATCTGTAATTTAAAACCCAAAGGCAAGTCATGTACCAGTCAACTGGAAAACCATGCCCTTTCCATTAAATTATTTCATGAGCCAAAGAGTCTGCCATACCACATATGTTAGCATATATGTCCTGTAAGCCAAAAATTGGCCTATTGGACTTTATGCACCCAAAGCCCATTAGTTACTTAATAACCCTATAAATATGTCATTCTAGTTGAGAAACTCAATTCATTCCATACGATTCCATTCACTCTCATAGAAATGCCAACGCCAAACTAGCACTGGTGTTGGCTTGTAGATCTGGTCAGGTTGATTAAACTCGATGGACTACCGCTATCAGATTCACGTCGGTGAACGGTAATCTCTTTTCGTGCATTTATATTTGATATTTGCATGTTTATATATGAATCAGACGCGATCGTCCGTCCCTGGGTCAGATCTGTTTATTATATTATTTCCGCTGCGATTGTATCTGGCGCCGGGGTACGAAAACCCAACAATATAGTGTACGTTCTTTCAGTAGAATCACTAGATAACTTCTTACCAAATCTGAAGTCGACTAACTGCAGTAAATAAAGAAATTCATTAATGAAAGGATTGTCGATTGCCTAAATTATAAGATGGAAAGTGTTACATTTTCTCCAGGCAATTTGTAAGCAACAAAAGTAGTCGATTGCCTAAATTATAATTTTTCAAATACATCTTTTGAAAAAATAAATATTTGGTGAAACAATAAAAAGTCAAAAGGTATGAAAAGAACATCCACGAGCTCCGAAAATGGCCATTAGAATCGATCATCCCACACACCGAGTTAATAACGTGGTCCCTTTCCAGAGGAGAATATCCAATAATTATAGGGCCTTTCTTTACATGAGTTGGCTTGGCTGTACAATTAAGTCTAAACAATTTCGAGAAATTTAGTTTATCAGTCATATTTCTTGTTCGACTTTCGGAACTGATATGGTACCGTCCATATCGAAATTACTACAACAAATATTCCGATACAGAGGCGGATTTAGAAAATTAGACTTTGGTTGAGGTCAAAAACATAAAAATGAAGAAAATATTTTAGGGGGTAAATTATAATTATACGGGGGAATATAAAATTTTTGGGCAAAATACAATTTTAGGAGGAAAATATAATTTTAGGAAAATAAATTCTGTCGAGCAGACGGCACACACAGTACATTAGGCAAAGTAAAAGTGTGAGTTGGAAACGTAATAGTACCAGTACCAGTGTGGGTGATAGGGAGCCCAGAGCCATCAGCAATTTGCACCTCATCAGTGCCATCATATTCCGAGTGAATAGACAAGTTATTTAAATCAGCAGTTAAATTGTGAGAGGCACCAGAGTCCATGAGCCAGGGAGCGGGAAAAGTCATATTGGAGGAGGTTGACGAATTAGACATACCAGAGTTGGTTAGGTGGCCAGTAGGCGAGTGAGCTATGTTTGCGGTAGGGGTGAACTTGCGACGGTAAGGAGCAATGTGGCCTGTGTAACCACACAGCTGACACACAACCTGGGAACGCTGCTGGTTTGTCCATTGATGGGATTGGTTAGGGCGCATGCGAGTAGAGCCACGATTAAAGGAGCCACCGCGGCCGCGATGGTGCTGGGATTGATTGCGGGCCTGCTGATGGTGCCGAGGAGGGCCACGACCAGGGTTTGCAGATCCCCCAGAAGATTGGATATTGTTGGCGGTGGCAACCAGATTGGTTGTGGCAGCTTCAAGACGTTGAAGATAAAGTTCGTGACCGACCAGGAGATCATGCAGTTCTTCAAAGCGCAAGGATGTCTCGCGTGCACGAATAGGGGCGGCAATTTCTCTGTACAGAGGCCCGAGACCATTGAGTACGTGCAAGGTAATATCATCATCGGAAATTGGTGTGTCGATGATGGCAAGCTCGTCCACTTTAGATTTAATATAGTGGAGAAAGGTGCTCACAGATTGAGAGCCGAGCGAGGCGCGTGCCAAATCGTCTTTGATTTGCATGACACGGGCACGAGATTTACTGGCATACAGGCGGGTCAAGGAACTCCAGGCAGCATGCGAGGT
This sequence comes from Haberlea rhodopensis, assembly GCA_907163345.1. NCBI lineage: Eukaryota > Viridiplantae > Streptophyta > Magnoliopsida > Lamiales > Gesneriaceae > Haberlea > Haberlea rhodopensis. The sequence goes on along the minus strand of CAJQUN010000005.1, from coordinate 5,746,703 downwards.
AGTGGCAGAAGCAATGAGCGGAAGTATGTCCGCTGCGAGGGACCCGAAAATGGCTGCCAAGATGGGTTGGTCCTGTTGGAACCAACTCAGAAACGCCGAGGACGGCGAGACAGCCGAACCACGATCAGGACAGGGGCTAGAACCATCGAGAAATCCTGTCAGATTGAACCCATTGAAGAGGGTGATGACGTGAGCGCGCCATGATGGAAAGTTGGAAGAGGTGAGGGGTGTTGGTGAGCAGAGATGGGTACAACAACTGGAGGTGCATCAACAGATGAGGTGTTCGGGGATGGTGGAGGTGACATACTGGAAGAGGGGGCGGCAGATGTACTGGACATTATAAGGAGTAGTGGGGCGATGGTGATATATGCGAGAATGGTGGTGGTGGCTGCGGTGGAAGGAGAGGCGAAAAGCGATGGTCGTGGCGGCACAAAAAAGAAAAGATGGATCGAAGAAACTCGTGAGAGTTTTTAACCTACTGATACCATGTAAGTTATACAATAATTGAATGTTTGAATGAATGATTTTATTGATTAGACTCTTACTCCTTAAATAGAGTTTACAAACTTATCTAAGTAAATACAAGATATAATGAGATCCACAAGATATGAAAAGATTACAAAGTATCTATACAAGAATATGTAGATTGATTTGAGAAGATATCATTCCTTAATAATATATCCTCAGGGCGACTTTCCAAGAATTGATTTATACGAGAGATGATATTATGTGGTGCTGGGATAGTGCGTTCTTCTATTCCTCTCCAATCTGTGTCTTTAAACCATGGATGGGTTTTGATTGATTTGATGCCCTGGCTTCCGAGTCGTTCCCGGTCATCTACTTCAAGTAACTGAATGCTAAGAAGTGTTAGATTTTCTTTAGTTGTGTGATGCTTTGTTGAGTGAGAAATAGGTTGATGAATTAACCGTCGTTATGACTGTTGTAGAAAATTTACTCAAAGTGTATCTCAAGGAAAAAATAATAATGGTTTGTAATCTCCGTCCTTAAGACAATATTGCCCCATGGTGCTAACAGTTTTCTATGGCAATTTGTCTCCCAAGATACAACGACTATGACTAGTGATAGGAACACTACAAATCACAAGTCCTCAAACCACAAAGGTTCAAAGCACTCAATTTGATGAACAAAAAATGCTCTCAAATTTCACTGAATTTCAAAAATTCCCTCTTAAAACAAGTGGGGATATGTTATATATATAGTGAACCAAAAATCAAGTCCAAATGACACCATTTGTAGGCAATATTTGGCCAAAAATCGCAGCTCAAACGTGAATGGACATACCATTTCAAAAAACAAATACATGCTTGATCGATCGAGCAAGATTCTCGATCGATCGAGCTACTATTCACAATACATAAACTTTTTTCTGGTCGAGCTGTTAATTTAAAATCACATATGCACTTTTTCGAACAATAACTTTGTGGAAAGGTTAGCTGCCATTTTAGTATTCTAGCGAATGTGAGTTCGCTTTCTCTCCAGGATCCGAAAGGCATATCACCTTGGAGCATGAAGATCAAAGCTCCCAGTGCCAACCTGCACAAATGTACATAACTGTACGTACATCACATCACAAGATATCAGTGGTAGAAAATATCTCCTTCATAAACATAACTGTACTTGCATCACATCCCAATTTATTCTTGTGAAAACATTTTTGGGAAATATTTATGAAAATACTAAACATAAATAAGCATGCCTTGATCTTTCTGGCATCCACCAATCAGTTCCTTATCAAAGCCCGAATGACCCAAGAAAAGTTGAACACCATCACAAGCATGATCAAGTGTTGACCGGTTGTCCTCATTTAATGAAGGCAGCTGGGGACTAAGTCACATAAGTCTGATGCGGGGCGGATGCGGATGCGTGAGTGCGTCAATTTGCAAAAAAATTGAGTGCGGGTGCACCTTAATGCGCCTATTAAAAATTAATTAACAAATAAATATATATACATACACACTGATGAAATGAAGTTAAGCATACATAATATACATAATATTTAACAAACTCACATCATTATTATATTATTTACAAATTTACAATATGAAGTTCTTAACAACTTTGGTGTTTGCAGCTTTACCATTCTTAAAAAATATTAAAATTAGATTTTATTGAAGAATCTAACATTTGCAGCTTTGCAAAAATGTTATAGCCAGTGATACAACGTAATTTGAATCTTGTATTTGATCGTTCGTCTAGTAAGAATTCTCCGAAAAATATATTGTAGAAATAGAAGTGAAGCATTAAAGTTTTGTTTTATTTTAAGATATAAAATAACGAATTTGAAAAATGAAACCAAATTGTTCATATTTATTTTAACATGTTTGGTAATAGTATGAATTTATTAAAAATGACTCATATTATTTCCGGAGACTTATATATTACTTTATGAAATGACTAATATAAACATTTAAATCAACTCAATAAAAATAAAAGCTTTATTTATAAAGTTCATTCTATTAATTTTCATGCAAAAAACTAAGATCAAATTTATTATTATTTACTCCGCAAAAATGTTACAAAATCACAGATTTATCATACTTTTTTTTTATCACATATTTAATCTTTCATATGTTATTATGTATTTTCATAATTCATTATCTATCTATTTACCATATAATATAATTTTCTTACCAACCCGAAATACCTAGAAACCATAAAAATTCATCTAAACCCAAAATCGAAGAATTTTTTTTAAAATTACAAAAAAAAAAAAAATCGGAGAATTAAGGAGGATTAACAAGACTTAGTAACTTAGTGCGCGACTTAGTAAATATTAATGCGCGAATTAGGAAATCTTAGTGCGCGAATTATAAAATTTTAGTGCGCGAACTAGAAATTCTTAAGTCGCCTTAATGCGCCGCACTCGCACCGAGTTCGCCAGTTCGCGGCCGGAGCGCCAGTGCGTCGAGGGGGGGGTAGAAGGATTATGTGACTTAGGCTGGGGGTTGAAAGTTGGTGGATGACGGATGTGCATTTAATGCATATCTTTAACCCTATAAATAGGGCTCTTTTTATGTCATTTTATTTATCCCATTTTCAATGTTCTTTTATATACATATTTGAGTGTGTATTTCTATAATATATGTGAGGTAGTTTTCTCCTATATTGAGACTGTTGTTATCTTTTAAAGATAGAGAGAGTCTCACAAAATATTATAGTGGAATCTTTTCATCTTGCCCGTGGTTTTTTACCCTAATAATTTTTAGGGGTTTTTTCACGTAAATTCTGGTGTCCATTTTATTCTTAATTTTCGCTATTTTCTATCTCATGTTGCTCAACATCAAGAACATTTCAACCTCAAAAGCCATGTACATGAAAGCCTCTGATAGCATTCTTGTTATACACCACAGTTGCAGATGCAAGTGCAGTTTCACATTTTTTTTCAAGTAAACATACGTAAAAATTATCCTTTGACTGAGTTTCGAAATTGTTTTATGTAATTAGTTTTATTTTCAAGATACAAATAACAATGCTCAGGCACATATTATGAAGTTCTTTACTTTTCTATGTTCTAATCGTTTTCTATTGTAATACTTCAAAAGGCACTTTGCTATCCTCACAGATATCTGTAATTTAAAACCCGAAGGCAAGTCACGTACCAGTCAACTGGAAAACCATGCCTTTTTTATTTGCCATTTTAAGGTCATATTTCTAGTTTTTATTTTAACTCTCGTAAAAGGGTTTTTTTAGAAAATATATACAATCCGATCAAATAAGAACAAACTCATTCATATTGGTTTTAGGATTTTTTTTAAAAAAATTTAATTTAATTTTTTTTTTGTAGTTGTAGCTGAGATCTGCAAAACATAGGCAGTGCAGAGGATTTTTTTTTTTTTACTTAAAAATTATTTAAAAAAAATCTTGTTTCGGGAGGCATAAAAAAACTTGAAGGGTTTGGACATACGTTGATATGCTATAGTAAAATAATTTTTTACTTGCGACGGCTTGCCTATCTTTTAAGTTTTTTTTTATTGTTTTCATATAATAATAATAATAGTCAGTCAATATTAATAACGATCATACAAAAATAAATTAATAAGCAAAATTAAGTTAATAATGATAATCTTGATGTTAAAAAATATTAAATAAATTAATAAAGAAGTAATAAATAAATATTATTATTATTTAAGAATAATTTATTGACATTTAAAATTTAAACTAATTCTTATTATTATTCTTAACTAATTCTTATTACTAATATTATTATCAGATAAATTTAAATTAAAATAAATAAAAATAATAAATCAAACTTTTTGTCCAAGTCACTTCTTTTCTTTTTTGTTTTCCTTTTTGTTCCAACTTCCAAGTACTTCAGTAATTACGGTTTTCACTCTCTCTCCACTCAACGCCATCCTCAACACACGCCTCCCTCACCTCAACACCATACCATGGCAAACACCTCCGAGATATCCGACATAGACCCTGCTATTTGGCAATCCGAGAAAACCAAGTCACGTACCAGGCAAGGCCCTTTCCCTTAAATTATTTCAGGAGCCAAAGAGTCTGCCATACCACATATAGTGTACGTTCTTTCAGTAGAATCACTAGATAACTTCTTACCAAATCTGAAGTCGACTAACTGCAGTAAATAAAGAAATTCATTAATGAAAGGATAGTCGATTGCCTAAATTATAAGATGGAAAGTGTTACATTTTCTCCAGGCAATTTGTAAGCAACAAAAGTAGTCGATTGCCTAAATTATAATTTTTCGAATACATCTTTTGAAAAAATAAATATTTGGTGAAACAATAAAAAGTCAAAAGGTATGAAAAGAACATCCACGAGCTCCGAAAATGGCCATTAGAAGCGATCATCCCACACACCGAGTTAATAAAATGGTCCCTTTCCACAGGAGAATATCCAATTATTATAGGGCCTTCCTTTACATGAGTTGGCTTGGCTGTACAATTAAGTCTAAACAATTTCGAGAAATTTAGTTTATCAGTCATATTTCTTGTTCGACTTTCGGAACTGATATGGTACCGTCCATATCGAAATTACTACAACAAATATTCCGATACAGAGGCAAATTTAGAAAATTAGACTTTGGTTGAGGTCAAAAACATAAAAATGAAGAAATATTTTAGGGGGTAAATTATATTTATACGGGGGAATATAAAATTTTTGGGCAAAATACAATTTTAGGAGGAAAATATAATTTTAGGAAAATAAATTCTGTCGAGCAGACGGCACACACAGTACATTAGGCAAAGTAAAAGTGTGAGTTGGAAACGTAATAGTACCAGTACCAGTGTGGGTGATAGGGAGCCCAGAGCCATCAGCAATTTGCACCTCATCAGTGCCATCATATTCCGAGTGAATAGACAAGTTATTTAAATCAGCAGTTAAATTGTGAGAGGCACCAGAGTCCATGAGCCAGGGAGCGGGAAAAGTCATATTGGAGGAGGTTGATGAATTAGACATACCAGAGTTGGTTAGGTGGCCAGTAGGCGAGTGAGCTATGTTTGCGGTAGGGGTGAACTTGCGACGGTAAGGAGCAATGTGGCCTGTGTAACCACACAGCTGACACACAACCTGGGAACGCTGCTGGTTTGTCCATTGATGGGATTGGTTAGGGCGCATGCGAGTAGAGCTACGATTAGAGGAGCCACCGCGGCCGCGATGGTGCTGGGATTGATTGCGGGCCTGCTGATGGTGCCGAGGAGGGCCACGACCAGGGTTTGCAGATCCCCCAGAAGATTGGATATTGTTGGCGGTGGCAACCAGATTGGTTGTGGCAGCTTCAAGACGTTGAAGATAAAGTTCGTGACCGACCAGGAGATCATGCAGTTCTTCAAAGCGCAAGGATGTCTCGCGTGCACGAATAGGGGCGGCAATTTCTCTGTACAGAGGCCCGAGACCATTGAGTACGTGCAAGGTAATATCATCATCGGAAATTGGTGTGTCGATGATGGCAAGCTCGTCCACTTTAGATTTAATATAGTGGAGAAAGGTGCTCACAGATTGAGAGCCGAGCGAGGCGCGTGCCAAATCGTCTTTGATTTGCATGACACGGGCACGAGATTTACTGGCATACAGGCGGGTCAAGGAACTCCAGGCAGCATGCGAGGTAGTGACAGAAGCAATGAGCGGAAGTATGTCCGCTGCGAGGGACCCGAAAATGGCTGCCAAGATGAGTTGGTCCTGTTGGAACCAACTCAGAAACGCCGAGGACGGCGAGACAGCCGAACCACGATCAGGACAGGGGCTAGAACCATCGAGAAATCCTGTCAGATTGAACCCATTGAAGAGGGCGATGACGTGAGCGCGCCATGATGGAAAGTTGGAAGAGGTGAGGGGTGTTGGTGAGCAGAGATGGGTACAACAACTGGAGGTGCATCAACAGATGAGGTGTTCGGGGATGGTGGAGGTGACATACTGGAAGAGGGGGCGGCAGATGTACTGGACATTATAAGGAGTAGTGGGGCGATGGTGATATATGCGAGAATGGTGGTGGTGGCTGCGGTGGAAGGAGAGGCGAAAAGCGATGGTGGTGGCGGCACAAAAAAAAAAGATGGATCGAAGAAACTCGTGAGAGTTTTTAACCTACTGATACCATGTAAGTTATACAATAATTGAATGTTTGAATGAATGATTTTATTGATTAGACTCTTACTCCTTAAATAGAGTTTACAAACTTATCTAAGTAAATACAAGATATAATGAGATCCACAAGATATGAAAAGATTACAAAGTATCTATACAAGAATATGTAGATTGATTTGAGAAGATATCATTCCTTAATAATATATCCTCAGGGCGACTTTCCAAGAATTGATTTATACGAGAGATGATATTATGTGGTGCTGGGATAGTGCGTTCTTCTATTCCTCTCCAATCTGTGTCTTTAAACCATGGATGGGTTTTGATTGATTCGATGCCCTGGCTTCCGAGTCGTTCCCGGTCATCTACTTCAAATAACTGAATGCTAAGAAGTGTTAGATTTTCTTTAGTTGTGTGATGCTTTGTTGAGTGAGAAATAGGTTGATGAATTAACCGTCGTTATGACTGTTGTAGAAAATTTACTCAAAGTGTATCTCAAGGAAAAAATAATAATGGTTTGTAATCTCCGTCCTTAAGACAATATTGCCCCACTATGGTGCTAACAGTTTTCTTTGGCAATTTGTCTCCCAAGATACAACGACTATGACTAGTGATAGGAACACTACAAATCACAAGTCCTCAAACCACAAAGGTTCAAAGCACTCAATTTGATGAACAAAAAATGCTCTCAAATTTCACTGAATTTCAAAAATTCCCTCTTAAAACAAGTGGGGATATGTTATATATATAGTGAACCAAAAATCAAGTCCAAATGACACCATTTGTAGGCAATATTTGGCCAAAAATCGCAGCTCAAACGTGAATGGACATACCATTTCAAAAAACAAATACATGCTTGATCGATCGAGCAAGATTCTCGATCGATCGAGCTACTATTCACAATACATAAACTTTTTTTTGGTCGAGCTGTTAATTTAAAATCACATATGCACTTTTTCGAACAATAACTTTGTGGAAAGGTTAGCTGCCCTTTTAGTATTCTAGCGAATGTGAGTTCGCTTTCTCTCCAGGATCCGAAAGGCATATCACCTTGGAGCATGAAGATCAAAGCTCCCAGTGCCAACCTGCACAAATGTACATAACTGTACGTACATCACATCACAAGATATCAGTGGTAGAAAATATCTCCTTCATAAACATAACTGTACTTGCATCACATCCCAATTTATTCTTGTGAAAACATTTTTGGGAAATATTTATGAAAATACTAAACATAAATAAGCATGCCTTGATTTTTCTGGCATCCACCAATCAGTTCCTTATCAAAGCCCGAATGACCCAAGAAAAGTTGAACACCATCACAAGCATGATCAAGTGTTGACCGGTTGTCCTCATTTAATGAAGGCAGCTGGGGACTAAGTCACATAAGTCTGATGCGGGGCGGATGCGGATGCGTGAGTGAGTCAATTTGCAAAAAAATTGAGTGCGGGTGCACCTTAATGCGCCTATTAAAAATTAATTAACAAATAAATATATATACATACACACTGATGAAATGAAGTTAAGCATACATAATATACATAATATTTAACAAACTCACATCATTATTATATTATTTACAAATTTACAATATGAAGTTCTTAACAACTTTGGTGTTTGCAGCTTTACCATTCTTAAAAAACATTAAAATTAGATTTTATTGAAGAATCTAACATTTGCAGCTTTGCAAAAATGTTATAGCCAGTGATACAACGTAATTTGAATCTTGTATTTGATCGTCCGTCTAGTAAGAATTCTCCGAAAAATATATTGTAGAAATAGAAGTGAAGCATTAAAGTTTTGTTTTATTTTAAGATATAAAATAACGAATTTGAAAAATGAAACCAAATTGTTCATATTTATTTTAACATGTTTGGTAATAGTATGAATTTATTAAAAATGACTCATATTATTTCCGGAGACTTATATTATTACTTTATGAAATGACTAATATAAACATTTAAATCAACTCAATAAAAATAAAAGCTTTATTTGTAAAGTTCATTCTATTAATTTTCATGCAAAAAACTAAGATCAAATTTATTATTATTTACTCCGCAAAAATGTTACAAAATCACAGATTTATCATACTTTTTTTATCACATATTTAATCTTTCATATGTTATTATGTATTTTCATAATTCATTATCTATCAATTTACCATATAATATAATTTTCTTACCAACCCGAAATACCTAGAAACCATAAAAATTCATCTAAACCCAAAATCGAAGAATTTTTTTTATAATTACAAAAAAAAAAAATCGGAGAATTAAGGAGGATTAACAAGACTTAGTAACTTAGTGCGCGACTTAGTAAATCTTAATGCGCGAATTAGGAAATCTTAGTGCGCGAATTATAAAATCTTAGTGCGCGAACTAGAAATTCTTAAGTCGCCTTAATGCGCCGCACTCGCACCGAGTTCGCCAGTTCGCGGCCGGAGCGCCAGTGCGTCGAGGGGGGTAGAAGGATTATGTGACTTAGGCTGGGGGTTGAAAGTTGGTGGATGACGGATGTGCATTTAATGCATATCTTTAACCCTATAAATAGGGCTCTTTTTATGTCATTTTATTTATCCCATTTTCAATGTTCTTTTATATACATATTTGAGTGTGTATTTTTATAATATATGTGAGGTAGTTTTCTCCTATATTGAGACTGTTGTTATCTTTTAAAGATAGAGAGAGTCTCACAAAATATTATAGTTGAATCTTTTCATCTTGCCCGTGGTTTTTTACCCTAATAATTTTTAGGGGTTTTTTCACGTAAATTCTGGTGTCCATTTTATTCTTAATTTTCGCTATTTTCTATCTCATGTTGCTCAACATCAAGAACATTTCAACCTCAAAAGCCATGTACATGAAAGCCTCTGATAGCATTTTTGTTATACACCACAGTTGCAGATGCAAGTGCAGTTTCACATTTTTTTTCAAGTAAACATACGTAAAAATTATCCTTTGACTGAGTTTCGAAATTGTTTTATGTAATTAGTTTTATTTTCAAGATACAAATAACAATGCTCAGGCACATATTATGAAGTTCTTTACTTTTCTATGTTCTAATCGTTTTCTATTGTAATACTTCAAAAGGCACTTTGCTATCCTCACAGATATCTGTAATTTAAAACCCGAAGGCAAGTCACGTACCAGTCAACTGGAAAACCATGCCTTTTTTATTTGCCATTTTAAGGTCATATTTCTAGTTTTTATTTTAACTCTCGTAAAAGGGGTTTTTTAGAAAATATATACAATCCGATCAAATAAGAACAAACTCATTCATATTGGTTTTAGGATTTTTTTTAAAAAAATTTAATTTAATTTTTTTTTGTAGTTGTAGCTGAGATCTGCAAAACATAGGCAGTGCAGAGGATTTTTTTTTTTACTTAAAAAATTATTTAAAAAAAATCTTGTTTCGGGAGGCATAAAAAAACTTGAAGGGTTTGGACATACGTTGATATGCTATAGTAAAATAATTTTTTACTTGCGACGGCTTGCCTATCTTTTAAGTTTATTTTTTATTGTTTTCATATAATAATAATAATAGTCGGTCAATATTAATAACGATCATACAAAAATAAATTAATAATAAAAATTAAGTTAATAATGATAATCTTGATGTTAAAAAATATTAAATAAATTAATAAAGAAGTAATAAATAAATATTATTATTATTTAAGAATAATTTATTGACGTTTAAAATTTAAACTAATTCTTATTATTATTCTTAACTAATTCTTATTACTAATATTATTATCAGATAAATTTAAATTAAAATAAATAAAAATAATAAATCAAACTTTTTGTCCAAGTCACTTCTTTTCTTTTTTGTTTTCCTTTTTGTTCCAACTTCCAAGTACTTCAGTAATTACGGTTTTCACTCTCTCTCCACTCAACGCCATCCTCAACACACGCCTCCCTCACCTCAACACCATACCATGGCAAACACCTCCGAGATATCCGACATAGACCCTGCTATTTGGCAATCCGAGAAAACCAAGTCACGTACCAGGCAAGGCCCTTTCCCTTAAATTATTTCAGGAGCCAAAGAGTCTGCCATACCACATATAGTGTACGTTCTTTCAGTAGAATCACTAGATAACTTCTTACCAAATCTGAAGTCGACTAACTGCAGTAAATAAAGAAATTCATTAATGAAAGGATAGTCGATTGCCTAAATTATAAGATGGAAAGTGTTACATTTTCTCCAGGCAATTTGTAAGCAACAAAAGTAGTCGATTGCCTAAATTATAATTTTTCGAATACATCTTTTGAAAAAATAAATATTTGGTGAAACAATAAAAAGTCAGAAGCTATGAAAAGAACATCCACGAGCTCCGAAAATGGCCATTAGAATCGATCATCCCACACACCGAGTTAATAACGTGGTCCCTTTCCACATGAGAAATATCCAATTATTACAGGGCCTTCCTTTACAAGAGTTGGCTTGGCTGTACAATTAAGTCTAAACAATTTCGAGAAATTTAGTCTATCAGTCATATTTCTTGTTCGACTTTCGGAACTGATATGGTACCGTCCATGTCGAAATTAACCAACTACAAAAATATTCCTATACACAGGCGGATTTAGAAAATTAGACTCTGGTTGAGATCAAAAACATAAAAAATGAGGAAAATATTTTAGGGGGACAAATTATAATTATACGGAGGAATATACCATTTTTGGGCAAACGTAATTTAGGAGGAAAATATAATTTTAGAAAAATAAAAAATAAAAAATAAAAATTGACGGCGTGCCCTCCTTTAATGCGTAAGACCCTGTTTGGATACCTCCAGATGATCTTCAGGATATACTGCTAGACTAGGTAGTATGCTTGACTTATTAAAATTTTTCCAAGTTACATCATTGAAAAGTTTCTGATATGGGAATTCTTGTTTGTCGACGGCATAGGGTAGAAGACATAACTTCAGGCTTATCCGGATTTGACAGCCAATCTTGGCTTTCTGGAAATGAAAATGGACCTAAGCTTATTATAAAGCAGGCCAATGCTATATTTTTGAAGCTAAAACTTGAATATTATTGTTTTCCACAATATTTTACTGGTTACCTACCTTTGAGATATACCTTCGAGATATTGATAACGAACCTTGTTTGGGGGGCGACGAATGCCCTAATGCGCAAAAGGTGCAGTCATATGGGCAAGTGCTAAATTCGACGCCTCAATCAGATACGTCCCAGCTCAAGAAATGGCTGAAGCTTCTCTTGATTTGGCAGTACACTTTGCCTTTCCTGATAGTGATTCTCCTATTTCTTTAGCCGTGCATGTGACCAACGCTACTACCTTTGCTGCCACTGCAGTTTTTGGGATGATTCTTGGAGAGGAAACTCATGTTGGGTTGGCTTTGTTTGGTACTTTTCTTATTGTTTTGGGAATATATATTTGTGTTGTGTAATCGGTTTGTGGGTAATCAATTCTGGGTCTTGACTCAGTTCTTGTTGAGTTAGTTTTGTATTGGTATCTGCTAATGTTATTGCTGCTAATGATTTGCGTTTTTTACTACTATACTCATTATTGTTAAATTATTGCTAGTAGTGGAGTTGCTGACCATAGTTATTGTTGTGCCAGAATACCCAAAATAAAGTGAAACAATTCATACACACACAAGAACACGAATATTTACGTGGTTCGACAATTGCCTACGTCCACGGGAAACAAAACACAATATATTGAATATTTCAGATCGAGAATTACAAACTCTCTCGGATCACCTCACAACTCACATAATCAGATATACAAGCTTGAATGCTTAATTTATTAGAGAGAATTCAGAATGAATGGATGATCTTAAACCACAAAATGAAGCACCTATTTATAGGTGCAATCCTTAGTGTGAAATGAGGGATTGTGCAATCTGCAATTTCAAAAGCAAATCCAACTTTTGAAATCTGATTTTTGACTTTGCATGAGAATGAGCCACCAACTTTGAACCATTCTTTAACAATCTCCACCTTGGCGATTTCCAACAATATGTGTTGCCTCCGTCAGTTCGCCCTTAGGCGTTGGAAATTCGAGAGATGTTGATCAGGTTCAAGCAATGTTGAAACTTGATCCCTGTCACCACCTTTGTTAACATGTCTGCAGGATTGTTTGCAGTCCCGATTTTTCTGAGTAGAATATCTCTCTCTTCTACTATTTCCCGAACAAAGTGGTAGCGAACATCGATGTGTTTGGTGCGACTGTGATGGACTTGGTTTTTTTCCAGACATATGGCACTTTGACTGTCGCAGAAAATCTCTGTATTTTTCTGCCTGATGCCCAAGTCTTTCACCAAATTATGCAACCAGATGCCTTCCTTGAATGCTTCTGTGATCGCCATGTACTCTGCCTCTGTAGTAGACAAAGCAACTGTAGACTGTAGCGTGGATCTCCAACTCACTGGTCCTCCTGCCATGGTAAATACATAACCAGTAGTTGATCGACGCTTATCAAGATCACCAGCATAATCATAATCGACATATCCAACTAGACGATTGATCTCGTCTTTCTGAAATTTCAGACCAACATCCACGGTACCCTGAATATACCGTAGAATCCACTTTATTGCATGCCAATGTTCTTTACCAGGGTTGTGCATGTATCGGCTCCCATGCTAACTGCATGAGAAATATCAGGTCTTGTGCACACCATCGCATACATCAGAGCTCCGACAGCATTTGCATAAGGAATGCTATCCATTTGTCTCATCTCGGCATCTGTAGTAGGAGACATTGATGCACTCAATTTGAAATACGAAGCTAACGGAGTACTTACATGTTGGTATTTTCATCTATACCAAATCTTTGGAGTACATTCTTCAGATACTGAGTCTGTGTTAGACAGATTGTGCCCTTTGTTCTGTCTTTCTTGATCTCCATTCCAAGAATTTTCTTGGCCTCTCCAAGATCTTTCATCTCAAATTCTGAGTCGAGCTGAGTCTTTAGTTTATCAATCTCTATCTTGCTTATAGATGCGATCAGCATATCATCAACATATAAGAGCAGATAGATAAATGTACCATCTTGGAGTTTTTTCAGGTAGACACAATGATCAAACTGACTGCGTGTGTACCTCTGTTTCTTCATAAAGGACTGTCTCGGTGACTGCTTGAGACCATAGAGTGACTTGTCGAGCTTACAAGCCCAATTTTCATGACCGAAAACTTTGAATCCATCAGGTTGAGCCATATAGATCTCCTCGTCCAAAGTTCCATGAAGGAATGCTGTTTTGACATCAAGCTGGGCTAGCTCGAGGTCAAACTGTGCAACCAAAGCTAGTAAGAGTCGAATAGACGAATGCTTGACAACAGGTGAGAAAACCTCGTCATAGTCTATTCCTTCCTTCTGAGCATAGCCTTTTGCTACTAGTCTAGCTTTGTATCTGATAATGTCTTTGCCTGATGCATCTTACTTCTTTGCAAAGACCCACTTACATACAATCGCTTTCTTTCCTTTTGGAAGTGGAATCAGCTTCCATGTTTTATTTTGATAAAACGATTTCATTTCTTCATCCATCGCCGTCTTCCACATGGCCTTTAGTTTACTGGTAGCAATGGAATCAGGTACTGATGCTGAATCGGGTACCTCCGTTTGAACAGAGTCATCAATCTGATCGTCAGAGTCTTCTTTATGATGATCATCAATCTGAACATGTTGGTCTGGTGTTGTGGGAATCTCGACTCCACCAGAACTCGGATCTTGGTTCTCTATCTCTGACTCTTTCTGTTTCAGCATTACGGATTCGTCAACGGTAACGTCTCGGCTTAAGACAATCTTCTTTGACTCGGGGTTTCCATAGACGGAATGCTTTAACTACTTCATTAAAGCCCATGAAAACAACTTTCTCGGCTCTAGGCTTCAACTTTGATTTTCTGACGTGAAAGTATGCGGGATACCCAAATATATGCAAAGAATCATAATCATAAACGGGTCGTCCAGACTATACCTCCTTCGGAGTTTTTCCGTCTAGTGCAGATGTTGGTAGCCTGTTGATGATATAAGAGGCATATGACAAGGCTTCAGCCCAGAATGTCTTGCTCAGTCCAGATTTGGATAACATGCAGCAGACTTTATCAATAAGAGTACGATTCATCCGTTCTGCTACACCATTTTGCTGTGGCGTGCCTGGTACGATGAAATGTCTAACTATCCCTTCTTTCTGGCAGGTTTTCTGAAATGGGTCTGACTTGTATTCTCCACCATTATCAGATATGAGCCTCTTTATCTTTCTTCCGGTCAGGGTTTCAATCATCTTCTTCCAGTTGAGGAAGATATCCAGAATTTCATCCTTATGATTCATAGTATACACCCAGACATATCTCGAGAAATCATCTATAGAAGTAACGAACCAACGTTTACCTCCCAATGAAGTGTTCTGAGAAGGTCCCCAAACGTCGGTGTGCACATAGTCCAGTATCCCTTTGGTACGATGGATAGCGGTACCAAACTTGACACGTGTCTGCTTTCCCAAGACACAATGTTCACAGAAGTCAAGTTTTCCACTTTTGGCACCTTTCAGAACACCTTGATTCACTAAATTTTGCAAAGCCTTCTCACCGGCATGTCCTAAGCGCATATGCCAGAGCCGTGAGGTATCAGGTGAATCTTCTCCGGTGCTAGTGGAGACTGCAGCACTCCCAGAAAATGTGTGACCATCCAGAAAATATAGATTTCTTTCTCGAGTACCCTTCATCGCTAAGAGCGCACCTCGTACAACTTTTAGAATTCCGCCCTCCATGGTTATCTTGTATCCATTGGACTCGAGGACTCCAAGTGAGATCGGATTCTTCTTCAGATCAGGAATATATCTCACATCTGTAAGTTGTTTGATCGTACCGTCGTGCATCTTCAAGCGGACTGTACCGATGCCTTTGTCTGACAGGCATTATCGTTGCCCATAAGGACAACCCCACCATTGATTTCTTCGAAGTCTGAGAACCACTGATGATGTGGGCACATATAATAAGAACAACCAGAATCCAGAATCCATCTATCAGATGAATTGAATGAAGATGATGAAACCGAGAATGCCGAATCATCTTCATTGTTAGAATTTTATTGTGCCACATTCGCATTTGACTTATCCTTGTTAGGACAATCCTTCTTCCAGTGCCCTTTCTGATGACAATAGGCACATTCATCCTTTGCATGACGTCTCCGTGTTGATTCTCCTCTGGACTTCGATCTGGATCTGCCTCGTCCCTTGACAGATTTTATGTTGTTATTTCTCCCTCTGGATACCATCAGTGCTTCAGACGTGGTATCTCTATGATCATACTTGTCTTTCCTCCGATATTCATTGTTTACCAACGCATTGGAAACATCCATGAATTTGACATCGTCTTTGTCGTATAACAAAGTCGTGGTCAGATGATCATAAGATTCGGGCAGGGAATTTAACAACAATAACGCCAAATCTTCATCTTGAACTTCACCCTCCAGATTTGGCAGATCGGCAATAATTTTGTTGAAATTATCAAGATGCTCAATCATTGGCGTACCTTTCTTATACTGGAAACGAAAAAGCTTCTTTTTCAGATAGAGCCGGTTCTCTATGCTTTTCGTCATGTACTTGTTCTCCAGCTTCTTCCAGAGACTCTTTGCGGACGTCTCTTTCATGACAAAGTACTTCTGCTCCTTGGATAAGCAGAGCCGGATTGTCCCGCAAGCTTGCCGGTTGACATAGTTACAATCCTCAGGTGACATGTCCTTGGGCTTAGACTCCAAAGCTATATTACATCCCTCACGGAATAAGAGATCTAATACTTCACATTGCCACATGCCAAAGTTGTTGGTGCCGTCAAATTTCTCCACCTCAAACTTTGCATTGGATAACATGGTTCGTCGCACTGAACCGCTAGTGGATGCTTCTTCATCCATTACTTCGACCTTTTGGGTAGCTTTTTAGTAGAAACAAATGCTACCGCTGCGTTCGAAAGGGTCAAAATAGTGGGGAACCAGTCCTGGATCGTAAAAACGGGCGAAAAATTAACCGAAACGGGCAATATCAGCTCGGATGAATAGTGCCAGGTCTAAATAGTGCTGGGCCGTAATTAGTACTGGATCGTGAATAGTATCGGATCGATATACAGTGCTGGGTCTATGAATAGTGATGGCCTGAAAATGGGCCAATGAACAGTATCGGCCTTGAATAGTGTTGGGTCGAAAACTTTGAGCCGAAACTTGGGCTGATTTTTGGGTCGGCTGGCCGGGTCGACGGGTCGGTTCGTACTGGGTTGGGTCAAATCTGGACCCTTTCTTCCCCAACTGATTTTTCTGCAACTTTACGTAACCTAAATCCAGAGTTTTTTCAAAACTTTAAATTGGATTTCCCGTTGACTCAGAAGTTGAAATTACAAACCGAAAATTGTTCCGGACTCCCGTTGAAGAGACAAATCTAGTGGTGTGGTCAGAAATCGATTTCGGACAACTTCAGTTTTCGGGCATTTTCACGAAATCTGGCTCTAATACCAATTGTTGTGCCAGAATACCCAAAATAAAGTGAAACAATTCATAGACACACAAGAACACGAATATTACATGGTTCGACAATTGCCTACGTCCACGGGAAACAAAACACAATATATTGAATATTTCAGATCGAGAATTAAGAACTCTCCCGGATCACCTCACAACTCACAGAATCAGATATACAAGCTTGAATGCTTAATATATTAGAGAGAATTCAGAATGAATGGATGATCTTAAACCACAAAATGAAGCACCTATTTATAGGTGCAATCCTTAGTGTGAAATGAGGGATTGTGCAATCTGCAATTTCAAAAGCAAATCTGATTTTTGACTTTGCATGAGAATGGGCCACCAACTTTGAACCATTCTTTAACAAGTTATAATTACTGTAATTTGTCGAGGATGGGGAGAAGGTGTACTCCCAATTCTATACACCAGATCTTACAAATACCAACACACATACAAAATACATATTTATTAATTATGTTCTTTACAAACACCTAATCCATATAGATAACAGATATTTACTGACGAAATAGAACATATTGGGATATCATATAGCACATTTCATTCATGAGTCATGATCAATAACCATACAATAGTCTACCAACATTATGCAAAATATTTTGATATGCTTCCCAACATTCATGTTGTTGCAGAATATATGATCGCAATCAGTATAATCTCTTAGTGATGTGGATAGCTACCACGCAACATTTTTTGTCATTAGGCTCGTGCGCTACTTCAGTTTTGTCCCTATCAGTTAACGACAGATTAATGGGAACACATCATTGTGTGAACCGTCCCTGCAGGGGAAATTCTTGCATGGTTGAAATTCTTAATCATAGTTGAATGTTTTTGTGTATTGATGGATGGATCGATGGTAGTCTAGTGTTATCCTCCTTTGAGCACCATAGTATACCAAAGTGTTTTTATTGAGGATGCCCTCTATCTTTGGACTGGTTGCCTCTTTTGTCGGGACACCTCCCGACCATATCCCATGGTAGCACTTCATTATCTTCTTTTCTTCAAGACAAAATGATACTTGTTTACAGGGACGAAGCTGGAGCCCAGGCTAGCCACCACCGAAACTGCCCAGGCTAGCCATGTGCAGAGAAAGTGAACGAGCTTACGGTGAAGGTCTATGGAAAGAGTCGCCCAAAGCAGTAGAATAACTATCTGCAAATGGGGCTACTGGCTGGTTGGCAAGAGTTGGTCGGCAACGGACGTTATGGCGGCGGGAATGGAGAAGGAGGCAAAAGTTGAGTATAGCTGTAAAAGGAAGAGAAAGAAGGTTGTGCGATGGAGGATAGAGGAAGGACAGAGAAATGCATATTGGGGATTCTTTAGCTCTTATCCCTCTCTTCAATGGTGGACAACGTCCTTTCATGAGTGATCGGAATGATTATATATTTCGGACCAACATCTATACAAATGTAAAGATTGCTTTTCACAATCTTTTCCGTGAAGAAAGTTTTTTTTGTCTTTTGCTCAGTTCCATATATATGTTCGAACTCTGAATTTCATTAGGCCGAGTTAAGTATGACTAGTAAGTGAGACTTTATATTGTGGATTGGTTTTTTTTTTTTTGGTCATTTTCATGGTTTGTTTGAAGTCGTCCTTAAGGACGGGGTATCTTTGGTGCGACATCTTGCGAAACTTGTCCTTCTAACTTTTTTTTTTTTTTTTACAAAAAAAGGACATATGTCGCAAGACGCTATCAAGACACTAGGTGAGACCTCATCACCATTTCTAGAATTCTAGTGTGTGATTTACAAAACATTAGTCCAATTTGCAGAAACATAAAATAGACAAAAAAAATGAACGAAATCATGATTGCTCTAAACGGATCCTATAGAAATGTTCTTATTTAATGACGAATTTTAAAATTTAGAAAATAGTATATTGAAATTATAATACAATATTTTTTAAAAATGACATAATTTAAAATACTTCACTAATGTAACTTTGGGAAAGCTTATCTTTATGGTACCAAAATCACAAGTAAACACAATGAACCTAATCTAATTCAAGTCAATGAACTTTTTTGAACTTGTTTCATAAAGTAGGTACATCTTTAAAAGGGATGTTTAATAAAAATAAATGCGCCTTCAAATCTAAAAAAAAAACAGGTAATAATGAATGTTGAAACTAATAAGAAAACAAACTTGATGATTATAATATTTTGAAGTAGCTCACGAAAAAAAACCAACAAATAAAAAGAAATTTACTTTGTCATGCTCTCATGTTCATGACAAGGGCTTGGATAAAAGATTTAGGTCTGTTGTGCTGTTAAAATTGAGTCGGAGTCATGTATTTTTTACTTTTTTTTGGTAATTTTAGTCCTTTAATTTACTATTTTAATCATTTCTTCCGTTTGAGTGCTTACATGGCACTAGATACGACGGCATCATGTCATATCTAGTCTAGGAAAAAAGCCCGAATATGAGCAAAATACATGAAAATACATACATACTCTCGATCGTGGCATGTGAGATGCATGTGTGGGAATTTGTAGCCATAATATTTGGGAAAATTGTCCTGAATATTGTTTAGGAGTTAAGTTCACTACTTAAAATTGTTCAGGGGTCAAATACATGTTTTGAAAGGTTAGATGGTGAAGTGCTAAAGGGGTTGAACGTTGGGGTGTCCGCTATTTACCCTTTATTTAACAAATTGGTCTAGGACTAAGTAATCTATGTCAATCCAACTCAATGTTCTAAATAATCTTTATATCATATTCAAATATCTAAATTGATTAAATGACAAGTAATATAAAAAATTTAAAAAAAGAATCAAGATTTATTGCATTATCATACATTAAATTCAAGCACAATGCGTCAGTCCTTCCAACCAAACAATGCAATTTTCATTTCTCGAGTCAGTGCAAATATATATTCTACACTTTCAAATTCGAATAGGCACCAAAATGAGGATACATAAACGTTTTTTGTGACTCAATATAATTAATGAACGTCGTGTATTTTCTCTCGAAGTGATCAAAGCCTGAGCTCCAAATCTATGTCTTGAGAACCACCGGATTCAGAAATTTGATTGTTGTAGACGAAGGAGTCGTCGCGGTCTTTGTTGTTCCTCCTATCGTGTGATCGCTATAGATATCATGACAAAAAGAATACTCAATAAATAATGAAATGCTTCTTCTGTTTTCAATTATGGCTAATTTTTGCATATAGATGACATAATAATAAATTTAAGGGAAAATTACATTGTCTCCTCTGTTGAATAACATTACTACGTCTTTTGACCTCTAATTTAAATAATAATGGATGTGCCCCCTCTAGTTATTAATTCGTGATAACTATATTACATATAGACTCCATGTAGTTTGGTTGGATGAATTACATAAAGACTCCCTCTAGTTTGAACAATAATGTATAGTTTGAACAATAACGTCTATCTCTTCTGCTATGTATTTTTATGACAAATCATCTGAGAAACAACCGTAATTTTTTCTCCAACCGTTACAAACCAGATGTGAAATTCGTAGCTATTCTATAGGGGTCTATCCGTTATTGTTCAAACTAGAGATCTGAAGTCATAATAATAAAGTTATTCTACATGGGGAAGAATCGTTTTCCCAAAATTTAAATATAATAAGTACCTCTACATTGGGATCCAAGAAAGATCTTGTAGTCAAGCTTGGCTGCACAAAATGTAGGTTTTCTGCGCCTGCATTCCCTGGTTGCCATCTGTTTAGTTCAAAGAATATTGTTTAGAAATTGCATCGATTTTGGACCTAATATTTCGGGCTAGAAAGATACATACATTTTATTATTACCCTTGGATCTTGTTAGTATATCCATATGCATGAAAATATATAAAATCCCGAATACTTTTACGAGAATCAAAGTGTAATAAAATATTTTGAAATGAATGTCACTTGTTTATATAACGTGAGAAAAAAGGTACAAACAAACCTTTCGACATTGCCTCGTTGGGATTCTCCATATCTGATATTTGCCCTATCTAAATCTTGAATGCCCATCTGAAATAAGGACATGTTAGGAAGATTAAATCATCAAATCTAGTTAATTAACTAGCAAGATATGGACAACTAAAATCATTTAAGCAAATATAAAAGTTGTGGTTTAAATTCAAATTAAAGATCTCTTGAACTACATGTATTCACCAAATTGAATATACATCCATATATATATTTGTTCATGATACTCCGTCTATCAAGTCGGGGTAAAAGAGCAGGATTGCATTAGGTAGCCATCAAACATAAAACATTCGACGTTTATCCCTTAGCTTTTGTTCTACGAGACAAATTTGTGTCTAAATAAGGAAGCAAATTTATACACTTAGAAAGATTATACATAAAAAAAAAATTAGTTTTTTAAAAGATTCACTATCTTAATCGTGATAGGAGTTAACTCAATCCATGGCCTCTTGCTCTAGTAGCAACAATTGTCTCAAATTTGGGATTGATCTCATGTTCGATACTCATCAAACACATTCCCCTCCCCAGTTATAAAAAAATATATACATCTCTCTCCTAGAATCTTGGATAGAATTATTGAATAAGTCTAGGCCTCTAGGGTTACAAGATCATATAGGGATTTCATGTTTTTTGTACAAAAAGACATGAAACCATTATAACATGATCAACATCGGGTTAGTCGGTAATGGTGGTAACCCTAAAAAATGCTTTCAATTTTTTTTTTGAAATGGCCCACATTTCCTTGCATTTTTGGGGTTATCCCTGGTGGAGATAACCCCAGCACCGACTAACCCGATCAACATCACAAATATGATCATATCCATGATCAGATCCCGCCATATAAACCATTACCATATCAAGTCAAGAATCTCCTATTACTTAAGTTATATTATATATATACTAATACCACGAAAATCTTCATAAAATCCCAATTTATATGTTTTCAAAATATTATAAATTATGATTATATAAAGCAAATAAATCTCATTTTAGCATAAGGAAAAATGAGCGTACTCTGACTCCATGAGCTCCCAGAAAGCCGTGAGGAGGAGGAGAAGATGACGATGAATATGAGCTTCGTAATCTCATATCTTCCTGCAGTTTTATAACATAAAAAAAACATATAAATCCCCATAAATGGATCATCAAGAAAAGATTAGAAATACATATTAAAATTTAAATCAGCAAAAAAAAATATATTGAAAAACATTTAAAACCTGGCTGAAACTCTGTGCATAAATGTTATGAACAAAAGGAAGATAATTGCAACCCAATTCACTGTGTAACCTAATCTTTTCAAGCTGAGCAACCCCAAGTCCTCTCTGTGGCTGTTTAGGCTTATCCGAACCGTTCTTTTTGCCTTTTCTTGATGATGATGATGAAGAAAACCCTCTTTCATGGCTATGATTTCCTTCTCCAAAATGTTTGCTTCCCATTTTTCTGTGGAAACGAAATTTCTTGAAAATTTTGGTTATGGAATATTCAGATGCCAGGCCTTTTAAGCTCTCATGACTTTGGTATCAGTGATTTATTAATGCAATATCGCTGGATCAGATTTTGTGTAGATTTTGTGTGATTCATTGTGTTTACATTTATAGTTTGATGAAATCCTTGATATTATATTCTTGCCTATGGAAGACATCTGATGAGTTTGGTGTGATTGTCTCTGATTTTTCTCATAAAATATGCCTTCATTTTTATTTTTTTTTACGATTATGATCTGTGGCTTCCATGATCTCGGTCAAAATAAATTAAACATCGTTTATTATAATATTATTTATCTCAAAATTGAATTGTACCATTTCTAAATTTATTTAATATGATATGATTGTTAAATGAATGCTAATATCATAATATAAACTTTAATCTAGAAAAGCTGGACTCGATTACATGAATATAATTATGTCATGTTATTGTTACAAAATTATACTCAATAGAAATAAATCAGTAATCATTAAGAAAATATTTTCAATATCAAGCATAATATTTCATACTGATATATATGACATCATTTTTTGTGATTTTTTTTCAAAAACCCAAAAA
This sequence comes from Haberlea rhodopensis, assembly GCA_907163345.1. Taxonomy (NCBI): domain Eukaryota; kingdom Viridiplantae; phylum Streptophyta; class Magnoliopsida; order Lamiales; family Gesneriaceae; genus Haberlea; species Haberlea rhodopensis. The sequence continues at coordinate 5,723,669 of CAJQUN010000005.1, read as the reverse complement.
TGTCATCTCCCACACTTTTATTTACACTTTTTTTACACTTTTTTTTAATTGTTATACATGTTTATTGATCGTCCCCATTTTTTTGAATATTAGTTTCGTATTTTTTAACTCTTCAACTACACTTCTCTCTCTCTTAACTACTCTCGCTTTTATTAAAAACAACCAATGAAAATTTTGTGCCATACACAATCACGTTTGTTTCATCTCCATTATTTTTCACCTTTATTTCATCTCCATTATTTTAAATTTCAAATATGGAACAAAAGATTTCTTTTGGATTATGATGAACCGAATGAGGTTACACACACATCGTATATGCGTCGGCGCTAGCTATTAAAAAACTAAGATTACATTCGACCGGAAATATAAAAAAAAATTTAAACTTCAATTTAGGGGTCTGAATCGAAATCATTTAGGAATGAGTAACTTTTTTTAAAAGAAAGTATTCATTTTGATGATATTTTGGTTCAAACTGCTCGAATTTAGGATCAGTTTGCAGGACAATATCACCATTGACGTGTAATATTCCACATAAATTGAAAATCAACAGTGAATGCTGTTAGGATCGGTCCGGAGTGTTTAGAGGGGGGGTGAATGAACACTCCTTCAAAATTTATCCCTTGTGAATTCTTTCGGATTAGTGAAAGAAATCTGTTACTTAATCAACTCTTTGAACAGAACAGACCACTGAAAAAGTGAGTGCGGAAACGGTCTGCTCTTGTAAAAGTAAGAACGGCTCGATGGCTAAGTACAGAAGGATAAGACACAGGATATGTTTCTGGAAGTTCGAAGGTGGTGTAATCCTTCTACGTCTCCCCTTCTTCCAATTAAGGAAGGTTTATACTAGAAGACTTTGATTTATACAATCCTGTTGTACAAACCCGATTCAGACTGGATTTACCTCACTACAAGTCTGAAACTCCTAGTCACTCAACCTGCTCAGACACACTCTGTCTGACAGTTACAATAAGTTCCTCACTTCTATTTTTCAATACACAATGCGCACAGTGATCCTACAATGATCAAATGTTACAAAGTAATTGCGCTTAAATAAATAACTTCAGCTCGAAAGCTTCTAAACTTTGTAAGCGTGTGCAGTTGCTTTCTTGTATGTTTTTCAATTGATCAGCGTGAGTTCGAATCCCGAGTCTCTGTCTTCCTTTTTGTTGCATCCTTTTATAGTTGAGGGTAGCAACGGCATTGTTTCCCTTAATGTGCAACTTTGACTCTTTTTAAACTCTGAGAAAGCTACAGTCTTCTTCTTCAGGACACTTGCCGTTCTGGTGTATGCTTTCGGCGACTGTCAGGTAAGCTCTCCTTTGTCTTCTTACCTTTAATGGCAATCTTCGACTTTTGATCCTTTGTAGCATTAATTACAGCATTAAATGCTACAATAAATAACCGTTGATGGTTCGGACTGAGAAGCCATCCTTTATGTATCTTTGACTGCTTTGATCTGATGAAGATTGAGATCGATCTGAAGTATCGATCTAGTCAGTCTGGAATCCATCGATCCGGTCTGATATGTGATATGCTTTATCAGCTTGCTCTGTTTTGCGCGATCGATCTGGTATGCCTGATTTCCATCGATACGGTCTGAAATAATTTGTCATCTTGCTCTGTTTTGTCCGATCGATCTGGTCAAACTGATATCCATCGATCCGGTCTGAAATGTTTTGTCATCTTTAAAATCTCATCGATAAGGTCCGGAACTAACAAATTCCCCCTTTTTGATGATGACAAAACCTAGCTTCTAAGTCTTTTTAACCAGTCTTGATAAGAGCTCTGAAGCGAATGCTTTCGGATCGATTACTTCTTTGTTCAAAATAAATGAACTTTATTAAGTTGGATCGATTAAATCTTTATTAATGAAGAGGTTCAAAATAAATGAACACAGTCTTGATAAAATGAGGATTTTATTGATCACCAAGAAAATCCTAAAATACATAGTCTGAGAATATTATTTTCTAGAAGGCGGCCTGAAGTCTGTCTTCTTTTCCCCCTTTTTGTCAGCAGCAATCTCTTGAAGAAAGTCGACAACTTGTGCTAGCTGCGCGCTGATAGCGTCAAGACGAACGTCTTGAGCGCGGAGGGAATTGGCAACAGATGCTCTGACTTCAGTAGCTAGCTCGATCTGCTCTTTTCTCAGGCTGTTCTTGTAAGAGGCCTGTTGAGAAAACAGATCGTTTATGCCGCGCTGAAGGCTTCCGATACTGGCATTCATCTTCTCTTTGAAGGAAGCAAAATCCAAAGCTGTGACCCTCTGACCTTGATGAACTTCTAAAATGCGCTGAGTCAAGGACAGACAGGTATCAGAGAAGTGCTGGATAGTCCGTGCCAGGGATGGAGGAGCATCAGATAGCTTGCTGGGAGAGTGATCTGATGATGACATGGCATGGTCATCTTCTTCAGCAATCGGCACGATGGAAGAAATGGCAGCTTGATAACTTTCGGATCGGATCAGAGTGACCAGATCCAAAGAAAAACCTTGAATGAAGGCCAAATCTTCATCTGATGTTCCCGGAGGAGAGTGGGGACTGGGAGGTTCCTCAACTTGGAGAGCTGCAACCACTGTAGATACCACGAAATCCGGATCGATGAGGTCTTGTACTTCAGTTGTTGCACATGCTTCAGCTGGACTGGGTTGTGAACGGGGGGCTGATGACTTCAATGGAATAGATGTTGTCGGAGAGTCCAACAGAACATTCATTGGTTCATCATCTGTTGCAGACGGAGCATTAGACAATGGCTGCTCCGCTGTCTGGTCTGGTACGTGCTCTGCAGGCTGATCTGGTATGAGCTCTGCAGTCTGATCTGCTATGTGCTCTGCAGTCTGATCTGCTATGACAGAAGGAATAACCTCAATGAAGGGTTCTGCCATAGTCTTGCTTGCAGAGGGATGATTCGGGCTGGTTGTGGGAGTGGAGATACTAAGCTTCTGTCGTTGAAAACGGACAGCTAAGTGAAGAGCGTGAACATCCATCTCGAGTTGAGCAATTACAGCCCCATCATCTCTGGCAGTAGGAGCAAGCGGATCGAAGTTCTTCTTTTTGGCAACTAGAAGCAGATTGGCCAGCCTGAATCTGTGAAGAGCCGTAAATAAGTCTTTGCGCTGCACGGCAAGTCGAACATCATCAGTCTCTGTGCCTTTCAGAACTTCATCTTCCATTTTCTTCAATCTGTGCAACTTACCGTAGAACAGCTCAATGTGGTTGATAGTCCGGTATTGGACATATTCATCAAAAACCACAATGAGTTCCTGTAGCTTCTCATCAACATCCTCCATGGCGATGTCGATAGCAGTCTGCGCTGCAGATTTGGGTTTAGTAGAGAGGGGTTCGGTGAGAATGGCTTTTCCCTTGCCGGTGAAGGAAGGGGACTTAATCCCTGATTGGGTATAGTCTCCCAACTCAGTGATGACTATCCCTTTGACCACGGGATTGGCAGAGGGAATACTAAGGGTGACTTTGGGTGCAGGGGTTGAAGCTTGTGAAAGCTGGGTGGAAGGTTGAGGGGCAGGGGTTGCTTTAGAGGGTGGTAGTATGGGTGGAGGTAGAGATTTAGCTGGTTTGGTAATCTGGGTTCGGGGCTTTTTGGGAAGTGGCTTGGTTGGTGATGAGTGAGCAGACTGGGTGGCTTCTGAGTCAGTCTGAATGGTCAGCTTCCGCTTGACCCGAGGTTTGCGCACAGCAACTGGTTCCTCGTCCTGCTCAACCTTGACTGCAGCCAGAGTAGCAGGAGTAGGCGGAGCACTCTTGGATTTCAGCAGTGCAATCCCTTTGGAGTTAAGGATCTTAAAGGGACGGAGAGCAGACGGCTTGCTCAGCTCGAGGCCTAAGGACTCCAAGAGCTTGCTGAGAGGAACAGCAAAACATACGGCGTGCTTGGATGCAATCACCGTTTCCAGCAGTACTCCAAACAAAATCATGGACCAGTTTATCTTCTGCCCGGATACAATAGCCGCCATGGCCCTGAACTTTTCGGCGGTTACAGCATCGAAGCTTCCTGCTTTACCCAATAGTGGCTTGCCTACCACTTCGCACAACACCTGGAAATGGAAGAGCATCTCCTTCTTCTTAAAGGAGGGTTGCAATCGGTGGCCAGAAATAGAAATCTTCCCCTGAAGATCTAAGAGTGACGCTTGAGAAGCCTGTCCGAACTCTGTCAGTCCGGAACTGGGGAGGCCAAAGGTCTTGGCCATCGTTGTTGGCGAGATCTCGAAAGATTTGCCCTGAACAGTAGTAGAAATGGAGGTCTTCCGGGAGACGGCGTTGGCGAACAGCTCACGGATTTCGGATTCATAAACAACTGTTCCGCATTCCAAGAAGTTCCTTAAGCCAGATGCTTCCAGGGCTCTAAAAATGGACACCATCGCAGCATCTTCTGTCCTGTAAATGTCATCAAACTCAACGGAGAGTGAGTTATGAGTGATGGTAGCCATTTGAAAAGAGTTTAAAGAAAGTGCGAAGAATAAGAGAGTGAGAAGGTAAAAAGCGGTAAACTGTAAAAAGTGAACAAGTATGAAATGTTCAGCCCGCTAAATAGGAGAGAGAAGACACGTGTCTTTATCTCCAAGACTGAGAATTAAATAATTCAAAATAAACGGTCAGGATAAAGAAAGATAAGGCGGTTAAAGTACAACTAGTTAAAATGATCAATCAGTCCGAGCTGTTTTTATTGTCCAGACAGATCATAGGATAAAATCAGACTGACAAGGATCGGTCTGAAAGTTCGGACCGGTCTGTGTCTTTCTGAACATTGTATTATCGATCTGTGGTGACAAAAAGAATCTTTAAGTGCGAAAGGAATAAAAACATCTAAACTAATTAAGATAAGTCAATTAAACCAAGAATTTGACGGAAGTAATTAAACTTAGCCTCAGGGAGCGGTTTAGTGAAGATGTCTGCTGCTTGCTGCTCTGTTGAAATGTGCTCGATCCGAATTTCCTTTTTGCCAACATGATCTCGAATAAAATGATGTCGTATATCAATATGCTTTGTTCGAGAGTGCAGAACTGGATTATACGTTATAGCAATTGCACTTGTGTTGTCGCAAAATATCGGAGAGTCAACAGCTTGGATGCCATAATCTTTGAGCTGGTGTTGAATCCAGAGCATTTGAGCACAACAGCTTCCAGCGGCTAGGTATTCTGCTTCAGCTGTGGATGTGGCAATTGATGTTTGCTTCTTACTGAACCAAGAAATCAATCTTTCACCTAGGAATTGACATGTTCCACTGGTGCTTTTACGATCGATTTTACACCCAGCGTAGTCTGCGTCTGAATACCCGATCAAGCTGAAGTTTGAATCTTTGGAGTACCAAAGACCAACGTTCTGAGATCCTTTTAAATATTTCAGAATACGCTTGGCAGCAATAAAATGTGATTGCTTTGGTTCTGACTGAAATCTGGCGCACATACAGACTGAAAACATAATATCGGGCCGGCTCGCTGTAAGATACAATAGCGATCCGATTAGTCCTCTATACATGGTTACTTCAACTGCCGTTCCCCATTCATCTTTGTCTAACTTGATTGTTGGACTCATTGGAGTTGATGCAGTTGAGCATGTTTCCATTCCAAATCTCTTGAGGAGCTCTTTGGTATACTTGGTCTGATTGATGAAAATGCCATTGTTGAGCTGTTTTACTTGCAGACCCAGAAAGAATGACAATTCTCCCATCATGCTCATCTCGAACTGTCCCTGCATTAACTTAGAAAATTTCTCGCACAATTTGGGGTTAGTTGACCCAAAGATTATGTCATCAACATAAATCTGAACTAATAGGGTATGTTCCCCCTTAATGAATTTAAATAGAGTTTTATCTACTGATCCGATCTGGAAATCATGGTTCAGCAGAAATTGAGATAGAGTGTCATACCAGGCTCTTGGAGCTTGTTTCAGACCATACACTGCTTTATTCAGTAGATATACATGATTGGGATACAAATGGTTCTGAAATCCAGGTGGTTGCTCAATGTAGACTTCTTCCTGAAGCTTTCCATTAAGAAAGGCGCTCTTAACGTCCATCTGATATACTTTGAAGTCTTTAAAGGCAGCATAAGCAAGAAAGATTCGGATAGCTTCAAGTCTGGCGACTGGTGCAAATGATTCATCGAAGTCGATTCCTTCTTCTTGTCTGAATCCCTGTGCCACCAGTCTGGCTTTGTTTCTAACCACAGTTCCATCTGCGTCTAGCTTGTTTCTGAAGACCCATCTGGTTCCAATAACAGGCAGATCGCTTGGTCTGGGGGTTAGACTCCAAACTTGATTTTGTTCGAATTGATTAAGCTCTTCTTGCATTGTTTTAATCCAGTTGAAGTCAGTCAGAGCTTCATCGATCTTCTTGGGTTCCAGAGTAGAGATGAAGGCAGCATGAGTGAACTCATCCATCATCTGTCCTCTGGTTCTGATCGGTGCAGAAGGACTACCAATCACTAGATTAGGTGGATGCTTCTTAGTCCATCGATAGCTTGACTCTGGATTGTCTGGTCCGGTCGGATGAACAGTAACAGCATGATCAGTATCTGCTTTAATATTTGAGTCAGGAGCATCTGGATCAGCTCGATCTGAAGTTTCTTCAACGCCTTGATCCGGTCTGTTTGGTACTTCTGGTTCTGGTGGATTGTCTCTTGACCTGTTAGCTACAATCTCATCATCACTGTTAGCTTCGAGATGGATATTTTCCATCTGATTTTGAATTGATTCTTTGTTGCCCTCAACACATAAAGTTTCATCAAAGACTACATGAACAGATTCTTCTACAGTTAAAGTTCGATTATTAAAAACTCGATAAGCTTTGCTAATAGATGAATATCCTAAGAATATACCATTATCTGACTTAGCTTCAAATGCTGTAAGATGACTCTTACCATTGTTGTGAACGAAGCATTTACAGCCAAATACATAAAAGTGAGAAACAGATGGTCTGTTACCAGTCCATATCTCATATGGAGTGAGATTCAGCTTCTTGTTAATCATAGATCGGTTTTGAGTGTAGCAAGCAGTATTTACAGCTTCTGCCCAGAACTTTTGAGAGATTCCAGAATCAGCAAGCATTGTTCTTGCTGCTTCCTTGAGCGTTCTGTTTCTTCGTTCTGCAACTCCATTCTGTTGAGGAGTACGAGCAGCTGAAAACTCATGCTTGATTCCATGATCTTCTAGAAAGGATTCAAGATTCTGATTTGAAAACTCAGTCCCTTTGTCACTTCGAATCCTATCTATGCTGGATGATTTCTCGTTCTGAGTGCGTTTCAGCAGCTTGATCAATTTCGGACCGGTCTGATCTTTACTGCTTAAGAATATAGTCCATGTAAAGCGTGAAAAATCATCAATAACAACAAGAGTATACCGCATTCCCCCTAAACTTGTTATTGGTATAGGACCAAACAAGTCCATATGCAGTAATTCTAAACAGCGGGAGGAGGATTTGGCATTCTTGTTTTTGAAGGATGATCTGATCTGTTTGCCCATTTGGCAAGCTTCGCAGATCTTATCCTTAGCAAAATCGATCTTGGGCAGACCGATAACTAAATCATGTTTACACAGGCTAGCAATGGTCTTAAAGTTGATATGATTCAAGCGCTTATGCCACAGCCAATGTTTATTATCATTGTTAGCGATGAAGCAAGTAGGATTATCAGGTTGAGCATGATTCCAGTTAATCTTAGAAGTGTTTCCATTCCTGATTCCTACGAGCATGGTTATACCGTCTGATGATTTAACAGTGCAAGTGTGTTTATGAAATTCTACAGCATAACCATTATCACAGAGTTGACTTATACTAATCAGATTATAGCACAGATTTTCAACTAACAGCACATCATTGATAATAATGTTACCATGGACAATCTTACCCTTGCCCACGGTCTTACCCTTTGAGTTATCTCCGAAAATGATTTTGGGTCCAATACATTCTGTCACTTCAGACAGCAGCTCGATGTTTCCAGTCATGTGACGGGAACACCCACTGTCCAAATACCAGTCTGATGCGAGTTTCTTTGGTACCTGTCATCAAATATAATTATTGTTGGTACCCAATCCTATTTGGGTCCAGAACGGATTAGCCCTTTGGGAACCCACACCTGCATCAGCTTCAATGGCTTGTGTGTGTAAGGTGTGCTGTGTACTGGTCTGTTTCGATGCTGTGTGTGATAATGTGTGCGCTGTGAAAACCTTTGATTCTCATAAGGTAGTCTATATCTTCGTTGAATCGGTTTTGAGTTATAGTAATTGTATTGTCTTCCTTGCCTTCGATCTTGCACCTTTGGATTTGGTCTGATAGACGCAAATCTTGCTGGTGCCTTTTCTTTGGCTTGGTCAACATAACCAATTCCTTTTCTCAGATTTTGATTCTCGTAAGAGACTCCTGTTTGAATCTTAGGTGCTTCAGTTTCATATACTGTGCTGGATTTAACAAATGTCATTTGTTTGACTTGATTCTTTACCAGCAACAGCTCAGATTCATCTTTGGTGCATTCTTTGGTGTCAAAGCCTATGCCGGTGAAATCACCGACGTTTCTTTGAACCTCTTGTAATTCTTCCAAGGATGTTCTGGATTTTGTCCATGTTTTGAATATATGTAAGAGCTTAGCATTTTGTGTGCTAATTCTCTTATTTTCTTCATGGAGCTGATCATAAGAGATTTTCAGCTTATTCAGCTCGATCTGGAGATTTTTGCACTCACCCTGCTCAGAGCAGCTTGGTTTGTTGTGCTCATCCATTTGAGTACTGATTTTGGCTTTATTCTTCTCAAATGATTCAGCTAAGATCCTATAATCATTAGCCATGTCTTGCAGTGCGGACATGAGCTCTTCTCGTGTAAATTCATTTGAGTCAAGATCATATACCTCGTCTGTCTGACTCATTTCTTCGTCTGCCATAAGACATTGAATATCTTCTTCGCTTTCGCTGGAAGAATATTCAGAGCTTTCTGAGTCTGAGTCTGTCTGAGCCCATTTGCTGTTTCCTTCTTCAGCTACTAGGACTTTTTGGGATTTTCCATGATTCTTGCGGTCTTTGTAGTGCTTCTTCTTTCTATCATCACGATGCTTCTCTTTCCGTTCTTCTTTCTTCGGTCTGGTGCAATCTGCAATGAAGTGTCCGGTCTTACCACAATTGTAGCAAGCCTGATCGTTAACAGTATCATCTTTTCTTGATTTATAGTGATGAGAGGGTTTGAAGTTCCTCTTATTTTTAGACATAAGTTTACCGAATTTCTTGATAAATAATGACATAGCATCGTTACTCATCTGTTCAGCAGATCGGTCTGATGTTGAAGCGATCTGGTCTGGAATGGCTGCCAGGGTCTTGTTTGGTTGAGAGATGAATAGCTCTGCTTCACCTCTGCTTATTAGTTCAAACTCATAGGCCTTAAGATCTGCAAACAGATCATGAAGTTCAACCTTGTTAAGATCTTTTGATTCCCTCATGGCAATGGTCTTAACATCCCATTCCTTTGGCAGAGCTCTCATTACTTTCAGAGCGATCTCTCTGTTAGAGTATTCCTTCCCCTGACCATTCAGTTCATTTATGATGCCGGTGACTCTTTCATCAAACTCATTTAGAGTTTCTCCACTTTTCATCTTTATGCTCTCAAATCTTTGAAGAGCAATAGTTAGCTTGTTTTCTTTGGTCTGGTCGTTGCCTTCACATAGCTGTGCTATCTTCTCCCAAATTTCTTTGGCAGTAGAGCACATTTTGATTTTGCTGAACATATTCTTGTCCAAAGTCTTGAACAAGATGTCTTTGGCCACATTATCGAGATTTGCTTTCTTTCTTTCCTCATTCGTCCAGAGGGATCTGTCTTTTTCCACCATTTGTGGTTCTCCATCAGAGATGGCTACTGCTGTATTGATTTTTAAAATCTTCATTGGTCCATCAGTGATGACGAACCACATATCGTCATCCTGAGCTGCCAGATGAGCTTGCATTCTGATTCTCCAGTCATCATAGTCTTCTTTTGAGAACATGGGGATTTTGTTGAATGATGCCATCAGCTTAGTCTTTGTGCTGATTAAGATAACCTGCTCTGATACCACTTGTTAGGATCGGTCCGGAGTGTTTAGAGGGGGGGGTGAATGAACACTCCTTCAAAATTTATCCCTTGTGAATTCTTTCGGATTAGTGAAAGAAATCTGTTACTTAATCAACTCTTTGAACAGAACAGACCACTGAAAAAGTGAGTGCGGAAACGGTCTGCTCTTGTAAAAGTAAGAACGGCTCGATGGCTAAGTACAGAAGGATAAGACACAGGATATGTTTCTGGAAGTTCGAAGGTGGTGTAATCCTTCTACGTCTCCCCTTCTTCCAATTAAGGAAGGTTTATACTAGAAGACTTTGATTTATACAATCCTGTTGTACAAACCCGATTCAGACTGGATTTACCTCACTACCAGTCTGAAACTCCTAGTCACTCAACCTGCTCAGACACACTCTGTCTGACAGTTACAATAAGTTCCTCACTTCTATTTTTCAATACACAATGCGCACAGTGATCCTACAATGATCAAATGTTACAAAGTAATTGCGCTTAAATAAATAACTTCAGCTCGAAAGCTTCTAAACTTTGTAAGCGTGTGCAGTTGCTTTCTTGTATGTTTTTCAATTGATCAGCGTGAGTTCGAATCCCGAGTCTCTGTCTTCCTTTTTGTTGCATCCTTTTATAGTTGAGGGTAGCAACGGCATTGTTTCCCTTAATGTGCAACTTTGACTCTTTTTAAACTCTGAGAAAGCTACAGTCTTCTTCTTCAGGACACTTGCCGTTCTGGTGTATGCTTTCGGCGACTGTCAGGTAAGCTCTCCTTTGTCTTCTTACCTTTAATGGCAATCTTCGACTTTTGATCCTTTGTAGCATTAATTACAGCATTAAATGCTACAATAAATAACCGTTGATGGTTCGAACTGAGAAGCCATCCTTTATGTATCTTTGACTGCTTTGATCTGATGAAGATTGAGATCGATCTGAAGTATCGATCTAGTCAGTCTGGAATCCATCGATCCGGTCTGATATGTGATATGCTTTATCAGCTTGCTCTGTTTTGCGCGATCGATCTGGTATGCCTGATTTCCATCGATCCGGTCTGAAATAATTTGTCATCTTGCTCTGTTTTGTCCGATCGATATGGTCAAACTGATATCCATCGATCCGGTCTGAAATGTTTTGTCATCTTTAAAATCTCATCGATAAGGTCCGGAACTAACAAATGCTACCTGCCAAATTTTATCGAATTTAGCATAGTTGCTTTGACATTGACACCTGTCATTTTAATGTGATATCTTCAAAAGAAATCAAATAGAGTATAATTTTTTTACAAATTTATATCTAGACGGATATCTAAACACACAGTTACCATAAAATCAAACAATTTCCATCCAATTAGTAAAGTATCTATCAAATTATGAAATATATAATAAAAGATCCCGAAAATTTATAATAATATAATGTAGATATCATGTCGTAAATGTATGAGGATTGTCTCATTGTTGGAAAAAATATTCTTAAGAGTTATAACCATAGATATCAACTCCAAATGAAAGAATCTCATTTTTATATATTATCTAAAATATGTTAGACGCGAGAGTTAATTAATGATCCATCGTATATAATATTTAATTCTTCATTTATATCACTCAATTATTAATGAAAATCCATCATATATGATGTGATCCGTGATTTTCGAATATAAGGTAGAATAAGGTGCTAAAGGAAAATAACGATAAACACACCAAGATTTTTACGTGGAAAACCCTCAAATTGAGAGAAAAACGACGGGACCTAGTCCAGTATAAAACTTCACTATAAAACGTTGATGACTTACAAGACTCTCTGGACACAAAAAATAATTGTTCAATGACTTACACAAACTGTTTATAAAAATAACAGAAAAGACCGAACAGACATAAATTTGCTCTCTTCGGAGTCTTTTTGCCCAGAAAAATCCAACCCCTTCTGTGATGATATCTGCGGGTATTTATAGGACTGTTCCTAGTGATTGGCTCGCGGGAGATCCGGAACACGATGTCCTCTGATCGTGGCTTAACTGGAGCCCCACACGTCAGAGAAATCCGCGCCCCATTATTGCACGTTCATTCACGCCGGTTAATTTGTTAGTTATTCCCGGGTCTTCCGCTAATCTTTGACCAGAAAATCGAGGAGGGTTAGCAGCTGTTCGGTACAAACCCTGCTCGGTGCTTTCCGTTCGGTGTACTCTGTTCGGTATATGTCTTTGTTCGGCCCTTGAGGGATTTTACCCGAGGAGGTCAATATATCATATGACATCACCTCACCCCCCTAAAGTAAAGCAAGACGAGACTTTTGAAGTCTTGTTTTATTGTCTTCGGGTAAAATCCCAAACTTAACCTGCTCGGGATATTTTTGCCGCCCTTTTTTCCCGCCCAAATATTTCAAATGCCGCGCGACGTTTCGTTTCCCGAGGCTCCTTTATAACCGTCCATTCCCTTATTTTTGGACGGTAAAGATTAAATGACTGTTCACATGGTCCCCGCTATAAATACCCCTCATTTTTCTTCATTTGTCCTTACTTTGCTGAATTTTGCTTCCGAGCTAGCACCAGACGATCGAACGACTTTCCCCAGCAGTCCTTTTTTAATCACCTAAGTATGGTTTCTTCCTCAGCCGATTCTTCATTGCAAGCGATAGATAGGTTTAACGAAGGAGACGCTCTTAGCCCCTCTCCTCAACCCTCTTCCTCTTTTGATAGCGACAAAACCCTAAGCTCTTCTGCTGAGTCGGCTGCTCGTAAGCAAGAGCAGAAACGTGCTACAGAGCGAGATTTAGTTAAAGCCCGTGTTCCTTGGTTCGAGATCTTCGAGTCTGAGGTCAAATTGCCTCAGCAACTCATCAATATCCGAACTAAATGGGGGATTTCTGAGGGGACATCTATTATTGCTCCCCCTTCTGGATCTCGTCCCCACTTACCCCCTAAGGGGTATTTTCCTTTCTATATAGACCAACTCCGAGGAGGCCTCCGTTTTCCCGTCCCTTCTTTCTTTATTGAAGTGGCCTCCTACTTCTGTGTTTCCCTTAGTCAATTATTTCCAAATAGCTATAGGTTATTAGCAGGCTTCTTCATAGTTCTTTCTTATCTGGGTTTTACCCCTACTCCCGAGCTTTTTCATTGTTTCTTTCAATTGAACAAGAAAGAGATCGGGCTTTTTTACTTTTCCTCAAGGACAGGGGTTGGCTTTCTCAAAAAATACCCCTCGTCCATAAAAAATTGGAAAAACTCTTACTTCTTTGCTCGTCCCCTCCAGCCTTGGGACTGCCCTATGGAGTGGAGGGAAAGTCTCCCGAGGGGGAAATCGATCAAGGGTCACCTTGAGGAGGAACCGTATTTGTCGGTTCGTCGTGCACTTGGCGATCAGTGTTTTAATTTGATGGAGCTGATTGACGACGGACTGCTATACTTGTTCCAATTGAGCCCCAAGGGTGTATCCTTGAAAATGTCCCTCGGTGAGTGCTTTCCAAGTAATCTTCTTCATTTTACTTTTAACTTATCATGTTCGGACTAATATTTCTCTGCTCTTTTCAGAAACAAAAATGATGAAGGCAATGATAGCCGAGAAGCTAAGGGAGAAGAGCCAAAAAGGCCAAACTTCTAAGGCTGCTGCTATTCCTGCACCTCCCCCTTCTATTGAGATTTTGACTCCTTCTGAGGAGAAGGCTTCACCTGAGAAGACTCATGCTCTTCATCGCAAGAGGAAGACTACTCCCGAAGGTCCAAGTTCCTCGCCCCAAGCACCTCCTACTAAGAAAACTTCTTCTTCCCTCATCCCTTCCGAACCTCGAGCCTCCTCTCAACCCGCTCTCGGTGTATCTCGACCTACTTCGAGATACCATATCCCTTCGTGGACGTACTCCCCTACTGTTCCACTACTGAAAAAACCCGATCCCAAAGCCTCCCATTCCATGTTGTGCTATACCCCCAACCCTGCTGATCGAAAATACCTCGGGGAGCTGGCTTTCAGCAACTTGGTGAACGACTTCTCCTCCTCCTTTACCCAGGTAAATGTTTATACCCATTAATTTGTTCCGTTTGTCTTTTTTCAATACCTTCATTTGTTATTTTAACTTTATATATGATATATTCAAGACCCACATGATGGCGGGTGAACTTCTCACACGCTTTCATTCAGTTCGATTGGCTGATGGGCAAAACCAGAAGCGCATCCGGCAGTTAGAGGGTATGGGTGAGGAGTTGAAGAAAACAGTGAGCCTTTTGGAGGAGCGGCACTCGGCCCTGGTATCAGCTCGGGACAAGGCGGAGCAGGTCCTGGCAGAGGAGCGGACAAAGTTTGCTGCTCTGGAAGGTGCTAACTCTACTTTGTCAGAGCAGTATAAATCCCTGGCTGAGCAACATCAAGCTGTCTCCGAGCAGCTTGCTCAAAAGAAATCTTCCACGGCTGCTCGTGTGGAAGAACTATGGCTCTCGAAGAAAGCTGAGTTTTTGAAGTCTCCAGAGTATAGCAACATGGTGACTGACCGTGCTTACAAGTTCTTTGAGCATGGTTTTGAAGCATGCGTCGGCCAATTTAGATCTCAAGGCTACCCTCCCGAAGGGGCTTCAAAAGATTTCATTGACGTCAATGCTGCTCTGGAGAGCCTCCATGAGGAGCTATTTCAGCCGTAGGGTAGAGCTTTTACCTTTTATTGTATTTCTTTCTTTTTTATTAATGAAATCATTTACTTGTAACTTGGAACAAACTTGCTACCCCGAGCGCAAACACTTAGGCAATTTTAGGTTTAAAACGTGGACCAAACATCCCGATCCCACGAGTAAACAACTAAAATTCCGAACAAAGCTCGCTACCCCGAGCACAAACACTTAGGCAATTTTAGGTTTAAAATGTGGACCAAACATCCCGATCCCACGAGTAAACAACTAAAATTCCGAACAAAGCTCGCTACCCCGAGCACAAACACTTAGGCAATTTTAGGTTTAAAACGTGGACGAAACATCCCGATCCCACGAGTAAACCGATGATAATGTAATGTTTAAACGTAGACCAAACATCCCGATCCCACGAGTAAACCGATGATAATGTAATGTTTAAACGTGGACCAAACATCCCGATCCCACGAGTAAACAACTAAAATTCCGAACAAAGCTCGCTACCCCGAGCACAAACATTTAGGCAATTTTAGGTTTAAAACGTGGACCAAACATCCCGATCCCACGAGTAAACAACTAAAATTCCGAACAAAGCTCGCTACCCCGAGCACAAACACTTAGGCAATTTTTGGTTTAAAACGTGGACCAAACATCCCGATCCCACGAGTAAACAACTAAAATTCCGAACAAAGCTCGCTACCCCGAGCACAAACACTTAGGTAATTTTAGGTTTAAAACGTGGACCAAACATCCCGATCCCACGAGTAAACAACTAAAATTCCGAACAAAGCTCGCTACCCCGAGCACAAACACTTAGGCAATTTTTGGTTTAAAACGTGGACCAAACATCCCGATCCCACGAGTAAACAACTAAAATTCCGAACAAAGCTCGCTACCCCGAGCACAAACACTTAGGCAAATTTTAGGTTTAAAACGTGGACCAAACATCCCGATCCCACGAGTAAACAACTAAAATTCCGAACAAAGCTCGCTACCCCGAGCACAAACACTTAGGCAATTTTAGGTTTAAAACGTGGACCAAGCATCCCGATCCCACGAGTAAACAACTAAAATTCCGAACAAAGCTCGCTACCCCGAGCACAAACACTTAGGCAATTTTTGGTTTAAAACGTGGACCAAACATCCCGATCCCACGAGTAAACAACTAAAATTCCGAACAAAGCTCGCTACCCCGAGCACAAACACTTAGGCAATTTTAGGTTTAAAACGTGGACCAAACATCCCGATCCCACGAGTAAACAACTAAAATTCCGAACAAAGCTCGCTACCCCGATCAGAAACACTTAGGCAATTTTTGGTTTAAAACGTGGACCAAACATCCCGATCCCACGAGTAAACAACTAAAATTCCGAACAAAGCTCGCTACCCCGAGCACAAACACTTAGGCAATTTTAGGTTTAAAACGTGGACCAAACATCCCGATCCCACGAGTAAACAACTAAAATTCCGAACAAAGCTCGCTACCCCGAGCACAAACACTTAGGCAATTTTAGGTTTAAAACGTGGACCAAACATCCGGATCCCACGAGTAAACAATTAAAATTCCGAACAAAGCTCGCTACCCCGAGCACAAACACTTAGGCAATTTTAGGTTTAAAACGTGGGCCAAACATCCCGATCCCACGAGTAAACCGATGATAATGTAATGTTTAAACGTGGACCAAACATCCCGATCCCACGAGTAAACCAATGATAATGTAATGTTTAAACGTGGACCAAGCATCCCGATCCCACGAGTAAACCGATGATAATGTAATGATTCCGTAAAAAAAAAACTCAATGAATCAAATACTTTTATTTTATTACTGCTGAATTCATAAAGTAAACAAAAGAGAAAGATTACACAAAATATTTCTTCAGGTTATGAACGTTCCAAGGTCTTACCAATTTCCGACATTCATGATCCTCCAGCCTGTAGGCTCCTCTTCCGATTACTTCCTTAATTTTGTAAGGGCCTTCCCATTTGGGTGCCAACTTTTTCACCTCACCAGCAGGATTTGTTCTTCGTAACACCAAATCACCAACTTGAAATGTTCTTGATCGAACCCTTCGGTTATAGGCGTTGGTAATCCTTACTTTATATAGCTCTGTTCTTGCTACAGCTTGTTCTCTTAGCTGATCAATCTCATCTAACTCTTGCATTCTCTTAACCTCGTTCTGCTCTGGATCATAACATTGTACGCGGAGGGATTCAATCCCAATTTCCGCTGGAATGAGGGCCTCCGAACCGTATACTAGACTATACGGAGTTTCCCCTGTAGATACCCGAGGAGTTGTTCGATAAGCCCACAAGACTCCAGGTAGTTCATTTACCCATTCTCCTCGGGCCCCTTCCAGCTTCGTCTTAATCCCATGTAATAGAATACGGTTAATAACTTCGACTTGCCATTTGATTGTGGATAGGCTACTGACGTGAATATTTGCCTGATTTTCATCTCCTCGCACCACTCCTGTAGTTGTTTTTCCCTGAAATTGCCTTCCATTATCCGAAATAATTCTCCTCGGTATTCCGAACCGACACACTATGCTTCTCCATAAGAATTTGATGATTTCCTCCTCAGTTATTTTTGCTAGAGGCTCGACTTCCACCCATTTCGTAAAGTACTCAACTGCTACTAGGAGGAATTTTCTTTGCCCCGTGGCAAGAGGAAAAGGTCCGACGATGTCCATCCCCCATTGATCGAAGGGACAGGAAGTAATACTGCTATTTAAGACCTCTGCGGGTATATGAGATAAATTTGCATGTTTCTGGCAATTGTTACATTTTTTAACAATTTCTTCGGCATTTTCTCTCATACTGGGCCAATAGTATCCTGCCCAAAGGGCTTTCTGATATAACTTATTACTTCCCGAATGATTCACACAACAGCCTTCGTGAATCTCTCTTAGTAAATGTTCTCCTTCTTGTGTTGATGTGCATTGCAAGAAGGAAGCTGAAAATCCCCTTTTGAACAATTTACCTTCTGCTAACACAAAACGCCTCTCCATTCTCTTCACCCGGGCAGCTTCCTTTGGATCTAACGGCAACACCCTATTTTTCAAGAATTTAATGATATGCTCTCGCCAATCAGATATGATACAAGGCTCCAAATTCATTATACTGTTGATTGCTATGTGCGAGACCAAAAGATCTTGTACCAGCACTTTCCTATTCTTCCACTCATGGATGGAGCTGGCCAACTTTGCAAGCGAATCTGCTCGGTTATTATCTTCTCGTGGTATTTGCTTCAATTGCACTTCCTGGAACTGAGTCATTAATACTTGAGCATTCTCCACATATTTTTTCAACTTTTCTTCTTTCACCTTGTATACCCCATTTACCTGTTGTACGACCAGCATTGAATCCATGAACACTTTTACTTTCTGAACTCCGGCATCTATTGCTACTCGTAAACCCGAGAGGAGAGCTTCGAATTCGGCTTCATTGTTTGAAGATTGAAAACCGAACTGAATAGCTATATCAATTTCTTCTCCTTCTGGACTGATAAGTATAATTCCTGCACCGCTTCCTATTTGAGTAGATGATCCATCTACAAATAGGCTCCAATCTTTTTCTTCGCGAGTATGAGTTACTTCAACCAAGAAATCAGATAAGGCCTGAGCCTTGATGGTAGTCCGAGGCTGATAAGAAATATCGATCTCGCTCAATTCTGTGGCCCATTTCACCATCCTCCCTGAAATTTTCGCTTTTGACAAGAGCCTTCCTAAGGGAGTGCTCGTTACCACCATGATAGGATGAGATAGAAAATAAGGCCGAAGCCTTATTGCAGTGATCACCAGAGCCAAAGCTAACTTTTCAATTTCTGGGTATCTTTGTTCGGCTCCTTGCAAAGCTCGGCTGACATAATATACCGGTTGCTGCTGCCCAAATTTCTCTTGAATTAACACCGAGCTGACAACTTCCTCGGTTACCGACAAGTAGACGAGGAGGGTCTCATTGTGTTCGGGTTTATTCATCAAGGGTAACTGAGCTAGATATTCTTTCAAATCTTCGAAAGCCTTCTGACACTGATCGTCCCACTCAAACTGTGTAGGATCGAGCGCTTACCGCTTTACCAATAACTATAGTTAAGGGTAATGGCGCAACATCAATCTTTTCAACCATACACTGGCACAAGCGCCACGTGTTCGACCGATCACAAAGCAGAGGCAATTGTTGAATCCCAACAATCCCTCCCCCAATAATTGCACTCTCTGCAACTCATGGGAATCGAACACGCGACCTTGGCTCTGATACCAATTGTAGGATCGAGCGCTTACCGCTTTACCAATAACTATAGTTAAGGGTAATGGCGCAACATCAATCTTTTCAACCATACACTGGCACAAGCGCCACGTGTTCGACCGATCACAAAGCAGAGGCAATTGTTGAACCCCAACAAACTGTATTCCTCGCCTTAAGGCCTTAAAGAAAGGCAAACTCCTGTCAGCCGATCTAGATATGAATCGACTAAGCGCTGATATTCTTCCTGCTAACCTCTGCACTTCGTTCAGGGTCCGAGGAGGGTTCATTTCTTGGATTGCTCGGATTTTCTCAGGGTTAGCTTCCACACCTCTCTCTGTCACCATATACCCAAGAATTTTCCACTATGAATTCCGAAGGTACATTTGGCTGGATTTAACTTCATGCCAAATCTTCTTAAAGTGGCAAATACTTCCTCCATATCTTCTATCAGATTTTGGGCCTTCTTGCTTTTGATTAGGACGTCATCAACATAAACCTCCACATTCCGTCCTATTTGATCTCTGAACATCTTATCCATCAATCTCTGATAAGTAGCCCCAGCATTTTTTAATCCGAAGGGCATAACGACATAACAAAAAGTTCTTCCCGCTGTGACAAAGCTAACATTGGACTGATCCTCGCGGGCTAAGGGGATTTGATGATATCCCTGATAAGCATCCATAAGACATAACAGCTCATGTCTTGCAGTAGAATCCACTAATTGATCAATCCTTGGTAATGGATAACAATATTTGGGACACGCTTTGTTCACGTCCCGAAAATCTACACACATCCTTCACTTGTCTCCTGTTTTAGGTACTAGAACCACATTTGAGAGCCATGTAGGGAAATTAATCTCCCGTATATGACCTGCTTTCAACAACTCCTCTAATTGTTTAGCTATAACGGCATCCTTCTCGGGTCCGAAATGCCTTCTCTTCTGTTTAATTGCCCGAGCACCCGGATCGACATTTAGATGGTGCTCAGCGATCTCTGGTTTTACCCCAATTAACTCAGATGTATTCCAAGCGAACACATCCACGTTAGCTATTAAGCATTCAATCACCCTTTTCCTCAATTCGGGATCCAACTTGGATCCCATGCGAGTAGTTTTCGCCGGGTGGCCTAACTCGATACTCATGAATTCCTCCTCGGGGACTATCCGCTCCTCCTCCTCAGGCTGTCCATGTTTCCTCTTATTACTTCCTCGCTCCCCATCTTCTCTATTTTTTCCTTTGTCTTGCTTCAACTCTTGCACATAGCATTTTCTTGATGAACTCTGACTTCCCCTTACTTGTCCCACTTCCTCTCCTACTGGGAATTTTATCTTCAGGTGGTAAGTAGAAGCAACTGCTTCGAAGGCCGTTAACGCCGGCCGACCCAATATTATATTATAGGAGGAGGGTGCATCCACTATGAGGAAGGTGATCATCTTCGTCTTTGTCTTGGACTCCTCTCCTAATGTGACGGGTAAAGACACTTGTCCTATAGGACTTATGGCTTCTCCAGTAAACCCATGCAAAGAAGTATTTACTTTTTGCACAGCTATACTTCCCAATTCCATCTGCTTCAACATACTAAGGAAGAGCACATCTGCGGAGCTGCCTGTATCGACGAAGATTCTTTGCACATTGTAGTTGGCTATTGTGGCTGAAATTACCAGTGCATCCTCGTGGGGAAAATAAATCCCTTGTAAATCAGCAGGTCAGAAAGCTATAGAAGGACTCTCCTGAATATGACTTGGATTAATGGATAACACTTCGAGTCTTCGAGCATAACTTTTTCTTGCTCGGTTAGAATCTCCACATGATGTTCCTCCCGAAATCATATGTATGGTCCCTCGGTTAGGAACATTGCTCATGGTTCTTTCCCTAGTAACTTGATTTCCTCCATCCACTCTTTCCCCCCGCACTGCCCAAGGAACTGGTTGAAGTGCTCCTATCCCTGGATTAACATTATTCCGAGGGAAAGGAGCACTGTTCCTTAGTTCATCGTCAGCTCCTCGCCTTACATCCATTCATCCTTCATGAACGCTCCCTCCTCGGGAACTTCCTCCTCGGAACACTCCTCTTCCATAAGGTCCCCCCCGACCCTCTTTGGCGTAATTTGATTCATGGCTACCTCCCGATAAGGTCTCATCGGTAGGTACTGATCAAAGTTCCTCTTAGGTTGTTCCAATGTCCTCTCCTTCCTATTGACTTCACCACTATTTTTTATTTCCTTTTTCTGTTTCATCCTCTGCGCTTCCAGTAATTCATCATAATCTGACGGTGGCTTCTTTGCCAATGATCTGAACAGATCCCCCTCTCTCAACCCTTGGGTGAAAGCGCTGGCTAATATTTCCGATGTCACATGCGGAACATCAAGGCATGCTTGATTAAATCTTTTCAGAAAATCCCGAAGGGACTCCTTATCCATCTGCCTGAGACCGAACAAACTCAAGGCTGTTCTCTTGCAACTTCTGCTGCTCGCGAATTGATGAAGGAACAACGAGCTGAATTTGGGAAAGGAATCCACTACTCCTGATGGTAATTGATTGAACCACGATTGAGCAGCGCCGGCTAGAGTAGTCAAGAACACTCTACATTTCACCCCATCTGACAGCTGATGAAGGAGTGAGGCATTCTCAAATCGAGATAAATATTCTTTTGGATCTGTGCTACCATCATAGTTCCCCACACTTAAAGTTCTGAAATTAAGAGGCAGAGGATCATCAATGACCTGAGGAGTGAATGGGGTGCTTCTTCTTGCCGAGTTAATACGGCCTTCCATTTTATTGCGCATTTTTTGTAACTCCTCCTTTAAATCCTCCATTTGATGGTGCAAAGCCCTATCTATTTTCTCATTTGAACGATTAGGAAAATCTTTTGACTCTTCAGCCCCCTCCTCCGATTTCTTTATAGAGGTTGAGTCTTCCTCCTCTTCTTTATTTTCTTCCTGATAGGGGGGGTCATAAATTGTTTCATAACTTCTCCGACAGTTTTGGCAATCATCTCAGTCAAATGTTCCATGGGTATTCCTCCAGTAGGTAATACTCGTGAAACATTCTGCGATGATCCAGCCTCCCCTGCTCCTTCTGGTTCTGGGCATGAACGTGGGGGAGTCATTGGTTTATCCCTCCCCGACATTGGCCCTCGCCCCTTGCTTTTAACCATTTCGCCTTGGATTCTTACTGACAAAATCTCTGCTTCAACGTCTTTACTCTTTTTGTTCCCACAGACGGCGCCAATGATGTGATCCGTGATTTTCGAATATAAGGTAGAATAAGGTGCTAAAGGAAAATAATGATAAACACACCAAGATTTTTACGTGGAAAACCCTCAAATTGAGAGAAAAACCACGGGACCTAGTCCAGTATAAAACTTCACTATAAAACGTTGATGACTTACAAGACTCTCTGGACACAAAAAATAATTGTACAATGACTTACACAAACTGTTTATAAAAATAACAGAAAAGACCGAACATGCATAAATTTGCTCTCTTCGGAGTCTTTTTGCCCAGAAAAATCCAACCCCTTCTGTGATGATATCTGCGGGTATTTATAGGACTGTTCCTAGTGATTGGCTCGCGGGAGATCCGGAACACGGTGTCCTCTGATCGTGGCTTAACCATTTTGCAATAATAACCCAAATATTTGGGATTAAACAAATATAATCTCACGAAAATACTAATCTAATTTTATGTTGAAAATGGAGCGGAGATGTGACGTGCACATGCCCGTGCAATGATTGGAGGGAAAGCCATGTTTACATTTGTACGCCACATGTCTATTCATTTTTTAACCAAAAAATTGAGACTAATTTTGTTAAAAAATAATTTTAGTTGGATTATATTTATTTAGTACTTAAAATTAATGTCTACTACTTGCAGTCGCAACATTTTTGCACAACATTTATTTGCTTTGACATCATTTGTCACAAGAAATTGCCTAATATTTAAGATTGAATTTAGTTTATACTTGGTACTTAAAATTAAGTATGAATTGATGTAAATGGATATCTTAAAAAATCTAAGTAGGATATCCTTGTTGCCAGGGGTGCTTACCAGATCGATCCAGTCCGATACCAACCGGTTTCAAGTTGATAGGATCCGGTTGTACTTATGGCAATTGAAAATCTAAATAAAAAACATTAGTATTTAGCACTCTTCATAATTGATAAGTATTATTTTGGCATTTTCTTCTTCTTGCTAGTCATAATGATTTACAATTCGTCAACTTTCCCATCTATTCTATTCTTACATTCAGCTCCAAACCAATCTTCCAGTAATGTAAGCATGCATAATGAATCAGTAGATAGACGATTACTTCTGTATTCTCAAATAATTTGGTCACATGTTGATAATGTCGATTCAGAAGCGAGACTTGAAGCTTGTACAACATACACGTCTCCAACCATTTTTGTTAAGATATGAAATTGTGATGCATTTTCCTTCCACCTCCGCCTTTGCCAACGTTTCATTTGCAACAGCTGTTTTAGCCATTGCTTTCTTTTAATTTATTTATTTATTATTATTATTAAAAAAATTATATGTTCTGATTCGGAACCGACACTGGACTAGTAGCACCGGAACCGGTGGCTCTACCGATCTCGATCCGGGGAACTGCTCCGGACCGATACACTATCGGTTTCGGAGCGGTTCAGAATCGGTTAGCCCGATTCCAGTTCCTGGGCTAACCGATTAAGATTCCGGGCGGGATATAGATCGATCCGAACTGTTAACCAACCCTACTTGTGGTCCACGGTTCAAAGTCACAAAACTTATTCACATAAGTTTAAAAATAGAGTTGCCTGTTCGCAGCACGATCTGTGGGTCATATTTAATGAGTTGTGCGGTGGAAAATGTGACTATGAATCCTCAGTTTTCTTTGAATAAATATTGATTGCTCCATTTAAAATTATCATGCATAGCTTATTCTTCCTTTTCTTTTCTTTTTTTTATAAATAGAAATTATCGTTTTTCCTGCCTTTTTAAAGATGATATTACGCCACTTATTTTATTAAACTTATCGAAAACATTATAAGGAGTGAACTAGGACGACAATTCATAATAACGTAAAACATGAGTAGCACTTTAACGATTGCAAAACATTGAATCTACTGCAATACTAATCCAAATACAACCATAAAAATTTCAAATTCTTTCGGCGGCTAATATGTGGTAGGTGAATGGAGAGGGAAGTGTTGAAATACTCCCTAACCTGAGTATTTATCCCATCAGTAGCCATCCAGGAGCGGACGCAGGTGATTTATAGGGACTGGTCGAATCCTTCGGCGAGGGCAACGTGGCCACAGACGGAGCTGCTGTGGCCTGTGGGGAATAAAATGGAAATGTGATTTCTTGTCGCCGGTGGGTACGCACATAAAAAACTGGTGAGATATTTCACGGTATCAATTTAACTATTATGGCGATATTTTAAATATATACGATACGTGTATAATTTAAAATCTATACTTCAAATCTCCGTCTCAACTCAAGTTATCATGTCCAGACCAAATTCTTTGATAAACCTAATATTATTGTTTAACATGTTCAAAATAGTATTTTAAAATAAATGATCAAAAAATTAACGTAATTGAGTTGAAATGTCATGTGGAGTTAGGGGTGTTTAACGGGCCGGGTCAATCCGGACCCGGCCCAAAAGCGGACCGGTTAGTCCGGTCCGAAACCGGAACCGGACTAACCGATCCCGAACCGGTTTGATACCGGACCAGATCGGTTCTACCGTTCCGGATCCTTTATCTTACCGGTTCCGGACCAAACGGATCCGGTTCCGGATTGAACCGGAACAGGATCCGTTTTTTAAAAAAAAAACCTTTTTTGTTCGATAAATTCCCTTCGTTTTTTACTTTTAAAAAAATTAAAATAATCGGTTCCGGGTTGGAACCGGTCCAACCCGGAACCGTATCCAATCCGAAACCGTATCCAATCCGGTTCCTTAACGGATCGGACGGGTTCTGGGATTATCGGATCCGGAACCGGCCGGTTCCGGACTAGACTAGACCGGACCGATCCGTTAAGCACCCCTATGTGGAGTGACTCATGAATTTCATGTTTAATAGAATATATATTATCACATATTTAATGTAATAATCTAAATAAAGCTTTAAATTGTTCAAAGTCTTCAGTACAATTTTAAAATTAATTTTTTGATAATCTTGTGTGAGATGACAATAGACATCAAGATTTTATAATATTTATTATAAAATTTGCGAACTACTTAATACAACATAAACAAATTTAACAGTTGACTTTATAATTATTGCAAATCGAGCATTCAAAAATATTTAGTGATTTTTTACACTTTGATCCCTCTTAAAAAATATAATTTAAAAATTATACACCCAAATGTTAGGCCTTTGCTCAATCCCCCTGATTGGTTAGGGTATTGATTTGAAGTTTAGGGGTTTAAAGGGTGGAAATAATAATTGAAGGGGGCGAAACACAAAGAAATGTTTGCACTAATAATTCGCAATATGATGGTTCCATTCCAACATATTAACATGGAGGAATATCTATTGTAGATTATGGGCACACGTAAAATATAGCTTGTATTACCTCATATTAATAAATATACTCATAATATATATATATATATATATAAACTCGAGACCATGGAATTTTATTAATTCAGATAGGCATTAATTAATCTATAAATTAGTAATTCATCAATTTAAATAGTGAAGCAGCTTCAATGAACTTAAATGAACCAACTTGTGAAGAAAGCATTCATGAGCTTGAAAATATAATTAATGATATTGATTACCACAATAAAATAACTGGCAATCACATGTTCTTGCGTCATCAGCTTGATATAATAATCGCTGAACGCTGAAAGCTTAAAGAAATTGTGGCAAGTGTTATTGACAATCCTGCTAAGGATGAAGTTGCTGATAATCTAGTACATACGATACCAAATCACGCGGAAAAAAGCATAAATAGAGATTTTAAGTCTTCATAATTTTTTGTTGCAACTCGAGTAAACGACTCCAGGGCTTATGAATGCATTGGGAAAAGTTAAAGATTAAATCCACATATATTTAAATTTCAAGAAAAAAACAAACTATAAATTCTTATTTTAACAAATTGTCCCAGTCATATTTGTAATTTTATAGAGTTATTATTTTATGATATTAATGAGACTATAAATTTATGTAAGTCTCCCTAAAAATTATTATTTTATTCATTTATCAAAATTATTAAATTTTTAAACTCGCCCAATTTGGTACCCAGGAAAAATATTATTTTAGAGATGTTATTAATTACCGAGTATTAATTATGGAAGTTTTAATATATACATATATATGTGATCCGTTATTTTTCGGGTTCGATAAAGTTGTGTGCCACGGAAAATAAATGAAAGACACCATAATTTTTACGTGAAAAACCTCCAAATCGTAGGAAAAACTACGAGACATAGTCCAGTATAAATATTCACTATAAATTTGTATGGATTTACAGGATTTAGACACAAATAAGAACTTTCAATAAAGCATAAGAGTAAAAAGACTGAACATACCAATATAATATGCTCTCTTCAGAGTCTTTTCTTGCCCAGAAAATTCAACCCTTTGCAATGAGACCATTGGTGTGTATTTATAGTGTTGATCCTGGTAGTTGTAGCACGAGAAATCTGAAACACGGTCTCCTTTGGTCGTGGCGCTATTGGATCAAGACGGGTCCGAGAAATCCGCGCCCTATCATTGCATATTCGTTTGAGCAGTATGTCGAGCATGTATTGATGTTCTTCGGGCAACTTGTGTTCGGGGCTTTTTGTTCGGGTATCTCTTGCTGACGCTTGCATGAGATTTATCGAAGAAACTGATTCATCCTATAACAATATATATTTGAAATAATTTTAGAGTCAACTTAATTGGAAGACTAAACTAACAATAAAATAGAACATGAAGAATATTTGGAATGATTACAATTATTTACTCTTCTTTCAATTGAAAAAAAAAATTTATAAAATAGAATATTATATTATGTGTGTGTCAACTACAACCGTCAAAATTCATTGAGCCCACCAAACAGGCCCAATTCTACCAATACTTTTAAGGGAGAATTGCAAGGAGGTGTCATTTTGTGAGACATAATTCACTTAAGCCTTGAGAAAAACAATAGATCAGAAAAATCCAAATTTGAAAAACTTTCATTCAAATAGGTCCAATTCCAAACTTTCAAATCAATTGAGTGTCATATTTTGAGTCTGTTACCCCTTAATGGTTTGGTAAGTTGCATTGTATTCGCTAGGTTTTTGTTTTATTTATAAAGAAGCCCCTATATAATATTTAATTATCTTTTATATCATCATACTTATAAAAAAGTTGCATTTAACTTCTTCTTTTTACTAGTCCCCGTTATTTGCGAACATTGGCAAAAAATGGTATCAGAGCCTATGTTTATTCTGGAAATACTATAATAATATCTTGAATTTTAATTTATAACGTATGCGGAGGAGACGATTCAAGAAATTTTATGGATGCGAACGAATGTTGGTTGTGCAAGTCATACGGGTTGTACTTTAAGAAATTGAAAGAAATAAATCAAGGATATCTGACCGAAGTTAAACACTTCAACCAGAAATGGAATACTCTACTAGAAATTGGTGTTAGCCCTGCTAGCATATACCAGTATCAGGAACATGAGAAGGTAGCGATGAACCTTTACATGATGAACCTTAAGCTACAATTCGAGATTACTGAGGCCCAGGAGAGAGATCATCCTGAGCATAACCCCATGATTCCAGATCCAAACAACCCAACATGATTCGGAACAGACGAATAGGATGGGAGAACCAATCTTTCGAGAAATTGAGCTGAATACTTCTAAGATATCCCAAGATCTTAGAGAGATCCAGAAGACAGTGCAGCGTTGTGGCTACCCGCAATACCATGTCCCTACACAGATCCATCAGATTCAAAGTCAGATGGAGATTATGATCAAACATCAGTAGGAAATTCTTGAAAACCTTCGAGATGTTCAAAGCCGAGTTAAGGAGTTAGAGTCACGACCAAGTTCTACAGGGAGAAAAAAGGAGGGTGGTTACCACCGTCCAATGGAATAGAGCCCCTTTTACACCAAAAAGGGAAACCAGATGAGTCCGAAGACCTTTGACGGATATTGAAAAATGATTACAGTCCTACGAGGAGAGTCAATACTTCAAACAAAGTAATAGAAAGAATCAACCTGGAAGATCTACGTGATCTTGCTAATTCATGTGCGAGATTAAATCTCGTAGACTTTAAAACTAATCAAGTTGGCGGAATTCCTCGACTTCCACCACAAGAGAGTTTCGGGACACACAATCCACCCGAAGGAGATCAAAGCATGCCCCATCGAGATGATTTTACCACTGGAGCAAACTTAGATCCCCCGGTTGGAGTGAGAAGTCGTCCCCTTAGGCCAGATATACATCAAACGCCTTACGGGAAAGCTCATTTAGTTTCGATTCATCCATATGGACTTGTGCTCAACATGGATATCTTGGACTTTAAAAATCGAGAAGTTCTTATTGATGAATGGGGTTCAGCAATGAGAATAATAGCAGTAACGCTTGATCTCAACAAAGAAGGATTCATATTACTCCTTAATATGAGTCTAGAAGGATCAGCCAAAATTGTCTGGGAACTCGGAGACTCAGGTACCAAGGAAGAGTTTTAGCTGGAGAGTCCCTGAAAAAAATTGTGGACAAGATGGCAAAATTCTTTAAAATCTGTTTCATCGGACCAACAAGGAGTAGAACCTCGTCGACAGGTTCTAATCAAGAAAGTACTAGCTGAGCACCAACGAAGAGGACTTTCAGACGCACTCACACTCGTGTGAATGAAAGTTTCAAAGAATGTAACTGCTGGACATGCGGAGCAAGAGGACATATCTCTACAGATTGTCCAGAGAACCAAAGTCGAGGAGTGAGACAGTTAGAGCATATCAAAAAGTTCTAGGATGCTGTTTATTTCCAGGATTTGGTGCAGGTGTATCAATTTGAAGATATCCCCTCAGATGAAAGCTCTATGGAGGAGAAATCTATTCTGATAATGGAGATGAATTCAGTACAGAATCAGAGTGTATGAGAATTCCTTCAACACATTATCAGAGAAGAACCGTCAGGGTATTTCTCACAAACCACGGTTTCTCATAAAACTCTTATGCGGATCATGATAGAAGAGCCAAAGCTTCGGTGTATGATGGATTTATAATTGGAGCAATGAAAAAATCCATGGATATGATTGGTCTTCGAAGCAGGAAGCATCAGATTATCCATAGGGTGACAACAAGTGAATTTGCGATCCCAATAGAATTCACGGGAAACCAAATTGAGATGCAGTTAATCCCCTACAGAGAAATTCAGGAGATTAAGAACAAGGTTAAAAGAGAAGTCGCAAACATGCTCTCATGGATTCATATTGGAGATATCAGAGTTATAATTAAGGCAACTTTCAAAGAAGGAATTGATTCACCCCTCCACCTGGCGATCTTTGACAAAAGAATCCCGGACCTCAAAGATTATTGTTTGGGAGTAGTGGCAGGAAATTTGTATGCAGGAAAGATGGTCTTTAACATCTATCCGAGAATTGCATACAATTTAGGAGATCGTGACTTCATCAAGGTCCTTACTCTTCATCAAGATTTTAAAAGAAGAGATTTGATGAAAGAAGGGAACCGACCTTACTCGATCACCTACAAAGTGTCATACACACTCGAATACTCATCATTCAGAAGTATTCTTGAGAAAAGAATTCATCGATGTCCCCATAATCTCAGTATTGCCGGACATTATTAATACTCCGACAATAGGAGAGATCGACATGATGATACAAGACCAACCTGTTTTAAACATAAGTCGGAGCCTGATGATCGAGCCAAGAAGAATGTCTTTCCAACAGGATAAGTTGATCAATAACTATCCCAGGATAAACAAAAGGCCGTCTCAAGTAGGATTCAGAAGAGCCATGATGTGAGAACCCGAAAATTTGCCTTGCCCCAAATCATATTAGCCATTCAATGGCATTGCCAAATCTTGTCATTAGTCATTCAATGACATTTAAGTGCTTAACCAACCATACAATTCCATTCAACCACCATTCAAGCAAATATAAAGATGACCAACATGTGATGACCCAATTCTTTTGCCATTCATTTAGCCAATTGGTGACCCAATCAATACCTTGCTCAAACTATGTCATTAAAAGACCAAAGTTGTGGAATTGGTAAATTTATTCACATACATTACCAATGGTTGACCACATTCATTACATGCTCAAAATCCTTTATTCATTTTGCCTCATTTATTTGACTCATTCAAGTGTCATGCCCAAATCTTGGTATCCATTTAATTGCATGATCAAATCATGACATTATCATTCAATTATCTTATTCAATTATATGGCCAAAGTTTAGGGATCCAAATTGAAAGCCTCCTACATTGAATCACCTTACTCCTTATTGTATTTCCACTTAATTGCCACACCATTAACATCCATTCATTACCTTGATGACACCCAATCATTGGTTGGCTCAAATCATGACTTTAATGGCCAAACTTTAGGAACCTTAATTAAACCATTCCACCACATTAAACCCATAATTCTTTCACTAGCCTAAATTAACCACCCACCACTTTAATTCATTATAAATCATACCAAGGAGGAAAAGGAGAAGGCTATCCTATTCCATACCAAGAAATTCGAAAATCACACACACATCACACACACATTTTCGAAAATCTCAAGGCAAGAAAGAAGAGCTTTTGTGCTATTTTTCTCAACCCGGATCTCGTCTCAACGTGCTTCGAATCTTCAATAACAGTAAGTGGGTTTTTGCTACAACTTCATTTCGTTTTCAAACCTTATGTATGTTTTAAATCTCGATTGAACAACCCTATGAAAAGTATGTTTTTGAAATCTAAACAAGTATGTGACATGATCATGAATGAAGGACCTTACGGAGCAACGTGCTACGTGTGTATGAGACACCACTTGATTCGGCGGGGCAAAGTGCTACATGATGTGGGCGTGCCACATGCATGGGAGTCACCTCTTGATCCTTAAGAGCAAAGTGCTATACCACGGGAGCCACCTCTTGAATCCAATAAGTCGATATGTGAATATGTGGAGATATGTGTTTATGTGTTTATATGCCAAGATCTATGATTTTGATAAAGAAATGTTTAAAATGATTTTTGCTATGAAAATATATGTGTTTTTACTATGTTCAATCGGCCCCTACTTGCTGAGTATTTTCCCAAATACTCACCCCTTACCTCCCCTCCCAGACAAGGACGAAAAGTAGAGATCGAGGAAGAATTACAAGAACAATTTTGGAGATGATGATCCACGAAGAACCTTCAAGAATTTATTAGTTTTATTTACGCTTCCGCATATTTGATTTAATCGAGACAATTGTATTTGTAATATCAATTGTAAAAGACGATTATTATTTTCTATGGAATGAATAGACTGGTTTTTATCATAGATCTGTACACGAGGCTTGTTGATTTTGAATTAATGTTTGGAATCAACGCCGGTGTTATCGACCCCGGTTTTGGGGCGTGACATTTTAGTGGTATCAGAGCAAACCAGGTTCCATGATCCCGATGGGAAAAGATTTTTGGTTGATAAAATACCAGATTATGAATCCCGGATCAAATAGACCAACTACATAAATCAAAATTCAGTTGGGAATCCAAAAAATTACAATCTGAATTTTTTTTTTTTAAAAAAAAAAAAAAATCTGGAAACTACCGTCAGCACTGCCGCCACCACCACCACCGTCGACGTCGCCCTAGTCCAAAATTCAACCCACCGTCGTGAACATCTCCCTGAGACGAAACTACGACACTAGGTCTCGAGCTGAACGGAAGGCATCAGCATGGCCAATTTCTCGATCGAACTCGAGAACTCCAATCACGTCGATTTTTCCGATCTCGCACCACTGGCCACCGATCGACTATCTCGACCCATCACTGTGACGGTAAAAATCAGACAAACAAAAGCCCCCTGTCAATTGCAAAATCCGTTCACGGTTGGATGAACAATCGCCAATCAAATTCTCATCCTTATGAACCCTAATGCAGCCGAAAATTTGACCTCCGATTTCTCCCTGATTCTAACGCGAAAAATAAATTAAATTCGGGTTAATGATCCAATTATCATCCTTAATAAAAGCCCTATGCCTTTTCCAATTCAAAAACAAAGGAAGGTTGTTAATTGATGACCAAAAATTTAGCCCTTAGAGAACCCTAAATTGTGGAGATATCCCAAATTCGTTTTTCCATCAATCCGAACGTAGAATTTAAATTAGTTCGGGGTAAATATTCCACATGATATCTATATCAAAAGCCCTCTCGAAAATTCAAATAAACAACAAGGGAAGACCTCCGGTTTTGAGCATAAAATCACGCCAGGAACCCTAATTTTGGCGAAATTTCATCACTCGATTTGACAGGCAATTCGAACACAAAAATCCAATTAATTTTGGGATATTGCTCGAAATCATGTCAGTAGTAAAAGCCCTATGATTTCGTCGGATTACAGACAAGGAAAGGACGCCAATTTGGAGCCGCAATTCACGTCCCAAGAACCCTAAATTTTCGAAAGTTTCCAAATTCGATATCTCCTCAATCCGAAAACCAATTTCAAATTAATTCTGGGTTTATGATCCTTATATCATTTCAAACAAAAGCCCTCTATCCAATCGAAATCACAAACAAGGAAAGATGCTCAATTTCGGTTCGAGATTCTCGCCCAAGAACCCTAATTTGCGAAAATTTTGGGCTTCAATTTCTCCCAATTTCGAGTGCCATTTTGAAATTAAATCTGGGTTATGAATCTTCATAACATTTATATTAATAGACCCTTATCAATTTCGAAATTCAGCAACCGAAAGGTAATCAATTGAGGATTTAATTTTTCTCCTCGAAGAACTCTAACCCACGAAATCTCATCCTTCGATTTCACCTCCATCTTAGCTTAATACGACATAGGCTACGATGACTCAAGCGCACACCATTTCGATCCAAAAGAAAGAGTATGAAATAACTGAATCTAAGATATTCCAAGACAAGGAGATGCGTGACAAGACCGAGTTGTTAGAAATAATCAATCACTACCGTTACCAGGCCCAAACGATGACCTACCACCATCATCGTGCCGAAGAGCGACTTACAAAAGCAATCGAGGACAACAAAACACTTATGAAAGTCCACATTAATAAATGCCAACAGTTGGAACACTTCGAGCAAGAGTTCAATGAGCATCGGGAGAACATGTGGACTCAAATTCAAACCCTCGTGAATGAGAAGAATGAATTGGCACAGGAAGTCGCCTACAAACAGTCTGTGATCGATTTCATGATGGAAGAGGAGGATCCTATGGTACTGGAAGACGTTGAAGGGGATTTAGGAGACGGAGAGGCAATAGACTAGTTTTTCTAATATGCAAAGTCATAAGGATAATAAGGAATATATCATGGGTATCCTAGTAATGATTTTCTTTGTTTAGGATTTTGTCGTGAACCACTCAGTTTAGTTAATAAGTTTTAGTTTTCTCTCCGAGCGTATCCCAATTTTGTTATTCCTCGGTTGAGCTCATACGCAACGACTTTAAACCTTTGCTATTATTATTTTGAAAAGTTATATCCCTCTTTGTAAATCACTATGAACTCGATCCCCTTGTTTTCCATATATTACGCTCAATTCCTTAAATTTGTATTCTTGGGCTAACTTCGAAAATTTCAATTCTCGGATCACTCAATATTCGAGTTCATATTTTATTAGATTCATTGATAGAAATTGTTTTGAAATTTTTCAACAATTCCAAGAAAACTTCATTTCGAGTAAAAATCTCGGGCTAACTCGAATAGTCGATGACATGCTCTCCTTACTCTTATTGAGATCCTTAGAGCCTAAGTAAATCATGTTATACTTTTGGGACGCATAATTTAAGATACATCTTCATAATTTGAGTATAAGTTGTGATATTTTGGGTTCAAGTTGTTATGATCATTTGGGTGAAATAAGATATAATAGATTAGTCCCTCAAACTTTTAGGGTATTAGAAATCTATTTCCCACATTTCGAAATTCGATAAAAATTCATTTCGATCAATGAAACCATTTGTCTTCCTTAGAATTTGCTAATGATATCCTCTTGAACTCATATTTCATTTGGCAAACCTATATAAGACCATACTATTTCATTAGAAGAATTATTCAATCTATTCATTGTACCCTCAAATTTCTTTCGTTGATAACCTCATTTGTACAAATACTTGAATTTGATATGGCATTGATCTTCTTCATATCAAACAAATATTTTTTGAGTATCATCTTGCAACACTTATTTTAAGTTGATGCACAAAAGTACATACATTTTCTATCTTCCACCTTCTTGGAATTTTCAATTTCATCTCTCTCATGAGATTGTATCCTAGAATAATGTATGGCATCCTTGCAAATTCTTGTAGTATTCAACAATTGTTTTGATCGTTTCAACTCACAAAAAGTTGATCATTCACTTTGCATCCCCTTAAGAAATTTTTGGATTTGTATTGAACAACCTTTATAATATACTTTTCTCCTATCATTGATCGGTTTGACAAAGAAAACCCATTCAACTAGAAACACTTTTCATTCGATTTCTTAAAGCTAAGATAATCTCATTAGAGTACATGACTGTTAGGATCGGTCCGGAGTGTTTAGAGGGGGGGGGGGGTGAATGAACACTCCTTATAAAATTTATCCCTTGTGAATTCTTTCGGATTAGTGAAAGAAATCTGTTACTTAATCAACTCTTTGAACAGAACAGACCACTAAAAAGGTAAGTGCGGAAACGGTCTGCTCTTGTAAAAGTAAGAACGACTCGATGGCTAAGTGAGGAAGGATAAAACACAGGATATGTTTCTGGAAGTTCGAAGGTGGTGAAATCCTTCTACGTCTCCCCTTCTTCCAATTAAGGAAGGTTTATACTAGAAGACTTTGATTTATACAATCCTGTTGTACAAACCCGATTCAGGCTGGATTTACCTCACTACCAGTCTGAAACTCCTAGTCACTCAACCTGCTCAGACACACTCTGTCTGACAGTTACAATAAGTTGCTCACTTCTATTTTTCAATACACAATGCGTACAGTGATCCTACAATGATCAAATGTTACAAAGTAATCGCGCTTAAATAAATAACTTCAGCTCGAAAGCTTCTGAACTTTGTAAGCGTGTGCAGTTGCTTTCTTGTGTGTTTTTCAATTGATCAGCGTGAGTTCGAATCAAGAGTCTATGTCTTCCTTTTGTTGCATCCTTTTATAGTTGAGGGTAGCAACGGCATTGTTTCCCTTAATGTGCGACTTTGACTCTTTTTAAACTCTGAGAAAGCTACAGTCTTCTTCTTCAGGACACTTGCCATTCTGGTGTATGCTTTCGGCGACTGTCAGGTAAGCTCTTCTTTGTCTTCTTACCTTTAATGGCAATCTTCGACTTTTGATCCTTTGTAGCATTAATTACAGCATTAAATGCTACAATAAATGACCGTTAATGGTTCGGACTGAGAAGCCATCCTTTATGTATCTTTGACTGCTTTGATCTGATAAAGGTTGAGATCGATCTGAAGTATCGATCTAGTCAGTCTAGAATCCATCGATCCGGTCTGATATGTGATATTCTTTATCAGCTTGCTCTGTTTTGTGCGATCGATCTGGTATGCCTGATTTCCATCGATCCGGTCTGAAATGTTTTGTCATCTTGCTCTGTTTTGTCCGATCGATCTGGTCAAACTGATTTCTATCGATCCGGTCTGAAATGTTTTGTCATCTTTAAAATCTCATTGATAAGGTCCGGAACTAACAAATTCCTCCTTTTTGATGATGACAAACCTAGCTTCTAAGTCTTTTTAACCAGTCTTGATAAGGGCTCTGAAGCGAATGCTTTCGGATCGATTACTTCTTTGTTCAAAATAAATGAACTTCATTAAGTTGGATCGATTAAATCTTTATTATTAAGCCTTATGATGAGGTTCAAAATAAATGAACACAGACTTAATCAAACGAGGATTTTATTGATCACCAAAAAAATCCTAAAAATACACAGTCTGAAAATATTATTTTCTAGAAGGCGGCCTGAAGTCTGTCTTCTTTTCCCCCTTTTTGTCAGCAGCAATCTCTTGAAGAAAGTCGACAACTTGTGCTAGCTGCGCGCTGATAGCGTCAAGACGAACGTCTTGAGCGCGGAGGGAATTGGCAACAGATGCTCTGACTTCAGTGGCTAGCTCGATCTGCTCTTTTCTCAGGCTGTTCTTGTAAGAGGCCTGTTGAGAAAACAGATCGTTCATGCCGCGCTGAAGGCTTCCGATACTGGCATTCATCTTCTCTTTGAAAGAAGCAAAGTCCAAGGCTGTGACCCTCTGACCTTGATGAACTTCTAGAATGCGTTGAGTCAAGGACAGACAGGTATCAGAGAAGTGCTGGATAGTCCGTGCCAGGGATGGAGGTGCATCAGATAGCTTGCTGGGAGAGTGATCTGATGATGACATGGCATGGTCATCTTCTTCAGCAATCGGCACGATGGAAGAAATGGCAGCTTGATGACTTTCGGATCGGATCAGAGTGACCAGATCCGAAGAAAATCCTTGAATGAAGGCCAAATCTTCATCTGATGGTCCCGGAGGAGAGTGGGGACTGGGAGGTTCCTCAACTTGGAGAGCTGCAACCACTGTAGATACCACAAAATCCGGATCGATGAAGTCTGGTGCTTCAGTTGTTGCACATGCTGCAGCTGGATTGGGTTGTGCACGGGAGGCTGATGACTTCAATGGAATAGATGTTGTCGGAGAGTCCAACAGAACATTCATTGGTTCATCATCTGTTGCAGACGGAGCATTAGGCAGTGGCTGCTCCGCTGTCTGGTCTGGTACGTGCTCTGCAGGCTGATCCTCTGTCTGTTTTGCTGCATCACAGGGAATAGCCTCGATAAATGGTTCTGCCAGAGTCT
This sequence comes from Haberlea rhodopensis, assembly GCA_907163345.1. Lineage (NCBI taxonomy): Eukaryota > Viridiplantae > Streptophyta > Magnoliopsida > Lamiales > Gesneriaceae > Haberlea > Haberlea rhodopensis. Next base: position 5,686,808 of record CAJQUN010000005.1, on the reverse strand, counting down.
TGCTTGCAGAAGGATGATCCGGGCTTGTGGCTGGAGTGGAGGTACCTAGCTTCTGTCGTTGAAAACGGACAGCTAAGGATAGAGCATGAACATCCATCTCGAGTTGAGCAATCACAGCCCTATCATCTCTGGCAGTTGGAGCAAGCGGATCGAAGTTCTTCTTTTTGGCAACTAGAAGCAGATTGGCCAGTCTGAATCTGTGTTTTGCCGTAAATAAATCTCTGCGCTGCACGGCAAGTCGAACATCATCAGTCTCAGTTCCTTTCAGAGCTTCCTCTTCCATTCTCTTCAATCTGTGCAACTTACCGTAGAACAGCTCAATGTGGTTGATAGTCCGGTACTGGACATATTCATTAAACACCACAATGAGGTCCTTTAGCTTCTCATCAACATCCTCCATAGCGATGTCGATGGCAGTCTGCGCTGCAGATTTGGGTTTAGTAGAGAGGGTTTCGGTGAGAATGGCTTTTCCCTTGCCGGTGGAGGAAGGGGACTTAATCCCTGATTGGGTATAGTCTCCCAACTCAGTGATAACTATCCCTTTGACCACGGGATTGGCAGAGGGAATTCTAAGGGTGACTTTGGGTGCAGGGGTTGAAGCTTGTGAAAGCTGGGTGGAAGGTTGAAGGGCAGGGGTTGCTTTAGAGGGTGGTAGTATGGGTGGAGGTAGAGATTTGGCTGGTTTGGTGATCTGGGTTCGGGGCTTTTTGGGAAGTGGCTTGGTTGGTGATGAGTGAGCAGACTGGGTTGCTTCCGAGTCAATCTGAATGGCCAGCTTCCGCTTGACCCGAGGTTTGCGCACATCAACTGGTTCCTCGTCCTGCTCAACCTTGACTGCAGCCAGAGTAGCAGGAGTAGGCGGAGCACTCTTGGACTTCAGCAGTGCAAGCCCTTTGGAGTTAAGGATCTTAAAGGGACGGGGAGCAGACGGCTTGCTCAGCTCGAGGCCTAAGGACTCCAAGAGCTTGCTGAGAGGAACAGCAAAACATACGGCGTGCTTGGATGCAATCACCGTTTCCAGCAGTACTCCAAACAAAATCATGGACCAGTTTATCTTCTGGCCGGATACAATAGCCGCCATAGCCCTGAACTTTTCGGCGGTTACAGCATCGAAGCTTCCTGCTTTACCCAAAAGTGGCTTGCCTACCACTTCGCACAACACCTGGAAATGGAAGAGCATTTCCTTCTTCTTAAAGGAGGGTTGCAATCGTTGGCCAGAAATAGAAATCTTCCCCTGAAGGTCTAAGAGTGACGCTTGAGGAGTCTGTCCGAACTCTGTCAGTCCGGAACTGGGGAGGCCAAAGGTCTTGGCCATCGTCGTTGGCGAGATCTCGAAAGATTTGCCCTGGACAGTAGTAGAAATGGATGTCTTCCGGGAGATGGCGTTGGCGAACAGCTCGCGGATTTCTTATTCATAAACAACTGTTCCGCATTCCAAGAAGTTCCTTAAACCAGATGATTCCAGGACTCTAAAAATGGACACCATCGCAGCATCTTCTGCCCTGTAAATGTCATCAAACTCAACGGAGAGTGAGTTATGAGTGATGGTAGCCATTTGAAAAGAGTTTAAAGGAAGTGCGAAGAGTAAGAGAGTGAGAGAGTAAGAAGGTAGAAAGCGGTAAATTGTAAAAAGTGAACAAGTATGAAATGTTCAGCCCGCTAAATAGGAGAGAGAAGACACGTGTCTTTATCTCCAAGACTGAGAATTAAATAATTCAAAATAAACGGTCAGGATAACGAAAGATAAGGCGGTTAAAGTACAACTAGTTAAAATGGTCAATCAGTCCGAGCTGTTGTTATTGTCCAGACAGATCATAGGATAAAATCAGACTGACAAGGATCGGTCTGAAAGTTCGGACCGGTCTGTGTCTTTCTGAACATTGTATTATCGATCTGTGGTGACAAAAAAAATCTTCAAGTGCGAAAAGAATAAAAAACATCTAAACTAATTAAGATAAGTCAATTAAACCAAGAATTTGACGGAAATAATTAAACTTAGCCTCAGGAAGCGGTTTTAGTGAAGATGTCTGCTGCTTGCTGCTCTGTTGAAATGTGCTCGATCCGAATTTCCTTTTTGCCAACATGATCTCGAATAAAATGATGTCGTATGTCAATATGCTTTGTTCGAGAGTGCAGAACTGGATTATACGTTATAGCAATTGCACTTGTGTTGTCGCAAAATATCGGAGAGTCAACAGCTTGGATGCCATAGTCTTTGAGCTGGTGTTGAATCCAGAGCATTTGAGCACAACAGCTTCCAGCGGCTAGGTATTCTGCTTCAGCTGTGGATGTGGCAATCGATGTCTGCTTCTTACTGAACCAAGAGATCAATCTTTCACCTAGGAATTGACATGTTCCACTGGTGCTTTTACGATCGATCTTACACCCAGCGTAGTCTGCGTCTGAATACCCGATCAAGCTGAAGTTTGAATCTTTGGAGTACCAAAGACCATCGTTCTGAGATCCTTTTAAATATTTCAGAATACTCTGGGCAGCAATAAAATGTGATTGCTTTGGTTCTGACTGAAATCTGGCGCACATACAGACTGAAAACATAATATCGGGCCGGCTCGCTGTAAGATACAATAGCGATCCGATTAGTCCTCTATACATGGTTACTTCAACTGCCGTTCCCCCTTCATCTTTGTCTAACTTGATTGTTGGACTCATTGGAGTTGATGCAGTTGAGCATGTTTCCATTCCAAATCTCTTGAGGAGCTCTTTGGTATACTTGGTCTGATTGATGAAAATGCCATTGTTGAGCTGTTTTACTTGCAGACCCAGAAAGAATGACAATTCTCCCATCATGCTCATCTCGAACTGTCCCTGCATTAACTTAGAAAATTTCTCGCATAATTTGGGGTTAGTTGACCCAAAGATTATGTCATCAACATAAATCTGAACTAATAGGGTATGTTCCCCCTTAATGAATTTAAATAGAGTTTTATCTACTGAGCCGATCTGGAAATCATGGTTCAGCAGAAATTGAGATAGAGTGTCATACCAGGCTCTTGGAGCTTGTTTCAGACCATACACTGCTTTATTCAGTAGATATACATGATTGGGATACAAATGGTTCTGAAATCCAGGTGGTTGCTCAATGTAGACTTCTTCCTGAAGCTTTCCATTAAGAAAGGCGCTCTTGACGTCCATCTGATATACTTTGAAGTCTTTAAAGGCAGCATAAGCAAGAAAGATTCGGATAGCTTCAAGTCTGGCGACTGGTGCAAATGATTCATCGAAGTCGATTCCTTCTTCTTGTCTGAATCCCTGTGCCACCAGTCTGGCTTTGTTTCTAACCACAATTCCATCTGCGTCTAGCTTATTTCTGAAGACCCATCTGGTTCCAATAACAGGCAGATCGCTTGGTCTGGGGGTTAGACTCCAAACTTGATTTTGTTTGAATTGAATAAGCTCTTCTTGCATTGCTTTAATCCAGTTGAAGTCAGTCAGAGCTTCATCGATCTTCTTGGGTTCCAGAGTAGAGATGAAGGCAGCATGAGTGAACTCATCCATCATCTGTCCTCTGGTTCTGATCGGTGCAGAAGGACTACCAATCACTAGATTAGGTGGATGCTTCTTAGTCCATCGATAGCTTGACTCTGGATTGTCTGTTCCGGTCGGATGAACAGTAACAGCATGATCAGCATCTGTTTTAATATTTGAGTCAGGAGCATTCGGATCAGCTCGATCTGAAGTTTCTTCAAAGCCTTGATCCGGTCTGTCTGGTAATTCTGGTTCTGGTGGATTGTCTCTTGACCTGTTAGCTACAATCTCATCATCACTGTTAGCTTCGAGATGGATATTTTCCATCTGATTTAAAATTGATTCTTTGTTCCCTTCAACACATAAAGTTTCATCAAAAGCTACATGAACAGATTCTTCTACAGTTAAAGTTCGATTATTAAAAACTCGATAAGCTTTGCTAATTGATGAATATCCTAAGAATATACCATTATCTGACTTAGCTTCAAATGCTGTAAGATGACTCTTACCATTGTTGTGAACGAAGCATTTACAGCCAAATACATGAAAGTGAGAAACAGATGGTCTGTTACCAGTCCATATTTCATATGGAGTGAGATTCAGCTTCTTGTTAATCATAGATCGGTTTTGAGTGTAGCAAGCAGTATTTACAGCTTCTGCCCAGAACTTTTGAGAGATTCCAGAATCAGCAAGCATTGTTCTTGCTGCTTCCTTGAGCGTTCTGTTTCTTCGTTCTGCAACTCCATTCTGTTGAGGAGTTCGAGCAGCTGAAAACTCATGCTTGATTCCATGATCTTCTAGAAAGGATTCAAGATTCTGATTTGAAAACTCAGTCCCTTTGTCACTTCGAATCCTGTCTATGCTGGATGATTTCTCGTTCTGAGTGCGTTTCAGCAGCTTGATCAACTTCGGACCGGTCTGATCTTTACTGCTTAAGAATATAGTCCATGTAAAGCGTGAGTAATCATCAATAACAACAAGAGTATACCGCATTCCCCCTAAACTTGTTATTGGTATCGGACCAAACAAGTCCATATGCAGTAATTCTAAACAGCGGGAGGAGGATTTGGCATTCTTGTTTTTGAAGGATGATCTGATCTGTTTGCCCATTTGGCAAGCTTCGCAGATCTTATCCTTAGCAAAATCGATCTTGGGCAGACCGATAACTAAATCATGTTTACACAGGCTAGCAATGGTCTTAAAGTTGATATGATTTAAGCGCTTATGCCACAGCCAATGTTTATTATCATTGTTAGCGATGAAGCAAGTAGGATTATCAGGTTGATCATGATTCCAGTTAATCTTATAAGTGTTTCCATTCTTGATTCCTACGAGCATGGTTATACCGTCTGATGATTTAACAGTGCAAGTGTGTTTATGAAATTCTACAGCATAACCATTATCACAGAGTTGACTTATGCTAATCAGATTATAGCACAGATTTTCAACTAACAGCACATCATTGATAATAATGTTACCATGGACAATCTTACCCTTGCCCACGGTCTTACCCTTTGAGTTATCCCCGAAAATGATTTTGGGTCCAATACATTCTGTTACTTCAGACAGCAGCTCGATGTTTCCAGTCATGTGACGGGAACACCCACTGTCCAAATACCAGTCTGATGCGAGTTTCTTCGGTACCTGTCATCAAATATAATTATTGTTGGTACCCAATCCTATTTGGGTCCAGAACGGATTAGCCCTTTGGGAACCCACACCTGTATCAGCTTCAATGGTTTGTGTGTGTAGGGTGTGCTGTGTGCTGGTCTGTTTCGATGCTGTGTGTGATAATGTGTGCGATGTGAAAACCTTTGATTCTCATAAGGTAGTCTATATCTTCGTTGAATCGGTTTTGAGTTATAGTAATTGTATTGTCTTCCTTGCCTTCGATCTTGCACCTTTGGATTTGGTCTGATAGACGCAAATCTTGCTGGTGCCTTTTCTTTGGCTTGGTCAACATAACCAATTCCTTTTCTCAGATTTTGATTCTCGTAAGAGACTCCTGTTTGAATCTTAGGTGCTTCAGTTTCATATACTGTGCTGGATTTAACAAATGTCATTTGTTTGACTTGATTCTTTACCAGCAACAGCTCAGATTCATCTTTGGTGCATTCTTTGGTGTCAAAGCCTATGCCGGTGAAATCACCGACGTTTCTTTGAACCTCTTGTAATTCTTCCAAGGATGTTCTGGATTTTGTCCATGTTTTGAATATATGTGAGAGCTTAGCATTTTGTGTGCTAATTCTCTTATTTTCTTCATGGAGCTGATCATAAGAGATTTTCAGCTTATTCAGCTCGATCTGGAGATTTTTGCACTCACCCTGCTCAGAGCAGCTTGGTTTGTTGTGCTCATCCATTTGAGTACTGATTTTGGCTTTATTCTTCTCAAATGATTCAGCTAAGATCCTATAATCATTAGCCATGTCTTGCAGTGCGGACATGAGCTCTTCTCGTGTAAATTCATTTGAGTTAAGATCATATACCTCGTCTGTCTGACTCATTTCTTCGTCTGCCATAAGACATTGAATATCTTCTTCGCTTTCGCTGGAAGAATATTCAGAGCTTTCCGAGTCTGAGTCTGTCTGAGCCCATTTGTTGTTTCCTTCTTCAGCTACTAGGACTTTTTGGGATTTTCCATAATTCTTGCGGTCTTTGTAGTGCTTCTTCTTTCTATCATCACGATGCTTCTCTTTCCGTTCTTCTTTCTTCGGTCTGGTGCAATCTGCAATGAAGTGTCCGGTCTTACCACAGTTGTAGCAAGCCTGATCGTTAACAGTATCATCTTTTCTTGATTTATAATGATGAGAGGGTTTGAGGTTCCTCTTATTTTTAGACATAAATTTACCGAATTTCTTGATAAATAATGACATAGCATCGTTACTCATCTGTTCAGCAGATCGGTCTGATGTTGAAGCGATCTGGTCTGGAGTGGCTGCTAGGGCCTTGTTTGGTTGAGAGATGAATGGCTCTGCTTCACCTCTGCTTATCAGTTCAAACTCATAGGCCTTAAGATCTGCAAACAGATCATGAAGTTCAACCTTGTTAAGGTCTTTTGATTCCCTCATGGCGATGGTCTTTACATCCCATTCCTTTGGCAGAGCTCTCATTACTTTCAGAGCGATCTCTCTGTTAGAATATTCCTTCCCCAGACCATTCAGTTCATTTATGATGCCGGTGACTCTTTCATCAAACTAATTTAGAGTTTCTCCACTTTTCATCTTTATGCTCTCAAATCTTTGAAGAGCAACAGTTAACTTGTTTTCTTTGGTCTGGTCGTTGCCTTCACATAGATGTGCTATCTTCTCCCAAATTTCTTTGGCAGTAGAGCACATTTTGATTTTGCTGAACATGTTCTTGTCCAAAGTCTTGAACAAGATGTCTTTGGCCACATTATCGAGATTTGCTTTCTTTCTTTCCTCATTCGTCCAGAGGGATCTGTCTTTTTCCACCATTTGTGGTTCTCCATCAGAGATGGCTACTGCTGTATTGATTTTTAAAATCTTCATTGGTCCATCAGTGATGACGAACCACATATCGTCATCCTGAGCTGCCAGATGAGCTTGCATTCTGATTCTCCAGTCATCATAGTCTTCTTTTGAGAACATGGGGATTTTGTTGAATGATGCCATCAGCTTAGTCTTTGTGCTGATTAAGATGACCTGCTCTGATACCACTTGTTAGGATCGGTCCGGAGTGTTTAGAGGGGGGGGGGGGGGTGAATGAACACTCCTTATAAAATTTATCCCTTGTGAATTCTTTCGGATTAGTGAAAGAAATCTGTTACTTAATCAACTCTTTGAACAGAACAGACCACTAAAAAGGTAAGTGCGGAAACGGTCTGCTCTTGTAAAAGTAAGAACGGCTCGATGGCTAAGTGAGGAAGGATAAAACACAGGATATGTTTCTGGAAGTTCGAAGGTGGTGTAATCCTTCTACGTCTCCCCTTCTTCCAATTAAGGAAGGTTTATACTAGAAGACTTTGATTTATACAATCCTGTTGTACAAACCCGATTCAGGCTGGATTTACCTCACTACCAGTCTGAAACTCCTAGTCACTCAACCTGCTCAGACACACTCTGTCTGACAGTTACAATAAGTTGCTCACTTCTATTTTTCAATACACAATGCGTACAGTGATCCTACAATGATCAAATGTTACAAAGTAATCGCGCTTAAATAAATAACTTCAGCTCGAAAGCTTCTGAACTTTGTAAGCGTGTGCAGTTGCTTTCTTGTGTGTTTTTCAATTGATCAGCGTGAGTTCGAATCAAGAGTCTATGTCTTCCTTTTGTTGCATCCTTTATAGTTGAGGGTAGCAACGGCATTGTTTCCCTTAATGTGCGACTTTGACTCTTTTTAAACTCTGAGAAAGCTACAGTCTTCTTCTTCAGGACACTTGCCGTTCTGGTGTATGCTTTCGGCGACTGTCAGGTAAGCTCTTCTTTGTCTTCTTACCTTTAATGGCAATCTTCGACTTTTGATCCTTTGTAGCATTAATTACAGCATTAAATGCTACAATAAATGACCGTTGATGGTTCGGACTGAGAAGCCATCCTTTATGTATCTTTGACTGCTTTGATCTGATAAAGGTTGAGATCGATCTGAAGTATCGATCTAGTCAGTCTGGAATCCATCGATCCGGTCTGATATGTGATATTCTTTATCAGCTTGCTCTGTTTTGTGATCGATCTGGTATGCCTGATTTCCATCGATCCGGTCTGAAATGTTTTGTCATCTTGCTCTGTTTTGTCCGATCGATCTGGTCAAACTGATTTCTATCGATCCGGTCTGAAATGTTTTGTCATCTTTAAAATCTCATTGATAAGGTCCGCAACTAACAATGACGGAAGAAGAAATGTTTGTAGATATGGTTCTCGGTTCGACTAGGTAAGAGCTCAGACGAAACATTAAACCAACGAATGTAGGAAGCCAGTCTCGTCAGCTTCTAACAGAGACCCACAATCTGTGTCGCGACTTTGAGAGAGCTTTCAATGACCGATAAGTACTCTTGTGACTTTTAGTACCATATATTACCACAAATCGATGGCAAGACTGAAGGGACAACTCAAAGCCTCGAGGATATGCTACGTGTTTGAGCCTCAGACTTCAATAAGAAATTTGGAGCAAACTTTTACCTAAGCGAGTTACTTTCAACATTGATGGTCCAACAAAATCAAAATAACACTCACTCCGAGCCTATCCTAAATTCACAATATATTTCACGTACCACAACTGAGGAGATTCATTGCCAATCCGAACCATGTACTCGAAGTAGAACCTGTAGTTGTCGAAGGAAACATGAGTGAACCTATGAAGTATGAAGAAATTCCAATCTGGAACGTGGACTCAAAGGATCAAGTACTGAGATGAAAGATCATTCCATACGACAAGTCCAAAGATCAAACCATATGTAGAAAGAGGTCACTTGGGAACCGGAAGAAAAGATGCGAGAGAAATATAAATGTCTTATCAAGATCGAGCCGACTCAAGTTTCGAGGACGAAACTTCCAATAAGGAGGGAGGGATGTGAGAACCCAAAAATTTGCCTTGCCCCAAATCATATTAGCCATTCAAAGGCATTGCCAAATCTTGTCATTAGTCATTCAATGACATTTAAGTGCTTAACCAACCATACAATTCCATTCAACCACCACTCAAGCAAATATAATAACATTAATGGTTTGCTTAAATCATGTCATTAGATGACCAACATGTGATGACCCAATTCTTTTGCCATTCATTTAGCCAATTGGTGACCCAATCAATACCTTGCTCAAACTATGTCATTAAAAGACCAAAGTTGTGGAATTGATAAATTTATTCACATACATTACCAATGGTTGACCACATTCATTACATGCTCAAAATCCTTTATTCATTTTGCCTCATTTATTTGACTCATTCAAGTGCCATGCCCAAATCTTGGTATCCATTTAATTGCATGATCAAATCATGACATTATCATTCAATTATCTTATTCAATTATATGGCCAAAGTTTAGGGATCCAAATTGAAAGCCTCCTACATTGAATCACCTTACTCCTTATTGTATTTCCACTTAATTGCCACACCATTAACATCCATTCATTACCTTGATGACACCCAATCATTGGTTGTCTCAAATCATGACTTTAATGGCCAAACTTTAGGAACCTTAATTAAACCATTCCACCACATTAAACCCATAATTCTTTCACTAGCCTAAATTAACCACCCACCACTTTAATTCATTATAAATCATACCAATGAGGAGAAGGAGAAGGCTATCCTATTCCATACCAAGAAATTCAAAAATCACACACACATTTTCAAAAATCTCAAGGCAAGGAAGAAGAGCTTTTGTGCTATTTTTCTCAACCCGGATCTCGTCTCAACGTGCTTCGAATCTTCAATAACAGTAAGTGGGTTTTTGCTACAACTTCATTTCGTTTTCAAACCTTATGTATGTTTTAAATCTCGATTGAATAACCCTATGAAAAGTATGTTTTTAAAATCTAAACAAGTATGTGACATGATCATGAATGAAGGACCTTGCGGAGCAACGTGCTACGTGTGTATGAGACACCACTTGATTCAGCGGGGCAAAGTGCTACATGATGTGGGCGTGCCACATGCATGGGAGTCACCTCTTGATCCTTAAGAGCAAAGTGCTATACCACGGGAGCCACCTCTTGAATCCAATAAATCGATATGTGAATATGTGGAGATATGTGTTTATGTGTTTATATGCCAAGATCTATGATTTTGATAAAGAAAGGTTTAAAATGATTTCTGCTATGAAAATATATGTGTTTTTACTATGTTCAATCGGCCCCTACTTGCTGAGTATTTTCCCAAATACTCACCCCTTACCTCCCCTCCCAGACAAGGACGAAAAGTAGAGATCGAGGAAGAATTACAAGAACAATTTTGGAGATGATGATCCACGAAGAACCTTCAAGAATTTATTAGTTTTATTTACGCTTCCGCGTATTTGATTTAATTGAGACAATTGTATTTTGTAATATCAATTGTAAAAGACGATTATTATTTTCTATGGAATGAATAGACTGGTTTTTATCATAGATCTGTACACGAGGCTTGTTGATTTTGAATTAATGTTTGGAATCAACGCCGGTGTTATCGACCCCGGTTTCGGGGCGTGACACATGATGTCTTCAAAATAATAGGTATTCTGAAGTGTCCATAAGGATGGCACGAAGTGCAGATAATCTTTGACATTGCTGAAAAGAACAATATCTTTCCTTGTGATGTCTTATATTATCTCCAACAACCTACGATGGGCGGATATCAAGGCAACCTAAAAAATGGTGAAATTGATCTAACCATTGAAGGAATAGCAGGCATGGTCCCAGAACAGCTTATTCTTGGGATTGAATTTCTCGAGGACCGTAAACCTTGGGAAAGATTACAAGACGGAATGGAATTCACGGTGGACGGAAAGAGATATATGATTAAATGACCACCAGTCAATTCTTCATATACATCTCAGTCGGGATGTTATACAAAAAATATCGTGCAGAATATTTCACAGCCTATATTGATTCAGGAGCCGGAATATGCACGGGAAAACGTGATATCTTCCCAAAAGAAGTTGGTGAGAAATTACCAGCCATCGTCAGAAGAGACCTTTCCAAGCTGATTCATATTCTTAATGAATGAGTCCAGACGGCAGAAATAACAATTAGAGGAGCAGACGGTACCCCCTGGTACAAAGTCAAGACTCCACCTATTTATTTCCATGAAACAAGAGCTGATCTGCTACTATGAAACAATTTCCTACAAACGTTCAAGCGGTTTACACAAGAGAACGAGAAACGACGGCTTATTTTCACAACCCTTTGTGATCATAAGATCATTGTCCAGCGACTACGGGAAGCATTTCATAGGAACAGTAAGTGTGGTGATGAAGGCATACTTTGACACCCAAAGATGAAGGATTAACGAAAATTTGGCGAAGCAATTCTTCAACTTAGACAACAAGGAACTTGTCAAAAGCGAAAAACGACTTTTGATGGTATAAATGTTACGTCATTCAGAGAACAAATGAAGATGTGGATGAAGATGAAGAATAAGTTATTACAGACATCTTACTGTTACTGAAAAATGCATTACATGAGGAGGCCATGCAACCTGAAGATACCCTCGAAGAGCAGATTACTCTAGATGAAGTAAAAAGGAAGATCCAGAGGAACTACAATGAGGATCCTCTAGCATGGTGGGACATAAACGAGCTTACATCATCTTTTAAAGGTGAAAACTCGAAGAGAGTATGAGTTCGTGAGGTACAAACCGATCCCATGAACCAAGAAAGATTGGAAATATATGCAGATGATACTTAAGGAACATATTGACCTTAAGTTAATCTCTGCAAGTGTTTCTTCATATAGCAGTCCGGGATTTCTCGTACGGAATCATGGAGAAATTAAAAGAGGAAAACCAAGATTGGTGATCAATTACAAAGGTATCAACGAAATCTTGGAATTCGATGGATATTATATTCCAAGCAGATAACATTTGGTAAATAGCATCAAGAATGCCAAAGTGTTTTCTAAGTTCGATTGTAAGTCTGGATTCTACCAGATTAAGATGGAGGAAGCGAGCAAAAGGTTCACAACATTCTCCACACCACAAGGACACTACATCTGGAATGTCATGCCAATGTGATTGGCAAATGCTCACCCATATATATCAAAGGAAGATTGACAATCTTTTCAAAGATTACTTCAGCTTCATGTTCGTGTATATTGACGATATCCTCATCGCGTCAAGAAACATGAAAGAAAATCTTAAACATTTTGAAATCTTTTCAGATGTTTGTAACAAGGAATGACTAGTGCTCTCCAAAAGGAAGACAATAATTGCCACGAGACAAATCGAGTTCCTTGGAATTGAGATTGACGAATCGGGAATCATCTTGCAGAATCATATTGTTGAGAAAGTGCAATGATATCTGGATGACCTCAAGGATTTAAAGCAACTTCAGAGTTTTTTGGCGTTGTTAATTTTGCTGGGATGTTCATCAATAACCTAGTAAACCACAGTAAAATGTTCAGCCCACTACTCAAAAAGATGTTAAGTTCGAGTGGAATGAAGATCACAGACAAACTGTCAAATAGCTTAAAGAAGTTTGCAGGCAACTACCAAAGCTTGCAATTCCAAACGAGAGGATGACCTGGTATTATGCACAGATGCCAGCGATCATTGGTGGGCTACAGTACTTATGAAGGCCACATCAGATGGAGAAGTGCCATGCAGATATTGTAGCGCTCTTCGACAGCAGCGAAGTTATTAGATGGTACATCAACGAGAAAGAGTTTTTTGCAGTTCGAAAGGCTTTTAAAAAATGGCCACTATTTTTACTCTAAAAGAAATTTATTTTAAAAATAGATAATACTAGTGTTAAGGCTTTTCTGAAAAATAAAATAGAATTACAACTTTAAAATGCTAGACTTTTAAGATGACAAGCTGAATGTCAATATTTTTATTATGATATTGTCATTGTGAAATCTGATAAAAATATTCTTTTAGATTTCCTAACACGAGTTGGAGGGGCACATTGCTAGCGATACCCTCAAATGAGTTAGACATCTCAGGGAAAACCTGGAGATTCTGGAACGAGATTTTGGGACTCTTTGTCTCAATGTTGAAGTCGCAGGACGACTACAACAGGTAAATCGGGACTTAGTTTCCGGTCATATACGAGGATGCCTTCATGCCCAAGATGCTTTTTCGAAGTCTTGAGGGGGCCTATCCTCCAGGCTGCATCTCCAACGGTGTAAAAAGGAGTGTTTAGAGAAAGAGGCTCATCTAACCTGGAGGCAAGGGATTCACATACTCCTGTCACAGGTGCTGCAGATGATGAATTCCTTGAGGATAAACAAGCTGCAGTGAATGTTGAGGGTCAAGTGTCATTACAATCTGAACCTTCAATTCAACCCAGCACCTCTGGGGTAAAAGAGGGAGAGTTGAACCTTAGGCCACATACAGACACTTCTAGGGTTCAAATTAACGAGGATTTAGTTTTTTCTCCTATGCAGGATTACCAATGTACTTGGGAGAAACTGATTACCATACGGGGTATCAACCCAAACAAAACAATTGTAGATATCTCCGGAATCCAAGGGTGTGGATGAAACCAGGTAACCATCCAAACGAAGTACAAGAATGGTATAATTTCGGAGCTCTGGCTTCGGTTTATACTGTTGCACCAGCATTCTTTGAAATCTCAAAGTTATCAAAATGGATCAGAGAAGCTGTTCATAAGACATGAACCAATAATCCACATTTGGCTCGTGGAGATATTTTGGATTTGTATTTTTTTCAGTGCCGCTCCAGAACCAACAAAGAAATGCTTTATTGAAGCTTTTCATTTTATCAAGCTTAGACGATCAGATGGGAACACCTTAAAAATATCAAAACGGTGCTACCAGAGGACGCACCATTATTAGTTGGAGCCATCACCGGAGATGAAGCTTCAACCAGAATAGCGCGAGGTCTTTGGGTTTGTCTAACAGAAATGGACAAAGTCAAATACTCATTCAAGTTCTTTGAAAATTCAGCCAATGTAACCTTCATGCTGAATTCTATGACAGGAACAACAACGGGATTTGCGAAGAGCTCTTCGAAACAAAGAGAAGACTTCTTTGGGAGAACAAGATTCCGGCAAGCAAAGAAACTTACCGGAAATTCTGCAACGTGGCACATATTGGCCGATGGAAAGATCGGATTTGCCAAGCATCCCGGAGCATAAAGAACCAGAATTTGGGAAAGGATTCCGATCCAAACTCGACAGATCATAGGCAGGAAAAGACAATGGACCTGCTGACAAGAGAGCTTGTTTTCCTAATGCTCGGGGACCATAAAAACCAATAATGTAAAGATTCCCCGACAAAGAAAAAAGGTGTGGACCATTAGAAGATAGTACGGTAACTGTTCAATGCACTCTTACAAAAATAATGGACCACTCACGAGAAAAGTTGGCACACTCAGACAAAGATGTCAGACCATATGAAAGTTATGGTGCACTCACAGGTGCACTCAACATTTATCAAGATTTGGTATCCGATGTTGAAGTTCAGATTCATGCCTATATAAAGGCACTCATTCAGGAAGCTAAGGACATCGAAAATTCTCCATAGTTTTCTGAGAATAAAAATTGTAGTCTCCTATTTGAAAGTAACCCCATGAGCATACAACGCAGCGGAATAAAATTTTGGGATTACAAACCAGCGATCTATACATAGGGTTTCATATCGGATTAGAGAATTACAAGTGTCTTACCCTTGTAGCGTGTTTGAAGCCGAATCCACGGAGCTGCACCACGTCCTACGCCTTCTCCGAGTCAATAGCAAAACACGAATGGTTTTGCCTCAACGGTATCCACACGATCGAATCGAATGAAGGGATGGTTTAATAACAAGTTGCTAGACTTGTTATTAATCCTATACACGAAACAAACTCGATTCACAATCGAAACAACCACCAAACCACCAAGAACCCCTCGACTTTGAAGGAGGCCGAGAGCTCTTGTGATGATGCGGCCGTTTTTCTTTTGCTTGTGTAGGGTTTTGAGTGTTATGAATTGTCTTACAATTAATCACCTTGCAATCATATTAAATATAATTAATTAAAGGCTTTCTTAAAGCTTCATGGGCTTAAGCCCATGATTTAATTAATCCTTATGATAATTAATTAAGACTCCTCTTAATTATTTAATTCATCCCATGAATTTAATTTCCCTTCTCGATTTAATCTTTTGTGCGACCCGATAGGATCTCGTAATGTTGGCAGTGACATAAAATCTCATTTTATGTCGCAAGCATCGAGCGGTATCTAGCAACACATCGATGCTACCCAAATTACGAGAATGTCAATGACTCGACATAACCTTTAGAACTCGTGATAATATTAATCATGTAACTTAATCCCTTTGTCCTTTGTGTTTAGATTGAACACGAGTCATGGAATAGTCATACTCGTATATTCAATCTCTATTTCTTGATCCCCAAGTAGAACTAGAATAAACGAATAAGCTCGATATCTCATATCGACTCATTCGAGCATGGCCATGCATTTTAGTTCTCACTTGATCAAGGGCCAAACACATCTCCTGTTATATAGGAGGGACAAATCCTATCTCGATCAGTCAACATCCCTCTACATAATTCGTAGTGTATCCAATAGTCGCCTTTATAGTATACCCTGTTACGGGTAACGTTTGACGATATCAAGATACATAACTCCTTATGTTGGGATCTCTGATGATCACAAGTCGTAAGGATTACATACATTATTATCACTATGAGAATTGCATATGACGATCATATAACTATCCATGTTGCATTCTCATGGTGGGTCTGTTCAGTACATCGTTCTCTAACATGTACCCATATGTTGATTTGATATCTCATATCAATGAACAATTCATCGATCAACATATACTAGTCTCTACGTATTATCATTATCCCTTTCATGATAATACTTGACTAGGAACATCTTTAAGAATAATACAATATTATTCTAAGGACATTAACATATATATTAATTCACAATGCAAAGAATAATATACAATAATGAATTGCCATTCATAAATCCATAAACATTGTATGTCTTAAACAATCATCTAATGACTTGTCTTAGGGCATATCCCAACAAATCTCCCACTTGCACTAAGACCACTCAGACATATACCTAATGCCTAGAGATCTAGTATGACGATCATGCTTCTGCTGTGACAGCGGCTTCGTCAATGGGTCAGATACATTATCATCTGTTGGTACTTTGCATATTTTAACATCTCCCCTTTCAACGATTTCTCGAATGAAATGGAAACGCCTAAGTATGTGCTTGGATCTTTGGTGAGATCTTGGTTCCTTAGCCAATGCGATCGCTCCATTGTTGTCACAATAGAGTTCTATCGGATCTTTAATGCTAGGCACCACTCCAAGTTCAGAAATGAACTTCCTCATCCAAACAGCTTCCTTTGCTGCATCCGAGGCAGCAATATACTCAGCTTCCGTTGTAGAATCGGCTACTGTTTCTTGCTTTGAACTCTTCCAGCTCACAGCACCTCCATTTAGGCAATACACATATCCAGATTGCGATCGAAAATCATCTTTGTCGGTTTGGAAGCTTGCATCAGTGTAACCCATTACATTGAGCTCTTCCTCACCTCCATAAATCAAGAATGTAT
Source organism: Haberlea rhodopensis (assembly GCA_907163345.1). Taxonomy (NCBI): domain Eukaryota; kingdom Viridiplantae; phylum Streptophyta; class Magnoliopsida; order Lamiales; family Gesneriaceae; genus Haberlea; species Haberlea rhodopensis. The sequence goes on along the minus strand of CAJQUN010000005.1, from coordinate 5,670,124 downwards.
CCTTAGTCCTTCTCAAGTACTTTAGGATATTCTTGACAGCAATCCAGTGACCTTCACCTGGATCAACTTGATATCTGCTCGTCATGCTCAAAGCATACGATACATCGGGACGAGTACATATCATGGCATACATGATAGATCCAATAGCTGATGCGTATGGAATCTTACTCATGCGTTGTCTCTCATCTGGTGTTGAAGGACACTGTTCCTTCGAGAGATAAATACCATGTGTCATAGGCACGAATCCTTTCTTGGATTCTTGCATGCTAAACCTTTTAAGCACCTTGTCTATGTATGTACTTTGACTTAGACCAAGAAGCCTTCTCGATCTATCTCTATAGATCTTGATTCCTAACACATAGGTAGCTTCTCCTAAGTCTTTCATCGAAAAGCAGTTCCCTAGCCAAATCTTTACAGATTGCAAGGCAGGGATATCATTTCCAATAAGAAGTATGTCATCTACATACAACACTAGGAAAATGATTACGCTCCCACTGACCTTCTTGTAGACACAAGGTTCATCTTCATTTTTGATAAAATCAAACTCTTTGATTGCATCATCAAAACGAAGATTCCAACTCCGAGAAGCTTGCTTCAATCCATAAATGGATCGTTGTAGCTTGCATATCTTTCCAGCATCCTTTGGATCGACAAAACCCTCGGGCTGTGTCATGTACACATCCTCGAGCAGATTTCCATTAAGGAAAGCTGTTTTGACATCCATCTGCCAGATTTCATAATCATGAAATGCAGCTATTGCAAGTAAGATCCTTATGGATTTAACCATGGCCACTGGTGAAAAGGTTTCATCATAGTCAATACCATGAATTTGTTTGAATCCTTTTGCAACCAGCCGACCTTTATAGGTTTGTACATTACCATCCATATCGGTCTTTTTCTTGAAAATCCATTTGCACCCTATGGGTCGTACCCCTTCAGGTGGATCAACCAAAGTCCATACTTGGTTTGCATACATGGATTCCATCTCAGATTTCATGGCTTCTTGCCATTTCTCAGAATCATTGCCCATTATAGCTTGTTGATAAGATGACGGTTCATCCTCATCAATAAGTAGTAAGTCACCTTGTTGAGTCACAAGAAATCCATATCTCTCTGGCTCCCGGTGTACTCTTACAGACCTACGCTGGGCTTGTGTCTCTTGAGCAGGTGCTTCTTTCACAACAGTTTGTGGTGCCTGCTCTGTTTCCATCTCAATTTCAGGTTCAGTGTTTTCTTGTGGTTGAACTTCACTAAGTTCTATTTTTCTCCCACTGGTTTTTCTAGAAATAAATTCTCTTTCAAGAAATACACCAGTCCGAGCAACAACCACTTTGTTCTCGGTGGGATAGTAGAAATAGTATCCTTTCGTTTCCTTAGGATACCCCACAAATAAACACTTATCAGATTTGGGTCCAAGTTTGTTAGTGGCGTGACGTCTAACGAAAGCCTCACAACCCCAAATCTTCATAAAAGACATACTAGGACGCTTCCCAGTCCATATCTCATATGGTGTCTTTTCCACTGATTTAGATGGAACACGGTTCAGTAAGAAAATCGTTGTTTCTAGAGCGTGTCCCCAAAATGATATCGGAAGATCTGCATGACTCATCATTGATCTAACCATGTCTAACAAGGTTCGATTTCTCCTCTCGGATACACCATTCCATTGTGGAGTATACGGAGGAGTGAGTTGTGGGACTATCCCACACTCCTTTAGATAGTCATGAAACTCTTGGCTTAAGTATTCTCCTCCTCGATCTGATCGAAGGATTTTGATACTTTTGCCAAGTTGGTTTTGTACTTCATTCTTGAAATCTTTGAACTTTTCAAAGGTTTCATGTTTATGTTTCATTAGGTACACATACCCATATCTACTGAGGTCATCAGTAAATGTAACGAAGTATTGAAAACCACCTCTAGCTTGTGTACTTATTGGTCCACATACATCACTATGTATTAGTCCCAATAAAACATTTGCCCTTTTAACATGTCCCTTGAAAGGGGCTTTAGTCATCTTGCCCATTAAACAAGATTCGCATGTTTCATATGATTCAAAATCAAATGAATCTAATACTCCATCCTTATGAAGTTTAGATATGCGGTTCTCGTTTATGTGGCCCAAGCGACAGTGCCAGAGATAAGTCGGATTACAATCATTATTTTTAATCCTTTTAGTATTTATGTTATAGATAGGTATATCAAGATTTAATACATAAAGACCATTCACCATTTGTGCATCAGCATAAAACATATCATTTAAATAAATAGAACAACAATTGTCCTTTATTATAAATGAAAAACCATACTTGTCCAAACAAGAAATAGATATAATGTTTTTAGTAATTGAAGGCACAAAATAACAGTCTTTTAAAATCAACGATAAACCAGAAGGTAAAGCTAAATGATAATCTCATATAGCTAATGCAGCAACTCTTGCTCCATTTCCAACTCGGAGATCAACTTCACCTTTTGCCAATGCCCTACTCCTTTTGAGATCCTGCACATTTACACAAATGTGAGATCCACATCCAGTATCTAATACCCAAGATGAAGAAGTAGATAAATTGACTTCTATAACAAAAATACCTGAAGCGGAAGTCACACTTCCTTTCTTTAGATCCTCCAGATATACTTTGCAGTTTCTTTTCCAATGGCCGGTCTCACCGCAATGGAAACAGTTCCCTTCCTTTGCTATCCCTCCCTTTGGCTTTAGTGCAGAAGACTTTGGCTTAGATTTAGCAAAGACCTTCTTTGCTTTCTTGTTGCCTTTAGTTTTGGCCCTTCCTTTGCCTTTATTCACAATAAGGACATTTGTGGCCTTAGTCTTCTTAGTGTTTGCTTCATATGTTCTCAACATACCAAGCAACTGGGGCAGAGTCTTTTCCATATCAGTCATATTGTAATTTACTACAAATTGACTGAAGCTCTCCGGCAACGATTGCAAGATTACATCGGTGGCCAACTCTTGGTCCAATGGAAAACCTAGCTTGTCCAGATTCTCAATGTACCCAATCATCTTGAGTACATGAGTTCCAACTAAGCTTCCTTCTACCATCCTGCACTGGAATAACGCTTTAGAGACGTCATACCTCTCTTGTCTAGCTTGCTGTTGGTACAACTGCTTTAAGTGTTCGATCATATCGAACGCCTCCATTTCCTCATGTTGCTTCTGAAGCTCAGAGTTCATAGTGGCAAGCATGAGGCACCCAACATCAAGTGCGTCACTCTGATGCTTCTTGTAAGCATCTTTTTCAGCTCTTGTAGCTGTTAGGGGAGGTTCCTCAGCGAGCAAGGGTTCCTCTAGAACATATTGTTTCTTTTCTTGTTTGAGGACTATCCTCAAGTTCCTATGCCAGTCTAGGAAATTTGTCCCATTTAATTTGTCCTTCTCAAGGACCGATCGCAGTGATAAAGTGCTAGTAACGTTTGTAGTTGCCATGGATATCTACAATATAAATATGCAAAATAAGTTTATTATTTAAATCATTTAACATGGTCTTATATTAAATGATACTCCCACTATTTTGTTTGAAAAATATCAACCCTCGAAACCTTTAGTGGGCCAAGATCCATATTTCACTTAATCTTGAGTTAGCTTTGGCTAATCGCCCAAGACTCGGTTATTTAGGTAGACAACACTTTGTCAATTACATCACATATAATTCTTGGATAGTTGGACGAACAACACTTTGTTCAATTCATCAAATGAATTATAATCCAACCCATGCCTCTAGGTTCCCAATCCTATTGAGATAACCTAGTTAAGTCGTACCCAATTAAAGTATGACGGATATCACTTTTATCCTTTCGCGCCTTACTAAGATTGCCACGGTGCTTTGCTTTGGCAAACCCACACATGTACAATCGAAGTTATTGACGAGTACTTTTATATGGAAGGCATCTAAAACTTAATATTTTAGAGGGATTTATTGATCTCATGATTAATTTGATAATTTAAAATATGTCCACTACATATAGTTGTATACATATCTACATATATGTGTAATACTATTATCAAACTAAAACATAAGATAAATCATGCATCAACATACATAATTAAAACGTGACATGGTTATAGCCCCTACTAATGAGTTTCTCAAGCCAATGAGAAACTCCTATGAGTCAACCTAAGGTAACTTCATAAGCACCTTCCTTTGGCTCCAATTTGTGAATGGCCTCCTCATTCCGGCACGATGCTCCATCTTCATTGATCACCATCAATAAAATAAACTACACTATTTTACAAGATATAGAATTCCTCGATTCACATTCGAGGGGAACATAGGGGAGGGATAACATTTAGAATGAAATAGAGAAAGGCACGACACGCAGGTCGTATTATAAATTACAATCATTCACAAATCCTATCTAATAGGTCAAAGGGCTATAACCACGCACCATGCTCAAACAACACATAAAGCATGCATTAACATTTAATTAATTAAATTCTAAACAATTTAAATTTAATTCTAATTAAAACTGTAAAATAATTTTTTTGAAAAATTATCGTACGCTCGGGACATCACATGCCACGAACTAAAGCGACTAAAACACGAACCACATTTCATTCGAACCAAAACCCACGGCTGGACCAATAGTGGGCCTAGGGTCGAAACCCTAGCCCATGGCCGAGCCATGGTCCATGCGGCGGCTTGGGTGCGGCGCTGCTAGGGTTCAAAACCCTAGCCGCCTTGCACCATCTTGATTCTATCGAGCCAACTTGCACCTTCTCAATACTTTATCGAGCCAAAAGAGTTCAAAACCCTAGATAGTGCGACGGCTTGACCCATGCTCGAGCCAGGGTCCGAACCCTAGCTCTTAGGCGGCGGCCGAGAGGCCAATTTGACTAGGGTTCAAAACCCTAGCCACTTTGTAGCGGCGGCCGAGCCATGGTGACTAGGGTTCGAAACCCTAGCACCTTGGTGGCCTCGGCCGTGAGCCTACACGAGCCATGTTCCGGTTTTTGATCACGAATTATCATATATTTCGATCTGTCAATTATATCATATATATTATCATACGATGATCTTCACAAAATCGATTTTTCCATATCATATATGAAAATACAGTTTTAAATAGCATGCAATATTAATTCTAACATGATTAAACTATTTAACCACATAAAATCCGATATGAGCCTTGTACACGGCTCTGATACCACTGAAAGTAACCCCATGAGCATACAACGCAGCGGAATAAAATTTTGGGATTACAAACCAGCGATCTATACATAGGGTTTCATATCGGATTAGAGAATTACAAGTGTCTTACCCTTGTAGCGTGTTTGAAGCCGAATCCACGGAGCTGCACCACGTCCTACGCCTTCTCCGAGTCAATAGCAAAACACGAATGGTTTTGCCTCAACGGTATCCACACGATCGAATCGAATGAAGGGATGGTTTAATAACAAGTTGCTAGACTTGTTATTAATCCTATACACGAAACAAACTCGATTCACAATCGAAACAACCACCAAACCACCAAGAACCCCTCGACTTTGAAGGAGGCCGAGAGCTCTTGTGATGATGCGGCCGTTTTTCTTTTGCTTGTGTAGGGTTTTGAGTGTTATGAATTGTCTTACAATTAATCACCTTGCAATCATATTAAATATAATTAATTAAAGGCTTTCTTAAAGCTTCATGGGCTTAAGCCCATGATTTAATTAATCCTTATGATAATTAATTAAGACTCCTCTTAATTATTTAATTCATCACATGAATTTAATTTCCCTTCTCGATTTAATCTTTTGTGCGACCCGATAGGATCTCGTAATGTTGGCAGTGACATAAAATCTCATTTTATGTCGCAAGCATCGAGCGGTATCTAGCAACACATCGATGCTACCCAAATTACGAGAATGTCAATGACTCGACATAACCTTTAGAACTCGTGATAATATTAATCATGTAACTTAATCCCTTTGTCCTTTGTGTTTAGATTGAACACGAGTCATGGAATAGTCATACTCGTATATTCAATCTCTATTTCTTGATCCCCAAGTAGAACTAGAATAAACGAATAAGCTCGATATCTCATATCGACTCATTCGAGCATGGCCATGCATTTTAGTTCTCACTTGATCAAGGGCCAAACACATCTCCTGTTATATAGGAGGGACAAATCCTATCTCGATCAGTCAACATCCCTCTACATAATTCGTAGTGTATCCAATAGTCGCCTTTATAGTATACCCTGTTACGGGTAACGTTTGACGATATCAAGATACATAACTCCTTATGTTGGGATCTCTGATGATCACAAGTCGTAAGGATTACATACATTATTATCACTATGAGAATTGCATATGACGATCATATAACTATCCATGTTGCATTCTCATGGTGGGTCTGTTCAGTACATCGTTCTCTAACATGTACCCATATGTTGATTTGATATCTCATATCAATGAACAATTCATCGATCAACATATACTAGTCTCTACGTATTATCATTATCCCTTTCATGATAATACTTGACTAGGAACATCTTTAAGAATAATACAATATTATTCTAAGGACATTAACATATATATTAATTCACAATGCAAAGAATAATATACAATAATGAATTGCCATTCATAAATCCATAAACATTGTATGTCTTAAACAATCATCTAATGACTTGTCTTAGGGCATATCCCAACACTATTGTAATCTTTCAACTTTCATAGGTTGGTAATAATTTCTTTCTTTCTTTCCTTTGTTTGTAATATTGTTATGTATTTCAATTTATGTGTTCTTGAGTCAAGCCTCATATGTATGAGTGGCTAAACAAGTCCGTCTTCTCGTAAAAGGAGACGTTTTAATGTAATAGATATTATAAGTATTTTCAGAATAAAATAAAGGTTGTTGCCCATCTATATCCAGATTTCTTTAAATCTTTCATATATCTTGATTATACCTTACGTCCTAAGGTAGGAAACGAATTAGGGATGTGCTGTACGGTTTCTGAAGGAGTCGGATAACTTGCAGACTAACATCGCCTGAGGGGCTGAGGTTGGATGGTGAGGAGACATTCGTAAAATAGTCTGGAAGCAGTAATTTTCCGACTGGTGGATTTGCAACCCACTTCACCCGGTGCCGTTATGGTCAAAGTGGTATATTTCAGTTTGTTAAAATTTTATTGTAATATGGAATCATGATGGACCTGTTATTTATTGTTTAACATGATCTTCAAATCGGGTTTTGAATTATAATTAGAAGAATGTTATATGAACTGTGAGTCATTTGCAAAAGTATGCTCTTGGGTTCATCCCGAGATGACAGAAACTGAAGAATCTCATGTTCATGAAATGCTACTGTTTGGTGAATATTAGGATAAAGAAGATAATAAATAGTATATAGATGTATATTTGTTCTTTAAACATTTTCAGAGGGTTAAGAATGCAATTTTATTAAAAGTTGGTTAGACCGTGTGTACCACTTGGACCATATGGACCACATGAGATTATTGTTGTCATTTCACCCAAGAATGAACCTAGATGAACTAATATTTTTTTACCAGAGTATGATGAATTAAGATTTAAGAAATGATACCGGCCCGCAATTTTCCCTACTTTTAATTCATTAGGACTTAATAAATTTTTTTTATGAGTTGATACATTTAACCCGCAACCCGATTTGACACTCCAATGTCAGTTCTTGTATCGATACTTTTACTCATGTATCGATACTCTCAAAGTACGTATTATGAAGTCATGCTTAACAAAAGTTAAAAGGATGCAGTACTTTATATTTTTGTATATATCTACGATCATACGATTGTCTTCTAACATAATAATCCTTTAATTCCAAAGTAATAAACCAAATATTTTTTTAAAAGATATCATCCCTCTGCCCCACTATACTTTAAAATAAAAGTGACGGCTTCTGCATAATTTTATATTTATGATATCTGCTTTGGTACAATATTAAATATTATTTATTTAACAGTTTGAATTAATAGAAAATAAATAAACTAATATTATTATTTTTTGATGATTTTGAAAAATAATAATGAAGTTGTTAACTAATGATGAATCGTTTTCAGTCGCGCAAAACATCGTTGTCTTGAAAATTGAGTTATCTCACTTAAAAATAAAAAGATATGCATGCAAATTAATTCATGATTGATGTGATTAAATTAAGTGCAATAGAAAAAAAAATAATTAAGACATCACGATTTTTACGTAAAAAACCCTTCAAAATAAAGGAAAAAACCATGAGATCCAGACCAAAATAAATTTTCACCGTGAACAAACGTGATTTACACTTTTCAATATAATATTTGAGCGACTGAATGAAATTAGAATAACCGGACTGCTTGCTACTCTTGATCGAAGTGTGGGCTAAACAACTTTATGTTCTTCTCGAAACTTTTCTATCAAACACAAGACTGGTATTTATAGTGATATCTTCAGCATTTAACACGCACCAAAATTGGAGCATGACTGGTCCCCTGATTGTGGCATGGTTGGTTTAAGACGTGTCCCAAAAATTCGTGCACATTCAATACACGTCCATCCGTCTTTGTTGACTAACAATTATGTCATTGTCTTCCACTGTTGTTTGACCAAGTTGATCGGATAGGTATTTGATCGGTTCGATGTATTTCGTATTCGGCATCATATAAGAATTTATCCGATGAGATGATTCATCCTATGATATCACCGATAAAAGAATTATGTTTATTCAATGTCGTCTTCAAGAACTTGAGATTGAGATACGATGAAACACGTGGAATCATAAATTATATATAATAATTGTAGATGTACTGATTAAGGCTTAATAATTATTTAATTTGTTGGCCCCAGGTGCGGCAACATGAATAGCGAAAATGAAGAATAAAATGGACACCGGAATTTACGTGGAAAACCCCTAAAAGGATTAGGGTAAAAACCACGGGCAAGATGAAAAGATTCCACTATAATATTTTGTGGGTTACAACCTCTCTCTATCTTTCAAAGAGAACAACACTCTCAATATAGGAGAAAACTACCTCACAAATATTATAGAATACACACTCAAATATAGAGATATGAGAGAACACTCTGAAATGGAATGAATTAGAATGAAGGAAATGAGCTCTATTTATAGGGTTGAAGATGTGCATTAAATGCACATCTCCCAACTGCCATCTCCCCAACTACCAACCACCAGCTGCCCTCATTAATGAGGACAGGCTGGACAGCTGGTCAACATAATTGGCATGATTGAGTGTGAAAGATTAATTTATTATTACTCGACCCCCATGGGCTCGTGGGGAATTTTAAACTTTTTACTATAGTGTTCGGATAATGTATTTAAAGTTGATGTTGAAGATTAAAGAAATAATAAAATTGGGTGTTTATTTTTACAATGTTAAAATGAGTTATGGCATGGAGAGATAGTGTCCTTGGTTTTTTTTATAGCATAAACATATATTAGATTAAGTAACAACGTTTATAAGCAAAATCCAGCCAAATGCTAGAATTCACAACAAAACAAAACGAAAAATAACGGTAGATATATAATAATATATATCTTACTCAGGAAAGTTGTACTAAAAGGACCAGGAAGATTGTGTCCCTTGTTATTACGGGAATTTCCGAGACATCTTTAGAGATTTACCTAAATGGTGGATCGAGATGCTCAAATTGATTTGAGACAGTGAATCTCATATAATAATATATATCTTACTATATTATAATGCATAAGCCCCTTATAATAACTACCTTGGTATGGCAAATTTGAATTTACCAAACTACCCACTTCAATGGTTTGTTGTGGTTTTTTGTTGCATCTTTTGAATTGTAATATTAACCAATGTATATGTCTCATTTATTCATTACACGAATCAATTCATATGCATTATATATTACGTTACACACGCAACGCGTGTGCGTCGTCTACTAGTATATAATAATATATGAGATTCACTGTTCCAAATTATTTTGGGCCCTTGATGAAATTCCCTATTATTAGGTGGACTCGAAAAATAAAAATGAGATGGTAAAAGTAAGAAGAGGAAGAGGTGATTATATTAAGGAAATTAATTTGAAATTTCGAAAATATTATAATAAATATTTTTTAAAAAAAACATATTAAATAAAATCGGACAAATAAAATAGACCTTCTACCAAATGGCCATGGCTCCCTCCACTTGTGCTAGCCTTTGGACCACATCCATGAAAATATAGGCACTCCTTCATCATAAGGCCCAATTCGAATGAAATCTTTGGGTGACCCAAATAAATTTAAAGTCACGACTCTCTAAGTCAATCTCTTCTATAATTAATTAAGGGATTTTTATTTTGAATGATTTAAGTACAGTTTGGAACGAGGGATGTGATAAGTAATATAATAATTATAATTATAATATGATAATAAATAAAATAGCGTGATAAATTATATATTATGAGATGTTGATAAATAATAGAGTGCGATAAGTTATATGATGTTTAGTATGATTTTAAAAATGATGGATTAATTTTATTGTTTGATATAACGGCTAAAATACCATCGAATATTTGACTATCAAATTCGGCGGGAAGTTCAAATGTCGGAGGAAATTTCAATTTTTTTTATTATGTTATAAAAAATAAGTTGAAAGTTTTGGTCGGAATTTCAAATATTGAAATAGTTAAAAAAAAATGTGGGAAATGGTGTTAATGTAATTTTGTTACAAAATGAGATTAAAATGGTTTTTTCTAAAAAACAAACCAAACACTTATCAAAATTAACCCCAAAAAAATCATATCTTTATCATCCACGTCAAACACACTCTATTAAATACTAAAATAATATGATCGATATATACTTGGTTGTAATTAGTTATTTGATGGTGTTAGTGAATTATTGTATTGGCTCACACTCTACTAATTGATTGTACTAATATTGAATGATGATAGATAAATCGCACTAAAATATCCAATACTTTTAAAAAAAAATTCCTGAAAAATATATAACAACCAGGAATATTTTTCAACCCGCCTACATGCATGTCAAACAAGCCCAACCAAATTGGACCGTTGATTTGGTGGACCAACCTATTTAGATCGGGTTGACCGGTTTCTAAAGATCTATTGGGGAGACATGGATGGTTGGAAATTTTACTTTTTGGTAAATTATTTTGGAAAAAGATATATATATATATATATATATATATTGTTTAAAAATAAATAAAACAAGAATCTAGGGCGAGAAAAAGACAAGAAGGAAAGTTTTGGAAACTAGATGACAAAAATGTGGAATAATCTATAAAAACGAGATGGAATAAACGGTGTATTGCCCAAGAAAGAATTAAGCAGTACGGACCAGAGACAATCCCATATCCTTTTGTTTAATTAATATTAAATCGGGTGTTTTTAAAGACTAAGCTATATATATATATATTTGTATATGTATTGATGTTTGTAAGATCGGGTGTGTAGAAATGAGACCACTTTACCAACTCCCTGTAATTTAATGGTTCAACATTTTGTCTGTTAGCAACAAATTCCTTCAAACGTACAAAATAGAATTAACTAACGAAAAACATTCTTCCCGTCGTTATAGTTTTATATTTTATGGCATGTATAATATATTAAATAGGAAGTTGGACAAGTACAACTTGGTAATTGAGCTTGAAGATTCTATGTATGAGTGATGGGGGATCGGAGCCATGATTTTAATTCAGAAGTCGAATTCTTTTAAAAAAATTTGTGGGTAAAACATAAATTCCATAAAAATATAAATAATTGTGGGTATGACCGCACCGAGCCACACCCCTACTGTCTCTGTTGTTATATGTGATTATGAATTTAAATCCACTATTTCAATTCTCGATTTTAGAAGAGTTCAATTGTAACTAAATCATAATCATAACATAAATCTTCCTTTTTGGTTAATTTTTAATAGACATTTTTTCACTTTAATCCAAATTTCAAAAGAAGTCATGATTAATTCTATAAAATATATGAAGAATAATACTTTGTACAAAATGGTTATCTAGACTACGAATCCTCATAGTTCCTCATAGTTGTAATGTCACGATTACTTTAATGTCGTCTTTAAGTACAATTATCATCATACATATGGACCTCCGATAAAAAAATAATATCGCATATATGTTGCTGATGTCCTCGAGGGCAGCAACGACACGTAATTCAATAAAGGTACAGAATTTTCAAAGTCCTAGATTTTGACTACCTGAAAGTTAGTTTCGTGCTTGTTTTCAAATAAACTTATGTACACACATAAACAGAACTAAAGATGTACTTTCTTCCCATCATTCATTTTTGAACTTGAGCAAAAATGAATACCACTTTTTTTTTTATTTTGATAAAGAGAAAGCAAGAGATTTAAGTGACGAAAAAAATTCAAAGTCTGCAGTGGACGGTCGGACGGGGGCGGGTACAAGCAAACAGAATCTCTCCCATATGAGAGAAGAAAATCCCTTGCGATTTGATTCTTTTTATGTTTCATTTCGTTTGATCTTACGAGAAAAGCGCGTGATTCAAGAAAAAAATAAAAATAAATCTACGCTTATCAAAGGTGGTTGGAAATAGAACAATACTAAAAAAACATATTTAAAAATGAAAGAAAGAGGAATATTATACATGCAAAAAGCCTGACTTATATATATATTTTTTAAAAAAACTATTTGTTTAAAGGGTTAAGCACAACAATAATTTAATTTTCTTAAATATAGGTATCGATGAGCACCAAGTTTTAAGCTCATCAATAATTTAATTTTCTTAAATATATTTTTTTTTTCTGAAATTAAATTCGATAGGTATCGATGAGCAACAAGTTTCAATACCTAGATCCCGTTATCCAAATAGATGGAGAGATTGTCAATGACGTTAACAACAAGATTCAGGCGGAATGATTGAAATAGAGAAACACCACTGAAGTTCTATGTGATTGTAATATCCTGCTGAAATTGAGGGGAAAGTTTTATAGAACCGATATTAGACCTGCAATGTTGTATGAGACGGAATGCTGTACACCCAAGAAAAATCGCATCCAAAAGATGAGTGTAACAGAGATGTGTATATTTTATTGGATATGCGGTAAGACCAGAAGAGATAAAATAAGGAACGAATGTATTCGAGCTGAAGTAGGTGTATCTTGTATAGAAGAGAAGATGCATGAAAGTCGCTTACATTGGTTTATTCATGTATGACGTAGGCCCAACAATGCACATGTGCGTCGAGTGGAGTCCATGTATTTCAGCCATTTCTCGAGAGCGAGAGGACGAGCGAAGAAGATATTGTTAGCATATATGCACTGTAAGTCAAAAGTTGGCCTATTGGGCTTTATGCACCCAAAGCCCATTAGTTACTTAATGACCCTATAAATATGTCATTCTAGTTGAGAGACTCAGTTCATTCCATACATTTCCATTCAATACACATTCTCATAGAAAAGCCGTCATCACACTAGCACTGGTGCCGGGCTTGTAGATCTGGTCAGGTTGATTGGACTCGAGGATCACCGCCATCAGATTGATTTCGCTGTTATTGGTAATCCCTTTTCGTGCATTATATTATGATATTTGCATGTTTATATATGAATCAGGCGCGATCGACCGTCCCCGGGTCAGATCTGTTTATTGTATTATTTTCGCTGCGTTTGGATCTGGCGCTGGGGTACGGAAACCCAACAGTGGTATCAGAGCCAGGTTGCGCTTTGATTTGTATATGTGATAATTAATTTTGTTAGATCGTTTCCAATTAATGCTAATCGTTATGAATTTAAGAAATTTTGTGATCCGGAAAAATATAGAAAATGAATTAAAAATTGTTTTTAACTCAAACCCATCGCTTGAAGAACAAAGTTGACGAAATATGAACCCAAAAATCTTTTCTGTTTTGTCGACCAAACTCCATGATCCAGAAGTCATTAATGGTTCATCACTGGCCGCGGAGGACGTGGCAGTGCGGCGTACCCGGCATGGCGGCGTGCGTGGCAGCACGGCGGACGCGGCAGCGCACCAGTGTTATCGATGCCTTCGCGACCTGGTGCTGGATCTGCTTCGTGTTTTGCGCATATATGGCTGAGAAATGGTTTCTTCTGTCATCTTGAGTTGCGATCGGTGACGGGATGCCATGGTCTCTGCAAATGTTGCAGAAGAAAATCGCGCGAGAAGAAGACGACGCAGACGGTTTTCTGGGCGATGAAGATCGTCCCTGATGGTGCTACAAATGTTGCAGCATCACCGCCGTGAATCTCGCGGTTGCCATGGAGAAAGTGAAACAGACGAGGGATGCTTGGCGGCGCATGCATCATCTGTAACCCTAATATGCTTGGCGGCGCATGCATCATCTGTAACCCTAAAGTTGAATTTGGGAAGATGAACAGTGACCTGGTTTTATTTTTCGATAAAATAAAAAAAAAAAAAATTTGCCTAAATTTCGAATTTTGGTTCAAAATTATTTAAAATGTTTTGGTAATTTTGGATCCAAAATGTTTGGAGTCCATAAATTATTTTGGGTCATTTTAGATGTTTTATCCGGATATTAATTTTTGAAACAATAAATCATAATATTTAATTAATTAAAAATATGATTTTTATTTATTTAAGGTAAAATGAAGATTAGTAATTGAAAATTTAATTAATTAGAAATTAAATGAAAGTGTTTCATTTAATTTGTTAATTTTATTTTCGATTACCATTATGATTTGAAGGTAAAATAATGATTTTACCAATTAATTGAAAATTAATTAATTAGAAATTAAATAAAATGGTTTTATTTAATTTGTTAATTATGCGATTAGTGGGAAAAGATAGAATAAATTAATTATTATGCTCTAATTACATATGATGTGATTAGTTCAATTACATATGATGTAATTGTTTAGTTTAATGTTTAATTACATATGATGTGATTGCATGATGGATGATTACGGGCCTTGACCAATGTGTTTAGGTGAATGTTTAGGTTTTTATTGTTTCATTATAATTGTGATTTTGGTTATCGGGCCTGCGAGCCTGCTCTCTCTATTTTCTGATGTATCCCACCCCGGATTTGTATCCCTATTCTCTTGTTTGCACGATTTAAATGTAAAATCTTTAGAATTAGTGGGAGATCGAGATTGAAGATGGAGCATCAAGAATCAAGACATGTATAATGGAACCAAAAATATAATAGGATTGCATTACATACCTGCATCACCTTAGACAGACTTGTGATCAACGTATGGCTCACGTGGATCAATTAGGAAAAGGCCGTAATCGTCCATATTTATTTTTATTATGCATGTGATGTATGATAAATGTTTGTTTGTATGTTTTATTAGTACATATGACTGCATGAATAAACATAGTTGCATGAATCCGGCAATCAAACAAACAAGTACTTGATGAGATTTGAAAATTATTAAATCCCTCTTTTCAAAAAAATTTAATATCAAACTGTAAAGGGAGCTCAAAGGAGTTTGTTGTTTCCTGTCTTCCATCAACAGTTAAGCCATGAGACGCTACTTGTGTCAGGTGTCTTGTCTCACCCTCGTGGGGGGCATCTGGCATGGGAAAGCTGTGTGTTTAACTGCCACTTAATTATGGATAGGGTTCTGTTAACCTTTAAGATTACTCACCCTCGTGGGGTCTTATTGGCGGACATTACCATCCGTGGGATGGGTTAGTTTGACGTGAGAAGGCATAATTGGCCTGCCTCCGTAGGGTTATGTCAATCACGAGACGAATATCTTGGGGGTTGCATATGATGCAATTGTGAGCTACCTTTAGTATCATGAGGTCGGCTGGACCCTCGCCCGGGCCTATCATGAGCTAGTTGGACTCCAAGCCCACTAAGAAAATACGATTTTCCGTTCATTTGTCATGAGGGTGATGAATTCGAAAAATTTAGTGGGAGCATTCAATAACTAAAGTCCATGGTTTTTGAATTAATTAATAATCAAACGGTTTGCATGTATTTTCTGTTTATTCTCAGTATTGTGATTGCCGTGAATCCGATTGCATCAATTCTCGATACAAACAAAGTAACCGCACCAAATTATTCTGATTGACTATTAATGTAAAAATAGTGCTTGCTTCTAAAAGATTGCTATATACCCTTGGTGAGAGTCTCCTGTTGAAGTGTCTCCCGGTTCATCTCATGAAGAGATTGCCACACTTGAGAAGTGATGGGACGATGATCTCTAGACTATGTGCTATATGATATCATCAATGTCACCAATGAGTTTCAACACAGATATGAGAAATTCGTTCACATTGCTGATATTTTCCAACACCTACAAATGTTGTTTGGTGAACGAACGCGATTACTGAGACTCGCGATTTCAAAAGAGCTATTTTCATTTCACATGCGAGATGGGGCTTCGGTCTATGAGCATGGTGTAAGAAAAATATCTCTTGTTGAGAAATTGGAAAATCTGAATGTGACAAATCCTCATTAACTGGCTATAGATTTGATCTTATAGTCAAAATGTTGGAAACTCATGAGTTCTTGATTCAAAAGGAGAAACGTGTTCTTCTTGTCGAATCTTCTACCAATGGTAGGAAGAGTTCAAGGATAAAGAAGAGGAAGGGAAATGGTTCCCAACCTTGAAAGACGAAAAAGGATATAGTAGCAACTAAGAAAGGAGAGGCATCTATGTTTTCACTGCTGGTCACTAGTGCAAAATTGTAAGGAATACATATACTAGAAGCGTTCTAGAAATTGTATGTTATATATTAAAATTAAATGTTTCTATTGGTTCTACTTCTTTGGTATATGATGTCAGTTGTGCTCGCATTTTTGCACAGAGTTGCATGTGATGTGAAGAAGTAGAGAGCCCTGAGAAGGTGAAACCTACCTGAGGCTAAGCATTGTAGCAATAGTTGTTGCAAATGCTGTTTGAAACATTTATTTAATATAAAATCTTGAACTGGTTAGGAACTGGTTTGAGCAATTATTTATTTGTTCTAGATTTAATCATGAACATTGTTCCTATTTTGATAGAGAATGATATTCTTTTAAATATGCGAATGTGATTTGCATTATTTTTAAGAATGCATGTTTTATTGAATCTGGTGAACTTATGAATGATTAGTATGATTATATTCAAAGAATATAAAAAGAATGATAACTTAAATCCAACATATATTTAGCATGTGCTGAATGTCCATTGAATCTGATTCATATGGACGTATGTGGAGCACTAAATGATAGTGCAAGATGATGTTGAGGTATCTTAAAGAGAATGTGATTCTCTCTGAGTAACTCTCTAAAGTTACATATTTGTTGAATATAATTCATACCAATGCAGTGACCAAAACTCCATAGACGATATGGATTGAAAAATAATCCAAATTTATATTTTGAGATTGTTCTGCTTATGTGAAGCAGCCAGTGGGAGATGAGTTGGATAGTTGATCCATCTTATGTTATGTTGTGGAAATTTATATTATCAATTGCAGGCAAAGAGTTTGTTTCGCAAGTGCAATCTTTCTAGAGAAAATGTTTCTATTAGAAAGGATGACAACATAATATAACTTGAAAGGGTTCAAGAACCACAAACCACTAGAAAAGTGAAAATGGTGAAATTAATTGAGTCAATCATAACCTTTGATTTACACGCACGAAGGAGATTTGAAAATGTTTCAAGAACTCCTGATAAATTGAATTTACTCATAGAAAGTAGTCAAAATGATTTTGACCATGGATGTGATCCTAGAACTTTCAAGGAGACGATGTTGGGCATCGTTTTGGGATATTGGCGAGATGCCGTGAAATTTGAAATAGACTCCATGTACTCCAATAAGGTATGGGCCTTAGTATATCCTCTTTGGGAATTGTTCACATTGGCTGCATGGATTTACAAGTGAAAGCTTGGAGTGGATAGGGAAGGTAGTGACCTTCAAAGCTTGACTGGTGAGAAACGATTATTCTCATAGGCAAAGAGTTGTTTATGAGAAAATTTTCATCGGTTATGATGCTATAGTCTATTTAGATTTTATTAGTTATATCTTTATATTATGAATATGAGATATGAGTAATGGATGTGAACACAACATTTCTCAGTGGTGGCATTGAGGTAGAAATGTAGCAACCAAATGTGTTTACAACTTCTTGTAGTGAGAAAAATGTTTTCAAACTCCAAAGGTCCATTTATGGGCCTAAGAAGGCATCTCGAAGTTTGAACTTCCGTTTTCATAACATCATCAAAGTGTTTGGTTTTGTTAAAATCCGGAAGTGGCATGTGTGTGCAAAAGGGTTAGTAGGAGCATGGTTACATTTGTGATGCTTTAAGTCGATTATATCATGCTCATTGTGAATGGTATTGGATTAATCAATTAAAGCATGATTATCTACTAATTTCTCCATGTAAGATTGAGAGAAGCATCATAAGTGCTTAGCATAAGGATCTATAGGGATAGATCTAAAGGATGCTTGAAATCTCTCAATCTACGTACATAAACACTGAGCTAAAAGGGTTTAGCATAGAATAGTCGAAAAATGAGTTACTTCATAATATGTCATAGTATTCATCTCTGGAGTCAATGGGTCTTAAGATTGATGAGGAGAGAGAAAAGATGACATTGGTATCTTATATTTCTACTTTTAATAGCATACTGTATGCTATGGTATGTACTTGGCCTGATGTATGTTCTTAGAGTAATGGGCAGACATCAGACAGATCCCGGTGAAGGTCACTGGAAAACTGTGAAAATAATCCTCATGTTCTTATGAAGAACTTATGATATGTTCATGGTTTTTGGATCTGTAAGTGAAGAAATAAAAGTTGAAGGCAAAGCTGATGCTAGTTTTTAAATTGGATGTAGATGATACCATATCGATGGTCGGATTTGTATTTAAGCTCAATGATGGTGATGTCTCTTGGAAACGTTCCAAGCAAGACACCACATTGGATTCCACCACTGAAGCTGAATACATTGCAGCATACGATGCAGCAAAGAGGCAGTTTGGATAAGAAATTTCATCCAAGAGTTGGGTTTAATTTATAGTGCAGTTGACACAGTCTCTGTGTACTGTGACAACATTTGAGCTATTATGAATAGCCAAGATCTCATCAGGATCCAAACATATATTGAGAAAATACTATCTAATGAGAGAGATGGTATACACGACATTATTATCGAGAGAATCGCTTCAACAGAAAAATATAGCGAATCCACTGACAAAGCATTTACAATGATTGGTGTTTGTTAGACATCTTGGGAAGATGGTCTTAAGACACAAGAGTAGTTGGCTTTGGGAAAGTGAAAGATATTGTTGTCATACATGGTTAAGTAAATCAATAGTTGATTGATTGTACCTGTAATCTTATTATGACAAATCTTTGTTTGAATATTAATATATATGGAACTTCTTCATCTGTTTACCCATGCATCTTGATGCATTGATGAAGTCCTTGAGATTGCTATAGTCCATAGAATGTGGTTACGCATATGATGGTGATCATGAAATACATTCTCGACTGCGATTTCTAAATGTTCCTGGTCGATGAGCCTTCGAGAATGGGATATCGATATATGCTCGTTAGAGACTGGTATTCATGATGTGTCTAGTGTAGTGCGTCGCGTTTCATCGGCGTTGGCTTGGAGAAGTCAGCACACATGAATAGGTGCTCATTAGGAATGAGTTCACTGAACGACCCTACTCGGAATTCTATAAGTGGTTACCATTTGTCGAGTATAGAATTTCTAGTCATAGTTGTGCACCATTATTCCTCATGACCCGAGGCGTCATTGAGGTCTTGATAGATAGCTGTGTACTTTGATTTAATGACTGATCACATGTGGGTCATAAAGTCATTATTTTGGGTATTCAATGATGCTTTCAGAGGCCTATGATTGTCGTTGGGGATTCACCACTGGTCTTGATGAACCAGGATGTCCTATGTGTTTTTCTATATATGATTCGAGGAATCTCTGGCCAGAGTGGGTAGTGCTTGTGAAAAATGAGTTTTTCATATACGCACACAATGAATCATATAACGTGAAACAAATACATAGTTATTGAAATCATAATGGGTCTCGATCAACCAATGCCCTAGATTCAATCGGGACATATTGAGTGAAAGGAATGTACTGCACGCTAACTATGGCTGACAAGTTCTCGTACGTTGCTAGTCATTTGTATCTAGGTCTTCGTGAAGCGCAGATGCTAGGCGCTACCCACAATCGGTAGGTTGTTGCTGGAATTATATTTCGGTAATTGTCTATTAAATGAGTTTAATTGACAATGGGGCATTCAGGGTAAGCCCAAAGAAGTTGTTTGACTTCTAAAATCACAAAGGTTGTGATCCTACTGCTATGATACACTTGAGCCTCGCTGGGTCACAATCAACCGGCCGCCGATCTATCGATGAGAATTGAGACTTAAATGTTAAGTGCTCAATATTGTGTGATTGATATTCAAGATATGAGTTTAATTTTTGATAGCTCCTCACTTTAGTGGAGTTTCTATGTTTGGAAAGGTTCCATCTATAGAAAGTTCTAGATTAAAAAAGTATGATATATTTATCTCATAATTATGTACGTCATTTGTACATCAAGTAATTCAATTGGATTGACCTACTTGGATTATGAGTTTAGTGCTCATGTGTTGGCTTTTGGGCAAGTGTGAGATTGTTAGCATATATGCCCTGTAAGTCAAAAGTTGGCCTATTGGGCTTTATGCACCCAAAGCCCATTAGTTACTTAATGACCCTATAAATATGTCATTCTAGTTGAGAGACTCAGTTCATTCCATACATTTCCATTCAATACACATTCTCATAGAAAAGCCGTCATCACACTAGCACTGGTGCCGGGCTTGTAGATCTGGTCAGGTTGATTGGACTCGAGGATCACCGCCATCAGATTGATTTCGCTGTTATTGGTAATCCCTTTTCGTGCATTATATTATGATATTTGCATGTTTATATATGAATCAGGCGCGATCGACCGTCCCCGGGTCAGATCTGTTTATTGTATTATTTCCGCTGCGTTTGGATCTGGCGCTGGGGTACGGAAACCCAACAGATATATCTCCAAGTTATACGTAAAGACTTTGAGTTCAAGTGGATTAAAGAGGATATTCTGACCGATAGAAGCGGTTGGAGAAGACTGATACACGTGTCCGGCACAACCTGATACTCTCTATTGTTCATGTAGCATATTTTAATTTATTGGGATTAAAGATTTAGTTGTTGTATGTATGTATGTACGAAAACTTTCTTTTAAAATTATAAAATTTAATTTTGAATATTGTATTAATTTGATCTCCTTAAAAAAATTCATATATTTTATTTCGTATTATATGTACGAGCTCTTTCTAACAAGTTCAAATGCCCAAGTTTGTAAGTATTCCTGATTTCATTAATGAGCTTGAAAGCTCAAATTAATTTAATTTTTTTATATATTTTAATAATATAATTAAAAAAACATATTCTTATAATAATAAATATTATATATTATACACAATAGCATATTCCTTAGCTCAAACCCCATTATTCATGATTCAGTATAATTCATAATCTCCCGTTCTTAAAATCAATCAAGTGTAGGGGAAACTCTCAAAAGTTTATACAAAGCCATCTTCTTTCTTGAGGTCCAAAGAAATAAAAGTAAAGTGAAAGCAAAAGACAGAACAAAAAGGTCAAGATAGAAAGTGAAAGAGGAGACATTAATTTATCAATCTTCTTTCAAAAAGAGCTATGAATCAAGGTGTAGTCCACGGCTCACAAATGGTGGCCACCGGCAGACCCAACTGGTGGAGCGTCACAAATATGAGCGCGCCGCCCCGCCACCAACACCACGGTTTCTTGGCTGCACCGTCGCACAATTACTTCCCACAACAGTTGAATGATAACCAAGAGTTTCCTGAGTCATGGAGCCAACTACTCTTGTATGTTTTCTTTACTTATATATGTTATCAGACTTATTTTCTTTGATTTGATGCATGTAACTGGGTTTCAAGAACTTCTATTATTTCATATTTTCATGCAACTCCACATTCTTTTTTATTTTCCTCAATTAGAAATAGTGAATAAGTATCTAGTATAAGGGCACTTTAAAGCAAGGGTGGATCTATATAGCCTGTGACCTGGGCAGCGGCTCGAGGTGAATTTTTTTTTAAACCTATGTTAAGTTCTTGTTTATGTACCTCTATAAACACATATTTTGGATTTCCTGAGACAAAAGCTTGGAACGAAAAGAGCTATAACTTGGTCTCGCACCGTCTCTCCCACCTTGTCGAGGATACCCGAGAGGAAGCGGGAAGAAAAGACTCGTTAAGAGCTTGTCAGCCGAATAAGAATGAAATTTGAAACTTTTTGATTAAATAAGATTATAGCTTTGAATGATAACCAACCATGGTTGAAGAAATTTTTCCCATAAAGGGCAGCCGAGGTGGTGGAGTATGTGAGTGTAGAGGCCTTTGGTCACAAGTTCGATTCCCCCTACCAACGCCTTCTTGGTCAAGCATTCGCATCGGGCTTGTCTAGTGCTGTATGCCTGGTTAGCGTAGTTTACAGACTATTACGTTAACCCGAAAGTTTACCCCGTGCGCACTCAAATAGTAGCGGCTGCGGGTTTACTATCATTAAAAAAAAGGTTTCAAATATTATGCCTGATTTTTGGAAAAATGTAAATTTCACGGCAAAAGGCATTAAGATTTAAGTCTCTCCCCCTTGCTAAATTCTTGGTTCAATATATAATATCTTATTTATTCTTGTTTATTTTGACGTGCAGAGGATCAGAGCAGGTTGACGATGAAGATAACAACTCCTCAAAAGGTAGAAAGCAGATGCAGCAGGCAAACAATATGGAGAAATATTATGAAGAACATCTGATGAATCAGATAATTTCAAACAACTCATGTTTTGCTGATTTAAAGCAAGATCAAATCTTGGAAAATTATGGCGCTGAAAATTCAAAACCCTTCAAATTTTGTGCTCATCAGATTGTATCTGATTCTTCTCCAAAGTCATGTGTCCATACTTTGAGCTCTGAAATGTTGGATTTCTCTCCCATCCGTGATTATTCAGATCCTTCGTCTGAGGTATGCGGGATAGTAATTAGGGTTTCTGAAATTTGCATCAAATAAATTATTTTTTTTAAGCTTCAATAAGTTTTAAATTTCACTTATGAATAGAATTATTTATAAAATATTTGAATCACATATAGAATTTTTTTTAAAATCCAAATGCCTCTCAAGATTATTATAATGATAATTATTGGAAACTAAGTGTAAGAGAAAATAAGATTACTTAAATTAATTATTAATATGATCAACTGGGAAAGCTTTAGGTTGCATTATTATTTCATTCATTCAGAAATAAAAGAAAACCAAGAAAGGCAAGGAATGAGCAAGTATTATTATCCACTAATTTTTTTTTTAAAATAAAAATTAGTTACTTCAAAATTTTCGAGTTATCACTCATCTCGTCATGGACAAAATTATTTTAATAATCTCGCATTAATAATTTACAGTCTTTTAAAGGGTAAATTTAAAAAAATAGTCACATAGAATATAGACTTTTCAATACTAATCGAAAATTTTTAGAACTAATCAAATATAGTCTCACAAAATTATTTTTTAATTTAACAAGTACCACATAAATGCTTTTAACAAATTTAATTCCATAAAAATGGTCTATAATTGAACAGGGAGCTTTGAGACCACTTTTGATTAAAAACAAAAGTTTGGGACTAATATTGATTAAAAACAAAAGTTTTGGACTATTTTTTATTAAAAACAAATTTCGTTAGACTATATTTGATTAATTTTAAACGCTTGTGGAATATGACCATTTTTTTTTAAAATTTACCCATCTTTTAAACAAAAAAGGTTGGTGTGGCCAGTTTGAATTCTTATGATGTTAACATTTTTGTGAAGTGCGATAGCACAGCGAGAGGTGGGGCAAACAAGAAAGCTAGGATTCAGCCTACCTCATCTCAGACTACATTCAAGGTAACTTGAGTCATTTGGTACCACAACTCAATCTTTTGTGTCATATTATTTTCTTGATTATAACATTATTAAATATTCAATTTTATTCATCTCATTTTGTAGATTGGTTTCTTATATAATTAATCGCCTATGTTATTTAATTGGCATTTATTTTTTTTTAATAAAATAGTTATTACTGGATCATGAATCTTGTAAATTGTTGTAGATTGTTTTAGTTAGATAAGTTCTTGTTTAGTTTTGTTGATTGTAGGAGGTAATGTGTCGATGTTTCGGGTTTCTCTATGTTAGGAAGTATAGGAGTTGTGTCCTCATGTTAGTGTTGGTGTATGCCTGTAGCACGTTTAATAAAATTTTCTTTTTACCGATAAAAAAATATAGAATATTTGAACTGCACTTTTGCAAATCTCCCTACTTGTAGCTTGCTTTTGTTTGTGAATCCCACCTTTTAAATTTTGGATCACTACTATTGTCTTTCTTGATTGTCTTTTCATCACACTTGCTTATTCTTTCGCAATAATTATCCTTAGGATAAATTTAGAAAATGGCGCCATAATATATAGACTTTTCTACTATTAGTCCTAAACTTTTAAAACTAATAGTCACACATAAATTATTTTTAATAAAAAATAGTTCCATGTAACTGCTTTTAACAAATTCAGTCCCATAATTTTTTTCTAACAAAAGTGGTCGGAATAATTGAATATGAGGATTTGAGACCACTTTTGATAAATTAAAAAATCAAAAAGTTTGGGACTAGTATTGATTAAAAATAAAAGTTGACTATTTTTAATTAAAAATAATTTTCGTGGGACTATATTTGATTAATTCTAAAAGTTTGGATTAGTATTGAAGAGACTCGTCTACATAACTAAATTAATAAAGATAATACAGGCAATATATAATGCAGATTAATAAGGATGAATTTCTCTCGTTATTTCATCACATGCTTATTTATTATGTTAATTCAACTTTGAAATTGAGCAGCTGGGAAAAGCAGCATTGAGGGACAAAATAACAGCCATTCACCAGCTCATTTCTCCATTTGGCAAGGTAAAACTAATCTTGAATAAATTCATCAATGTAACTAGATTATTGAGTGCCTTCTTCACATCGGTTTTGACAGCAAACCCTTTATCGAGACGATGCTCTATAGTACTTTAAACCAATATTGAGACGGTTCAATCTATGTTCCATAAACAGAAGTACTTTCTTTACAGCATAAATTTGACAGATTGTGCATTATGCAAACATTGGTGACTTGTATCGTTGGTATAATTTACGAGATGTGATAAAGTGGAACTGAGTAGTTAAAAATTATGGTTAATCCTATGTTTACGAATGTACCAAACGATACCTGTAGATATGTGCAAGATCACATATGTGAGGAATCGAGGAAACAGAAGATGACATGCATGAGATGATAATATGATTTTGATTATTTTGTGAGAACCTCTTTTGCAGACTGACACAGCTTCTGTGTTGTTAGAAGCTATTGGATATATAAGATTCCTTCAGAATCAAATTGAGGTGACTCTCTCTTTTATATTCTTTGCCAACTGCCTCTTCTGCTATTATCCAATTCAGATAAAGAAAATCATATAAAAATAAAAGGTTTTGACCCAATTCCCACTTCAACTTTGTCAGTTGAAAAACCTTCACGTGCAAATTTTTTTTTTTTTTAATAAATAGCTAAGAAAAATATATTAAATACAGTATTTCCTGAACTCCAATGCAATAAAATCTTGAATGAAATAGGGATTTAATAAATTGGTATTGTTAATTTCTGATTACGATCTTGTTCCCACTTAATTTCAGGTCCTGAGCCAACCATATTTAGGCAGTGGATCAAGAAACACGAGGAACCAACTTTCTGTAAGGAAGCTACAAAATGCTTTTTCATAGTTTTATTTCTCCCTATATGGGTAATAAAAAGTGCCTTGTTCCTAACAAAACTAATTGCCTGATATTATAGATTTAAAATGATTTTCTTAGTTGAAATTTCTATAGATTTTTGCTAATGATTCTATAGATTTTTTCTATAGATTTAAAACTAATTATTATAGATTTAAAATGATTTTCTTAGTTGAAATTTCTATAGATTTTTGCTAATGATTCTATAGATTTTTGCTATAGATTTAAAACTAATTGCCTGATATTATAGATTTAAAATGATTTTCTTAGTGGAAATTTCTATAGATTTTTGCTAATGATTCTCACAATGCTATCGTGGATGAACAACTTGTATTCATAGACTATGTGGGTGGCATCCTTTGCGCTCGGGACATAACGAGTTGGTATCTAATTAGCCGATCACAAGGATAGTCAATGTGAAAATTTTAGGAAAATATTATGCTACACCAGGAGCAGTAGCATCTACCGTTGATTTCTAATTGATGTGAAATATTAACAATGGTGATGATGCCCCTAAGGACAGTATCCATCAAACTAACCAAAATTGTAAAATGTACTTTGAATTGTGGTGCAAGTCAAGCATGCATGAGTGGTTGTATTGTCCATTGAGGGAATTGGAAATATATTATAATAATGGGATTCTCCATAACTTGAACCGGATTTTTACTACTAATTGCAATGAAATTCCTACTTGAGAGCATGCATGTGGATATCTGAGAACAAATTAAAAGATAACATGTGCAAGTGAAAATAAATCTTAATAAAATGTTGCAGGAATCTGATAAAAAGGAAGAAAACAAAGAGTTGAGGGGCAGAGGATTGTGCCTTGTTCCAGTTTCTTGCACGTTCCATTTGGGAAGTGATAATGCTGCAGATTATTGGGCTCCATCTCCTTTTGCTGCAAATCTTCGATAAAATTCATGTTGTATAAATAAATATAAATTTGTTTGAAAATGATGTAACATCATTAACAGTCAGCTGCTGTGAAATCCTAGGCTGACTGCTTATGATGCTATATACATTTTGTTCCAATGCTATTTTATTCAAATTTGTGAGTTTAACTTTGTAAGAATCATTCCCTTTGTTTGCATCAATTCGTCGTAAATTACATCTGCAAAATAATCTTTCAAAATTAAACAACTCAATAAAAGTTACTCTCTGTATATTCATAATCTATAATCATCTGAAAAAATGCTTTTACAGAAACATTTAAAAAAAAAAAAAGAGCAGTTTCTTAGCTTTTGTTCAAGTTTTTCTTTAAAAATAAGGAAAAACTTCTTTTTTCACCATTGTAAAGATTAAAACTCTATGATGGCAAACCCGGTGCACGAAGCTCCCACAATGCGCGGGGTCAAGAAGGGATCGGTCCATCGGCCTAATATACGCAGTCTTCCCTGCAATAAAGATTAAAACTCTCTACTTTTTTCTAAAAGTCACTAGCGTTTTTAGAATTATGTGTTAGATATCCAAACTAGCATATCATCTAAACAGGTTGGTTTATAATTTTATTTTATTTTTTTGAAAATGGTTGGTTTATAATTCGATCTTCTGTGGGGTGTGTAGTACAACAAATGTGTGTCCCATATCGTTTTTCAAGTAAACTGTCTTTTCATAATCCAACAACAATTGGCAGTACAACAGCGGCCAAATAACTAATCTACGAAACTTCCTACAACTGACATCAAGGATCATAAAGAGGGTTCATATGTTTTCTACAAATGTCAGCTACAAATAAAAAAAATTCAGAATAGTAGGGGGCTACATAAGTTCTTAGTTCTTCTGTTTTTTCCAGAATAAAATTTAAAACTTTACCAAATTCCTTAGGTGCTGCCTCCGAACTTTTCTTCTTCAACGGTAACAAATAAGTCAAGTGCCATCTGGCAGATCATAGTCGATATCTTCAAGAATAGTTCACATTGGGAAGGCTTGCCGTTAAGTTATCCTTACTGGATATACGGACTGTTGAATGATCGAATCAGAGCCATTGCTAACCCACAAGCACCCAGCCCACAGTTGAATCACAGGATTCCAACAACTTAAGCATATAAAGCTAACGAAGCCTGGTCATCTTGTCTCTAGTCGTATCCCTTGGTCCAGAAGGGAACCGAATATATTAGAGTACCCAACACAAAGGAGGTGAGAAATGTAATTGCGGCATAAGCATAAGACCTCCATACATGCTTACTCTGTCTCATTGCATGAAATTCAGCGATGAAGGTTGAAACTGTACTCAGACAACCGAGTAGCCCAAATTGGATGCCTGTTGCTGCAGTATTAAAGGTCGTGCTTGTTACCTGTGATGAAAATATAGTATGGTCCCATTTGTTAATGAGAAACCGAAAGTGATATTTCAAAACATCACAAAAAGTTTATAATCATATAGACATATATGCTCATACATATATATAAATCAGAATGTCACGAGGAATGGAGCAAGAGTGTATGAGTAAGATATCGGAGGAATATACTGGAAAACAAGAGAACATGGAAGAGTTAGGATTCTTACCACTTTCTTGAGTGTGGCCAATGCAGCCATTATACAGGCTGCAATAACATTTGCAGCAAGGGTCCCGAAGGGAATCCATTTTAACGTGCCGTTTTTACCTAAGCCACGCCCATTGAGACGAGCTAACCACCACCTGATCCAGACACCAAAAGGTCCAACCATGCAAGCTAAGAACAGTTGAGCGTCACTACCACCTATATTGAACTCTTTCTTTTCCAAACTTCCAAAGACACCCCATAGTAGGCCTAGGATCAATACTAACATAATCGTAAATGTCCAGAGACACTGGGACCTGTTAGAAGTACAAGCACGTATGCATGCAGGGATGCGAAGGAAGAGGTTAACATTTGTATATCTGCAAAACCATCTGAACCCTTTGGCAGTCTCAATCCCGAAAACAATTGAACCAGATACAAGAAGCAAGCCTGTCAAGATTCAAAACATTAAGGCTCCGTTAATAATACCAGCAACAGGATGAAAAAGCACGGGAATTTTTCCCTCAAGAAAACAATTCTTTTACCTATAAGAATTCCAAGCACTGCAAAAACCCATTCTCCATTGACACTAAGGTCGAGCATCTTCTGATTCCAACCACTAAATGTTGTTAGGCTTCCGAGAAAGCCTGTTGTCAGCCCAATTGCTAGTTGATCTGAAACTTTGGAAATACTTCCTTTAAATACGACACCAAACCAGCCCATCAAGAACGAACCAACCTGAATTTTATTATAAATTTCCAGAATAATTACCAAGTAATCACCGACAGAATAGCCATAAACAACAGGAAAGCATGTGCCAATCACTTTAAATGATGATCAATAAAACCATAGAACATCTAAATATTCCAATTTTTCTTATCTTACATTATTTAGTTAACTGTTCTCAAGTTCCAAAAGTGAGAGTATAGAAATAAAAAACTCATATCATAAGTTATGCTAAAAAATTGTTAAATCCAATTATCACTGATACTGAGGCTATATTAAATTACAATATCATTGAGTAAACTACAAGAAGGCCAATGTATTTTCTATATGATGATGAAATTAAAAATCAAGAGAGTTCTCATAATTAGTCAGTAGTATAAACATAATAAAGGATTGAACTGAGAGAATGACAAAGGATGAACCATGTTTGAGGGAAGATCGGGGTACATGTAGCTCTGATCACTTGTAGCACCAACTACCTGTGGTCCAAAAAGTTTTTGAAGACTGTATCTAGCTAGAACCTGCCCAAAGTATTATAAAAGAAAAATTAAGGTTTACGCAACTAGTATAACAGCTATATCAATCATTCTTTTCCATATTAATTTAGCATCGATGTTTTGTTCACAGGCAAACATACTGCGAAAACATGTACTGATATGCATCAATTAGGCATGAATTAGACCATTCATGTGTCAACCATAGACATCTTTCAGCAGTTCGTTGCATATAATTAAAATATATCTATAAATTCTCGCTGCAGAAGCTCGAGATATAAATATGGTTAATCATCTGACAAACCATACGATGAGACAAGAAACCTCCTTAAAAAATGACAAAATGCTTGGAATGAGCAATCACTTTCCATCAAATGAGAGCATGGAATATATATATGAACATACA